>CM067214.1:8658125-10158125 GCA_034190965.1 Prunus campanulata | reverse complement strand
GGCATAGATCTAAGTAGAATAAAATATGCTAGTTTTTAGCATAATCAAATCTTAAATCCTTACTTAATTGATATACCAAAGCTGTAGACATCTGATTTTTCTGTATGTATTTCCTTCTTTAGTATTTCAGGTGCCATGTAAATGAGAGTGCCAACCATGTTTTTTTTGTGGAAACCACCAGTAGGTTTTCCAGATGACCTCCAATTCCCAATAGAAACTCCTTTAAGATCTTTCTTGTACTCAGCCAAACCAAAGTCTGCTAAGTGTGGATAAAGATCTTTGTCCAGCTGCATAGTAAGGGTATAATATTAGTTAAATTCGTCCAAAACTAGTCAAAAGAGGATTTCTGTTTGCTACAGAATAAGATAAAGGAAGGCATTTACAAGAATATTTGCCGGTTTCACATCCCTATGTACAATCCCGAGGTGATGCAGATATTGCAAAGCCTTCGCTGGAAAAGGAAAACAATGTAAAATCATGCAACTAAATAAATTTAGAAACCTCGAAATGAAAATAGTAGTAAAAATAAAATGCCTGTTTCCGGCAATAAGGTGTAATAGCAAACTCATCAACATAACACAAGTTCGATCAATTCATGATGTTACAGTACAACGTCTTGCTGAACCATCATCAATTTATCCTATAGACCATCTTGCGGTTTTCCCCCATTCTTAATTTCTATGGCCCCCAAACTAAAAATCCTAGCTCAACCCCTGCAGACACACACATACACATGCATGCACACCCAGAGTTATTTTAAGAAATATTCGCAGACACCCTTTGTGGTGAGGCTAGAAACCATAGACCTCTCAGAGGCTTAACATATGTATGTTTATATGTATAAATCTGAATGTGTGTGTGTGTGTGTGTGTGTATGTGTATTTATTGTGATACTTGATACCCAGGTGGTTCAATAGAGAGGGTAAAATGACAGAGCCCATTAAATCATAAAATCAAAATCACAAGTATAATATGCCCTCCTACAAAATTAGTTCACACATTTCCTCTGTTAATGGTAGGGCTGAATACTAAGATGATCTGAACTCATAAAAACACTCAGAGAAAATCACAGAAGCAACTAAGTCATACCTAATTGGACAGCAACCACAAGCACCTGATTGATATTCGGACTCCATTCTTCCATGTGTAATTTCTCAGATAAGTTCGGAGGCTCAAAGAATTCGAAGAAATACATGTAATTGGGTGGCTTTGCATGTGCGGCAACCAGTTTTGCTATTCCCGGATGATCAAGCTTACTTCCATGTTCATATATACTCGAATCATACACATAAATAGATTCATATGCATACATACATATACAGAACTATATCCTCACAGTATTGAAACATGTAATGTGAATTACACATGAACCATAAACATACCATAGCAATTGCAGCTCCTTGTGGAACTTATCAAGATCCTCAGAAGTAGACAAGATGGGTTTCTTCACAGCAACTTTCTTTCCATCCAAAATTGCTTCATATACAACACTCTCAGCCCCTTACACACACAATCAGCACCAAAAAGCATGCCGGAAAATAACCAATTAATAAATTAATTAGAAATATCGAAAAGAAAAGACAAGTGGCGATAGGCATTAGGCATTAGCCAAACAGAGCCTTAGCCTGAACTGGAAAGAGGAAAAGGAGTGTGAGTTACCTCGGGCAATTGGTTTGAGGAGAGTGTAAGAGGAAGGTGGAAGATGGAGAGGAATGGAATTGCTGCTGCAGCAACCTCTAATGCACGCGTTTGGTTCCACAATTTCAAGCCCCATCTCTCCAAAACACACACACTCTCTCTCTCTCTCCGGCGTTGTGAAGAAGAAAGAAAGCAGCAACCTCTAAGTCGGTGTGGCGAAGAAGAAAGAAAGCAGCAGCAATTAAATTACGAAAAAGGAGTGTACGGGTGTGTTTTTTTTAATGAGGTCTGCTGTTAGGAATTTTCGTTCTGCTACCGTATGAAATTCCATAGTACAAATTCAACCTGCGATATTTTGTTTTGTCTTTTCGGTAATTTTTACTTTACTATACTCAAGTTTACTGGATGCATAAAGTTAAAGTTTATTTTCGTATCACTTTAATACATTTGTTAGTCTCACCGTCGTGCTTTCCGTTAAATAATAATGTGATGTTATTATGTGAACTCACCCATATTTTGGTACGTGGACTAAATAAAGAAAATATATTTAATTAATTAATTAAAATTTGAAATATTTACAAAATGATTTAATTTTCAATTATAATAATTAAACAAAAACTCAAATAGGATGAAACTAAATTATGAAATTTGGTTTTTCGATGTGAAAGGAAGAGACAAAAAGTGATTGTGTGATGAGAGTGCAAGCCCAACACCCCAATCATATCCATAGTTTTGGTTTGCAACACAACCATTGAGGTTGGGGGCCCTACTAACCTGAGGGTAGGGGGTGTGCTTAGTGCGACTTCACACAAGGTGAATAGCCCAAGACCATCATACCTCACCTAACAAGGCTTAGCTCAAACAACCAATCACTTTAATGCCCCGTTTAGTTACAAGCCCACGCTACTAGGCTCGGCAATATCAAAATGTTATGTAACCTTTTATAAGCATTTGTATTATTGAGTGTTTTTCCAATGTGGGACTTTACGATAATCATCATTATGCCACCCCAATATGAAATTGAGTGTTTCTTCTTAACAGTTACTTTATTAATCATTAAATTGTCCATATAATTAATTAGTCGATGAATTGCAATCATTTATGTTTCAAAATTTTCATTATATCGTTTTGGTGTCAGTGGATTTAAGTTTTGCGAACTGAACTCTATGTGTGTGCAATGGAAACGGGCATCACAAAGAGGATTGCTTCCTTCCAAAAGCAAAACACGTGCACAATTAATTGAGGAGAGAGTTAAGGCCTCAGGAGTTTGTGGTTTTGGGATTGGAAGAGCTGTAATAATTTTCAGCACACCCAAACTTTTGTATTAAAAAAAATAAAGTATTCTTCAAAATTATAATAGGGTTAGTTTAGCTGCACCCGTATAATTAAGAGGTATTTATTCCCAAGTCCCTCATTTTGGTAGGAATATAATTCATATATACGGAATTTTTATGTACCACATGTCGTCACCAATAAGCAAATAAAAATAATCAACATCAAAACAGAGAAATTCAGATTTAAACAAGAGAAGAAAAAAAAATTCTCTTATAAGCATTTTATGATGATAACAAAGTAGTAAGTCATTATAAGCATTGATTGAGTGTTTTTTGACATGGGATTCTAAAAAATTTCTTTAACTGTAAAAGTGCATTACCCTTCAATCTTTGGTAGCCAAAGCCTATAAAATAACATCTAAAGAACTTTTGCTAAAATCACTTCTATGGAAATAGAGGTGTCAAACGGGACGGGTCGGCCCAGCAAGGCACAAGCCCAGCCCCTTTTAAATGAGGCACAGCACAGCACGAGCACGAATATTAATGGGCCGTGCACGGCACAAAAACTTGGGCCAGGCTGGGATCAAAAAATAGGTCCAATGGACCGAGCCGGCCCATGGCCCGACATGGGCCGGGCTTGGCCCGAGCTCGGTTCAAGCACAGTACGAGCCCAAGCATGGCCCATTTAGCATTTTTTTTTTCTTCTCAAAAAATCAAAATGCAATAATTTGACATCTAATGTCATTGTTTATATGGTTTTTTTTTTATTTTTTATAATCATAAACATATATTTGATGTCTTTCATTTTAGGGAAATTACTTGGGTCCTTAATTAATTAAACATATCAACTACAAATTAATTAAACAACATTGGACTTGATATCTAATCAATACATATGACATATACGCTTCTCTTTTAATCAAAGCAAGACATTTCTTCACATATAAAATAATAAGTTGTTTAAAGATGAAAAGTTCAAGTGGACTTTGTGGAGTTGGACACTTTTTGCCCTCCGCCCCTTCATATTGTTTGGATCTTTGATAATTGATTAATGTTTTCAAATAGTTCATCATTTCTTGCCTCTAATTATATTTTTAATGTTTATAATTTGAATTATCTAGTGGAAAAAAAAAATCAAGTGAAAAAAATTCAAATTAAATGGGTTGGTTCTTGGGCCCAAGTATGGCACGAGCACGAGCAAGGGCACGGCACGAGCCCGGCCCGGCCAGTTTCAATATGGACATGGGCTTTGGGCCGGGCCGGGATTAATGATTTTATTAAATGGGCCGGCCCGACACGGCACGAAAATGTTAAAAGCACGAATTTAAATGGGATGGGCCGGCCCGGCACGGCCCGTTTGACACCTCTATATGGAAACAATCACAAAACCAGCTCTTGACACAACTCTGTTCTCCTCCTTCCTTCAACTGGTCGATGTGGAACAATGGGTCAATACCCTGTCTTGAAGAAATCTTTGCTGTCTTTGTGCTTCAATGCAAGTACATCTCTAAATCCTCTCCACAGCCTTCTGATCGTCATATAGGTATAATTCATCCAACAATTATAAAATAAATAAAATTAGAAACTGAACCAATTTGTTGATTTATTAAGTTGCAACAAATGAAAGAACATAAAATATATATAGTTGTTTTGGAAGTTTGGAGAGAAAGGAAGAGAAAGTGATTGTGTGATGAGAGGCCAAGCCAGGCAGCACACTGAGGTGTAATGGCCCTTGATCTATGTGGTTGAGGTCCAGGTTTTTCTTTTTCTTTTTTTCTTTCTCCTGGTACCAAACAACCCCAATCAAATTTTTATAGAGTTTTGCGTTTGCTACCCACCCGTTTCGGTTGGGTGGCCCTACTTACTCGAGGGTAGAGGGCGTATTTTGTGCGACTTCACCGTAGTGGACCGTCCAAGAGCACCACACCTCATCTGACAAGACTTTGTTCAAACAAACAATCTCTTTAATGTCCTGATTACTTACAAACCCACACTACTGGGCTCGGCAATAACAAATTATTACTTAAGTCATTATAAGCATTCAAATTATTGTGTGTTATTCTAGTGTGGGACTTTACCCCAATAGTGATATCAAAATCCTGATTAGAAAATTATCTTTCTAGTCTAGCTCAAGTATCTCTTCATTGAGAAAATTCCGGCAACCGGAAAATTCTTGAAACACCTGATAATACCTATACCTATACCTACCACAATAGATAACCAAGTAGTAATCATAAACTCTTCAAGTTGCTTCATAACTTAATTGTTGTGTATTTAGGCAAGCAAAAGAGAAGCATTAATTTTACGAAGACATTAAAGCTTGACTATGATGTTTAAGTTTTGTGTACATGTGTGGACATCTATCAAGATGGACTCAGAGAAAAAAATATATATATCAAGAAAAAAAAAACAAAATAAATGACATATCCTCAACCAATGGCATCTCATATCGTGCACATATACATTACTAAATATAATTAGTTGCTCTTTTTGGCTGAAATTAATGTAGAGAAAATTTGAACTCAATTGTGCACAATATATGACTCCAAACAATCTCATTTCCTCAAAGCCATTTTTATTAGCTTCAAAATTAATATGAAATCATAACTATTATAGTGGAACATATTAATACATCCACTTGGAGGTTAAAATATAAACAGCAAGAGAGCCAACAATAGCATGTATTTTCCCAAATATTTATTCATAGTATATAAAATAAACTCTCAAGCATATATTCCAAATAGACTCAAAAACAATTCAAATAGCAATCAAAACTTGTTTACACTTAATTTCCATAAAATACTATATTCCACATTTAGAATACAAGACTTTCGTAAATAACCTGATCTCACCCAATCCATATACTTTAATAATAATAATAATAATAATACTACTACTAAATAATGATAAATAATAACCCTTAGAGATCCCATATCCTCATTAACCCATATTAAATAAATTTTCAATCAAAACTCATTATGCAAGAAATTCCATATTAGAAGAACGAAGTACACTTAAAAACAAACGTCCACTCATTTACTAATAATCATAGCCGAGACCCAAGACTCACTTTCACAACCCATCGATCAAGTATCTCATGCTCATCTATTCTATAACTTCAATTATCAAATTAATATATAAGAATCCCATAAGATACTATAAAACAATCTTGTAATCCCAACATAATCAGCATAACTCAAATAACAATCAAGACTCATTAATAAGGTCGTTCTAATACTCCTCGAAGGGTGAAACTACCTCAGAAGACTCACGGTCAACCGAGGGGTCAAACTGCCCAAACTTGGTCAATTGGGCCTGCGGGGCCCACGACCTCCGATTTCCGATCCAAAAATTCCTACGAGTTCAATAGGGTTTAACATACCTGTCCTGCAAGTTTGTTTTGAATTGAACAGTTGGATCACTCGCGATCACATGATCGGATGGTTACCGTTTAACCTAATCTTTGAATTATTGAACCGAATCATTCGGGGCTTCGATTCACGATTCGCGAATTCCTACACGATCCTAGAGGTGCCTAGATCAACATATATGAAAATGGAGTCGATCCAACGGTTCGAACATATCGAACCCGAATAACGCCTAATATGCGTAATCCGATCGACGGTCAAATGATAACCAAAATAAAATCCGAGCATACCGTCGTGCTTGGGTCGACAAGGGGATCATTTTAGGACTAAGTGGATCACCCAAAAAGTGCCCACACGCCACCATAAGGCCCGGCAGCACTTGGGTGTCTAGAAAAATTCCGATGATTGGAAAATCTCCAAAACACCAGGCAAGACCTCTACCTACATGATCAGGATAATGAGTGGAGCAACTTTTGTTCTTGGACCATAGCCAAAAAGTGACCGAAACTTGCCGAAAACACGAGCCGAAACCAGCCAAACTTTAAGCAATAATTTGAGTTCCAAAATGCAGAAATTGATCCTAATCAACCCAACCATAAGCTTAAACATTGAAAGAATGAAAAAGCATACCTAGATCAAAGAAATTGGTGGCCAGAATCACCGGAATGAACATCAGAATTTTTACGTAAAAACCGGTTGGTTTTTTACTTTTTCCAGCAACATGTGCGGCGGATCGCAGCTGAGAAGGGGTGGGGCTGGAAGAGGAAGTCGAGCTTGACATTTTGGTACCGGTCCCGTCGGATTTGGTGGTCGGACATGGCGGTTGGAGGCCAAAATTCGGTAGCTGCAAAAACTGGGGGGGAGCTGTCGTGTGATGGGGAGCTCGGGAGAGAGAGAGAGAGAGAGAAGCAAAAATCAGATTTTTAAACCATTTCAAAATATTTATGGTTATGCCATTAGGCTTCAGTAGCTCATAAATTCTTCGTTATAACTCCGATTTGAGCCCACTACGTGCCTACGAACTCAGATCGACGCGATCTACATCATGGTGCCATTCATTTCCCCAAAATCCTTCTGGATTAAAAAGTGACCAAAATAACCCTATCTTCGAGGGAAAAATTGTAAATTTCCAATTCATTAAATTAAATGAATTTATGAAGATTAATTAATTGATTAAAATTGGGTCGGGATGTTACAAGAGAAATCCATGATCATGAAAGAGACAACAGACACTCCAATGAAAATGCATATTTTTCTTTTCTTTCTAGTTTAGAAGAATGGTAATGACGAAAAGTTATTAAATTTCCCAAACTAGATAATGCAGAGCCATTTGTCAGTTTATTGTACAATTTATCAACTCTTTCTAGAATGAGTATCTATAGCTGGTTCTCAATGGAAATCTTTCATATTTTCTTATTTCTTTGCAGTCCGAAAAAAGGTACTTGTTCCAATGAAGAAAGCGTAATAGCATGATCAAAGCATTTGGGATTACTCGTATCGGATTTGAACATAATCTCCAGTAAATTGCCACAAAAGTAATTAAGTTCGCTCCAAATTCCAATGGCAATGTGCACACGAAGAACATCTACATCTTCCGCAACACCTCTTGGAAATATGTTCTCAGTTTTAGAGGTGATGACACTCGGAAGGGCTTTACAGACCACTTATATGAAACATTGGCAGCTCAAGGAATCGTAACTTTCAGAGATGGCCCTGAACTTGAGAAGGGAAAAGCTATTTCTCGAGAATTGTTGACTGCGATTGAAGGATCAAGGTTTGTGCACATTGTACTCTCACAAAATTATGCATCCTCTACAACATGGTGCTTGAATGAACTTCTACACCTTCTTAAATTCATGGGAGCAAGAGAAGCAGTGCTACCAATTTTCTATGAAGTTGATCCATCTCATGTCCGAAAACAAACAAGGAGTTCTAGTTCAAATGATAAAACGAAGGTGCAAGAGTGGAGATCTGCGTTGGCAAATATGGCAGATTTCTCTAGGTGGAATGCTAAGAATTGGTATACATAAACTTCTATTATTTTCCCTTGGAAAGTTCGTAATTTTTTAGGGTTTGTTTATATATAGAATGTGCATGATGTTATATATGCATGAGTAGTTAATAAGCGTGTATCTCTTATGAACCCTTAATAAAAATATAATTTATAGGGTAACTAAAAATCCCTATGATTCATCTATGCATATAGGACTATGAAATTAAAAAATGGTTACGATTAATTCTGTACCAAAAGAAAAGTTTAGGATTAATTAAACTGTATGGCCAAGATTAAATCCGAGGACAATCGTTTAATTAGTTTAAGTGTCAGATCCTATATTATAAAAACATATCTAAACTTTGATTCTTTATGTCCACACAATTAAAATGACTGATACAATTTCTAATATGTTGTAGGTTCCAAACCATGCTCACCAAAGATATTATCAATGTGATATGGAAAAGATTACGCCCTTCATCGTTTACTTATGTGGAGAACTCAGTTGGATTAGACTCCAGTGTAAAATCAATCGATTTATTGTTAGGTGCAGGGGTGGATGATGTACATGAAGGATCCACAGTGATAAGATGGTTCCTTAATTTGTGACAAAAAGGTTCTTCTCATTCTCGATGATGTGTGGATTTCTCCATAAAGCAGATGCATTTCTTATATTTGGGTGGAATTTTGCAGCAGCCAAAGGGTATAAACAAGATGAAGTGGGAGCTGCAACACTAAGCTTAAAGACAAGAATAAATGTTTTCAAATGCAATTGTGTGTTAGGTTAAGTTGGTGAATTAAGTGTTGTAAGTTGGTGAAGTTAGTGTGGTTAGTGAACTCACTTGTATATTCAGAATTTTATCTCCCCTAGGCCTATAAATAGGGAAGTTCTCTAAGTTTGTAAATACACCCCAAGGGGGGGAGCTCTCAAGCACTTCTCTAGAGCTCCTCTCTTTTTCCTTATCTTCTTTTCTAGTTCTTCAAAACACCTTCCCTTCTCTGCATACCTTTCCCCCCTTCTCTTCTTCTAAATTCTTCAAACACTTCCCAAACACTTCTCTATTCTCTTCCAAAATCCACAAAGCTCTCAAGCACCACTTTCCTTTCTTTTCCAAAATTCTCTTCCAAAATTCTCCAAATCTCTCAAACACTTCTCCCTTCCCTAAGTTCTCAAACACATCTCTCTTCTCTTCCAAAATCCTCAAAGCTCTCAAGCACATTTTCTTCTCCCTTCTCAAGGTTCTCAAACACTTCTCCCATTCCTTCATCAAATCCTCCAAGTTCTCAAACACACTTTCTTCTCCCTTCTCCATGTTGTCAAAACACCTTCCTTTTTTCTTCCTCAAATTCTCTCTTTAATGTTCTCTTAGTTGTAATTTATTTTTCTTTGTAATGTACATTCTTTCTTAAGTATTCAAGTTTAATTAATTTCCAAGTTTCAATTATGGTTTTTGTTCTTATTCATTATGCTTATAAGTTAATATGCTAGTTTGAATGATTGATCACCATTAAGGCTTGCATGTTAGCTATCTTGGTTTGAATTAAGAGTAGACACCATACTTTAATTCAAATTGAACTATGAATAGGAAGAGTGTGTATGAGAATTCGACAATCTGGATTAGATGCATACTTGGTTGTTTAAAACATTCTTCTATGCTTAATGGATTCTTAATGCTTAGATTAGACAACAAATAAATCAAATTAGGAATACAAGCTTAAGACCAGACACCATGGCTTAATCATACTTTAGCTAGAATCAATCCATTAATCTAAATTGAACTTGGGAACTTATTTGCTTGAGTTACTTATTTTCTTTCTTCCTTCTTTCATGTTCTTTGTTTTTGTTTTTGTTTTGTGTAGGGAAACTAAATTGGATCATTCAATCACCAATCCCTGTGGAATCGACCTCGCACTTACATATGCTATACTACCGAACGGCTCGTGCACTTGCGAGTATCACAAGTTGAGGATGCAGCTGAATCCATTTTGGTGCAGTTGAAATCTACGCAATAGGAATGTATGAGGATGATTTCTGGATGTGTTGATGGAATGATGGAAGTGTGGAGGATGGCTGAAGTGAATTTTGTAGCTTGAAGACTCCTCTATTTATAGGGCTAAGAGGGAGGAACATCATGATGAATTCCAACACCACCATTCCTCATTTAATACAATCCATAACTCCTACTTCATCTTGTCTATGCTAGTGTGGTTGGAATCAATCCCATCCCATACTTCTTTTGCTGCACCTCAAACTTTCTTCACATGGGTTTTCAAAGGTGTTCAATTGTGGCTGCCTTTTGCTGCCAACCCATGTGGGTTTTCTTTTGGTTGCTAGAAAAAACGATTCTTCTGAACCAGGCTTGGTGTAGGAAGGCCTGAGGTTTCAATATGTATCCAATGGGGCTCAAATTTGGATATGTCATAATAAACACCCATTGGAACAACTTTTATGAACAATTCCCATCTGAGCAGTACAAGTGTACGTTTTAGGCCTTGTAAGTTGACTGCCGAAAATAGACTGGAATGTATGGTGTGCATTTTGATGGGCCCATGGATTGGGCTTGGCTTCATCAATTGATACGTTTTAGCAGTCTATCTTGCAGTTCAGAATCTCTTCTTTCCAACCACATATTAGTTGGGCCAATATAAGTTGGGAGGAGGAAGTTAAGGCCGAAACAAATTTCTAACTCAGTCTGCTCGTTTTTGCACCATTTTGCATCTTTTCCTATCCAAAGCCACCATTGCTACCTAAGGCTCAATGAACTGAATGATAAATAGAAAAGGGATTAAAAGCACAAGTTTAACTCAATAACATAACCAAATCATAAGCTAGAGGGGTACAAAATGATATACAATTATAAAAATGATCAATGGTGCTTGCTGAAAGGTTGATTGAAGCTGCCTATAGGTGATAGATTGAGCTAAGTCTTCCTTTATTTTCTTGTATTTCTTAATGAGTGGATTGGATCTCTCCTAGCTTGGTGCTCCCAGTTTTTTACCCACTTGGGTTTTCTGGGTCAACAACTCTTGTGTGTTGTTTACTTTCAGCTATTAATTGTCTTACCTTGTTAATCACTTAATGGTTTGTATGTATGTGTGTATGTGTTTGGGCCTAAATTTGGCACGACCAGTCCAAAGACAAAAAGCCCACGACCATTTTGACAACCACCAACGAAATCAGGCCAAGACTGTGCATTCGGGCCCAACGAAGGAAGCCCAAAAATATTAAAACCGCATAAATGGCCTGGGCCTCGAAGAAGACCCAAATTGAGCTTGAAACCAAAAATGGGCTTGGCAGATTCCTAAATTAAAGAAGGAAAAGAGAAGCCCAAAGGTGAAACATGCTCACGTGCTCACATGACTTACCTGACTTTGAAAAGTCAAAAATATCAACTGAAGTCACAGAGAGAAGTTACAGGGATTCATGAATACACGCCTGCAGAAAATTTCTCCAGTCTTTCAAAGACAGAGATCAAAATCCTTTTTTATATATATAAATATATATATATATATATATATATATATATAGAAAATTCGACAGGCACTATTCTCAAAGGATACGCAGACTGTGTTTTCTAAAAAGAAAGATAAGCAGGAAACAAGGAGTTGAGGGAATGGAAAAACACAATAAATAAAAAAATCAGTCAAAAGACAAACACTCAAAATGATCACTTTATTTCAGAGAACCTTCAAACAGATTGAGGCAACCAGAAGCTAGCTAGGCCACAAGAAAAGCCAGCTACAAGTCAAAGCTTTTAGCTTTTCAGACTTAGAAGAAAATCAATTAAAACGAGATTTCTCTCGTTACAAATTTGGTTCAGCAAAGCCAAGGCAAGCAGAGTTTGAGTTTTCACAAATACGAAAACCTCAACAAATTTATGGAGAGCCCTGACTAAGCAACGCAGGTACCACAGTACAGCTCCAGCTTAAGTCCAGCCACTTCTGCCCCCTTTCTAGACTGAAGAAGTCCCAGTACTGCCCATCCAAAAGCCTTCCAGGGCTTGAAATAGATTAAAGCTTTGCCAAACTCAAGCTTTGGTATCGATTTGCAGCTGAAGCCTAGCAGTTGAAGTTGTTGAAAATCCAGTCCAGCCCAGGCATACCCAATCCAGCCCAGAACAGAAGCATCTACTCAGACAGAAATGGAAGCACATCCCTCTTTTTGTCTTTTTATAGTCAGTTTTTCCCTTTTGAGCTTTGTAAAAGGGAGTTCTGCCTGAAAGCGGTTCACTCTGTTATCATTTATTCTGGCCAGAACTACCAGTTTTGTACTGTGAAAAATTGTGAAGTCCTCACCAGTCTGAGGCAGGAAAAGAACTTACTTGGGAGATATTCCTCACCCAAATTCACAATCGCTTGTTCAAAAATTAGTAACTTGGGGCGCAAGTTATTTATTTTTAAAAGAAGTCTACTAGGATTTTCATTCTAGCAGTGGCATGCTCGCACACTAAAGAAAGTTGACTTGTTGACCAGTCAATGGTTTTCAAGGCAATGGGGAACTTTACCCTACCATCACAGGAAACAAATCAAAACTGGTGAACAGTATGAATTAACAAGAACTTTTTAAATTGGTTGGTCCTTGATTTGTAGCCTACTTCACCCCCCCTCTGTAGGCTTTTAGAGCTTAGGGCTGGTTTTACATGAACATAACAAACAAATCATAAACTTGCGGTTGCACCTAGGTTAGTCTAGGTTGCCTACGTACCTTTACTGAGGGATCAAGCCACATGTAGTTCTTTCTACTTAAAAAACACAATTAAGAAAATATAATGTTCTTCAAGAAACCAACAATAAAATCTAGAATCATTCTTTACTTTGATTTCATCAAGCTATATAATTGAATATCAGGCTAGGAAATTATGTACCTAACTATTCAATTAGTTTATCATTGTATATCCAAATACTTACACAACCAAACCTTTTACCAAAAAGCCATACCTCTAATCATTCGCATAGTACATATATCATGTAATCACCCACCAATGGGTATATGGCTAGGGATGCTGGCCAACCCTGTGCAGATAATATGAGTAGGGTGGTGAAGAGTATCCTGTTAACTGTACCACACGTTGGTACTACACTATTCTACACGTAGATGTACCTTAAACATAATCCACCAATTCCAATAATATACCGTCAATTCCAAGTACCACACATGTAGGCACATGTGTGATACATCCTCGCAGAACTCGGGGGACACGAGGTCGCCCTGAGACGCAATCCTCGCAGAACTCAGGGGACACATTGTCGACTTGAGATGCATTCCTCGCAGAACTTAGGGATATATACTCAAGTAAGCAAGCAAATAATTCGTCAATTCCCCTCACATGACTCAGGGAGATATACTCAACCTGAGAATGCAAAACTTGGCACCACACGGTTCGGGCCTCCCTGATACTCATGGGGCAATGTCATATGCACGTAGAGAAGTCCGAAGGCAACTGAGGTGTCCGAAGGTGAAGTGAAGGTTACTATAAAAGTCTGTTGTTTTGGTTGGTTAGTACTAATAAGAAGTGTTTGACAAGTAACGAGAAGAGAAGTTCTTTGAGAGAGATTGGAGAAAGAATTCCCCAAAATACACCCTAGGTGTGAATATTTTGACAAAGCAACAAAAGTACTTGTCATAGACTCGGACTTGGACCAAAAACACGACATTGACACGAGATATTTTTTTTTCATGATTGAAAGGAATCCAACATATATGGCCGCTAGAACCATTTTCCCCACTTTCCCACTAAGAAAACGAGAAGAAAAAAATAAGACAAAATATGCTACAGACTTTTCTTGTGCAACTAAGAAGTCTCTGATATGTTATTGGGTTGGTTAGTAGAAAAGCCTATAGTGTTATAAAACTAAAGAAATTGAAGAGAGAATTTAGAGAGTTCAAATAGCGATAGGAATGCTCTTCTGATATTTTCATTATTTCTTTTCTTTCTTTCTACATTCTCTGTCTATCTCTCTTTTTATCTCTCTACATCAAATGAGAATGAAGCCATCATTTTTATATACAAAGCTTTGGCTAATAATTCGGTAAATAGATAACCCGTGAAGGTGTGTGAGATTCCCTTCTAATCATGTGGGCTCCACTCAAGACTTTACAACACTCCCCCTTGGAGACCACTATGGAATATGCCTCGTTAAAAACCTTGCCAGTAAAACCCAGTGGGACAAAAACTGGTCGAAGGGAAAAAGAGTACATAACCATGTGTAACATAAAATTCTGTGTATATGAACGCGCGTGCGACACTGCCTCGTTAAAACCTTGCCAGGAAAAACCCAGTGGGATAAAAACCTGGACAAAGGAAAAAGAGTACAGTGTATGAAGGTCTTTATTGACAGCACGCTCCCCCTGATGCTTGACAAAATATCTTTAAGCCATATTGTTTATCATCTGTTGGCATTGCTTCTGTGAGTCAATCTTGTAATATTGTTGGATGCTCCCCCTGATGAGTATCTCCCCCTGATATCTTCATGATTATCTTTCTAGAGAAAAGATCTTTCGGATTGAGTGAATGATATAGCCACCAACAATTCATATAGTTGAGTAAGTAAATATATTTCCAGTGAGCTATCTCTATGTAAATCATAGAAATTTCCAAAGTCCGCGTATCCAACAAAACCTGGGCTATGTGTAAGTTCACTTGAAAAAAATATGTCCATATATGGTGTTATGCGGAGATAGTATCACATATGCCTCACATCATCCCAAAGTGATGGTGACGGAGCTGAGCTCTATCTGGAAATTACAATGTCCGGTCCAGTATATTTCCGGAAAATCATTTAAGTGCCCAACGGAAAATCCACATAAAATGCTTCAATACTTTCTTAGTATAAGCAAGAATCTCGTTGGCATAATGCTCGATCTTCAGGCCGAGACAACTTTTTCTTGAACTTTTCAAGAGTTTTAACCAAGTATTAACTCTTCACGAGTTTTGATCAATTATCAACTCTTCAAGAGCTGTAATGTGTTGCAACAATATCATAATTAGTGTACTCACTGAGGCAATTTATACATATTAGTATTGAGTACAAAATTTGTGCTTCAGGCACACGTCCTTCAAGGACTTGCTTCATGCAATTTCAATCCTTCAAGGATTTTATTTAAGGGATTAAACTTTATGACACATTATATAGCTTTAACCCAGCTATTTATATATCTTTAGGGAATCACTTCTGGTGATATACTTTGTTCATTTAATAACCCTTAAAGATAATATGTTGGTCTCCGTAAATGTGCAATAAGAATGCACAATTGCATCTGTAAATATGGAGAAACCCAACATTTCTTGTTTCTGCTAGAAACATTGTGTCGTACAAAATAGGTATGTTCCCTTTTATTCCGAACACCCAAATATAACTCTCAGCATTAACATCTTTTGGGGTTCGTACTATGGGTTTGTTCTTTCACGTTCATTCTCATATGTAATGGAATTGCCTCTTTCCATTTTGGCCAATGATATTGTCGACATTGAATAATAGAACGTGGTTCCAATCAACACAGCCCATTGATGATTTGAGTAGCTACTCCAAAACCAAAATTTTCATTCATCAATTCATGATCCCACCATTCTCATGTGCATGCGCATGCATCAATTATAAGCATTTCTTTGCTTTTGGGTACCCAAGCCACTTCAGGGGGCTTTTATTGTCTCTTTTCAGATAGACATCTCTTATAGAATGAATTATGTGAGAATGTGGATCATAACCTCCAGTGGAGCGTTATTTTACAGTAGGGCGTGGATAATCTCCATTTAAGGAGTTGGAACATTTAGAACCCATATATCTGTCATGCTACAGGCATGCCACAGATTAATACATACATGTCAATTAATTGTCCTTCTGGAACTTGAAACCATATAATTTGCTACGCATCAAGCGTGCACTGCATTACTATTGACATGTTAAAGGATTGTTCTTCAGGGACTTCAATCCATATCA
Source organism: Prunus campanulata (assembly GCA_034190965.1). Classification (NCBI taxonomy): domain Eukaryota; kingdom Viridiplantae; phylum Streptophyta; class Magnoliopsida; order Rosales; family Rosaceae; genus Prunus; species Prunus campanulata. The sequence continues at coordinate 10,141,914 of CM067214.1, read as the reverse complement.
TTTGCTACGCAACAGGCGTGCATCATATTGATCACTGCTATACCCATATTCTATTCTTATGGGACTTTAATCAGTGCAGTGTATTGTCAATGTATCCAACTTGCAATCTGTGAAATTTGCATTAATAATTCATGGATACATATTAGAATGATACAAGCCATTCTTCTGGAATGGTCATAATACAAGTCGTTCTTCTGGAACGATCTATAATGCAAGGCATTCTTCTGGAATGGTCCTTTGCACGGTGTTCTTCCGGAACGGCCTTATCTCCCCATTAAGTTACTTTTAAGGATGTAGTACAAAATATCAAAATAATAGTACAAACATGAAATAGCACAAGTATTGCTTACATCCTTAGGCAGGAGAAACTTTTCTCAAGTATCATTCAAGCTCGTATCAACTCATCAAATATAATGTAACGCTTGATGATCTAGTTATATCCTGCAAGAGCAAAAATCACAAATATCTCTGTCAAAAGTATAACCCTTAGTGCTAGGATCACTACATGGATTCTTTCTTCGGATGTTCATTCTAAGGAAATAAAATCTCGGATGAACATAAAGTTATCAAAAGAAAGAAAAAATGCAAAAAATTGTGATATTGATTGCAAGGTAAGGTAAGCAATCAAGGAAGGAAGCTGGTGGGAGCAGACAACAAACTCTCATCTCTCCTAGTCAAGGAGAACTTCAGGAGATCAGAGCATGTTGTCACTCTTGCAGTTCCCTGATGTAGCGGAAACGTGATCAGGGATAATCTCGCTTCCAGAATGGATGATCAGAGATAGTCTCGCTTCTAAAGCACATCGAGGGCTCACTAATATGAAAAACAAGTGGATATTGCATCATTGGATATGAAGAAAAATTGGAGGAAACTGAGTGTGTTCTGCAAAGAAAATTTCGTCAGTAACATATTTATACACAAATAAGGGGAATAAGTAAATCCGGTGAATTTTAAATTAACCGTAGAGATTTGCGAGATTCTCGGGGAGCTATTGAAAAAGTGACTCCGTGAAATCCGCAAAGCAAGATCGGCTTATGATGAAAATAATCCTGGAAAACGCCGAAAGTGCCGACAAACATTACTGGAGACCACGTGAAGTTTTGGAACCTGGGAAAAGAAAAAGAATATGGGGATCCGGGGAAATATTGGGATCCAGGATACGGTGCCACATTTCCACCTATAGATATTGCATCTGCAAGATCTGATTGGAGTAACTTCGTTTCAACTCAATTCCCTTTTATTCTCTGAAAGTTTAGTTTTTCTAAGGCTTTCCTTAAAACCTTCTAAAAATGGCTTCCTCTTCTTCCCGCCCAAATCATCTTGATTTAAATGTTGACCCCAAAACAGCTCGTGACATCAAAATATGGCAGCCATCCTTTGCATCCAAAGACCGTCATCTCACGGTTAATGATTCTGTGATGATGGATGATTCGATTGCTGTCACAGTAGCTAGGAATCTTCTTATTCCTATGGATGAAATGCTGTTATCATCGAGGTCTGATGAAGAGGCTATTGATGACTCAATGGCTTTCAGCGTTCAGTGTGCTGCTTCTGTTTCTAACATGGCTAGTCGTTTGCGTGTTAGAGCAAACGAGATTCAGGAGCTGAACACTGAAAATTCGTCTCTTCAGAGAAAACTTCATGAGTCTCAACAGGAGGTTGAGAAACTTAAAGAGGAGAATAATGCCTTGTTGAAACTAGTGAGTTCATACTCCGCTGATACGCAGACAAGGCTTGACATGCTGCAGATTTCCAATAAAAAGATTCTGGAAGAACACGAGTGGCTCATGGCTAAGCTTAAGAGGCGTCGTCCTCTTCCTGAAGAGGCTTCCAGAACATAATGGAATTTTATAGATTTTACAGAGCCTGCTCCTTTCATGCAGGTGAAGAAAATCTATCTGTTGTATGCTCCTTTTCTGTTATAATAATTGGGCAAATTCTTAAACTTGCACTTGTGGTTTTCACGTCTTTTCAAAATGACGGGTTGGAGCCTTGTGCCTTATAGGTTCAAATAACCACAACAAATCTCTCAAATTACATATTTCAATGCATGTGAGTCCGGAACTTCTGGCCAGGGCTAAACACGACTTCAAAATTTATTTGCCCTTTTCAAATGGGCATGAAATATGAATTGAGTAAAAGCCATGATAATATTGCAATATAGTAGTGAAGAACATTAACTACTATATACCCAAAACTTCAGGTTCGGGATCTCTCATATATTTGGATCCATGGGTTTCCGGCCCAGATCATATAATACAACAAAATATGTGGGGAGCCTCAATTCATCCTTTGAGGTTTATCATGATATTATCCATTTCACGGTGTATTCTTAACAACCGGAATTCACAAAATGTATTTCTTTCTTGAGGTGTCGATTGTAACATAATCGAACTTTATCAAATTCATCATTTTCTTATGCCAAAGAAATATGTGGTGTTCCACAATTTGCAATAATACCTCAAGGGTTGTCCATTTAATTGTTGGAACTTCAGGTTCTCAATATTGCCAGATTTGGACTTCAGGCCAAAATCACACATTCTCATGGTGTGGACATTCAATACTCTTAGATTTTGAACTTCTGGCCAAAATCACATATTCTCATGGTATGGACATATTTATAATTTCCAGTATATATTTTGGGACTTCAGGCCCTCACATAATTGTCCATATTTTGAGGAACTTCTGGCATCTCATTTAATTGCTCATCCATGAGTTTAAGGAACTGCAGGTCCCCTTTTGTATATAGTGACGGTTTAACCCAAAATGGTTAATATTTATCCATACATCACTATTCATGTATGCGGTACTATTCATCATGTCATGAATACGTATCTATTTATGCATACAGTACATTTGCCAGTACAATTACTATTCATATGTATGGCACTATTAACCAATACGGTACTGTTACATTATCAAGGAACTGAAGGTCCTTATTTACATGTCAAGGATCAAGGATCTTTCAAGTCCGATCTCTTGCTTACAAATACAGTACCGGAGAGACTGCCAGCTCTCATATCATTATCATCATCAAGGATCTTTCAAGTCATGATGTAGTTGTATGATAAGGATCAAGGAACTTCTGGTCCTGATCTCTGTATTCTGTAAAAACTCATCATACCACACAATTAATTCATAAAATAAATAGCTTGTAAATAAATTACTGGTAAATAAATTGCTGATATGGACGATAAACCCGCACCATACTTTAAATAAATGTAAATGTGCGGTAAAGTAAATTCATAAATTAAATTGCTTGCTGTATGGACGTTAATCCCGCACCATACTTTAAATAAAAGTAAAGGCAGTTGTGTGGACGATAAACCCGCGCCACACTTTTAAATAAATACTGTTGTATGGGTAATAAACCTACACCATACAGTAAATAAAGTAAATGAGGGGTTAAAAACCACCACTTAAAATATATGTAGTGTAACCGTCCATAGGATTACTATATATATAGATAAAGTCAAGGCAATTATTTGTGGGTTCTTATCAACACCAGGATCAAATAATATATGTGTTGTCAACTTGAATTGCCTCCCCCTTTTTTTCTTTCGGTGGAATTCCTCTTAAGGCTAGAGGAAATAGGAAAAGATATAATATTATTATATTAATATATGTAACTATGCGGAAAGAGACTAGTGCATGATTATCATGCTCCCCTTTTCCACCTGCCACCAGCACACACCTGCACTAATGTCAATATTAAGTAGTATAGAATAATAATAAGATAATTGAAAAGATAAAGGAAAGCTCATCCTTTCGGTGTGGTTTCTTCTGATCAGTTTTTCATATCGCAAGCAAAGCCACCAGACTCTGGTCAGACCAAAGAAGTAGGCCTACACAGCATGGGTTGCCTCGACTTTCTTAAAAGCATGGAAAATGAGTGTGGGAAAGAGCTTTGGAAAGCTCCATGGCACAGAGGCTCCATGATCCGGCCACCATGACTTCGGCTAGAGGTCGAGCAGATATAGGCTTCGTCTACTGAGTCTCGACGGCGGTGGCCTGGACCGGCCTGTTTGCACCTAGACGGCAGCGCTGGAAATCGAGAGAGCTTGGATGACGTCGAAGACGACGATGATGGCGACGATGAAGTGGATTTGAGACCGGAGAAAATTAGTAGAGTGAGGGCTGCAAAGAGAGAGGCCCGGTCTGAGGCTGAGCTCGAGCCATGGTGAGAAACGGTGGGAGCCAAAGGGGCTTGAGACAGAGTCACAGATATAGGCGAAGTCATGGCTTTTGCTCTGTGGTTCTTGCTATGGCTCAGACAGACAAAGAGTGAAAGAGAAAGACTTTGTGAGAGCCTTGTGATTTCGCCATTTCACTATCTGGTTGTTGAGATCACGAGAGCATAAGCAGAGTGTTTTGATCGAATATCCCAGCTGGTGTTTTAGAGATATTCGTGCTGATAACGTGTTATAAAACTAAAGAAATTGAAGAGAGAATTTAGAGAGTTCAAATAGCGATAGGAATGCTCTTCTGATATTTTCATTATTTCTTTTCTTTCTTTCTACATTCTCTGTCTATCTCTCTTTTTATCTCTCTACATCAAATGAGAATGAAGCCATCATTTTTATATACAAAGCTTTGGCTAATAATTCGGTAAATAGATAACCCGTGAAGGTGTGTGAGATTCCCTTCTAATCATGTGGGCTCCACTCAAGACTTTACAACATATAGCATATTTTTCTTTTTTCTTCTGATTTGTCTCTCTCTTCGTATTCGTAAGCAGTTAATAAGTAATTTAATAAGTAAATGACTCCGTCACCAAGACTTAAAACAAATCACCATAGTGTATTAATACATAATTTTTTTGTTGTTAAAAAATTCATTGGTTTTGGTTATATACAATTGTTTGAGAAAGATTGGAGAAAGAATTCCCCAAAATACATGCTAGGTGTGAATGTTTTGACAAAGCAACAAAAGTAATTGTCATAGACCTGGACTTGGACAGAAAACGCGACATTGACATGAGATATTTTTTTTTCATGATTGAAAGGAAGCCAATATATATGGCCCATTTTCCCACTATGAAAACAGAAAATTATGAGCACAGAAAAAGCATAAAAAAACCTCTGAAAAATTAGGAGCCTCGCTGAATCTGGGGATAAGGTAGATAGCTAGGGGATGTTCAACCCAGTTTTCTCAGAAGTCATCCTTCGACCGGTCTAATTTCTGCTACGTAAAATTAGGTAATCTCTGTGGCCCTATTTTTCCATACATGCATGTCAAGTGAGCCATTTTTCATCTCTCCTGCTGTGCCTAGATTGTTAGGGTTTTGTTTTATAAACATTCTTATATATCTCATGCATGTCAATTGTCATCCCTATATATAACATATATTTTTTGGTCGAAGGAATGAAGATTTCATTACCTTTAGAAAGTTACAAACAAGCTTAATACAACAAACAAAACAATAAAACAAAAGCACTAACAACCATAATACACATAATTTAGGCCCAGCACAACAAAAAACTCTAAGAAACACACAAACTATAAAATCACACCCAAGAACTAAACAGCCGCCGCTGCCACCCAATCTGCCATCGCCGCCAGTAGAGAAAGGTCCATGAGAACCAACAAAGGAGATTTGAAGAGAGTGGATTTGGGGAAACAAGCCACCTGTTGGTGTGTAATCCTTCAGCCGAGTTTTTGGAGCTAAAGGAATTGTGTCTGCTCTGTTTTCATTTCCTTTTAGTTGTTTATTTTTTTTCTTCAGTTTTATTGTGCCCCTTGGATCACAGTCCAAGTGTTTTAATCTCTAGCATAGGTTTAAGTGACATGTGTAAGCATCTAATAGGATGCTAGAACTTGAGCTTATTGTAAATATGGTACAGGGAAGAATATCTCTTTTCCTCTCTCTGCCTAACGATTATAACCAAACAGTGGAACATATATGGAATATACAAAAGCATTTTTTCATTCTCCAGAGCAACGCTCTCTCTCAATTTTTCTGTGATTTTCTTCTTTGCTCCCAAAAATATCCAAAATATGAAATGCTGAAACTACGAATTCTAACATGGTATCGCGAGCCAGGTTCGATTGCTTGAGCTGGGCGTGAATCTGTGATTGAATCGGAGAAATTGGGTTTTGTTTGAGCTAAACTTGAGCTCATCTGAAGATCGCGATTTCTCAAATCCAATGTCTAATATGGCAGGGTCGAGTACCTCTGAGCTGCGAACTCCAATTTTCAATGGAGAAAATTATGAGTTCTGGAGTATCAGAATGAAAACTATTCTGAAATCTCATGGTTTATGGGATCTGGTCGAGAATGGGTTAAGTGACCTAGATCTGAAGAAGGAGAAAGAGGAGGCTGTAGACACTAAGAAGTCTATGGTGGTTCAGACTCTGATGAAGGATGCTCGTGCACTTGGATTGATCCAAAGTGCTGTTTCAGATCAGCTATTTCCAAGGATTGTGAATGAGGAAACTTCGAAGGGAGCTTGGGATATTCTGAAGCTGGAATTCAGAGGAGATAAACAGGTACGAAATGTCAAATTGCAAGGGCTGCGTAGGGAATTTGAATATACCCGCATGAAGGATAGTGAATCTTTATCTGTATATCTGGTTAGGTTGTTTGATATAGTAAATCATATGAAGAGTTATGGTGAGGAACTATCTAGAGAGAGAATTGTCCAGAAGCTATTGTTTAGTTTGCCTAAATCTTATGATTCTATCTGCTCTGTAATTGAACACTCTAAGGACCTTGAAACTCTTGAGGTTCAAGAGGTTGTTGCTTCACTGAAGAGCTTTGAGCTCAGATTGGATAGACACACTGAGAATTCTACAGAAAAAGCCTTCTCTAGTCTGAATGTTGGTAGGAAAAACCCTGAAAATGGAATTGCTTCTGCAGATCAAATACCTCAGAAAAATTGGAAATCCAATGATGAAAACAAAATGGCATGCGAACATTGTGACAGATTTCATTATGGCAAATGTTGGTATGAAGGGAAACCTAAATGCCATGGTTGTGGGAAGCCTGGACATATGATCAGAGATTGCTATGGACACAAGAATGTGCAGAGAGTGAATTATGCAAATCAGGAGGAAGATTGTGGCACTTTGTTTTATGTGTGTAATGCTGCAACTGATGTGAAGGTAAATCATTCTTGGTATATTGACAGTGGTTGTAGTAACCACATGACAGGAGATGAGGGACTTTTGGTCAATATTCAAAGGAATTTGAGCTCTAAGGTGAAGATGGGAACTGGAGAAGTGGTCCCAGTTGCTGGAAAAGGGACTTTGGTGATAAAAACTAAGTTAGGCAAGAAGCACATTCATGAAGTAATGCTTGTACCTGGCCTTGAAGAAAATCTGCTTAGTGTTGGGCAAATGATGGAACATGGCTATCACCTTGTGTTTGGAGGAAATGTGGTGAGTGTTTATGACAATCAGTCACTAGAAAATCTGATTGTGAAGGTGCAGATGACAAATAACAGATGCTTTCCATTGACAATGATGCCTGCGAGTGAGTTGGTCCTAAAAGCAAGTGTCACACATTGCTTGCAGACATGGCATAAGAGGCTGAGGCATTTAAATGAAAGAAGTATAAAATTGCTTGAGAATCAAGGGATGGTTCATGGCTTACCTCACTTGGAGCAGAAGTCAGTTGTATGTGATGGTTGTATGCTTGGAAAACAGCATAGGGATTCTTTCCCTTTGGAATCCACTTGGAGAGCTTCAAACCCTTTGGAATTGGTTCACACAGACATCTGTGGACCAATGAAAACAGAATCACTATCTGGAAACAGGTACTTTCTACTGTTTACAGATGATTTTACTAGAATGTCATGGGTGTACTTCATCAGAAATAAGTCAAGTGCATTGGAATGTTTTAGAAAATTCAAAGCTATGACTGAGCTGCAAAGTGGGTATAAGATAAAAGGCTTGAGAAGTGACAGGGGTGGAGAGTTTCTATCTAGAGAATTCAACAAGTTTTGTGAGGAATCTGGTATTCAAAGGCAGCTAACTATGGCATATTCTCCACAGCAAAATGGAGTGGCCGAGAGGAAGAACAGGACAGTAGTGGAAATGGCCAAGTCCATGTTGCATGAGAAAGGTGTTCCCTATGAGTTCTGGGCAGAAGCTGTAAATACAGCAGTCTATTTGCTGAATAGATGTCCTACCAAGGCTCTTAACAAGATAACACCATTTGAAGCTTATACTGGCAGAAAACCAGGAATTGCACATTTAAAAATATTTGGATCTCCTTGTCATGTATTTATTCCTTCAGCATTGAGGCATAAGCTTGAAGAAAACAGTCACAAGTGTATTTTTGTAGGCTATGGTCTCTGTGAAAAGGGATATAGGCTGTTTGATCCAAGTACTAGGAAGATAATTCTGTCCAGAGATGTGCAATTTGATGAAAATGGCTTATGGAAGTGGGAAAATACAAATGAAGAAGAGATGGTAGTCCCTTTGCCTACTGAGAATCAAAGCTGTGAACCAAGTCAAAGCTTGGATACACCACTGCAAATGGATGAAGAAGTCACATTACAAGCTGAACCAAGTCAAAGCTTGGATACACAAACTCAAATAGTTGAAGATACCACTCTGCAAGATGAAGGCATAGGTGAAAGTTCTCATTTCTTTGATCACACACCAAAGAAATGGAGAAGTGTAAGTGAAATCATGGCTAAGTGTAATGTGTGTATTGTGGAACCTGAAAATTATGAAGATGCAGCTCAAGATGAGTCATGGAGAAAGGCAATGGAAGCTGAACTGGAAATGATAGAAAAAAATGACACTTGGAAACTTGTTGAGAGACCATTTGCTAAACCTGTGATTGGTGTTAAGTGGGTCTACAAGACTAAACTGAATCTAGATGGTACTGTGCAGAAAAACAAGGCTCGTTTAGTGGCTAAAGGCTACTCACAAAAGCCCGGTATTGATTACAATGAGACTTTTGCCCCTGTGGCAAGGCTAGACACCATTAGGACCTTGATTGCTCTTGCTGCACATAAGGAATGGAGCTTGTATCAACTAGATGTGAAATCTGCATTTCTTAATGGAGTTTTAAAGGAGGAAGTATATGTGGAGCAACCACAAGGATTTGTAAAGAAGGATGAGGAAACAAAGGTATACAAGTTACACAAAGCTTTGTATGGTTTGAAGCAAGCACCAAGAGCTTGGTAAGACGAGATTGATGCCTATTTCAACAAGGCTGGTTTCAAGAAAAGTCCAAGTGAGGCAACTTTATATGTTAAGGCAGAAGGTTCAGATGTTCTTATTGTTTCTCTATATGTTGATGACATAGTGTACACGGGTAGCAGCTCTCAAATGATTGAAGAATTTAGGAGAGATATGATGGAACACTATGAGATGACAGATTTGGGTGTATTACACCATTTTCTTGGAATGGGGGTGATACAGTCTAAACAAAGCATTTTCTTGCATCAGAAGAAGTATGGACAGAAGCTGGTTGAAAAATTTGGTTTGAAAGATTGCAAAATAGTGGCTACACCACTTGCAATGAATGAGAAGTTAAGTAAGAATGATGGAAGTGAGGCTGCAGATGAAGGAGAATAGAGACAGATTGTGGGCAGCTTGCTCTACTTGACTGCAACTAGGCCTGACATAATGTTTGCAGCTAGCCTCTTGGCAAGATTCATGCACAATCCCACCAAGAAACACATGGGAACTGCTAAAAGGGTATTGAGATACATTCAAGGAACAATAGACTTTGGAATTGTATTTGAGAAGGGAAAAGAAACTACTCTTATTGGCTATTGTGATAGTGACTGGGCAGGAAGTGAAGATGACATGAGGAGTACCTCAGGGTATGTTTTTAGTATGGGATCGGGAGTGTTTTCGTGGGCTTCAATTAAGCAAAATACAGTTGCTTTGTCTACAGTAGAGGCAGAATATATAAGTGCTGCAGAGGCTACTTCTCAAGCAAAGTGGCTGAGATTTGTACTTGAAGATTTTGGAGAAGAACAGATTGAAGGAACACAGATAATGTGTGATAACACATCAGCAATTGCTATGGCAAAAACCCTGTTTTCCACCAGAAGTCAAGGCACATTAACAGAAAGTTTCATTTCATTCGAGAAGCAATTCAAGCCAAGGAGATAGAACTTGTCTACTGCAGAACTGAGGAGCAAATTGTAGATATTCTGACTAAAGCTTTGCCTAAGGACAGGTTTGCATACTTAAGGGAATTACTTGGTGTTAAGTCGGCTAAAGGATTAGAAGGGAATGTTGGTGTGTAATCCTTTAGCCGAGTTTTTGGAGCTAAAGGAATTGTGTCTGCTCTGTTTTCATTTCCTTTTAGTTGTTTATTTTTTTTCTTCAGTTTTATTGTGCCCCTTGGATCACAGTCCAAGTGTTTTAATCTCTAGCATAGGTTTAAGTGACATGTGTAAGCATCTAATAGGATGCTAGAACTTGAGCTTATTGTAAATATGGTACAGGGAAGAATATCTCTTTTCCTCTCTCTGCCTAACGATTATAACCAAACAGTGGAACATATATGGAATATACAGAAGCATTTTTTCATTCTCCAGAGCAACGCTCTCTCTCACTTTTTCTGTGATTTTCTTCTTTGCTCCCAAAAATATCCAAAATATGAAATGCTGAAACTACGAATTCTAACACCACCACCATGCATCAAGCTCAAACAATCCATGGATTGGTCTAAATTGATCATTAAACCACAAAGCCCACTCCTCCAGAGCAAAAGCTCAGATATGAGGATGGGTTGTATGAGATAAACAGCAGCTACAAACCAGGAGACAACCAAGCAAATACTAGGGAAAAGGAAGGGGTTTAGGGTTAAAGAGTTCGTGGGAGGGAAAGAGAAATGGGCTGAAGGGGGGGTGGGTGGATGAGAGGAGAAGAGGGAGAGATATGTGAAATGGCTGTAGAGGAGTGGGTGAGAAGAGATTGAGGAGATTTGGGCCAACATCAAGAAAAACAAAATAGAAAAAGCACACCAAGATAAATCATAGAAAAGGAAAGTAAAAGCCACACCAGAGGGTGGCGGAGAGGCCACACGAGAGGTGGTAGGGAAGCCACCCTAAAGGGTGGCAGCACAGCCAGAAGCTCATAAGAAGAAGATGGGATATAGGACAACTGGGTAGTTTTCAGCTTACATATTTATCAAGCCAACAAGCCTATATACAACGGCAGCTTTGAAATTTTAGGGGCCTTGTGCCAAAATAAACAAGAGGGTCTCCTAAAATAAAGTTTTCAACGAAAAATTATAAAAAGGGTCAAACTCTATAATCAAAATTTTATGATCATTAAAGTACTGGTTGAACAATGTCATCGCTAATGGTCTTATTCAAACCTGAAAGATAACGACTTGTGTCATCTTTTTATTCCTATCTTTCAAACCAACTCGAATTGAGAGATTACCAAACTCAGATTTATATTCTTCAACGAACGTATCTCGTTGTTTTAAGCTATGAGACCTTTCATATAACTCCATAGTGTAGTTAGCCGTTAAAAACTTCTTTCGTAACTTTGCTTTCACATGTGTTGATCTTCTACTTCCCTTGTCAAGCACGTTGCTCTTCAATTTAAGCTTTAAAAAAAAAGTCAAACAAAGTAGGGCAAATATTTGGTTATGCTCATATATTCTCATCTTCTTATTCTTCTCCAATATGAAGGTATTTATACAAGTACAAAGATGTGTTAATCCTAAATAAAATAGGAAATATATCTAAATTACAATAGGAAGTAAATCTCTATTATAATAGGACTAAATAATAATTGGTAAGTAACCAAAATTCTAATGAAATAAGGAACCAAAATCCTAACTAAGTAAGGACTCGCCAACACTCCCCCTCAAGTTGGGCAAAGATATTTCGCACGCCCAACTTGACAAGCGAGTCACAGAACACCATACTTGAGAAGCACCAATTGTAGAGAAGGTCTTTTCGTCAACCACGAGTGAAACAAGTCACAAACTAAAGCAAAGTTCGCAGCAGAAACACAAGAGCAAACCCTAAAACATAGGGCACATAGCAGAACACAGAAACCCTGTGAGCACGGCAATAGATAAGGTAGAACACAGAAACCCTGTGAGCATGGCAGTATATAAGGCAGAACACAGAAACCCTGTGAGCACGGCAGTAGATAAGGCAGAACACAGAAGCCCTGTGAGCACGGCAATAGATAAGGCAGAGCACAAAAACCCTGTGAGCACGACAGTAGATAAGGCAGAACACAGAAGCCCTGTGAGCACGGTAGTAGATAAGGCAACAACGACAATAGCAAGGTAGGCAGCGGCGGAGGAGGAGGCGGCAGCGAACTAGGATTATAGGCTAGATGTATAGTGCAGCAGAAATAGGTAGTGTCTAGGGTTAGGGTAGAGACAGATCAAAACACAGCAACATCATCGACAATGACCATAACAACGACAACATCAATGAAAACAATAGCGGCAACAGTAACATCAACGACAGTAGTAGAGGTAACGGCAACAACAACAACAACAACAACAGTTTTTCCATATCAACTTTAGCTAATTCACATAGACAACTTCTCTTCACTCCTCCTCTCCCCCTGAAGAGAAGAGGTCGTCGGAGTCAAGAAATAAGCAACATCTTCATGGGAATATGTCAAGCTAATGGGGATACGTCAATAAACATATCTTTTTCACTCCCCCTCCCCCCCCTTGAAGAGGAGGGAAGGAGAATGCAAGCACAGGTCACAACAAAACCTGGGCTCTTATACCATGTCAAAAAAGTAGGGCAAATATTTGGTTATGCTCATATATTCTCATCTTCTTATTCTTCTCCAATATGGAGGTATTTATACAAGTACAAAGATGTGTTAACCCTAAATAAAATAGGAAATATATCTAAATTACAATAGGAAGTAAATCTCTATTATAATAGGACTAAATAATAATTGGTAAGTAACCAAAATTCTAAAGAAATAAGGAACCAAAATCCTAACTAAGTAAGGACTCGCCAACAAAAAACACCTTATGATCTTCTTGTAAGTTCTTTCTTTCTTGTCTTTGAACTTAAACACTAACCTTGATCAGATATGGCTGTGGTGAAGGTATAGTAATCTTCTTTTCCTATGCAGACCTTTAATTCTCTCTAAATGGGTTGAGATATCAATATGAGCGTGTCTTGACTGCTAGGGAAGGGACCTCTATGTATATGCATTGCTTAAGTATTTTTCCCACTGAAGAACACTTAAACAAATCATGATTGCACTTGGATAGAATGTTTTAATCCATGTATGACTTGGAATCCTCAAAGCTCTAGTTTTCTAATAATTAAACTGCACTTTAAACTAGAATAGCAGATATGCTCGAGTTCTGTTTCTTGATTAATACTAAACTACAACTCCTTATGTGATTAGAAGACCATTCCAAAATGGTTTAAGACAATGTAACGTCTTACAGTCTCCCACTTGGTCAAATAATCACAACAGTTAATAGTATTACACACTTTAAGGCCTTGTGAAACATAACTGAGCAAAATCCCTACTAAGCCACTATCAATGAAGAACAACAAAGAACTATTGAAACTACTTGAACATCTGTTATTTCAAGGTTCTTATAATTACATTTGAGATTCTTCAAAACCACATAAGGCTTTGATCAAGATTAAAACTGTAGAATGTTCATGACTAAACTGTCTGTGCTAATTGATATGTCATGCTCATTCATTGTCCCCTAAATGACTGCCAATGTCTAGTTAAAATTAAACAAATGCTATGAATATACTGTACCATCGCAGCTACCTCAAATGCTAGCTTTACTGCCTTATATGTATATCCAAGTATCAAATATATATAAAAAAAAATAGACTAAGCAATAAAATAACTCAACAAAATTCTACTTTATGAATCCTCAAACTTTCTGAATATCCATCGAAACCTTTACTAATTAATCAAAATATAAATGATAAAACTTTAGTTAAAACAGAAACACTCCCACTGAAACTCTCACTAATTCAGCCACTCATATTTTCTGTCAATCCTATACCTTGAACATGCCTATGAAAAACTGCATTTGGCAGCCCAAGATGTTAAGTTTCTTTAACTTTAAGAAACTTAACATCCAGAATTCTTGAAGCCGTTGTCCTTTTGTTTCCCTAAATTGCTGCACTGTTGTCATTCCATAGTTGTATAGGTCTATGTATAGACTCAACTACACTCAATCTAGTGATAAAATTCTTTAACCACATAGCTTGAGAAATAGCCTCATAAGAGGCGAAGAATTCTGCTAACATTGTAGATGCAACTGTGAGAGTTTGCTTGATACTTCTTCATGATACAGTAGCATGTGCAAATATGAACACATACCGTGATGTTGATCTACGATCATCCTTACAAACTACAAAATCAGCATCTGTAAAACCTCCTAATTTCAAATTGTTGTTTCTTCTGAGAACCAATTTGTAATCTTTGGTTCTCTGTAAATATCTCAACACTTGCTTGCTTGTAATCCAATGATCTTGTCCAAGATTAGATTGAAATCTACCTAGCACACTAATAGGAAAGGCTATGTCAAGTCCAGTGCAGACTTGTGCATACATAAGACTGCCTACTAAGGGGACATAAGGTTTGTCATTCACCTAAATTTTCTCTTGTTAAGTCCTTGGTGCCTGTTCCTTGCTCAACTTGTTTGCTTTTGAAATAGGCATATAAGTTCCACCACATCCTTGCATATTGAATCTATGCAGTACCCGCTATATAATTCTTCTATGATAATCCATGCTAATTTCAATTCCCAAAACATAAGATGCTTCACCAAGATCTGTCATTTCAAAATGTTTAGACATGAATTCTTTACAGCTATGTAACATTGATAAATCTGCGCATGCCAATAAGATGTCATCCACATATAATACCAATATGATGAAATTTCTCCCACTCTTTTTCATGTAAATGCATTCATCCAATAAATTTTCTATAAAAACCATATTACTTAACAAATTCATCAAATTTGATATACCACTGTCTACAAGCTTGCTTAAGACCATGAATCGATTTACACAATTTACATACTAGATTTTCTCCCTTCTCTTGAATGAAACCTTATGGTTGTTTCATATATATTCCTACTTCTAGATTTCCAGTCAAGAATGCAGTCTTTACATCCATTTGATGTAAGTGTAAATCAAAATGTGCTACCAATGCCATGATTACTCTAAATGAGTCTTTAGTTGAAAATAGTGAATAAATTTCATTGTAATCTATCCTTCCTTGTCATGGGTATCTTTTGGCAACTAGTCTTGCCTTATATCTATCAATTTGTCCCTTAGGGTTTCTCTTGGTTTTGAAAACCCATTTACACCCTATAGGTTTGCAATTTTGTGGCAGGTTCACTAGTTCCCACACACCATTTTTCTTTGTAGAGCTTAATTCTGATTTCATAGCTCCCCACCAATTTTCACTTTTCTGATTGGACATTGCTTGCATATAGTTCATGGGATCTTCAATTGCATTCACATCATGCTCAGATTCTTGTAAATATACATAGTAGTCATCAGGTGGTGTTCTTTTCCTTGGTCTTTGTGATCTTCTCAACTCTATGCCCATTTGTTCATGCTTTTGTTATGCTGGTTGATTTTCATTTATGTTTTCTGGTGGCAGAACTTGCTGTTCTTGAGTTTCCTGTTCAAGTATCATTGGATCTCCAACTATTTCATCTTCCTGTACAGATTGCGTGCTACTCAGTCAAAGCTAGGTAACACCAAAATTCTATTATCTACATTAGAATTCACTGTGTCTCAATTTTCTATTATAACTTCATCCAAATCGAAATTTTCTTCTTCTGTTGCCTCATTTTTAGATTCTATAAACACTGCTCTTTGAGTTTCTACAAATCTGGTTGTATTTTGAGGGCAGTAAAATCTATAGCCTTTAGTTTTTTCTGGATAGCCAACAAAATAGCCACTGACTGTTCTTGAATCCAACTTCTTTTCCATAGGATTATATGATTTTGCTTCAACTTTACAACCCCACACTCTGAGGTGATTCAAACTTGGTTTTCTTTTAACCCAAAGTTCATAAGGGATAGTATTTACACTTTTAGTAGGTATTCTATTCAATATATAATTTTCCATTTTCAATGCTTCTCCCCAGACTAACCTAACACTAACCTTGGTCAGACGTGGATGTGGTGAAGGTATAGAAATCTTCTTCTCCTATGCACTCCTTTAACTTTCTCTAGATGTGGTGAGATGTCAATATGAGTGTCTCTTGACTGCTAGGGAAGGGACCTCTATATATATCCATTGCTTGAGTATTTTGCCTATCGAATAACACTTAAACAAATCCTGATTGCACTAGGATAGAATGTTTTAATCCATGTAGGACTAGGAATCCTCAAAGCTCTAGTTTTCTAATTAAATTGCACTTTAAATTAGAGCTACATATATGCTCGAGTTGTTTCTTGATTAATACTAAACTGCAACTCCTTATGTGATTAGAAGACCATTCTAATATGGTTTAAGACAATGTAATGTCTTACACTTCTACCATAGGTTTCCATTCTCTAGACTTGCCTCTGAATCTAAATAATCTTCTGCATGCATATTTCCATAAAAATCAGCAACTTCAATTTTAATTCCTCCACCATTCAAACCAATGCACGAACCAACCGCTCTTCCAATCTACCTCAATCACCATCACCATGGTTGCATTCCAGAATCTTCATATAGGCATCCGTGAATTTCTGTCTTTGGAGGGCTTGCACTGCTCTCGACATATCTTCCATTATACATCGCATTTTAGTCATCTATGGTGTGAAGGAAGGATTTTCCTAGCCTTTGGTACCAATTTGATGCAGAGTAGCGTCTATAAGTTGTTGTCTAGTGAACCAAACAGTCCCAAAATACATATAATAAAATGATAAAGGTATAGAATAGAAGTTAGAATAAAGATAATTGAGTTCTAAGTCAAATATCCTAAAAGAAACTGTAGCGACTAAAGTCTGGAATTATATGCATAAAAAATTGAATACATGAGTCTCTTAATAGCCTATTTATGCTAGAGTAAAGCGGCCTAGCAATCTTTTCCCCTTGTTTCGTAAGAATAGGAAAATGATTAACAAATTAACTTGTTAATTTAATATAGTTAAGACAGCCTATTTCTCTTATGAGTCCTCTATTTGGCTGATGAGCCTATTTGGCCAGCTAATAATAAAAAATGGCGTAGTCAAATAAAATAAAATTTTAATAGAAGTACTATAATCAACCTACATATTTAATTTTCACATAATCAAAACTTTAATCCTTTTAAAGAAAACATAATCTTCGGATGACTTTTCAATTTTTTTATTTTAAGTACAAAAGATGTCACATTTAAGGCAATAAAAATTTCGTTGATAATGGTAAAATCGTACAAAGTGTTCAAATAAATATAAAATATATGCCAAAAACAGCCAACCCTAAACTACCTTTAACATCAACAACAATTCTCTAATTATTTTTGTATTGATCTATTTTTCATTGGACTTTTACAGATTGGGAGACAAGATACAGAGATAAGCATTTCATCTACGTGTCTTTGATCTCACAAGGAAATGGATATTGTTATTTCAATTGCATCCAAAATTGCAGAGTCCTTGGTGACACCAATAGGCAGAGAATTTGGCTATTTGATTTACTATGATACCAAGATGAAAGATCTAAAGGGTGAACTTAAACAGCTTTTTGACATGAAAGATGGGGTGCAAGAATTGGTTAAAGCTGCCAAAAGGAATGGTGGAGTTATCAACTCTGACGTTCAAAGTTGGCTAACAAGTGTTAACGAGTTAATTCAGAAAGTGTCGCATTTTGAGGAAGAAGTCAACATGAAAAGGCAATGCTTGTACCGGTGGAATATGAGTAGGAAAGCCACTAAGATTACACAAGATGTTCTTCATCTCCAAAAAACAAGGAACATTCAATAATGCTGCCCATCCTGCACCTCCATCGACTATATCGTCAGCATTCAAAGAAGGTTTTAAGGATTTTAAATCCAAAAAGACATCTGTGAATAGGGTGATAGAGGTTTTGAAGAATGAAGAAGTTAGAATGATTGGGATTTGCGGTATGGGGGGTGTGGGTAAATCCACAATGGCGAAAGAAATCATCAAAAGATTGGAAGGATTGAAAGTATTCGATAGTATTGTGATGGCAGTTGTGTCCCAAACCCCAGACATTCAAAAGATTCAATCAGAAATTGCAGAGGAACTAAGGTTTAAATATGACGAGAATACCGAAAGTGGAAAAGCGCGAAGGCTCCACGGAACACTAATGGAAATAAATAGGATCCTGATTGTATTAGATGATGTGTGGACAGAGCTCGATTTTGAGGCCATAGGACTTCCTTCTGAACTTACTCATAAAGGGTGCAAAGTTTTGTTGACCTCACGAAACGAGGACGTGTGCAAAGCAATGGGAAGTAAAGAAATTTTTACACTCCCAGTTTTAATAGAAGAAGAATCATGGGAACTCTTCCGTGAAATGGTAGGTGAACCCTTGGACTATCCTGATTTGGCAAAACAAGTCACGAATGAGTGTGGAGGTTTACCTATTGCTATTATAACTGTTGCGAAAGCACTAGAAAATAAGAGGAAGCATGAATGGGTTGATGCCCTCAAGCAGCTACAAAGTTCAGCTCCTGAAGCCATCCCTTCGATGAATGACAGAGTTTATTCAAGCATACGATGGAGTTATGATAGATTGGAGAGTGATGAAGCGAAGTCATGCCTTTTGCTTTGTTGTTTATTTCCTGAAGATTACGATATTCCAATTGAGTATTTGGTTAGATATGGGTGGGGTCGAGGGTATTTTAGTAACATTGATTCGGTGGAAGAAGCAAGAAATAGAGTGCTTTCTTTGGTTGACAAACTTCAAAGAAGGTTTTTGTTGCTAGATAGCAAATTGAAAGACCATACCAAGATGCATGACATAGTTCGGGATGTTGCCATATCAATTGCCTCAAGAGATCCACATAGATTTCTAATAAGATGTGATGCTGAAAAGAAAGGGTGGCCAAAGGTAGCTGCATACAACCATTACACAACAATCTCACCTATACCAATTAATATTGATGAGATCCCAGTTGGTCTGGAGTGTCCAAAACTAGAGCTTCTACACTTAGAAGGCGACTGTTACTCGAAAAATAGCATGGACAGCATGTGTGAAGGGATGAAAGAGCTGATGGTTTTAGGCATCGATGGGATATTAGCATTGCCAAGTTCACTAGGACTACTGAAGAGCCTTCGAACCTTGTCCCTAAATGGTTGTCGTTGTTTAAAAGATATATCTAATGTTATTGGAAGATTGGAAAATTTAGAGATCCTCAGCTTTCGTAAATGCACTAACATCTTAGAGTTGCCGAGGGAAATTGAACTTCTTAAACATTTAAGGTTGTTAGATATTACGGATTGTATTCGTCTTCAGAAGATTCCCCATGGTCTCTTATCGAACTTATCTAGTCTTGAAGAGTTGTATATGGAAAATAGTTTTCTCAAATGGGAACGATCGGCAGCAGAAAGCGAAGATAAGAGGATGGCAAGCCTTGTTGAGGTGATGTCTTTATTGTCTAATCATTTGAAGGTTTTAGTCATATATATACCCGATTTCAACTTCTTTCCAAAAGACTTTTACCTGAAAATCCCGACAACAAAAAGATTCCACATATCCAACAGAGATGAAAAAGAAAAAGAACTGTTTGTTGGACCGGCGGTTTTTTCAGGTGGACTTCCATCAACAAGTAATGGTTGTTATGCATTCGAAAATCGGTTGCATATTGTTAAAAGTGATGCAACGGAATTCATGGAGATTCAAATTGTTCGACTCTTATTTAAGAAATGTGAAGAATTATTCTTGGAAGAGATTAAGAATTTAAAGTATGTCCTCAATGAATTAGACCAAGAGGGATTGCAACACTTAAAAGTTCTAAGAATTTGGGAGTGCCCTGAGATAGAATACCATGTAAATGGAGCAATATGCCACGACCAACTTCCACAGGGCTCTTTTATCAACCTAAGATTTCTTCGATTACATAATTGCCCTGTTTTAAAATATGCATTTTCTCTATCAGTAGCAAGCAACTTGGTTCAACTCCAAAGCTTACTTGTTGACTGGTGTCCCCAAATGAAAGAAATCGTCTCAAAGGAGTGGAGGGAAGATGAGACGGCATCAGACATCATAGCTTTCCCTAAATTAACAAAATTGAAACTCCGAGATCTATCTAAAGAATTCGTTGGTTTCTAGGTGTGGGGGTCTTTTTGTTCCAACAGCCTAACGAATGGGCTTGGGCTGCTGTGAGAAGAAAGCGAACAAAAAGGGTCCTCCTGAAGCCTGAGTTCAAGAACCAAACTCCCGAAAGAACTTTTTTTAAAAAAGATTTGCTGAAGCCAAAAAAAAATACTTTCGGGTTCTTTTCACCAACACCCAGAAGAACGCGCGAATTTTATTAATGACTCAGCGTGAGGAGCTTGTGGCATGGGAGCTGAACTTTCACAGGTTTAGCAATTTGAGAGAGAGAGAGAGAGAGAGAGACCAAAGCATGAGTCTCTTGCAGAGAAAACAGGTTTTAGAGTGGGAGAGGGGAGAATTAGGACGGCTTCTATCTTAGAACAGAGGGAAACGTTGGGAGTAGAAGGTGGGAAAATTCCAGTTTGCTTGACAAAGCTTGGTCTTGCTCTAGAATGGTGTGTGTTGCTGGGTAGAAGAAGCTCTGTTTTATAGGCGTCTGGAATCCCAATTTCGTCGACCATCCATTCTCACTTTTCCTTTCCCTTTCTCCGATTACCCCCTTTCTTGTGCAAGATTATTGACCAGAGCGCCTGAATCAATGGCTTCTTGTGGTTCCAAAGCTTTGTGCGGCTGAGTCTTTCCATGGGGGTAAGGCGCCACTTGCTTTCTCCCTTGGTTTTCAAATCAGAGCTTACAAAGGAAAAATGAGAACAGGGGAAGTCGTTTGTCCACTGGGTATTCCTCCTACGCTTATGGATTTCCTATGGTCCTTGCTATGACTCTTGGTTGACCACATGGGAGCTCTAGTATGGGTGGAGCTCGATGTTGGATTTTCCTAGGAGACGCTGGGCTGGGCTTCGTGTATAATTCTGAGGCTGCTGGTGTTTTCCCTTCCAGCGGCCTGCACGCTTTCGTCCAACTGCTGGAAGTGTGTTATTTGTTTTTTGGGCTTTCTAACTATCGTGGATTTTCCTAAATACTATAGTAGCCTATGGGATGTTCTCCTAAGGCATTGAACCCTATTCTTCTCTCTCATGCTAACCCATGTACTTGGGCCCGGGGAATGGGCCTGAGTTTCAGTGCCCCCAAGTGGCATAAAACTTCCATTCCTCGGTCCCTCAATGGGCCCTATGAGTGCTCGTACCCATCCATACCACAACCTTCTCAGCAAGCCCCGGATAATTATGTGGCTTGGGCCCACTTGAGTTTGTAGCATGGCATGATGGCATTGCGCGTTGCTTGTGCTTGCATTTTATCGCATCCCATTAAACCAATATCGAGTTAAATGGCACCGGACGGGTTTATGAGTGCGAACTTACGAAGTTGTTGCATGTTTGGCATGCTCGCTTGGCGTGATGCGTAACACATGGCTTGCGTAGGCGGGCCCCTACAATTTCCCATCATGCCCCTAGCGGGTTTCTTTTGCGATTGATTATTTGTGCTGGGCCGAGAATAAGCTTGGGCCTAACCTCTGGATTTTTGGGCCTCAACACTAGGAAGCCAACAAGCTATACTCCAACCATGAGGTATGTTACATATATAACTTATTATTTCGATGCTTGAATAGTATAATTGTTTTTTTAATTGTTTGTGCCTCAATATATATTTTTTCGGTCTGAATTTAGTTTGACTATTATTTACTCATTTTCTTCCTAAAAACTGAAAATATTCTCATACTGATAAATGAGGAATTTAGTTTACTTGCCTTTACAAAAAAAAAAAATAATAATAACATAACATGGTCTTAATTGCCACGTGGGCTGCCTTACCTGAATTGATTGTATTCGAGAAATCAAAGCTATAAACTACCGGTACAAGCACCAACAAAATTACGGTCTTAATTGCCACGCTCCAAATTGTTTACTGGAAAATTCTTGCCACGTGGAAGCATTTAATTTGACCTGAGACCACAAAGTCTAGCTTTTATGTGATTATTATTCTGCAAAGTAGAGGAGAGGTTTTGTCCTCCGATTAAAATTTGGTTTTATTAATATTTTAATATGAAGTCATATTGAAGTAATTTAAATAATAATAATTGAGCTTGTTATTAATTTCATTTTTGAGAGGATGTCTGAAGTTGATCTATAAAATATTTCTTTAAATATTTATTAATTAATTAATCTTTTCAGGTAACAACGCCTAAAGATCAAAATGTGGTAGGAACTTCATATGATGTGCATCAATCTTCTAGAAGCTTTGAAAGAGCAATATTTCCATCAAAGTGCATTTCATCGTTACAAAATCTAGAAGTGGTGGAACTAGATTTTCACAGGGCCATTGTAGATGTGTTATTTGATCTGAAAGGCCACATGGTTCCAGCATTTTCTCATTTATGAAAATTGAATATGTCATTGCCTTTTCGATGTCCATGTGAGCTTTGGAAGAACATTCCACGTGGATTCCAGGGCTTCCAAAACTTAAAATATTTAACGATAGTTGGTGGTGTTCGTCTCCAATATGTGTTCCCACATTCAATTGCCAGGCTACTTGTGAATTTTGAAGAGCTCAAAATAGCGGATTGCTTGAAAATGGAAACTATAATCAGATCCGCAGATGAAAATGAAAAAGAGGATCAGACGGGCATGACTTTGTTTCCCAAACTAAATAGTTTTGTTCTAAATGGGCTTCCGAGACTTGAGAGTCTTTGTCCTGATGCTTCTACTTCTTTATGGTCAGCCACCAAAGTTCTGCATGTGGTAGAATGCGACAAACTGAAGACATTGGCTTCAGTAATTCCACAAATAAAAAAGTTGGAGAAAGATTCAACATCTCATCACGAAGACGAAGACGAAGGTATTTCATCAGGAGCTTGTGGATGTACACCTTATTCATGTGGCCCAATGACCGAACCTACTTCAAGAAGAAACATTGTTCAAATATTGCCACGTCCAGTCAATCAAGAGGTAAGCATTTCAATTTACTATTATTTTATTTCTATGAACCTCTACCCTCGAGAATGACAATGACATTGCCATATTGAAATTATATAAATTATATACAGTTGCTCAATTGATGTTTGATTTTCTAGGTTGCACCAACAAATCTTGATCAAGACTCAAATGATTACTATAATCTAGAAGATCTTTCTGTACAATATTGTGAGTCATTGGAAGTTGTTTTCCAACTCAAGGGACCAAAGGCTGTGGAAAGCCACAATGTTTAAGCATTCAATAAGTTGTGTAACTTGTCGTTATACAAATTGCCAAGTTTAATGCACGTATGGGAAATGGGCAGTTCACAACATATCACAGGCTTCGAAAACTTGACATTCTTACGTGTATCCTACTGTGGCAGTTTGCGATATTTGTTCTTGTCAACTGTAGCCAAGCTCCTTGTCAGTTTAAAGGACTTGAAAGTTCAGGATTGTACGAAGATGGAACAAGTTGTTGCAAAAGCAGACACTGAATGTGCTGATCAGGAAATTACATTTCCTCGACTGAATTCCATTACGCTTGAAGATCTACCAAACCTCATTTGTTTCTCTACTGAAGCTTATACTTTGAAGTTGCCATCTTTGATGGAATTGAAGGTTAAACGATGTCCAAATTTAAGAACATTTGCTTCTAAGGTTGTCAACACACATCCTGAAAGTCTGAGTGGATGGGGGACCTCAATAGCACTATAGGGAACATTCACGAAAAAAGGTATGCTCCTGAATGTTTAGTGGTGTTTAGTCAATAATATAACAATAAAAGTGTTTATTTTTCAAACCTGATTGCATCTCAACGATACACATTCTTTTCTTTTGAATAGGAGACCGAATTCTAATGAGATAGTAGAGATATGATGTTAACACAGAGAAGTGCAGAGGTGAGTATATATATGTTGCTATCTCCAACTTCTATATTAAGGAAACACTGATGTTTGCAAATCTTACTAAAAAAAATACGCCATGTTATGCCATATTAAGGAAAGAATTAAATTGAGTTAGCAAGATCAAATTACGGTTCTAATGATATAAAAAAAAAAAAATTACCTGTGAGATTGTTTAAGCTTCGATTTGACAATAAATTACAATGTATTTCATGTGTGTTTGAGGCTTTTTTAATTCAAGTGTTCTATCATTGCGATATAGTAGACAAAAACAAAACAAACAACCTAATTTTGATGTGGTATCTCGTTAGAACATCTCCAATGGTATCTCGTTAGTGATATGATCATGTTTTGGTTTTGTTAAATTATACCGATAGGAATGGTCAGCATGGTCACATTCTTTATGGATTTGTGGGACTAATATTGATGATAGCATAATTCAATTTTTCCTAGCTGGTTTCTGATCTAAGTATCTCAAAATATGAAGTTCTACAGCTTATTCAGTTAAAAAAAAGGCCTAGTCAGAGTATTTAGAGGCTTCTAAAATTTGAATTTTGTAGTTTGCCTAGAGATTACTGAATGTTGTAGCTTTCTGCATCATTATCAAAAACACTTCGACGCTCGTTTTAAGTCCCAAGTTGAACACTTTCAATGTGCTGTAACTTATTGTGTTTAGAAGTGCATGCATCCTTCTCTTTAGCTTTGTATATATGCCACCATTTGTCACTTTCAATTTTAGTATAAGCTGATGAGTATTATTTTTCAGCACGGTGCAATTCCAGGTCGTTGATGAGGTTTTTGTTATGTTCTGAAGAATTTTATGAGGATGTGCATACAGACTCTACAGAGTGAGTTCTTGAAGTTTGGAATAGCAAGTTGCAATTCCACCTCTCTAACCTCATCAATTCTTGAGAAACAATCTCATTTCAATTCCAAGTGTTGAAGTGTATTATAATTCACGTACTGGATTTCATTTGTATATCATTCAAATGTTTGAGCAGATCTTACGGTTAAAGCATAAGTTCATGCATTTTTAGAGTTATCAAGGATTGATGTTAAATTCTCTCTTCAAATAAATAGTTCTTGAAGATCCCTCTGCTACAATTTTTTCGACTTTGTTTGCCTCTGGAGTAAAAACAAGTCAAAATGGAGGAAAAACTGGTACACCAGCATTCCGCTGCAAGAAATGCCGAAGAATTGTTGCATTGCCAAAGAAATCTCTTCTTTCTCCTTACTTTTATCGGAAGAGGAAAGAATGAGAGGGTAACTCAATCACTTTCTTCACCTTCCTCAATTAGTATTTTGTTATGTTACATACTTATATAAATTTTGAGTATTTTAGTTGAATCCAAATAGCTGCTTTTGTTTCTTCAGTTCAGATAAAAATGGGAGATGATTTTGACACTCCAAATTTCTCCTCCCACACTACTTTACTCTCTCACAAGATGAGTGCCAAGCTCATAGGGTCCTCTTGAGTGAGAGAGTTGAGGAGTGTGGAAGGTGATAGTTGGAGTGCCAAAATCATCACCCTTTGAAATATATAAATTCCTGAGAAATTGAATTGAAGAAAAGCAGAGTGGGTTACAAATGCTTAACTGCTTTAGTCTTTATCTTCCTCTTTTGCAATCCTACAGATGCACTAGGATCCCTGAGGCAAAGCTGTGAGTTTGTTTGCCCCTATGATGGTTTAAACAAATGAAGTACTACCACATCAGTTTGTATATGAGTTGGTGTGCCTAGGATTATATGTAAAATTCATTGATAGGAAGGTCTTAAGGAGCCATTGCTTACCAAATTGGTTGTATATCATTGAAGTAGGATGTGAGATGGTTGGTCCAGCTTTTGGTGGGGTTATTGCTCAAAGAATGTTATTTCGAGAAGCGAGAGGGTTTGGATTGAGCATGGAGACACTGCTGGATTATGAGAAATCCCTAAGTGAAGCTTCCAAGGTTCTGAAAGGAACTCAAAAATGCCAAAGGTTTAGACTTCCAGAAACAAAATTGTAGCCCTCAGAATAAAAATAATCTCACTTGTCAAATTAGCTTAGGGAAACTAACACAAAATTGCTACAATGCTGCTACCGTATCCATGAACTGTACCTCCCAATCTGTTTTATAAATTGTTTGCCAATCTCCTCTACCTTACCTAACATTTTAGCAGATGAGAAAAAGAAAAAGAAAAAGAAATGCTTACCAGAACAGCAGTGACAACTGTGAAGGGTGTAGCAACTGCATGGCAAATGTTCTAGATGTTTATTACTATGTGAAAAGTTGTTTGTCCCAGAATAGGAGGCATTATAAGTTATGCCTACTCATTTTCACTGGAGGTTTCAAATTGAGTGGCAAATGTGAATTTCTGTTTTCGCTGCTATAATAGAAATATTTTATCCATCCTTTCAGGTGAATCTTATCATCGTGGGGATAAAATAGACAATTCTAAATTTGGGGCAGATCCTGGGTTGCCTAGTGAAGCTGCCTCTGGAGTAAAAACAGGTCAAAATGGAGGAAAAACTGGTACACCAGCATTCCGCTGCAAGAAATGCCGAAGAATTGTTGCATTGCCGAAGAAATCTCTTCTTTCTCCTTACTTTTATCGGAAGAGGAAAGAAATGGAAATCTAGAGTTCTCTGATATCTCAACCACAAGGGTGAAGTGAAATGCAGAAATGTTAATGGGTATGGACTTTCTTCTCAATAGTTGGCTTACTAAGTACGAGTGAACCAACTACAATGAGCAGGGCACCTGCAAACCACTGTCAAACAAGCCTTCTAATCATCAGATACGCAAAAGAAACAAGTCAAGAAACATTTTCTCAAGGTTCTTATAATGAACAATCATTATAATTTATATATATGCAGCAACAGAAATGCATAGTAGCAATCACATTTGAAGTGCTCCGTAACCGGAATGAAAATCTTTGGTGCAAACACTCCCCCATTTAACAATATCATTCGTTCATTAAATTCTATGCTTCACATTCAAAATCAAAAGCAATGCCTCGTATAAGTAACTTGACAGAGTTAATAATTTTGGCCAATTTGATCAAATTGGATGGATCCTCTGCTATAATCAAAGGAATGTCAAACAGTCATAACTCAGAAAGAAGCATATCCTAAGCAAGCATATCAAAATGAATATCATCAGCATGTATTGATTTACCTGAAAAGATAAGGGTTCTTGGAACAAAAAGTATCCAGCTAGACCAGAAGACAGGAAGTTTGCAGCAAAATTTGTGACAGTAGCTTGCAGAGAAGACAGAGCTTTAAGGCTGTTCACATAACATCCCCACATTGTCGCATTCAACAATATCACCAAACCATACCTAACAATCTGTTCAAACAATAACAATTAAAAATCAAGCTTTCGTTGACCCAAAAACAAAACGAAAAAAATTACAAATCAAGCAGGATTTTGCGATGTAAATCCAACGGTCTTAAATTCATCAGGTGTGCAAGGGAAAGGCACCTGAGGAGTGATGAGCTTCGCCGAAACGGCAGCAAGAGCGGCGTTCAGGCCGGCTGAGATTGCCCACGCGTAGCCCTTCTTGTTGTTACCCTCCATTAAGCCACCAAACTCTTCAATTTTGCAGGGTGAAGGAAATTGGGTCGAGAAGATTTTGACTGCGGGGAGCGGACGATGTCGTTTTGCCTAATCGTGAAACGGCATGTCCTTTGTTTGTTGCTCACAAGTCGCCTAGTGAACGACAAAAGTGGACGGTGGACAGTGAGGCGGCGAAAAGAGGACCAAGGAGGAGGCGCTAAGTTTTTCACGAAGAAGAAGATCAGATCTGACTAACTTCTTTCAGTAAACGACACCGTTGCCTCTTCCGTTCTTAAAAAAAAAATATTCTGATATGCCTCTTATGGTCCCCTTTGAATGAAACTCATCGTTTTATTCAAGTTTAGCTTTTTCAAAAGCAAGTAGTGCCATTATAAAGCCCAACAAAAAAAAGCCCTTAATAATAAGAGTATGCGTCATTAATGTCCACTTAATAACATGTTTAAGACCATTTTTTCTTTTTTTTTCTTTTTTGGTCTGAACCATGAGGTAGTCCTGGATGGGCCCCAATTATGGGTGGCACCTTTAAGCCTTAACCACAACCCAGACTAATTCCCATTCACACCGGGTCGGCCCGTAAGGGGTAAAGTGCTAGCCAAAGTGGTGACTCCGTACGAGAGCAGGGATCAAACCCTTGACCTCTCTTAAGGAATGAGAGTGTCGAACCACTCACACCAACCACCTTGGTTCCATTTTTTCTTTTCAAAATGATACTGATTCATAGGTTATATTAAATAATATTTTACAATGATTAATATTGGGCTCAAGTAATCTTTATTTTTATATTCACTCTATAAAATAATATATACTTGAAAAGCTTACATTCAGTGGCGGACCTGTGCAGGCGCAAGGAGGCGCGCGCTCGCACCTCCGGTCGCTGGAAATCGCCATTACAGGTGCTGGAGTTGCACCTCTGCTTCAGACCAGCAATGCACATAATGTGTTCGACAAAATGCGCAAACCACTGGGCGCTGCGCAGTTGCTGGTGCGCGTGCTCTTCCTCTTTTTTTTTAACGAAGCCTGGCCAAAACGACGTTGTTTTGGACCAGGCTGTTTTAAAACACGCTGCTTGTTTTTTTTTTTAAAAAAAAAAACCTGGCCAAAACGACATCGTTTTGGACCAGGGTTTTTTAATTTAATAAAAAAAAAGGGGAAACTGCTGTAGCACGTGGGTTTTTGTGGGCTTTTCAAAAGGGCTTCTATTTCCTTACTTAAATGGGTTTTAATTGGGAGTTCTCTTTATTCAATTGGGTTTTGGGAATTCCTTAATTAAGTAGAATTGGGAATTCTCTTTATAAAAGACCAATTTAACATCACCCAATTTCATCAAAGTGTGTGTGCATCACAAGAATCCTGCGTTTTTTTCCTTCTTGAGTGCGCCAATCCAAAGTATGTCGAATGCATTTGTTTTTCTTGAGCAAAAGCCAATTTTGTTTATTCTTTTTTTAATAATTTTTTTTTCTTATTTAGCTCTCTCTGTACAGTTATGGAACGGTACTTTCAGAAAAAGAGTTCAAATCCTCCTTCAAATAATTTGTCTAGTTCCAACCCTCCTTCAAATAATCCAGCTAGTTCCAACCCTCCTTCAAATAATCCGCCTACTTCACATCCTCCCTTGAATAATTCGGGTAGTCCAAAACGATTAGAGGTCACTGAGTTGGATGAAATATTGGCTAATCTTCCTGCAGACCCTGGACTTAGACCTCCAATGACTTATTATAATCCCAATTTTCGAGAACAAATCCGAAGAGCCATTTTTTCTTTTCAAAATGATACTGATTCATAGCTTATATTAAATAATATTTTATAATGATTAATATTGAGCTCAAGTAATCTTTATTTTTATATTCACTCTATAAAATAATATATACTCGAAAAGCTTACACTTCAATGCATCAAGGCTTACGCCTCACCTTATGAGACAAAAAACTCATTGCCTCTACGCCTCACCTTTCAAAACATTGATCTCAAGTAACAAAATGATGGAATTTGAAAACATTGAGAAAATGCTTCCTTGATCTGTGTTATATGAGATTTTGGGGATTCGGGTTTTGTTTTTCTCCTTTCTAATGCGAACTTAGTTTAGGTGCTGAAAATATCGTTCTGCATAACATGATAAGTTGTTATAGGATAAGTTGAGTTTTGACCATATAATATGAACAAAATCCCTGACTGGGAAAGTAATTACTCTTTCATCTGTTATATATGAATTGCATTTGATCATTGACCATCAGCCACAAGTACCAGTTTCCTTTTTGTTTTTTTTAAGTTTTTATATATATATTTTTTATTTAAAGAAAATTATTAGTTACTGTTATAGCTATGTTAGACCACATTCATTCCTTTAGCTATCTTTATTAGTCATGTTCATTTGTGAATTGTTAGTACCTGCAGATATATAGCAGCAAGCAAAGAAAGTTTAACTACAGAATGTTAATCCCCTTCCCGCCTATGTAGAGTTGAATTTTTCTGATTGTGAAAAACTCAAGGACTAGGGTGATTGTTTTCTTTTTGCCATATACAAGATGGGATTTTCTTTTTTCTTTTTCTTTTTTAAAAATCCATGTCCAAGTCCGAAATTTCATAATGATGGAACTCAACTATGGAGGCATTACAATCAGAACAAAATAACTTTTCAAAAAAAAACGAATCATTTTAATAACTCAAAATCAAATTGAATAATTCAAGGACCAGTGTGATTGTTTTCTTCTTGCCATACAAGATTAGAGTTCATATATATATATATATATAATTTCTTCTTCCCCAAGGTTCTGATAGTTTTTTTTTCCTTTCTTTGTATAAGAAAATTCCATGTCCAAGTTTTACAAGGAGAGGAAAGAGATAGAAATAGAATTTCACAGCTGTAATACGATTCCATAGTTCTCTATAAAAAAATGACTTTCATAGTTCTCTAAATTTTTTTAAAAAAAGTTATCTCAAAAAAGGGTTATTTACTCAAATGGTCCTCAAATTTATACATGATTTACATTTTGGTCCCTCAACTAAATTATTCTTTCACATGGTCCACAACTCAATTATTCGATCCATTGGTCCTATTGTAACATTTTGTCAATGTTGCCGTCAAATGTAACAGTAGGACCAATGAGCCAAATAATATAGAGTTTATGAATCATGTAAACGAATAATTTAGTTGAGGGACCAAAATGTAACTCGGGTATAAATTTAAGGACCATTTGAATAAATAACCCTAAAAAAAATGACTTCATACTGATCTCACCAAATTACACCCAAAATATAAAAACCAGTTTTCATTTTAAAAGTTATCAAACCAAACATGCATGGATATATCTAAATTATATAAAATGGATTATGATGGAAATTATCAAACCAAACTTGCAATATATCCAAATGTGCAAAATGTATATCTAAACAGGTAGGATATGGTATGTATATCATCACCGGATCATTCAACAAAATCAACTTCATTACGTATTTGTGTTTTCATTCTTTAATATTGAATACTTTTTATTTTTGTTCCAAATTTTTAGTTATTGAATATTAGAAATTATTTTTTGGGCCTAAAATCTAGGAAGCAAAGAAGTCGGTTTCCTAAGTCTATATAACTAGGTAGAACCTTCAAACCTTTTCATAAAAATGGTAACGAAAAAAAAATGTTGGAGCAGTTACATTTGAGACTTCTCACCCTAGTAACATAAATCGATCAAAGTTAGGAGAATGAGTTGCACCGAATTTCGAGTTAAGTTACTTTCGGTGAATTTCAACTTCCCCCGACAAGAAGCATAGCTAAGGTAAATATGCACAACAATACTGAGTGTTT
Organism: Prunus campanulata; assembly: GCA_034190965.1. Taxonomy (NCBI): domain Eukaryota; kingdom Viridiplantae; phylum Streptophyta; class Magnoliopsida; order Rosales; family Rosaceae; genus Prunus; species Prunus campanulata. Next base: position 10,110,574 of record CM067214.1, on the reverse strand, counting down.
CTAATTGCATGATTCTCAATTTGATGTTGCTATTGGTTTCTACGAATCTTGAAACTCTGGGTTTTTCATTCTGATGTAACAGTTTTTTTTTTCCTTCTAGTTCAAGTTGTTCTTTCATGGTTTTTAACGCTTCGGAATCTGAAAACTCTATCTGGGAATTTTAAGAAGCTACCCTGCTGGTCATTTAGGTATATGATGCTTTTGACATGATATTTATGAGTTTTCTCAAATTAGTTTAGATTTCTTTGCGTCTGTCAAAATGATTAAGTTTGGTCTCGTGGTTCCGTAGGTTTAACAAAATCAAACTGAATAACTCAAGGACTACTGTGATTGTTTTCTTTTTGTCATACACGAATAGGGTTCATACATCATTTCTTCTTCCGCAAGGATTAAGTCTTATGGTTTTTATCTCACCAACACACCCAAAATATAAAAAAATAATAATTATTAAAAAAAAAAAAAAAAACAGTTTTCATCTAAATGAAAATGGGACTTGCAAACAAAAATGGTGTACTAGCCATTTTTGGAAAATGTAAATTATGTGTCAACCTTCCACTTTTGTTCTTTTTGTTCTTTTTGTTCTTTTTTTTTTTGGTTTTAAAGTCGGATAAATACAAATTTAAATTAGATCAACAACGATCTTCTCATTTAAATTATCCAAACCAAAAAATAAAAAAACCAGTTTTCATTTTAAAAGTTATCCAACCAAAAATATTCTATTTTCTATTTTTTAATATTCTCTTTTCTAATTTCTCTTTTTATTGAATAGTTGAGTAGATATTGTTTAAGTTTCCTATTTTTTATCAGACATTTCTTTTTAGGTATAGAATGCTGCTAAACGAACCCCAAAATTAACTGAATACACCCTACTATCAAACTATTTATTGAATTACTAATTTACCCTAATATAAAATGACCAAAAATGATATATTGAATTATGAAATGTCGTCGTCTCCTCCACCGGACATAGCTACGCCTCCTTCATAACACGTCTCCTCCACCGTCACACTAACACCGTCGTCGCATCCGCTTCCCAACCGTTACAGCAACGCCGTCATGGTACCATTATACTGGCGTTGTGGTCGTCTGATATTGGTAAATCTCATTTTGATTTTGTTATCAAATGGGTTATATTGTCTTGATTTGTTCTTCATTGCCCAACAATGTTTTGCAACATTCCTCTTGGAAATTGGTTTTAATTTGTTCTGGAAAGGGAACAGTTTCTGGGTTGTTTAATATTGATGATTTGAAGAGACCCATGACCACGTGGGTATGCTGCAGACTTGCTACAAACATCGGAAATGCATGTATAGCTTTTCTGGTTTAGATCCAAATAATATGTTGAGGGCTCTTGAAAATTCCTTCATATAACTTGTGAAATCAAATAATAAGTTTGTGTTTGTAAATTCAATACATTTATAAATATAAACATAGGGCACAAATTCAGGTAAAAAGAGAAATTTGGCTTAGGATTGGTATTAAGGTGTTGTGTGATAGAGTGTATTAAGGTGTATCAGAGTTATTTTTGGTAATTAAATAGGGTGTACTTAGTTAATTTTATATTCTAATTAAAATATTAAGGTGTACTTAGTTCATTTTAAGGTTCGTTTAGCAACATTCTAGGTATAACATGAACAAGGTGGGCTAATGAGCTTTCATTTTAAGCTGTTTTCTTGCATCCAACTTACGTTCAACCGAAACAAAACAATGGAACACCAAACAAAGGCAACTGCCAATGGAAGCCCAAAACAAAGATGAGATAATCATATTTCCATAAGCATAATCAAGCAAATATAGCGATGGCTTAACTGCCACTCGCCAACTGTTATTAAATTATCGTTTCTATACCTCCTCCTACCGTTCACTATCACTCTTCCTCCGTTGGCTGTCCACCAATTGATGAGGAAATTTTTTCCACATTTGCTAGACTTCATTCCAAATTGCAGTTCAACATATTTAACATTGAAATGATGATATTCAACAACTTATTCCTCAACTGGACTTATACTTGAGGAAAGACAAAGGGGCCTTCAACCAGATCATTGTATAGCTCTTACCTGAATACAACTCATTCTCCATCTCTATTTTCTACTCTAGTATATCATCTACAATGGTTTCCAGACTTCCCCTCACTTAACCGCATTCAGAATGCCTGAATTGGCCGAAATAAATACATGGTATAAAGGAATGTTATGAAACTATTACATGCAAGAAGCATCACTAATTTGGATGCAAATTTCATATACATTGTCAGTATCGTACAACTAGCATTTTTATTATCCAGGTTCATCATATCTTCCGACATTTGATTCTTTAACCAGACTTTTCGCATTCAGAAGCAGGAAACTATCAACCAACCTAGTAAATTCTCTCAGCTGTGGAGACGGGACGAAGGAAGACAACAATGACTGTGATGTTGTCTTTGCTGCCATGCTCTGCTGCTTCTGTCGCCAATCTCTTGGAGCACATTCCAGGCTCTTTCACAGTGTCCTTGATTATGCTTACAACCTCCGCATTGCTCACAACATCCCACAATCCATCACTTGCCATTACCTGACAAACAAAAATGTTTTTTTTCTAAAAAACGTAAGAATAACAAAAAAAAGAAAAAAGAAAAGAGTTGTAATTTAGATTGAATATCTTAAGCAACCAGATTATTTGTTTTTAGACAGAAAACTCAATATGGGTTATGTTGCCTACCAGCATGAAATGTCAATTTCAAAAATAAATAATATACAAATAAATAATTTTCCAGTATTTTTAACTTAATGGAACATTTTGACTCGTAACAGAGCTCTCTGAGATTTTTTAAACAGCATCCAGCAACATTGAAGACCAGCACTATCAGAATATGCTAAGTTTATGACATAGAACTTCCCAGTCAATATTAGCAATTTTGTAATCTATGGACAACTGCTTACATGTGTATGGCCTCCAAGATTCAATCATGGTATCAGATTTAAACTTATAAATGAACAACAGTCTTATTCTTACCTTGTATTTAAGGTGAAAAAATGATTATCACTGATAAGATACCAGAAAAGCCCTTATGACAAACATAGAATACTTGTAGAAGGGAATATTCAAGAAGCATGTATGCCGATAATTAAATCATAGAGAAAGAAAGCTTCAAATGTTGATCACAAAGTAAAATCTACTTGAAGCTCTACATGCAAGAAGCATATCCAGAAGAGGTTCTTTCCTCATTCATGTTGTTGATGCTCAAAATGGGAGAGGATCAACTTAGAGAGAAGGGGATTGCCTTCAGCAGGGAAAAAGGGCTAGGACCTTCAGTAGGAAAAAGGGCTAGGACCTTCGGTAGTTGGGTACCCTGCAGAAGACAAAGTAGGAGAAGCAATCGTTAAGCTTCGGACACCGGTGTGGTGCCGGCCGAAGGCTCTCCGATGCTTAAGTCAGCTATAAGTAGTAACTTTAGCAGAGTAACAGTAAAGGTAAGAAATTAGTTCCCCCCCTTTATCTAGGGAACTGTTCCCTATTTATAGGGAAGTAAAAGCAGGAGGTTTGTGTAGATTTCCGATGTGGGACTTTGTGCAAGTCGCTGTGGTGGTGACACGTGTCATGGAGATTAGGTTTGGCAATTGAGAGCTTCGGCAGTCGGGAGCTTCGGCAGGTGTCTGGCACCTTGGAAGAGTGTCTTCCTTCGGCAGGAGAGAAGGCGTGTCTGCCTTGGTGCTAGTTGTTTTGAGGCTGGACATGCTCGGTTGATTATGGTGTAAACAGTAGTCCCCCAAGTTCGCAGTCGAGAAGTAACTTCTGGGTTGGGAACTTGTAAGATTTTGTGTAATCATGGCCGAGTATTCCAAATTCAGTGGGAGCCGTAGGGCATTCCCTAGTCCCCCAAGTTGGCAATCTAGAAGTTGTGTCAAGCTTCAATAGTATGGCCTAGGTGCTAGGCTAGGCAAGTGTCGTGCCTTTTTGTTTAGGTCCAAAATAGTTGTTGTTGTTTTTTTTTTTTTTTTTTTTTGGGCTAGGTCAGCCAAATAAGCAATCCCCCAGCTTCTGCATGCTTCTTGCCGTTCGGCAAGTTTTGGATTTTTTTTTTTTTTTTTTTTGTGGCTTGTGAAGCCTTCCCTAGCTTCTGCACGATGCCTGCCGTTCGGCAGGCCAGGTTCGGCAATCAAAATTATTATTATTATTATTATTTTTTGGGCTAGGTCAGCCAAATAAGCAGTCCCCCAGCTTCTGCATGCTTCTTGCCGTTCGGTAAGTTTTGATTTTTTATTTTTATTTTTTGTGTGGCTAAACCTTGGTTCTGGGGCTGAGCCTTCGTCGCTCTGGCAAGCATTTCGAATCCAGCATAGCTATTGCCAATCGGCAAGTGTCGCTCGAGGAAAATTTGGAGGTCATGAGAACGTGACTGTTAAGTGTCGCAAGGGATTGGGGATAGCTATCTGGGACCTTCGGCAAGGAGAAGGTTTTTAGGGGCTGGGTTCGTGAGTTTGGGCTTGGATCAGAACCAGGTTAAGGCAAGTGTCCCTCCAAGGGCTGTGGGCCTCTATACCCTGGTGTTTCAACCCAAGTAGGCTTGTGCAACCATTGGGGCTGGGCTTTTTGGAGTTGTGAGAGCTAGGGCTTTTTTTAGTATTTTGTGAAAATAAGAAGCTGGGCTTCGGCAAGGGTGAGTAGGTCGTCTCTCACCTTCTGCACGCTCCTTGCCGTTCGGCAAGGAGGCTAGGGTCGACACGGGCCTTGGTAGGGGTTTGGGCTTAGAGGGCTTTCGGTGCAGGCCTCGAGCCTACTCTTTCTTTGTATGCTCCTTGCTGTTCGTGAATGGGGAAAGATGGGTTTAGGCATGGCTCAATCTCTATGAGTTTTGGCGGGTCGTGGGCCAAGTGTATGGGCTTTTGGTAGGAAGATTTGACTTTAGCAATGCTAGGCTAGTCTCCTTCTATTTTCGGTGCTGGGCTAGTATCCCTTGATTTTCCGCCCTGGGCCTTTGTCGTTTGGCGAGGAGGTAGGAGCTAAGACCTTTGGTCTATTGTCAAGGCTGTGATTTTGGGCTTCTACCAAGTAAAGGTAGTGGGGCTGGGCTTTTATGCCTTTGGGAACGCATGGCTTAGGTTTAGCTTTGGCTAGGGTTTGGGGAGGAGGGATGATAAGAGACCACAGCCGCAAGGGTCTAGTGTGTTGCCTGCCGTTTGGCGAATCTTCCTTAGCGTTACTCGAGTCTCAGTTTGGTTTCAGTTCCCGACGACTTCGGCAAGAAAGGGTCTTGGTGCCTGAGCTTTGGTAAGTGGGTTCGCCTGCCTTCAGCAGACCTTTTGATCGGTGCTGGGTCATTAGCTGTTGCTGGATGGTAGGTTGGCTGGGAGGAGTTTGTTTTGACAGTTGGGAAGCTTCATGTTCCTATTTTCTTTCTGTTCAACCCTTGCCGTTCGGCAATGGTGATTGGATCCGTGTTTGATTTGACTAGTTTTGATTGTTAGCAGGGTCTAGGAGGCGAGTTGGAGCTGCGCTGTGGGTGTTGAGTCCCCCTGATGTTTTAGCTGGAGTAGATTTGGAGCTAGAACATCGGCAAGGCTAGAGTAGGTAATTTTGTATGCCTCGTTTTAGTAGCTTCCCATTTTCGTTTGTGTACGGCCCTTGCCGTTCGGCAGGGGTGGCCTCTGTATGAATTTTTACTTGGGTTTTTGCGAGCCTCTTGCACCTTCCTCACGGGCGTTGCCGTTCGACAAGGCCAATACTTGTTTTGATCGTGCTGAAGTTGATGTGTCTCGGTTGTTTTTGGTTTGGGCAGGCTTGGAGTTGGACTTTTTTAATTCTTGGAGTCGTCGAGGCTTGGTCTGCGGCAAGACTAGGAGTTGGGTCTCCGTGAGCTAGGTGAAATTTTTTTTTTGTGACCCTTCCATTGCTTCTGCACGGCCCTTGCCGTTCGGCAAGGGTGGGTATTACAATTTGTGTATAGACAATTCCTTCAGTGAGGAGAGAAAAATTGGTAGGAGTTTGAGCTGGGTCTGTTGTATTTGTGCAAGGGTGTTTGGTTTGAGTTTTCGGGGCAAGATTTTGTTGTCTTTGCAAGTCCCCAAATTTTTCCATGGGTCTTACTGTTCGGTAGGTGCCCTTGGTTTCTTTTTTTCGGCAAGGGAGGATATTGGATGGGCTGGGCAGCCGTTCCGGCTTTGGAGTTAGAACTTTGGCAAGGCTAGGGTAGGATATTTTTTAAAAAATGTTGACAAGGTTTGACTTTTGCCTTGAGGGTTTGGGCAAGGGTTAGGGCTAGGCCTTAATGGTGTTTTGTAGAGTTTAAATTTTTGTGACCCCCATATTGGTTCTGCACGGGCCTTGCCGTTCGGCATGCCCCTTTCTAGTTTTCTTTGCCCACCCAATTAATAATTGTTTTCCTTGGATTTTGAATTTTGAATTTCAAAATGTGAGGCAGGTACAAGGATTTTGATAGGGAAATTGAAAGGGTGCTAGGGTTTTCTTGTGAACCGAGGCATTGGTACCCTTGGGGCTTTTATAAATAGAAGTTTGGGGTGGAGAAGGTCTTACACTTGAGAGTTGAGAAAAATTTGGAGAAAGTGAGTAGGAGAAGAGGTGATTTCCGGCGAGAGAATTGGTGGTGGAGCAGTGATCAAGAGATTTCCGGCGAGCTTTTTGTGGTGGTTCAAACAAGGTTAGATCTCCTTTCCCTTGAATTTTCGAATTGAATTGTCCTCTTTTGTATGAACATGTTGAAGACTAGGATAAACACCTTGAGTATGAGTATGAACTTGATGAATGCCTTGAACATAGATATGGACTTGTTGAATGTATGTTTTGATCCTTCTTGCATGTGCATTAGTTCATTTTCTTGTTTTTGCAAATTGTAAATGTCTGAAAGTTCTGATAGAGAAAGCCATTACCCCCTTGCCTTTGGTGGGGAAGATACCGAAAGTGAGAGTTCCCAGTCAGAGCCAAGCCTTTATGTTTGTTCAGAACGTGAGAGTTCTCAGACAGAGGGTGTTGTAGAGGGTGTTATAGAGAGTAGGATGGTAGTACATGAGGGTGATAGGGCTGAGCCATCCATTAGCTCTGGGTTGGCTTCATATAATAGGATGCAGAGAAATTACAAGGAGTTAGAGGCCGTATTTGATCGGGCTCTAGCCAGGCCTTATACAACAGAGGTGGGCTCGAGTAATCAGGCCTCCCCATCTGGGTCCGTAGGCGTAGTCATGGCTTCAGCTTCAGAGGGTGTGGATATACGGGTTGGTGTCCCATTGGCGAGGCGGAATTCTCTCTCAGAAGTAAAGTTGGCCGAGCTTCGGGCAAATTATTGTATTCCTCCTTATGTAGGCTTGAGATTACCCACCGAAGCTGATGTGGTTAGATATCCTCCAGAGGGCTCAGTGTTGGTTTTTACAGATATGTACCAGCATGGCTTCAGACTCTCATTTCATCCTTGGGTGCAGATGATGTTGGCTAGGTTGGGGTATGCGCCGGGGCAATATAATCCCAACTTTTGGCTTCTTCTTCATGGGATTTACATTGCCTGGTGGTTGGTTGGGTTGGATGAGCCAACCTTTGAACAATTCATGTACTTGTACTCAATTTCAAAGCAACAGGGGAGTTTTAGCTGGGTACAAGCCAATTGCCGAAAGGCAAAGGAGAGAGGTTATTTTATCAGTCATATGCCTACTACTCAGAAGTCCTGGAGGAACAGGTGGTGCCTAGCCTATGGTGATTGGGAGTGTCCACCAGGGAAGACCGTTGCCAAACATATTCCTACCCACTTCCAGTCTATAGGTCCTTGGCCCCATCCTTTAAGACTAAGTGTTGTTTTTGTTGTGTTTCACTCTTGGCTCTCCATTGTTGCTTATGTAAATGTAAATGGCTTAGTAGTTTGTAACATTTGCTGCAGGTTCGGTGAAGTGGGGGTCTATCGCCAAGGAGCAAGAAGAAGAGGTTGAGAAGGTGAGGTCTTTGTTGTCAGAGACCGAACGTGAGTGCCGAAACCTAGTCACTCAGAAGAACTTGTTGGAGTCTAGACTATTGCAAGGAAGTAAGTACCTTGGTCACTTTTGTTGTTTGTCTTCTGATTCCTTTTTGTAATTGTGACTAACTTAACTTTTGATGTGCAGCGGCAGGTGTGATAAAGGGAAGCACGAAGGTTGTAGTAGATATTGATGAGGCCGAGATGCAGAAGCGGCTGAAGGAGTCTCGGGCGAAGAAAGCGGAGAAGGGAGGGAGCCAGCAAGTGACTGGGAAGTGGCCCAGGGGTGACGATGAGGGGCTAGTTGCTGACGTGATGGGGAAGAGGAAGGCGGTGGAGGAGGCTTACCAGAGTGTGATGAGGGCAGGGCCTAGGATTCCTCCCTTTAATCTGCAGGCGCCACCGAAGCTACCCTTCGGTATTGATGACGTGTTTGTTGAAGGGGTGGAGAAGGTGGACTTCTCCAAGCTGCGTCGACAAAAGAAGGAGGTCAACTTGGCAATGCATCGGCAGGAAGTTCCTTTGGTGAACGTCTTCCTGGAAGGCGTGAAGAGTGATCCCGAGGCTCTGGCGAGGACTTAGGCCTCCAACTATGCGGATCGGGCCCAGAAGACGATTCTTACGTCTGCTTATGTAAGTGGTATTTGTTTATGAATTTGTACTTATCACTCTAGTTTGCTCTGACAGAAGATATTGTGTGTTGTAGGCCTTTGGCGAGATGTACGTCAATATGGCTAAGGCAAACAAGGAAATTCAGAGGCTGAAGAAGCGTGATGAGCTAGCCAAGAGCAAAATGGCAGAGGCGCAGGAGGCCATCCGAGAAAGGAACACCCTGCTGTTGCAGAAGGCGGAGCTAGCTAAAGAGGTGGAGGAGCTGAGGCGGTCGAAGGCTGAGCTGGCCAAAGAGATTGGGGAGCTGACACGGTCGAAGGCCGAGGAGATAGATGCAGCCCGTGCCGAAGCAGTCGAGTCCTTCCGATCGTCAGATGAGCTGAGGAGCTACATCATGGACCGGATGGTGGATGAGCAGCTTTGCTGGGAAGAGAGATTGATGAGGTTCAACCCTTCGGCTGAGATTAACTTCGATACGAGTGGCGAGCCACCTTCTCATAGTCCCTCCATGGATGCCACTGCTGCCGCTACAGAGTCAGAGCCAGCCCCTGTGGATGCCGCTTCTGCCTAGGCTTTGAAGGCGTTGCCTTCCTTATGTACTTTAGTGATTTTTTTTGGGACTTGATGTTTGTATTTGTTATGTATGAACATTTGCCTTGCTTGGGGCAAGGTTATTTTGATGTGCTATGATATTTAGACTTTGTCATTTGATACCAGTTGTGCTGGCAAAAAGATAATCATGTCATAAAAACTAGCCAGGGTCGGCCATTTTATTAGATAGGTGTCGAAAGGCAAGAGGTACAAGAGATGATTGAGTCGTGGCTCCAGACCAAAGTCTAAGAAAACACTTTGTCCTAGGGTCTAGGTGTGCTTACTTATAATAGTACTTGAGGTGATCAGCGTTCTAAGGATGAGGCAAAATCTTGCCTTTGGGATCACGAAGCTGATAAGTGCCGAGGCGGCAGACTTTGGTAACCTCATAGGGGCCTTCCCATGTTGGGCCCAAGGTACCTTCAGTAGGATTTTTAGTGGCCAAAGAAACTTTGCGCACAACCCAGTCCCCAGTCTTGAAAGCACGGGGTTTGACTTTGGTTTGCGGACCATCACCACATTAGCCAGCCAGGTGGGATAGGCTACCTCCTTGATGAATTCAATCCTGCTCAGCTTGTCCACCTCCACCTTCATGGCTTCGTACCTCTCTGGGTCGTAGGCTCGGCGCTTCTGCCTAACAGGTCGGATGGCAAGATTAATGCTGAGCCGATGAGAAATGACATCAGGTGATATGCCAGGCATGTCATTGTAGGACTAGGCGAAGACTTCGGAGTTAAGGCGAAGGAAAGCTACGAGGTCAGAGCGAAGCTCCTGTGAAAGGGAGGTGCCGATCCGAACTTGCCGATCCAGGACGTCGTCATGGAGGCTAACAAGTTCAAGGTCCTCCACGGGTTTGGCCTGTTGAGTGGCGGCTTCCTCCCTAAGGTCCTCAGGTCGTTCAGTTCCGGCTGGAGAAGGGGCTGGGGCCTTGGTTACCGTAAGGGCTTGCCCCTTGGTGTGGCGACTGGTGGACTTGACTGCCGAAGCATAGCAGCTTCGAGCGCCTAGTTGGTCGCTGTGCACCGTGCCTGTGCCATGGGGAGTGGGGAACTTTAGCAGCAACATATGTGTGGAAATGAATACCTTCATTTGTGCCAAGGCTGGGCGGCCGAGGATAACATTGTACGCTGTAGGACAATCCACGATAAGAAAGGGAGTGGTGATGGTTGCTCGCTGGGGTGCCAAACCAATGGAGATAGGGAGGTGGATGCTTCCAATGGGCTGGACCACATCGCCAGAGAAGCTCACAAGAGGTGTGATGCTTCGATCCAGCAAGTGAGTTGGGACCTGAGTTCGTTGAAAGCATCAGCAAACATCACACTGACCGAGCTGCTAGTGTCCACCAGGATACGCCCAACGTCGAAGTTTGAGATGTCCGCACGGATAATGAGTGGGTCGTCGTGGGGGAGAATAACACCACCTTCCTCCTCCTCGCAGAAGGTAATGGGGGCCCAGCCCATCCTTTGTGTCTTCGGCATGCGTTCCTGCTCGGTGCTGAAGACCTGGTGCACATAGAAAGAGCGAACATAGTGTTTGATGGAGTTGTTGGAGGAACCGGCTAATGTTGGACCACCACTGATGGTAGAGATCATGTTGATCTGCCGTTGGTGAGGGTTAGGTGGGGGTGGGAGATTGTGCACATATTTATCCAGCTTTCCCTCACGGATGAGTCCCTCAATGATATTGCGCAAGGTAATACAAGATTCAGTGTCATGGCCACCGAACTGATGAAAGCGATAGAAGACACCTGTGTTTGGCATGGGTTTGCTGGTCGGTCGTCTGGGGGGAGGCTTGGGTACCATTAGTGCCCCGTGCACCAGGACATTCTCATAGGTGGTGTTGAGGGTGGTGAAGACCTCGAACCTAGGCTTAGGTGTGAAGGGGAGTGGAGCCCAATCACTTGTCCTGGGGTGGTTGCCTCTGCTGGACTGGGGATGGTTACCATGTCTGCCACGCTTCCCGTCGCTGAAGGTGTGCTGGTAGCTTTCCTTCCTCTTTTGGTGCTGGGTACCCTGGTTGGCTTGGGTGGGAGCAGAATAAAGAGGCGAGGCTGGGTTGGGTGCCGAAGCAAGTGGGGGATTAACAAGAGCGTCACGTGCCGAGGTAGCCGGGCCACGCTTGGAATTAAAGTACTCAGCCTTTGCATGGACAGCGGCCTGCTTCATCAGTTCCGCATATGTGTTCCATGGGTTGCTGTGGACTAGGTAGCAGAAGTTGGATTCCCTAAGGCCACTCTTGAAAGCGCCGAAGGCAGCTCGGTCGTCAGTGTCTGGGCACCGAGAGTACTCGTGGCTGAAGCGAGCTGCATACTCCCGACGGGGTTCGTTCTCACCCTGCCGAAGCATGTACAAATCGTCCGCGGAGTAGAGGCGATCGGTCTGGATCATGAAATAGTCCAGGAAGGTTTGCTTCAAGCAATCAAAGGAGTTGATAGTCTGGGGGTTCAACCTGTAGAACCAATTCAAAGCTGCGCCACTGAGGGTAGAAGGGAAAAGGAGACGCATGCCCTCGTCACTAAGGCTCTTGCATCCGAGGGCGGATTGGAAGGAATGGATATGGGTGAGGGGATCCTCCGTGCCTGCGTAGGAAGCAATACGAAGTGGCTGAATGTCCTTCTCCTGATGACATTTGAGGATACGTTCGGTAAAGGGCCCAGGGCGTGGTTTAGCCCAGAGGGGCTGGTGGCTGCGGTGCTGCTCACTTTCCAGGCATCGGACCTTCTCAAAGAGAAGGAGCATAGCTGGGTCAGCATGTGGAAGAGCGTTGTGTGCCGAAGACTTGAAGTATTGGGTGGGTTGGGGAGGGTAATCTTCCCATTGATTGAAGTCTTCGGAATGATAGGACTCCCAATCCCCGGAGTGGTAGGGCTCCCAATCTTCGGGGTTGTAAGGTTCCCAGTCGTCTAAGTCCCCAATTCCTTCTTGGGTAAGCACGCGGGTTGGCTTTGGCAGGGGGCCAAGGTGTGCCACCCTTGGGTCACTGAGGTCGACATTGATAGGGATAGGGTTCTTCCGCTTCTCCGTGATACGGTCCCGGCAATCTTTGTAGATTTTGGTTGGGCTATGGGGCCGATCTTTCGGGGGGGAGATGTGGAGGTGCCGTGACTTGGTCGTCTCCGGATGAAGATGGCCTTTGCCTTTGTCAGGCCTAGACTGAATGGGGGCGCTATAACGGGAGAGGGCATGTTGGTTCGGCAGGCCTAGACTGTACAAGTCTCAACAAAGTTGCAATTATTTCCAAATTAGTATTGCACAGAATTGATTAATTTCTCTTTGGTAGTGTAGGGGTCTTTTTCTTCCAGCAGCCAGACGAATGGGCTTGGGCTGCTGTAAAGGATGAGCTGAGGAGGTTGCCCCTGTTTCTGAGTTCGAAGACCAGGCTCCAAGAAAGTTTTGAAAGGGTTTGTGAAAACCCTTTGAAAACACCTTGGTTCCCTTCATCAATGAACCAAATAAACATGACAAATTAGCAATGGAATGGCTTGGCATGAGGAGCTTGTGGCATGGGAGCTAAGCTTTCACAAGTTTAGCAATTTGAGAGAGAGAAAAGCATGAGTTTCTTACAGAGGACCGAAATTAAGACTGGGGCAGAGGAAGATTAGGAAGGTTTTTTATCTCAGGAAAAGAAGAAGACCATGGAGGAAGAGGATTGGGTGGCTGGAGAAAATTTCAGGTTGCTTGACAAAGCTTGGTCAAGCTCTGAAACTGGGTTTGCAGGTGAGAGAGGAAGCTTGCTCTCTGAAGAATGGGTTCGTTTTCTGGGTAGCTAAGGCCCTCTTTTATAGCCACAAAGAACCCTAATTTTATCTAACCTCCTCCTCCCTTTTTCGTTGCTTCTTCCCACTTGATCCTATTTGATGCAATTTTCCTATCCAAGGTGCATGGGTAAGGAGCCCTTTGTGGTTCCAAGGTTTTGACACAACTGGACCTCCCCCATAAGGGTGAGGCGCCACCTTCTTTCCTTGTGGGTTTTCAAGATGGAGCTTGTAAAGGAAAAGAGAGATGGAGGAAGTTCTTTGTCCGATGGGTATTCCTATGAATCTCCGTTGGTTTTTGCAGTGGCTTGCTATTTGACTTAGGTCTAAGACTTATGACAATGTTAGATATTTTATAAGGTACTGGGCTGGGCTTATATGTACAGTGTTGGGGTTATCGGTGTTCTCCTTTCCAGCGGCCCGCACGCTTTCGTCCAGCTGCTGGAAGTGGCTTATCCGTTTTTGGGCATTCTAACTGTCATGGATTTTCCTAAATGCTACAGCAGCCTATGGGATGTTCTCCTAAGGCATTGGGTCATATTCTCTCCTCTCTCATGCTAACCCATGTGTTTGGGCTCAAGAAATAGGCTTGAGTTTTAGGGCTCCCAAGCAGCCCAAAACTTCCATTTCTTGGCTCATCAATGGGCCCCATGAAAGCTCGTTACCATCCATACCACAGCCCTCTCAAGCAAGCCCCGTGCATTTACGTGGCTTGGGCCCACTTAAGCTTGTAGCGTGGCTATGTGTGAAATAATGATTTCCTGCTTGGCATGGCATGTCGCTTGGCGTGCTTGAATTTTGTCGTCTTTGAAAAGAGACATAATGCTTGACAAAATAATTAACATGAGCTTGTAGAGCCAATGCCCTTTTATAGGCTCATTTTAATTCCTAGCGTGATAAATTGCATATTTATTTGGCATGGCACGTGTTTGTGGCTCGTGCAAGCGTGCATGAAGAATTTCGCATGCTCCGCATCGGGTTTCTTCTTAATAAGGTGTCGCATTGGGCCGGGGATTTATTTGGGCCAAACCCTTGATTTTTTGGGCCTCAACATTAGCCCCCTTAATTATTAGGACCATGGATAGGTGCTGGAATGGGCCGAATAATTAAACCCGACCCAAAAATCAAATTTATAATTGCAGGGTGCCCCCTCTCTTCCTGCGTGCACGATGACCGACATGTCATGATGGGCTTCCAGTAGTTATTTGTAGTTTCCCAGGTAATAACTTCATCCACCTTCTTTTCGTTTATTATTATTTTCTTCTTTTCCTTCCTCTTTATGTGCATCAGAGTAAATCCCTCTCTCTACCACTTTCTTCTTCTTTCCTTTTCCTTTCTCCAGCGAACTCAGAGCGAGAAAGAGGGTGAGATCGAGGAGAGCCGCCCTTCTACAACCGTTGGAAGAGAGCTCAAGCCAAACTTGACTTCGTCATTCCCCGCGCGAAGAAACCCATTTGCCGTTGTTGGAAGAGATTGTCTCTGTGCAGACTTTTCTTCCAAAATTCCCAATTCCTTCTTTCTTGGTGCATCTGAGGTCGTCATTTGAGGGGGATTCCTTCGTGAAACAAGGTATGCCCTTTTTCTCTTGCAATTTCTTGAATCTATTGAGGGGTTCGTTGGGTTCTTCATGCCCATGAGTTTTGCTCTTTGTTTTGGCAGCCAAACACCCACTCTTTTTAACCCATCCATCTTTTGTTGGAGTAATCGTTAGCAAGGAAGGGCTCGCATCAGTTTTGGGGGTTCTCTTCTTTTCGATTTCTTCCTTTCGCGAGCTTGCTAGAAGAGTGCCAAAATTTGCGAGAAGAAATCACTGGTATGGATTGGATCTTTTCCTTTTCTCCATTTTCCTTTCCCATTTTTATCATGTGTTGGCCCTCTTTGTGCTGGTGAAAAGGCTGAACTATGCACGATGTGCCTTTTCTATGTAGGTGTATACGTCCCTGGCACAGGGAAGATGCCGGAAGCCTGCGTCGTATTCCCTGTTGCTGGAAGCTTTGAGCGCACCGGCTTCGTAACTTGAGCATTTAGACTTTCATCCTATTCTCTTGGTAAGTAGCTCTGCTCATTTGCTGGAATCTGAGGTCCTTCTTTTTAACTATGTAGGAATAGATATAGACTGATATCTTGGCCCAGGCTTGTTTTTCTTGTGAACACATGCATTATTAAATCTGGACTTTTCTCCCATGTTGTGGAAATAGAAATTGACAGAATGCATGCTCTGCAATGCTTGAATCTTTTTGCATTTTGAGGGAGAATTTGCTTGTCATGGGAATTGCTTGAAAATTTTGCTACAGCAGCCTATGGGATGTTCTCCTAAGGCATTGGGTCATATTCTCTCCTCTCTCATGCTAACCCATGTGTTTGGGCTCAAGAAATAGGCTTGAGTTTTAGGGCTCCCAAGCAGCCCAAAACTTCCATTTCTTGGCTCATCAATGGGCCTCATGAAAGCTCGTTACCATCCATACCACAGCCCTCTCAAGCAAGCCTCAAGCATTTACGTGGCTTGAGCCCACTTAAGCTTGTAGCGTGGCTATGTGTGAAATAATGATTTCCTGCTTGGCATGGCATGTCGCTTGACGTGCTTGAATTTTGTCGTCTTTGAAAAGAGACATAATGCTTGACAAAATAATTAGCATGAGCTTGTAGAGCCAATGCCCTTTTATAGGCTCATTTTAATTCCTAGCGTGATAAATTGCATATTTATTTGGCATGGCACGTGTTTGTGGCTCGTGCAAGCGTGCATGAAGAATTTCGCATGCTCCGCATCGGGTTTCTTCTTAAAAAGGTGTCGCATTGGGCCGGAGATTTATTTGGGCCCAACCCTTGATTTTTTGGGCCTCAACAGGTAGCTGTTCATGTATAAAATAATGAGCTCTATCTAAGTGGCACATATGTGCCTTCAAAGAAAATCTTACTTTGACAACAATGGAAGATTATTATATTTGCTTTTCCTCTCCGCCAGATTTTATAAATTGTCTACTTTTTTCTGAACCGATTCTAAAAGTTCTACCAATTAACTCAGAAAAGAGGTTTGTGTGCGAGCCTTCCATTTGGAAAATAATACTAACCTGCTCAAGTAAATTGCAGCATACAGTCCATTAAATCAGCAAACAAAAAGAAAACATTTTTGGAAGACAACATTACAAAACTATCATGATATCTAAAGGGACAAACCTGAAGAGCAGCAAGACCCACCCGCCAAGTATCTACTTGCCATCTAACTTGTTCCCCAGCACTAATAACCCGCTACTTCTCCTCAAGACAGCTTGCAACATGATCCTGATATTTCATCCATTATACTGAGAAAAATAACACCTTGTACTAAACCAGAACAACCAAACAGGAATGTAAGAAGTTCCGGTCACCTCGCTTAGAACAAAGGGATGGCCAGCCCGACACAAAAAGCTTGTTTCCAACAATAAGAGCAGCTGCTGCAGTGCAACCAGGATGCCAGTCCTTCTGGATAACTCTTTTGGATTTACGAGAAAAATCCAGCTCAGCTCTAAATGCAATATCTGTCTTAATGAATGCTTCGAATAATGCACCACTTGGACTGCATTATAGGATAAAATCAATTATGGTCAAATAACACACACACACACATATATATATACATGTATAATGTTGAAAACGAAATGGAAACAGAAGAAACCTGCTGATGCGGACATCATTAGTTAGTTTCCTGATTTATTAGTTTCCTAGATTCTCAAGTTTTCCAGATTTCACTAGGATTTTAGTTTCCAGATTTTTAGTTGGATTTGATTTAAGTTTCCTAGTTTATTTTTACTTAGTTCCTTGGTGGATTAGGATTTCTGTTTTAGTAAGGGATTTTTATCCTATTGTCTCTAGGTTTTAGTTTGCTATAAATTACCCCCCATGTAGTTCTTTAAAATTCAGTTGTTGAGATATAAAGAAAAGCTTATTTTCCAGAGATTGGAGACTACTTGGTGTGAAGCCAAACCCCTGGAGTGATTCCAGACCTATCCCTTTGTTCTATTTTCTGTTTTTCCATTGTTTTCGCTTCCGCTAAACTACCTAAATACTCAATTCACCCATATCCTACATCAAATTTGGCATCAGAACCTGGTTTTCGTTTTCTTGGGTTCAGAATTTTCGAGTATTTCTTGTTCTTCACGCTGTGTGTTAAGTGATGGCTCTGACTAAGCCTGGAAAGACAGACGAGCCAGCGACGGACTTTGAACGTCTTGTTCAGATGATGGAAAACCTATCAAAGCAAGTAGCAGATTCGGACGCTAGATCTAGACTCGTGGAACGTCGCCTTGCAGACTTAGAAACAGCTAACCAACATGATGAAGCAAGTGTGAATGGAGAAGAGAGGAATCATGAGCGACAACGTCATGATAGAAGGAATGATCGAGACGCAGAGAGACACAATTTTCATCGTGGCTATGAGCAAGACCCTGATGAAAGGGTGATGAGATCAGTTAAAGTTGACGCCCCAAATTTTGATGGTGGGCTAAATCCTAAAGCACTCCTCGACTGGTTGGCTACCATGGATCGCTATTTTGAGTGGCATGACATGTCTGAAGCTCGAAGGGTGAGATTTGCTAAGATAAAATTGGTGGGTCAAGCTGGATTGTTTTGGACCAATGTTGAAACACAACTAGAGAGAGCTGGTGAAGAACCAATCATCCATTGGGGTGAGATGAAAGAAAGGTTGAAGCAGAAATATCTACCATTATCCTATCAACAGAGTTTGTTGGACGAGTGGCAAACTCTTCGTCAAGATAACATGCCAGTTGCTGAATATATTGCAAAATTTGAGGAATTCATGTTGCGATGTGACATAAGGGAAGATCGAAGGATGACTATTTCTCGGTTTAGATCAGGACTTCGTCCAGAGCTTCAAAAAGAATTAATTCCGCATACTGTGAATACTTTAGAGAGGGTTTGTCAGATGGTACAAGAATTAGAGAAGTATTTAAAGTTGTCCAATGTAGTCAAGCAAACTGATTCTCAAAGATCTGATTGTCATGTTGGCACATCTGTGACTCCAAGTTCTCCAACATCTATGACTAATTTAGTAAAAACTGCCAAGGGAAAAGGAGTGCTAGTTGATACACGTGGTGGTGGAACGCAAAGATGTTACAGATGCCAAGGTTTTGGACACTTTGCTGTCCAATGCCCAACGAAGGAGGCAACAAGAAATCTGTGTGCACACATCAACGAACAAGCTGACAATCAAGGCAAATTCGAGGAAGATATTTATGAACCCCAACAACCTGATGAAGATTGTGGAATCGACTTTGAAGTCCCTCATCCAACATTAGCAGTAGTAAGGTGTACTTTGGCTCAACCTAGGAAGGAAACTGAGGATTGGCGTAGGACTTCCATTTTCCACACTTACATCAAGTCTGGAGATAAAGATTGTAAGGTGGTCATAGATAATGGGAGTTGTATCAATGTTGTATCAACGCTGACTGTTTCGCGTCTTGGTTTGTCACCCGAGAAGCATCTTGTGCCATACAAAGTAGCATGGATTGACAATACATCTTCTATCCCTGTTACCCAACGATGTCACGTTCCTATACAGTTTTCATCTTACAAAGATCATGTTTGGTGTGATGTGGTGGATATGGGTGTGAGTCATATTCTCTTGGGAAGACCATGGATCTACGATTACAATGTTACCATCTTGGGTCAAGAAAATATATGTTCGTTCATCCATAAAGAAAAGAAGATCACGATGAAGCCACTTCAACCCAAGCTCATGAATCAATCTATACCAAACAAAGAGGAGCAAGACAAAGTAGGTAAAACCAAAGCTCTAAATATCATTACGTTTAAAGAATGTAAGGAAGATGCAGAAGTTCCTAGTCAAGTGGAAGTTAGATCAGATTCTCATAGTACTCGGATTACAAAGGAGAACCTGCCGCACATTGATCCCGACGTTTTGGAAGGTTATTACAGCTTTATCTCGCCGGAGTCGAGATCTTTTCAGCCAGGGGGAATTGATGCGGACATCATTAGTTAGTTTCCTGATTTATTAGTTTCCTAGATTCTCAAGTTTTCCAGATTTCACTAGGATTTTAGTTTCCAGATTTTTAGTTGGATTTGATTTAAGTTTCCTAGTTTATTTTTACTTAGTTCCTTGGTGGATTAGGATTTCTGTTTTAGTAAGGGATTTTTATCCTATTGTCTCTAGGTTTTAGTTTGCTATAAATTACCCCCCATGTAGTTCTTTAAAATTCAGTTGTTGAGATATAAAGAAAAGCTTATTTTCCAGAGATTGGAGACTACTTGGTGTGAAGCCAAACCCCTGGAGTGATTCCAGACCTATCCCTTTGTTCTATTTTCTGTTTTTCCATTGTTTTCGCTTCCGCTAAACTACCTAAATACTCAATTCACCCATATCCTACATCACCTGCTAGTTGAACTTAAAGCTTGCAAGAATCCTGGAAACGCTCGAGCTGAAAATTCGGCAACTGCTGCACCTGCATTTGGTAAATCATTGTAGCATAGCATTGGAATTTGGATGCATTAAGAATTAGTAGAAGGACTGAATCAACCGTGACACCAGTAGAAATCCTAAATACACAATTAGAATTAGATATATCATCGAAAATCACCTCTATGACCTTCAAAGATACCAAAAGCATGTATGTCCCCTTGATGAAACATTTGGGGCAAAAGGAAATGAGTGTCCTCCATGGTCTCCCGTCTCCCGCATGTAGCAAAGGATCCCCAAGAAAGTATTGGATTATATGCCAAAGGATCATTTGATGCAAGCCAGATTGCTGTACCAGGTTTAGGTAGACAAGCTCTTGTGATGAAATTTTCTCCCTGAGTAAACCAGTTAATACCCTCTTGTTAAGCTTGAAGGCTGCTAGCAACATCTACCGGCTGATCACCAAGAGAATTAGAAGATTTGGGAAAGACAATATCCGATTCTTTTATATTTTCACTCTGTTCCAAAATTGTACCAAGTTCTGCAACTATGTCATCGAAAGAAGGTCTGTTTTGGGAATTTACATCCCAACACCTCTCTATCAGTGACAACAAAGTAGATGGTGCACCAGATTCAGGACCAGCAAGAACAGGTCTCAATCCATCAGACACCACAGCTGCTGTTAGTTGCTGCTCAGTGTAGTTCATCTCCAGTACAGTGTGTGCGTGCCAGCAACACAAATATTATGCATCGGTCAGCTACCATGATCTTAAACAGTGATAAATTTGAAGAGCCAAATCCATAAAATAAAAAACCTATTCATATTAAGCTGCAAAATTTATGTTGTACAACAAACACAATTCCATCAAAAGATGCCACTCTGAAACCCAAGAAAATAGTATTGTCAGAACATATACATGAATCCATCGATAGATGTTAAGGAATTTTACTAAATATAAAGGATGACTGTCAAACAAAAATATGTCATAGGATAGAAGCAAAGGCTTGACCAATGGATAGGAAGAAATTTTCAGGCACAGTAATGGATTGATTGGCGGTTAGCAATACTCTTCCGTGTTGAAGTCAATATATAGAACATAAAGGCACCAGGACCAAATGGCTTAAAGGTATTTAAATAACTAAATAGCTAATTAGACATAGGTCTGTTATTAACATTTTTTTCTATAGAAGTACTGCATGTTTTCTATATCAGATCCTTGAACTAGTTGATTAATAAAATAATAGAAAATAGAAGTCCTTAAATGCTTCTCACTATGATTAAATGGAATTTCAACTATCCATTAACTTAAATCCAAATACTAGTACGAATGACTAACAGTTATTAGACTTTCTACCTCCATCAAATTCCTTTAAATTCTACTGAATTCTAGATTTAAACTAATTAATACCACAGCTACCCTGGTTCTAGGATTGCATGATCTTATTTTTCTTATTTCGAGGTTGATCCAATCTTTGGCATCAACATAATTTATCAGCAAAGTCAAAAGTCTGATTAGCATCTCCCCACAAGTTAAAGGTGCTAAGGGTAGGTACAAATACCATATAGAAACTTTGTCCATTAAGAATATTTAGGTTCCCTGGAAGGTCCTAAAGGTTCTAAGGCTCAATTCAAAAATCCATAACAAACAGCAAACAGCGTCACTTGAAAGAACACAACTTCAGTTACATTTGTCTTGTAGGCATAGATCTAAGTAGAATAAAATTTGCTAGTGTTTAGCATAATCAAATCTTAAATCCTTACTTAATTGATATACCAAAACTGTAGACATCTGATTTTTCTGTATGTATTTCCTTCTTTAGTATTTCAGGTGCCATGTAAATGAGAGTGCCAACCATGTTTTTTTTGTGGAAACCACCAGTAGGTTTTCCAGATGACCTCCAATTCCCAATAGAAACTCCTCTAAGATCTTTCTTGTACTCAGCCAAACCAAAGTCTGCTAAGTGTGGATAAAGATCTTTGTCCAGCTGCATCGTAAGGGTATAATATTAGTTAAATTCGTCCAAAACTAGTCAAAAGAGGATTTCTGTTTGATACAGAAGAAGATACTTAAAGGAAGGTGTTTACAAGAATATTTGCCGGTTTCACATCCCTATGTACAATCCCGAGGTGATGCAGATATTGCAAAGCCTTTGCTGGAGAAGGAAAACAATGTAAAATCATACAACTGAATAATTTTAGAAACCTCGAAATGAAAATAGTAGTAAACATAAAATGCCTGTTTCCGGCATTAGCTGTAATTGCAAACTCATCAACACAAGTTCGATCAATTCATGATGTTACAGTACAACGTCTTGCCGAACCCTCATCAATTTATCCTATAGACCATCTTGCGGTTATCCCCCAGTCTTAATTTCTATGGCCCCCAAACTAAAAATCCTAGCTCAAACCCTGCAGACACACACACACACACATGCATGCACACCCAGAGTTATTTTAAGAAATATTTGCAGACACCCTTTGTGGTGAGGCTAGAATTCATAGACCTCTCAGAGGCTTAACATATGTATGTGTATGTGTGTGCTTATTTATAAATATGTATGTAGACACACGTGTGTGTGTGTGTGTGTGTGTGTGTGTGTGTGTGTGTGTGTGTGTATTTATTGTGATACTTGATACCCAGGTGGTTCAATAAAGAGGGTAAAATGACAGAGCCCATTAAATCATAAAATCAAAATCACAATTATAACATGCCCTTCCTACAAAATTAGTTCACACATTTCCTGTGTTAATGGTAGGGCTGAATACTAAGATGATCTGAACTCATAAAAACACTCAGAGAAAATCACAGAAGCAACTAAGTCATACCTAATTGGACAGCAACCACAAGCACCTGATTGATATTCGGACTCCATTCTTCCATGTGTAATTTCTCAGATAAGTTCGGAGGCTCAAAGAATTCGAAGAAATACATGTAATTGGGTGGCTTTGCATGTGCGGCAACCAGTTTTGCTATTCCCGGATGATCAAGCTTACTTCCATGTTCATATATACTCGAATCATACACATAAATAGATTCATATGCATACATACATATACAGAACTATATCCTCACAGCATTGAAACATGTAATGTGAATTATACATGAACCATAAACATACCATAGCAATTGCAACTCCTTGTGGAACTTATCAAGATCCTCAGAAGTAGACAAGATGGGTTTCTTCACAGCAACTTTCTTTCCATCCAAAATTGCTTCATATACAACACTCTCAGCCCCTACACACACAATCAGCACCAAAAAGCATGCCGGAAAATAACCAATTCATAAATTAATTAGAAATATCGAAAAGAAAAGGCAAGTGGCGATAGGCATTAGGCATTAGCCAAACAGAGCCTTAGCCTGAACTGGAAAGAGGAAAAGGAGTGTGAGTTACCTCGGGCAATTGGTTTGAGGAGAGTGTAAGAGGAAGGTGGAAGATGGAGAGGAATGGAATTGCTGCTGCAGCAACCTCTAATGCACGCGTTTGGTTCCACAATTTCAAGCCCCATCTCTCCAAAACACACACACACACTCTCTCTCTCTCTCTGGCGTTGTAAGTCGGTGTGGCGAAGAAGAAAGAAAGCAGCAGGAGCAATTAAATTACGAAAAGGTCGTGTACGGGTGTGTTTTTTTCAAGGAGGTCTACTGTTGGGAATTTTCGTTCTGCTACCGTATGAAATTCTATAGTACAAATTCAACCCGCGACATGTTGTTTTGTTTTTTCGGTGATGTTTACTTTACTATCCTCAAGTTTAAGTTTTATTAATTTGAGTCCTATGTATAAAGTTTATTTTCATATCACTTTAATACATTCGTTAGTCTCACCGTCGTGTTTTCCGTTAAATAATAATGTGATGTTACTATGTGAACTCACCTATATTTTGGTACGTGGATTGAATAAAGAAAATATATTTAATTAATTAATTAAAATTTTAAATATTTACAAAATCTATTTTTTAAACAACCAATCACTTTAATGTCCCGTTTAGTTACAAGTCCACGCTACTAGGCTCGTCAATATCAAAATGTTATATAACCTCTTATAAGCATTTGTATTAGTGAATGTTTTTCCAATGTGGGACTTTACAATAATCATCATTATGTCACCCCCTCACTGGCAAATTCTAGCTCTCCAATATGAAATTGCAATACTTAGTGAGTGTTGCTTTATTAATCATTAAATTGTCTATTTAATTAATTGGTCGACGAATTGCAATCATTTATGTTCCAAAAATTTTATTATATTGTTTTGGTGTCAGTGGATTTAAGTTTTGCGAACTTAACTCTGTGTGTGCAATGGAAACGGGCATCACAAAGAGGATTGCTTCCTTCCAAAAGCAAAACACGTGCACAATTAAATGAGGAGAGGAGTCATAACTCGGAACTAGGAACTCAGAGGTGTTTGGAAAATTAATTGGTGAAGTCGATGAGCGATGTGAGAGTAAGGTGTTTATCAAGATTGGAGGACTCTCTGCTATTGGGTATTGCTACACTGCTACCAATTCCATTGCAACATAATAAAATCTTATCTAAATTACTGTCAAAGCAAAAAATTTTACCATATAATGAATCAATAATTATCCAGATTTGCCAAAAACAAATTATCAGGATTTCTTATTAACCAAAAAAATCATTTATGTCTTTTTTATCTTAATAAACTCCTGTCAAAATAAGTATTTTATTCTCTTTTCTTACGTTTACACGTGAAAAATAAGAGTCGAATTTGAGATAATTTTGTACAATGTGAAAAAAGAGGTAATAATTTTCAGCACACCCAAACTTTTGTATTCAAAACAATAAAGTATTCCTCAAAGTTATAATAAGGTTAGTTCAACCGTACCCGTATAATTAAGAGGTATTTATTCTCAAGTCCCTCATTTTGGTAGGAATATAATTCATATATACGGAATTTTTATGCCACATGTCGTCACCAATAAGCAAATAAAAATAATCAACATCAAAGAGAAATTCAGATTTAAACTAGAGAAGAAAAAAAATTCTCTTATAAGCATTGTGTGATGATAACAAAGTAGCAAGTCACTATAAGCATTGATCGAGTGTGTTTTGACATGGGACTCTAAAAATTTTCTTCAACTGTGAAAGTGCATCACCCTTTCATCTTCGGTAGCGAAACCCTATAAATAACTTCTAAAGAACTTACAAAGGGAAATTCTTAATGATGTTCATGAAGGATCCACAGTGATAAGAAGGTTTCTTAATTTGTGACAAAAAGGTTCTTCTCATTCTCGATGATGTGTGAATTCCTCCATAACCCCAAATTCCATAATTTCATCGCTTTTTTAGTCTCCCCCTCTTGTCCATATTTGTAAGCAATGCATCCAATTCTTTTTCACTTTGTCCATTGCGTCAAGCTCTCCTTCACTTTTCGTTGCCTTGGCATAGAGGCTTGTTTTTTTTTTGTTTTTTTTTGTTTTGCTTTTGGGGATGAGATGCTTCTATATATATAACAAGCAAACTTCGTATGTAATTAAGCTTTGGATTAGATGCTTCTAGGAAATTCGGGTTTGCTTGGAATTACCTTCTCTTGAAGCAATGTTGGTTCGTTATCTTTTCCCTTGTCTATTTATAGCGTACGAAAACTCATAGTGGCTTTTCTATTTGAGTTCTCTGCTTATGCATTGCTTTCATATTTCTCATAATTCAGTTGTTTGTATTGCCTTCTCCTTGATTGCCTCATCTTCGTGATTTTTCATTCAACGTTACATTTCTCATAGCAGTTGGTGGAGAAACTTACACTTACAAAGATATTAGAGGTACGGCCATCTTGGAAACTTTATGTCTTTGCATTATATATGGTTGTTGGTTTTACTTTGATCCATTGAAAAAAAAAACACACACACACACAAATTAGATAATTTGATATATGCATATAGATGCAAATAGTATATCGATCTCGTGAAATATATATTTTTCATTGTCTTCGTACCTAAGAATTCCATGTGAAAAATTGAAATAAGGTGTAGTATTAGGAATGACAAAGTGTTCAGTTTTCCAACAATACCCTTGAATTTTTTAGTAAAAATTATTAATACTTTAAACAAATGTTTTCTCCTACAATACTTAAGAAAAAAAATAGATTCGATCCAAAGAAACCTTAGCAGCAAAACTCCGATGACCAAAAAACAAACATTGATAAAAGATTCATTTAGAGTTAAATACAACAAAAATATTATTATTATTTTTGGAGCTATTTAAAAACACTAACAAAGTATACCCTTCACAACCATCAACGCCTAGTCAAAATAAATTCCATCGATTATTTCTTTATAAATATTACAAATAGGAAATTTTGTCTTCTGTCATAATCCAAGAACTCATTTCTCTTGATTCCTGCTAATTTCAATTCCCAAAACATAGGATGCTTCATAAAGATCTGTCATTTCAAAATGTTTAGAAATGAATTCTTTACAGTTATGGAACATTGATAAATCTGTGCATGCCAATAAGATGTCATCCACATATAATACCAATATGATGTTCCTCCCACTCTTCTTCATGTAATTGCATTCATCCAATGAATTTTCTGTAAAAACCATATTGATTAACAAATTCATCAAATTTTATATACCACTATCTAGAAGCTTGCTTAAGACCATAAATCGATTTACACAGTTTACATACTAGATTTTCTCCCTTCTCTTGAATGTAACCTTTTGGTTGTTTCATATATATTCCCTCTTCTAGATTTCCAGTCAAGAATGCAGTCTTTACATCTATTCGATGTAAGTGTAAATCGAAATGTGCTACCAATGCCATGATTACTCTAAATGAGTCTTTAGTTGAAACTGGTGAATAGATTTCATTGTAATCAATCTCTCTTGCCATGTGTATCCTTTGGCAACAAGTCTTGCCTTATATCCATCAATTTGTCCCTTAGGGTTTCTCTTGGTTTTGAAAACCCATTTGCAGTCCATAGAGTTAATTATGATTTCATAGCTCCCCACCAATTTTCACTTTTCTCATTGGACATTGCTTGCATATAGTTCATGGGATCTTCAATTGCATTCACATCATGCTCAGATTCTTGTAAATATACATAGTAGTCATCAGGTAGTGCTCTTTTTCTTGGTCTTTGTGATATTCCTAACTCTATGTCCATTTGTTCATGGTTTTGTTCTGCTGGTTGATTTTCATTTGTGTTTTCTGGTGGCAGAACTTGCTGTTCTTGAGTTTCTTGTTTAAGTATCATTGGATCTCCGACTATTTCTTCTTCCTGTACAGATTGCGTGCTACTCAAGTCAAAGCTAGGTAACACCAGAATTCTGTTATCTGCATTAGAATTCGTTGTGTCTCTATTTTCTATTATAACTTCATCAAAATCGAAAATTTCTTCTTCTGTTGCCTCATTTTTAGATTTTATAAACACTGATCTTTGAGTTTCTACAAATCTGATTGTATTTTGAGGGCAGTAAAATCTGTAGCCTTTAGTTCTTTTCGGATAGCCAACAAAATAGCCACTGACTCTTCTTGAATCCAACTTCTTTTCTATATGATTGTATGATTTTGCTTCAACTTTACAACCCCACACTCTGAGGTAATTCAAACTTGGTTTTCTTTTAACCCAAACTTCATAAGGGATAGCATTTACACGTTTAGTAGGTACTCTATTCAATATATAATTTTCCATTTTCAATGCTTCTCCCCAGAATAACCTAACACTAACTTTGGTAAAAAATGGTTGTGGTGAAGGTATAGAATATTCTTCTTATATGCAGTCCTTTAACTTTCTCTAGATGGGGGTGAGATATCAATATGAGTGTGTCTTGACTGCTATGAAAGGGACCTCTATATATATATGCATTGCTTAAGTATTTTTCCCATAGAAGAACACTTAAACAAATCCTGATTGCACTAGGATAGAATGTTTTAATCCATGTAGGATTAGGAATCCTCAAAGCTCTAGTTTTCTAATTAAACTAGAACTGCAAATATTCTCGAGTTTTGTTTCTTGATTAATACTAAACTGCAACTGCTTATGTGATTAGAAGACCATTCTAATATTTTTTTTATTACAATGTATTGTCTTACACTTCTACCATAGGTTTCCATTCTCTAGACTTGCCTCTGAATTCAAATAATCTCTGCATGCATATTTCCACAAAAATCAGCAACTTCAATTTTAATTCCTCCACCATTCAAACCCAATGCACGAACCAACTGCTCTTCCAATCCACCTCGATCACCATCACCATCGTTGCATTCCAGAATCTCCATATAGGCATATGTGAATTTCTGTCTTTGGAGGGCTTGCACCGCTCTCAACATATCTTCCGTTATACGTTGCATCTCAGTCATCTATCTGTGTTGGGCTTAGTTCCCTTGTCCACAACCTCTACCATGACCAATCATGGTGTGGAGGAAGGATTTTCCTAGCCTCTGGTACCAATTTGATGCAGGGTAGGGTCTATAAGTTGTTGTCTAGTGAACCAACTAGTCCCAAAATACATATAATAAAATGATAAAGGTATAGAATAGAAGTTAGAATGAAGATAATTGAGTTCTAGGTAAAATATCCTAAAAGAAACTGTAGAGACTAAAGTCCGGAATTACATGCATAAAAAACTAAATACATGGGTCTCGTAATAACCTATTTATACTAGAGTAAAGCAGGCTAGCAATCTTATCCCTTGGTTTCTTAAGAAAACCTAATTGGCAAAGGAAATTAAAAACCAATAAAACTAGAAATTCAATATAGCTAAATTGTAGTAAGAATAGGCTAAGACTTAGCCTATTTGGCTGATGAGCCCTCTATATAAAACTTATCCTTTTGGTTCCAATGGAGGCTAATAATAAAAAAAGGCGTAGTCAAATAAAATAAAATTTTAATAGAAGTACTATAATCAACCTATGTATTTAATTTTCACATAATCAAAACCTTACTCCCTTCAAAGAAACATAAAAATAAAAATTTAAACATAAAAATTTATGTACAAAAGATGGCTTTCATTTTTTTTGTTTTTTATGTACAAAAGATGTCACATTTAAGGCAATAAAAATTTCGTTCATAATGGTAAAATCGTACAAATTGTTCAAATAAATATAAAATATATGCAACATAAAATTTTAACAAAAACAGCCAACCCTATTTTTATATTGATCTATTTTTCATTGGACTTTGTACAGATTGGGAAGACAAGATACAGAGATAAGCATTTCATCTACGTGTCTTTGATCTCACAAGGAAATGGATATTGTTATTTCAATTGCGTCCAAAATTGCAGAGTCCTTGGTGACACCAATAGGCAGAGAATTTGGCTATTTGATTTACTATGATACCAACATGAAAGATCTAAAGGATCAACTCAAAAAGCTTTTTGAGATGAAAGATGGGGTGCAAGAATTGGTTAATGCTGCCAAAAGGAATTGTGAAGATATCAACTCTGATGTTCAAAGTTGGCTAACAAGTGTTGATGAGTTAATTCAGAAAGTGTCGCATTTTGAGGAAGAAGTCAACATGAAAAGGCGATGCTTGTATTGGTGGAACATGAGTAGGAAAGCCACTAAGATTACACAAGATGTTCTTCATCTCCAAAAAGAAGGAACATTCAATAATGTTGCCCATCCTGCTCCTCCACCGATGATATGGTCAACATTCAAAGAAGGTTTTAAGGATTTTAAATCAAGAACAACATGTGTGAATAGGGTGATTGAGGTTTTGAAGAATGAAGAAGTTAGAATGATTGGGATTTGTGGTATGGGGGGTGTGGGTAAAACCACAATGGTGAAAGAAATCATCAAAAGATTGGCAGAATTGAAAGTATTCGATAATGTTGTGATGGCAGTTGTGTCCCAAAGCCCAAGCATTAGGAAGATTCAATCAGAAATTGCAGACGAGCTGGGGTTTACATATGACAAGGTGGATAGCGAAACTGGAAGAGCGCGAAGGCTCTACGGAAGACTCATGGAAATAAATAAGATCCTGATTGTATTAGATGATGTGTGGACAGA
This sequence comes from Prunus campanulata, assembly GCA_034190965.1. Classification (NCBI taxonomy): domain Eukaryota; kingdom Viridiplantae; phylum Streptophyta; class Magnoliopsida; order Rosales; family Rosaceae; genus Prunus; species Prunus campanulata. The sequence continues at coordinate 10,081,304 of CM067214.1, read as the reverse complement.
GCTTGATTTTGAGGCCATAGGACTTCCTTATGAACTTACTCATAAAGGGTGCAAAGTTTTGTTGACCTCACGAAACGAGGACGTGTGCAAAGCAATGGGAAGTAAAGAAATTTTTACAATCCCAGTTTTAACACCAGAGGAATCATGGGAACTCTTCCGTGAAGTCATAGGTAAACCCTTGGACTATCCTGATTTGGCGAAACGAGTCACGAATGAGTGTGCAGGTTTACCTATTGCTATTTTAACTGTTGCGAAAGCACTTGAAAATAAGAGGAAGTATGAATGGGATGATGCCCTCAAACAGCTAAAAAGTTCAGTTTGGAATAACAGAGTTTATTCAAGCATACATTGGAGTTATGAAAGATTGGAGAGTGATGAAGCGAAGTCATGCCTTTTGCTTTGTTGTTTATTTCCTGAAGATTATGATATTCCAATTGAGTATTTGGTTAGATATGGGTGGGGTCGAGGGTATTTTAGTAACACTGATTCGGTGGAAGAAGCAAGAAATAGAGTGCATTCTTTGGTTGACAAACTTCAAAGAAGGTTTTTGTTGCTAGATAGCAAAAGGAAAGACCATACCAAGATGCATGACATAGTTCGTGATGTTGCCATACAAATTGCCTCAAGAGATCCACATAGATTTCTAATAAGATGTGACGCTGAAAAGAAAGGGTGGCCAAAGATATACGACCATTACACAACAATTTCACTGATTCCAATTAATATTGATGGGATCCCAGTTGGTCTGGAGTGTCCAAAACTTGAGCTTCTACACTTAGATGGCGTCTGTTATTCGGAAAATGGAATGGACATCATGTGTAAAGGGATGAAAGAGCTAAAGGTTTTAGGCATGGGTGGGATATCAGCCTTGCCAAGTTCACTAGGAGTACTAAAGAGCCTTCGAACCTTGTCCCTAAATGATTGTGATGATATCATATATATATCTGATGTTATTGGAAGATTGGAAAATTTAGAGATCCTCAGCTTTCGTAAATGCGCTTACATCCTGGAGTTGCCGAGGGCAATTGGACTTCTTAAACATTTAAGGTTGTTAGATATCACGGATTGTATTTCTCTTGAGAAGATTCCACATGGTCTTTTATCGAGCTTATCTAGTCTTGAAGAGTTGTATATGGAAAATAGTTTTCGCGAATGGGAACAATCAGCAGCAGAAAGCGAAGATAAGAGAATGGCAAGCCTTGTTGAGGTGATGTCTTTGTCTAATCATTTGAAGGTTTTAGTAATAGATATACCCGATTTCAACTTCTTTCCAAAAGACTTTTACTTGACAATCCAGATAACAATAAGATTCCACATATCCATCAAACAGTTTCTATGGTTTAGTAGAGGTTCTAGAGTTCCATCAACCATTAATGGTTGTTATGCATTCGAAAATAAGTTGGAGATTTTTGGAAGTGATGCAACGGAATTCATGGAGATTCAAATTGTTCGACTCTTATATAAGAAATGTGAAGATTTAATCTTGCAACAGCTTAAGAATTTAAAGTATGTCCTCAATGAATTAGACAAAGAGGGTTTGCAACACTTAAAAGTTTTAAGAATTTGGGAGTGCCCTGAGATAGAATACCTTGTAAATGGAGCAAGTTGGACTCAACAAACAGCCTTCCCTCTCAGCCATGGCCAACTTCCACAGAGCTCTTTTATCAACTTAAGATATCTTGAATTACGTTCTTGCGCTGTTTTAAAATATGCCTTTTCTCTATCAGTAGCAAGCAACTTAGTTCAACTCCAAAGCTTACTTGTTTACAAGTGTCGCCAAATGAAAGAAATCGTCTCAAAGGAGTGGAGGGAACATGAGACGGCATCGGACATCATAGCTTTCCCTAAATTAACAAATTTGACACTCGAAGATCTATCCAGTGAATTCGTTGGTTTCTACGAAGCCAACAAGCTATACTCCAACCATGAGGTATGTTACATATATAACTTATTATTTCGATGCTTGAATAGTATAATTGTTTTGTTAATTGTTTGTGCCTCAATATATATATTTTTTGTCTGAATTTAGTTTGACAATTATTTACTCATTTTCTTCCTAAAAACTGAAAAATATTCTAATACTGATAAATGAGGAATTTAGTTTACTTGCCTTAACGAAAAAATAAATAAATAAATAATTGAGCATGTGCAGACCACAAAGAAAATCATCATAGATTTATTTTTAAAAATTTTGGACTCATTTTTGTTAATGGTCTCATTACATAATAGATTTAAGTTCGTTGAAACTTTCATATATATTTTTTTTTGCACGTGGGCTGCCATGAGGTCTGAATTTCGTTTGACTATTATTTACTCATTTTCTTCCTAAAAACTGAAAATATTCTCATACTAATAAATGAGGAATTTAATTTACTTGCCTTTACAAAAAAATAAAAATAAATAACATAACATAACATATTACGGTCTTAATTGCCACGTGGGCTGCCTTACAAAATTACGGTCTTAATTGCCACGCTCCAAATTGTTTATTGGAAAATTCTTGCCACGTGGAAGTCTTTAGTTTGACCTGAGACCACAAAGTCTAGCTTTTATGTGATTATTATTCTGCAAAGCAGAGGAGAGGTTTTGTCTAAACAGTATCAGCATAAAGAATCTAGAAACTGACTTGTCCTCCGATTAAAATTTGGTTTTATTAATATTTTAATATGAAGTCATTTAAATAATAATAATTGAGCCTTGTTATTAATTTCATTTTTGAGAGGAAAATGTCTGAAGTTGATCTATAATATGTTTCTTTAAATATTTATTAATTAATGAATCTTTTCAGGATCAAAATGTGGTAGGAACTTCATATGATGAGCATCAATCTTCTAGAAGCTTTGAAAGAGCAGTATTTCCATCAAAGTGCATTTTATGGTTACAAAATCTTGAAGAAGTGGAACTAGAAAATGCCAATGTAGATGTGTTATTTGATCTGAAAGGCCACATGGTTCCAGCATTTTCTCATTTACGAAAATTGGAGATTTTATTGGCTTTTGCATGTCAACACCTTTGGAAGAACATTCCGAGTGGATTCCAGGGCTTCCAAAACTTAAGATATTTAAAAATAAAAGATTGTCGTGATCTCCAATATGTGTTCCCAAATTCAATTGCCAGGCTACTTGTGAATCTTGAAGAGCTCAACATAGCGAAATGCTGGAAAATGGAAACTATAGTCAGATCCGCAGATGAAAATGAAAAGGAGGATCAAACGGGCATGACTTTGTTTCCCAAACTAAATAGTTTTGATCTAAACGAGCTTCCGAGTCTTGAGAGTCTTTGTCCTGATGCTTCTTCTTCTTTATGGTCAGCCGCCAAAGTTATGTCTGTGAAAAGATGCGACAAACTGAAGACATTGGCTTCAGTAATTCCACAAATAAAAAAGTTGGAGAAAGATTCAACAGCTCATCACGAAGACGAAGACGAAGACGAAGGTATTTCATCAGGATCTTGTGGATGTACACCTTATTCATGTGGCCCAATGACCGAACCTACTTCAAGAACAAATATTGTTCAAATATTGCCACGTCCAGTTAATCAAGAGGTAAGCATTTCAATTTACTATTATTTTACAATTGAGAATGACAATGACATTGCCATATTGAAATTATATAAATTATATACAGTTGCTCAATTGATGTTTGATTTTATAGGTTGCACCAACAAATCTTGATCAAGACTCAAATAATTACGATAATCTAGAACGTCTTTCTGTATATTATTGTGAGTCATTGGAAGTTGTTTTCCAACTCAAGGGATCAAAGGCTGTGGAAAGCCACAATGTTCAAGCATTCAATAAGTTGTCTTATTTGTCGTTATTCGATTTGCCAAGTTTAATTCACGTATGGGAAATGGGCGGTTCACAACATATCACAGGCTTCGGAAACTTGACATTCTTAAGTGTATCCTACTGTGACAGTTTGCGATATTTGTTCTTGTCAACTGTAGCCAAGCTCCTTGTCAATTTAAAGGACTTAAAAGTTGGGAATTGTGAGAAGATTGAACAAGTTATTGCAAACGCAGACACTGAATGTGCTGATCAAGAAATTACATTTCCTCAACTGAATTCCATGACGCTTAAAGATCTACCAAACCTCAGTTGTTTCTCTACTGAAGCTTATACTTTGAAGCTGCCATCTTTGATGGAATTGAAGGTTATAAGATGTCCAGATTTAAGAACATTTGCTTCTGAGGTTGTCAACACACATCCTAGAATCCAAGTACACACAGAGTTAGGAAAGTCTGAGTGGATGGGGGACCTCAATAGCACTATAGGGAACATTCACGAAAAAAGGTATGCTCCTGAATGTTTACTGGTGTTTAGTCAATAATATAACAATAAAAGTGTTTATTTTTCAAACCTGATTGCATCTCAATGATACACATTCTTTTCTTTTGAATAGGAGACCGAATTCTAATGAGATAGTAGAGATATGATGTTAACACAGAGAAGTGCAGCGGTGAGTATATATATGTTGCTATCTCCAACTTCTATATTAAGGAAACACTGATGTTTGCAAATCTTACTAAAAAAAATATGCCATGTTATGCCATATTAAGGAAAGAATTAAATTGAGTTAGCAAGATCAAATTACGGTTGTAATGATATAAAAAAAAAATTACCTGTGAGATTGTTTAAGCTTCAATTTGACAATAAATTACAATGTATTTCATGTGTGTTTGAGGCTTTTTAAATTCAAGTGTTCTATCATTGCGATATAGTAGACGAAAACAAAACAAACAACCTAATTTTGATGTGGTATCTCGTTAGAACATCTCCAATGGGCTCTTCCCTAAATGAGATTCTAAGTTAACTCTTTACCCCCTCTCTTGTTGACCAAAATACTTCTTCTTGCAAGCCAAATCACACAAAGGAAATCATTAAGACGGGGTTTCTAGATGGCTAGGATTTACGTTAACTGGGTTTCTGATAGGTTTCTTTAATGTATTTTGCATCTCCATATGATGATATATAGGAATTGACTGTTTTTAGTGATATGATCATGTTTTGGTTTTGTTAAATTATACCGACAGGAATGGTCAGCATGGTCACATTCTTTATGGATTTGTTGGACTATTATTGATGATAGCATAATTCAATTTTTCCTAGCTAGTTTCTTCAGTTAAAAAAAAATGCCTAGGCAGAGTATTTAGAGCCTTCTAAAATATGAATTTTGTAGATTAGTCTAGAGATTTCTGAATGTTGTAGCTTTTTGCATCGTTTGAAGTGCCAAGTTGACGATTCTCACATTTATTGCGTTGGATGAACACTTTCATTGTGGTCAAAAACACTCCTAGTGTTTTGTATATATGCCTTTTTTTTTTTCAAGTTGAAAAAATTTCATATTGAGACTGACCACCATTTGTCACTTTCGATTTTAGTATAAGCTGATGAGTATTATTTTACTAGTTTAATATTGTTTCCCTCCTTTCAGCTGAGTTCTGTTCTGAAGAATTTTATGAGGATGTGCATACAGAGTGAGTTCTTGGAGTTTGGAATAGCAAGTTGCAATTCGACATCTCTAACCTCATCAATTCTTGAGAAACAATCCCATTTCAATTCCAAGTGTTGAAGTGTATTATAATTCATGTACTGGATTTCATTTGTATATATCATTCAAATGTTTGCGCAGATCTGATGGTTAAAGCATAAGTTCATGTATTTTTTAGAGTTATCAAGGATTGATGTTAAATTCTCTCTTCAAATAAATAGTTCTTGAAGATCCCTCTGCTACAATTTTTTCGACTTTGTTTGCCTCTGGAGTAAAAACAGGTCAAAATGGAGGAAAAACCGGTACACCAGCATTCCGCTGCAAGAAATGCTGAAGAATTGTTGCATTGCAGGACAGTGTTGTGGATCACATTTCAGGCGAGGGTGGGAAATCGTTTGAGTGGCAAAAGCGAAAAAGTAGCATAAAACTCATATGTTTATAGGACTGCATAGAACCAATTAATTTGAAAGGATTGCAACTTTTCGAGGGGAGGGAAGAAGAATGACAATAAGCATAAAATGAGGATCTATATCCTTACTAATTCATTATATTGTGGATCCATATCTTTGTAAAATGAGGATTTATAACATTATGGATTGGATGAACCTTAACTTTGTAATCCCTGTCCATAAAGTGTAACTCATGACCCAAATCTTGTAATGTACATGTTTATAGATTCTCTTTACAACGTTATGACACCCTTATATCCCAAATTTGTAAAATCGACCCTTAATCTTGTAAACTCTCATCTTTACTAAAATAAGGACCTAATTTACATCTTCAAGGTTGCAATTACCAATTTCTTGTAATGTGGATCTATATTCTTGTAAAATGAGAATTTACAACATTATGGATTCGGTGAACCCTAATGTTGTAATCCTGGTTCAAAAACTTGTAAATCGCTACCCAAATCTTGTAACTTATAAGTTTTGGGATTCTCTTATAATGTTATGGTACTATCATATCCAAACTATTGTAATACCGGTCCCTAATCTTGTAAACCCTTGTGTTTACTAGAATAAGGATCCCATTTTACATCCCTAAGGTCCATACTTACTAATTCCTTGTAATGTTGATCTATGTCCTTATAAAATGGGAATTCACATGGGACGCTAGGGGATTGGTAACTTTCTTCTCCTTCATTACCTCATTTAGTACTTTATTATGTTACAATACATATATCAAATTTTGAGTATTTTGGATTGGTAACTTTCTTCTCCTTCATTACCTCATTTAGTACTTTATTATGTTACAATACATATATCAAATTTTGAGTATTTTGGTTGAAGTTACACATATTATATGTAAATACTATATTTATGAGTGGATATTGTTATTTAACAGTTTTTTTTTATAAATGGGAAGAGGAAACCTATATAACAAGGATATGAACCAAAAATCAAAGGAGGATCATAAGGGAAATTCTTGTGGGAACATGAATATGAGGATGACAATATATTAATTCATTTGTTTAGGCATAGAAATAAGTTTGTAAAAGCATATTTTGAATATGCTATGAGTCATATTCAAGAAATAATAAATAGTTTTAGTTTTAAGACATTTGTCTCAAATTATTTTAGAATTAGCTTGAATTCTAAAATTCCGTACATGAGAAGCGAATGAGAGGGTAACTCAATCACTTTCTTCACCTACCTCAATTAGTATTTTGTTATGTTACATACTTATATAAATTTCGAGTATTTTAGTTGAAATTGTATATATTATATGTAAATATCATATTTATGTATTATATATTGATTAAAAGTGCAATATATATTATTTAAGTATTATATTATTAGATATTCTTATTTAACATTGTTTTATTAATCGGAATGTGAACGAATTACATCACAAGAAGGTGTGAACAAATCATTGCTTGTTTTAAGTATCCCAAGTCTTCGTATATTAACTACATGTTGCTGTTATATTTCTGGAATCCAAATAGTTGCTTTTGTTTCTTCAGTTCAGATAAAAATGGGAGATGATTTTGACAGTCCAAAATTCTCCTCCCACACTACTTTACTCTCTCACAAGATGAGTGCCAAACTTATAGGGTCCTCTCGAGTGAGAGAGTAGAGGAGTGTGGAAGGTGATAGTTGGAGTGCCAAAATCATCACCCTTTGAAATATATAAATTCCTGAGAAATTGAATTGAAGAAAAAGCAGAGTGGGTTACAAATGCTTAACTGCTTTAGTCTTTATCTTCCTCTTTTGCAATCCTACAGATGCACTAGGATCCCCGAGGCAAAGCTGTGAGTTTGTTTGCCCCAATGATGGTTTAAACAAATGAAGTACTACCACATCAGTTTGTATATGAGTTGGTGTGCCTAGGATTATATGTAAAATTCATTGATAGGAAGGTATTAAGGAGGCTTACCAAATTGGTTGTATATCATTGAAGTAGGATGTGAGATGGTTGGTCCAGCTTTTGGTGGGGTTATTGCTCAAAGAATGTTATTTCGAGAAGCGATAGGGTTTGGATTGAGCATGGAGACACTGCTGGATTATGAGAAATCCCTAAGTGAAGCTTCCAAGGTTCTGAAAGGAACTAAAAAATGCCAAACGTTTAGAATTCCAGAAACAAAATTGTAGCCCTCAGAATAAAAATAATCTCACTTGTCAAATTAGCTTAGGGAAACTAACACAAAATTGCTACAATGCTGCTACGGTATCCATGAACTGTACCTCCCAATCTGTTTTATAAATTGTTTGCCATTCTCCTCTACCTTACCTAACATTATAGCAGAAGAGAAAAAGAAAAAGAAAAAGAAATGCTTACCAGAACAGCAGTGACAACTGTGAAGGGTGTAGCAACTGCATGGCAAATGTTCTTGATGTTTATTACTATGTGAAAAGTTGTTTGTCCCAGAATAGGAGGCATTATAAGTTATGCCTAATCATTTTCACTGGAGGTTTCAAATTGAGTGGCAAATGTGAATTTCTGTTTTCGCTGCTATAATAGAAATATTTTATCCATCCTTTCAGATGAATCTTATCATCGTGGGGATAAAATAGACAATTCTAAATTTGGGTCAGATCCTGGGTTGCCTAGTGAAGCTGCCTCTGGAGTAAAAACAGGTCAAAATGGAGGAAAAACTGGTAAACCAGCCTTCCGCTGCAAGAAATGCTGAAGAATTGTTGCATAGCCGAAGAAATCTCTTCTTTCTCCTTACTTTTATCGGAAGAGGAAAGAAATGGAAATCTAGAGTTCTCTGATATCTCAACCACAAGGGTGAAGTGAAATGCAGAAATGTTAATGGGTATGGACTTTCTTCTCTTCTTTCCCCTACCTCAATTAGTATCTTGAAGATCAGATACGCAAACCACTGTCAAACAAGCCTTCTCATCATCAGATACGCAAAAGAAACAAGTCAAGAAACATTTTCTCAAGGTTCTTATAATGAACAATCATTGTAATTTATATATGTAGTGCTCCGAAACCGGAATGAAAATCTTTGGTGCAAACACTCCACCATTTAATAACAATGTCATTCGTTTATTAAATTCTATGCTTCATATTCAAAATCAAAAGCAATTTGATCAAATTGGATGGATCCTCTGCTATAATCAAAGGAATGTCAAACAGTCATAACTCAGAAAGAAGCATATCCTAAGCAAGCATATCAAAATGAATATCATCAGCATGTTTTGATTTACCTGAAAAGATAAGGGTTCTTGGAACAAAAAGTATCCAGCAAGACCAGAAGACAGGAAGTTTGCAGCAAAATTTGTGACAGTAGCTTGCAGAGAAGACAGAGCTTTAAGGCTGTTCACATAACATCCCCACATTGTCGCATTCAACAATATCACCAAACCATACCTAACAATCTGTTCAAACAATAACAAGTACAAATCAAGCTTTCGTTGACCAAAATACAAAAAATTACAAATCAAGCAGGATTTTGCGATGTAAATCCAGCGGTCTTAAATTCATCAAGTGTGCAAGGGAAAGGCACCTGAGGAGTGATGAGCTTCGCCGAAACGGCAGCCAGAGCGGCGTTCAGGCCGGCTGAGATTGCCCACGCGTAGCCCTTCTTGTTGTTACCCTCCATTAAGCCACCAAACTCTTCAATTTTGCAGGGTGAAGGAAATTTGGTCGAGAAGATTTTGACTGAGCGGACGATGTCGTTTTGCCTAATCGTGAAACGGCATGTCCTTTGTTTGTTGCTCACAAGTCGCCTAGTGGACGACAAAAGTGGACGGTGGACAGTGAGGCGGCGAAAAGAGGATCAAGGCGGTCGCTAAGGCGTCTGTGGCGCTATGTTTTTCACGAAGAAGAAGATCACATCTGACCTAACTTCTTTCACTAAACGACACCGTTGCCTCTTCTGGTTCTGATAGTTTTTTTTTCTTTCTTTTTATAAGAAAATTCCATGTCCAAGTTTTACGAGAGGAAAGAGATAGAAATAGAATTTCGCAGCTGTAATACTACTTCATAGTTCTCTTAAAAAATGACTTTCATAGTTCTCTAAATTTTTTTATAAAAAAAATTTCTCTTAAAAAAGGGTTATTTACTCAAACTTATACCCGATTTACATTTTGGTCCCTAAACTAAATTATTCGTTCACATAGTCCACAACTCAATTATTCGATCCATTGGTCCTATTGTTACACTAGCCTCCTTGCACGCTCTTCCGCACGTGCGAGAGGCTTTTTTAATCACGCACGCTACGCGCGACTTCCAATGTTCCGTAAATATTTTGAACGCAATTGTATTTATATAGATGTCCGTTTCCACAGTTTCATATTTTAATCACGCGCGTGTGATATATCGTCGTCTTAAAAGTTTTCCTTTATCCCCTGGATTTTTCTAGACGTCCATCTTAACAGTTCACATGCTATAAAAGAAAAAAAGAAACTGCTAAGATAGATGTCTATAAAAATACGGGGGATAAAGGAAAACTTTTAAAACGACGATATATCACACCGCGCGATTAAAATTTGAAACTGTGGAAACAGACATCTATATAAATACAATTGCGTTCAAAATATTTACGGAACATTGGAAGTCGCGCGTAGCGCGCGTGATTAAAAAAGCCTCTCGCACTCACAGAAGCGCGTGCAGGGAGGCTAGTCTAATGAACTTTAGGAGCTAGGGGGATTCGTATTCAATTAATTACCCACACATTAATATTATCCAAAGCAAATCCTACATCAATACGGACATCAATTATTAATACAAAAGATTGGTTATTAATACAAATGATTAATTAATTACAAAATATAATACATATATTGCAAAGTTCAACCTTGAGCATGTCGAGGTTGTAGTCTTCATTGTTTTGGTTTGTACAATAATAATCGAATACAAAGGAGCGAGCAAAATGATTTTCTCTGTTCAATGTTTTCATTGTTCTTTGAGCTGCTTGTTGCTTTATTAGGTAAAAAAGTATAATTAGCAAACGAAGAAAGTAATGTAAAGGTAGGTGAATGTGGGCGTACACCCATACCTAGCAATGGATAGATCGTTGGAAGAGAATCCTGCAACATGAGATTAGGAGCAACATCAAAATGGGGGTAATTTCAATTCAACAGAAACAAAAGAAAACAAATGAAAACAAAACCCAAAATTAAAACATGTAACCAATTGGACATTTTTATTTGGGTGATGAAGACAACTGGTTGAGAAATGTAGGTTTAAAATCAATCAAATTGAAACCAATTGAATGAGTTGGAAAGAGTAGGCAGAGCAGTAAAGAAGCAAAGTTTGTCAGACAGTATAAATCGAAATCCTAAAAGACTCATTTTACAAAATGATGTAAAACCATTTCCTAAGTGAAGTTTTTAACTTGAATGCCTTCTTCTATTAGTTTGCATTGCTTTTTTTATATTTGTCATTTGTTTTATACGAAAATCTAAACCCATTTTTTTAGTCAGTTTGCATGAAAACCAACACCATCCTAAGTTACACAGCTAATCAGATAAACAAAACAATCTAAAAACAGCTTGTAAGTCAAGCAAAAGGTATAAACAACCACCAAGGTATATAACAAATTTCCCAATTTAACCCAAATAATAGTGGACACTCTCATTTTAGTAGTACTAAACACAACTCCCATGGATTCAAGCACACCTGGAGATGAAGTTCCTAATGATAAGGGCCAAGTCAAGGCTATCAAAAATATCATGATTGAGCAAATTTATTACCTGCACCCGTAATGTTTGATCCTTTGAAAGATGTGTTGCCTGTGGAAAGTGCACCTTCCAAGAGAGCGTTGCTCAGATTTGCCTGCAGAAATGGTACACGCATGTGTAAGAACATTAGAAAACGATATGGAAACTTGTCATTCTTTATGTTCTTTGCTTGGAAACAATTGAACCTTGGGCCTTTTCGAATCCTAAATGGATGGTGACCACCAAAACCTGAGCCATTGACCAAGGGATAGGGATTCGGGAATTAACTCAATAGAGTCAGGGTGAAAACTAACAGATTTTAGAAAGGGAATCTGGAAATTTTATAAGGTTCTACTAAACTGGTAGAGGAGAGCCTTTTCCACTGCTGAATCTACAGGTTATCCCTGTCAGATAGACTTATCTGTTTTGTTCAAGTTATGATGGTGGTCCTATTAACTTGACTGAAAGATCAACCAAATTCATTCTCAATGCATCTCAAAACGACAATACTGATTATTATGACAGTGAGGCAGTGCCAAAAAATTAACAGAGTATGGTAAAACCTGCTAGCTACATACAGTATGGTAAAACCTGCTAGAAAGAGAATAAGGAATAGAGAGGCAATCATGAATTATACCTTTAAAGCGAAGAATGGTTAGACAATTTGGGCTCACGACTGCTTCTCGTATTTGGATTTCGTACCCAAGCTCTCGTGAAACAATCAAAATTTCATGAAAGACTGAGATTAAATCAAGGGAAAAAAAAACAGAAAGAAAGAGAGCAGAAAACACGTAGTAGTAGAGCCAAGTCGCATTTTGTGAAGGAATTTTGAGGGAACCCAAAAGAAAAAAAAAATGTCAATAAAACAAAATGAAGAAACATTAACCTGAAAGTTATCTTTGCTTCTTTGCTTCAGTGATTGCTTATACGTTAGAGAGGTGAGAGATGATTGAATCTATTGAGATAAAATTCCAAAGTTTCAATAAGACATGTAGATTTGAAAAACTTGTTAATTTTCATAAGTCATACCTGAAGCAATTGGATGACTGCTTAACTGTGATTCATACTGAAAAAAATAAATAAACAGTAATTAGAATGAACTACAATAACCACATAATTACATAGCCTCAAAATACAACCAACAAATCAACTTGAAGCAAATACTTCAATTTCAGGATTCTAACAGTGTAACTACAAAGAATTCTTCAGTAAGTAAGCTGCTTGAATACATAATAATCCCATTTTTACGTTCTAGTATGAAAATAGTATGATTTTCACTGCTGTCTGTTCTTTTTTCCCCGATGTTTCGCAGAGCTGAACTTCTTGAATTTTGCTTTTTCAGTTTTGCTGGAATTATGAGTGCCAACACATCGGCGAGGTATAAAATCACCACATAAAGTTTTCTTATCCTTAAGATATTGACAAAATGAAGAATTTTTTCTTTTTTGGCCACAGAGAGAGAATGTGAAAGAGTACATATAATATCATATCATTTAAGGTGATTGTTTCATCTACTGCAATGCATTCACTTCAAGGACATTGTTGTATTTGCAATTATACTGACACACAGTAAATTTAGGAATACAGAGGCATTCGTGTATTTCTATTAGATGTTCAATTTCTCCATCTCTGTCCATTTATTCAAATTGTCTTCGTGACACTCTCACTCTATGTGTGTGCATATATGGAAACATGAGCAATATATGTATGCTTTCTAGGGGGTTAGCATAAAATTACCAAATCTGACTATGAACGCACAGGGGGAAAGCAAAAGCTAAAGAGAGAGAGATGCATACCATTGACATCAAACCCATCAAATCTAAATGCTTTCTTCATTGGTGCTCTGGAGAAACAACATATATAATCAAAGAAATTCCATTAGGATCCAAAAATTAGAGATAGTAAACAGATCAAACCTAAATGCTTTCTTCATTGAATAACCTAAAAGAGCAGAAATTGAAGCAAAAATTCTATCAGGAACCAAAAATTAGAGAGAGAGAGAGAGAGAGAGAGAAGTAAAGATCCCGCTGTTCGATTGTGGGTTGCTCAATGAGCATCTATTTTCACAGAGAGAGAGAGAGAGAGAGAGAGAGAGAGAGAGATTAATCCCAGAAAAAGAATTAAAAATTTATAAGAAACTGAAACCCAATTGCAAACCCACAAAATTCAAAGAAGCAGAAGATTTGCGGAACTCACTGCTTCATGCGTTGGTGGATATCTCAGCTTCCCATAACGAACACCACTTGCCACACTTTTGGGGTCCAATGGCTTTATCTTGTAGCCAATTTGCGATTCCCCTGCAACAAAAATTCATGAACTTTTCAATTGCAAAGCCAAGAAATTCCATTTACGATAAAGCTTAAAGCTTACAGCTGTAAACCCAAGTACAAAATCAAAAAATATAAAACAAAATAAAATCAAAACCTGTAACCCAGGAGATCCAAACAGAGTCGTAATTGGCAGAAAGTGAAACAGAAATCTACTCAGGCTCGAAACCTTTAACTCGGTGATCGGACTCGGGCAAATCGACGGCGTTGCAGCGCAAACTTTGATCGAATGGAACAGTGCGAACGGGGTAGCAGGTGTGGGGTGGAATGAGAAAGGAAGGTTTTTGGGTCTGACCAGTTTGTACACTGTGGTTGCTTGCAATTTCGATTTCTGAAGCAGAAAAGGGTGCTAGTAAAATGGAGGAAGAAAATATAAGTAACATGGTGGTGATGGGTTCTGAAATTGTGGAAACCGCCAGCTTCGTGGGTCCTGAACCCATGATTTTTTCTCCACGTTCTTCAGCTCTTCTTCTTTTCTAGGCAACCGTCTTCTCCTGCGAGTTAAGCACAACACGATTTTAATTTTCTTTAATCTTTTTATTTTTTTTATTTTAAATCAATGGCATTTTACTATTTCACCCTCTTTTAATTAAAATTGTATGCTTTTATTTTTTTTCTTAGACAAAGGGCATATTTGGGGTTTTTGAATGTTTCACCATTCTCTACCTTTTGCTTTATATATATAGATTTTGTCAACGTTGCTGTCAAATGTAACAATAGGACCAATGGACCAAATAATATAGAGTTTATGAACCATTTAAACGAATAATTTAGTTAAGGGACCAAAATGTAAAACGGGTATAAATTTAAGGACCATTTGAGTAAATAACCCTAAAAAAATGACTTCATACTGATCTCACCAAATTACACCCAAAATATGAAAACCAGTTTTCATTTTAAAAGTTATCAAACCAAACATGCATGGATATATCTAAATTATATAAAATGGATAATGATGGAAATTATCCAACCAAAAAAGAAAAAGAAAACCAGTTTTTATTATAAAAGTTATCAAACCAAACTTGCAATATATGCAAATGTGCAAAATGTATATTGTTTGTGCAAATAATCTCACGGGAGAATATTCGCTTCTAGATCCTTCAACCTTCGATCTTCCTTCTCTCTCTTCCTCGATTCCTGTAAAACAAATTGGAGTAAATAGACCACACCCTGGGGGTGTTGGCCAAAGGCCCTCCGATGCCTAAGTTAGTTCGAGTGTTTGTATGGAAAACAATAGCTAAGCAAAGGGTACGGAGTTTTATGTATGGTGTAAACCGGGCGGCCGGAGCCGTGTGTGGTGGCCGGAGCCGTGTGAAGAAAATATGGAGAGTGGAGAGTGGAGAGGGAGAGAGAGAGAGCTTCGGGTATTTTCTCGGGTTTCTGAAGTGAGTTTAGATGTACCTTGAATGATGAATAAACCCATCTATTTATAGGAGCCTCGGGGCTAGGGTTTCATAGAGATCGAGTCGGATAATATCTGAATTATCTCGTTAATTATAAGATAATACCCAATAATTAGGATATTATCCATTTGATAAGATAATAACCAAATTATTGATATTATCTCATTAATTATAAGATAATATCCCTTTATTATGATAATATCCCAATTAATGATATTATCTTTATTAATTATGAGATAATACCATATAATTAAGATATTATCCTGATTAATCAATTATCCCAATAAATGGTTTAATTAATTAATTTAAGGGATAATCTTCTTTTCCACGTGGCGTGCTCTGATTGGAGACGAAAATATATGCTCCCACAAATGCCCCCCAGCTTCTGCATGGCGCTTGTGTGGCATGTAGGAGATGAAATTATTTTTCGGACTCTCCAACTGTATCTGGGCTTTCTTCTGCGAGTTGGACTCCTTTTGCAGATCAGGTTCCCAATTAGAGTAGGCTTCTGACTGTTCTTGGAGTTGGATTCCTAGTAGGAATGAGCTTGCGATTCCTTCTTTGACCTGGGTTGTCCAACTTGTATAAATACTGTGCTTCTCTTCACTCTTTCTCACATCGCAAACTTAACTTCTCTACTTTCTAGCTTGAGAAAGATCTTAGAGAATTTGTACTGCCCGTTGAAGAGAGGAGTTGCCGTGCATTCCAAGGTAAGTTGAGCACGTATATTTTTTCGCTGCGAGGACCAGCTTGGTAGGACTAGGCTGGTTGTCATCGTGACGGGCAGTCGAAGACGGTTGGAGAGGTGGTGGCCTCTAGTGCCTGCTGAGCGAGTATCGGGAGGAAGTCGGTGGACTGCCCCCTACCGAGGATGTCGAGAGATGGAAGCAGAATAGTCCGGACCCTGATGATCTGTCTGCTAGACAGGAGGAGTGTTCTGCAGAACTCCCCTAAAAGAGGAAGGCTGATGTCAAGTCTTCGAGAACTCAAGCTACTTCTTCACGGGCGAGGAATGTGTCTCCATTGAGGAAGAAGCCACAGTTTCCTTATGCCGAGAAGACTCATGTAGGAGATGTTCCCTCGTCATCTGCTAGGGTCAAACATCTTATTGGTGCGGATAGCAAGAAGATTGGCGGTATGCGCAATATTAGGGATGTTTCCCTTAAGCCTCTTGCTGATGAGTTTGGAGATCGTGATCTGCTCCGTGAAGTAGTCCGTGTGCGATCTAATTCACCTGGGAGGTCTGCTTATCCACCAAACTGTCATGATCCAGCTATTTGAGTCACGAGCAGTCAAGCGTAGAGTTGATTCGTCATTGCCAATTCCTTTGAAGGTGAGGTTGGCAAAGGCTAAGAAAGCAAGAAAGTCATATGCCCAGGCGAAGGGTTCTTCTGCAATGTCAGCGGCTGATCTCAAGGTGAACAAGTCCAGCCTTGTAGAGGATGCAGGCATGTTTGGCCTACGTCCGGAGACGTGTCGATGAGAGTGGCTCGTTTGGCCTACGTCCGGAGACGTGTCGATGAGTGTGGCCCGTTTGGCCTACATCCGGAGACGTGTCGATGAGACGTTCGGAGACATGTCGATGAGGGTGGCCCGTTTAGCCTACATCCGAAGACGTGTCGATGAGTGTGGTCCGTTTGGCCTACATCTGAAGACGTGTCGATGAGTGTGGCCCATTTGGCCTACGTCCGGAGACGTGTCGATGAGTGTGGTGGCAGACGTCATAAATCAGGCATGCGGATCTACTGAGATCGTGGCTGATCAGGTGGACGCTGAAGAGGCTGCAGATCAAGGATCCCCTGCCGGCGTTTCGGAGTAGATGAAGACTCCTTTATTTCTTTTCAGCTTTTGTAGTTTGCTTTTTGTTTAGAATAATTGGTCTTGTTTGACCATCTTCTTTTTGTTTGAACTTGGCCAGTTGGTCACTTTGCTATGGAAATTTCAGTTATCATTTCAACTTTAATCTGCATATTTGTCTTGTGAACTGCTTGAGTAACCGGCTAGTGTCTTGGCTGTACATTTCCCCTTTAGGATTTTTGCAAAAGCCAGGGTCCCTCTTGAGGAATTCCGGGCGTATTCTGCATTTTTCCGGAGAAATTTTAGGACGCTTCTGGTCGTTGCCCTGCGTCTCCCTTAGGACGCTTTTTATGGGCAACTGTATGACTATCCTGCCTCCCTTAGGAAACGGATAGGAACCTGGATACCTCCCTTAGGAAATTCCTGGCACACCTTGCGGCTCCCTTAGGATGCTTTTTTGTGGGCTGCGTCTCCCGAAGGACGCTTCTGATCGTTGCCCTGCGTCTCCCTTAGGACGCTGCTTATGGACAACTGTATGACTATCCTGCCCCCCTTAGGAAACGGATAGGAACCTGGATACCTCCCTTAGGAAATTCCTAGCGCACCCTGCAGCCCCCTTAGGATGCTGCTCTGCGGGCTGCGTCTCCCTAAGGACGCTTCTGGTCGTCGCCCTGCGTCTCCCTTAGGACGCTTTTTATGGGCAACTGTTTGTCTATGCTACCCCCTTAGGAAACGGATAGGAACCTGGATACTTCCCGCAGGAGGCATGGTGACCTCCTTTTAAGAAATTCCTGGCGCACCCTGCGTCTCCCTTAGGATGCTGCTTTGCAGGCTACGTCTCCCGAAGGACGCTTCTGGTCGTCGCCCTGCATCTCCCTTAGGACGCTTTTTATGGGCAACTGTGTGACTTATCCTGCCCCCCTTAGGGAACGGATAGGGACCTGGATACTTCCCTTAGGAAATTCCTGGCGCACCTTGCGTCTCCCTTAGGACGCTTCTTTGCGGGCTGCGTCTCCCGAAGGACGCTGCTTATGGGCAACTGTCTTTTGTTGTGGCACATTATGGAATTTGCAGTAGTTTGCTTCTTTTCTTCAGAAATGTGCAGAGTTCAGTAATCTGCTGGTGACTGAGCGAGTAGGAAGAAACGTCATGGATAGTATCTTTGGAGGTGGCAGACATTCCATTGTCGTGGAATCTCCTTCCCTTCCATGGTGTCGAGTGTGTAGCTTCCTCTGCCCCTAGACCGGCTGATCATGTAAGGGCCTTCCTAATTGGGTTTCATCTTTTTGGACCCTTGTCTTTGTGTAGTGATGAAAGTCTTTCTTAGCACAAGGTTGCCTAGTTGAAACTGTCTGACCTTGGCTCTTTTGTCGTAGTAAGACCTCAACCGCTGTTAATAGGAGGCGACTTGAACAATGGCCTTCTCGCCCTCGGCTTCAAGTAAGTCAAGGTTGAGCCTCATCTGCTCGGAGTTCTGCTCAATACTGCCCACTTCAATGCCTATGGAGGGGACAATGACGTGTAGAGGAATGATCGCTTCAGTTCCATAGGCGAGGGAAAATGGGGTTTCGCCAGTTGATCTTCATTTAGTAGTGCGATAAGCCCATAGTACTCCAGGGAGCTCGTCTACCCATTTCCCTTCGGCGCCTTCTAATCGCTTCTTTAGGCAATCCAATATTATTTTATTGGATGCCTCGGCCTGGCCGTTGCCTTGAGGATATCTAGGGGTAGACAGGTGTTGTTTAATGCCGTATTGTTTGAAGAAGGCGGTGATCTGCTTGCCGATAAACTGTGTGCCATTGTCGGTAACGAGAGATTGTGGACAGCCAAATCGGCAGATGATGTTTCTCCAGATGAATCGTTTCACGTCAGCTTCTTTAGTAGAGGATAGAGCTTCGGCCTCGATCCATTTAGTAAAGTAATCAGTGGCAACGATCATCATTTCTTTATTAGCTGGTGCCGTTGGCATGGGGCCCACTAAGTCAATGGCCCATTGCATGAAAGGCCACGGACTATTCTGCGGATGGTAGACTTCGGCAGGCAGGTTAGGAACCGGTTTGTACCGTTGGCAGCGATCACATCTTTTGACATACTCGGTCGAGTCATGGCGTATTGTAGGCCAGAAATAGCCTATATTTAGAGCCTTCTGGGCGAGTGACCTGCCTCCAGAGTGGTTTCCACACTCGCCGTCGTGAATTTTGTAGAGGACCTCAAGTGTTTGAGGGTATTTTATGCAGGTGAGATGAGGGCCGGAGTATGATCTGCGAATGAGCTTGGTGCCTTGCATGTAGTATCTCGCGGCTTTCTGCTGGACCTTCCTAGCCTCGGACTTATCCGACGGAAGATTTCCATTCACCAAGTAGTCGATGATGGGGTCTTGCCAGCTGGGGTTTTCATCGATCTGCATTGAGTCGATTGGCTCTATTTCCTCGATGCTTGGCCGGTCAAGGTGTTCTACCGGGATGGAGCATTTGAACTGGGTGACCAGTGCTGATCCTAGGCTTGCCAGCGCATCTGCATGGGTGTTCTCTGTCCGTGGAATTTGTTGGATGGTGAAAGTAGGGAATTCTTTCAAAAGTCCTTGGACTTTGTCGAGGTACTGGATCATTCTCGGATGTTTTGCCATGTACTCGCCTGAGGCTTGATTCGTGATTAGCTGGGAGTCTGAGTAGATGGCCAATCTTTTGATCGACAGTTCTTTTGCTAGGAGTAGTCCGGCGAGCAATGCCTCATATTCTGCCTCATTGTTTGAAATAAGAAAGCCTAGTGTGATGGCTTGTTCCAACAAAGTTCCATCTGGGGTGACTATGATGACGCCTGCCCCCGCTTCTTTGTGATTTGATGCTCCGTCTACATGCAACTGCCACATGTATTTAGGTAGGTTTGAATCGGCGGGGTAGGTGTCGTTTGCTTTTTCCTTGCCTTTCGTGACCAACTTCTCTTTTTCGGCTGTTGGAGTAAACTCTACAACAAAATCTGCTAAAGCCTAGGCTTTTATAGCAGTCTTCGGCCGGTAGAGGAGGTCGTATTGACTGAGTTCGATAGCTCATTTCATGAGTCGTTGAGAGGCGTCGGGGCTGTGGAGGATCGATCTCAAAGGAAATTCTGTCATGACAATTATCCGATGCGCTTGATAGTAGGGCCTTAGCTTTCTTGCGGAAACTACAAGCGAAAAAATGAGCTTCTCCATTTTCGAGTAGCGAGTCTCTGCGTCGAGGAGAGCTTTTGAAGTGTAGAATACCGGATGTTGTGCCCCCAGCTCTTCTCAGATGAGAGCTGAGCTGATGGCTGAGTTGGACACCGCCAGGTAGATGTACAAGTCTTCGCCTGGTATCGGTTTTGAGAGTAGCGGAGGTGTAGTGAGGTAGGTTTTCAAGTTTTGAAAAGCTACTTCGCATTCGTCATCCCACTTGTCCTTGTGTCCTTTCTTCAAGGCTTTGAAGAATGGCCTGCACTTGTCGGTAGATCTTGAGAGGAATCGGTTGAGAGCTGCTGCTCTACCCGTTAGACTTTGTATCTCCTTTGTTGTGGCAGGTGACTTCATGTTGAGTATAGCCTTGATTTGATTCGGATGTGCCTCAATTCCTCTTTGGGTGACTAAGTATCCTAGGAATCGGCCGGACGAGACTCCGAATGTGCATTTGCTCGGGTTCAACTTCATGTTGTATTTTCAGAGCAGGCTGAATGCCTCGGCGAGGTTTGTGATGTGGTCTGCTCGCTGGGGAGCTTTGACTAACATGTCGTCTACGTAGACCTCCATAGTTTTACCGATTTGCTCCTTGAAAATTTTGTTTACTAGCCTTTGGTAGGTTGCTCCGGCGTTCTTCAGCCCGAAGGGCATGACTTTGTAGCAGTATGTACCTCTTTCGATGATGAAAGAGGTTTTTGCTTTGTCGTCCTCATACATCATGATTTGATAGTAGCCGGAGTAGGCGTCCATAAAGCTTAGTAGTTGATTGCCGGAAGTTGAATCGGCGAGCTGATCAATTCTTGGCAATGGAAAGTTGTCTTTAGGGCATGCCTTATTGAGGTCGGTGTAGTCAACGCACACTCTCCACAGGCCTTTATCTTTCTTTGCTACTAAAACAACGTTCGCCAGCCACTCTGCGTAGGAGACTTCTTCAATGAAACCGGCAGCTAGGAGCTTGTCGATCTCGGCTTCAATGATGGCAACCCGCTCGGGGGCAAAGTTGCGTCTCTTCTGCGCTACAGGCTTGATTGCTGGGTTGACGTGTAAGTGATGGCAGATGATCTGGGGATCAATGCCTGGCATGTCGGATGGAGACCATGCGAATACGTCTTTGTTGTTCTGGAGGAAGGCTGCAAGCTCTACCTTTTCCTCCTGGCTTAGGCGCGAGCCGATCCGCGCTTTTCTCTCTGGCTTGTCAGGATCAAGGGGTACTAGCTCGACGTCCTCTTCGGGCTTCTATCCTTCTTCAGGAGAGACCTCCGGACGGATTCCCTCGACTTGGTCCTGATTCTTTGATTGCTATTGGGGAGTAGCTATTCCTTTTCCTTTCTGGTATGCTCGGCCGTCAGGAACGGGATTTGCCTTCTCCTCTGGTTGCTCTACTCCCTTCATATCTGCCTGATTTACAGGGAGGAACTGTGTTTGCTTGCTTCTCTTCAGCCCTTGAGTTGAGCATTTCCTCGCCATTGTCTGATCACTGTTGACCTGACCGATACGGCCCCCAGGGATAGGGTAGCGAATTTTCTGATGTGTGGCGGAGGTGATGGCGTTGATCTTGCTGATCCATGGTCTGCCCAGAATGCCATTGTAGGGTGAGAGTTCATCAATGACCATGAATGTTTGCGAGCTGATTACAGGTGGGGAGTAGACGTCGAGATCTATCGTGCCCACGGTAACCGTTGTTGCGCCATTGAAGCCGGTTAGTGACCTAGCTGATTTGTTGATCTTTGTCTCTAAGCCCATCTGCTGGATGACTGCCAATTGTAGGATATTGGCTGCACTGCCCTCGTCTGCATGGATTCGATCGACCATGGCCTGAGCGATTTGAATGCTGATGACACGGGCATCGTTGTGTGGCAGATTGAGGCCGATTAGATCTTTCTTTTGGAAGCCGATCACGGGATCGTCTTCTGCTAGTGGGAGACTAGTGGAGACCTGGGAGATCATAGTGGCCTGTTTGATCTTCCTCTTCTTTTCTTTGTTGGTCAGCCTAGATTCCTCGGAGTCGGCTAGGATCGTGTTAATCCTTATGACTTTTTAAGGTGGCTCCTTGGCGGCATCGCGGTCCTCGATTCGCTGGATGGCCTGCTTCACGATGAATTCCGTGCAGTGTCCTTCTCTTACGAGTTCTTCGAGATGCGCTTTCCAAGCAATGCAATTATTCGTATTGTGCCCGTGCGTCGCATGGAAGGCACAATACTTTCTAGTATCCCTTTTATCCGGATCTCCTTTCAAGGGTGGCGGTCTTTTTACCCAAGGTTTGTCCTTCACTTGGGCTAAAATTTGATGTATAGGGATGGAGAACTTGGTGTAGTTCTCCTTTGTCGTAGCATCTCCTTGTGGGCGCGACCTGCGTTTGTCTTTTTCCCTGCTGCTAAACCTGTCGCTTCTTTGGTCTGCCCGCTTGGTCGGATGATCTTCCTGCTCGGTGGACTTCTTCGCAGTGATTCGATCGTCATCCCAGAGCGCGTAGCGTTCCGCGGTCGCGAAGACCTCTGCCAGAGTTTGGCTGGGAGTGATAGTCAGCTCGCGGTATAAGTCGTGCTCAGCTGGAAGACCTTTCTTGAATGCAGAGGACGCAATTCGGTCATCGCATCCTACGATGTTAGCCTTTTCTGCTTTGAATCTCTTGATGTAATCTTGAAGAGATTCATTGGGCTTCTTGCGCAGGTTGTACAGGTGGTCATGATTCTTCTTGATCGTCTGGTAAGAAGTGTATTCTTTGGTGAAGACATAAGCAAGCTCCTTGAAGTTGTTGATCGACCCGGAGGGCAAGGTATGGAACCAGTCCTGAGCTGCTCCTCGCAAAGTCATTGCAAACACCTTGCACATTAGCGCATCTTCGGCTTTGTAGAGGATCATAAGGCTCTTGAAATGCTTCATATGGCTTTTGGGATCAGAATCTCCTTTGAAGCATGTGAAAGAGGGTGTTGAGAATCGTTTTGGAGGAGTAGCTTGCTCGATTTCAATAGTGAAAGGTGAGGAGTTTGCTCGGTCTACTTCCATGCGTAGTGTATCTTCGAAATTTCCGCCAATCTTTAAGTCTCGAAGTCGGTTATTTACAAGCTTCTCAACGTCTTCCACACGCCTGGTTAGTCGGTCACCTAGGCGACCTCGGCGACTTGGACGACGCTGATTGACTTCCTCATTGGTTTGCAAAGGTTGACCTTCTCGGCTGCACTGCCTAGGCGGCGTATTGGTAGACTGCGCTTGCGAAGTATTCTCCGCTTGGTGGTGAGAATTGGTTCTTCGAGAGCGAGCAGCGGAGCGCCTTTCTTCACGGTCCTCAACGTGGGGGTTATCTGGTTGACCTCCTTGAGAGCCTAGCCTTTCGTGAACATTTCTCTACGAGGGAGCAGCAGAGTGCTTTCCTTCACGATCCTCATGGTGATGGCCGTCAGGTTGATCTCTCTGGGAGCCTAGCCTTTCAAGCACGTTTCCTTGCGGGCCCAGGCGAGCACGGATGCCAGGTTGTGGGCCTAGCCTTTCACGCACATTAGCCCTTAAATTCTGTCTGGATGGGAGACTTCGTCGGCTCTGAGTGTGGCTCGCAGATGCTTGCGACATGTCGACAAGCTGACCACGTTGTTGTCTATCTCCTTGTCTGCTTACTCCTGCTTGACCTGCTCGGTACCCATTGAACTGTATATCGGCGTGTCCGTCCATCCTTCTCTCTTCACCCTGTTGTCCGAAGCCAAGGTTTTGAGCCAAGTTTATTTGGTTAAGGAGTTGCCTCATCAAATTGTTTTGGTCGTCCATTCTCTGAGTTAGCTGGTCAACTCTCAGATTGAAGTCTACTTGACTTCGTGGATCGGGAGGAGAGAAGTGTGCGGAGCCCAATTGTACACGGGCTAGGGCTTCATTGGAGATGTGAGCGGGAGCATGCGTCGGGCGCGGAGGCAATGGAGGGAATGGATGAAGTTGCTCCAAGATTGGGCCAAAGTCGGCGGTGGTAATGAGCCCACCTTGATGAGAGGTTCCACAATGCTCTACGGCGGTGCTATGAAGGTGGCTAGATCCAACCACGGGGCCTTGAGATGGTACGACGACGGCTAGTGCGGTGGTCCCAGCTGAAGGTCCGGCAGGTGGCGCGGTGGTTTGTTGTGGGTTCATGGCGGCTAAAGGTGGTGGTGCCACCATGTCGATCGAGGGATCGTGGGAGGAGTAGCTTTGGGCCGTCACGGATTGAGCCATCGCGGCGGTCTTGCTCCTCGTGCGCTTGCTTCCAACCATGGTTGTTTGGAAGGCTTCGGTGGATTGGAAAATAGGAGGAATGGATTCCTTGAGCACGCGTTGAGTATAACTCGTGCTCTCAATGAAAGCACCAAATGTTTGTGCAAATAATCTCACGGGAGAATATTCGCTTCTAGATCCTTCAACCTTCGATCTTCCTTCTCTCTCTTCCTCGATTCCTGTAAAACAGATTGGAGTAAATAGACCACACCCGGGGGGTGTTGGCCAAAGGCCCTCCGATGCCTAAGTTAGTTCGAGTGTTTGTATGGAAAACAATAGCTAAGCAAAGGGTACGGAGTTTTATGTATGGTGTAAACCGGGCGGCCGGAGCCGTGTGTGGTGGCCGGAGCCGTGTGGAGAAAATATGGAGAGTGGAGAGTGGAGAGGGAGAGAGAGAGAGCTTCGGGTATTTTCTCGGGTTTCTGAAGTGAGTTTAGATGTACCTTGAATGATGAATAAACCCATCTATTTATAGGAGCCTCGGGGCTAGGGTTTCATAGAGATCGAGTCGGATAATATCTGAATTATCTCGTTAATTATAAGATAATACCCAATAATTAGGATATTATCCATTTGATAAGATAATAACCAAATTATTGATATTATCTCATTAATTATAAGATAATATCCCTTTATTATGATAATATCCCAATTAATGATATTATCTTTATTAATTATGAGATAATACCATATAATTAAGATATTATCCTGATTAATCAATTATCCCAATAAATGGTTTAATTAATTAATTTAAGGGATAATCTTCTTTTCCACGTGGCGTGCTCTGATTGGAGACGAAAATATTTGCTCCCACATATATCTAAACAGGTAGGATATGGTATGTATATCATCACCGGATAATTCAACAAAATCAACTTCATTACGTATTTGTGTTTTCATTCTTTAATATTGAATACTTTTTTTTTTCCAAATTTTTAGTTATTGAATATTAGAAATTATTTTTTGGCCTAAAATCTAGGAAGCAAAGAAGTCGGTTTCCTAAGTCTATATAACTAGGTAGAACCTTCAAACCTTTTCATAAAAATGGAAAGAAAAAAAATCGTTGGAGCAGTTACATTCGAGACTTCTCACCCTAGTAACATAAGTCGATGTTAGGAGAAGGAGTTGCACCGAATTTCAAGTTAAGTTACTTTCGGTGAATTTCTACTTCATTTCAACTTTCCGCGACAAGAAGCATAGCTAAGGTAAATGTGCACAACAATACTGAGTGTTTCTTATTGCACGATTCTCAATTTGATGTTGCTATTGGTTTCTATGAATCTTGAAACTCTGGGTTTTTCATTCTGATGTAACTGTTTTGTTTTGTTTTGTTTTTTTTTTCTGGTTCAAGTTGTTCTTTCATGGTTTTTAACTCTTCGGAATCTGAAAACTCTATACGGGAATTTTAAGAAGCTACCCTGCTGCTCATTTAGATATATGATATATGATGCTTTTGACATGATATTTATGAGTTTTCTCAAATTGGTTTTGATTTCTTTGAGTCTGTCAAAATGATTAAGTTTGGTCTCGTGGTTCCATAGATTTAGCAAAATCAAACTGAATAACTCAAGAACTACTGTGATTGTTTTCATTTTGTCATACACGATTAGGGTTCATACATCAGTTCTTCTTCTGCAAGGATGAATTCTTATGGTTTTTATCTCAACAACACACCCAAAATATAAATAAAATAAAATTAAAAAAATTAAAAAAATTAAAACCAGTTTTCATCTAAATGAAAATGGGACTTGCAAACAAAAATGGTGTACTAGCCATTTTTGAAAATGCAAATTATGTGTCAACCTTCCACTTTTTTTTTTTTTTTTTTTTTAAAGTCGGATAAATACAACATTTAAATTAGATCAACAACAATCTTCTCATTTAAATTATCCAAACCAAAAAATACAAAAACCAGTTTTCATTTTAAAAGTTATCCAACCAAAAATATTCTATTTTCTATTTTTTAATATTCTCTTTTCCAATTTCTTGAATATTTGAGTAGATATTGTTTTAAGTTTCCCATTTTTTATCAGACATTGCTTTTTAGGTATAACATGAACAAGGTGGGGTGATGAGCTTTCATTTTAAGCTGTTTTCTTGCATCCAACTTCTTATTTAGATAACTCACAACGTACATTCAACCGAAACAAAACAATGGAACACAAAACGAAGGCACCAATGAAAGCCCAAAACAAAGATGAGATAATCATATTTCCATAAACATAATCAAGCAAATATAGCGATGGCTTAACTGCCACTCGCCAACTGTAATTGAATTATCGTTTCCATACCTCCTCCCACCGTTCACTATCGCTCTTCCTCCGTTGGCTGTCCACCAATTGATGAGGAAATTTTTTCCACATTTGCTAGACTTCATTCCAAATTGCAGTTCAGCATATTCAACATTGAAATGATGATATTCAACAACTTATTCCTTAACTGGACTTATACTTAAGGAAAGACAAAAGGGCCTTTAACCAGATCATTGTATAGCTCTTACCTCAATACAACTCATTCTCCATCTCAATTTCTACTCTAGTATATCATCTACAATGGTTTCCAGACTTCCCCTCACTTAATTCTTTTCAGCCCCATGGGCAAAAGGAGAAGGACCGCATTCAGAATGTCTGAATTGGCGGAAATAAATACATGGTATAGAGGAATGTTATGAAACTATTACATGCAAGAAGCATCACTAATTTGGATGCAAATTTCATATACATTGTCAGTATCTTACAACTACCATTTTTATTATCCAGGTTCATCATATCTTCCGACATTTGATTCTTTAACCAGACTTTTCGCATTCAGAAGCAGGAAACTATCAACCAACCTAGTAAATCTCTCAGCTGTGGAGACGGGACGAAGGAAGACAACAATGACTGTGATGTTGTCTTTGCTGCCATGCTCTGCTGCTTCTGTCGCCAATCTCTTGGAGCACATTCCAGGTTCTTTCACAGTGTCCTTGATTATGCTTACAACCTCTGCATTGCTCGCAACATCCCACAATCCATCACTTGCCATTACCTGACAAACAAAAATGTTTTTTCTCAAAAACGTAAGAATAACAAAAAAGAGTATTGTAATTTAGATCGAATATCTTAAGCAACCAGATTATTTGTTTTTAGACAGAAAACTCAATGTGGGTTATGTTGCCTACCAGCATGAAATGTCATTGTCAAAAATAAATATTATACAAATAAATAATTTTCCAGTATTTTGAACTTCATGGAACATTTTGACTCGTAACAGAGCTCTCTGAGATTTTTTAAACAGCATCCAGCAACATTGAAGACCAGCACTATCAGAATATGCTAAGTTTATGACATAGAACTTCCCAGTCAATATTAGCAATTTTGTAATCTATGGACAACTGCTTACATGTGTATGGCCTCCAAGATTCCATCATGGTATCACATTTAAACTTATAAATGAACAACAGTCTTATTCTTACCCTGTATTTAAGGTCAAAAAATGATTATCACTGACAAGATACCAGAAAAGCCCTTATGACAAACATAGAATAATAGATAACTGGACAGGAAGACGTGCAATATTTTGTGGTGTCTGAGCAGTAAACAGGATGAAAGATGATTACGGTGATAATTGTAGAAGGGAATATTCAAGAAGCAGGTATGCCGATAATTAAATCATAGAGAAAGAAAGCTTCAAATGTTGATCACAAAGTAAAATCTACTTGAAGCTCTACATGCAAGAAGCATATTCAGAAGAGGTTCTTTCCTCATTCATGTTATATTCTTTCCAAAACCTAACTATTAGTTTTAAAAAATCAATTCATATATCTGTCACCAAACTTAATATCCATTTATCAAAATCTTATTTCTTACCAAATACTCATCCTCTGCTGAAAGAATAGTTTCAGTTATCTCAGGTTCTGCTGTTACAGCAGGCTTTAGATCATCATCCCCTATGGAACGAGTGACCTGTTGAAAGAAATAATGTAAAACATGCACATATACAGCATTTTAATAAGGTATCGCCCATTCACTGCCATGATGCCATCTTCATGTGGCAAAGGGAATAATCCAAATACATGTTACTCATGTTTTAGGCTAAATATTTACATGTAATACAGGTCATTAGTTTCTGAAGCATATGTTTCCAAGAGAAAAGAAAAAGAAAAAAAAACTGATTTGATGCAGTACACCAGAATTTTCTTCACAAGTTCCTTCAAAATGGAAAACCCATAAATGTGGGCTGATTAAAACTTATAAGAAGCCATCTTCCTAAATAACAGCGGAATTAACAGTACTGGCACAACCAACCTAAAGATCTACCCTTATACAAATCGTCATGTAAAAAAGAGATGTCAGTGTCGTCAAACAGCTCAAGATCAAGAAAACTCATATCAAGCATTACTTTTATATTCTTATAAAACCCACATCAATAGTCAACGGACCCCGTGTTGTAAGCAACTTACATCATTGGTCAAAAAAGCTAGCAGTTTAGCACATAATTTGTAGAAACAAATCATTCATAATCTCATACCAAATTATAAATCAGAGTTCAATGAACGATTTTTCATAAACATAGAAGACCGGTCAGTCTAATTTTTTATTAACTCTGCTACAAAACCTTTCCTCTTCTGAAAAATGAACTTTCTTTTGTAAAAGTCAGCAAGAACTCCTCTGTCATAGAAGATCAACCAAAAACGTTGGTTTCAAATTTTATTTTCCATTTTCTTAGAAGAAATATGGGCCAAACCAACATGATAACAAGTTGTATTGCAAAACTGTACAAGTCTCAACAAAGTTGCAATTATTTTATTTCAAAATTAGAATTGTACAGAACGGATTAATTTCTTTGGTAGCTGTTTATGTATAAAATAACAATATACAAGGTCTATCTAAGTGGCACATATGTGCCTTCAAAGAAAATCTTACTTTGACATTACAATGGAAGATGATTATTTTTGCTTTTCCTCTCAGCCAGATTTTATGAATTGTCTAATTTTTTTATGACTCATTATAAAAGTTCTACCAATTAACTCGAAAAATAGGTTCGTGTGCAAAACCAACATGACAACAAGTTGCGTCGCAAAACTGTACAAGTCTCAACAAAGTTGCAATTGTTTCCAAATTAGGATTGCACAGAACTGATTAATTTCTCTTTGGTAGCTGTTCATGTATAAAATAATGAGCTCTATCTAAGTGGCACATATGTGCCTTCAAAGAAAATCTTACTTTGACATTACAATGGAAGATTATTATATTTGCTTTTCCTCTCCGCCAGATTTTATAAATTGTCTATTTTTTTCTGAACTGATTCTAAAAGTTCTACCAATTAACTCAGAAAAAAGGTTTGTGTGCGAGCCTTAACATATGTATGTGTATGTATATATGTATAAATCTGTATGTGTGTGTGTGTGTGTATATATAAATATGTATGTAGACATATACACACGTGTGTGTGTGTGTGTGTATTTATTGTGATACTTGATACCCAGGTGGTTCAATAAAGAGGGTAAAATGACAGAGCCCATTAAATCATGAAATCAAAATCACAATTATAACATGCCCTTCCTACAAAATTAGTTCACACATTCCCTCTGTTAATGGTAGGGCTGAATACTATGATGATCTGAACTCATAAAAACACTCAGAGAAAATCACAGAAGCAACTAAGTCATACCTAATTGGACAGCAACCACGAGCACCTGATTGATATTCGGACTCCATTCTTCCATGTGTAATTTCTCAGATAAGTTCGGAGGCTCAAAGAATTCGAAGAAATACATGTAATTGGGTGGCTTTGCATGTGCGGCAACCAGTTTTGCTATTCCCGGATGATCAAGCTTACTTCCATGTTCATATATACTCGAATCATACACATAAATAGATTCATATGCATACATACATACAGAACTATGTCCTCACAGCAATTGCAGCTCCTTGTGGAGTAGACAACTTTCTTCACAGCAACTTTCTTTCCATCCAAAATTGCTTCATATACAACGCTCTCAGCCCCTACACACACAATCAGCACCAAAAAGCATACCGGAAAATAACCAATTAATAAATTAATTAGAAATATCGAAAAGAAAAGGCAAGTGGCAATAGGCATTAGGCATTAGCCAAACAGAGCCTTAGCCTGAACTGGAAAGAGGAAAAGGAGTGTGAGTTACCTCGGGCAATTGGTTTGAGGAGAGTGTAAGAGGAAGGTGGAAGATGGAGAGGAATGGAATTGCTGCTGCAACAACCTCTAATGCACGCGTTTGGTTCCACAATTTCAAGCCCCATCTCTCCAAAACTCACACACACTCTCTCTCTCTTTGGCGTTGTAAGTCGGTGTGGCGAAGAAGAAAGAAAGCAGCAGCAATTAAATTACGAAAAGGGAGTGTACGGGTGTGTTTTTTTCAGGAGGTCTGCTGTTAGGAATTTTCGTTCTGCTACCGTATGAAACTCAATAGTACAAATTCAACCTGCGATAATTTGTTTTGTTTTTTCGGTAATTTTTACTTTACTATCCTTAAGTTTACTGGATGCATAAGGTTTTTTCATTTGAGTCCTATGCATAAAGTTTATTTTCGTATCACTTTAATACATTCGTTACCGTCGTGTTTTCCGTTAAATAATAATGTGATGTTACTATGTGAACTCACCCATATTTTGGTACGTGGACTAAATAAAGAAAATATATTTAATTAATTAATTAAAATTTTAAATATTTACAAAATCTAATTTTTGTTAAAAAATTTCACTTTGCACCTCCCATCTCTGTGGTTGAGGTCTCAGCGGGAAACTAGAGGAGGTGAATTTTTTTATTAAAAAAATCCATTTTAGATTGAATTTAAAATTTTATAAAAAATGAAAGATTTAACAGAATATGAACGGAATTGACCAATATATACAAATAGAAGGAGCAAATGGGCCTCATTTTTTCAAAATGATTTAATTTTCAATGATAATAATTAAACAAAAACTCAAATATGATGAAACTAAATTATGAAATTTGGTTTTTTGATGTGAAAGGAAGAGACAAAAAGTGATTGTGTGATGAGAGTGCAAGCCAGGCAGCACACTATGGTATAGTGGCTCTTGATCTGTGGGGTCTAGGTTTGGAACCCAACACCCCAATCATATCCATAATTTTGGTTTGCAACACAACCATTGAGGTTGGGGGGCCCTACTAACCTGAGGCTAGGGGGTGCTTAGTGCGACTTCACACAAGGTGAACAGCTCAAGACTATCATACCTCACCTAACAAGGCTTAGCTCAAACAACCAATCACTTTAATGGCCCGCTTAGTTACAAGCCCACGCTATTAGGCTCGGCAATATCAAAATGTTATGTAACCCCTTATAAGCATTTGTATTATTGAGTGTTTTTCCAATGTGGGACTTTACGGTAATAATCATTATGCCACCCCAATAGTGAATTCAAAATCCTCACTAGCAAATTCTAGCTCTCCAATATGAAATCAAGTGTTTCTTCTTAACTCTATGTGTGTGCAATGGAAACGCGCATCACAAAGAGGATTGCTTCCTTCCAAAAGCAAAACACGTGCACAATTAAATGAGGAGAGAGTTAAGGCCTCAGGAGTTTGTGGTTTTGGGCTTGGAAGAGCTGTAATAATTTTCAGCACACCCAAACTTTTGTATTCAAAAAAATAAAGTATTCTTCAAAATTATAATAGGGTTAGTATAGCCGCACCCGTATAATTAAGAGGTATTTATTCTCAAGTCCTCATTTTGGTTGGAATATAATTATATATACGGAATTTTTATGTACCACATGTCGTCACCAATAAGCAAATAAAAATAATCAACATCAAAACAGAGAAATTCAGATTTAAACAAGAGAAGAAAAAAAATTCTCTTATAAGCATTGTGTGATGATAACAAAGTAGTAAGTCATTATAAGCATTGATCGAGTGTGTTTTGACATGGGACTCTAAAAATTTTCTTCGACTGTGAAAGTGCATCACCCTTCGATCTTAGGTAGCCAAACCCTATAAATAACATCTAAAGAACTTATGCGCAAAAGCACTTTCATATATGTTGGTAGACTGAGTCACCAAGTGATTTTGCTAAAATTACTTCTATGGAAACAATCACAAAACCAGCTCTTGACACAGCTCCGTTCTCCTCCTTCCCTTCAACTGGTCGATGTGGAACAATGGGTCAATACCCTGTCTTGAAGAAATCTTTGCTGTCTTTGTGCTTCAATGCAAGTACATCTAAATCCTCTCCGGCCAAGATTAAATCCGAGGACAATCGTTTAATTAGTTTAAGTCAGATCCTATATTATAAAAACATATCTAAACTTTGATATAGTTTCTAATATGTTGTAGGTTCCAAACCATGCTCATCAAAGATATTATCAATGTGATATGGAAAAGATTACGTCCTTCATCGTTTACTTCTGTGGAGAACTCAGTTGGATTAGACTCCAGTGTAAAATCAATCGATTTATTGTTAGGTGCATGGATGATGTACACTTGATACAGAATCTCTCCTGAATTTGAGTTCAGCATATTTCTTGAGTATGTCAGAGGAAATTCTTTTTGATGTTCATGAAGGATCCACAGTGAAAAGAAGGTTCCTTAATTTGTGACAAAAAGGTTCTTCTCATTCTCGATGATGTGTGGATTCCTCCATAACCCCAAATTCCATATTTGTAAGCAGCGCATCCAATTCTTTTTCACTTTGTCCATTGCGTCAAGCTCTCCTTCACTTTTCGTTGCCTTGGCACAGAGGCTTGTGGTTTTTTTTTTTTTTTTTTGGGTTTTGGGGATGAGATGCTTATATATATAACAAGCGAACTTTGTATGTAATTAAGCTTTTGGGGATGAGATGCTTCCGTTTGCTTGGAATTACCTTCTCTTGAAGCAATGCCTAGTTCGTTATCTTTCCCTTGTCTTTTTATAGCGTACGAAAACTCATAGTGGCTTTTCCATTTGAGTTCTCTGCTTATGCATTGCTTTCATATTTCTCATAATTTAGTTGTTTGTATTGCCTTCTCCTTGATTGCCTCATCCTTGTGATTTTTCATTCAAAGTTACATCTCATAACAGTTGGTGGAGAAACTTACACTTATACAAGGATATTAGAGGTACGTACATCTTGGAAACTTTCTGTCTTTACACTATATGGTTGTTGGTTTTACTCTGATCCATTGAAAAAAACAAAGTGTTCAGTTTTTTAGTAAAAATTATTAAAACTTTAAACAAATTTTTTTCCTTACAATACCTGGAAGAAAAAAAAAAAGATTCAATCCAAAGAAACCTTAGCAGCAGAACTCCGATGACCAAAACACAAAAATTGATAAAAGATTCATTTGCCTTGCATCGGATATATAGTTCATTGAATTGCCTTACTCTTGTATATGCGCAATTCATATAAAGCAAGCAACAAGTCAAAAGAGCATCCCCAACCACTTGTATATGTGCAATTCATATACAGCTAGCACCAAGTCAAAAGAGCCCACAAAGAAAGCACACCCATGAAAACAAAAGCTCAAAACAAAAAGATTACAATCATATATAAAAACGTTGCAACTTCCTGTTTAAGCCAATTGTATAGCATCATCCATTATCTAAAATTCCATATCAATATTCATGATCTAAATTCAAAAGATCATCATGATTTAAGAAAAGAAAAAAAAAACGTACCTATTTACACGAGTAAAGCAGCCTAGCATTCCTATCCATGGTTTATTGAGAAAATCTAATTGACAAAGGAAATTAAACCAAATCCTACTAAGAATAGGAAAATGATTAACAAAATAACTTATTAATTTAATATAGCTAAAACTTAGCCTTGTTGGATGGTGAGCCCACTTAGATTAGGAAAGTCTAAAAGACGCTCCTTCATCAACTCGACTAGGTTGGGAAGAATTTGTCCTCGAATTCCAATCTTTTGGTGAAAAATGCCCAAAGATAACCTCCGCTTAGATAAGTTGCCCATAGAACTCTGGGCGTGACATTGAACCTTCCCATTCCAAATAGATAGAAATTTAGAATATTTGATCCTTTCTGAAACAGTACCAATTATCTTCTTCAACCAATCTCTCAGCCCAAAAACGTTTCAATCCAAAAAGCCAAAAGGGTTGAGAAGGTCAACGAAGTTCTTAGCAGTTTGTAAATTAAAAGAATCAACCCCAAGAAAATCAACATACTCAGAAGTATCTCCTTCTAAGGAACTCATCTCACCTCCAACAATTCCTCACGAATTTCTTGAATCAGCTTTCCTTCAAACGCGTGTTGATTGTGTTGCTTCAAAAGTTCAAATCCAACTTCCCCTTTGGTCCCCTGCCTTAAAGATTACACTAAATTCAACTTGTTTAGTCTCACCAAATACCCTGCCAAAAGCTTTCTCAACTCTCAAACAAACTTCACAATCTTCTTCCAATCAACAATCAAACACAGGAGGGTTATCTAAATTTAGGAGATTTTCATCTTCCAATTTATTCGGAGTTCCCTCAACATCATTCTTAGCAACAATTGAATACGTAGGTCCCACCTCCTTACTCTAAAATTCCAACTAATGGGCTCTCAAATGACCATTAACCTTGGCATCTTTGGGAGCATTGTAAAATCCTCCTTCACACGGCTGCAAAGTCCACTTTCTCCCATCCTTATATAATGAATAAGTGTTAAGTTTAGTAGAATGCTTCATATCTTTGTTAAATAACCATGGTCTTCCTAACAGAAAATGGCATGCATCCATGTGACAACATAGCACCAATCTTCATCCCTAATAGTATTACCCATAGTGAACTTACCAAACACATTGAAGTGACTGGTATCTCGATTCCTTTTCAAAACCACGCAGCCTTGTAAGGATTAGGATGCTTCTCAATTGGTAACTTTAGTTTTTTTATTGCCTCCTTCAAGATAACATTTTCACTACTTCCTCCATCAAGAATCACATTGCACACATTTCTACAACAAAGGCGGTTCAGAATATATATTAGGTGAACGCTAAAGACCCTCAATTTTTGGAGTTGTCATCACCCGCCTTACCACCAAAGATTCTCCTCCAACTGGTAAAAGATCACTAACTTCCTCTTCATTGCCTTAAACATCATAAGTGGGATTTAAAAATTGATCTTATCACCTTTAACCTCTGCCAAGTTCACTCTTCTTTGTGGGCAAGTGTAAGATAAATGCACTGCCTCTCCACAATTGAAATATAAAACTTGTGAAGTACTCCCAGCCTAGGAATTTTTGACACCTGCGTTGTTTTGAGGATAAAATTGTGCTATTTTCTCCCATTTTTCACTTTTATCAGTACCCACCAACTTCCTACACCATATTTTGGTACTTGGATTGGTTTCGTGATCACTTTGTACACTATAAAGAGCAACTATATTCTTTGCCAACCCATATTATTGCCTACTGCCACAACATGATACCTTTTTTTCTTCCATGAATGCATGTTGTCGAGCATCTTCTAGGTTGAACAAATGGACCACACCTGCCCCAATGTCATCGTTAATAGTCTTATTCAAACATGAAAGATAATGACATGTGTCATCTTTTGATTACTATCTTTCAAACCAACTCGAATTGAGAGATTACCAAACTCGGATTTATATTCTTCAACAAACGTATCTTGTTGTTTTAAGCTATGAAACCTTTCATATAACTCCATAGTGTAATTAGCCGTTAAAAACTTTTTTTCTAACTTTGCTTTCACATGTGTTGATCTTCTACTTCCCTTTTCCAGCACGTTAATCTTCACCTCTCTTCCACCATTGAAGCTCGGTGCTCTTCAATTTAAGCTTTAAAAAACCACCTTATGATCTTCTTGTAAATTGTTTATTGTCTTTGAACTTAAACACTAACCTTGGTCAGACATGGCTGTGGTGAAGGTATAGTAATCTTCTTTTCCTATGCAGTCCTTTAACTCTCTCTAAATGGGGTGAGATATCAATATGAGTGTGTCTTGATTGCTAGAGAATGGACCTCTATATATATATGCATTGCTTAAGTATTTTGCCCATTGAAGAACACTTAAACAAATCCTGATTGCACTGGGATAGAATGTTTTAATCCATGTAGGACTAAGAATCCTCAAATATCTAGTTTTCTAATTAAACTGCACTTTAAACTAGAACTACAAATATGCTTGAGTTCTGTTTCTTGATTAATACTAAACTGCAACTCCTTATGTGATTAGAAGACCATTCCAATATGGTTTAAGACAATGTAATGTCTTACAGTCTCCCACTTGGTCAAATAATCACAACAGTTAATTGCATTACACACTTTAAGGCCTTGTGAAACATAATTGAGCAAAATCCCCACTAAGCCACTGTCAATGAAGAACAACAAAGAACTATTGAAACTACTTGAACATATGTTATTTCAAGGTTCCTATAATTACATTTGAGATTCTTCAAAACCACATAAGGCTTTGATGAAGATTAAAACTGTTGAATGTCCATGACTAAACTATCTGTGCTAATAGATATGTCACGTTCATTCATATTCCCCTAAATGACTACCAATGTCTAGTTAAAATTGAACAAATGCCATGAATATACTGTACCATTGCAACTACCTCAATTGCTAGCTTTACTGCCTTATATGTATATTCAAGTATCAAACATAAACAAAATAGACTAATGTTGTATTATTTAATCGACACAAATTAAAGTGCAAACAACCAATTAAAAATACTCGCAAGTGCACGAATCTATTGAGGTATATTATGTAAGTACGGGGTTGATCCCACGAGGAATTGTCGTCTTCCTACAAGTTCTAATTTGAGTACGTAAAGAACACTAATTTAACACAACACAAAATCAAGAAGCAAAATACAAACTAAAAATGAGTAAAGAAGTGTAAAAGAAATGAAACAACACAAGAAACCAAAGAAAAATACAAACAGCACTTTCTATCACTCTTTTATCACCACTGTATCACCTGTTTATCACCTGTGAACAGTGTCTGGCGACCGGTCATTTAGTTCCTCATACTTATTTCAAACACAAATACAAAACAAAACTAGAAAGAGTTTACAGCTTTTGTGAAAGTGATAGAAGCTCAAGGTCTTCAATGGTGGAAATCTTCTTCACTTCTTGCTTGGTTGCTCTTGCCTTCCTCTTCTAGCTCTCAAGCTCGAAAACCTGCTCTCTAGCTCCAAAGTAATCTGCCCAATTCAATTCCCATGTTCAAAGGCTGATGCAAGATGCCTCTCCATGCTCCACTCTCTCATCCTTTTCAACTTTTGCTAAAGTCTTTGTCTCCTTGTCTCCTCCTCATGACGAAGTTTTGTTTTTCAATATATTCCAATTCACTCAAAATTCCACTTTATGAGGTAATTTATTGTTACCAAATGGCATGGTAACAAGTAGAAATAAGATGACACCAAGTGGAGGTGAAACTGGTCCAAAAAAGATTTCCAGAGCTGTTGTAACATGTAGGATCAGTTGGATAGGCTATACTTGTCCAATGGAGCTCCAATTTGGATATGTTGTAGTTAACATCCATTGGAACAAGTTTCATGAAGAACTTCACCTTATCCGAGCACCAGAGCATGCTGCTCCAAAGCCAAGAAGTTGACCTAGGAAAATGAACAAAATCAGAATTTACAACCAATAATGCACTTTTAGCTCATTTTCATTCTAACCAAGGTAAAACCTATGAAAACACAAAGAGTAAATAAAAAGCTATATAATGTCAAGAACTAACTCAAAATATTAGGTGAATAACATGATAAATCATGTGTAAAAATGAACTGAACAACTAAGCAGTAAAATAACTCAACAAAATTCCACTTTATGAATCCTCAAATTTTCTGAATATCCATCGAAACCTTTACTAGTTAATCAAAATATAACTGATAAAACTCTAGTTAAAAGAGAGACACTCCCACTGAAACTCCCACTAATTCAGCCACTCATATTTTCTATCAATCCCATACTTTGAACATGAATATAAAAAACTGCAATTGGCAGCCCTTTAGTAAGAGGATATGCAATCATATCTGTTGTATTGATGTGTTCTGAACCAGTGTACCCATCTCTTATCTTTTCTTTAACATTAAGAAACTTAACATCCAGAATTCTTGAAGCCTTTGTCCTTTTGTTTCCCTCTGCAAACAAAATTGTTGCACTGTTGTCATTCTATAGTTGTATGGGTCTATGTATAGACTGAACTACACTAAATCTAGTGATAAATTTTTTTAAACACATAGCTTGAGAAATAGCCTCATAAGAGGTGAAGAATTATGTTAACATTGTAGATGCAATTGTGAGAGGTTGCTTGATACTTCTCCATGATACAGCAGCACGTGCAAATATGAACACATACCTTGATGTTGATATGAGATCATCCTTATAACCTACAAAATCAGCATATGCAAAACCTTCTAATTTCAAATTATTGTTTCTTCTTAAAACCAATTTGTAATCTTTGGTTCTCTGTAAATATCTCAACACTTTCTTGCCTGCAATCCAATGATCTTGTCCAGGATTAGATTGAAATCTACCTAGCACACTAATAGGAAAGGCCATGTGAAGTCTAATGCAGACTTGTGCATACATAAGACTACCTACTAAGGAGGTATAAGGTTTGTCATTCATCTAAATTTTCTCTTATTCAGTCCTTAGTGTCTGTTCCTTGCTCAAATTGTCTGCTTTTAAAATAGGCATATCAGTTCCATCACATCCTTGCATATTGAATCTCTGCAATACCGTTTCTATATAATTCTTCTGTGATAATCCAAGAACCCATTTCTCTCAATTCCTACTAATTTCAATTCCCAAAACAGAGGATGCTTCACCAAGATCTTTCATTGCAAAATGTTTAGACAGGAATCCTTTACAGTTATGTAACATTGATAAATATGTGCATGCCAATAAGATGTCATCCACATATAATACCAATATGATGAAATTCCTCCCATTCTTCTTCATGTAATTGCATTCATCCAATGAATTTTCTGTAAAATCCATATTGCTTAACAAATTCATCAAATTTGATATACTACTATCTAGAAGCTTGCTTAAGACCATAAATCGATTTACACAATTTACATACTAGACTTTCTCCCTTCTCTTGAATGAAACCTTCTGGTTGTTTCATATATATTCCCTCTTCTAGATTTCCAGTCAAGAATGCAATCTTTAAATCTATTCGATGTAAGTGTAAATCGGAATGTGCTACCAATGCCATTATTACTCTAAATGAGTCTTTAGTTGAAACTGGTGAATAGATTTCATTGTAATCTATCCTTCCTTGCCGTGTGTATCCTTTGGCATCTAGTCTTGCCTTATATCCATCAATTTGCCACTTAGGGTTTCTCTTAGTTTTGAAAACCCATTTGCAGCCTATAGGTTTCCAATTTTGTCGTAGGTTCACTAGTTCCCACACTCCATCTTTCTCCACAAAGTTAATTATGATTTCATAGCTCCCCACCAATTTTCACTTTTCTCATTGGACATTGCTTGCATATAGTTCATGGGATCTTCAATTGCATTCACATCATGCTCAGATTCTTGTAAATATACATAGTAGTCATCAGGCAGTGCTCTTTTCGTTGGTCTTGTGATCTTCTCAACTCTATGTCCATTTGTTCATGGTTTTGTTCTACTGGTTGATTTTCATTTGTGTTTTCTGGTGGTAGAACTTGCTGTTCTTGAGTTTCTTGTTCAAGTATCATTGGATCTCCAACGATTTCATCTTCCTATACAGATTGCGTGCTACTCAAGTCAAATCTAGGTAACACCATAATTATATTATCTGCATTAGAATTCACTGTATCTCCATTTTCTAATATAACTTCATCAAAATTGAAATTTTCTTCTTCTATTGCCTCATTTTTAGATTCTATAAACAGTGCTCTTTGAGTTTCTACAAATCTGGTTGTATTTTGAGGGCAGTAAAATCTATAGCCTTTAGTTCTTTCTAGATAGCCTATTTCTTGAATCCAACTTCTTTTCCATAGGATTGTATGATTTTCCATAGCCTATTTCTCCATAAGTTGTTGTTATTTTCGTTGGTGAAGGTAACCAAGGTGTTTCCTAAGGCTTCACTACCCTTTCGAAACATTCTTGGGGCTTGATCTTCGAACTCAAACACAAGGGGATAATTTCATCAGTTCGCTCCTTACGGAAGCCCAGCCCATTTGTAGCTGCCGGAAGAAAAAGTCCCCTACAACTATTATACCTAAAATAGGGGCTGAAATTATACAAAAAAACCTATATTAAATGCACTTTAGAAACACAACCAAAACCCATTTACTACATAAGATATGGGTGTTGAAATTCCTATAAATTACATAATTGCCACGGATTAACTTAAAAAAACCCAACACAAAAAACTCAAAAAAAACCCAAAACAAGCCAAGCCAAGCCTAGATTTTTTTTATAAAAAAAACCCAACCAATTTTTTTTAAAAAAATTCACGAAAACCAAGCAGGGGCTCTTCATAGAAGTACATTGTTAATACTATGTCATAAAACTATCTTGTTAATATTATTATGTCATAGAAGTACATTGTTAATATTATGTCATAGAAGTACAGTTGTTTATACTCTTTCATAGAAGTACATTGATAATACTCTGTCATAGAACTATCTTGTTAATACTCTATCATAGAAATACATTGTTAAACAAAAATGAGATCCATAACTTAAATACTAACAAAAGATAAATCGATCATCAAAGTTTAAAATACATTCCTCAAATCAACTAAAATCCGAATAGAAAAACATATTGACTTAGGGTTCCATTTTGTTCGTGAGATTATTGACGAGGGAGATATTCTTCTTGAGAAGATTGGAGCCGTTGACAGTTCAAGCATTGGAATTTGTAAAATTTGTTGATTGCCATGTGGGGAATTGGGAGTATTATCACAAAAGGTTGGTACATTTTGAGCCAATAGGTGGAGATTGTTGACATATTGGCACAAATTGTACCCACGTGCATGTTTGCTTTCGATGTCTTTGTTTATTTGCATAATGCCTTATTGTATTGCTAGTATTGGAGCACTAACAAGATTGCAAAGTTGATTGGCAGACAAGGTGGAAAGCAAAGTTGAGTGGCGACACTCTCATCATCAGTGTAGTGAAATTTACCCTATAAAATATTCAATTTAACTCCTATATTTGTGCATGATTATGAGAATAGTTAAGGCTCCTAAATTGCCTATGAATTGTTCTTATAACATACAAGAATCCCTATGCTATGTAATTTTTGATGCAATAAAACTAAATTATGAGTCTGCCTATATTATTATTATTTTGATGATATTCTTATATATTAAAGAGATCATATGAAGTTATTGTAGGAATTGTTTATAATCACAAACATAGTGAAAGGCTTTGTGATAATAGCCTAGATACTTTTGGTACTAGTCTAACTTCAACATGTATACAACTGAATTACCCCAAAATTATATCCTCCAATGATAATTTTCCAACAAATTCTACACACGCATTAGATAGCCCACTCCACAAAAGAAAGATGTTATATCAATATATTTGCGTTGATGTGACTAAAGAATTTAAGTGTGTTGTTATCAGGGATAGTAGACAAAATTTTTATGCATACGGGACACATGCACGATGTATTATTTTTCCCTTCAACTAAATTTTTGTTCCACCACCAATGGGGTATAGCTCAATTGGTTAAGCTCTTCCACCTTCACCCATGTGGACAACGGTTCACAACTCTCAGACAACTAATAAATATTTATTATGTAAACCCCCTCCTCTAAACACTTGTACTAAAAAAGAAAAAATTTATTACTAGATTTTTCTAAACAACATAAGTGCAACCAACAACATATCAAGTTTAGAAGAATGTTCATAATTTTCGTTAAAAAAAATGAAAAACAGTATATTAATAAGCGTGTGAATCTTTGACAAGGCTAACTCATTGTTTTGGGTTGAGTGGTGAGGGAAGTCTTCTTGAAATGGTGGTGGCTAAAGTGAAATTCCCTAGAATGGCCAACCGATCTGTTTCTTAATACTCAAACACCACAGCAGGATTGTAAGCAAAAATTCTAGAATACGTAGCAGAATAAATTCAAATAAAAACGCAAACAATTGCACAAGGGACACACGATATGTTGACGTAGTAAAAAACCTCAAGATGAGGAAAACAACTGCGGGCACTATGCCGGAGAACAAATCACTATGAGAAAGAATACAAAAAGGTCTAACAAGTCTCAACTCACAAGACTAACTCTCACAAGGCAGACTTGCCTACTCGCCTTTGCTACTCAACCCAATCAGCGATCTTGTCTTCCTTCGTCAATAAGAGATGGCACAACTCTGGTCTCGGCTGCTCACACCTTAAGGCACGATTGCTGATCACCAGCATGCATAATGCTCATGAACTCACACATATATGAAAAGATGATGATTTAATCACTCATGGAGGCTAACAAAGAATAGCCACTACGAGTTTTCAATATGAACTCTCAAAAACCTCTCTACAAATATTTTGTCGTTCTTTGCTATTCAACGTTGCAGACACAAAAAAAAAAAAACAAAACGGCTAAGTTCCTTTCTTATATTACACGCTTAAAAACTAGGTCAGAAACCAAAAAAGGCTTTTAGCAAAAATGGGCTTTTTAACAAATAAATTATTTCTTTAAAACAAATAAAGCCACTAAATTAAAACCCAGCTGTAAAGACAAAAGAACCCTTTTGCTTAAATAAACATCAAACTAAAGAGTATAAAACCATCATTAAAAACTCACTGATGTCTGGCACTGGATTATGTAAGACTGAAACCATATATCAGTCATGTACATCTGTTCACTCGTTTTGATTTGTCTCATGTGATGGTAGGGTAAAGT
Source organism: Prunus campanulata (assembly GCA_034190965.1). Taxonomy (NCBI): domain Eukaryota; kingdom Viridiplantae; phylum Streptophyta; class Magnoliopsida; order Rosales; family Rosaceae; genus Prunus; species Prunus campanulata. The sequence continues at coordinate 10,037,969 of CM067214.1, read as the reverse complement.
TCCCCATTGCCTTTAAAACCATTAACTGGTCAACAAGTCAACTTTCTTTAGTGTGCAAGCGTGCCACTGCTAGTAATGAAAAATCCTAGCAGACCTTTTGACATAGATAACTTGCACCCCAAGTTATTACTTCTAAACAAAAGATTGTGAATTTGGGTGAGGAATATCTCTCAAGTAAGTTCTTTTCTTGCCTCATGCTAGTGAGGACTTCATAATTTTTCATAGTACAAACTGGTAGTTCTGGCCAGAATAAGTAATAAGAAAGTGAGCCATTTTCAGGCAGAACTCTCTTTTACAAAGCTCAAAAAGGAGAAACTAACTATGGAAAGACAAAAAGAGGGCTGGGCTTCCATTTCTGTTTGGGTAGGTACTTCTGATCCGGGCTGGATTGGATATGTATGTGCTGGACTGGACTTTCAACAACTTCAACTGCTAAGCTTTAGCTACAAATCGATACCAAAATTTGAATTTGGCAGAGCTTCAATCTATTTCAAACCCTGAAAGGCTTTTTGAACGGATAGAACTGCGGCCTCTTCAGTCTGAAAGGGGCAGAAGTGGCTGGACTTAAAGATTACTGAGCTGAAGCTGCACTGTGGTACCTATTCTGCTTAGCCAGGACTCTCTTATAAATTTGTTGAGGTTTTTGTATTTGTGAAGACCCAAACTCTGCTTGCTTTGGCTTTGCTGAACCAAATTTGTAACGAGAAAAATCTCATTTTTAATGACTTTTTCTAAGTCTGAAAACTGGAGGCTTCAATCTGTAACTGGCTTCTTTCTTGTGGCTTAAAGAGCTTTAGGTTGCTTCAGTATGTTTGAAGGTTTTTTGAGATCAAGTGATCATTTTGAGTCTTTTGTCTTTTAACTGATTTTTTGGTTGTTTGAATGATTGTTTTTTGATCTGTTCACCTCCTCTCATATTTATAGAAAATGCTGGAGTGGGATTTTTAATCTTTAAAAAATGGGCGGCAGATTTCTAAATCAAGATCTTTCTATTTTTCTGAAGGGGAAATTATCCTCTTTTAGCAAGTAAACCGTCAACAATCAGCTTCTAACAACCATCACTTCCTTGCTTTTCTTCTTTTTAAGAGTTCAGGGCTGTCTGCGATGGTTAGTTTGATTTTCCAAATGAACAACTTTCTGCATCCTGCTTATCTTTTTAGAAAATGTAGTCTGCCTATCTCTTGAAAATGGTGCCCTCTCTGGGTCAGAAAAATATCTCTGATTTTATAAAAAGAGTCTGCTCTTCTGGTGACAAAGTTTCTTCAGAAATGTTCTTCTTTATACCTACCGCTATTAGCTCTTCATTAATTCCTAGTTGAAATTGCTGACTTTTCCAAGTCAGGGTCACGTGGATCTGTTTCTTTCATGGGTTTATCTTTGTTTTTTTAACAAGCCAAGCCCAATTTGGGTTTCTTCGAGGCCCAAGTCATCCCTGCGGTTTGATATTTTCTGGGCCTCCAATATTGGTTTTGAATGTATAGTCTTGGCCCAATTTTGTTGGTGGCTGTCCAAAATTGATATGGGCTGAAAGTGTCAAATTAGGCCCAAACAACATCTGACAGCCACTTTTGATGATCTTGCAAATATGCAAATATGCAAATATGAATGCATAGATGCAATGGCGGACCCAGGAATTTTTCAGCGGAGGTGCAAATTTAAAAAGCTAAGAACTCCCACCAAAACAAAAAAAAAAGACTACTAAACATCTTTATAATTTAAACAATACTAATGTTATTCATAATTAATTAAAGAAAAAAAAATAACATTACAATTAACCTACAATTGTTCCTCCTTGAGTTTGCTATTAATCTTACTAATACAGAGAGAGCTAAATAAGCCAAAAAAAAATTATTAAAAAAAGAAAAGAAAAGAATAAACAAAATCGGCGTTTGCTCAAGAAAATATATACATGCATCTGAGTTACTTTGGATTGGCGTACTCAAGAAGGAAAAGAAAAACGTAGGAATCTTGTGATGCATACACACTTTGATGAAATTGGGTGATGTTAAATTGATCCTTTATAAAGAGAATTCTCAATCCCACTTAAATAATGAATTCCCAAAACCCAATTAAATAAAGAAAACTTAATTGGGTTTTAATTGGAATACAAAAACTCAATTAAGTGAGGAATTACAAAAATCCAATCAAAATCAATTCAGCAAGGAATTGTAAATACCCAACTAAGGCCCCATAGAAGCCCACGAAATGGTCCAACTGTTTTAGTTTTTTCTTTTTTTAAAACCCTGGTCCAAAACGACGTCGTTTTGGCCAGGCTTCATTAAAAAAAAAAAAAAAAGAGAAGCGCGCAGTGCGCAGTAGACAGTAGCGCAGCACCCAGCTCTCTTGCGCATTTCATCGAACAGGTTCCGTGCGTCTCTAATCTGAGCAGAGGTGCAACTCCAGGAGCTGTTATGGACTTTTCAGGCGACCGGAGGTGCAGGTGCACCTCCTTGCGCCTACACAGGTCCACCACTGTATGGATGCAAAACATACCTTGGCATTGTCTCTGAGCCACACTGATCCAGGATAGCAGAACCTCAAAGACCTACTTTATGTTTTTGTAACAAGAAATTGCCAATATACCAAAAATTGTTCCTAACATATAGTATTGATTTGGGTGGAGTGGTGGTGGTTTAGGTGGGAGGAGAGAGACGGGTGATGATGGGTGGGGGACAATGCATAGACTTCTACCAAAAAAAATGTTATTGCATGATTGTCGAATCCAAGCTAAAGCCGCCAGACGCATTCACCCACTTTTTTCCACTAAAAATAGAAAAGAAATAGAAGCATAGTAAAAGCGTCGAGAAAGCTTTAAAAAAAAAGACAAAAAGTCACTTTTTGACCTTTTAATTTATCACTTTTATCATTCAGGTTGCTGTGGTTTAAAAGAACTGATTTTTTCCATTTTGTATTGTTTATTTTTAAAAGAATTAATTTTTTAATAATTTGTTGACTAAATTACTAGTCCACAAGTAACATAAGTTAAAAAAAATTTGACAGAAATGAAGGATTGTTCTTAAATTGCTTCAAATTGAAATCATAGGGACGAAAATGTTCAAATTGAAACTATAAGGACTTTAGTGGTAAAATTGATAAACTGCAGAGATAAAAAATGACCTTTTGCCCTAGGAGTCTCTCATCTGGGTTGAGGGCTAGAAATGAAAACCTCAACCAAGGAAGAGTTTTCTCAGCAGTAAATCTCTAAAACTCTGCTACAATCGGGTAATTATCTCCCAGCTTTGGAACTTCTTGGGCTTTTTCAACCATCTTCTTAAACTTTTTTCTTTTGCTTAAGTTTTCATCTTTTGATGTCTAAGTGCTTAAATACAAATTGCAGAAAATTTACTTTAGTTGTTTGGTGTAAGTGTTAAAAGTTTTTTTTTTTCTTTTTTGTGGTCAAAGCTGTTAAAAGGTTATCCGAGCAATAATATCACAGGATTAAAAATATTCCAGCCTGGCTGGAAAATTATCTATCAATGTTATTTAATTTGTAAGGGTCAATCAATCACCCTATGATACCGCTTAGTCCTTTCGTCCGTCTCACTGTCAAGTTAATTGCTAATTTTTTGGTGTGACACTCTGTGCATCTATTTTTACATACGTGGATGTCACGTGAGGCATTTTTCATCTCTCTGGCTATACCCATGGATTGTTAGAGTTATTTTGTTTTAAAAGAATTCTTTATTTTCATCCATATATATAGGATCTATTGATTCCCGTGACAACATTGATCTAGATTTCTTGTAAGCCAAAACAAAAGTTAAGCACGTACCCTAAACAACAGGATGCAAGTGTAATTTACCCGAACACAAGTTAGCTTAATTTAACTGTTGAATATTTTTACTAAATGAAATCCAAGCAGTTCACGGTGACAAAATATGTTTTATTAATTACGATAAAAAGAAAGATTAAGGTCGGCTAGCACACAGGGGTCGACCCTAAACATGGGCGGACAAGGCACTTAGGGCCTTCAAATTGGGAGGGCCCCAATTTTTATAAACCTCTATGTATAAGAAAAATTTATACTATATTGATATTATATTAAGCCCAAGTATTGTTTGAAAAAAAGCTCAATTATTTACTCTAAAACTTAAAAGAGGAGACTCAATAAAGGACAAATTTATTATTATTATTTTTAAAGTAACCAGTTTAATAACTTAACCTATAGTTGAATAGGTTAACCTAGTAGCATTAGCATACACCTTGCCAAAAAACCAAAAAAACCTAGCAGCATATAGGAAATTATGCTCTGCTCGACAAAAGAAAAAAAAAAAAAAGGAGCAGTTTATTGAATATATGTTGCGAGAGGAAGCACTCTTGGAGGAGGAACAAGAAGGTAAAAACACACAAGACTATTGCTTATATTTTCTATTAAGAAAGAGACATGGTAGAAAAACTTGATTTTGTAAAGTTAAGTGATATTTTTGCATCGAAAAATTCAAGACGAGTGATATTGAAGGGATGTTTTGATGCATTTTATAAAGTTGTTATGCGGATTACATTTTGTTTGTTTCTTTTTAGGTTACAATTGTGACTTTGAGTTCATTTGTTTTTTTTGTACTTGTGGAAAAAAAAAATCACATAAATATACATAAAGGGTAAAAGGCCAAATTTTGGTGGTTTGCCTGGGGCCTCCAAAACCTTAGGACCGTAGCATAACGTCTATGACAGGAGGGTTTGAGTGAGTACCAAAGTTATGCATGTATGTTTTACATTGGATAAGAAGGCAGAGAAATACATGATCATGAAAGAGACAACAGACACTCCAATGAAAATGCATGTATATTCTACATTGGATCAGAAGAATGGTAATGACGAAAAGTTATTAAATTTCCCAAACCAGAAAACGCAGAGCCATTTGTCAGACAAGGTTTAGTGGCAGATAAGGTGGAAAGCAAAGTTGAGGTGGATAGCAAAGTTGATTGGCAGATAAGGTGGAAAGCAAAATTGATGGCAGATAAGGTTTATTGGCAGACAAGGTGGAAAGCAAAGTTGAGTGGCCCTCATCATCGGTATCTGGCTTTTGCCTCTTGGACTACATGAGGGGGCAATATTGTTGAGCTATATACGAGAGAGCATATGTGAAGTGCAGAAGAAAACAGCAAAAAGCCATTCGGCCAAATTCTCTCAAATTGTTTTTGCTTTGTAATATCGGTTTTCTCTTCCTATTGTAAATGTGTGAGTTTGTGTTATTTGGGTTCTTAGGGAAATTGAGTAATAAACAATATTGTATGTTCTCATTGATTATAGTGAAATGCTCCGTCGTCTCTAAACTGGATGTAGGCATTGCCGAACCAGTATAAATCTTGGTATTCTTATTGTTATTATTTTGTTCTTTTTATCTCTTGCTAGTTGTTTTTTATTTTTCACTCACAGTTAGTTGACGCTTCCGCACAACAGATCCATCTCATGTATGAAAACAAACGGGGAGTTCAAGTTCGGATGATAAAACGAAGGTGCAAGAGTGGAGATCTGCGTTGGCGAAAGTGGTAGATTTCTCGGGGTGGAATTCTAAGGACTGGTATACATTAACTTCTATTATTTTCCTTGAAAGTTCATAATTTTTTAGGGTTCGTTTATATATAGAATGTGTATGATGTTATATATGCATGAGTAGTTAATCACTTATGAACCCTTAATAAAAATATAATTTATAGGGTAACTAAAAATCCCTATGATTCATCTATGCATATAAGATTATGAAATTAAAAAATGGTTACAATTAATTCTGTGCCAAAAGAAAAGTTTAGGATTAATTAAATCCGAGGCAATCGTTTAATGTCCTTCAAATGCACAAGCACACAAAATTTAATTAGACAAATGGCTGAGATTAATTAACTTTAGTCAAAGATCAGGATTAGATTAATTAGTTTAAGTCAGGTCCTATATTCTAAAAACTAGAGAAAACATATCTAAACTTTGATTCTTTATGTCCACACAATTAAAATGACTGATACAGTTTCTAATATGTTGTAGGTTCCAAACCATTCTCATCAAAGATATTATTAATGTGATATGGAAAAAATTACGTCCTTCATTGTTTAGTTTGGTGGAGAACTCAGTTGGATTAGACTCCAATGTAAAATCTCAATCGATTTATTGTAAGGGTTCCTCCATAAATCTCATTTAAAAGAGGTCAAGGATTCCTCCATAACCCCAAATTTCATAATTTCATTGCTTTCTTAGTCTTCCCCTCTTGTCCATATTTGTAAGCAATGCATCCAATTCTTTTTCACTTAGTCTTCCCCTCTTCTTCACTTTTCGTTGCCTTGGCTTGTTTTTATTTGCTTTTGGGTATGAGATGCTTCTACATATATAACAAGCAAACATCGTATGTAATAAAGCTTTGGATCAGATGCTTCTAGGAAATTCGGGTTTGCTTGGAACTATTTATTTATCATTCGGTTTTAAAAATATATATATATACATGGCTTGCTTGGAATTACCTTATTCTCTTGAAGCAATGCTGGTTCGTTATCTTTCCCTTGTCTATTTATAGCGTATAGTGGCTTTTCCATTTGAGTTCTCTGCTTATGCATGCTTTCATATTTTTCATAATTCAGTTGTTTGTATTGCCTTCTCCTTGATTGCCTCATCCTCGTGATTTTTCATTCAATGTTAATTACGTTTCTCATAACAGTTGGTGGAGAAACTACACTTATACAAGGATATTAGAGGTACGTACATCTTGAAAACTTTCTGTCTTCGCACTATATGGTTGTTGGTTTAATTCTGATCCATTAAAAAACACACATACACACAATTAGATAATTTGATATATTTATATAGATGCAAATAGTATAACGATCTCGTGAAATATATATTTTTCATTGTCTTCTTTGTACCTAAGAATTTCATGTGAAAAAACTGAAATAATAAGGAGTAGTATTAGGAATGACAAAATGTATACTCTAAACAAATGTTTTCTCCTACAATACTTGGAAGAAAAACCTTAGCAGCAAAACTCCGTTGACCAAAATACAAACATTGATAAAAGATTCATTTGCCTCGCATCATATATATCATGAACATTGAATTGCCTTACTCTTGTATATGTGCAATTCAAATATAGGGCCGGTCCTGTGTGATCTGAGGCCCCGGGCCAAAGTGTAGAGTGCCCTTTATAGACAGTATTTTTCGGACAAAAAAGGATACTTTTTTCAATTTTTTTTGGAGTACCCCTTACAAATTCATCATGAAAATTATAAATTTTTGATAATGTTTGCTGCCTAGAACAGGTTCAATTTTCGTTTTCATTTGTTCCGCGAAATGCCAAATTTTGGGTATTCAAGTTCATTTGCTGTATCTTCAATTCAATATCATGTCCTGCACTTTGGTCACTTTCATTTTCGTTTTCATTCATGTACACTTTTGTCATTTTCATTTTGATCAAAATGAATTCGTCGTTTAGATTCATTTGGTAAATCTTCAACTACATTTTCCAGTGAAGCATTTTTTTTTTTCCAGAAAATATTTATGCAAAAATTCTTTTAGACTTTCAGCAATTTGTTCTTCAAAATAAAAATCTCAACAATCAACACATAAGACCAAAACAATAACAAGAATGTAACTACATATAAAATCAATAATTTAACTAATGAACAAAGAACAATAAAACCTGAAGTTTGAGCTTTTTTCTTCAACTTGAAGCAAAGAACAAGAACTCCAACTCCAATTGATTTTCTGCCCCTTGCCACCACAAACGCCAGGAAACTACAACAAAGAGGAAGAAATGAAACACAGCAGAGCAAAGGGAATTTGAGATGAAAAAATATACAGAAGAAAAAGTGGACCAGAAGCAGCAACGAAAGAACAAAATGGCATAAAGAATAAATAAAAAAAGAAGTGGGAGACATCATGCATGCGCGTCTTCAGCTGTAGGAATAAAAAAAGAAGAAAAGCTTTTGATTGGGCCAGCAGGCAAAGAATAAATTTGTAAAAAAATATGGGATGCGCATGCTTTTCCTTTCCATATAATATATAATATAGATATCTATATATATAAAGCTAAATACAGAGAATTGTGAAACATTTAAAATACCAGAAAATGTCATTGTTTAATGAAAATATTAAAAATTAAAATTATTAATTAAATAAGAATAATATGGTAAATTCATACTTTTTCATAATAAAAAAAATAAATTAAAAGAAAAATCAAATAATTGATCTTATTTTTATGAAACACAACTATCCATTATCTTTTTTAATTCTAAAATCAATTTTTTTTTTTTTTTTTAAAAGGCCTCTCTCATGCGCGAAAGCGCATGCAGAGAGGCTAGTAGACTTTAAAATACATAATATATATATCGTTTTGGCATATATGGAGGACTATAATATTTGTAGTGCCACAAAAACTTTTGGGTCCCGTGCCATCGCCCTGTTCACCCTGGGTCAGGACCGGGCCTCATATACAACCAGCAACAAGTCAAAAGAGCCCACAAAGAAAGCTCACCCATGAAAACAAAACCACAAAAGAAAAAGATTACAATCATATATAAAAACGTTGCAACTTCCTGTTTAAGCCAATTGTAGCATCATCCATTATCTAAAACTCCATATCAATATTCATGATCTAAATTCAAAAGATCATCATGATATAAGAAAAGAAAAAAAAACGTACCTAGGTTAAAACAAAATAAACAATTAAAAAAGAGAGAAGAAATATGAAGATTTAAAGAGTGGTATTTGCAAATTATAGCAGGGGTAGATTAGTCCCAAAATTTTGCATTAAATGTTTTCCCAAGTGGGGTGAAAAAATATCCCAAGTTCAGCCAAGGGTATGAACTTCCCCCTTACATGGAAAGTCCAAACTCATGAGTCCATAATTGCATTCTTAAGATTACACTTACGAAACATGAAAATGCAACTTCAAATCCATTCCCGAGCCCCTAAACTTGAACCAAATGGGCCATTAGGGTTCCCTTATGCCAACACCATAGCACCCATGCTATAATTCATCTCTAAATTTAGAAATCCATGCATGATGCATGCATGACACTGGCAGTATGAAGTTGTAGACTCGTAGCCACTCTCCAATTAATATAAAAACAAATAATGATTAATTAGTATCAGTAGGTTGGTGAAAATTTTGCTCAAATAAGCTCTTGTTCCTCCAACAAACCAGCAGGTTATGCAAAAAAATTAAATATTTAAGAGACTTGTCTCGTTAAAGAAAAATTTAATAAATTCATTAATTAATGTGTCACGCTCCGAATCTAGGGTAGACTAGAGTAGAAATCTAGAGCCGAGTGTGTCATAAATAGAAGATAAATTAAAAGGGCTTAAATTATGGATCAGAATAAATTTCTCTGATAAAATAACTCCAAAATCTTACAAAAATACCAAAAATAAATAAAGATTTATCATTCTCATATAATTCAACCTTAACTGGTTTAGTCATCGACTCTATCACTAATTCCTAGGAAAAAAAAATTAAAAGGCTGAGGGATGATCAAACCACCGCTCAGAGAATAGATTACGTAATGTGTCAGTCAAACAATGTTGTTTTACACACACTCAAGAAAATATCATGAAAAGATACACCAATCAACATCATATCAAATCATCACTGCTGATACAGCGAAGCGGCAACAAGTTGTTGTCCATCATCCCAAACAGTCCCAAAATACATAGCATAGAAGGATAAAGGTAATAGAAGTTGGAACGAAGATAATTGAGTTCTAGAGGTCAAATATCCCAAAGGAAACTCTGTAGACTAAAGTTTGGAATTATATTCATAAAAAAATTAAATGCAAGAGTCTCTAAATAGCCTATTTACACGAGTAAAGCAGCCTAGCATTCCTATCCATGGTTTATTAAGAAAATCTAATTGACAAAGGAAATCAAACCAAATCCTACTAAGAATAGGAAAATGATTAACAAAATAACTTATTAATTTAATATAGCTAAAACTTAGCCTTGTTGGATGGTGAGCCCACTTAGATTAGGAAAGTCTAAAAGACGCTCCTTCATCAACTCGACTAGGTTGGGAAGAATTTGTCCTTGAATTCCAATCTTTTGGTGAAAAATGCCCAAAGATAACCTCCGCTTAGATAAGTTGTCCATAGAACTCTGGCCGTGACATTGAACCTTTCCATTCCAAATAGATGGATATTTAGAATATTTGATCCTTTTTGGAACAGTACCAGTTATCTTCTGCAACCAATCTCTCGCAAGAAACGTTTCAATCCAAAAAGCCAAAGGGTGGAGAAGGTCAACGAAGTTCTTAGCAGTTTGTAAATTAAAAGAATCAATCGCAAGAAAATCAGCATACTCAGAAGTATCTCCTTCTAAGTAATTCATCTCACCTCCAACAATTCCTCATGAATTTCTTGAATCAGCTTTCCTTCAAACGCTTGTTGATTGTGTTGCTTCAAAAGTTCAAATCCAACTTCCCCTTTGGTCCCCTGCCTTAAAGATAACACTAAATTCAACTTGTTTAGTCTCACCAAATACCCTGTCAAAAGCTTTCCCAACTCTCAAACAAACTTCACAATCTTCTTCCAAACAATAGTAAAAAATAGGAGGGTTATCTAACTTTAGGAGATTGTCATCTTCCAATTTATTCGAAGTTCCCTCAACATCCTTCTTAGCAACAATTGAATACATAGGTCCCACCTCCTTGTTCTCAAATTCCAACTAATGGGCTCTCAAATGACCATTAACTTTGGCATCTTTGGGAGCATTGCAGAATCCTCCTTCACACGGCTGCAAAGTCCACTTTCTCCCATCCTTATATAATGAATAAGTGTTAGCTTTAGTAGAATGCTTCATATCCTTGTCAAACAACCATGGTCTTCCTAATAGGATATGACATGCATCCATGTCACAACATCACACCAATCTTCATCCCTAATAGTATTACCCATAGTGAACTTACCAAACACATTGAAGTGACTGGTATCTCGTTTCCTTTTCGAAACCATGCAACCTTGTAAGGATTAGGATGCTTCTCAATTGGTAACTTCAGTTTTTTTTTATTGCCTCCTTCAAGATAACATTTTCACTACTTCCTCCATCAAGAATCACATTGCACACATTTCTACGACAAAGGTGGTTCAGAATATATATTAGGTGGACGTTAAAGACCCTCAATTTTTGGAGTTGTCAACACCCGCCTTACCACCAAAGATTCTCCTCCAACCGGTAAAAGATCACTAACTTCCTCTTCATTGCCTTAAACATCATAAGTGGGTTTTAAAAATTGATCTTATCACCTTTAACCTCTGCCAAGTTTACTCTTCTTTGTGGGCAAGTGTAAGATAAATGCCCTGCCTCTCCACAATTAAAATATCAAACTTGTGAAGTACTCCTAGCCTTGGAATATTTGACACCAGCGTTGTTTTGAGGATAAAATTGTGCTATTTTCTCCCATTTTTCACTCTGATCAGTACCCACCAACTTCCTACACCTTATTTTGGTACTTGGATTGGTTTCGTGATCACTTTGGACACTATAAAGAGCAACTGCATTCTTTGCCAGCCCATATTATCGCCTACTGCCACAACATGATACCTTTTTTTTCATCCATTAATGCATGTTGTCGAGCATCTTCTAGGTCGAACAAACGGACCACATCCGCCCCCATGTCATCGCTAATAGTCTTATTCAAACCTGAAAGATAACGACATGTGTCATCTTTTGATTACTATCTTTCAAACCAACTCGAATTGAGAGATTACCAAACTCGGATACATATTCTTCAACAAACGTATCTTGTTGTTTTAAGCTATGAAACCTTTCATATAACTCCATAGTGTAATCAACCATTAAAAACTTCTTTCGTAACTTTGCTTTCACATGTGTTGATCTTCTACTTCCCTTTTCAAGCACGTTGCTCTTCACCTCTCTTCCACCATTGAAGCACGGTGCTCTTCAATTTAAGCTTTAAAAAAAAACACCTTATGATCTTCTTGTAAATTATTTATTGTCTTTGAACTTAAACACTTACCTTGGTCAGACATGGTTGTGGTGAAGGTATAGTAATCTTCTTTTCCTATGCAGTCCTTTAACTCTCTCTAGATGGGGTGAGATATCAATATGAGTGTGTTTGGATTGCTAGAGAATGGACCTCTATATATATGCATTGCTTAAGTATTTTGCCCATCGAAGAACACTTAAACAAATACTGATTGCACTAGGATAGAATGTTTTAATCCATGTAGGACTAGGAATCCTCAAATATCTAGTTTTCTAATTAAACTGCACTTTAAACTAGAACTGCAAATATGCTCGAGTTCTGTTTCTTGATTAATACTAAACTGCAACTCCTTATGTGATTAGAAGACCATTCCAATATGGTTTAAGACAATGTAATGTCTTACAGTCTCCCACTTGGTCAAATAATCACAACAGTTAATTGCATTACACACTTTAAGGCCTTGTGAAACATAACTGAGCAAAATCCCTACTAAGCCACTGTCAATGAAGAACAACAAAGAACTATTGAAACTACTTGAACATATGTTATTTCAAGGTTCCTATAATTACATTTGAGATTCTTCAAAACCGCATAAGGGTTTGATCAAGATTAAAACTGTTGAATGTTCATGACTAAACTATCTGTGCTAATAGATATGTCATGCTCATTCATAGTCCCCTAAATGACTGCTAATGTCTAGTTAAAATTGAACAAATGCCATGAATATACTGTACCATCGCAGCTACCTCAATTGCTAGCTTTACTGCCTTATATGTATATTCAAGTATCAAACATAAACAAAATAGACTAAGCAGTAAAATAACTCAACAAAATTCCACTTTATGAATACTCAAACTTTCTGAATATCCATCGAAACCTTTACTAGTTAATCAAAATATAAATGATAAAACTCTAGTTAAAACAGAAACACTCCCACTGAAACTCCCACTAATTCAGCCACTCATATTTCCTGTCAATCCCATACTTTGAACATGAATATGAAAAACATCAATTGGCAGCCCTTTAGTAAGAGGATCTGCAATCATATCTGTTGTATTGATGTGTTCTTAACCAGTGTACCCATCTCTTATCTTTTCTTTAACTTTAAGAAACTTAACATCCAGAATTCTTGAAGCCTTTGTCCTTTTGTTTCCCTTTGCAAACAAAATTGTTGCACTCTTGTCATTCCATAGTTGTATGGGTCTATGAATAGACTCAACTACACTAAATCTAGTGATAAAATTCTTTAACCACATAGCTTGAGAAATAGCCTCATAAGAGGCGAAGAATTATGCTAACATTGTAGATGCAACTGTGAGAGGTTGCTTGATACTTGTCCATGATACAGTAGCACGTGCAAATATGAACACATACCGGGATGTTGATCTAAGATCATCCTTATAACCTACAAAATCAGCATCTGCAAAACCCTTTAATTTCAAATTATTGCTTCTTCTTAAAACCAATTTGTAATCTTTGGTTCTATGTAAATATCTCAACACTTTCTTGCCTGCAATCCAATGATCTTGTCAAGGATTAGATTGAAATCTACCTAGCACACTAATAGGAAAGGCTATGTCAAGTCTAATGCAGACTCCATACGGTTTGCCATTCATCTAAATTTTCTCTTATTTAGTCCTTAGTGCCTGTTTCTTGCTCAAATTGTCTGCTTTTAAAATAGGCATATCAGTTCCATCACATCCTTGCATATTGAATCTCTGCAGTACCTTTTCTAAATAATTCTTCTGTGATAATCCAAGAACCCATTTCTCTCAATTCCTACTAATTTCAATTCCCAAAACATAGGATGCTTCACCAAGATCTTTCATTGCAAAATGTTAAGATAGGAATTCTTTACAGTTATGTAAAATTGATAAATCTGTGCATGCCAATAAGATGTCATCCACATATAATACCAATATGATGAAATTCCTCCCATTCTTCTTCATGTAATTGCATTCATCCAATGAATTTTCTGTAAAAACCATATTGCTTAACAAATTCATCAAATTTGATATACCATTATCTAGAAGCTTGCTTAAAACCATAAATCGATTTACACAGTTTACATACTAGATTTTCTCCCTTCTCTTGAATGAAACCTTCTGGTTGTTTCATATATATTCCCTCTTCTAGATTTCCAGTCAAGAATGCAGTCTTTACATCTATTCGATGTAAGTGTAAATCAGAATGTGCTACCAATGCCATGATTACTCTAAATGAGTCTTTAGTTGAAACTGGTGAATAGATTTCATTGTAATCTATCCCTTCTTGCCGTGTGTATCCTTTGGCAACTAGTCTTGCCTTATATCCATCAATTTGCCCCTTAGGGTTTCTCTTAGTTTTGAAAACCCATTTGCAGCCTATAGGTTTGCAATTTTATGGCAGGTTCACTAGTTCCCACACACCAACTTTCTCCATATAGTTAATTATGATTTCATAGCTCCCCACCAATTTTCACTTTTCTCATTGGACATTGCTTGCATATAGTTCATGGGATCTTCAATTGCATTCACATCATGCTTAGATTCTTGTAAATATACATAGTAGTCATCAGGTAGTACTCTTTTTCTTGGTCTTTGTGATCTTCTCAACTCTATGTCAATGTTCATGGTTTTGTTCTGCTGGTTGATTTTCATTTGTGTTTTCTGGTGGCAGAACTTGTTGTTCTTGAGTTTCTTGTTCAAGTATCATTGGATCCCCAACGATTTCATCTTCCTATACAGATTGCGCGCTACTAAAGTCAAATCTAGGTAACACCAAAATTCTGTTATCTGCATTAGAATTCACTGTATCTCCATTTTCTATTATAACTTCATCAAAATTGAAATTTTCTTCTTCTGTTGCCTCATTTTTAGATTCTATAAACACTGCTCTTTGAGTTTCTACAAATCTTGTTGTATTTTGAGGGTAGTAAAATCTATAGCCTTTAGTTCTTTCTGGATAGCCAACAAAATAGCCACTAACTGTTCTTGAATCCAACTTCTTTTCCATAGGATTGTATGATTTTTCTTCAACTTTACAGCCCCACACTCTAAGGTAATTCAAACTTGGTTTTCTTTTAACCCAAACTTCATAAGGGATAACATTTACACTTTTAGTAGGTACTCTATTCAATATATGGCTCAGATACCACATGTAAGTTCTTTCTTGTCTTTGAATTTAAACACTAACCTTGGTCAGACATGGCTGTGGTGAAGGTATAGAAATCTTCTTCTCCTATGCAGTCCATTAACTCTCTTTAGATGGGGTGAGATATCAATATGAGTGTGTCTTGACTACTAGGGAAGAAACCTCTATATATATATGCATTGCTTAAGTATTTTGCCCATCAAAAAACACTTAAACAAATCCTGATTGCACTAGGATAGAATGGTTTAATCCATGTAGGACTAGGAATCCTCAAAGCTCTAGCTTTCTAATTAAACTGCACTTTAAACTAGAACTACAGATATGCTTGAGTTCTATTTCTTATTTAATACTAAACTGCAACTCCTTATGCGATTAGTAGACCATTCTAATATGGTTTAAGACAATGTAATGTCTTACACTTCTACCATAGTTTCCATTATCTAGACTTGCCTTTGAATCTAAATAATCTTTTGCATGCATATTTCCATAAAAATCAGCAACTTCAATTTTAATTCCTCCACCATTCAAACCCAATGCACGAACCAAAACAGCTCTTCCAATCCACCTCGATCACCATCACTATGGTTGCATTCTAGAATCTCCATATAGGCATCCATGAATTCGTGTCTTTGGAGAGCTTACACCGCTCTCGACATATCTTCCATTGTATGCCGCATCTCAATCATCTATGTGTGTTGGGCTTGGTTCCCTTGTCCACAACCTCTACCACGACCAACCATGCTGTGGAGGAAGGATTTTCCTAGCATCTAGTACCAATTTGATGCAGGGTAGCGTCTATAAGTCGTTATCCAGTGAACCAAGCAGTCCCAAAATACATATAATAAAGGATAAAGCTATAGAATAGAAGTTAGAAGGAAGATAATTGAGTTCTAGGTCTATCCTAAAAGAAATTATAGAGTCTAAAGTCTGGAATTACATGCATAAAAAATGGAATACATAAGTATCTTAATAGCCTACTTATACATGAATCTCTTAATAGCCTATTCCTTTTGATTCCAATGGAGGCCAGCTAATAATAAAAAAGGGCATAGTCAAATAAAATAAAATATTAATGGAAGTACTATAATCAACCTATGTATTTAATTTTCATATTAAAATACGGATTTTCACCTATGTATATAGATAGGTGTCAGACCAAATCTTTTTCTTGAAGGACCCATTCCAATTGATGGTGTTCTTTGGGCTTTTTTTCTCTGCTTTAGGTCTATAGATATTTATTTAAGAGACTTTGTCCCTTTTTTTCTCTGCTTTAGGTTCATACTAGACTTCATGCGCGTGAAAGTAACTACACATTCGTACTAGTTAAGTACAGAAGATGTCACGTTTAAGGTAACTACACATTCGTACTAGTTACGAACTGATGACCTATTGGATATGAATACATTACAAATCCACTAGGCCACCAGAGACCAGCTTTATAGACTACGCATAAATGTAAAATGGTGTCGGTTTCCTTAGAAACTTTTGTATAACACACGGAAAGTGTATTTCGTTGATAATGGTAAAATCCTACAAAGTGTTAAATATATAATATATACTCTAATTATTTTTTATATTGGTCTATTTTTCATTGGACTTTGTACAGATTGGGAGACAAGATATAGAGATAAGCATTTCATCTACGTGTCTTTGATATCACAAGGAAATGGATATTGTTATTTCAATTGTGTCCAAAATTGCAGAGTCCTTGGTGACACCAATAGGCAGAGAATTTGGCTATTTGATTTACTATGATACCAACATGAAAGATCTAAAGGGTGAACTAAAACAGCTTTTTGACATGAAAGATGGGGTGCAAGAATTGGTTAAAGCTGCCAAAAGGAATGGTGGAGTTATCAACTCTGATGTTCAAAGTTGGCTAACAAGTGTTAACGAGTTAATTCAGAAAGTGTCGCATTTTGAGGAAGAAGTCAACATGAAAAGGCGATGCTTGTACCGGTGGAATATGAGTAGGAAAGCCACTAAGATTACACAAGATGTTCTTCATCTCCAAAAAAAAGGAACATTCAATAATGTTGCCCATCCTGCACCTCCACCGATGATATCGTCAGCATTCAAAGAAGGTTTTAAGGATTTTAAATCCAGAATGACATCTGTGAATAGGGTGATAGAGGTTTTGAAGAATGAAGAAGTTAGAATGATTGGGATTTGTGGTATGGGGGGTGTGGGTAAAACCACAATGGTGAAAGAAATCATCAAAAGATTGGAAGGATTGAAAGTATTCGATAATATTGTGATGGCAGTTGTGTCCCAAACCCCAGACATTCAGAAGATTCAATCAGAAATTGCAGAGCAGCTGAGGTTTAAATATGACGAGAATACCGAAAGTGGAAGAGCGCGAAGACTCCACGGAACACTAATGGAAATAAATAGGATCTTGATTGTATTAGATGATGTGTGGACAGAGCTCGATTTTGAGGCTATAGGACTTCCTTCTGGACTTACTCATAAAGGGTGCAAAGTTTTGTTGACCTCACGAAACGAGGACGTGTGCAAAGCAATGGGAAGTAAAGAAATTTTTACACTCCCAGTTTTAACAGAAGAAGAATCATGGGAACTCTTCCGTGAAATGGTAGGTGAACCCTTGGACTATCCTGATTTGGCAAAACAAGTCACGAATGAGTGTGCAGGTTTACCTCTTGCTATTTTAACTGTTGCGACAGCACTAAAAAATGCGAGGAAGTATGAATGGGATGATGCCCTCAAACAGCTACAAAGTTCAGTTTGGAATAACAGAGTTTATTCAAGCATACACTGGAGTTATGATAGATTGGAGAGTGATGAAGCGAAGTCGTGCCTTTTGCTTTGTTGTTTATTTCCTGAAGATTATGATATTCCAATTGAGTATTTGGTTAGATATGGGTGGGGCCGAGGGTATTTTAGTAACACGGATTCGGTGGAAGAAGCAAGAAATAGAGTGCATTCTTTGGTTGACAAACTTCAAAGAAGGTTTTTGTTGCTAAATAGCAAAAGGAAAGACCATACCAAGATGCATGACATAGTTCGTGATGTTGCCATACAAATTGCCTCAAGAGATCCCCATAGATTTCTAGTAAGATGTGATGCTGAAAAGAAAGGGTGGCCAAAGATATACGACCATTACACAACAATCTCACTGATACCAATTAATATTGATGAGATCCCAGTTGGTCTGGAGTGTCCAAAACTTGAGCTTCTACACTTAGAAGGCGAACGTTATTCGGAAGATAGCATGGACATCATGTGTAAAGGGATGAAAGAGCTGAAGGTTTTAAGCATGGGTGGGATATCAGCCTTGCCAAGTTCACTAGGAGTACTGAAGAGCCTTCGAACCTTGTCCCTAAATGGTTGTCGTTATTTAACCGATATATCTGATGTTATTGGAAAATTGGAAAATTTAGAGATCCTCAGCTTTCGTGAATGCGTTGACATGTTAGAGTTGCCGATGGAAATTGAACTTCTTAAACATTTAAGGTTGTTAGATATCACGGATTGTAATCGTCTTGAGAAGATTCCACATGGTCTCTTATCGAGCTTATCTAGTCTTGAAGAGCTGTATATGGAAAAGAGTTTTCGCAAATGGGAACGATCAGCAGCAGAAAGCGAAGATAAGGGGATGGCAAGCCTTGTTGAGGTGATGTCTTTATTGTCTAATCATTTGAAGGTTTTAGTCATAGATATACCTGATTTCAACTTCTTTCCAAAAGACTTTAACTTGACAATCCAGGCAACAATAAGATTCTACATATCCAACAGAGAGGAAAAAGGATGGTTTATTGGAGACAAACTTCCATCAACAAGTAATGGTTGTTATGCATTCGAAAATAAGTTGGATATTGTTCAAAGTGATGCAACGGAATTCATGGAGATTCAAATTGTTCGACTCTTATTTAAGAAATGTGAAGATTTAATCTTGCTAGGGATTGAGAATTTAAAGTATGTCCTCAATGAATTAGACCAAGAGGGATTGCAACACTTAAAATTTTTAACAATTTGGGACTGCCCTGAGATAGAATACCTTGTAAATGGAGCAAGTTGGACTCAACAAACAGCCTTCCCTCTCATCCAATCAATTGAACTCTATTGGATGCCCAAGCTAAAAGCAATATGCCACGACCAACTTCCACAGAGCCCTTTTATCAACTTAAGATCTCTTCAATTACGTAATTGCCCTGTTTTAAAATATGCCTTTTCTCTATCAGTAGCAAGCAACTTGGTTCAACTCCAAAGCTTACTTGTTTACAAGTGTCACCAAATGAAAGAAATCGTCTCAAAGGAGTGGAGGGAAGATGAGACGGCATCGGACATGATAGCTTTCCCTAAATTAACAAATTTGACACTCCAATTTCTATCCAGTGAATTCGTTGGTTTCTACGAAGCCAACAAGCTATACTCCAACCATGAGGTATGTTACATATATAACTTATTATTTCGATGCTTGAATAGTATAATTGTTTTGTTAATTGTTTGTGCCTCAAGTTTTTTTTTGTTTTTTTTGGTTTACTTCCCATGAGGTCTGAATTTAGTTTGACTATTATTTACTCATTTTCTTCCTAAAAACTGAAAATATTCTCATACTGATAAATGAGGAATTTAGTTTACTTGCCTTTACAATAAAAAATAAAAAATAAAAAATTGAGCATGTGCAGACCACAAAGAATATATATATATATATATATATATATATATATATATATATATATATATATATATATATATATTTTTTCGAGAAACCAAAACTCTTTCATATATATATATTTTTTGCACGTGGGCACTAACAAAATTACTATCTTAATTGCCACGAAGTCTAGCTTTTATGTGATTATTATTCTGCAAAGCAGAGGAGAGGTTTTGTCTGAACAGTATCAGCATAAAGAATCTAGAAATTGACTAGTCCTCCGATTAAAATTTGGTTTTATTAATATTTTAATATGAAGTTATTAATTTCAGTTTTGAGAGGAAAATGTCTGAAGTTGATCTATAAAATGTTTCTTTAAATATTTATTAATTAATGAATCTTTTCAGGATCAAAATGTGGTAGGAACTTCATATGATGAGCATCAATCTTCTAGAAGCTTTGAAAGAGCAGTATTTCCATCAAAGTGCATTTTATGGTTACAAAATCTTGAAGAAGTGGCACTAACATTTAACAATGGCATTGTAGATGTGTTATTTGATCTGAAAGGCCACATGGTTCCAGCATTTTCTCATTTACGAAAATTGGAGATTTCATTTGGGACAATTCAACACCTTTGGAAGAACATTCCGCGTGGATTCCAGGGCTTCCAAAACTTAAGATATTTAAAAATAGGTGGTGGTGGTGATCTCCAATATGTGTTCCCACATTCAATTGCCAGGCTACTTGTGAATCTTGAAAAGCTCAACATAGCGCATTGCATGAAAATGGAAACTATAGTCAGATCCGCAGATGAAAATGAAAAAGAGGATCAGACGGGCATGACTTTGTTTCCCAAACTAAATAGTTTTTATCTAGAGGGGCTTCGGAGTCTTGAGAGTCTTTGTCCTGATGCTTCTACTTCTTTATGGTCAGCCGCCAAAGTTATGTCTGTGGAAGGATGCGACAAACTGAAGACATTGGCTTTAGTAATTCCACAAATAAAAAAGTTGGAGAAAGATTCAACAGCTCATCACGAAGACGAAGACGAAGGTATTTCATCAGGATCTTGTGGATCTTATTCATGTGGCCCAATGACCGAACCTACTTCAAGAAGAAATATTGTTCAAATATTGCCACGTCCAATCAATCAAGAGGTAAGCATTTCAATTTACTATTATTTTACACAATTGAGAATGAAAATGACATTGCCATATTGAAATTATATAAATTATATACGGTTGCTCAATTGATGTTTGATTTTCTAGGTTGCACCAACAAATCTTGATCAAGACTCAAATGATTACGATAATCTAGAACGTCTTTCTGTAGGTTCTTGTGAGTCACTGGAAGTTGTTTTCCAACTCAAGGGACCAAAGGCTGTGGAAAGCCATAATGTTGAAGTATTCAATAAGTTGTGTTATTTGTTGTTGAACAAATTGCCAAGTTTAATGCACGTATGGGAAACGGGCGGTTCACAACATATCACAGGCTTCGGAAACTTGACATTCTTAAGTGTATCCTACTGTGGCAGTTTGCGATATTTGTTCTTGTCAAATGTAGCCAAGCTCCTTGTCAATTTAAAGGACTTAGAAGTTGGGGATTGTGAGAAGATTGAACAAGTTATTGCAAAAGAATACACTGAATGTGCTGATCAGGAAATTACATTTCCTCGACTGAATTCCATGACGCTTGAAGATCTACCAAACCTCAGTTGTTTCTCTACTGAAGCTTATACTTTGAAGTTGCCATCTTTGATGGAATTGACGGTCAAAAGATGTCCATATTTAAAAACATTTGCTTCTGAGGTTGTCAACACACATTCTAGAATCCAAGTACACACAGAGTTGGGAAAGTCTGAGTGGATGGGGGATCTCAATAGCACTATAGGGAACATTCACGAAAAAAGGTATGCTCCTGAATGTTTACTGGTGTTTAGTCAATAATATAACAATAAAAGTGTTTCTTTTTCAAACCTGATTGCATCTCAATGATACACATTCTTTTCTTTTGAATAGGAGACCGAATTCTAATGAGATAGTAGAGATATGATGTTAACACAGAGAAGTGCAGAGGTGAGTATATATATATTGCAAATCTTACTAAAAAAAATACGCCATGTTATGCCATATTAAGGAAAGAATTAAATTGAGTTAGCAAGATCAAATTACGGTTCTAATGATATAAAAAAAAAAAATTACGTGTGCGATTGTTTAAGCTTCGATTTGACAATAAATTACAATGTATTTCATGTGTGTTTGAGGTGTTCTGTCATTGCGATATAGTAGACAAAAACAAAACAAACAACCTAATTGTGATGTGGTATCTCATTAGAACATCTCCAATGGGCTCCTCCCTAAATGAGATTGTAAGTTAAAATTTAGAGTGAATGTCAGGAACCCAACTCCAAATATGCTCCTGTCTTGATTATTAAAATAAGGAGACCCTTGGTTGCTCTAAAATATGATGATATATAGGAATTGACTGTTTTTAGTGATATGATCATGTTTTGGTTTTGTTAAATTATACCGATAGGAATGGTCAGCATAATTCAATTTTTCCTAGCTAGTTTCTTCAGTTAGTTTCTCTAAGCTTCTAAGTATCTCAAAATATGAAGTTCTACAATTTCTTCAGTTAAAAAAAAATGCCTAGGCAGAGTATTTAGAGCCTTCTAAAATTTGAATTTTGTAGATTTGTCTAGAGATTTCTGAATGTTGTAGCTTTTGCATCATTATCAAAAGTGCATTGGATGAACACTTTCAATTTGCATCCTTCTCTTTAGCTTTGTATAACCATTTGTCACTTTCGATTTTAGTATAAGCTGATGAGTATTATTTTTCTAGTTTAATATTGTTTCCTTCTGTTCAGCACGTTGATGAGGAGGTTGAGTTCTCTTCTGAAGAATATGATGAGGAGGTTGAGTTCTCTTCTGAAGAATATAATGAGGAACAAGTTGATGAGGAGTTGAATACAGACTCTACAGAGTGAGTTCTTGAAGTTTGGAATAGCAAGCTGCAATTCGACATCTCTAACCTCATCAATTCTTGAGAAACAATCCTATTTCAATTCCAAGTATTGAAGTGTATTATAATTCATGTACTGGATTTCATTTGTATATCATTCAAATGTTTGAGCAGATCTGATGGTTAAAGCATAAGTTCATGTATATTTTAGAGTTATAAAGGATTGATGTTAAATTCTCTCTTCAAATAAATACTTCTTGAAGATCCCTCTGCTACAATTTTTTCGACTTTGTTTGCCTCTGGAGTAAAAACAGGTCAAAATGGAGTACACCAGCATTCCGCTGCAAGAAATGCCAAAGAATTGTTGCATTACAGGACAATGTTGTGGATCACATTCCAGGCGAGGGTGGGAAATCATTTGAGTGGCAAAAGCGAAAAAGTAGCATAAAACTCATATGTTTATAGGACTGCATAAAACCAATTAATTTGAAAGGATTGCAACTTTTCGGGGGGAGGGAAGAAGAATGACAATAAGCATAAAATGAGGATTCATATCCTTACTAATTCATTATATTGTGGATCCATATCCTTGTAAAATGAGGATTTATAACATTATGGATTGGATGAACCTTAACTTTGTAATCCCTGTTCATAAAGTGTAACTCGTGACCCAAATCTTGTAATGTACATGTTTATAGATTCTCTTTACAACGTTATGATACCCTCATATCCCAAATTTGTAAAATCAGCCCTTAATCTTGTAAACCCTCATCTTTACTAAAATAAGGACCTAATTTACATCTTCAAGGTCGCAATTACTAATTTCTTGTAATGTGGATCCATATTCTTGTAAAATGAGGATTTACAACATTATGGATTCGGTGAACCCTAATGTTGTAATTCTGGTTCAAAAACTTGTAAATCGCTACCCAAATCTTGTAACTTATAAGTTTTGGGATTCTCTTATAATGTTATGGTACCCATCATATCCAAACTATTGTAATACCGGTCCCTAATCTTGTAAACCCTCGTGTTTACTAGAATAAGGACCCTATTTTACATCCCTAAGGTCCACACTTACTAATTCCTTGTAATGTTGATCTATGTCCTTATAAAATGGGAATTTACATGGGAAGCTAGAGGATTGGTAACTTTCTTCTCCTTCATTACCTCATTTAGTACTTTATTATGTTACAATACATATATCAAATTTCGAGTATTTTGGTTGAAGTTACACATATTATATGTAAATACTATATTTATGAGTGGATATTTTTATTTAACAGTTTTTTTATAAATGGGAAGAGGAAACCTATATAACAAGGATATGAACCAAAAATCAAAGGAGGATCATAAGGGAAATTCTTGTGAGAACATGAATATGAGGATGACAATATATTAATTTATTTGTTTAGGCATAGAAATAAGTTCGTAAAAGCATATTTTGAATATCGTACGAGTCATATTCAAGAAATAATAAATAGTTTTAGTTTTAAGACATTTGTCTCAAATTATTTTAGAATTAGCTTGAATTCTAAAATTTCGTACATGAGGAGCGAATGAGAGGGTAACTCAATCACTTTCTTCACCTACCTCAATTAGTATTTTGTTATGTTACATACTTATATAAATTTCGAGTATTTTAGTTGAAATTGTATATATTATATGTAAATATCATATTTATGTATTATATATTGATTAAAAGTGAAATATATATTATTTAAGTATTATATTATTAGATATTCTTATTTAACATTTTTTTATTAATCGGAATGTGAACGAATTACATCACAAGAAGGTGTGAACAAATCATTGCTTGTTTTAAGTATCCCAAGTCTTCGTATATTAACTACATGTTGCTGTTATATTTCTGGAATCCAAATAGCTGCTTTTGTTTCTTCAGTTCAGATAAAAATGGGAGATGATTTTGACACTCCAAAATTCTCCTCCCACACTACTTTACTCTCTCACAAGATGAGTGCCAAACTCATAGGGTCCTCTTGAGTGAGAGAG
Organism: Prunus campanulata; assembly: GCA_034190965.1. NCBI lineage: Eukaryota > Viridiplantae > Streptophyta > Magnoliopsida > Rosales > Rosaceae > Prunus > Prunus campanulata. Next base: position 10,013,326 of record CM067214.1, on the reverse strand, counting down.
TAGAGGAGTGTGGAAGGTGATAGTTGGAGTGCCAAAATCATCACCCTTTGAAATATATAAATTCCTGAGAAATTGAATTGAAGAAAAAGCAGAGTGGGTTACAAATGCTTAACAGCTTTAGTCTTTATCTTCCTCTTTTGCAATCCTACAGATGCACTAGGATCCCTGAGGCAAAGCTGTGAGTTTGTTTGCCCCAATGATGGTTTAAACAAATGAAGTACTACCACATCAGTTTGTATATGAGTTGGTGTGCCTAGGATTATATGTAAAATTCATTGATAGGAAGGTATTAAGGAGCCATTGCTTACCAAATTGGTTGTATATCATTGAAGTAGGATGTGAGATGGTTGGTCCAGCTTTTGGTGGGGTGATTGCTCAAAGAATGTTATTTCGAGAAGCGAGAGGGTTTGGATTGAGCATGGAGACACTGCTGGATTATGAAAAATCCCTAAGTGAAGCTTCCAAGGTTCTGAAAGGAACTCAAAAATGCCAAAGGTTCAGAATTCCAGAAACAAAATTGTAGCCCTCAGAATAAAAATAATCTCACTTGTCAAATTAGCTTAGGGAAACTAACACAAAATTGCGACAATGCTGCTACGGTATCCATGAACTGTACTTCCCAATCTGTTTTATAAATTGTTTGCCATTCTCCTCTACCTTACCTAACATTTTAGCAGATGAGAAAAAGAAAAAGAAAAAGAAAAAGAAATGCTTACCAGAACAGCAGTGACAACTGTGAAGGGTGTAGCAACTGCATGGCAAATGTTCTTGATGTTTATTACTATGTGAAAAGTTGTTTGTCCCAGAATAGGAGGCATTATAAGTTATGCCTACTCATTTTCACTGGAGGTTTCAAATTGAGTGGCAAATGTGAATTTCTGTTTTCGCTGCTATAATAGAAATATTTTATCCATCCTTTCAGGTGAATCTTATCATTGTGGGGGATAAAATAGACAATCCTAAATTTGGGGCAGATCCTGGGTTGCCTAGTGAAGCTGCCTCTGGAGTAAAAACAGGTCAAAATGGAGGAAAAACTGGTACACCAGCATTCCGCTGCAAGAAATGCCGAAGAATTGTTGCATTGCCGAAGAAATCTCTTCTTTCTCCTTACTTTTATCGGAAGAGGAAAGAAATGGAAATCTAGAGTTCTCTGATATCTCAACCACAAGGGTGAAGTGAAATGCAGAAATGTTAATGGGTATGGGCTTTCTTCTCAATACTTGACTTACTAAGTACGAGTGAACCAACTACAATGAGCAGGGCACCTGCAAACCACTGTCAAACAAGCCTTCTCATCATCAGATACGCAAAAGAAACAAGTCAAGAAACATTTTCTCAAGGTTCTTATAATGAAAAATCATTATAATTTATATATATATGCAGCAACAGAAATGCATAATAGCAATCACATTTGTAGTGCTCCGAAACCAGAATGAAAATCTTTGGTGCAAACACTCCACCATTTAACAATGTCATTCGTTTATTAAATTCTATGCTTCACATTCAAAATCAAAAGCAATGCCTCGTATAAATAACTTGACAGAGTTAATAATTTTGGCCAATTTGATCAAATTGGATGGATCCTCTGCTATAATCAAAGGAATGTCAAACAGTCATAACTCAGAAAGAAGCATATCCTAAGCAAGCATATCAAAATGAATACATCAGTGTAAGTTGGTCCAAAATCATCAGCATGAATTGATTTACCTGAAAAGATAAGGGTTCTTGGAACAAAAAGTATCCAGCTAGACCAGAAGACAGGAAGTTTGCAGCAAAATTTGTGACAGTAGCTTGCAGCAAAATTGGTTGTATATCATTGAAGTAGGATGTGAGATGGTTGGTCCAGCTTTTGGTGGGGTTATTGCTCAAAGAATGTTATTTCGAGAAGCGAGAGGGTTTGGATTGAGCATGGAGACACTGCTGGATTATGAGAAATCCCTAAGTGAAGCTTCCAAGGTTCTGAAAGGAACTCAAAAATGCCAAAGGTTCAGAATTCCAGAAACAAAATTGTAGCCCTCAGAATAAAAATAATCTCACTTGTCAAATTAGCTTAGGGAAACTAACACAAAATTGCGACAATGCTGCTACGGTATCCATGAACTGTACTTCCCAATCTGTTTTATAAATTGTTTGCCATTCTCCTCTACCTTACCTAACATTTTAGCAGATGAGAAAAAGAAAAAGAAAAAGAAAAAGAAATGCTTACCAGAACAGCAGTGACAACTGTGAAGGGTGTAGCAACTGCATGGCAAATGTTCTTGATGTTTATTACTATGTGAAAAGTTGTTTGCCCACGCGTAGCCCTTCTTGTTGTTACCCTCCATCAAGCCACCAAACTCTTCAATTTTGCAGGGTGAAGGAAATTGGGTCGAGAAGATTTTGACTGGGGGGAGCGGACGATGTCGTTTTTCCTAATCGTGAAACGGCATGTCCTTTGTTTGTTGCTCACAAGTCGCCTAGTGGACGACAAAAGTGGACGGTGGACAGTGAGGCGGCGAAAAGAGGAGCAAGGCGGAGGCGCTAAGTTTTTCACGAAGAAGAAGATCAGATCTGACCTAACTTCTTTCACTAAACGACACCGTTGCCTCTTCTGTCTTTTAAAAAAACAAATATTCTGATACGCCTCTTATGGTCCCTTTTGGACGAAACTCATCGTTTTATTCAAGTTTAGCTTTTTCAAAAGCAAGTAGTGCCATTATAAAGCCCAACAAAAAAAGCCCTTAATAATAAGAGTATGCGTTATTAATGTCCACTTAATAACATGTTTAAGACTTTTTTTTTTTCAAAATAATACTAATTCATAGGTTATATTAAATAAAATTTTACAATGATTAATATTGGGCTCAAGTAATTTGTATTTTTATATTCACTCTATAAAATAATATATACTCAAAAAGCTTATGTTTCAATGCCTCAAGGCTTACGTCTCGCCTTGTGGGACAAAAGCCGCCTTGCCTCTGCGCCTCGTCTTTCAAAACGTTGATCTCAAGGGACAAAATGATGGAATTTGAAAACATTGAGAAAATGCTTCCTTGATCTGTGTTATATGAGGTTTTGGGGATTTGGGTTTTGTTTTTCTCATTTTCCAATGCAAACTTAGTTTAGGTGTTGAAAATATCGTTCTGCATAACAGGATAAGTTGAGTTTTGACCATATAATATGAACAAAATCCCTGACTGGGAAAGTAATTACTCTTTCATCTGTTATATATGAATTGCCTTTGATCATTGACAAGTTCTATGACCATCAGCCACAAGTACCAATTTCCTTTTTGAAATATTTGTTCCCTCTGGTTGTACAGTAGAGAAACTTTTAGCCATGTTAGACCACATTCATTCCTTTAGCCATCTTTATTAGTCATGTTCATTTGTGAATTGTTAGTTCATGTATTTTTTAGAGTTATCAAGGATTGATGTTAAATTCTCTCTTCAAATAAATAGTTCTTGAAGATCCCTCTGCAGCAAGCAAAGAAAGTTTAACTACAGAATGTTAATCCCCTTCCCGCCTATGTAGAGTTGAATTTTTCTGATTGTGAAAAACTCAAGGACTAGAGTGATTGTTTTCTTTTTTCCATATACAAGATGGGATTTTCAATTTTCCTTTTCTTTTTTAAAAATCCATGTCCATGTCCGAGACTTCATTACAGTCAGAACAAAATAACTTAAAAAACAAAAAACGAATCATTTTAATAACTCAAAATCAAATTGAATAATTCAAGGACCAGTGTGATTGTTTTCTTCTTGCCATACAAGATTAGAGTTCATATATATATATATATATATATATATATATATATAAAATTTCTTCTTCCCCGAGGTTCTGATAGTTTTTTTTTTCTTTCTTTTTATAAGAAAATTCCATGTCCAAGTTTTACGAGGAGTGGAAAGAGATAGAAATAGAATTTCACAGCTGTATAATATAGAGTTTATTAACCATTTAAACGAATAATTTAGTTGAGGGACCAAAATGTAACTCGGGTATAAATTTAAGGACCATTTGAGTAAATAACCCTAAAAAAATGACTTCATACTGATCTCACCAAATTACACCCAAAAAATAAAAACCAGTTTTCATTCTAAAAGTTATCAAACCAAACATGCATGGATATATCTAAATTATATAAAATGGATTATGATGGAAATTATCCAACCAAAAAAGAAAAAGAAAACCAGTTTTTATTATAGAAGTTATCAAACCAAACTTGCAATATATACAAATGTGCAAAATGTATATCTAAACAGGTAGGATATGGTATGTATATCATCACCGGATAATTCAACAAAATCAACTTCATTACGTATTTGTGTTTTCATTCTTTAATATTGAATACTTTTTTTTTTGGTTCCAAATTTTTAGTTATTGAATATCAGAAATTATTTTTTGGGCCTAAAATCTAGGAAGCAAAGAAGTCGATTTCCTAAGTCTATATAACTAGGTAGAACCTTCAAAGCTTTTCATAAAAAAGGAAAGAAAAAAATGTTGGAGCAGTTACATTTGAGACTTCTCACCCTAGTAACATAAGTCGATGTTCGTTGCAACACTTTCTCTTTCTTTGAGATCAAAGTTAGGAGAAGGAGTTGCACCGAATTTCGAGTTAAGTTACTTTCGGTGAATTTCAACTTCATTTCAACTTCCCCCGACAAGAAGCATAGCTAAGGTAAATATGCACAACAATACTGAGTGTTTCTTATTGCATGATTCTCAATTTGATGTTTGCTATTGGTTTCTATGAATCTTGAAACTCTGGGTGTTTCATTCTGATGTAACAGTTTTGTTTTTTTTCTGGTTCAAGTTGTTCTTTTGTGGTTTTTAACGCTTCGAAATCTGAAAACTCTATCTGGGAATTTTAAGAAGCTACCCTGCTGCTCATTTAGGTATATGATGCTTTTGACATGATATTTATGAGTTTTCTCAAATTGGTTTTGATTTCTTTGAGTCTGTCAAAATTATTAAGTTTGGTCTCGTGGTTCCATAGGTTTAGCAAAATCAAACCGAATAACTCAAGAACTACTGTGATTGTTTTCTTTTTGTCATACACGATTAGGGTTCATACATTATTTCTTCTTCCGCAAGGATTAATTCTTATGGTTTTTATCTCACCAACACACCCAAAATATATATTTTTTTAAATGATTAAAAAAAAAACCAGTTTTCATCTAAATGAAAATGGTACTTGCAAACATAAATGGTGTACTAGCCATTTTTGAAAATGTAAATTATGTGTCAACCTTCCACTTTTGTTCTTTTTTTTAAAAAAAAAATTTTAAAGTCGGATAAATACAACATTTAAATTAGATCAACAACAATCTTCTCATTTAAATTATCCAAACCAAAATATACAAAAACCAGTTTTAATTTTAAAAGTTATCCAACCAAAAATATTCTATTTTCTATTTTTTAATATTCTCTTTTCCAATTTCTTGAATATTTGAGTAGATATTGTTTTAAGTTTCCCATTTTTTATCAGACATTGTTTAAGTTTCCGATTTTTTTATCAGACATTGCTTTTCAGGTGATGAGCTTTCATTTTAAGCTGTTTTCTTGCATCCAACTTCTTGCTTTTCAGGTGATAACTCACAACGTACATTCATACGAAACAAAACAATGGAACACCAAACGAAGGTAACTGCCAATGGAAGATGAGATATTGTAATAAATTATATGAAAACAAAAAACTGGGCATGGAAATCCGTGAAGATGGGAGCTGGGTTTTGCTTCTTCTCGTTTATTTGGAACTTTGGAGTTTTGTTTATTCAGAAAATTTCAGACTTTGAGAGAGAGAGAGAGGGGGGGAGCGATGAGAGAGAAAGTGCGAAGAAGGGACGTGGAACCCGCCACTGGAAACAGGCCTTGTCATTATTACCATTTTCAGCCTCTTTATTTCTGACTCCTGTTCTACTTTTACCGCGAAGAAAGTGGGTAAATTCTTCCTCCCTTTGTTCTCTGTCAAAATTACAACTCTCTTTGTTTATGTGGATTTTTATTACCGCCTCTTTTTAGCTGATAAATAAATTTCACAGCACATGGTGAGTTTAGTATATTATCCAGGAGCTTAGTATATTATCGTTCCTCTTAATATGAAATGTTTGGTTAACAAAAATTCACAGCTCATCATTTACTTATAGGGAAGGTTGGGGATGAGTATTGTAATTTTTCATATTCTAACTTCTCATGCGTTATAAATACGTAGGTATTATTGGAATTATTCTAATTCCTAATTTACACATACGGAATCAAAACGTATATAATTTTCATGAACATAATCAAGCAAATATAGCGATGGCTTAACTGCCACTCACCAACTGTAATTAAATTATCGTTTCTATACCTCCTCCGACCGTTCACTATCGCTCTTCCTCCGTTGGCTGTCCACCAATTGATGAAGAAATTTTTTCCACATTTGCTAGACTTCATTCCAAATTGCAGTTCAACATGTTTAACATTGAAATGATGATATTCAACAACTTATTCCTTAACTGGACTTATACTTAAGGAAAGACAAAGGGGCCTTTAACCAGATCATTGTATAGCTCTTACCTCAATACAACTCATTCTCCATCTCTATTTCTACCTCTAGTAAGTATATTGTCTACAATGGTTTCCAGACTTCCCCTCACTTAATTCTTTTCAGCCCCACGGGCAAAAGGAGAAGGACCGCATTCAGAATGTCTGAATTGGCGGAAATAAATACAGCGTATAAAGGAATGTTATGAAATTATTACATGCAAGAAGCATCACTAATTTGGATGCAAATTTCATATACATTGTCAGTATCGTACAACTACCATTTTTATTATCCAGGTTCATCATATCTTTCGACATTTGATTCTTTAACCAGACTTTTCGCATTAAGAAGCAGGAAACTATCAACCAACCTAGTAAATTCTCTCAGCTGTGGAGACAGGACGAAGAAAGACAACAATGACTGTGATGTTGTCTTTGCTGCCACGCTCTGCTGCTTCTGTCGCCAATCTCTTGGAGCACATTCCAGGCTCTTTCACAGTGTCCTTGATTATGCTTACAACCTCTGCATTGCTCACAACATCCCACAATCCATCACTTGCCATTACCTAACAAACAAAAATGTTTTTTCTCAAAAACGTAAGAATAAGAAAAAAGAGTAATTGTAATTTAGATTGAATATCTTAAGCAACCAGATTATTTGTTTTTAGACAGAAAACTCAATGTCGGTTATGTTGCCTACCAGCATGAAATGTCATTGTCAAAAATAAATAATATACAAATAAATAATTTTCCAGTATTTTTAACTTCATGGAACATTTTGACTCGTAACAGAGCTCTCTGAGATTTTTTAAACAGCATCCAGCAACATTGAAGACCAGCACTATCAGAATATGCTAAGTTTATGACAGAACTTCCCAGTCAATATTAGCAATTTAGTAATCTATGGACAACTGCTTACATGTGTATGGCCTCCAAGATTCCATCATGGTATCACACTTAAACTTATAAATGAACAACAGTCTTATTCTTACCCTGTATTTAAGGTGAAAAAATGATTATCACTGACAAGATGCCAGAAAAGCCCCTACGACAAACATAGAATAATAGATAACTGGGCAGGAAGACGTGCAATATTTTGTGGTGTCTGAGCAGTAAACAGGATGAAAGATGATTACAGTGATAATTGTAGAAGGGAATATTCAAGAAGCATGTATGCCTATAATTAATTCATAGAGAAAGAAAGCTTCAAATGTTGATCACAAAGTAAAATCTACTTGAAGCTCTACATGCAAGAAGCATATTCAGAAGAGGTTCTTTCCTCATTCATGTTATATTCTTTCCAAAACCTAACTACTAGTTTTGAAAAATCAATTCATATATCTGTCACCAAACTTAATATCTATTTATCAAAATCTTATTTCTTACCAAATACTCATCTTCTGCCGAAAGAATAGTTTCAGTTATCTCAGGTTCTGCCGTTACAGCAGGCTTTAGATCATCATCCCCTATGGAACGAGTGACCTGTTGAAAGAAATAATGTAAAACATGCACATATACAGCATTTTAATAAGGTAACGCCCGTTCACTGCCATGATGCCATCTTCAGGTGGCAAAGGGAATAATCCAAATACATGTTACTGTTAGATTAAAAATTTACATGTAATACAGGTTATAAGTTTCTGAAGCATGTCTTTCCAAGAGAGGAGAAAAAAAAAAAAGCTGATTTGATGCAGTACACCAGAATTTTATTCACAAGTTCCTTCAAAAAGGAAAACCCATAAATGTGGGCTGATTAAAACTTATAAGAATCCATCTTCCTAAATAACAGCAGAATTAACAGTACTGGCACAACCAACCTAAAGATCTACCCTTATACAAATCGTCATGTAAAAAAGAGATGTCAATGTCGTCAAACAGCTCGAGATCAAGAAAACTCATATCAAGCATTACTTTTATATTCTTATAAAACCCACATGAATAGTCAACGGACCCCATGTTGTAGGCAACTTACATCATTGGTAAAAAAAGCTAGCAGTTGAGCACATATATTTGTAGAAACAAATCATTCATAATCTCATACTAAATTATAAATCGGAGTTCAATGAATGATTTTTCATAAACATAGAAGACCTGTCAGTCTAATTTTTTTATTAACTCTGCTACAAAACCTTTCCTCTTCAGAAAAATGAACTTTCTTTTGTAAAAGTCAGCAAGAACTCCTCTGTCATAGAAGATCAACCAAAAACGTTGGTTTCAAATTTTATTTTCCATTTTCTTAGAAGAAATATGTGCAAAACCAAAATGATAACAAGTTGTATTGCAAAACTGTTTCCCAACAAAGTTGCAATTATTTTATTTCAAAATTAGAATTGTACAGAACGGATTAATTTCTTTGGTAGCTGTTTATGTATACAATAACAATATACAAGGTCTATCTAAGTGGCACATATGTGCCTTCAAAGAAAATCTTACTTCGACATTACAATGGAAGATGATTATTTTTGCTTTTCCTCTCAGCCAGATCTTATGAATTGTCTAATTTTTTTATAACTCATTATAAAAGTTTTACCAATTAACTCGAAAAATAGGTTCATGTGCAAAACCAACATGACAACAAGTTGTGTCGCAAAACTGTACAAGTCTCAACAAAGTTGCAATTATTTCCAAATTAGGATTGTACAGAACTGATTAATTTCTCTTTGGTAGCTGTTCATGTATAAAATAATATATGAGCCCTATCTAAGTGGCCCATATGTGCCTTCAAAGAAAATCTTACTTTGACATTACAATGGAAGATGATTATATTTGCTTTTCCTCTCAGCCAGATTTTATGAATTGTCTATTTTTTTCTGAACTGATTCTAAAAGTTCTACCAATTAACTCAGAAAAAAGGTTTGTGTGCGAGCCTTCCATTTGGAAAATAATACTAACCTGCTCAAGTAAATTGCAGCATACAGTCCATTAAATCAGCAAACAAAAAGAAAACATTTTTGGAAGACAACATTACAAAACTATCATGATATCTAAAGGGACAAACCTGAAGAGCAGCAAGACCCACCCGCCAATTATCTACTTGCCATCTAACTTGTTCCCCAGCATTAATAACCCGCTCCCTCTCCTCAAGACAGCTTGCAACATGATCCTAATATTTCATCCATTATACTGAGAAAAAGAACACCTTGTACTAAACCAGAACAACCAAACAGGAACGTAAGAAGTTCCGGTCACCTTGCTTAGAACAAAGGGATGGCCAGCACGACACAATATGGTCCTGCAATCACCAGCATTAGCCACAAAAAGCTTGTTTCCAACAATAAGAGCAGCTGCTGCAGTGCAACCGGGATGCCAGTCCTTCTGGATAACTCTTTTGGATTTACGAGAAAAATCCAGCTCAGCTCTAAATGCAATATCTGTCTTAATGAATGCTTCGAATAATGCACCACTTGGACTGCATTAAAGGATAAAATCAATTATGGTCAAATAACACACACACACACGCACACGCACACACACATATATATATATATATATATATATATATATATATATATATGTATAATGTTGAAAACGAAATGGAAACGGAAGAAACCTGCTAGTTGAACTTAAAGCTTGCAAGAATCCTGGAAACGCTCGAGCTGAAAATTCGGCAGCTGCTGCACCTGCATTTGGTAAATCCTTGTAGCATAGCATTGGAATTTGGATGCATTAAGAATTAGTAGAAGGACTGAATCAACCGTGACACCAGTGAAAATCCTAAATACACAATTAGAATTAGATATATCACCGAAAATCACCTCTATGACCATCAAAGATACCAAAAGCATGTATGTCTCCTTGATGAAACATTTGGGGCAAAAGGAAATGAGTGTCCTCCATGGTCTCCCGTCTCCCGCATGTAGCAAAGGATCCCCAAGAAAGTATTGGATTATATGCCAAAGGATCATTTGATGCAAGCCAGATTGCTGTACCAGGTTTAGGTAGACAAGCTCTTGTGATGAAATTTTCTCCCTGAGTAAACCAGTTAATACCCTCTTGGTAAGCTTGAAGGCTGCTAGCAACATCTACCGGCTGATCACCAAGAGAATTAGAAGATTTGGGAAAGACAATATCCGATTCTTTTATATTTTCTCTCTGTTCCAAAATTGTACCAAGTTCTGCAACTATGTCATCGAAAGATGGTCTGTTTTGAGAATTTGCATCCCAACACCTCTCTATCAGTGACAACAAAGTAGATGGTGCACCAGATTCAAGACCAGCAAGAACAGGTCGCAATCCATCAGACACCACAGCTGCTATTAGTTGCTGCTCAGTGTAGTTCATCTCCAGTACAGTGTGTGCCTGCCAGCAACACAAATATTATGCATCAGTCAGCAGCTACCATGATCTTAAACAGTGATAAATTTGAAGAGTCAAATCCATAAAATAAAAAACCTATTCATATTAAACTACACAATTTATGTTGTATAACAAACACAATTCCATCAAAAGATGCCACTCTGAAACCCAAGAAAATAGTATTGTCAGAACATATACATGAATCCATTGATAGATGATAAGGAATTTTACTAAATATAAAGGATGACTGTCAAACAAAAATAGGTTATAGGATAGAAGCAAAGGCTTGACCAATGGATAGGGAAGAAATTTTCAGGCACAGTAATGGATTGTTGGGCAGTTAGCAATACTCTTCCGTGTTGAAGTCAATATATAGAACATAAAGGCACCAGGACCAAATGGCTTAAAGGTATTTAAATAAGTAAATAGCTAATTAGACATAGGTCTGTTATTAACATTTTTTTCTACAGAAGTACTGCATGTTTTCTATATCAGATCCTTGAACTAGTTGATTAATAAAATAATAGAAAATAGAAGTCCTTAAATGCTTCTCACTATGATTAAATGGAATTTCAACTATCCAGTAACTTAAATTCCAAATACTAGTACGAATGATTAACAGTTATTATGCTGAAATGTCGTTTGTAAAAATCTTGACTCAATACACCTAGACTTTCTACCTCCACCAAATTCCTTTAAATTCTACTAAATTCTAGATTGAAACTTTTCATCCACGAGTAATGTGCCACAATTGCAACTGGAACATGCGCCTTGCGGCGCCTCATCGACAAGAAAAATATTTTAACCTTTCTGAATCTGGATGGCCGCTATTTCTAACCAATATTTGATTTCTACAATATTATTATTTCTGCATTTAACCATAATGAACGCCAAAAAATAAACCGGAATTTTCAATACAAGTCCCTCTTTTTATACCTAAAATTGCAAACATGTGTATTAGCAACAAGAATCATATGACACATCAATCAAACAATATATCAGCATCGTAAATCATAACACAAGTAAGCCAAATACAATTGAGAAAGGCTAACCTGGGCTTCCGCACGAAGATCAGTATATGGAACAACACCAGTAAGAAGCTCACTGCAAGAGGATCATAGTCAAATCGCAACTTCATGGGAAAAAGAGCACAAAAACTGTAAACTGCATATTTTTCTATACAATAGTAGCATTAATAATGAATTACCAGTGTAAATAGTAATTATCACAATGTTACTATTCACTATGATTCAATTACATCTATAATTCTAATTTTGCAGTACTATATTATAGTATCTTGCAAGCATGATCCTTGACTGTGAATTTATATATATTTACCATAATTATTCAAACGAAGTCTACGTATTTTTTTCGCACACGTCCAGACATGCATGCACCTAGTGAGACTCATAGGGGGAGTTGTATATCGAATCCTAAGTATGCTCCAGGTAAACGGTTATTACTTTCTACTAACTATTGGCACCTAGATGTTGAACGAGATACACATGCAAACAGGTTCTATTATAGATAAAAGGTCGAGTTCTGGAAATTGTAATTTTGTAGGAGGAAACATGGTTACATAGCGTAGCAAGAATTGGTCAGTGCAGAGACAGAATTTAGAACCATAGCTCAAGAATCTGTGCAAGCAGAGGGGCTTGATGAGCGAATCTTTCTTGAGAAACCAATGAAACTCTTCTGCGACAACAAATTAACATTGAACACAATCCGGTTAAAAATGAAAATACTAAGCATGTTGAGGTGGAGATACTTTATAAAGAAAAAATTGACATAAGAGATTATTTGCACTCATTTGTGAAAACCGAAGATCAACTCATTGTCTAACAGATAACTTAACTAAGGTGGTGTCTAATAATGTTTTTCTATTCTACACTGAACAAGTTGGAAATAGAGATATCTTTGCACCAATTTGCGAGGAAGTGTTGGGGCGACTAGTTTTCATTGAATAGCTGACTTTAGAATCCATATCTAAAGTGTAAATCCCTCCAATATTGGACAAAAAAGACAGAAATTCATCCCCAAATTACTCTCTGAAGGAATCCTACTTCTGCGAAAAGGACTCTCCCTCTCCAATATATAGACAGCTCTTCAACTCGAGAAGAAAATCTAGCAAAGACCATTCAACATTATGACATCAATTTTACCTCTATTGAGATGTCTCAATTATACTCATTTTATTCACAGTAAGAGAGTGACTTGGGTTTAATTGGGATATGTATTGAAAGTGATTTAAACAAATTAATACCACAGCTACCCTGGTTCTAGGAATGCATGATCTTATTTTTCTTATTTCGATGTTGATCCAATCTTTGGCATCAACATACTTTATCAGCAAAGTCAAAAGTCTGATTAGCATCTACCCACAAGTTAAAGGTGCTAAGGGTAGGTACAAATACCATATAGAAACTTTGTCCATTAAGAATATTTAGGTTCCCTGAAAGGTCCTAAAGGTTCTAAGGCTCAATTCAAAAATCCATAACAAACAACAAAAAGCGTCACTTGAAAGAACACAACTTCAGTTGCATTTGTCTTGTAGGCATAGATCTAAGTAGAATAAAATTTGCTAGTTTTTAGCATAATCAAATCTTAAATCCTTACTTAATTGATATACCAAAGCTGTAGACATCTGATTTTTCTGTATGTATTTCCTTGTTTAGTATTTCAGGTGCCATGTAAATGAGAGTGCCAACCATGTTTTTTTTGTGGAAACCACCAGTAGGTTTTCCAGATGACCTCCAATTCCCAATAGAAACTCCTTTAAGATCTTTCTTGTACTCAGCCAAACCAAAGTCTGCTAAGTGTGGATAAAGATCTTTGTCCAGCTGCATCGTAAGGGTATAATATTAGTTAAATTCGTCCAAAACTAGTCAAAAGAGGATTTCTGTTTGCTACAGAATAAGATAAAGGAAGGCATTTACAAGAATATTTGCCAGTTTCACATCCCTATGTACAATCCCGAGGTGATGCAGATATTGCAAAGCCTTTGCTGGAAAAGGAAAACAATGTAAAATCATGCAACTAAATAATTTTAGAAACCTCAAAATGAAAATAGTGGTAAAAATAAAATGCCTGTCTCTGGCAATAAACTGTAATAGCAAACTCATCAACATAACACAAGTTTGATCAATTCATGATGTTACAGTACAACGTCTTGCTGAACCATCATCAATTTATCCTATAGACCATCTTGCGGTTATCCCCCATTCTTAATTTCTATGGCCCTCAAACTACAAATCCTAGCTCAACCCCTGCAGGCACACACATACACATGCATGCACACCCAGAGTTATTTTAAGAAATATTCGCAGACACCCTTTGTGGTGAGGCTAGAAACCATAGACCTCTCAGAGGGTTAACATATGCATATGTATGTATGTTTATATGTATAAATCTGTATGTGTGTGTGTGTGTACATAAATATGTATGTAGACATATACACACATGTGTGTGTGTATTTATTGTGATACTTGATACCCAGGTGGTTCAATAAAGAGGGTAAAATGTCAGAGCCCATTAAATCATAAAATCAAAATCACAATTATAACATGCCCTTCCTACAAAATTAGTTCACACATTTCCTCTGTTAATGGTAGGGCTGATACTAAGATGATCTGAACTCATAAAATCACTCAGAGAAAATCACAGAAGCAACTAAGTCATACCTAATTGGACAGCAACCACAAGCACCTGATTGATATTCGGACTCCATTCTTCCATGTGTAATTTCTCGGATAAGTTCGGAGGCTCAAAGAATTCGAAGAAATACATGTAATTGGGTGGCTTTGCATGTGCGGCAACCAGTTTTGCTATTCCCGGATGATCAAGCTTACTTCAATATTCATATATACTCGAATCATACACATAAATAGATTCATATGCATACATACATATACAGAACTATATCCTCACAGCATTGAAACAAGTAATGTGAATTATACATGAACTATAAACATACCATAGCAATTGCAACTCCTTGTGGAACTTATCAAGATCCTCAGAAGTAGACAAGATGGGTTTCTTCACAGCAACTTTCTTTCCATCCAAAATTGCTTCATATACAACACTCTCAGCCCCTACACACACAATCAGCACCAAAAAGCATACCGGAAAATAACCAATTAATAAATTAATTAGAAATATCGAAAAGAAAAGGCAAGTGGCGATAGGCATTAGGCATTAGCCAAACAGAGCCTTAGCCTGAACTGGAAAGAGGAAAAGGAGTGTGAGTTACCTCGGGCAATTGGTTTGAGGAGAGTGTAAGAGGAAGGTGGAAGATGGAGAGGAATGGAATTGCTGCTGCAGCAACCTCTAATGCACGCGTTTGGTTCCACAATTTCAAGCCCCATCTCTCCGAAACACACACACACACACTCTCTCTCTCTGGCGTTGTAAGTCGGTGTGGCGAAGAAGAAAGAAAGCAGCAGCAATGAAATTACGTAAAGGGAGTGTACGGGTGTGTTTTTTTCAGGAGGTCTGCTGTTAGGAATTTTCGTTCTGCCACCGTATGAATTCAATAGTTCAAATTCAACCTGCGATATTTTGTTTTGTTTTTTCGGTAATTTTTACTTTACTATCCTCAAGTTTACTGGATGCCTAAGTTTTTTTTTTATCTGAGTCCTATGCATAAAGTTTATTTTCGTATCACTTTAATACATTTGTTACCGTTGTGTTTTCCATTAAATAATAATGTGATGTTACTATGTGAACTCACCCATATTTTGGTACGTGGACTAAATAAAGAAAATATATTTAATTAATTAATTAAAATTTTAAATATTTACAAAATCTAATTTTTGTTAAAAAATTTCACTTTGCACCTCCCATATCTGTTGTTGAGGTCTCAGCAGAAACTAGAGGAGGTGAATTTTTTTATTAAAAAAATCCATTTTAGATTGAATTTAAAATTTTATAAAAAAAGAAAGATTTAACAGAATATGAACGGAATTGACCAATATATACAAATAGAAGGAGCGAATGGGCCTCATTTTTTCAAAATGATTTAATTTTCAATGATAATAATTAAACAAAAACTCAAATAGGATGAAACTAAATTATGAAATTTGGTTTTTCGATGTGAAAGGAAGAGACAAAAAGTGATTGTGTGATAAGAATGCAAGCCAGGCAGCACACTAAGGTATAGTGGCTCTTGATTTGTGGGGTCTAGGTTTGGAACCCAACACCCCAATCACATCCATAGTTTGGTTTGCAACACAACCATTGAGGTTGGGGGGCCCTACTAACCTGAGGGTAGGGGGTGTGCTTAGTGCGACTTCACACAAGGTGAACAGCCCAAGATCATCATACCTCACCTAACAAAGCTCTCAAACAACCAATCACTTTCATGCCCTGCTTAGTTACAAGCCCACGCTATTAGGCTCAGCAATATCAAAATGTTATGTAACCTCTTATAAGCATTTGTATTATTGAGTGTTTTTCCATTGTGGGACTTTACGATAATCATCATTATGCCACCCCAATAGTGATTTCAAAATCCACACTAGCAAATTCTAGCCCTCCAAAATGAAATTGAGTGTTTCTTGTTATCAGTTGCTTTATTAATCATTAAATTGTCTATATAATTAATTAGTCGATGAATTGCAATCATTTATGTTTCAAAATTTTCATTATATCGTTTTGGTGTCAGTGGATTTAAGTTTTGCGAACTTAACTCTATGTGTGTGCAATGGAAACGGGCATCACAAAGAGGATTGCTTCCAAAAGCAAAACACGTGTACAATTAAATGAGGAGAGAGTTAAGGCCTTAGGAGTTTGTGGTTTTGGGATTGGAAGAGCTGTAATAATTTTCAGCACACCCAAACTTTTGTATTAAAAAAAAAATAAAGTATTCCTCAAAGTTATAATAGGGTTAGTTTAGGGCCCGTTTGGTATCCTATCCAAGTAGGGAATTCAAAAACTTTGATTATTTTAAAAAACAAAGAGTTCTCAAATCTATTTTTTAAGTTTCAAAAACTTATTTGGTATGCAACTTGAAAACAGTTTTTTAATTTTTAAAATTTGAAAACTTGTTTGGTTGAATTCTTGAAAACAATTTTTTTTTAATTCATTTTTTTAGCTAAGGTATTGATAAACATTTTTTTTAATACAATTGATAAACATTATTGAAATTATACTAAACATACTAATTTTAAAAAATATATTTTAATACAATACATATATAATGATCGTCAAACTCAATTGATCTTCAAGTCTTAAATAATACATATTAAATTAAAATATTTTAGACTAACTAAATTCTAAGACTAATGATTCTGAATATAATCCATCCACATTGCTATGGCTATCTAATCTCTAACATCACTAATTTCATTAGCATTGTCCTCATGCAAATGGGTGTGTACCCTGCTTGAGTCGCTCTAGAGCTTTCTTCATCTACCACATCAAGATCATGCAAATTGTGTAAAATTCCATTAGGGCCCCAATAATGTCACTTCAGACACTATCATATCTGTATATAACCAAATTGCAAAATTGGAATGAGAATAAATCTTCACAAGTCTCTAACTAAAATAGCAGATAAAGAATTCCATGATATAGCTGAGCCTGAGATACAAAATTGCTACCGCACACAACACAATCCATGAATAAAGAATTCCATGGTAAGGTATGCACTGTCATATTTCCTTCTTAGACTCTGTCAAATCTAACAAGCCTTCATAGAACATAATCTACATAGAACCCACTTTAAGCAAGCTCATGACAACTCTATTCAAAGCTTGATTTTTCATAACAGTAGAACAACTTATAATAACCTTCAATATGGTTCACTAGCCATATGCTTGACAATACCAGGAAAATCCAAACTATGGCCACACAAATATGAAGAAACGATAAAACTGGCTATATATAACTTAGAGAGAGAGAGAGAGAGAGAGAGAGAGAGAGAGAGAGAGAGAGAGAGACCTCTGTAATGCTCAACCAGTCCAAAACAAAACTCACAAAAACAACAACCAAAGGGAACCCTACGGCTATACATTGACATTTGATACCTCTGTAATGTGTCTATGAAATTGATCAAAATGAAAACTTGAGCAAAAAACTTCTTCTGTAACAATTCCTACTAGTTTGAACAAAGGTCTAAGAAAAAACTTGAGTACAAAATACATGATATTTACTGTCACATACTGAACAAGCTCTTATCAAAACTTGTCAAGTTAAGTGAAAAGATTAGTCACAATAAAATGAGTTAATTTTGACTGCATAGCTCATACTATGGCAAGCTGATGTGCAAAAGACTACATATTCAAGAATTATTTTTAAACAGAATATAGAAGTTGATTAACATATTAAGACTTCTTTTTTTGGACCAATACAGGAAAAAAATTGCAGAGAAGCATCAAATGAACAATTCAACATAAGCAGGATCTCAGAAATTACAAGTAACCCATATGAATAATTGTAAGTCGGTGTTGCAAAGAAGAAAGAAAGCAGCAGCAATTAAATTACGAAAAAGGAGTGTACGGCTGTGTTGTTTTTTAAGGAGGTCTGCTGTTAGGAATTTTCGTTCTGCTACCGTATGAAACTCAATAGTACAAATTCAACCTGCGATATTTTGTTTTGTTTTTTCGGTAATTTTTACTTTACTATCCTCAAGTTTACTGGATGCATAAGGTTTTTTCATTTGAGTCCTATGCATAAAGTTTATTTTCGTATCACTTTAATACATTTGTTACCGTCGTGTTTTCCGTTAAATAATAATGTGATGTTACTATGTGAACTCACCCATATTTTGGTACGTGGACTAAATAAAGAAAATATATTTAATTAATTAATTAAAATTTTAAATATTTACAAAATCTAATTTTTGTTAAAAATTTTCACTTTGCACCTCCCATCTCTGTGGTTGAGGTCTCAGCGGGAAACTAGAGGAGGTGAATTTTTTTATTAAAAAAATCCATTTTAGATTGAATTTAAAATTTTATAAGAAAAAGAAAGATTTAACAGAATATGAACGGAATTGACCAATATATACAAATAGAAGGAGCAAATGGGCCTCATTTTTTCAAAATGATTTAATTTTCAATGATAATAATTAAACAAAAACTCAAATATGATGAAACTAAATTATGAAATTTGGTTTTTCGATGTGAAAGGAAGAGACGAAAAATGATTGTGTGATGAGAGTGCAAGCCAGGCAGCACACTAAGGTATAGTGGCTCTTGATCTGTGGGGTCAAGGTTTGGAACCCAACACCCCAATCATATCCATAATTTTGGTTTGCAACACAACCATTGAGGTTGGGGGGCCCTACTAACCTGAGGCTAGGGGGTGCTTAGTGCGACTTCACACAAGGTGAAGTGCTCAAGACTATCATACCTCACCTAACAAGGCTTAGCTCAAACAACCAATCACTTTAATGCCCCGCTTAGTTACAAGCCCACGCTACTAGGCTCGGCAATATCAAAATGTTATGTAACCCCTTATAAGCATTTGTATTATTGAGTGTTTTTCCAATGTGGGACTTTACGGTAATCATCATTATGCCACCCCAATAGTGAATTCAAAATCCTCACTAGCAAATTCTAGCTCTCCAATATGAAATCGAGTGTTTCTTCTTAACTCTATGTGTGTGCAATGGAAACGGGCATCACAAAGAGGATTGCTTCCTTCCAAAAGCAAAACACGTGCACAATTAAATGAGGAGAGAGTTAAGGCCTCAGGGGTTTGTGGTTTTGGGATTGGAAGAGCTGTAATAATTTTCAGCACACCCAAACTTTTGTATTAAAAAACAATAAAGTATTCCTCAAAGTTATAATAGGGTTAGTTTAGGCGTACCCATATAATTAAGAGGTATTTATTCTCAAGTCCCTCATTTTGGTAGGAATATAATTCATATATACGGAATTTTTATGTACCACATGCCGTCACCAATAAGCAAATAAAAATAATCAACATCAAAACAGAGAAATTCAGATTTAAACAAGAGAAGGAAAAAAAAAATCTCTTATAAGCATTGTGTGATGATAACAAAGTAGTAAGTCATTATAAGCATGGATCGAGTGTGTTTTGACATGGGACTCTAAAAATTTTCTTCAACTGTGAAAGTGCATCACCCTTTCATCTTAGGTAGCGAAACCCTATAAATAACATCTAAAGAACTTATGCGCAAAAGCACTTTCATATATGTTGGTAGACTGAGTCACCAAGTGATTTTGCTAAAATCACTTCTATGGAAGCAATCACAAAACCAGCTCTTGACACAGCTCCGTTCTCCTCCTTCCCTTCAACTGGTCGATGTGGAACAATGGGTCAATACCCTGTCTTGAAGAAATCTTTGCTGTCTTTGTGCTTCAATGCAAGTACATCTAAATCCTCTCCGGCCAAGATTAAATCCGAGGACAATCGTTTAATTAGTTTAAGTCAGATCCTATATTATAAAAACATATCTAAACTTTGATACAGTTTCTAATATGTTGTAGGTTCCAAACCATGCTCATCAAAGATATTATCAATGTGACATGGAAAAGATTACGTCCTTCGTCGTTTACTTATGTGGAGAACTCAGTTGGATTAGACTCCAGTGTAAAATCAATCGATTTATTGTTAGGTGCAGGGGTGGATGGATGATGTACACTTGATACAGAATCTCTCCGGAATTTGAGTTCAGCATATTTCTTGAGTATGTCAGAGGAAATTCTTTTTGATGTTCATGAAGGATCCACAGTGATAAGAAGGTTCCTTAATTTGTGACAAAAGGGTTCTTCTCATTCTCGATGATGTGTGGATTCCTCCATAACCCCAAATTCCATATTTGTAAGCAGCGCATCCAATTCTTTTTCACTTTGTCCATTGCGTCAAGCTCTCCTTCACTTTTCGTTGCCTTGGCATAGAGGCTTGTGTTTTTTTTTTTTTTTTTGGGGTTTTGGGGATGAGATGCTTATATATATATAACCAAGGAATGAAATATCGATATTATCGCCGATATTTCGGCGATAATATCGTTATTTGTGGCTGTCGATATTTTCCTTGCATACCAGTTATGTTTCGTCATTTTATCGAAATTATCGTCGATAATATCGGCGAAATTTCGGGATGGATATTTTCATGCAAATTCAAGCTGAAATGGTCAAAATATCGCGATATTATCGATAATGTCGCGATATTTTGACCCAAAAACATGAAAAATGCTGAAAATTTTCTGAATGATCTGATACGTCAATGGACAGATGAATGAAATTATGTACAACATCAGATTATTGCAATCAATAAAATAAAAATATATTATATTACAGCAATAGATTAAATACCTTCCACATCTCAGAAGAAGCTCTCTCAGATCTAACTTTTCTCATTCTCGGATCCACCATGGGGTTTAGAGGTCCCTTGTTGGCCTTGGCAGATCTGGAAATGGCTCAGACGACCTCATGGCAGATCTGGAAATGGAGGGAGAAGAAAAATGGAGGAAGAAGCGAGAGAGAGAGAGGGAGGAAGAAGAGAGAGAAATGGAGGAAGAAGAAGACTGATTGAGAGGGAGAAAAAAGAAAGCACGGCGCAAGAGCAAACACAAATTTTTTTATAAAAAACGAATTGATCTGTTGGGGTTTTTAAAAATATTTTTTACAATTATGTTGGTTAGACCTATAAATATTAAAAGTATACATAAATAACGTAAAGCTATCACTTACCATAGTGGCCTCTGATTTGAAAAGAAGTTTTAGGTCAAGGGTTCAACACCCATTGTGCTCTTTTTATTGTAATATTCCATATATTTTATTATTTGGGTTATTTTTTGGTGTGTGTATTATTTGGGTTGGTGTTATTATTTCGATTAAATTTATGGTTTACATAATGGGCTCAATTTATTGAATGATGTTTTCGTTAATTGGAATAAGTTTGGTGTGTTTTTTTAATTTTTAGCATTGTTTTTATCCTTTAAAAAAATTCAGAATTTTAACACTAGTATTATGACCGCATGGGGTAACAATCCTGCATCCACCACTGCATGCGAACCCAAATGTCTGTAAGCTAATATTTATTATATAGGATAAATTTCTATATTAAAAAAGACACCAAGGGGATTTGAACCCCTCCCATTTTACTCCTTCAACACCTTAACCACCATATCACTTATGTTTTTGTGAAAATATGCTAAAATATTTTATATATATACATGGTTTTGTTTTGAATTTTTTTTGCAATAAACAAATTGTTTTGAATTCTTTTGACCATTCCTTTTCAAGTTTCTACTTTTGATAATGGTGTGTTTAATATTTTTTCATTAATTACTACATATTTTCTACACTCACAGTGTTTGCCAGCTCGCTATATAATCAACTTAAATCAGTTAAATCCATCATGCAATACATTTCCTTCCAATTTTTTTTTATGATAAACTAATAGATAATTGACTAAATAAACATCATGCAAAGTTTCAATAAAAATTTCCAAGTTTTTCTCACAATTTCCGTGGTTTTTATTCAATTTTTATCGATATCGATAATATCCCGATATTTCCATCGAAATTTCCGTATTTTTGACCTACCGATATTTCCGATATCACCGATATTTTAGACCTTGTATATAACAAGCGAACTTCGTACGTAATTAAGCTTTTGGGGATGAGATGCTTCCGTTTGCTTGGAATTACCTTCTCTTGAAGCAATGCCTAGTTCGTTATCTTTCCCTTGTCTTTTTATAGCGTACGAAAACTCTGGGTTTTCCATTTGAGTTCTCTGCTTATGCATTGCTTTCATATTTCTCATAATTTAGTTGTTTGTATTGCCTTCTCCTTGATTGCCTCATCCTTGTGATTTTTCATTCAAAGTTACATCTCATAACAGTTGGTGGAGAAACTTACACTTATACAAGGATATTAGAGGTACGTACATCTTGGAAACTTTCTGTCTTTACACTATATGGTTGTTGGTTTTACTCTGATCCATTGAAAAAAACAAAGTGTTCAGTTTTTAGTAAAAATTATTAAAACTTTAAACAAATTTTTTTCCTTACAATACCTGGAAGAAAAAAATAAAGATTCAATCCAAAGAAACCTTAGCAGCAGAACTCCGATGACCAAAAAACAAAAATTGATAAAAGATTCATTTGCCTTGCATCGGATATAGATTACGTAATGTGTCAAACCACCGCTCAGAGAATAGATTACGTAATGTGTCAGTCAAGCAATGTTGTTTTACACACACCCAAGAAAATATCATGAAAAGATACACCAATCAACATCATATCAAATCATCACTTATGATACAGCGAAACGGCAACAAGTTGTTGTCCAGCATCCCAAACAGTCCCAAAATACATAGCACAGAAGGATAAAGCTAATAAAAGTTGGAACGAAGATAATTGAGTTCTAGAGGTCAAAAATCCCAAAAGCAACTCTATGGACTAAAGTTTGGAATTATATTCATAAAAAAATTAAATACAAGAGTCTCTAAATAGCCTATTTACACGAGTAAAGCAGCCTAACATTCCTATCCATGGTTTATTGAGAAAATCTAATTGACAAAGGAAATTAAACCAAATCCTACTAAGAATATAGGAAAATGATTAACAAAATAACTTATTAATTTAATATAGCTAAAACTTAGCCTTGTTGGATGGTGAGCCCACTTAAATTAGGAAAGTCTAAAAGACGCTCCTTCATCAACTCGACTAGGTTGGGAAGAATTTGTCCTCAAATTCCAATCTTTTGGTGAAAAATGCCCAAAGATAACCTCCGCTTAGATAAGTTGTCCATAGAACTCTGGGCGTGACATTGAACCTTCCCATTCCAAATAGATAGAAATTTAGAATATTTGATCCTTTCTGGAACAGTACCAATTATCTTCTGCAACCAATCTCTCAGCCCAACAACGTTTCAATCCAAAAAGCCAAAAGGGTTGAGAAGGTCAACGAAGTTCTTAGTAGTTTGTAAATTAAAAGAATCAACCCCAAGAAAATCAACATACTCAAAAGTATCTCCTTCTAAGGAACTCATCTCACCTCCAACAATTCCTCACGAATTTCTTGAATCAGCTTTCCTTCAAACGCGTGTTGATTGTGTTGCTTCAAAAGTTCAAATCCAACTTCCCCTTTGGTCCCCTACCTTAAAGATAACACTAAATTCAACTTGTTTAGTCTCACCAAATACCCTGCCAAAAGCTTTCTGAACTCTCAAACAAACTTCACAATCTTCTTCCAATCAACAGTCAAACGCAGGAGCGTTATCTAAATTTAGGAGATTTTCATCTTCCAATTTATTCGAAGTTCCCTCAACATCCTTCTTAGCAACAATTGAATACATAGGTCCCACCTCCTTACTCCAAAATTCCAACTAATGGGCTCTCAAATGACCCTTAACCTTGGCATCTTTGGGAGCATTGCAGAATCCTCCTTCACACGGCTGCAAAGTCCACTTTCTCCCATCCTTATATAATGAATAAGTGTTAACTTTAGTAGAATGCTTCATATCTTTGTCAAACAACCATGGTCTTCCTAATAGAAAATGACATGCATCCATGTGACAACATCACACCAATCTTCATCCCTAATAGTATTACCCATAGTGAACTTACCAAACACATTGAAGTGACTGGTATCTTGATTCCTTTTCGAAACCATGCAGCCTTGTAAGGATTAGGATGCTTCTCAATTGGTAACTTTAGTTTTTTTATTGCCTCCTTCAAGATAACATTTTCACTACTTCCTCCATCAAGAATCACATTGCACACATTTCTACGACAAAGGCGGTTCAGAATATATATTAGGTGAACGCTAAAGACCCTTAATTTTTGGAGTTGTCATCACCCGTCTTACCACCAAAGATTCACCTCCAACTGGTAAAAGATCACTAACTTCCTCTTCATTGCCTTAAACATCATAAGTGGGATTTAAAAATTGATCTTATCACCTTTAACCTCTGCCAAGTTCACTCTTCTTTGTGGGCAAGTGTAAGATAAATGCACTGCCTCTCCACAATTGAAATATAAAACTTGTGAAGTACTCCCAGCCTTGAAATTTTTGACACCAGCGTTGTTTTGAGGATAAAATTGTGCTATTTTCTCCCATTTTTCACTTTTATCAGTACCCACCAACTTCCTACACCATATTTTGGTACTTGGATTGGTTTCGTGATCACTTTGGACACTATAACACTACTACAAAAAACGAAATAGACGACGGGAATCCACCGTCGTGTATCATGGTTTACAACCGACGAGAAATTGACCGCCGTCTTTTCACACATGAAATAACGACGGCAAATAACCGATGTGGTTAATATAGTACACGTCAGTAAAGAAACTAAAACCGACGTAGATTTCATACATAAAAGCATAAAAAGAGACTTTTCGACTATAATAGACGACGGTTTTAGTAAAACATAGATGTTTAAGTAATGTTAAATGTCAAAAACAACTAAAAAACCGACGTAAATATATTTATCAACGTCTCTAAATCAAACAAAACCGACGTGTAAAACTTAGAAACTGTCGTGGTTAATAAATACTACGTTCACTAAATGAAAAAACTGACGTCTAAAACATATAACATGACATATATTTACTTGAACTGACGTAAAAACAACAATAACCACGACCCTTTAGGTCACCACAGACGTTGAAAATTATTTTGACGGCTTAAACACAAAAACAATGACGTGGTTAATATATTACACGTCATAAAAAAAACTAAAACCGACGTCGATTTGATACATAAAAGCATAAAAAGAGACCTTTCGACTATAATAAACGACGGTTTTAGTAAAACACAGACGTTTAAATAATGTTAAATGTCAAAAACAACTAGGAAACCGACGTAAATATGTTTATCAACGTCTCTAAATCAAACAAAACCGACGTGTAAAACTTAGAAACCGTCGTGATTAATAAATACTACGTTCACTAAATAAAAAAACTGACGTCTAAAACATATAACATGGCATACATTTACTTGAACGGACGTAAAAACAATAATAACCACGACCCTTTAGGTCACCACAGACGTTAAAAATTATTTTGACGGCTTGAACACAAATAAAACAACGTGGTTAATATATTACACGTCATAAAAAAACTAAAACCGACGTCGATTTGATACATAAAGCATAAAAAGAGACCTTTCGACTATAATAGACGACGGTTTTAGTACAAAACAGACGTTTAAATAATGTTAAATGTCAAAAGCAACTACAAAACTGACGTAAATATGTTTATCAACGTCTCTAAATCAAACAAAACCGACGTGTAAAACTTAGAAACCATCATGGTTAATAAATACTACGTTCATTAAACAAAAAAACGGACATCTAAAACATATAACATGGCCTATATTTAGTTGAACTGACGTAAAAACAATAATAACCACGACCCTTTAGGTCACCACAGACGTTGAAAATTATTTTGACGGCTTGAACACAAAAAAAACGACGTGGTTAATATATTACACGTCATAAAAAAACTAAAACCGACGTCGATTTCATACATAAAAGCATTAAAAGAGACCTTTCGACTATAATAGACGACGGTTTTAGTAAAACACAGACGTTTAAATAATTTTAAATGTAAAAAACAACTACAAAACCGACGTAAATAGTTTTATCAACGTCTCTAAATCAAACAAAACCGACGTGTCAAACTTAGAAACCGCCGTGGTTAATAAATACTACGTTCACTAAATAAAAAAACTGACGTCTAAAATATATAACATGGCATATATTTACTTGAACTGACGTAAAAACAACAATATTAACCGCTTTGAAATGAATTATAATTAACCGACGTGTTTTCTTTTTCAAATGGCGGTTTTTATTTCATTTTTGCGTTGTCATTCCACGTCGGTTGTGAAAACCCGACGTTGGTTGCTTTTTAGACGTCTCTTTTTTCGATTTTTGTAACTTAACCGTCGTATTTTCAGCTTTAACCGATTATTTTTAATTTTTGATTTGTCGTGCCCAAAGCTTGCAAAATGAAAATGTGATCGGAATTAAAATGATATACAGAGCTATGAATTAATGTCATACAATTAACTGCATAACTAATGTCATACATTACAACAATCAATCAATCCATATATCTTCACACCCATCTCTAATATTCTCACTTCCCAACTCACCCACTAGGTCATCAAATGTGTCAACATTTGGTATCCCTCTAGAAAATGGCTCACACTCAATTCTAATATCACCTAGCACATCATCACCAATAACATCATTATATTCTCTATTAGGCATTGATAACACTACTGACCAACCACGATGCATTGGGTCATCCACATAAAATACTTGTTTGACTTGAGAAGCCATAACAAATTGGTCATTCCTATGTCCAATTTTACTCAGATCTACAAGGGTAAATCCAAGTTCATCGACTACAAGGCCCGAATTGTTATCTATCCAATCACACCTCAAGACTGGGATTCTAAACTTTTGGTAGTCAAGATCCCAAATTTCTTGAATAACCCCATAAAAACCCATATTGGAGACAATAGGGTTTTTATCCTTTGCACTAGCAACTTGCATAGTATGTGCAAGTAAATAAACTCCACTATTTTGGACAGTTCGCACATCATCTTGTGCCTTGGTGCTAAATTTGACATCATTAATAAGATAGCTCCTATATGATGGCACTACCATGCTTGGACCAGCTGCTAACCACCTCAAATTTTCTGATATGCCATTATAATCTTCCCCATTAAATTCACTTTGAAACTTCAAATTAAACATATATCTTAATTCAATCTAACATATATATAGAAAGAAAGAAAATTAAAATAAGTTCAATATGTCATTCAATAACATATATACCTTAAAACATAGCCATTGAATGAAAGTGCTATTGTGCTTATCTTGTAGCCACTTTGTTCTCTTTCTAAATTTCGGATAAGTGGTCTTGATGTGGATCATATGTTCCCTACAATTGACACGAAAAAAACACGCATTACGGTCCCTTATATATAAGATAAACATAAGGAGTAATAATATTTAAAATAGCTACATATATATGAAAAATTAAACTCGTACGTACTCGATATAAGGTAGGACTTCCTCCGTATTCTCCAAGACATATAGATGTGCCTGGTTCAACAAGTCCATATCAACTAAGCTCACTGTGCAACCTGATAATGGCTTTGAAACTCCCATATTCTTGCTTGAAGGCACTCCAACTGTACTAACATCAGATAAATGCTCGGTACAAAACTCTACAGCTTCTTCAGCTATATACCTCTCAGCAATGCAACCTTCGGGACGAGTACGATTCTGAACATACCCCTTTAGCACTTTCATATATCTTTCAAACGGATACATCCATCTAAAATATACTGGCCCACATAGACGAACTTCTCTGACAAGATGTACTACTAGATGAACCATGATATCAAAGAATGAAGGGGGAAAGTACTTCTCAAGCAAACACAAAGTAACTACTACATCTTCTTCCAACTTATCTAGCTTGGAAACATCTACCGTCTTTGCACATATAGCATTGAAGAAGAAGCACAATCGAGTTACTGCATACCTTGCAGGCTTCTCCAAAACAGAACGAATTGCCACTGGGAGCAATTGTTGCATCAAGGTATGACAATCATGAGATTTAAGGCCAAGAAGTCTTGAATCTTTTAAAGATACAAGATTTTTTATATTTGAAGAATAACCTTCAGGAACCTTCATACCATAAAAAGAATTGCAAACCGCTCTCTTCTCTGCTCTTGACAAATTCCAAGGCCCTGGAGGCAAGCGAGTACGTCTTTCTCCATACTCGGGTTGCAAATCAATTTTTACCCCCATGTTCAATAAGTCTAACCGAGCAGCAATCCCATCTTTATTTTTTCCAGGGATCTCTAGCAATGTACCAATGATACTATCGCAAACATTCTTCTCAATGTGCATAACATCTAGGGCATGCCTCACAGGGAGGTATTTCCAATACTCGAGATCAAAGAATTTTGATTTCTTCTTCCAACAAACTTTCTCACCATCATTCTCACCAACACTTCCCCCATTTTTCGAGCCCCATATGTAATTAATATCTTCAACCATATGCAGCACTTCTTCTTCTATTAATGGCTTGGGAGGCATGCCATATTCAGGTTTCCCATTAAAAGCTGCACGTTGCCTCCTATATGGATGATTGATTGGTAACCACTTTCTATGCCCAATGTAACAAATTTTGTGGCCATTTTTCAACCTGTGACTAGGTGTATCATCGCCGCATATTGGACAAGCTTTATATCCTTTAACAACACAACCAGATAAGTTTCCATAAGCGGGAAAATCATTAATTGTCCACAGTAATGCAGCTCTGAGTGTAAAGTATTCTCCTATGTGGGCATCATACACTCCTCTAATCCCATCCCACAGAGATTTCAAATCATCAATCAAAGGCTCTAAGTAGACATCTATATCATTTCCGGGCTGTTTAGGACCGGAAATCAGTATAGTCAACATCATGAACTTCCGCTTCATGCATAGCCATGGTGGGAGATTATATGTAACTAACATAACTGGCCAACAACTGTATCTGCTACTTAAAGAACTGTGGGGATTGAATCCATCAGATGAGAGAGCCAATCTCAAGTTTATTGGCTCATTACCAAAGTTGGGCCATTTTTCATCAACAAGTTTCCAAGACGGGGAATCAGCTAGATGAGACATATAACCGTCAACTGATTTTCTTGCAGCATGCCAAGTCAAACTCTTAGCTGTCTTATGTGATTGAAACATCCTTTTAAACCTTGGAATTGGAGGAAAATACCACACCACTTTCGCTGCCACACCCTCTTTCAAGAACCCATCCTTGGTTTCCTTCCACCTTGAGATACCACAAGTAGGACAATTAGTTGCATTCTCATACTCCTTCCTATACAAAATGCAGTCATTGGAACATGCGTGGATTTTCTCATAACTCATCCCTAAAGCAGACAAAGTCTTTTTTGCCTCGTACATAGAGGAAGGTAGTGTATTTCCTTCTGGAAGAAATTCTCGTTGAAGTATCAATAATTCTGTAAAGCAAACATCACTCATCCCATGTTTTGCTTTCAAATTATATAACTTCACCAAAGCCGACAACTTCGTGTACTTACTGCAACCAGGGTACAAGGGTTCATCGCCATCCCCAATCACATTGGCAAACTCATAAGGATCAGATCCAATATTGGCAAAATCATTATCATCCATCCCTAATTCTTCAGAAACATAACTGAACCTACTTTGCTCATCTTCTTCCACATTTCTACTAGCATTGGTAGTCCATTCCCAAGGTTCTCCGTGCCATCTCCAAATCTTATAGCTTTGGTCAATTCCATTAAAGTATAAGTGTTCCCTTATAATTCCAACCCCAAACAATCGAATATTCCCACATTTAACACATGGACAACGAATCTCAGTTGTATTTCCAAGATTTTCTAACGCAAAATTCAAAAATCCTTCCACCCCTAACTCATATGCCTTCAATCTTCTATCCGCATGCATCCATGACTTATCCATCTCACACTCTATCAAATTCATATAAATATATATATATATATATATATATATATATATATATATATTAAAGTGGAAAGACCAGCAATGAAACACTACCTCATTCAAATAGTAGAGAACAAAATGAAAATTAAATATAAAACATGGACAAGACGACGGTTTAAAAAAATAATCGTCGTTTAATATACATTCAGACGACGGCATCTATAGTCACCGTCGTCATTAAGATACCCAAACCCAGAAATTTGAACGGTGTTCTGGTAGCTTAAAGACGACGTTTAATGGAGAAACAGTCGTCTTTAGGCTACCAGTTGCGGCTTAAAACTCAGACGACGGGAGTAAATGAACAACCGAAGTATAATAAACATTTGGACGACGGTTTAATCCTTCAACCGTCGTCGTAGTTAAAAAAAAAACAGCTTAAATCTTCCATCCCCATTCCTTTTCCAAGAACCCATGGCCAAACAAACATAAAGGAACCCAAACAGAGAGCAATTATTACAAGATTGCAAACACCAAAACCCTAATATAGCTACCAACGAAAACATTTATGGATTTAAGAAGAGATTAGGGTTGTACTTACATGGATATTGAGAGAGAGTTGCGAGAATATAACAACTGCTTGAGAGAGAGCTTGGAGAATCTACGTACCCAATGCTTTGAGAGAGAGCTTGGAGAATCTACGTACCCAATGAGAGATCTTGGAGAATCTACGTACCCAATGCTTTGAGAGAGATCTTGGAGAATCTACGTACCCAATGCTTTGAGAGAGAGCTGAGAGAATATAACAAAAGTTTGAGAGAGAGCTGAGAGAATTAGGATTAAAGGGACTAGAGTTGTACTTACATGGATATTGAGAGAGAGCTGGGAGAACGAAAACTTTCAGACAAATTTATGTTGAAGAGAGAGAATGAACTATTTGAGGGTTAAAGGGAAATTCTGAAAATTTTAGGTCGCGGTCAAAAATTTTAAAGTACCGCGTTTTTCAACGATGACGGTCAACACTTACACGGACGTCTAAGTATTACTTACAACGGCGGTTTTTATAACATACCGACGTTGTAAACATAAAGGACGTCGCTATTTAATAACCGACGTCGTAAACCGAATACAATTAGTCTTCGTTTATGTAGTTGACCAAAAACAGCGGGAGAAAACCGGCGTCGTTTCAAGAAACCCTAAACCCTAAATTTTAAAATAATTTTAAAAAAAATACACAAGTACGAGAAAAATGAACCGAAAATTGCTATGGATTCCTTACAACATTGCCTTCTACAATAGTAGGCTAAAATATGGATTTCATAATTTTGAATTTATGGGCACCAATGGATCACATAAACCTTAGGGTTATGTTATGTAAAGTATAAGGAGTACCATGCTTTGTCTCTAAATTTGTTTGAATTTTGTTATCATTCGAACTTTGAAAACTAAAATTACATTTTTCAGGCCTTAACGGGCAAGATATTGTCTCAATCAGTGCATAGAATTTGCCGGTATATTTTTCGAATTTTGTTTTGAATATATTATTAATATTAGTAATTAAATACAATAAAAAAATATATGTCAAATTATATTTTTTTAAAGGTTTAGGGGAGAGACAATATTTCAATGAGTGCTTGGTAGTTGTCAGTTTAATTTTTGGAATTAGTTTTGAATTTAATATGGAATTAAATAAAATATAAAAGTCATTTAAAATTAAATGCCAAATGACCTATCCGACATTGTATCCTTTTACAACGACCTTAAACATAATAAACTGACGTCGAAACTAATATAAAACGACGTCTTTTTATAACCGACGTTGTTTAAATATACAAAGGCGGATATTTAAGAGTATCCGCCTTTGTATAGTATTAAGACGTCGATACGGTTAGACGAACCGACGTAGTATATGAGTACAAATTCATTTTTCAGGATGAATTAATTATAAACCGTCGTTGTTATGACTATTACACGTCATTTTAGTGTATATAACCGACGTTGTTTAAATATACAAAGGCGGATATTTAAGAGTATCCGCCTTTGGATATTATTAAGACGTCAATAAGGTTATACGAACCGACATAGTATATAAGTACAAAATTCATTTTTCAGGATGAATTAATTATAAACCGTCGTTGTTATGTCTATTACATGTCGTTTTTAAGAATTGCCGTCGATGTTATATTTCCAGTTACTGCAAGACGACCATTGTGTACACGTATGAGACGTGTAAATTAGAATCAGACGTAGGTGTTTGGGAACTAAATAAGTTTTAAAACAAAATTTAATTTTTTTGATTTTTGTTCGCTTGATTACAACAAAATATTTATGTACATTTTAAATAAACTAAATTAAACCTAAACATTGTTCATAAATATTTATCTACATCAATTATCCTTCGGTAATTGCTTGTTCACGAATTCTGCCCATTCATGCCTAACTTCGTCAATATCCTCTTGTTTATACTGAAGTTTATATTTTTTCTTGTCAAACTGCAAAATAAACCAAAAAACTGACGTGTTATAAAGATACAAACGACGGTTTTAAACAAAAATATGACGTAGTAAAATAAAGAAAGTATATCTAAAATGTTGCGTTTCACCTTCTTCTCGAAATTTAGGTATGGATCATGAATTATATCTCTCATGAATCGCATCACGTAATAGCCACACTCTACACTTGTTGGTTGTTCAGGAGTGCCGTGTAGATTTTTCCAAATGGCATGTTGTTTACGTGAATTTTTATTTATATGAATGTTAAACATTTTAATTGACCTGTTACAAGAAAACAAAGGGTGTTAATGACAAAACAAAAAATTTAAGTACAAATAGTAACCGTCGTGGTAAATCAGTCAAAACGACGGAGTTTTTTAAACCAAGACGTGATATTTTGTTTAAAACGGCGGTAAAAACTAACCGTCGTTGTGTAACATTATAACGTCGGTAAGAGTAAAACGTCGTATGACAAAAAATTGAGCATAAAAAATTAAAACGTTCTTAAATAAAACCCAAACGACGTGGTAGTTAAATTAAAACGACGTTTTAAAGAAAATACTGACGTGGTAGTTAAATTAATACGTCGGTAATAACTTACCGTCGTTATATTTTAATTATAACGTCGGTATTATTAAAAATAGTCGTTTATTTAAATAATTTATAGGAAAAATCTTAAATCAGAAGAAATCAACTTACGTATTCACTATATTTCTCATGTCGTCGTCAACCATGCGTTTTGGCAGTGAATTCATGTAATAGGCAGTCTCCGTTGCTGGTCTCACAATTACCATCACCCAATGACCCCTGCACATAATGATTCATGTAGGTTAAATAGTACTACAAAGAAAAATATAAGAAGCTCATGAAAATAATTTAAATGGTACTAACCCTGGATTATAAGGGATCAAGAAAAATTGATTCCCATCTGCTGTATTCAGGCGGTTTCACAGGTTTTTTATTCGGTCTGATATTGATCCAGCTCCAGAGCTCACTAGCCCAGGGTCCACGAGGCCAACAAGGTTTACAATATTTGCCATTTTTAAATAGTCAAATAGGAACCTAAATATATGAAAGTCAATTAAATGAGATTTTAATTTAAAAGAAAGGAAAATGTAAAACAAAATGGGATTAGGGAGAATTACCTCATGTATACTGATATCACTGTGGTTCCAATCTCAACCATGGAACCAAACTGCAAAATATCTTCAGGCAAGAGGAAGGTATCATGCTCAACGCCAAACACCTCCTTGGGCATGTGATCTGCCATAGTCTCCTTAGCAGGCAACAACTTGGTCTGGACATGTTGGCATAAGGCTAACAGAGGAGGTGGCATGTCTAGCTTTGAGAGATCCTGTTACAAGAAATATATAAAGAAATATAAGTTAGTTTGTGTGAGAACTAAAATAAACGACTCTAACTAAACCCAAAAAACAGACGTGGTATATAATATAAATGACGGTTTCTAGTAAATACTGACGGAGGAAAGGTTATACACGTCGGTAAATACATAACCGTCGTTGTGTTGAATTTATAATGTCGCTATACTATAGAAAGGTCGTTTAATATAAATACAGTTAATGAAATCATGAAATATACGACAGTTTATAAAAGAGTTAGACGACGGTTTATAAAGCGTCGTGGTATTTAACGAAACACGACGTGTCTTGTAAGAAACAGACGTATATACCGTCGTTATTTTAAATTTTAACGTCGGCTATTAAAAGGAGCGACGTCTATTTAAAATTTAAAAAGCAGAAATAGAAAATAGCAGAGATTTTACCGTGTCCTCTTTCTCTTTTCCAGCAGTATCAGCTTCAGGCTTCGGATCTTCTAATTCCAAAGCTAGGGGTCTGATATTAGTGGCCCCAGAGCAGCTTGCCTTATCAGACATTGGATTTTTTGGGCTTTGATCTTGAGGGGGTAAAATAATTGGAGGAATTGGAGGAATTGGAGAAATTGGGGTTTGGAGCATCTGGCTGGGATCAAAATTAGGAACTAGTTGACGGATATATGCCAACATAGCCTCCCTCTCTGCTCTGACTGCTTCCATTATAGTTTCCCTTGACTTCGCCTCAATCCTCAAGGTCTCTTCTTTGACTGCCTCCCTCACACTTTCCTTCAATTTGTCACCAAATTTCACTCTCTGCTGTTTCGGCAAATTGAAGAACTGAGTTGGGGTAACGCCAGCACCAGCTTCTCTGACTCTCCCACCATGCTCGGGGGTTCCCAAAGCCAGAGTCAAGATATCATTGGTCCCGGAGACAGTTAGAGTGCCTTCGGAGACTTGCTTTTGCAAATCATCCTAAAAGAGAGAAAGAGAGATTGTTGGAAACTGAGAAGGGTGTAAAACAGATAAATATACCGACGTTGTAAATAACAAACAACGACGGTTTTTCTTAAATGACTGACGTGGTATTAATTTAAAACGTCTGTACTTAAATACCGCCGTTGTTTATAATTTATAACGTCGGTATATAAAAATACGTCGTATATTCAAAATTAAACAGATTAAAACATAAATCAAAAACCGTCGTAGTTTATAAAGTAAGACAACGGATTATTAAACAAACAGACGTAGATGTCCAATTCCATACGGCTGCACAAAATTACTGTCTTTGTATAAGCATTCTAACGTCTAGATAAGATAAAACCGTCGTAAGTTTTAATGAAGAAGTGAAAAAACTCGATTGAAATATGCATTCTTTTCC
Source organism: Prunus campanulata (assembly GCA_034190965.1). NCBI lineage: Eukaryota > Viridiplantae > Streptophyta > Magnoliopsida > Rosales > Rosaceae > Prunus > Prunus campanulata. The sequence continues at coordinate 9,977,894 of CM067214.1, read as the reverse complement.
AGAAATTGTGCACCACAAATTTCAGTGAAATAGACAGAGAGAGGGAGAGTGTGTGCGTGAGTAAACTTAAAACAAAAATGCAGTTCATAGAATAATTTAATCCGTCGTATTAATTCTATCTAGACGTCTACTTTATTCAAAAACCGACGTCCTATTCATTTTTAAACGTCCGTAAATTAAGCCTGTCGTGGTGTTCATTTTATAACGTCACTTATTTAAAAATAAACGACGTCTATACCAAAATAAAACACTCTGTTTTTCAAATTTAGAACAGAGTTAGTGAGACTAACGATTATTTTTGTCTTCTCTGCAGCCTTTGGATCAAGGATGTTTCCTGTTTTATCTTCTCTTGCTTTCTTCCATAGAACAGCTCGATCGATTTCTTCAACTTCGGGCATGGTTTCTACCAATTGGTCCGTCAAACCAACATACCCTTTTCTAGACAACCTATGGTTGTACTCCAATTTCTCCCTCCTCTCTTTCTGCTCAGTATGCTTAGCCTCAAAATCTGGGGTTAACCTTGAAGCTACGAAGGCATCCCATTGCGATTTCTCTATGAACTTATAAAGCGCAGGGGTTTCTTTTAATTTCTCCTTGTCATGTGCGAATGGAAGAATATATTGCTTAGTTATGTTATACTTGAAATCCTTCCATTTTTTGGCGGCAGACGACAAGACCAAGTTCTTGTAACTATCCCCAATAACATAGGACATTTGAACAGCTTCCCAAATCTGCTCCTTCACGTCCTTGGGTAATTGTTTCCATTTCTTGTCCACAAGAGGGACTCTGGTGCGTGCCAAAATACCAATGTAAGACTGCATCTCAACAGCAGCCTTGCCATGTGGTTTGCCATCTTTATTGAACTCAACCACAGGCTTAACCTTCTCAATTTTCCTCTTCACAACACGACTCATTGTGCTGATACCGCGGCCAGATTTTGGCTCCTCAACAAATGTGGCTGTGCTCGAGTCCTTCTATGAGGTTGAGGAAAATCTCATCCTCTTCGAGGGTTTGCTTTGAGTTGATTTTTCATCTTCCACTTGAGCCTTTGAAACTGTTTTGGGTTCATCCCCTTGTGCCATTGAACCTGATTTGGCCTTTGACGCTTCAGCTTCCTTGTTTTGAGATTTCGAAACCATTTTTGATTAATCTGCAAGGAAAACAACGTCGGTTATGAAAAATAAACGACGTAATAATACAAAACAACGACGGTAAACTAAATAAGTGACGTCCTATTAAACAGTCTCTTAGACCATGAATGGAAATAAGACGACGGTTTTATATATTTTCATGACGTAAATGTGTATAAACTACGTCGGTTATTAATAATAACCGACGTGGTTTAAAATTTACAAAACGATTGTTCTTCTCTCACTATTCGACGGTTTTATCTTGTTTCCGACGTATTAATGGTCACACCATGACGGTTTTTAGCCACCGTCGTGAAGTTTGCATTACGGCCGTCGTGGTGTGTCCATTCTATCGTCGAAAACAAGACAGAACTGTCGTCTTTTGGCGTCGTGAGAGTATCTACTTATGTATTTAATCAAAACCAGTTAAAGATTTCTTCAATTTGACAGAATCTTGTTCCAGACAACTACGGCATTCAAATGAAATGTAAAAAAAAGGGAAGAGAGTGAGAAAAAACCTTTGGCGTGCAAAGAAAAGTTTCCTTCCGACGAAGACGAAGACGAAAATGGTGATTTTGGAGATGAAGACGAAGATTCAGACGATGATGCTGCTTTTGGGAAATGAGAGGGAAACTACGATACTTTATCGGGAAGAGAAAATCGTAGAATATTAGGTCAGGTGGCGAAAAGTTTATATATTTTCCCAGAGTTCAATACAACGACGTTGTTATTAAACAACCGCCGTATTATTTAGTTCTAACGACGGTATATAATTCAGAACTGACGTGGTTATCACAACTGCCGAAAGACTTTTGGAATTTCGATGTGGTTATGACGGCGCTTTTTTCCTCTAAACTGACGTTGTACGACTGTGTATTTTAATAACCCGACGTGGTTACTTTAGGGTTCTGAAAACGACGTCGTTCTATTTTTAATACGCGCCAAGTGACTTTTGGATTTCCGATGTGGTTATGACGGCGCTATTTTTCTCTAAACTGACGTTGTAATTATAAATTCAACGACTGTGTATTTTAAAAAACCGACTTGGTTACTTTGGGGTTTTGAAAACGACGTCGTTCTATTTTTAATACGCGCCAAATGACTTTTGGATTTTCCGATGTAGTTATGACGGCGCTTGTTTATCTAAACTGACGTTGATTATTCAAATATGACATCGCTATGTATATTAGAACCGACGTGGATATTTAGGATTATTTGTTTAAATAGGATTTTTTTACGAGTTTTTTAAATCTCAGTTTTCAATTAGGGTTGCAGAATGATTCCTCACAAGAAATTGTCTTTCTGAAAGCAAATGGGTTTGCAGAATGATTCCTCACAAGGCCAAGCATGGGTTTGCTACATCCTCCTGTGTAGCAAGGGTGGAACCAGCCTTAGAACCTGCATGGGTTTGCAGCCGCACTTGCCCGTTTGAAGGCATACGAGGGCACAACCCACAACAGGTTCTAAGTCTGGTTCCACCCTTGCTACACAGGAGTTTTGAAGAAACAGTTGATTTTGATGAAAATGGGAATCGATGAGTGAGCTTTTCATACTTTGTTGATTTTGATTTTCTGAAATTATTAGATATTCATCTGTGGCTGTGCAGGAGCTTGAGAACAAGAGGAAGGAGAGGGCCCAGCTTGCATATGAGAGGAAGAAACAGTTGAACAAGCTGAGGGTGAAGGCAGAAAAGAAACCACGATGTATTTGCCAAATTTGTGTACATATATTGTGTAAATTTGTGTACATATATTGTGTAAATATTGATCAAACACGAAGAGATTTGCCTTTTAAGATGAAAATGTTGTTGAGGATTGAGAATTAAATTTTTTTTTGTGTTAAGAAAGATATTACCAAAATAAAAGAAAAATTAATTAATTTTAAAAATCTATAAAAATAAGACGTTGGTTTACAGAGAAGGCAGACGTATAAATTGAAAAAATACGACGGTAATTTGAACTTAGGACGTGGTAAATCAAAACGACAGTAGTGTTGTAGGTACCGTCGTAGTATACAGACGTGGATTCCATTATATTATACGACGCGGATTAAGAACAGTTGGTCGTGTTTAGTTAGGAGTTAACACGGCAGGTTTTTTGGTGAACTGTCGTCTTTATTTTCTACGTCGGTGGATTCATACCTGCTGTCGTTGTTTTTTGGTCAGATTTTAACTCTGAAGAAATCCTTTTTTTAAAACGACGCTTTTTTATTTGTATGCATCGTCTTTTAAAAATATTCAACAGTAAGGAACTTATCCACGACGGTTTTTTTTTATACCGTCGTCGATTTAAATACAACGACGGTTTTATGTTATGCCGTCATCTTTTTCCATTTTTGTAGTAGTGTAAAGAGCAACTGTATTCTTTGCCAGCCCATATTATTGCCTACTGCCACAACATGATACCTTTTTTTCTTCCATGAATGCATGTTGTTGAGCATCTTCTAGGTTGAACAAACGGACCACACCCGCCCCAATGTCATCGTTAATAGTCTTATTCAAACATGAAAAATAATGACATGTGTCATCTTTTGATTACTATCTTTCAAACCAACTCGAATTGAGAGATTACCAAACTCGGATTTATATTCTTCAATGAACGTATCTCGTTGTTTTAAGCTATGAAACCTTTCATATAACTCCATAGTGTAATTAGCCGTTAAAAACTTCTTTTGTAACTTTGCTTTCACATGTGTTGATCTTCTACTTCCCTTTTCCAACACGTTGATCTTCACCTTTCTTCCACCATTGAAGCTCGGTGCTCTTCAATTTAAGCTTTAAAAAAACACCTTATGATCTTCTTGTAAATTGTTTATTGTCTTTGAACTTAAACACTAACCTTGGTCAGACATGGTTGTGGTGAAGGTATAGTAATCTTCTTTTCCTATGCAGTCCTTTAACTCTCTCTAAATGGGGTGAGATATCAATATGAGTGTGTCTTGATTGCTAGAGAATGGACCTCTATATATATGCATTGCTTAAGTATTTTGCCCATTGAAGAACACTTAAACAAATCCTGATTGCACTAGGATAGAATGTTTTAATCCATGTAGGACTAGGAATCCTCAAATATCTAGTTTTCTAATTAAACTGCACTTTAAACTAGAACTATAGATATGCTCGAGTTCTGTTTCTTGATTAATACTAAACTGCAACTCCTTATGTGATTAGAAGACCATTCCAATATGGTTTAAGACAATGTAATGTCTTACAGTCTCCCACTTGGTCAAATAATCACAACAGTTAATTGCATTACACACTTTAAGGCCTTGTGAAACATAATTGAGCAAAATCCCTACTAAGCCACTGTCAATGAAGAACAACAAAGAACTATTGAAACTACTTGAACATATGTTATTTCAAGGTTCCTATAATTACATTTGAGATTCTTCAAAACCACGTAAGGCTTTGATGAAGATTAAAACTGCTGAATGCCCATGACTAAACTATATATGCTAATAGATATGTCATGTTCATTCATATTCCCCTAAATGACTACCAATGTCTAGTTAAAATTGAACAAATGCCATGAATATACTGTACCACTGCAACTACCTCAATTGCTAGCTTTACTGCCTTATATGTATATTCAAGTATCAAACATAAACAAAATAGACTAATGTTGTATTATTTAATCGACACAAATTAAAGTGCAAACAACCAATTAAAAATACTCGCAAGTGCACGAATCTATTGAGGTATAGATTATGTAAGTACGGGATATATCCCACGAGGAACTGTCGGCTTCCTACAAGTTCTAATTTGAGTACGTAAAGAACACTAATTTAACACAACACAAAATCAAGAAGCAAAAAACAAACTAAAAATGAGTAAAGAAGTGTAAAAGAAATGAAACAACACAAGAAACCAAAGAAAAATACAAACAGCACTTTCTATCACTCTTTTATCACCACTGTATCACCTGTTTATCACCTGTGAACAGTGTCTGGCGACCGGTCGTTTAGTTCCTCATACTTATTTCAAACACAAATACAAAACAAAACTAGAAAGAGTTTACAGCTTTTGTGAAAGTGATGGAAGCTCAAGGTCTTCAATGGTGGAAATCTTCTTCACTTCTTGCTTGGTTGCTCTTGCCTTCCTCTTCTAGCTCTCAAGCTCAAAAACCTTCTCTCTAGCTCCAAAGTAATCTGCCCAATTCAATTCCCACGTTCAAAGGCTGATGCAAGATGCCTCTCCATGCTCCACTCTCTCATCCTGTTCAACTTTTGCTAAAGTCTTTGTCTCCTTGTCTCCTCCTCATGACGAAGTTTTGTTTTTCAATATATTCCAATTCACTCAAAATTCCACTTCAATGAGGTAATTTATTGTTACCAAATGGCATGGTAACAAGTAGAAATAAGATGACTCCAAGTGGAGGGGAAACTGGTCCAAAAAAGATTTCCAGAGCTGCTGTAACATGTAGGATCAGTTGGATAGGCTATACTTGTCCAATGGAGCTCAAATTTGGATATGTTGTAGTTAACATCCATTGGAACAAGTTTCATGAAGAACTTCACCTCATCCGAGCACCAGAGCATGCTTCTCCAAAGCCAAGAAGTTGACCTAGGAAAATGAACAAAATCAGAATTTACAACCAATTATGCACTTTTAGCTCATTTTCATTCTAACCAAGGTAAAACCTATGAAAACACAAAAAGTAAGTAAAAAGCTATATAATGTCAAGAACTAACTCAAAATATTAGGTGAATAAAATGATAAATCATATGTAAAAATGAACCGAACAACTAAGCAGTAAAATAACTCAACAAAATTCCACTTTATGAATCCTCAAACTTTCTGAATATCCATCGAAACCTTTACTTGTTTATCAAAATATAAATGATAAAACTCTAGTTAAAAGAGAAACACTCCCACTGAAACTCCCACTAATTCACCCACTCATATTTTCTGTCAATCCCATACTTTGAACATGAATATGAAAAACTGCAATTGGCAACCCTTTAGTAAGAGGATTTGCAATCATATCCATTGTATTGATGTGTTCTGAACCAGTGTACCCATCTCTTATCTTTTCTTTAACTTTAAGAAACTTAACATCCAGAATTCTTGAAGCCTTTGTCCTTTTGTTTCCCTTTGCAAACAAAATTGTTGCACTGTTGTCATTCTATAGTTGTATGGGTCTATGTATAGACTGAACTACACTAAATCTAGTGATAAATTTTTTTAAACACATAGCTTGAGAAATAGCCTCATAAGAGGCGAAGAATTATGTTAACATTGTAGATGCAATTGTGATAGGTTGCTTGATACTTCTCCATGATATAGCAGCACGTGCAAATATGAACACATACCTTGATGTTGATATGAGATCATCCTTATAACCTACAAAATCAGCATATGCAAAACCTTCTAATTTCAAATTATTGCTTCTTCTTAAAACCAATTTGTAATCTTTGGTTCTCTGTAAATATCTCAACACTTTCTTGCCTGCAATCCAATGATCTTGTCCAGGATTAGATTGAAATCTACCTAGCACACTAATAGGAAAGGCCATGTGAAGTCTAATGCAGACTTGTGCATACATAAGACTACCTACTAAGGAGGTATAAGGTTTGTCATTCATCTAAATTTTCTCTTATTCATTCCTTAGTGCCTGTTCCTTGCTCAAATTGTCTGCTTTTAAAATAGGCATATCAGTTCCATCACATCCTTGCATATTGAATCTCTACAATACCGTTTCTATATAATTCTTCTGTGATCATCCAAGAACCCATTTCTCTCAATTCCTGCTAATTTCAATTCCCAAAACATAGGATGCTTCACCAAGATCTTTCATTGCAAAATGTTTAGACAGGAATCCTTTACAGTTATGTAACATTGGTAAATCTGTGCATGCCAATAAGATGTCATCCACATATAATACCAATATGATGAAATTCCTCCCATTCTTTTTCATGTAATTGCATTCATCCAATGAATTTTCTGTAAAATCCATATTGCTTAACAAATTCATCAAATTTGATATACTACTATCTAGAAGCTTGCTTAAGACCATAAATCGATTTACACAATTTACATACTAGATTTTCTCCCTTCTCTTGAATGAAACCTTCTGGTTGTTTCATATATATTCCCTCTTCTAGATTTCCAGTCAAGAATGCAATCTTTAAATCTATTCGATGTAAGTGTAAATCGGAATGTGCTACCAATGCCATGATTACTCTAAATGAGTCTTTAGTTGAAATTGGTGAATAGATTTCATTGTAATCTATCCTTCCTTGCCGTGTGTATCCTTTGGCATTTAGTCTTGCCTTATATCCATCAATTTGCCACTTAGGGTTTCTCTTAGTTTTGAAAACCCATTTGCAGCCTATAGGTTTGCAATTTTGTGGCAGGTTCACTAGTTCCCACACTCCATCTTTCTCCACAAAGTTAATTATGATTTCATAGCTCCCCACAATTTTTCACTTTTCTCATTGGACATTGCTTGCATATAGTTCATGGGATCTTCAATTGCATTCACATCATGCTCAGATTCTTGTAAATATACATAGTAGTCATCAGGCAGTGCTCTTTTCCTTGGTCTATGTGATCTTCTCAACTCTATGTCCATTTGTTCATGGTTTTGTTCTGCTGGTTGATTTTCATTTGTGTTTTCTGGTGGTAGAACTTGTTGTTCTTGAGTTTCTTGTTCAAGTATCATTGAATCTCCAACGATTTCATCTTCCTATACAGATTGCGTGCTACTCAAGTCAAATCTAGGTAACACCATAATTATGTTATCTGCATTAGAATTCACTGTATCTCCATTTTCTAATATAACTTCATCAACATTGAAATTTTCTTCTTTTGTTGCCTCATTTTTAGATTCTATAAACACTGCTCTTTGAGTTTCTACAAATCTGGTTGTATTTTGAGGGCAGTAAAATCTATAGCCTTTAGTTCTTTCTAGATAGTCTATTTCTTGAATCCAACTTCTTTTCCATAGGATTGTATGATTTTCCATAGCCTATTTCTCCATAAGTTGTTATTTTCGTTGGTGAAGGTAACCAAGGTGTTTCCTAAGGCTTCACTACCCTTTCGAAACATTCTTGGGGCTTGATCTTCAAACTCAGACACAAGGGGATAATTTCATCAGTTCGCTCTTTACGGAAGCCCAGCCCATTTGTAGTTGCCGGAAGAAAAAAGTCCCTTACAACTATTATACCTAAAATAGGGGCTGAAATTATACAAAAAAACCTATATCAAATGCACTTTAGAAACACAACCAAAACTCATTTACTACATAAGAAGTGGGTGTTGAAATTCCTATAAATTACATAATTGCCACGGATTAACTTAAAAAAAACCCAACACAAAAAACTCAAAAAAAAACCCAAAACAAGCCAAGCCAAGCCTAGATTTTTTTAAAAAAACAAACCCAACCAATTTATTAAAAAAAAATTCACGAAAACCAAGCAGGGGCTCTTCATAGAAGTACATTGTTAATACTATGTCATAGAACTATCTTGTTAATATTATTATGTCATAGAAGTACATTGTTAATATTATGTCATAGAAGTACAGTTGTTTATACTCTTTCATAGAAGTACATTGATAATACTCTGTCATAGAACTATCTTGTTAATACTCTAACATAGAAATACATTGTTAAACAAAAATGAGATCCATAACTTAAATACTAACAAAAGATAAATCGATCATCAAAGTTTAAAATACATTCCTCAAATCAACTAAAATCCGAAGAGAAAAACATATTGACTTAAGGTTCCATTTTGTTCGTGAGATTATTGACGAGGGAGATATTCTTCTTGAGAAGATTAGAGCCGCTGACAATTCTGCAGATATGTTGACGAAGCCAGTTCAAGCATTGGAATTTGTAAAATTTGTTGATTGCCATGTGGGGGATTGGGAGTATTATCACAAAAGGTTGGTACATTTTGAGCCAATAGGTGGAGATTGTTGACATATTGGCACAAATTGTACCCACTTGCATGTTTGCTTTCGATGTCTTTGTTTATTTGCATAATGCCTTATTGTATTGCTAGTATTGGAGCACTAACAAGATTGCAAAGTTGATTGGCAGACAAGGTGGAAAGCAAAGTTGAGTGGGGACACTCTCATCATCAGTGTAGTGAAATTTACCCTATAAAATATTCAATTTAACTCCTATATTTGTGCATGATTATGAGAATAGTTAAGGCTCCTAAATAGCCTATGAATTGTTCTTATAACATACAAGAATCCATATGCTATGTAATTTTTGATGCAATAAAAGTAAATTATGAGTTTGCCTATATTATTATTATTTTGATGATATTCTTATATATTAAAGAGATCATATGAAGTTATTGTAGGAATTGTTTATAATCACAAACATAGTGAAAGGCTTTGTGATAATAGCCTAGATACTTTTGGTACTAGTCTAACTTCAACATGTATACAACTGAATTACCCCAAAATTATATCCTCCAATGATAATTTTCCAACAAATTCTACACACGCATTAGATAGCCCACTCCACAAAAGAAAGATGTGATATCAATATATTTGCGTTAATGTGACTAAAGAATTTAAGTGTGTTGTTATCAGGGGTAGTAGACAAAATTTTTATACTTACGGGACACATGCACGATGTATTATTTTTCCCTTCAACTAAATTTTTGTTCCACCACCAATGGGGTATAGCTCAATTGGTTAAGCTCTTCCACCTCCACCCATGTGGGTAACGGTTCACAACTCTCAGACACCTAATAAATATTTATTATGTAAACCCCCCTCCTCTAAACGCTTGTACTAAAAAAGAAAAAAATTATTTCTAGATTTTTCTGAACAACATAAGTGCAACCAACAACATATCAAGTTTAGAAGAAATGTTCATAATTTTCGTTAAAAAAATGAAAAACAGTATATTAATAAGCGTGTGAATCTTTGACAAGGCTAACTCATTGTTTTGGCTTGAGTGGTGAGGGAAGTCTTCTTGAAATGTTGGTGGCTATAGTGAAATTCCCTAGAATGGCCAACCGATCTGTTTCTTAATACTCAAACACCACAGCAGGATTGTAAGCAAAAATTCCAGAATACGTAGCAGAATAAATTCAAATAAAAATGCAAACAATTGCACAAGGGACACACGATATGTTGACGTAGTAAAAAACCTCAAGATGAGGAAAACAACTGCGGGCACTATGCCGGAGAACAAATCACTATGAGAAAGAATACAAAAAGGTCTTACAAGTCTCAACTCACAAGACTAATGCTCACAAGGCAGACTTGCCTACTTGCCTTTGCTACTCAACCCAATCAGCGATCTTGTCTTCCTTCGTCAACAAGAGATGGCACAACTCTGGTCTCGGCTACTCACAGCTCGATTGCTGATCACCAACATGCATAATGCTTATGAACTCACACATATATGAAAAGGATGATGATTAAATCACTCATGGAGGCTAACAAGGAACAGCCACATGAGTTTTCAATATGAACTCTCAAAAACCTCTCTACAAATATTTTGTCGTTCTTTGCTATTCAACGTTGCAGACCAAAAAAAAAACAAAACGGCTAAGTTCCTTTCTTATATTACACTCTTAAAAACTAGGTCAGAGACCAAAAAAGGCTTTTAGCAAAAATGGGCTTTTTAACAAATAAATTATTTCTTTAAAACAAATAAAGCCACTAAATTAAAACCCAGCTGTAAAGACAAAAGAACCATTTTGCTTAAATAAACATCAAACTAAAGAGTATAAAACCATCATTAAAAACTCACTGATGTCTAGCACTGGATTATGTAAGACTGAAACCATATATTAGTCATGTACATCTGACAGCCACTTTTGATGATCTTGGAAATATGCAAATATGAATGCATGGATGCAAAACATACCTTGGCATTGTCTCTGAGCCACACTGATCCAGGATAGCAGAACCTCAAAGACCTACTCTATGTTTTTGTAACAAGAAATTCCCAATATACCAAAAATTGGTCCTAACATATAGTATTGATTTGGGTGGAGTGGTGGTGGTTTAGGTAGGAGGAGAGAGACGGGTGATGGGTGGGGGACAATGCATAGACCTCTACCAAAAAAGCGTTATTGCATGATTGACGAATCCAAGCTAAAGCCGCCAGACCCATTCACCAACTTTTTCCCATTAAAAAAAGAAAAGAAATAGAAGCACAGTAAAAGCGTCGAGAAAAGCGTTATTGGATGATTGACGAATCCAAGCTAAAGCTGCCAGACCCATTCACCCACTTTTTCCCATTAAAAAAAGAAAAGAAATAGAAGCACAGTAAAAGCGTCGAGAAACCTTAAAAAAAAAGAAAGGCAAAAAGTCACTTTTTAACCTTTTAATTTATCACTTTTATCATTCAGGTCTCCTGTGGTTTCAAAGAATTAATTTTTCCATTTTGTATTGTTTATTTTTAAAAGAATTAATTTTTTAATAATTTGTTGACTAAATTACCAATCCACAAGTAACATAAGTTAAAAAAATTTGACAAAAATGAAGGATTATCCTTAAATTGCTTCAAATTGAAACTATAGGGACGAAAATGTTCAAATTGAAACTATAAGGACCTTAGTGGTAAAAGTGATAAACTGCAGAGATCAAAAATGACCTTTTGCCCTAGGAGTCTCACATCTGGGTTGAGGGCTAGAAATGAAAACCTCAACCAAGGAAGAGTTTTCTCAGCAGTAAATCTCTAAAACTCTACTACAATCGGGTAACTATCTCCCAGCTTTGGAACTTCTTGGGCTTTTTCAACCATCTTCTTCAACTTTTTTCTTTTGCTTAAGTTTTCATCTTTTGATGTCTAAGTGCTTAAATACAAATTGCAGAAAATTTACTTTAGTTGTTTGGTGTAAGTGTTAAAAGTTTTTTTTTTTTCTTTTTTGTGGTCAAAGCTGTTAAAAGGTTATCCGAGCAATAATATCACGGGATTAAAAATATTCCAGCCCGGCTGGAAAATTATCTATCAATGTTATTTAATTTGTAAGGGTCAATCAATCACCCTATGATACCGCTTAGTCCTTTCGTCCGTCTCACTGTCAAGTTAATTGCTATTTTTTTGGTGTGACACTCTGTGCATCTATTTTTACATACGTGGATGTCACGTGAGGCATTTTTCATCTCTCTGGCTATACCCATGGATTGTTAGAGTTATTTTGTTTTAAAAGAATTCTTTATTTTCATCCATATATATAGGATCTATTGATTCACGTGACAACATTGATCTAGATTTCTTGTAAGCCAAAACAAAAGTTAATTAGCACGGACCCTAAACAACAGGATGCAAGTGTAATTTACCCGAACACAAGTTAGCTTAATTTAACTGTTGAATATTTTTACTAAATGAAATCCAAGCAGTTCACGGTGACAAAATATGTTTTATTAATTACGATAAAAAGAAGGGAGTTTCACTAAAATACCCAAAATGGGGCCTGAAATTATAAAAATACCCAACACCCAAAACACTTTATAACCATACCCAAAACCCATCATTACACACACTCAAAACCCATTTATAAACACACTCAAAAAATATACAATTGTTGATTGTGGGGTTGATTTTGGGTATGTTTCTATGTTTAAATAGTACTTGGGTATTTTTATAAATACATGTCTAGAATTGGGTATTTTTATAAATATCTATAAAAAGAAAGATAAAGGTAGGCTAGCACAGAGGGGTCGACCCTAAACATGGGCGGACAAGGCACTTAGGGCCTTCAAATTGGGAGGGCCCCAATTTTTATAAACCTCTATATATAGGAAAAATTTATACTATATTGATATTATATTAAGCCCAAGTATTGTTTAAAAAAAAAGCCCAATTATTTACTCTAAAACTTAAAAGAGGAAACTCAATAAAGGACAAATTTATTATTATTATTGTTAAAGTAACCAGTTTAATAACTTAACCCATAGTTGAATAGGTTAACCTAGTAGCATTAGCATACACCTTACCAAAAAAACCAAAAAGACCTAGCAGCATATAGGAAATTATGCTCTGCTCGACAAAAGAAAAATAAAAAAGAGCAGTTTATTGAATATATGTTGCGAGAGGAAGCACTCTTGGAGGAGGAACAAGAAGGTAAAAACACACAAGACTATTGCTTATATTTTCTATTAAGAAAGAGACATGGTAGAAAAACTTGATTATGTAAAGTTAAGTGATATTTTTGCATCGAAAAATTCAAGACGAGTGATATTGAAGGGATGTTTTGATGCATTTTATAAAGTTGTTATACGGATTACATTTTGTTTGTTTCTTTTTAGGTTACAATTGTGACTTTGAGTTCATTTGTTTTTTTTTGTACTTGTGGAAAAAAAAAATCACATAAATGTACATAAAGGATAAAAGGCCAAATTTTGGTGGTTCGCCTGGGGCCTCGAAAACCTTAGGACCGTAGCATAACGTCTATGACTGGAGGGTTTGAGTGAGTACCAAAGTTATGCATGTATGTTTTACAATGGATAAGAAGGCAGAGAAATCCATGATCATGAAAGAGACAACAGACACTCCAATGAAAATGCATGTATATTCTACATTGGATTAGAAGAATGGTAATGACGAAAAGTTATTAAATTTCCCAAACCAGATAATGCAGAGCCATTTGTCAGACAAGGTTTAGTGGCAGATAAGGTGGAAAGCAAAGTTGATTGGCAGATAAGGTGGAAAGCAAAATTGATTGGCAGATAAGGTTTATTGGCAGACAAGGTGGAAAGCAAAGTTGAGTGGCCCTCATCATCGGTATCTGGCTTTTGCCTCTTGGACTACACGAGGGGGCAATATTGTTGAGCTATATACGAGATAGCATATGTGAAGTGCAGAAGAAAACAGCAAAAAGCCATTCGGCTAAATTCTCTCAAATTGTTTTTGCTTTGTAATATCGGTTTTCTCTTCCTATTGTAAATGTCTGAGTTTGGGTTATTTGGGTTCTTGGGAAATTGAGTAATAAACAATATTGTATGTTCTCATTGATTATAGTGGAATGCTCCGTCGTCTCTAAACTGGATATAGGTATTGCCGAACCAGTATAAATCTTGGTATTCTTATTGTTGTTGTTTTGTTCCTTTTATCTCTTGTCAGTTGTTGTTTATTTTTCACTCACAGTTGGTTGCTGTTTCCACACAATAGATCTATCTCATGTACGAAAACAAACGGGGAGTTCAAGTTCGGATGATAAAACAAAGGTGCAAGAGTGGAGATCTGCGTTGGCGAAAGTGGTAGATTTCTCTGGGTGGAATTCTAAGGACCGGTATACATTAACTTCAATTATTTTCCCCTGAAAAGTTCATAATTTTTTAGGGTTCGTTTATATATAGAATGTGTATGATGTTATATATGCATGAGTAGGTAATCACTTATGAACCCTTAATAAAAATATAATTTATAGGGTAACTAAAAATCCCTATGATTCATCTATGCATATAAGATTATGAAATTAAAAAATGGTTACAATTAATTCTCTACCAAAAGAAAAGTTAATTAGACAAATGGACAAGGCAATCGTTTAATGTCCTTCAAATGCAAAAGCACACAAAATTTAATTAGACAAATGGCTGAGATTAATTAACTTTAGTCAAAGATCAGGATTAGATTAATTAGTTTAAGTCAGATCCTATATTCTAAAAACTAGAGAAAACATATCTAAACTTTGATTCTTTATGTCCACACAATTAAAATGACTGATACAGTTTCTAATATGTTGTAGGTTCCAAATCATTCTCATCAAAGATATTATTAATGTGATATGGAAAAAATTACGTCCTTCATCGTTTAGTTCTGTGGAGAACTCAGTTGGATTAGACTCCAATGTAAAATCTCAATCGATTTATTGTAAAGGGTTCCTCCATAAATCTCATTTAAAAGGTCAAGGATTCCTCCATAACCCCAAATTTCATAATTTCATCGCTTTCTTAGTCTTCCCCTCTTGTCCATATTTGTAAGCAATGCATCCAATTCTTTTTCACTTTGTCCATTAAGTCAAGCTCTCCTTCACTTTTCGTTGCCTTGGCGTAGAGGCTTGTTTTTATTTGCTTTTGGGTATGAGATGCTTCTACATATATAACAAGCTTTGGATCAGATGCTTCTAGGAAATTCGGGTTTGCTTGGAACTATTTATTTATCATTCGGTTTAAAAATATATATATATATACATGGCTTGCTTGGAATTACCTTATTCTCTTGAAGCAATGCTGGTTCGTTATCTTTCCCATTTGAGTTCTCTGCTTATGCATGCTTTCATATTTCTCATAATTCAGTTGTTTGTATTGCCTTCTCCTTGATTGCCTCATCCTTGTGATTTTTCATTCAATGTTACATTTCTCATAACAGTTGGTGGAGAAACTTACAAGGATATTAGAGGTACGGCCATCTTGGAAACTTTCTGTCTTTGCACTATATGGTTGTTGGTTTTACTCTGATCCATTGAAAAAAAAAACACACACACAAATTAGATAATTTGATATATGTATATAGATGCAAATAGTATATCGATCTCGTGAAATATATATTTTTCATTGTCTTCGTACCTAAGAATTTCATGTGAAAAAACTGAAATAAGGTGTAGTATTAGGAATGACAAAGTGTTCAGTTTTCCAACAATACCCTTGAATTTTTTAGTAAAAATTATTAATACTTTAAACAAATGTTTTCTACTACAATACTTTAGAAAAAAAAAATAGATTCAATCCAAAGAAACCTTAGCAGCAAAACTCCGATGACCAAAAAACAAACATTGATAAAAGATTCATTTGCCTTGCATCATATGTATCATGAACATTGAATTGCCTTACTCTTGTATACGTGCAATTCATATAAGCAAGCAACAAGTCAAAAGAGCCCACAAAGAGTCTTGTTTGGAGACTAGTTCCAAGTCTGGCCATGGGTCGGCACTGAATCACTGAGCCTGCCGAATGGCAAGAAATGGTTTCAGCTAGAGTTAAATACAACAAAAATATTATTATTAATATTTTTGGAGCTATTTAAAAACACTAACAAAGTATACCCTTCACAACCATCAACGCCTAGTTAAAATAATTTCCATAGATTATTTTTCATGAATTTTTTTTTATAAATATTACAAATAGGAAATTTAGTTCTCTATGCGAGTTTCCACGGATTGCTTAAGGTGATCCTCAGCTAATTTGAACTGGGTTTCCACTTTGACCACGGCTTTCACTATTGCCTGGCGAAAAGTCTATATTACCCCTAAAAGATAAACCATATACTAGGCAAAAATAAATAATTTAACAATAAAATGACTAAAATGCGATGTGTGAAGGAATTTAAGGATATATAATTTTATAATGTAATAATTTAATAATAACTGAATCCATGTATAATTAAATAATTTAATGAAGTTTGATAATTTACCCTAGTTAATTAACAACAACCCGATTTTTAGGATTGTTCTTCTTTGAGTTGACAATGTTATGTCGTTGTCTTCAAAAAATAAAAATAAATAAAATTAAAAGATAAATGAATCTTTTATATCATAAATTCATTAATTAATGTGTCATGCTCCGAATCTGGGGTAGACTAGAGTAGAAATCTAGAGCCGAGTGTGTGATAACTAAAAGATAAATTAAAAGGGCTTAAATTATGGATCATAATAAATTTCTCTTATAAAATAACTCCAAAATATTACAAAAATACTAGAAATAAATAAAGATTTATCATTCTCATATAATTCAACCTTAACTGGTTTAGTCATTGACTCTACCACTAATTCATCTAGGAAAAAAAAATTAAAAGGGTGAGGGATGATCAAATCATCGCTCAGAGAATAGATTATGTAATGTGCCAGTCACGCAACGTTGTTTTACACACTCAAAAAAATGTCATGAAAAAAATACACCATTCAACATCATATCAAATCATCATTTCTGATGCAGCGAAGCGGCAACAAGTTATTGTCCAGCATCCCAAACAGTCCCAAAATATAGAGCATAGAAGGATAAAGCTATATAATAGAAGTTGGAACGAAGATAATTGAGTTCTATAGGTCAAAAATCCCAAAAGCAACTCTATAGACTAAAAGGGCTTAAATTATGGATTCGAAACTTAACATCCAGAATTCTTGAAGCCTTTGTCCTTTTGTTTCCCTTTGCAAACAAAATTGCTGCACTGTTGTCATTCCATAGTTGTATGGGTCTATGTATAGACTCAGCTACACTTAATCTAGTGATAAAATTCTTTAACCATATAGCTTGAGAAATAGCCTCATAAGAGGTGAAGAATTCTGCTAACATTGTAGATGCAACTGTGAGAGGTTGCTCGATACTTCTCCATGATACAACACCACGTGCAAATATGAACACATACCGTGATGTTGATCTGAGATCATCCTTATAACCTGCAAAATCAGCATTTGCAAAACCTTCTAATTTCAAATTATTGATTCTTCTTAAAACCAATTTGTAATCTTTGGTTCTCTGTAAATATCTCAACACTTTCTTGACTGCAATCCAATGATCTTGTCCAGGATTAAATTGAAATCTACCTAGCACACTAATAGGAAAGGCTATGTCAAGTCTAGTGCAAACTTGTGCATACATAAGACTGCCTACTAAGGAGGCCTAAGGTTTGTCATTCATCTAAATTTTCTCTTATTCAGTCCTTAGTGCCTGTTCCTTGCTCAAATTGTCTGCTTTTGAAATAGGCATATCAGTTCCACCACATCCTTGCATATTGAATCTCTGCAGTACCTTTTCTATATAATTCTTCTGTGATAATCCAAGAACCCATTTCTCTCGATTCCTGCTAATTTCAATTCCCAAAACATAGGATGCTTCACCAAGATCTGTCATTTCAAAATGTTTAAACAAGAATTCTTTACAGTTATGTAACATTGATAAATCTGTGCATGCCAATAAGATGTCATCCACCTTCTGGTTGTTTCATATATATTCCCTCTTCTAGATATCCAGTCAAGAATGCAGTCTTTACATCTATTCGATGTAAGTGTAAATCGAAATGTGCTACCAATGCCATGATTACTCTAAATGAGTCTTTAGTTGAAACTGGTGAATAGATTTCATTGTAATCTATCCCTTCTTGCCGTGTGTATCCTTTGGCAACTAGTCTTGCCTTATATCCATCAATTTGTCCCTTAGGGTTTCTCTTGGTTTTGAAAATCCATTTGCAGCCTATAGGTTTGTAATTTTGTGGCAGGTTCACTAGTTCCCACACACCATCTTTCTCCATAGAGTTAATTATGATTTCATAGCTCCCCACCAATTGTCACTTTTCTCATTGGACATTGCTTGCATATAGTTCATGGGATCTTCAATTGCATTCACATCATGCTCAGATTCTTGTAAATATACATAGTAGTCATCAGGTAGTGCTCTTTTCCTTGGTCTCTGTGATATTCCCAACTCTATGTCCATTTGTTCATGGTTTTGTTCTACTGGTTGATTTTCATTTGTGTTTTCTGGTGGCAGAACTTGCTCTTTGAGTTTCTACAAATCTGGTTGTATTTTGAGGGCAGTAAAATCTGTAGCCTTTAGTTCTTTTTGGATAGCCAACAAAATAGCCACTGACTGTTCTTGAATCCAACTTCTTTTCCATAGGATTGTATGATTTTGCTTCAACTTTACAGCCCCACACTCTGAGGTAATTCAAACTTGGTTTTCTTTTAACCCAAACTGCATAAGGGATAGCATTTACATGTTTAGTAGGTACTCTATTCAATATATAATTTTTTGTTTTCAATGCTTCTCCCCAGAATAACCTAACACTAACTTTGGTAAAAAATGGTTGTGGTGAAGGTATAGAAATATTCTTCTCCTATGCAGTCCTTTAACTTTCTCTAGATGGGGTGAGATATCAATATGAGTGTGTCTTGACTGCAACGAAAGGGACCTATATATATGCATTGCATAAGTATGTTGCTCGCAGAAGAACACTTAAACAAATCCTGATTGCACTAGGATAGAATGTTTTAATCCATGTAGGATTAGGAATCCTCAAAGCTCTAGTTTTCTAATTAAACTGCACTTTAAACTAGAACTGCAGATATTCTCGAGTTATGTTTCTTGATTAATACTAAACTGCAACTGCTTATGTGATTCGAAGACCATTCTAATATGGTTTATTACATTGTAATGTTTTACACTTCTACCATGGGTTTCCATTCTCTAGACTTGCCTTTGAATCTAAATAATCTCTGCATGCATATTTCCACAAAAATCAGCAACTTCAATTTTAATTCCTCCACCATTCAAACACAATGCATGAACCAACTGCTCTTCCAATCCACCTCGATCACCATCACCACGGTTGCATTTCAGAATCTCCATATAGGCATATGTGAATTTCTGTCTTTAGAGGGCTTGCACCGCTCTCGACATATCTTCCATTATACGTTGCATCTCAATCATCTATCTGTGTTGGGCTTAGTTCCCTTGTCCACAACCTCTACCATGACCAATCATGGTGTGGAGGAAGGATTTTCCTAGCCTCTGGTACCAATTTGATGTAGGGTAGGGTCTATAAGTTGTTGTCTAGTGAACCAAACAGTCCCAAAATACATATAATAGAATGATAAAGCTATAGAATAGAAGTTAGAATGAAGATAATTGAGTTCAAGGTCAAATATCCTAAAAGAAACTGTAGAGACTAAAGATTGGAATTATATGCATAAAAAATTCAACCAAATCTTAGTAAGAATAGGAAAACGATTAAAAAATTAACTTGTTAATTTAATATAAAACTTATTCCTTTTGGTTCCAATGGAGGCCAGCTAATAATAAAAAATGGTGTAGTCAAATAAAATAAAATTTTAGTAGAAGTACTATAATCAACCTATGTATTTAATTTTCACATAATCAAAACTTTAATCCCTTTAAAGAAAACATAATCTTCGGAAAGGTTCGTACATTTAAGGTGTGAAAGTAAACAATTGCCAGATGACAATAAAAATTTCGTTGATAATGGTAATATTGTACAAAGTGTTTAAATAAATATAAAATATATGCAATATACAATTTTGCCAAAAACAGCCTTCCCTAATTATTTTTGTATTGATCTATTTTTCATTGGACTTTGTACAGATTGGGAGACAAGATACAGAGATAAGCATTTCATCTACGTGTCTTTGATCTCACAAGGAAATGGATATTGTTATTTCAATTGCGTCCAAAATTGCAGAGTCCTTGGTGACACCAATAGGCAGAGAATTTGGCTATTTGATTTACTATGATACCAAGATGAAAGATCTAAAGGGTGAACTTAACCAGCTTTTTGACATGAAAGATGGGGTGCAAGAATTGGTTAATGCTGCAAAAAGGAATGGTGAAGTTATCAACTTTGATGTTCAAAGTTGGCTAACAAGTGTTAACGAGTTAATTCAGAAAGTGTCGCATTTTGAGGAAGAAGTCAACATGAAAAGGCGATGCTTGTACCGGTGGAACATGAGTAGGAAAGCCACTAAGATTACACAAGATGTTCTTCATCTCCAAAAAGAAGGAACATTCAATAATGTTGCCCATCCTGCACCTCCACCAATGATATGGTCAGCATTCAAAGAAGGTTTTAAGGATTTTAAATCCAGAACAACATGTGTGAATAGGGTGATTGATGTTTTGAAGAATGAAGAAGTTAGAATGATTGGGATTTGTGGTATGGAGGGTGTGGGTAAAACCACAATGGTGAAAGAAATCATCAAAAGATTGGCAGAATTGAAAGTATTCGATAATGTTGTGATGACAATTGTGTCCCAAAGCCCAAGCATTCAGAAGATTCAATCAGAAATTGCAGAGGAGCTGGGGTTTACATATAACGAGAATACCGATAGTGGAAGAGCTCGAAGGCTCTATGGAAGACTCATGGAAATAAATAGGATCCTGATTGTATTAGATGATGTGTGGACAAAGCTCGATTTTGAGGCTATAGGATTTCCTTCTAGACTTACTCATAAAGGGTGTAAAGTTTTGTTGACCTCACGAAACGTGGAAGTGTGCACTGCAATGGGAAGTCAAGAAATTCTTGCAATCCCAGTTTTAACACCAGAGGAATCATGGGAACTCTTCCGTGAAATGGTAGGTAAACCCTTGGACTATCATGATTTGGCGAAACGAGTCACGAATGAGTGTGCAGGTTTACCTCTTGCTATTTTAACTGTCGCGAAAGCACTAGAAAATGCGAGGATGTATGAATGGGATGATGCCCTCAAACATCTACAAAGTTCAGTTTGGGATAACAGAGTTCATTCAAGCATACACTGGAGTTATGATAGATTGGAGAGTGATGAAGCGAAGTCATGCCTTTTGCTTTGTTGTTTATTTCCTGAAGATTATGATATTCCAATTGAGTATTTGGTTAGATATGGCTGGGGTCGAGGGTATTTTAGTAACATTGATTCGGTGGACGAAGCAAGAAATAGAGTGCATTCTTTGGTTGACAAACTTCAAAGAAGGTTTTTGTTGCTAGATAGCGAACGGAAAGACCATACCAAGATGCATGACATAGTTCGTGATGTTGCCATACAAATTGCCTTAAGAGATCCCCATAGATTTCTAATAAGATATGATGCGAAAAAGAAAGGGTGGCCAGAGAAATACGACCATTGCACAACAATGTCATTGATACCAAATAATATTGATGAGATCCCAGTTGGTCTGGAGTGTCCAAAACTTGAGCTTCTACACTTAGAAGGCGACTGTTATTCGGAAAATAGCATGGACATCATGTGTAAAGGGATGAAAGAGCTGAAGGTTTTAGGCATTGGTGGGATATCAGCCTTGCCAAGTTCACTAGGAGTACTGAAGAGCCTTCTAACCTTGTCCCTAAATGGTTGTCCTTCTTTAACAGATATATCTAATGTTATTGGAAGATTGGAAAGTTTAGAGATCCTCAGCTTTCGTAATTGCTTTAACATCGTAGAGTTGCCGAGGGAAATTGGACTTCTTAAACATTTAAGGTTGTTAGATGTCACGAATTGTCGTCAACTTGAGAAGATTCCACATGGTCTCTTATCGAGCTTATCTAGTCTAGAAGAGTTGTATATGGAAAGGAGTTTTCGCAAATGGGAACAATCAGCAGCAGAAAGCGAAGATAAGAGGATGGCAAGCCTTGTTGAGGTGATGTCTTTATTGTCTAATCATTTGAAGGTTTTAGTCATAGATATACCCGATTTCAACTTCTTTCCAAAAGACTTTTACTTGACAATCCAGACAACATTAAGATTCCACATATCCAACAGATCGTATGGACGAGGGTTGGATGGACTTCCATCAACAATTGATGGTTGTTATGCATTCGAAAATAAGTTGGATATTGTTAAAAGTGATGCAACGGAATTCATGGAGATTCAAATTGTTCGACACTTATTTAAGAAATGTGAAGATTTAATCTTGGAAGAGATTAAGAATTTAAAGTATGTCCTCAATGAATTAGACCAAGAGGGATTGCAACACTTAAAAGTTTTAAGAATTTGGGAGTGCCCTGAGATAGAATACCTTGTAAATGGAGCAAGTTGGACTCAACAAACAGCCTTCCCTCTCATCCAATCAATCGAACTCGCGTGGATGCCCAAGCTAAAAGCAATATGCCACGACCAACTTCCACATAGCTCTTTTATCAACTTAAGATCTCTTGAATTATATGATTGCCCTGTTTTAAAATATGCCTTTTCTCTATCAGTAGCAAGCAACTTGGTTCAACTCCAAAGCTTACTTGTTTTCGAGTGTCCCCAATTGAAAGAAATCGTCTCAAAGGAGTGGAGGGAAGATGAGACGGCATCGGACATCATAGCTTTCCCTAAATTAACAAATTTGACACTCAAAGGTCTATCTGATGAATTCATTGGTTTCTACGAAGCCAACAAGCTATACTCCAACCATGAGGTATGTTACATATATAACTTATTATTTCGATGCTTGAATAGTATAATTGTTTTGTTAATTGTTTGTGCCTCAATATATATATTTTTTTGTCTGAATTTAGTTTGACTATTATTTACTCATTTTCTTCCTAAAAACTGAAAATATTCTCATACTGATAAATGAGGAATTTAGTTTACTTGCCTTTACAAATAAATAAATAATTGAGCATGTGCAGACCACAAAGAAAATCATCATAGATTTAAGTTCCATATATTTATTTGTAAAAATTTTGGACTCATTTTTGTTAATGGTCTCATTACATAATAGATTTAAGTTCGTTGAAACTTTCATATATATTTTTTTTGCACGTGGGCTGCCATGAGGTCTGAATTTAGTTTGACTATTATTTACTCATTTTCTTCCTAAAAACTGAAAATATTCTCCTACTAATAAATGAGGAATTTAATTTACTTGCCTTTACAGAAAAAAATAACATAAAAAAATAACATAACATAACATATTATGGTCTTAATTGCCACGTGGGCTGCCTTACAAAATTACAGTCTTAATTGCCACGCTCCAAATTGTTTACTGGAAAATTCTTGCCACGTGGAAGCATTTAGTTTGACCTGAGACCACAAAGTCTAGCTTTTATGTGATTATTATTCTGCAAAGCAGAGGAGAGGTTTTGTCTAAACAGTATCAGCATAAAGAATCTAGAAACTGACTAGTCCTTCGATTAAAATTTGGTTTTATTAATATTTTAATATGAAGTCATTTAAATAATAATAATTGAGCCTTGTTATTAATTTCATTTTTGAGAGGAAAATGTCTGAAGTTGATCTATAATATGTTTCTTTAAATATTTATTAATTAATGAATCTTTTCAGGATCAAAATGTGGTAGGAACTTCATATGATGAGCATCAATCTTCTAGAAGCTTTGAAAGAGCAGTATTTCCATCAAAGTGCATTTTATGGTTACAAAATCTTGAAGAAGTGGAACTAGAATTTCACGATGGCATTGTGGATGTGTTATTTGATATGAAAGGCCACATGGTTCCAGCATTTTCTCATTTACGAAAATTGATTTTAGTGGATTCTCCATGTCAACACCTTTGGAAGAACATTCCGCGTGAATTCCAGGGCTTCCAAAACTTAAGATATTTAAAAATACGGGGTTGTGATTTCCATTATGCGTTCCCACATTCAATTGCCAGGCTACTTGTGAATCTTGAAGACCTCAACATAGAGAAATGCTGGAAAATGGAAACTATAGTCAGATCCGCAGATGAAAATGAAAAAGAGGATCAGACGGGCATGACTTTGTTTCCCAAACTAAATAGTTTTCATCTAGACTTGCTTCCCAAACTGAAGACATTGGCTTCAGTAATTCCACAAATAAAAAAGTTGGAGAAAGATTCAACAGCTCATCACGAAGACGAAGACGAAGGTATTTCATCAGGATGTACACCTTATTCATGTGGCCCAATGACCGAACCTACTTCAAGAAGAAATATTGTTCAATTATTGCCACGTCCAGTCAATCAAGAGGTAAGCATTTCAATTTACTATTATTTTACAATTGAGAATGACAATGACATTGCCATATTGAAATTATATAAATTATATACGGTTGCTCAATTGATGTTTGATTTTCTAGGTTGCACCAACAAATCTTGATCAAGACTCAAATGATTACGATAATCTAGAACGTCTTTCTGTAGATTATTGTGAGTCATTGGAAGTTGTTTTCCAACTCAAGGGGCCAAAGGCTGTGGAAAGCCATAATGTTGAAGCATTCAATAAGTTGTGTAACTTGTCGTTATTCCAATTGCCAAGTTTAATGCACGTATGGGAAACGGGCAGTTCACAACATATCACAGGCTTCGGAAACTTGACATTCTTAAGTGTATCCTACTGTGGCAGTTTACGATATTTGTTCTTGTCAACTGTAGCCAAGCTCCTTGTCAGTTTAAAGGACTTAAAAGTTGGTTATTGTGAGAAGATTGAACAAGTTATTGCAAAACCAGACACTGAATGTGCTAATCAGGAAATTACATTTCCTCAACTGAATTCCATGACGCTTGTAGATCTACCAAACCTCATTTGTTTCTCTACTGAAGCTTATACTTTGAAGTTGCCATCTTTGATGGAATTGAAGGTTGAAAGATGTCCAGATTTAAGAACATTTGCTTCTGAGGTTGTCAACACTCATTCTAGAATCCAAGTACACACAGAGTTGGGAGAGTCTGAGTGGATGGGGGACCTCAATAGCACTATAGAGAACATTGACGAAAAAAGGTATGCTCCTGAATGGTTACTGGTGTTTAGTCAATAATTTAACAATTAAAGTGTTTCTTTTTCAAACCTGATTGCATCTCAATAATACGCATTCT
This sequence comes from Prunus campanulata, assembly GCA_034190965.1. NCBI lineage: Eukaryota > Viridiplantae > Streptophyta > Magnoliopsida > Rosales > Rosaceae > Prunus > Prunus campanulata. The sequence goes on along the minus strand of CM067214.1, from coordinate 9,952,576 downwards.
TTTCTTTTGAATACAGGCAAACACAGAGAAGTGCAAAGGTGAGTATATATAGGTTGCCATCTCCAACTTCTATATTAAGGAAACACTGATATTTGCAAATCTTACTAAAAAAAACATGCCATATTATGCCATATTAAGGAAAGAATTAAATTGAGTTAGCAAGATCAAATTACGGTTCTAATGATATAAACAAAAAAAATTACGTGTGAGACTGTTTAAGCTTCGATTTGACAATAAATTACAATGTGTTTCATGTGTGTTTGAGGTTTTTTTAATTCAAGTGTTCTATCATTGCGATATAGTAGACGAAAACAAAACAAACAACCTAATTTTGATGTGGGGTATATCGTTAGAGCATCTCCAATGGGCTCCTCCCTAAATGAGATTCTAAGTTAAAATTTAGAGTGAATGTCAAGAACCCATGCAACTCCAAATATGCTCCTGTCTTGATCCTAAAATAAGGAGACCCCTAGGTGCTCTAAAATATGAGAGAGAAATGTACACATATATTTGTACATCGTTCTCTTCACCCCCTCTCTCTTGTTTAACAAAATACTTCTTCTTGCAAGGATTTACGGTAACTGGGTTTCTGATGGGTTTCTTTAATGTATTTTGCATCTCCATCTGAGATGATATATAGGAATTGAAGGAACTTTTCTGTTTTTAGTGATATGATCATATTTTTGTTTTGTTAAATTATACTGATAGGAATACTGGTCAGCATGGTCACATTCTTTACAGATTTGTGGGACTAACTGATGAGAGCATAATTCAATTTTCCATAGCTAGTTTCTGATCTAAGTATCTCAAAATATGAGGTTCTACGGTTTCTTCAGTTAAAAAAAAGGGTTAACTGGTGATTTGCCTCCTGAACTTGTACCTAACTTTCGATTTAATCATACCCTTTTTTTTAAGAAAATTAAAGATATGAACTTTTTTTTTCCGCCAATTTCCCCCCTCTGTCTAAATCCACAACATTTCATCAAATTTGCCGTTAAAAATGAGGGCAAAATGGTCATTTTGTACATTAAAAATAAATAAAAAATGAAAAATAAAATAAAAAAACAGAAAATTGAAATACTCTCTCTCTCTGTCTCTTTTTGCAGGCTTGCGTGGGGATGGGGATGGCTAAATGGTGGCGTTGGGCCATTGTCGGAGAAAATTAAGGCCCACAAAGGTCACTTGACCCTTCTCAACATTTTGAAAATATTATATTTACCTATTTTATCCAAGTTGTTTTATAGCTATATTTACTATATTTACCCTTCTCGCAAATGTAAATTGTCTATAATGAACAGGAATATGATCTATATTTGTTTTCATGTCTTCATATATCATTTATATGTGTGTGTCATGAATTTTATTTCATTTTCTCATTCTATCTAAAATCAACTTTTAATACTCTTTCATTATTTTTAGGTTGCTAGAATTTGGTTATACTTAGTAAGATATTAAATTTGTGATATTGAAATTTAATCATTATAATGAATTCTTATATATATTTTCCTATAAAAAAAAACTAAGTTCATTGTAATTATAAAGCTATTTAAAGTTGACCTTACTTGATAGAATTTCTGGCTCCGCCACTGCGTTGGGCGATGGTTTAGGAGTGGATCTTGTGTGGGGATGGGGGATGGGTCTCGGCTGGGGGTCAAGGCTGGGGAATGGGATGGGTCTGGGTCTTGGGGGCAAGGGCTGGGGATGGGTTTCGGCTGGGGCTTGGGGTGGATCTCGTGTGGGGATGGGAGGAAAGAAAGAGGGCATTTCTCTATTCCAATCCTTTAAATCCTCAGACCATTCAGGAAATTGAAATAAATTGCTATTTGTGATATGTAGAGGAAAATTCATTAGAATTTTGCTTCTCAGGTCCTGCAATTCATATGTAAGTTCCTCTTCCAGTTTTTACTGTCTGTAATTACGATGCACCAGCACCTAACTCACAATCCTTGTTTTCTTTGAGGTTGGGTCTTTCTTTAGGGTTGATGGGGTTGATGTGCTGGAGGAGATAGAGCTGGGGGAGGGGGGTTGGCGATAGGGTTGCTGGTTCAGTGTCTTTTTCTTCTTTTCTTTTTGAGTGCTGCTAAATGAACCCTAAAATTAACTGAGTACACCTTACGATCTAAGTACACCCTAATGTTTAAATTAAAATATAAAATTAACTAAGTACACCCTATTTAACTTCCAAAAATACCCATGGTACACCCTCTTTAATTTTTAATCTTTTTAAGTATTTAAAATAAACAAATAAAGTAAAATAATAACAAAATAATATTTTAACAAAACTCTCTCTCTCTCTCTCTCTCTCTCTCTCTCTCTCTCTCTCTCTCTACTGCTTCTTCTTCTTCTTCTTCTTTTATCTCTCTCCTGTGCGACCACCACCAACTGGTTTCTGTTATTGATTGTTTAAGTTTTATGCATACAAAAATCAACTGGGATTCCGAGTTGTATGTTAAAAATTAAGTCAATTTGTTTGAAGGCATGGGTTCAAAAGCTCAAGCAGTAAAACAAAGATTTTAATTCTTAATTAAATATATTGTCTTCAATCTTTCGAGAGAGGTGTGGGTTTTCAATATAATTTAGGGAGATTTGGTAGTTTGGGATTTTGGGGACAGCATATCTCAAATCGTCTTGTAGTGGGGTGGGTCGGGAAGGAGAGAGCTTTTTTTCTCTTTTTAAAATTTTATTTTATTTCATGGTTTTAAATACTTTAAAAGATTAAAATTAAAGAGTTGACCATAGTCATAACAATGGACATGCGTCAAGTCTTAAGGATGGTGTACATATTGGGGTACACAATTCAATATATCCTTTTTGGTCATTTTATATTAGGGTAAATTAGTAATTCAATAAATAGTTTGATAGTAGGGTGTACTCAGTTAATTTTAGGGTTCGTTTAGCAACACTCTTCTTTTTTGGGTCAATTTTCCTCTTTTTCTTCAATTGTTTTCCAAAAATATATTTTTTTAAAATGATTTAACCAAAAAAATCCTAGAACAGAGTATTTCGAGCCTTCTGAAATTTGAATTTTGTAGATTAGTCTAGAGATTTCTGAATGTTGTAGCTTTCTGCATCATTATCAAAACACTCCGAGGCTCGTTTTAAGTCCCAAGTTGACAATTCTCACATTTAATGCATTGGATGAACACTTTCAATGTGGTGTAACTTATTGTGTTTAGAAGTGCAATTTTTCCAGTTTTTGGTGGACCGTTAGAATGGCGAAGTACTAAATATAGTAACTATGGCTGCCAAAGTACCCCTTTAATTGAAAAACATTGGTTTTAGTTGAGTGAAATTCCAAGAAAAAAAGTTGGTTAAAACAATAGTGTAATTATTCAAGAAAACAAAAAGTTTCTGGTAAAAAAAATTCCATAACACACAAGTTCAAACTTGGGAACATGGATGCCTCAAAGTTACTAATCAAAATAATAACACAGAATTCCAGTGTTGCTGCAGAATTCCAGTGTTGCTGCCATCTTTTTACGATGGCATTGTAGATGTGTTATTTGATCTGAAAGGCCATACGGTTCCAGCATTTTCTCATTTACAAAATTTGGCCATATTGGATTATCCATGTCAACACCTTTGGAAGAACATTCCCCGTGGATTCTAGGGCTTCCAAAACTTAAGATATTTAAAAATACTGGGTTGTGATTTCCATTATGTGTTCCCACATTCAATTGCCAGGCTACTTGTGAATCTTGAAGACCTCAACATAGAGAAATGCTGGAAAATGGAAACTATAGTCAGATCCGCAGATGAAAATGAAAAAGAGGATCAGACGGGCATGACTTTGTTTCCCAAACTAAATAGTTTTTATCTAGACTGGCTTCCCAAACTGAAGACATTGGCTTCAGTAATTCCACAAATAAAAAAGTTGGAGAAAGATTCAACAGCTCATCACGAAGACGAAGACGAAGGTATTTCATCAGGATGTACACCTTATTCATGTGGCCCAATGACCGAACCTACTTCAAGAAGAAATATTGTTCAAATATTGCCACGTCCAGTCAATCAAGAGGTAAGCATTTCAATTTATTTCTATGAACCTCTACCCTCGAGCTACAATTGAGAATGACAATGACATTGCCATATTGAAATTATATAAATTATATACGGTTGCTCAATTGATGTTTGATTTTCTAGGTTGCACCAACAAATCTTGATCAAGACCCAAATGATTACGATAATCTAGAACGTCTTTCTGTACTATCTTGTGAGTCATTGGAAGTTGTTTTCCAACTCAAGGAACCAAAGGCTATGGAAAGCCATAATGTTCAAGCATTCAGTAAGTTGTGTGACTTGTCATTACACCAATTGCCAAGTTTAATGCACGTATGGGAAACGGGCAGTTCACAACAAACCACAGGCTTCGGAAACTTGACATTCTTAAGTGTATCCTACTGTGGCAGTTTGCGATATTTGTTCTTGTCAACTGTAGCCAAGCTCCTTGTCAGTTTAAAGGACTTAAAAGTTGGGGATTGTTAGAATATTGAACAAGTTATTGCAAAAGCAGACACTGAATGTGCTGATCAGGAAATTACATTTCCTCGACTGAATTCCATGAAGCTTATACTTTGAAGTTACCATCTTTGATGGAATTGAAGGTTATAAGATGTCCATACTTAAGAACATTTGCTTCGAAGGTTGTCAACACACATTCTGTGATTCAAGTGTACACAGAGTTGGGAAAGTCTGAGTGGATGGGGGACCTCAATAGCACTATAGGGAACATTCACGAAAAAAGGTATGCTCTTGAATGTTTACTGGTGTTTAGTCAATAATATAACAATAAAAGTGTTTCTTTTTCAAACCTGATTGCATCTCAATAATACACATTCTTTTCTTTTGAATACAGGGAAACACAGAGAATTGCAGAGGTGAGTATATATATGTTGCCATCTCCAACTTCTATATTAAGGAAACACTGATATTATGCCATATTAAGGAAAGAATTAAATTGAGTTAGCAAGATCAAATTACGGTTCTGATGATATAAACAAACAAAAAAATTAGGTTTGAGATTGTTTAAGCTTCGATTTGACAATAAATTACAATGTATTTCATGTGTGTTTGAGGTTTTTTTTAATTCAAGTGTTCTATCATTGCGATATAGTAGACGAAAACAAAACAAACAACCTAATTTTGATGTGGTATCTCATTAGAACATCTTCAATGGGCTCCTACCTAAATGAGATTCTAAGTTAAAATTTAGAGAGAATGTCAGGAACCCAACCCCAAATATGCTCTTGTCTTGATTATTAAAATAAGGAGACCCCTGGTTGCTCTAAAATATGAGAGAGAAATGTACCCTTATATTTGTACATCGTTCTCTTCACCCCCTCTCTCTTGTTGAACAAAATACTTCTTCTTGCAAGCCAAATCACACAAAGGAAATCATTAAGACGGGGTTTCTAGATGGCTAGGATTTACGTTAACTGGGTTTCTGATAGGTTTCTTTAATGTATTTTGCATCTCCATATGATGATATATAGGAATTGACTGTTTTTAGTGATATGATCATGTTTTGGTTTTGTTAAATTATACTGATAGGAATGGTCAGCATGGTCATATTGATGATAGCATAATTCAATTTTCCTAGCTAGTTTCTGATCTAAGTATCTCAAAATATGAAGTTCTACAGTTTCTTCAGTTTAAAAAAAATGCCTAGGCAGAGTATTTAGAGCCTTCTAAAATTTGAATTTTGTAGATTTGTATAGAGATTTCTGAATGTTGTAGCTTTTTGCATCATTATCAAAAACACTCTGATGCTAGTTTTAAGTCCCAAGTTGACGATTCTCACATTTAGTATAACCTGATGAGTATTATTTTTCTAGTTTAATATTGTTTTCCTCCTTTCAGCACATTGATGAGGAGGTTTGAGTTCTGTTCTGAAGAATTTTACGAGGATGTGCATACAAACTCTACAGAGTTAGTTCTTGAAGTTTGGAATAGCAAGTTGCAATTCGACATCTCTAACCTCATCAATTCTTGAGAAACAATCCCATTTCAATTCCAAGTGTTGAAGTGTATTATAATTCATGTACTGGATTTCATTTGTATATCATTCAAATGTTAGTGCAGATCTGACGGTTAAAGCATAAGTTCATGTATTTTTTAGAGTTATCAAGTAAATAGTTCTTGAAGATCCCTCTGCTACAATTTTTTCGACTTTGTTTGCCTCTGGAGTAAAAACAGGTCAAAATGGAGGAAAAACTGGTACACCAGCATTCCGCTGCAAGAAATGCCGAAGAATTGTTGCATTGCAGGACAATGTTGTGGATCAAATTCCAGGCGAGGGTGGGAAATCATTTGAGTGGCAAAAGCGAAAAAGTAGCATAAAACTCGTATGTTTATAGGACTGCATAAAACCAATTAATTTGAAAGGATTGCAACTTTTCGGGGGGAGGGAAGAAGAATGACAATAAGCATAAAATGAGGATCCATAACCTTACTAATTCATTATATTGTGGATCCATATCCTTGTAAAATGAGAATTTATAACATTATGGATTGGATGAACCTTAAGTTTGTAATCCCTGTCCATAAAGTGTAACTCGTGACCCAAATCTTGTAATGTACATGTTTATAGATTCTCTTTACAACGTTATGATACCCTCACATTCCAAATTTGTAAAATCGGCCCTTAATTTTGTAATGTTGATCTATGTCCTTATAAAATGGGAATTTACATGGGAAGCTAGGGGATTGGTAACTTTCTTCTCCTTCATTACCTCATTTAGTACTTTATTATGTTACAATACATGTATCAAATTTTGAGTATTTTGGTTGAAGTTACACATATTATATGTAAATACTATATTTATGAGTGGATATTGTTATTTAACAGTTTTTTTATAAATTGGAAGAGGAAACCTATATAACAAGGATATGAACCAAAAATCAGAGGAGGATCATAAGGGAAATTCTTGTGGGAACATGAATATGAGGATGACAAAATAAGTTTGTAAAAGCATATTTTGAATATACTACGAGTCATATTCAAGAAATAATAAATAGTTTTAGGGGGGTGTATCCAATTCTAATTTTTAATGACTTTTAATGAGTTTAAAAGTCCGAAGGTATTCAATTGTGACTTTTAAATAGTCTTTAAAAGTTTAGTTGTATTCAATTGGGAGTTTTAAAGAGTATTTAAAAGTTTTGAGGTATCCAAAATGTTAATGACTTTTAAAGACTTTGTCAAATAAATGACTTTTCAATACTTTTAAAGCTAATTCTTACTACCAAAAGTCTTGGTAATTTATACAAGACTTTATATCATATTGGGAAGCTGAGAAGATAGAAACAAAAAGTCTCCAATTCCTTCCTCCCTCATTATATCAAACCAGCAAGCTAGCTGAACGCCATTGAAAGACAGATATGTTTTCTTCAACTTTGGTATCCCATCTTGTCTCCACTTTGGTATTCAACGTCATTGAAATGAATCATGGCTAAGCTCACTAAAAACAATGAATCATGGCTAAGCTCTTTTTTTTTTTTTTTCTTTTTATAAAAAAAATTGAATCATGGCTAGCCAAACGCCAATTATTTCCTTGTGGTACATTTTCTAATGCACTTTGTCACTTTATAATTGTACTTTGTCATTTTTATCATTTTCTAATGTTAAGGAGAACTATTCTTTGCTTTTACGTAATTGTATCCAATTATTTTTTTTTATCTAATTTTTTGTTCCATGTATGCCATCTAGTTAATTCAACATATTAAAAGATAAATGTTATTCGTAAAATAAATATAAAAATAAGTATTTAAAAGTCTATAAAACTCTATGACAAAAGTATATGAAAGTTTGTCACTCTAACTTTATAAAGTATGTCAAAATCATTAAGAATCTGTCAACTCTAGGAAAGTCACTCACTTAAAAAAAGTCTTTAAAAGTTAGAATTGGATACACCCCCCTTAGTTTTAAGACATTTGTCTCAAAATATTTTAGAATTAGCTTGAATTCTAAAATTTCGTACATGAGAAGCGAATGAGAGGGTAACTCAATCACTTTCTTCACCTACCTCAATTAGTATTTTGTTATGTTACATACTCATATAAATTTCAAGTATTTTAGTTGAAATTGTATATATTTTATGTAAATATCATATTTATGTATTATATATTGATTAAAAGTGCAATATATATTATTTAAGTATTATATTATTAGATATTCTTATTTAACATTTTTTTATTAATTGGAATGTGAACAAATTACATCACAAGAAGGTGTGAACAAATCATTGCTTGTTTTAAGTATCCCAAGTCTTCGTATATTAACTACATGTTGCTGTTATATTTCTGGAATCCAAATAGCTGCTTTTGTTTCTTCAGTTCAGATAAAAATGGGAGATGATTTTGACACTCCAAAATTCTCCTCCCACACTACTTTACTCTCTCACAAGATAAGTGCCAAACTCATAGGGTCCTCTTGAGTGAGAGAGTAGAGGAGTGTGGAAGGTGATAGTTGGAGTGCCAAAATCATCACCCTTTGAAATATATAAATTCCTGATAAATTGAATTGAAGAAAAAGCAGAGTGGGTTACAAATGCTTAACTGCTTTAGTCTTTATCTTCCTCTTTTGCAATCCTACAGATGCACTAGGATCCCTGAGGCAAAGCTGTGAGTTTGTTTGCCCCAATGATGGTTTAAACAAATGAAGTATTACCACATCAGTTTGTATATGAGTTGGTGTGCCTAGGATTATATGTAAAATTCATTGATAGGAAGGTATTAAGGAGCCATTGCTTACCAAATTGGTTGTATATCATTGAAGTAGGATGTGAGATGGTTGGTCCAGCTTTTGGTGGGGTTATTGCTCAAAGAATGTTATTTCGAGAAGCGAGAGGGTTTGGATTGAGCATGGAGACACTGCTGGATTATGAGAAATCCCTAAGTGAAGCTTCCAAGGTTCTGAAAGGAACTCAAAAATGCCAAAGGATTAGAATTCCAGAAACAAAATTGTAGCCCTCAGAATAAAAATAATCTCACTTGTCAAATTAGCTTAGGGAAACTAACACAAAATTGCTACAATGCTGCTACGGTATCCATGAACTGTACCTCCCAATCTGTTTTATAAATTGTTTGCCATTCGCCTCTACCTTACCTAACATTTTAGCAGATGAGAAAAAGAAAAAGAAAAAGAAATGCTTACCAGAACAGCAGTGACAACTGTGAAGGGTGTAGCAACTGCATGGCAAATGTTCTTGATGTTTATTACTATGTGAAAAGTTGTTTGTCCCAGAATAGGAGGCATTATAAGTTATGCCTACTCATTTTCACTGGAGGTTTCAAATTGAGTGGCAAATGTGAATTTCTGTTTTCGCTGCTATAACAGAAATATTTTATCCATCCTTTCAGGTGAATCTTATCATCGTGGGGATAAAATAGACAATTCTAAATTTGGGGCAGATCCTGGGTTGCCTAGTGAAGCTGCCTCTGGAGTAAAAACAGGTCAAAATGGAGGAAACACTGGTACACCAGCATTCCGCTGCAAGAAATGCCGAAGAATTGTTGCATTGCCAAAGAAATCTCTTCTTTCTCCTTACTTTTATCAGAAGAGGAAAGAAATGGAAATCTAGAGTTCTCTGATATCTCAACCACAAGGGTGAAGTGAAATGCAGAAATGTTAATGGGTATGGGCTTTCTTCTCAATACTTGACTTACTAAGTACGAGTGAACCAACTACAATGAGCAGGGCACCTGCAAACCACTGTCAAACAAGCCTTCTCATCATCAGATACGCAAAAGAAACAAGTGAAGAAACATTTTCTCAAGGTTCTTATAATGAACAATCATTATAATTTATATATATGCAGCAACAGAAATGCATAATAGCAATCACATTTGTAGTGCTTCACATTCAACAATGTCATTCGTTTATTAAATTCTATGCTTCACATTCAAAATCAAAAGCAATAACTCAGAAAGAAGCATATCCTAAGCAAGCATATCAAAATGAATAGATCAGTGTGAGTTGGTCCAATATCATCAGCATGTATTGATTTACCTGAAAAGATAAGGGTTCTTGGAACAAAAAGTATCCAGCTAGACCAGAAGACAGGAAGTTTGCAGCAAAATTTGTGACAGTAGCTTGCAGAGAAGACAGAGCTTTAAGGCTGTTCACGTAACATCCCCACATTGTCGCATTCAACAATATCACCAAACCATACCTAACAATCTGTTCAAACAATAACAATTACAAATCAAGCTTTCGTTGACCCAAAAACAAAAAACACAAAAAAATTACAAATCAAGCAGAATTTTGCGATGTAAATCCAACGGTCTTAAATTCATCAAGTGTGCAGGGAAAGACACCTGAGGAGTGATGAGCTTCGCCGAAACGGCAGCCAGAGCGGCGTTCAGGCCGGCTGAGATTGCCCACGCGTAGCCCTTCTTGTTGTTACCCTCCATCAAGCCACCAAACTCTTCAATTTTGCAGGGTGAAGGAAATTGGGTCGAGAAGATTTTGACCGGGGGGAGCGGACGATGTCGTTTTGCCTAATCGTGAAACGGCATGACTGGGGGGAGCGGACAAGTCACGTGAAAGGCGCTAAGTTTTTCACGAAGAAGAAGATCAGATCTGACCCAACTTCTTTCACTAAACGACACCGTTGCCTCTTCTGTTTCTTTTTTTTTTTAAAATTCTGATACGCCTGTCCCTTTTGAATGAAACTCTTTGTTTTATTCAAGTTTAGCTTTTTCAAAAGCAAGTAGTGCCATTATAAAGCACAACAAAAAAAGCCCCGAATAATAAGAGTATGCGTTATTAATGTCCACTTAATAACACGTTTAAGACTTTTTTTTTTTTTCAAAATAATACTGATTCATAGGTTATAGTAGCCTCTCTGCATGCGCTTCCGCGCCTGCAAGAGGCTTTTTAAAAGAAAAAATTAAATTTATTTTAGAATTAAAAAAGATAATGGGTAGTTGTGTTCCATAAAATGAGGATCAATTATCTGATTTTTCTTTTAATTTTAAATTTTTTTAATATGAAAAAGTGTAAATTTACCATATTATCCTCACTTAATTTGAAAACATTGAGAAAATGCTTCCTTGATCTGTGTTATATGAGATTTTGGGGATTTGGGTTTTGTTTTTCTCATTTTCCAATGCAAACTTAGTTTAGGTGCTGAAAATATCGTTATGCATATAACAGGATAAGTTGAGTTTTGACCATATAATATGAACAAAATCCCTGACTGGGAAAGTAATTACTCTTTCATCTGTTATATATGAATTCTATGATCATTGACAAGTTCTATGACCATCAGCCTCAGTACTTAAGTGGAAAACCAAAACTAAAAGAGAGAAGTAAGAAACCAAAACTATCACATATTTAGTTGTTCAACCTTGTCAACATTTAGTAGTTCCTCCTCAGTACTTAAGTGGAAAAGCTACAGAGCACTTCACTAGATTATCTGATTGCTTGTTTCAGTATTTCCCTGCACTTTTAGCTGTCTTGTTCCCTGAGTGTTTGTCCTATCTAAAATTACAGGCTGGTGGTCCCTTTTATCCACTTTTCACTGGTAGAAGAGATAGTGCCCGCTCCTATTATGATGAAGCCACGGCTGAGATTCCAAAACCTGATGATAATATCACTCAGACACTTCATCTGTTCTCACTCAGAGGTTTTACTGACAGAGAAACCGTCAGTCTTCTAGGTACTCTACTCACAAATTCTGTTCCTTCTTCTTCTTCTTCATTTATTATGTTTGGAGCTGAAATGGATTAACCAGTCTTGACATATTCTTCCCTTCTGATTTTTTTTGTTTTGTTTCATATCTGTAGGAGGGCACAACATTGGGAAGATTGGATGTGAGTTCATTCAGTCTCGCCTTAACAACTTCAAGGGGACAGGGAAACCAGACCCAACTGTTTCTCCTAGTTTCCTCAATGAGATGAGAGTTTTCTGTGAAGACAATGGTAACGAGAAGAGTAGCCAAGGATCACCCATGGCAGCCACCATGGCGTCTCCCATGGAATTCCCCACGTCAGCCCCCATGGCAGCACCCATGGCATCATCCCCAATGGCATCAAGGGGCATGAGTGAGAAGCCTGCGCGGAGGGGGATGCCCTACTTTCAGCAACTGTCATCATCTGTATCGTCTGGGGCAGGCTTTGACACTCATTACTACCAGAGCTTGTTGAGAGGCAGAGGACTTCTCTTTGCTGATCAGCAATTGATGGCTAATGAGAGGACAGCCAGATTGGTGAGAGCTTATGCTTCAGACGATGGATCAACCTTCCGGATGGACTTTGCCCGGGCAATGATGAAGATGTCTAACCTTAATGCACTCACTGGATCTCAAGGTCAGGTCCGATTAGAATGCACTCTAGCTAGCTAGCTAGTTCTTACCTGACAGAATCCGACCGGGGGCCATGATGGAGATTGAAGAAAATTTCTGTTGAAAATTTCAGTAGAGTAGAGAAACTTTTAGCCATGTTAGACCACATTCATTCCTTTAGCCATCTTTATTAGTCATATTCATTTGTGAATTGTTAGTACCTGCAGATCTATGTAGAGTTGAATTTTTCTGATTGTGGATAACTCAAGGACTAGTGTGATTGTTTTCTTTTTGCCTTATACAAGATGGGATTTTCTTTTTTGAAAATCCATGTCCATGTCCGAGACTTCATAATGATGGAACTCAACTATGGAGCATTACAATCAGAACAAAATAACTTAAAAAAGGAAAAACGAATCATTTTAATAACTCAAAATCAAATTGAATAATTCAAGGACCAGTGTGATTGTTTTCTTCTTGCCATACAAGATAAGAGTTCATATATATATAATTTCTTCTTCCCCAAGGTTCTGATAGTTTTTTTTTTCTTTCTTTTTATAAGAAAATTCCATGTCCAAGTTTTACGAGGAGAGGAAGAGATAGAAATAGAATTTCACAGCTGTAATACTACTTCATAGTTCTCTAAAAAAAATGACTCATAGTTCTCTAATTTTCTTTTTTTTTTATAAAAGAATTATTTACTCAAATGGTCCTCAAACTTATACCCGATTTACATTTTGGTCCCTCAACTAAATTATTCGTTCACTTGGTCCACAACTCAATTATTTGATCCATTGGTCCTATTGTTACATTTTGTCAATGTTGTCGTCAAATGTAACAAATAATTTAGTTGAGGGACCAAAATGTAACTCGAGTATAAATTGAAGGACCATTTGAGTAAATAACCCTTAAAAAAATGACTTCACACTGATCTCACCAAATTACACCCAAAATATAAAAACCAGTTTTCATTTTAAAAGTTATCAAACCAAACATGCATGGATACATCTAAATTATATAAAATGGATTATGATGGAAATTATCCAACCAAAAAAGAAAAAGAAAACCAGTTTTTATTATAAAAGTTATCAAACCAAACTTGCAATATATCCAAATGTGCAAAATGTATATCTAAACAGGTAGGATATGGTATGTATATCATCACCGGATAATTCAACAAAATCAACTTCGAGTAGCATAAGTCAATGTTCGTTGCAACACTTTCTTTTTCTTTGAGATCAAAGTTAGGAGAAGGAGTTGCACCGAATTTCGAGTTAAGTTACTTTCGGTGAATTTCGACTTCATTTCAACTTCCCCTGACAAGAAGCATAGCTAAGGTAAATATGCACAAAAATACTGTGTTTCTTATTGCATGATTCTCAATTTGATGTTGCTATTGGTTTCTATGAATCTTGAAACTCTGGGTTTTTCATTCTGATGTAACAGTTTTGTTTTGTTTTTTTTTTTTCTGGTTCAAGTTGTTCTTTCATGGTTTTTAACGCTTTGGAATCTGAAAACTCTATCTGGGAATTTTAAGAAGCTACCATGCTGCTCATTTAGATATATGATGCTTTTGACATGATGTTTATGAGTTTTCTCAAATTGGTTTTGATTTCTTTGAGTCTGTCAAAATGATTAGGTTTGGTCTCGTGGTTCCATAGGTTTAGCAAACTGAATAACTCAAGAACTACTGTGATTGTTTTCTTTTTGTCATACACGATTAGGGTTCATACATCATTTCTTCTTCCGCAAGAATTAATTCTTATGGTCTTTATCTCACCAACACACCCAAAATATAAAATAAAAAATGAATAAAAAAAACCAGTTTTCATCTAAATGAAAATGGTGTACTAGCCATTTTTGAAAATGCAAATTATGTGTCAACCTTCCACTTTTGTTCTTTTGTTCTTTTTTATTTTTATTTTTTTAAAGTCGGATAAATACAACATTTAAATTAGATCAACAACAATCTTCTCATTTAAATTATCCAAACCAAAATATACAAAAACCAGTATTCATTTTAAAAGTTATCCAACCAAAAATAATATATTTTCTATTATTTTCATTATTTTAATATTTTCTATTTTTTAATATTCTCTTTTCCAATTTCTCTTTTCATTGAATATTTGAGTAGACATTGCTTAAGTTTCCGATTTTTTATCAGACATTGCTTTTTAGGTGATAAGCTTTCATTTTAAGCTGTTTTCTTGCATCCAACTTCTTGTTTAGATAACTCACAACTTACATTCAAAACAAAACAATGGAACAACAAACGAAGGTAACTGCCAATGGAAGCCCAAAACAAAGACGAGATAATCATATTTCCATAAACTGTAATTAAATATAGCGATGGCTTAACTGCCACTCGCCAACTGTAATTAAATTATCGTTTCTATACCTCCTCCTACCGTTCGCTATCGCTCTTCCACCAATTGATGAGGAATTTTTTTCCACATTTGCTAAACTTCATTCCAAATTGCAGTTCAACATATTTAACATTGAAATGATGATATTCAACAACTTATTCCTTAACTGGACTTATACTTGAGGAAAGACAAAAGGGCCTTTAACCAGATCATTGTATAGCTCTTACCTCAATACAACTCATTCTCCATCTCTATTTCCACTCTAGTATATCATCCACAATGGTTTCCAGACTTCCCTTCACTTAATTCTTTTCAGCCCCACGGACAAAAGGAGAAGGACCGCATTCAGAATGTCTGAATTGGCGGAAATAAATACATGGTATAAAGGAATGTTATGAAACTATTACATGCAAGAAGCATCACTAATTTGGATGCAAATTTTATATACATTGTCAGTATCTTACAACTACCATTTTTATTATCCAGGTTCATCATATCTTCCGACATTTGATTCTTTAACCAGACTTTTCGCATTCAGAAGCAGGAAACTATCAACCAACCTAGTAAATTCTCTCAGCTGTGGAGACGGGACGAAGGAAGACAACAATGACTGTGATGTTGTCTTTGCTGCCACGCTCTGCTGCTTCTGTCGCCAATCTCTTGGAGCACATTCCAGGCTCTTTCACAGTGTCCTTGATTATGCTTACAACCTCTGCATTGCTCACAACATCCCACAATCCATCACTTGCCATTACCTGACAAACAAAAATGTTTTTTTTCTTCTCAAAAACGTAAGAATAACAAAAAAGAGTAATTGTAATTTAGATTGAATATCTTAAGCAACCAGATTATTTGTTTTTAGACAGAAAACTCAATGTGGGTTATGTTGCCTACCAGCATGAAATGTCATTGTCAAAAATAAATAATATACAAATAAATAATTTTCCAGTATTTTTAACTTCAACAGAGCTCTCTGAGATTTTTTAAACAGCATCCAGCAACATTGAAGACCAGCACTATCAGAATATGCTAAGTTTATGACATAGAACTTCCCAGTCAATATTAGCAATTTAGTAATCTATGGACAACTGCTTACATGTGTATGACCTCCAAGATTCCATCATGGTATCACACTTAAACTTATAAATGAACAACAGTCTTATTCTTACCCTGTATTTAAGGTGAAAAAATGATTATCACTGACAAGATGCCAGAAAAGCCCTTATGACAAACATAGAATAATAGATAACTGGGCAGGAAGACGTGCAATATTTTGTGGTGTCTGAGCAGTAAACAGGATGAAAGATGATTACAGTGATAATTGTAGAAGGGAATATTCAAGAAGCATGTATGCCTATTATTAATTCATAGAGAAAGAAAGCTTCAAATGTTGATCACAAAGTAAAATCTACTTGAAGCTCTACATGCAAGAAGCATATTCAGAAGAGGTTCTTTCCTCATTCATGTTATATTCTTTCCAAAACCTAACTATTAGTTTTGAAAAATCAATTCATATATCTGTCACCAAACTTAATATCTATTTATCAAAATCTTATTTCTTACCAAATACTCATCCTCTGCCGAAAGAATAGTTTCAGTTATCTCAGGTTCTGCGGTTACAGCAGGCTTTAGATCATCATCCCCTATGGAACGAGTGACCTGTTGAAAGAAATAATGTAAAACATGCACATATACAGCATTTTAATAAGGTAACGCCCGTTCACTGCCATGATGCCATCTTCAGGTGGCAAAGGGAATAATCCAAATACATGTTACTGTTAGGCTAAAAATTTACATGTAATACAGGTCATAAGTTTCTGAAGCATATCTTTCCAAGAGAGGAGAAAAAAAAAGGCTGA
The DNA here is from genome assembly GCA_034190965.1 of Prunus campanulata. Classification (NCBI taxonomy): domain Eukaryota; kingdom Viridiplantae; phylum Streptophyta; class Magnoliopsida; order Rosales; family Rosaceae; genus Prunus; species Prunus campanulata. Next base: position 9,936,067 of record CM067214.1, on the reverse strand, counting down.
TTTGATGCAGTACACCAGAATTTTATTCACAAGTTCCTTCAAAAAGGAAAACCCATAAATGTGGGCTGATTAAAACTTATAAGAAGCCATCTTCCTAAATAACAGCAGAATTAACAGTACTGGCACAACCAACCTAAAGATCCACCCTTATACAAATCGTCATGTAAAAAAGAGATGTCAATGTCGTCAAACAGCTCAAGATCAAGAAAACTCATATCAAGCATTACTTTTATATTCTTATAAAACCCACATCAATAGTCAACGGACCCCATGTTGTAGGCAACTTACATCATTGGTAAAAAAAAAAGCTAGCAGTTGAGCACATATATTTGTAGAAACAAATCATTCATAATCTCATACTAAATTATAAATCGGAGTTCAATGAATGATTTTTCATAAACATAGAAGACCTGTCAGTCTAATTTTTTTATTAACTCTGCTACAAAACCTTTCCTCTTCTGAAAAAATGAACTTTCTTTTGTAAAAGTCAGCAAGAACTCCTCTGTCATAGAAGATCAACCAAAAACGTTGGTTTCAAATTTTATTTTCCATTTTCTTAGAAGAAATATGTGCAAAACCAAAATGATAACAAGTTGTATTGCAAAACTGTACAAGTCCCAACAAAGTTGCAATTATTTTATTTCAAAATTAGAATTGTACAGAACAGATTAATTTCTTTGGTAGCCGTTTATGTATAAAATATCCATTTTCTTAGAAGAAATATGTGCAAAACCAAAATGATAACAAGTTGTATTGCAAAACTGTACAAGTCCCAACAAAGTTGCAATTATTTTATTTCAAAATTAGAATTGTACAGAACGGATTAATTTCTTTGGTAGCTGTTTATGTATAAAATAACAATATACAAGGTCTATCTAAATGGCACATATGTGCCTTCAAAGAAAATCTTACTTCGGCATTACAATGGAAGATGATTATTTTTGCTTTTCCTCTCAGCCAGATCTTATGAATTGTCTAATTTTTTTATAACTCATTATAAAAGTTTTACCAATTAACTCGAAAAATAGGTTCATGTGCAAAACCAACATAACAACAAGTTGTGTCGCAAAACTGTAGAAGTCTCAACAAAGTTGCAATTATTTCCAAATTAGGATTGTACAGAACTGATTAATTTCTCTTTGGTAGCGGTTCATGTATAAAATAATATATGAGCTCTATCTAAGTGGCCCATATGTGCCTTCAAAGAAAATCATACTTTGACATTACAATGGAAGATGATTATATTTCCTTTTCCTCTCAGCCAGATTTTATGAATTGTCTATTTTTTTCTGAACTGATTCTAAAAGTTCTACCAATTAACTCAGAAAAAAGGTTTGTGTGCGAGCCTTCCATTTGGAAAATAATACTAACCTGCTCAAGTAAATTGCAGCATACAGTCCATTAAATCAGCAAACAAAAAGAAAACATTTTTGGAAGACAACATTGCAAAACTATCATGATATCTAAAGGGACAAACCTGAAGAGCAGCAAGACCCACCCGCCAATTATCTACTTGCCATCTAACTTGTTCCCCGGCATTAATAACCCGCTCCCTCTCCTCAAGACAGCTTGCAACATGATCCTAATATTTCATCCATTATACTGAGAAAAAGAACACCTTGTACTAAACCAGAACAACCAAACAGGAATGTAAGAAGTTCCGGTCACCTTGCTTAGAACAAAGGGATGGCCAGCCCGACACAATATGGTCCTGCAATCACCAGCATTAGCCACAAAAAGCTTGTTTCCAACAATAAGAGCAGCTGCTGCAGTGCAACCGGGATGCCAGTCCTTCTGGATAACTCTTTTGGATTTATGAGAAAAATCCAGCTCAGCTCTAAATGCAATATCTGTCTTAATGAATGCTTCGAATAATGCACCACTTGGACTGCATTAAAGGATAAAATCAATTATGGTCAAATAACACGCGCACACACACACACACACACACATGTATAATGTTGAAAACGAAATGGAAACGGAAGAAACCTGCTAGTTGAACTTAAAGCTTGCAAGAATCCTGGAAACGCTCGAGCTGAAAATTCGGCAGCTGCTGCACCTGCATTTGGTAAATCCTTGTAGCATAGCATTGGAATTTGGATGCGTTAAGAATTAGTAGAAGGACTGAATCAACCGTGACACCAGTAAAAATCCTAAATACACAATTAGAGTTCGATATATCACCGAAAATCACCTCTATGACCATCAAAGATACCAAAAGCATGTATGTCCCCTTGATGAAACATTTGGGGCAAAAGGAAATGAGTGTCCTCCATGGTCTCCCGTCTCCCGCATGTAGCAAAGGATCCCCAAGAAAGTATTGGATTATATGCCAAAGGATCATTTGATGCAAGCCAGATTGCTGTACCAGGTTTAGGTAGACAAACTCTTGTGATGAAATTTTCTCCCTGAGTAAACCAGTTAATACCCTCTTGGTAAGCTTGAAGGCTGCTAGCAACATCTACCGGCTGATCACCAAGAGAATTAGAAGATTTGGGAAAGACAATATCCGATTCTTTTATATTTTCTCTCTGTTCCAAAATTGTACCAAGTTCTGCAACTATGTCATCGAAAGATGGTCTGTTTTGAGAATTTGCATCCCAACACCTCTCTATCAGTGACAACAAAGTAGATGGAGCACCAGATTCTGGACCAGCAAGAACAGGTCGCAATCCATCAGACACCACAGCTGCTGTTAGTTGCTGCTCAGTGTAGTTCATCTCCAATACAGTGTGTGCCTGCCAGCAACACAAATATTATGCATCAGTCAGCAGCTACCATGATCTTAAACAGTGATAAATTTGAAGAGTCAAATCCATAAAATAAAAAACCTATTCATATTAAGCTACAAAATTTATGTTGTATAACAAACACAATTCCATCAAAAGATGCCACTCTGAAACCCAAGAAAATAGTATTGTCAGAACATATACATGAATCCATTGATAGATGATAAGGAATTTTACTAAATATAAAGGATGACTGTCAAACAAAAATATGTTATAGGATAGAAGCAAAGGCTTGACCAATGGATAGGGAAGAAATTTTCAGGCACAGTAATGGATTGTTGGGCAGTTAGCAATACTCTTCCGTGTTCATATATAGAACATAAAGGCACCAGGACCAAATGGCTTAAAGGTATTTAAATAAGTAAATAGCTAATTAGACCTAGGTCTGTTATTAACATTTTTTTCTACAGAAGTACTGCATGTTTTCTATATCAGATCCTTGAACTAGTTGATTAATAAAATAATAGAAAATAGAAGTCCTTAAATGCTTCTCACTATGATTAAATGGAATTTCAACCATCCAGTAACTTAAATTCCAAATACTAGTACGAATGATTAACAGTTATTATGCTGAAATGTCGTTTGTAAAAATCTTAACTCAATACACCTAGACTTTCTACCTCCACCAAATTCCTTTAAATTCTACTAAATTCTAGATTGAAACTTTTCATCCACGAGTAATGTGCCACAATTGCAACTGGAACATGCTCCTTGCAGCGCCTCGTCGACAAGAAAAATATTTTAACCTTTCTGAATCTGGATGGCCGCTATTTCAAACCAATATTTGATTTCTACAATATTATTATTTCTGCATTTAACCATAATGAAAGCCAAAAAATAAACCGGAATTTTCAATACAAGTCCCTCTTTTTATACCTAAAAATGCAAACATGTGTATTAGCAACAAGAATCATATGACACATCAATCAAACAATATATCAGCATCGTAAATCATAACACAAGTAAGCCAAATATAATTGAGAAAGGCTAACCTGGGCTTCCGCACGAAGATCAGTATATGGAACAACACCAGTAAGAAGCTCACTGCAAGAGGATCATAGTCAAATCGCAACTTCATGGGAAAAAGAGCACAAAAACTGTAAACTGCATTGTCTAACAGATATCTTAACTAAGGCGGTGTCTAATAATGTTTTTCTATTCTACACTGAACAAGTTGGAAATAGAGATATATTTGCACCAATTTGCGAGGAAGTGTTGGGGCGACTAGTTTTCATTGAATAGCTGACTTTAGAATCCATATCTAAAGTGTAAATCCCTCCAATATTGGACAAAAAAAAGACAGAAATTCATCCCCAAATTACTCTCTCAAGGAATCCTACTTCTGCGAAAAGGACTCTCCCTCTCCAATATATAGACAGCTCTTCAACTCGAGAAGAAAATCTAGCAAAGACCATTCAACATTATGACATCAATTTTACCTCTATTGAGATGTCTCAATTATACTCATTTTATTCACAGTAAGAGAGTGACTTGGGTTTAATTGGGATATGTATTGAAAGTGATTTAAACTAATTAATACCACAGCTACCCTGGTTCTAGGAATGCATGATCTTATTTTTCTTATTTCGATGTTGATCCAATCTTTGGCATCAACAAACTTTATCCGCAAAGTCAAACGTCTGATTAGCATCTACCCACAAGTTAAAGGTGCTAAGGGTAGGTACAAAGACCATATAGAAACTTTGTCCATTAAGAATATTTAGGTTCCCTGAAAGGTCCTAAAGGTTCTAAGGCTCAATTCAAAAATCCATAACAAACAGCAAAAAGCGTCACTTGAAAGAACACAACTTCAGTTGCATTTGTCTTGTAGGCATAGATCTAAGTAGAATAAAATTTGCTAGTTTTTAGCATAATCAAATCTTAAATCCTTACTTAATTGATATACCAAAGCTGTAGACATCTGATTTTTCTGTATGTATTTCCTTCTTTAGTATTTCAGGTGCCATGTAAATGAGAGTGCCAACCATGTTTTTTTTGTGGAAACCACCAGTAGGTTTTCCAGATGACCTCCAATTCCCAATAGAAACTCCTTTAAGATCTTTCTTGTACTCAGCCAAACCAAAGTCTGCTAAGTGTGGATAAAGATCTTTGTCCAGCTGCATCGTAAGGGTATAATATTAGTTAAATTCGTCCAAAACTAGTCAAAAGAGGATTTCTGTTTGCTACAGAATAAGATAAAGGAAGGCATTTACAAGAATATTTGCCGGTTTCACATCCCTATGTACAATTCCGAGGTGATGCAGATATTGCAAAGCCTTTGCTGGAAAAGGAAAACAATGTAAAATCATGCAACTAAATAATTTTAGAAACCTCGAAATGAAAATAGTAGTAAAAATAAAATGCCTGTCTCTGGCAATAAGCTGTAATAGCAAACTCATCAACATAACACAAGTTTGATCAATTCATGATGTTACAGTACAACGTCTTGCTGAACCATCATCAATTTATCCTATAGACCATCTTGCGGTTATCCCCCATTCTTAATTTCTATGGCCCTCAAACTAAAAATCCTAGCTCAACCCCTGCAGACACACACATACACATGCATGCACACCCAGAGTTATTTTAAGAAATATTCGCAGACACCCTTTGTGGTGAGGCTAGAAACCATAGACCTCTCAGAGGGTTAACATATGCATGTGTATGTATGTTTATATGTATAAATCTGTATGTGTGTGTGTGTAAATAAACATGTATGTAGACATATACACACACACATGTGTGTGTGTGTGTGTGTGTGTATTTATTGTGATACTTGATACCCAGGTGGTTCAATAAAGAGGGTAAAATGTCAGAGCCCATTAAATCATAAAATCAAAATCACAATTATAACATGCCCTTCCTACAAAATTAGTTCACACATTTCCTCTGTTAATGGTAGGGCTGAATACTAAGATGATCTGAACTCATAAAAACACTCAGAGAAAATCACAGAAGCAACTAAGTCATACCTAATTGGACAGCAACCACAAGCACCTGATTGATATTCGGACTCCATTCTTCCATGTGTAATTTCTCAGATAAGTTCGGAGGCTCAAAGAATTCGAAGAAATACATGTAATTGGGTGGCTTTGCATGTGCGGCAAACAGTTTTGCTATTCCCGGATGATCAAGCTTACTTCAATGTTCATATATACTCGAATTCATATACTCGAATCATACAAATAAATAGATTCATATGCATACATACATATACAGAACTATATCCTCACAGCATTGAAACATGTAATGTGAATTATACATGAACCATAAACATACCATAGTAATTGCAACTCCTTGTGGAACTTATCAAGATCCTCAGAAGTAGACAAGATGGGTTTCTTCACAGCAACTTTCTTTCCATCCAAAATTGCTTCATATACAACACTCTCAGCCCCTACACACACAATCAGCACCAAAAAGCATGCCGGAAAATAACCAATTATAAATTAATTAGAAATATCGAAAAGAAAAGGCAAGTGGCGATAGGCATTAGGCATTAGCCAAACAGAGCCTTAGCCTGAACTGGAAAGAGGAAAAGGAGTGTGAGTTACCTCGGGCAATTGGTTTGAGGAGAGTGTACGAGGAAGGTGGAAGATGGAGAGGAATGGAATTGCTGCTGCAGCAACCTCTAATGCACGCGTTTGGTTCCACAATTTCAAGCCCCATCTCTCCAAAACACACACACACACACACTCTCTCTCTCTCTCTCTGGCGTTGTAAGTCGGTGTGGCGAAGAAGAAAGAAAGCAGCAGCAATTAAATTACGAAAAGGGAGTGTACGGGTGTGTTTTTTTAAGGAGGTCTGCTGTTAGGAATTTTCGTTCTGCTACCGTATGAAATTCAATGGTACAAATTCAACCCGCGACATTTTGTTTTGTTGCAAAAACTCAAATAGAATGAAACTAAATTATGAAATTTGGTTTTTCGATGTGAGAGGAAGAGACAGAAGGTGATTGTGCGATGAGAGTGCAAGCCAGGCAGCACACTAAGGTACAGTGGCTCTTGATCTGTGGGGTCTGGGCTTGGAACCGAACACCCCAATCAAATCCATAGTTTTGGTTTGCAACACAACCATTGAGGTTGGGGGGCCTACTAACCTGAGGGTAGGGGGTGTGCTTAGTACGACTTCACACAAGGTGAATAGTCCAAGACCATCATACCTCACCTAACAAGGTTTATCTCAAACAACCAATCACTTCAATACCCTGTTTAGTTACAAGCCCACGCTACTAGGCTCGGCAATATCAAAATGTTATGTAACCCATTATAAGCATTTGTATTAGTGAGTGTTTTTCCAATGTGGGACTTTACAATAATCATCATTATGCCACCCCAGTAGTGAATTCAAAATCCTCACTAGCAAATTCTAGCTCTCCAATATGAAATTGCAATACTTAGTGAGTGTTGCTTTATTAATCATTAAATTGTCTATTTAATTAATTATTCGATGAATTGCAACCATTTATGTTCCAGAATTTTCATTATATCGTTTTGGTGTCAGTGGATTTAAGTTTTGCGAACTTAACACTGTGTGTCCAATGGAAAGGGGCATCACAAAGAGGATTGCTTCCTTCCAAAAGCAAAACACGTGCACAATTAAATGAGGAGAGAGTCATAACTCGGAACTCGGAACTAGGAACTCAGAGGTGTTTGGAAAATTAATTGGTGAAGTCGATGAGCGATGTGAGAGTAAGGTGTTTATCCAAATTGGAGGACTCTCTGCTATTGGGTATTGCTACACTGCTACCGATTCCATTGCAACATAATAAAATCTTATCTAAATTACTGTCAAAGCAAAAAATCTTACCATATAATGAATGAATAATTATCCAGATTTGCCAAAAACAAATTATCAAGATTTCTTATTAACCAAAAAAATCATTTATGTCTTTTTTATCTTAATAAACTCCTGTCAAAATAAGTATTTTATTCTCTTTTCTTACATTTACACGTGAAAAATAAGAGTCGAATTTGAGATAATTTTGTACAATGTGAAAAAAGAGGTAATAATTTTCAGCACACCCAAACTTTTGTATTAAAAAAAATAACGTATTCCTCAAAGTTATAATACAGTTAGTTCAACCGTACCCGTATAATTAAGAGGTATTTATTCTCAAGTCCCTCATTTTGGTATGAATATAATTCATATATACGGAATTTTTATGCCACATGTCGTCACCAATAAGCAAATAAAAATAATCAACATCAAAGAGAAATTCAGATTTAAACAAGAGAAGAAAAAAAATTCTCTTATAAGCATTGTGTGATGATAACAAAGTAGTAAGTCATTATAAGCATTGATCGAGTGTGTTTTGACATGGGACTCTAATATTTTTCTTCAACTGTGAAAGTGCATCACCCTTTCATCTTCGGTAGCGAAACCTATAAATAACATCTAAAGAACTTACAAAGGGAAATTCTTTCTGATGTTCATGAAGGATCCACAATGAAAAGAAGGTTCCTTAATTTGTGACAAAAAGGTTCTTCTCATTCTTGATGATGTGTGGATTCCTCCATAACCCAAATTCCATAATTTCATCACTTTTTTAGTCTTCCCCTCTTGTCCATATTTGTAAGCAAAGCATCCAATTCTTTTTCACTTTGTCCATTGCGTCAAGCTCTCTCCTTCACTTTTCGTTGCCTTGGCATAGAGGCTTTTTTTATTTATTTTTTATTTTTTTAGCTTTTGGGGATGAGATACTTCTATATATATAACAAGCAAACTTCGTATGTAATTAAGCTTTGGATCAGATGCTTCTAGGAAATTCGGGTTTGCTTCGAATTACCTTGTCTTGAAGCAATGCTGGTTCGTTATCTTTCCCTTCTCAATTTATAGTGTACGAAAACTCATTGTGGCTTTTCCATTTGAGTTCTCTGCTTTCATATTTCTCATAATTCAGTTGTTTGTATTGCCTTCTCCCTGATTGCCTCATCCTCGTGATTTTTCATTCAACATTACATTTCTCATAACAATTGGTGGAGAAACTTACAAGGATATTAGAGGTACGGCCATCTTGAAAACTTTCTGTCTTTGCACTATATGGTTGTTGGTTTTACTCTGATCCATTGAAAAAAAAAACACACACACAGAAATTAGATAATTTGATATATGTATATAGATGCAAATAGTATATCGATCTCGTGAAATATATATTTTTCATTGTCTTCGTACCTAAGAATTTCATGTGAAAAAAACTGAAATAAGGTGTAGTTTTAGGAATGACAAAGTGTTCAGTTTTTCAACAATACCCTTGAATTTTTTAGTAAAAATTATTAATACTTTAAACAAATGTTTTCTCCTACAATACTTTAGAAAAAAAATAGATTCAATCCAAAGAAACCTTAGCAGCAAAACTCCGATGCCCAAAAAACAAACAAGAGTCTTGTTTGGAGACTAGTTCCAAGTCTGGCCATGAGCATGAGTCAGCACTGAATCACTGAGCCTGCCGAATGGCAAGAAATGGTTTCAGCTGGAGTTAAATACAACAAAAATATTATTATTATTATTTTTGGAGCTATTTAAAAACACTAACAAAGTATACCCCTCACAACCATCAACGCCTAGTCAAAATAATTTCCATAGATTATTTTTCATGAATTTTTTTTATAAATATTACAAATAGGAAATTTAGTTCTCTGTGCGAGTTTCCACGGATTGCTTAAGGTGATCCTCAGCTAATTTGAACTGGGTTTCCACTTTGACCACGGCTTTCACTATTGCCCGGCAAAAAGTCTATATTACCCCTAAAAGATAAACCATATACTAGGCAAAAATAAATAATTTAACAATAAAATAACTAAAATGCGACATGTGAAGGAATTTATGGATACATAATTTAATAATTTAATAATAACTGAATCAATGTATAATTAAATAATTTAATGAAGTTTGATAATTAACCCTAGTTAATTAACAACAACCCGATTTTTAGGATTGTTCTTCTTTGAGTTGAAAATGTTATGTCGTTGTCTTAAAAAAATAAAATTAAATAAAATTAAAAGATAAATTAAAAGATAAATGAATCTTTTGTATCATAAATTCATTAATTAATGTGTCACGCTCCGAATCTGGGGTAGACCAGAGTAGAAATCTAGAGCCGAGTGTGTGATAACTAAAAGATAAATTAAATGGGCTTAAATTTTGGATCAGAATAAATTTCTCTTATAAAATAGCTCCAAAATATTACAAAAATACTAGAAATAAATAAAGATTTATCATTCTCATATAATTCAACCTTAACTGGTTTAGTCATTGACTCTAACACTAATTCATCTAGGAACAAAAAATTAAAAGGTGAGGGATGATACATGGCTTGCTTGGAATTACCTTATTCTCTTGAAGCAATGCTGGTTCATTATCTTTCCCTTGTCAATTTATAGCGTATAGTGGCTTTTCCATTTGAGTTCTCTGCTTATGCATGCTTTCATATTTCTCATAATTCAGTTATTTGTATTGCCTTCTCCTTGATTGCCTCATCCTTGTGATTTTTCATTCAACGTTACATTTCTCATAACAGTTGGTGGAGAAACTTACTAGGATATTAAAGGTACGGCCATCTTGGAAACTTTCTTTCTTTGCATTATATGGTTGTTGGTTTTACTCTGATCCATAGAAAAAAACACACACACACACAAATTAGATAATTTGATATATGTATATAGATGCAAATAGTATATCGATCTCGTGAAATATATATTTTTTATTGTCTTCGTACCTAAGAATTTCATGTGAAAAAACTAAAATAAGGTGTAGTATTAGGAATGAAAAAGTATTCAGTTTTCCCACAATACCCTTGAATTTTTGGAGACCAGTTCCAAGTCTGGCCATGGGTCGGCACTGAATCACTGAGCCTGCCGAATGGCAAGAAATGGTTTCAGCTAGAGTTAAATACAACAAAAATATTATTATTATTATTTTTGGAGCTATTTAAAAACACTAACAAAGTATACCCTTCACAACCATCAACGCCTAGTCAAAATAATTTCCATAGATTATTTTTCATCAAATTTTTTTATAAATATTACAAATAGGAAATTTAGTTCTCTGTGCGAGTTTCCACGGATTGCTTAAGGTGATCCTCAACTAATTTGAACTGGGTTTCCACTTTGACCACGGCTTTCATTATTGCCCGGCAAAAAGTCTATATTACCCCTAAAAGATAAACCATATACTAGGCAAAAATAAATAATTTAACATTAAAATGACTAAAATGCGACATGTGAAGGAATTTAAGGATACATAATTTAATAATAACTGAATCCATGTATAATTAAATAACTTAATGAAGTTTGATAATTAACCCTAGTTAATTAACAACAACCTGATTTTTAGGATTGTTCTTCTTTGAGTTGAAAATGTTATGTCGTTATCTTCAAAAAATAAAATAAAATAAAAATAAAAGATAAATGAATCTTTTATATCATAAATTCATTAATTAATGTGTCACGCTCCGAATCTGGGGTAGACTAGAGTAGAAATCTGGAGTTGAGTGTGTGATAAATAAAAGATAAATTGAAAGGGCTTAAATTATGGATCAGAATAAATTTATCTTATAAAATAACTCCAAAATCTTACAAAAATACCAGAAATAAATAAAGATTTATCATTCTCATATAATTCAACCTTAACTGGTTTAGTCATTGACTCTACCACTAATTCATCTAGGGAAAAAAATTAAAAGGGTGAGGGATGATCAAACCACCGCTTAGAGAATAAATTATATAATGTGCCAGTCAAGCAACGTTGGTTTACACGCACTCAAAAAAATATCATGAAAAGATACATCATATCAAATCATCACTTCTGATGCAACGAAGCGGCAACAAGTTGTTGTCCAGCATCCCAAACAGTCCCAAAATACAGAGCATAGAAGGATAAAGCTATATAATAGAAGTTGGAACGAAAATAATTGAGTTCTAGAGGTCAAAAATCCCAAAAGCAACTCTATAGACTAAAGTTTGGAATTATATTCATAAAAAAATTAAATACAAGAGTCTCTAAATAGCTTATTTACACGAGTAAAGCAGCCTAGCATTCCTATCCATGGTTTATTAAGAAAATCTAATTGACAAAGGAAATTAAACCAAATCCTACTAAGAATAGGAAAATGATTAACAAAATAACTTATTAATATAATATAGCTAAAACTTAGCCTTATTGGATGGGGAGCCCACTTAGATTAGGAAAGTCAAAAAGATGCTCTTTCATCAACTCGACTAGGTTGGGAAGAATTTGTCCTCGAATTCCAATCTTTTGGTGAAAAATGCCCAAAGATAACCTCCGCTTAGATAAGTTGTCCAAAGAACTTTGGCAATGACATTGAACCTTCCCATTCCAAATAGATAGATCTTTAGAATATTTGATCCTTTTGGGAACAGTACCAGTTATCTTCTGCAACCAATCTCTCAGCCCAAAAACGTTTCAATCCAAAAAGCCAAAGGGTTGAGAAGGTCAACGAAGTTCTTAGCAATCTGTAAATTAAAAGAATCAACCCCAAGAAAATCAATAAACTGATAAGTATCTCCTTCTAAGGAATTCATCTCACCTCCAACAATTCCTCACGAATTTCTTGAATCAGTTTTCCTTCAAACGTGTGTTGATTGTGTTGCTTCAAAAGTTCAAATCCAACTTCCCCTTTGGTCCCCTGCCTTAAAGATAACACTAAATTCAACTTGTTTAGTCTCACCAAATACCCTGTCAAAAGCTTTCCCAACTCTCAAACAAACTTCACAATCTTCTTCCAGACAATAGTCAAACACAAGAATTAACCTTGGCATCTTTGGGAGCATTGCAGAATCCTCCTTCACACGGTTGCAAAGTCCACTTTCTCCCATCCTTATATAATGAATAAGTGTTAGCTTTAGTAGAATGCGTCATGTCTTTTTCAAACAACCATGGTCTTCCTAATAGGATATGACATGCATCCATGGGACAACATCACACCAATCTTCATCCCTAATAGTATTACCCATAGTGAACTTACCAAACACATTGAAGTGACTGGTATCTCGTTTCCTTTTCGAAACCATGCAACCTTGTAAGGATTAGGATGCTTCTCAATTGGTAACTTTAGTTTTTTTATTGCCTCCTTCGAGATAACATTTTCAGTACTTCCTCCATCAAGAATCACGTTGCACACATTTCTACCACAAAGGCGGTTCTGAATATATATTATGTGGACGCTAAAGACCCTCAATTTTTGGAGTTGTCCTCAACCGGTAAAAGATCACTAACTTCCTCTTCATCGCCTTAAACATCATAAGTGGGTTTTAAAAATTGATCTTATCACCTTTAACCTCTGCCAAGTTTACTCTTCTTTGTAGGCAAATGTAAGATAAATGCCCTGCCTCTCCACAATTGATAAATCAAACTTGTGAAGTACTCTCAGCCTTTGAATTTTTGACACCAGCGTTGTTTTGAGGATAAAATTGTGCTATTTTCTCCTCCTTTTCACTCTTATCAGTACCCACCAACTTCCTACACCTTATTTTGGTACTTGGATTGGTTTCATGATCACTTTGGACACTATGAAGAGCAACTGTATTCTTTGCCAACCCATATTATTGCCTACTACCACAACATGATACCTTTTTTTTTTCCATTAACGCATGTTGTCGAGCATCTTCTAGGTTGAACAAACGGACCACACCCTTCCCCATGTCATCGCTAATGATCTTATTCAAACCTGAAAGATAATGACATGTGTCATCTTTTGATTACTATCTGTCATTTCAAAATGTTTAGACATGAATTCTTTATCGTTATGTAACATTGATAAATCTGTGCATGCCAATAAGATGTCATCCACATATAAAACAAATATGATGAAATTCCTCCCGCTCTTCTTCATGTAATTGCATTCATCCAATGAATTTTCTGTAAAAATCATATTGATTAACAAATTCATCAAACGTGATATACCACTATCTAGAAGCTTGCTTAAGACCATAAATCAATTTACACAGTTTACATACTAGATTTTCTCCCTTCTCTTGAATGAAACCTTCTGGTTGTTTCATATGTATTCCCTCTTCTAGATTTCCAGTCAAGAATGCAGTCTTTACATCTATTCGATGTAAGTGTAAATCGAAATGTGCTACCAATGCCATGATTACTCTAAATGAGTCTTTAGTTGAAACTGGTGAATAGATTTCATTGTAATCTATCCCTTCTCACCGTGTGTGTCCTTTGGCAACTAGTCTTGCCTTATATCCATCAATTTGTCCCTTAGGGTTTCTCTTGGTTTTGAAAACCCATTTGCAACCTACAAGTTTGCAATTTTGTGGCAGGTTCACTAGTTCCCACACACCATCTTTCTCCATAGAGTTAATTATGATTTCATAGCTCCCCACCAATTTTCACTTTTCTCATTGGACATTGCTTGCATATAGTTCATGGGATCTTCAATTGCATTCATATCATGCTTAGATTCTTGTAAATATACATAGTAGTCATCAGGTACTGCTCTTTCCTTGGTCTTTGTGATATTCCCAACTCTATGTTCATGGTTTTGTTCTGCTGGTTGATTTTCATTTGTGTTTTCTGGTGGCAGAACTTGCTGTTCTTGAGTTTCTTGTTCAAGTATCATTGGATCTCCAACTATTTCATCTTCCTGTACAGATTGCGTCCTACTCAAGTCAAAGCTAGGTAACACAAGAATTCTATTATCTGCATTAGAATTCACTGTGTCTCCATTTTCTTTTATAACTTCATCAAAATCGAAATTTTCTTCTTCTGTTGCCTCATTTTTAGATTCTATAAACATTGCTCTTTGAGTTTCTACAAATCTGGTTGTATTTTGAGGGCAGTAAAATCTGTAGCCTTTAGTACTTTTTGGATAGCCAACAAAATAGCCACTGACTGTTCTTGAATCCAACTTCTTTTCCATAGGATTGTATGATTTTGCTTCAACTTTACAGCCCCACACTCTGAGGTAATTCAAACTTTTCTTTTAACCCAAACTTCATAAGGGATAGCATTTACACATTTAGTAGGTACTCTATTCAATATATAATTTTTCGTTTTCAATGCGTCTCCCGAGAATAACCTAACACTAACTTTGTTAAAAAAATGGCTGTGGTGAATGTATAGAAATATTCTTCTCCTATGCAGTCCTTTAACTTTCTCTAGATGGGGTGAGATATCAATATGAGTGTGTCTTGCATGCATATTTCCATAAAAATCAGCAACTTCAATTTTAATTCCTCCACCATTCAAACCCAATTCAAGAACCAACTGCTCTTCCAATCCACCTCAATCACCATCACCATGGTTGCATTCCAGAATCTTCATATAGGCATATGTGAATTTCTGTCTTTGGAGGGCTTGCACTGCTCTTGACATATCTTCTGTTATACGTTGCATCTCAGTCATCTATCTGTGTTGGGCTTAGTTCCCTTGTCCACAACCTCTACCACGACCAATCATGGTGTGGAGGAAGGATTTTCCTAGCCTCTGGTACCAATTTGATGCAGGGTAGGGTCTATAAGTTGTTGTCTAGTGAACCAACCAGTTCCAAAATACATATAATAAAATGATAAAGCCATAGAATAGAAGTTAGAATGAAGATAATTGAGTTCTAGGTAAAATATCCTAAAAGAAACTATAGAGACTAAAGTCTGGAATTACATGCACAAAAAGTGGAATACACGAGTCTCGTAATAACCTATTTATACTAGAGTAAAGCAGGCTAGCAATCTTATCCCTTGGTTTCTTAAGAAAACCTAATTGGCAAAGAAAATTAAAAACCAATAAAACTAGAAATTAAATATAGCTAAATCGTAGTAAGAATAGGAAAACGATTAACAAATTAACTTGTTAATTTAATATAGCTAAGACTTAGCCTATTTGGCCGATGAGCCCCTCTATATAAAACTTATTCCTTTTGGTTCTAATGGAGGCTAATAATAAAAAAGACGTAGTCAAATAAAATAAAATTTTAATAGAAGTACTATAATCCCTTTAAAGAAACATAATCTTCGGAAAGGCAATAAAAATTTAAGAACAAAAGATGGCACATTTAAGGCAATAAAAATTTCGTTGATAATGCGCGTGAAAGTAACTACACATTCGTACTAGTTACGAACTGATGGCCTGTTGGATATGAATACATTACAAATCCACCATGGCACCATAGACCAGCTTTATAGATGTAAAATGGTGTCATTTTCCTCAAAAACTTTTGCATATATAATGCAAAGAAAATAATACTCAGATAACACATGGAAAGTATATTTCGTTGATAATGGTAAAATCCTACAAAGTGTTCAAATAAATATATAATATATACTATAATTATTTTTTATATTGGTCTATTTTTCATTGGACTTTGTACAGATTGGGAGACAAGATACAGAGATAACCATTTCATCTACGTGTCTTTGATCTCACAAGGAAATGGATATTGTTATTTCAATTGCGTCCAAAATTGCAGAGTCCTTGGTGACACCAATAGGCAGAGAATTTGGCTATTTGATTTACTATGATACCAACATGAAAGATCTAAAGAATCAACTTAAAAAGCTTTTTGAGAAGAAAGATGGGGTGCAAGAATTGGTTAATGCTGCCAAAAGAAATGGTGAAGTTATCAACTCCGATGTTCAAAGTTGGCTAACATGTGTTAACGAGTTAATTCTGAAAGTGTCGCATTTTGAGGAAGAAGTCAGCATGAAAAGGCGATGCTTGTACCGGTGGAACATAAGTAGGAAAGCCACTAAGATTACACAAGATGTTCTTCATCTCCAAAAAGAGGGAACATTCAATAATGTTGCCCATCTTGCACCTCCACCGATGATATCATCAGCATTCAAAGAAGGTTTTAAGGATTTTAAATCCAGAATGACATGTGTGAATAGGGTGATAGAGGTTTTGAAGAATGAAGAAGTTAGAATGATTGGGATTTGTGGTATGGGGGGTGTGGGTAAAACCACAATGGTGAAAGAAATCATCAAAAGATTGGAAGGATTGAAAGTATTCGATAATATTGTGATGGCAGTTGTGTCCCAAAGCCCAAACATTCAGAAGATTCAATCAGAAATTGCAGAGGAGCTGGGGTTTACATATAACGAGAATACCGATAGTGGAAGAGCGCGAAGGCTCTATGGAAGACTCATGGAAATAAATAAGATCCTGATTGTATTAGATGATGTGTGGACAGAGCTTGATTTTGAGGCTATAGGATTTCCTTCTGGACTCACTCATAAAGGGTGTAATGTTTTGTTGACCTCACGAAACTTGGAAGTGTGCCTTGCAATGGGAAGTCAAGAAAATCTTACAATCCCAGTTTTAACACCAGAGGAATCATGGGAACTCTTCCGTGAAATGGTAGGTAAACCCTTGGACTACCCTGATTTTGCAAAACGAGTCACGAATGAGTGTGGAGGTTTACCTATTGCTATTATAACTGTTGCGAAAGCACTAGAAAATAAGAGGAAGCATGAATGGGTTGATGCCCTAAAACAACTACAAAGTTCAGCTCCTGAAAGCATCCCTTCGATGAATGACAGAGTTTATTCAAACATACGATGGAGTTATGATAGATTGGAGAGTGATGAAGCGAAGTCATGCCTTTTGCTTTGTTGTTTATTTCCTGAAGATTATGATATTCCAATTGAATATTTGGTTAGATATGGGTGGGGTCGAGGTTATTTTAGTAACACTGATTCGGTGGAAGAAGCAAGAAATAGAGTGCATTCTTTGGTTGACAAACTTCAAAGAAGGTTTTTGTTGCTAGATAGCGAACGGAAAGACCATACCAAGATGCATGACATAGTTCGTGATGTTGCCATACAAATTGCCTCAAGAGATCCACATAGATTTCTAATAAGATGTTATGCTGAAAAGAAAGGGTGGCCAAAGGTATACGACCATTACACAACAATCTCACTGATACCAATTAATATTGATGAGATCCCAGTTGGTCTGGAGTGTCCACAACTTGAGCTTCTACACTTAGAAGGCCAACATTATTCAGAAAATAGCATGGACATCATGTGTAAAGGGATGAAAGAGCTGAAGGTTTTAGGCATGGGTGGGATATCAGCCTTGCCAAGTTCACTAGGAGTACTGAAGAGCCTTCAAACCTTGTCCCTAAATGATTGTGATGATATCATATATATATCTGATGTTATTGGAAGATTGGAAAATTTAGAGATCCTCAGCTTTCGTAAATGCGCTTACATCCTAGAGTTGCCGAGGGCAATTGGACTTCTTAAACATTTAAGGTTGTTAGATATCACGGATTGTATTTCTCTTGAGAAGATTCCACATGGTCTTTTATCAAGCTTATCTAGTCTTGAAGAGTTGTATATGGAAAATAGTTTTCGCAATTGGGAACAATCAGCAGCAGAAAGCGAAGATAAGAGGATGGCAAGCCTTGTTGAGGTGATGTCTTTGTCTAATCATTTGAAGGTTTTAGTCATAGATATACCCGATTTCAACTTCTTTCCAAAAGACTTTTACTTGACAATCCAGACAACAATAAGATTCCACATATCCATCAAACAGTTTCTATTGTTTAGTAGAGGTCCTAGAGTTCCATCAACAAATAATGGTTGTTATGCATTCGAAAATAAGTTGGATATTTTGCAAAGTGATGCAACGGAATTCATGGAGAATCAAACTGTTCGACTCTTATATAAGAAATGTGAAGATTTAATCTTGCAAGAGATTAAGAATTTAAAGTATGTCCTCAATGAATTAGACCAAGAGGGTTTTCAACACTTAAAAGTTTTAAGAATTTGGCGCTGCCCTGAGATAGAATACCTTGTAAATGGAGCAAGTTGGACTCAACAAACAGCCTTCCCTCTCATCCAATCAATCGAACTCTGGGAGATGCCCAAGCTAAAAGCAATATGCCACGACCAACTTCCACACAGCTCTTTTATCAACTTAAGATCTCTTGAATTACGTGATTGCCCTGTTTTAAAATATGCCTTTTCTCTATCAGTAGCAAGCAACTTGGTTCAACTCCAAAGCTTACTTGTTTTCGAGTGTCCCCAATTGAAAGAAATCGTGTCAAAGGAGTGGAGGGAAGATGAGACGGCATCGGACATCATAGCTTTCCCTAAATTAACAAATTTGACACTCAAAGGTCTATCTGATGAATTCGTTGGTTTCTACGAAGCCAACAAGCTATACTCCAACCATGAGGTATGTTACATATATAACTTATTATTTCGATGCTTGAATAGTATAATTGTTTTGTTAATTGTTTGTGCCTCAATATATATATTTTTTGGTCTGAATTTAGTTTGACTATTATTTACTCATTTTCTTCCTAAAAACTGAAAATATTCTCATACTGATAAAGAAAATCATCACAGATTTAAGTTCCATATATTTATTTGTAAAAATTTTGGACTCATTTTTGTTAATGGTCTCATTACATAATAGATTTAAGTTCGTTGAAACTTACATATATATTTTTTTTGCATGTGGGCTGCCATGAGGTCTGAATTTAGTTTGACTATTATTTACTCATTTTCTTCCTAAAAACTGAAAATATTCTCATACTAATAAATGAGGAATTTAATTTACTTGCCTTTACAAAAAAAAAAATAACATAAAAAAATAACATAACATAACATATTACGGTCTTAATTGCCACGTGGGCTGCCTTACAAAATTACGGTCTTAATTGCCACGCTCCAAATTGTTTACTGGAAAATTCTTGCCACGTGGAAGCAATTAGTTTGACCTGAGACCACAAAGTCTAGCTTTTATGTGATTATTATTCTGCAAAGCAGAGGAGAGGTTTTGTCTAAACAGTATCAGCATAAAGAATCTAGAAACTGACTAGTCCTCCGATTAAAATTTGGTTTTATTAATATTTTAATATGAAGTCATTTAAATAATAATAATTGAGCTTGTTATTAATTTCATTTTTGAGAGGAAAATGTCTGAAGTTGATCTATAAATGTTTCTTTAAATATTTATTAATTAATGAATCTCTTTAGGATCAAAATGTGGTAGGAACTTCATATGATGAGCATCAATCTTCTAGAAGCTTTGAAAGAGCAGTATTTCCATCGAAGTGCATTTTATGGTTACAAAATCTAGAAGAAGTGGAACTAGATTTTGACAATGGCTCTGTAGATGTGTTATTTGATCTGAAAGGCCACATGGTTCCAGCATTTTCTCATTTACGGAAATTGGAGATTTCATTGGCTTCTCGATGTCGACAACTTTGGAAGAACATTCCGCGTGGATTCCAGGGCTTCCAAAACTTAAGATATTTAAAAATAAAAGATGGTCGTGATCTCCAATATGCGTTCCCACATTCAATTGCCAGGCTACTTGTGAATCTTGAAGAGCTCAACATAGCGGACTGCGGGAAAATGGAAACTATAGTCAGATTCGTAGATGAAAATGGAAAAGAGGATCAGACGGGCATGACTTTGTTTCCCAAACTAAATAGTTTAAATCTAGACTGGCTTCATACTCTTGAGAGTCTTTGTCCTGATGCTTCTACTTCTTTATGGTCAGCTGCCAAAGTTATGTCTGTGCAAAGATGCGCCAAACTGAAGACAATGGCTTCAGTAATTCCACAAATAAAAAAGTTGGAGAAAGATTCAACAGCTCATCACGAAGACGAAGACGAAGGTATTTCATCAGGATCATGTGGATGTACACCGTATTCATGTGGCCCAATGACCAAACCTACTTCAAGAAGAAATATTGTTCTACTGCCACGTCCAGTCAATCAAGAGGTAAGCATTTCAATTTATTTCTATGAACCTCTACCCTCGAGCTACAATTGAGAATGACAATGACATTGCCATATTGAAATTATATATATATATTATATACGGTTGCTCAATTGATGTTTGATTTTCTAGGTTGCACCAACAAATCTTGATCAAGACTCAAATGATTACGATAATCTAGAACGTCTTTATGTAGATTATTGTGAGTCATTGGAAGTTGTTTTCCAACTCAAGGGACCAAAGGCTGTGGAAAGCCACAATGTTCAAGCATTCAATAAGTTGTGTTACTTGTCGTTAAACAAATTGCCAAGTTTAATGCACGTATGGGAAACGGGCGGTTCACAACATATCACAGGCTTCGGAAACTTGACATTCTTAAGTGTATCCCACTGTCGCAGTTTGCGATATTTGTTCTTGTCAACTGTAGCCAAGCTCCTTGTCAGTTTAAAGGACTTAAAAGTTGGGAGATGTTGGAAGATTGAACAAGTTATTGCAAAAGCAGACACTGAATGTGCTGATCAGGAAATTACATTTCCTCAACTGAATTCCATGACGCTTGAAGATCTACCAAACCTCATTTGTTTCTCTACTGAAGCTTATACTTTGAAGTTACCATCTTTGATG
This sequence comes from Prunus campanulata, assembly GCA_034190965.1. Classification (NCBI taxonomy): domain Eukaryota; kingdom Viridiplantae; phylum Streptophyta; class Magnoliopsida; order Rosales; family Rosaceae; genus Prunus; species Prunus campanulata. The sequence goes on along the minus strand of CM067214.1, from coordinate 9,914,946 downwards.
GAATTGAAGGTTATAAGATGTCCAGATTTAAGAACATTTGCTTCGAAGGTTGTCAACACACATTCTGTGATTCAAGTGTACACAGAGTTGGGAAAGTCTGAGTGGATGAGGGACCTCAATAGCACTATAGGGAACATTCACGAAAAATGGTATGCTCCTGAATGTTTACTGGTGTTTAGTCAATAATATAACAATAAAAGTGTTTCTTTTTCAAACCTGATTGCATCTCAATGATACACATTCTTTTCTTTTGAATAGGAGACCGAATTCTAATGAGATAGTAGAGATATGATGTTAACACAGAGAAGTGCAGAGGTGAGTATATATATGTTGCTATCTCCAACTTCTATATTAAGGAAACACTAATGTTTGCCATATTAAGGAAAGAATTAAATTGAGTTAGCAAGATCAAATTACGGTTCTAATGATATTAAAAAAAAAAAAATTACATGTGAGATTGTTTAAGCTTCGATTTGACAATAAATTACAATGTATTTCATGTGTGTTTGAGGCTTTTTTAATTCAAGTGTTCTATCATTGCGATATAGTAGACGAAAACAAAACAAACAACCTAATTTTGATGTGGTATCTCGTTAGAACATTTACAATGGGCTCCTGCCTAAATGAGATTCTAAGTTAAAATCTAGAGTGAATGTCAGGAACCCAACTCCAAAAATGTCTAGAACAGAGTATTTAGAGGCTTCTGAAATTTGAATTTTGTAGATTAGTCTAGAGATTTCTGAATGTTGTAGCTTTTTGCATCATTGTCAAAAACACTCCGAGGCTCGTCTGAAGTGCCAAGTTGACGATTCTCACATTTATTGTGTTGGATGAACACTTTCAGTGTTTTGTATATACGCCTTTTTTTTAAGTTGAAAAAATTTCATATGGAGACTGACCACCATTTGTCACTTTCGATTTTAGTATAAGCTGATGAGTATTATTTTACTAGTTTAATATTGTTTCCCTCCTTTCAGCTGAGTTCTGTTCTGAAGAATTTTATGAGGATGTGCATAGAGAGTGAGTTCTTGAAGTTTGGAATAGCAAGTTGCAATTCGACATATTTAACCTCATCAATCCCATTTCAATTCCAAGTGTTGAAGTGTATTATAATTCATGTACTGGATTTCATTTGTATATCATTCAAATGTTTGAGCAGATCTGATGGTTAAAGCATAAGTTCATGTATTTTTCAGAGTTATCAAGGATTGATGTTAAATTCTCTCTTCAAATAAATACTTCTTGAAGATCCCTCTGCTACAATTTTTTCGACTTTGTTTGCCTTTGGAGTAAAAACAGGTCAAAATGGAGGAAAAACTGGTACACCAGCATTCCACTGCAAGAAATGCCGAAGAATTGTTGCATTGCAGGACAATGTTGTGGATCACATTCCAGGCGAGGGTGGGAAATCATTTGAGTGGCAAAAGCGAAAAAGTAGCATAAAACTCATGTGTTTATAGGACTGCATAAAACCAATTAATTTGAAAGGATTGCAACTTTTCAGGGGGAGGGAAGAAGAATGACAATAAACATAAAATGAGGATCCATATCCTTACTAATTCATTATATTGTGGATTCATATCCTTGTAAAATGAGGATTTATAACATTATGGATTGGATGAACCTTAACTTTGTAATCCCTGTCCATAAAGTGTAACTCGTGACCCAAATATTGTAATGTACATGTTTATAGATTCTCTTTACAACATTATGATACCCTCATTTCCCAAATTTGTAAAATCGGCACTTAATCTTGTAAACCCTCATCTTTACTAAAATAAGGACCTAATTTACATCTTCAATGTCGCAATTACCAATTTCTTGTAATGTGGATCCATATTCTTGTAAAATGAGGATTTACAACTTTATGGATTCGGTGAACCCAAATGTTGTAATCCTGGTTCAAAAACTTGTAAATCGCTACCCAAATCTTATTAACTTATAAGTTTTGGGATTCTCTTATAATGTTATGGTACCATCATATCCAAACTATTGTAATACCGGTCCCTAATCTTGTAAACCCTCGTGTTTACTAGAATAAGGACCCCATTTTACATCCCTAAGGTCCATACTTACTAATTCCTTGTAATGTTGATCTATGTCCTTATAAAATGGGAATTTACATGGGAAGCTAGGGGATTGGTAACTTTCTTCTCCTTCATTACCTCATTTAGTACTTTATTATGTTACAATACATATATCAAACTTAGAGTATTTTGGTTGAAGTTACACATATTATATGTAAATACTATATTTATGAGTGGATATTGTTATTTAACAGTTTTTTTATAAATGGGAAGAGGAAACCTATATAACAAGGATATGAACCAAAAATCAGTGGAGAATCATAAGGGAAATTCTTGTGGGAACATGAATATGAGGATGACAATATATTAATTTATTTGTTTAGGCATAGAAATAAGTTCGTAAAAGCATATTTTGAATATACTACGAGTCATATTCAAGAAATAATAAATAATTTTAGTTTTAAGACATTTGTCTCAAATTATTTTAGAATTAGCTTGAATTCTAAAATTTCGTACATGAGAAGCGAATGAGAGGGTAACTCAATCACTTTCTTCACCTACCTCAATTAGTATTTTGTTATGTTACATACTTATATAAATTTCGAGTATTTTAGTTGAAATTGTATATATTATATGTAAATATCATATTTATGTATTATATATTGATTAAAAGTGCAATATATATTATTTAAGTAATATATTATTAGATATTCTTATTTAACATTTTTTTATTAATCGGAATGTGAATGAATTATATCGCAAGAAGGTGTGAACAAATCATTGCTTGTTGTAAGTATCCCAAGTCTTCGTATATTAACTACTTGTTGCTGTTATATTTCTGGAATCCAAATAGCTGCTTTTGTTTCTTCAGTTCAGATAAAAATGGGAGATGATGGGAGATGATTTTGACACTCCAAATGTCTCCTCCCACACTACTTTACTCTCCCACACTGCTTTACTCTCTCACAAGATGAGTGCCAAACTCATCACCCTTTGAAATATATAAATTCCTGAGAAATTGAATTGAAGAAAAGGCAGAGTGGGTTACAAATGCTTAACTGCTTTAGTCTTTTATCTTCCTCTTTTGCAATCCTATAGATGCACTAGGATCCCTGAGGCAAAGCTGTGAGTTTGTTTGCCCCAATGATGGTTTAAACAAATGAAGTACTACCACATCAGTTTGTATATGAGTTGGTGTGCCTAGGATTATTAAGGAGCCATTGCTTACCAAATTGCCCAAATGATGGTCCAGCTTTTGGTGGGGTTATTGCTCAAAGAATGTTATTTCGAGAAGCGAGAGGGTTTGGATTGAGCATGGAGACACTGCTGGATCATGAGAAATCCCTAAGTGAAGATTCCAAGGTTCTGAAAGGAACTCAAAAATGCCAAAGGTTTAGAATTCCAGAAACAAAATTGTAGCCCTCAGAATAAAAATAATCTCACTTCTCAAATTAGCTTAGGGAAACTAACACAAAATTGCTACAATGCTGCTATGGTATCCATGAACTGTACCTCCCAATCTGTTTTATAAATTGTTTGCCATTCTCCTCTACCTTACCTAACATTTTAGCAGATGAGAAAAAGAAAAAGAAAAAGAAAAAGAAATGCTTACCAGAACAGCAGTGACAACTGTGAAGGGTGTAGCAACTGCATGGCAAATGTTCTTGATGTTTATTACTATGTGAAAAGTTGTTTGTCCCAGAACAGGAGGCATTATAAGTTATGCCTACTCATTTTCACTGGAGGTTTCAAATTGAGTGGCAAATGTGAATTTCTGTTTTTGCTGCTATAATAGAAATATTTTATCCATCCTTTCAGGTGAATCTTATCATCGTGGGGATAAAATAGACAATTCTAAATTTGGGGCAGATCCTGGGTTGCCTAGTGAAGCTGCCTCTGGAGTAAAAACAAGTCAAAATGGAGGAAAAACTGGTACACCAGCATTCCGCTGCAAGAAATGCTGAAGAATTGTTGCATTGCCGAAGAAATCTCTTCTTTCTCCTTACTTTTATCGGAAGAGGAAAGAAATGGAAATCTAGAGTTCTCTGATATCTCAACCACAAGGGTGAAGTGAAATGCAGAAATGTTAATGGGTATGAACTTTCTTCTCAATACTTGACTTACTAAGTACGAGTGAACCAACTACAATGAGCAGGGCACCTGCAAACCACTGTCAAACAAGCCTTCTCATCATCAGATACTCAAAAGAAACAAGTCAAGAAACATTTTCTCAAGGTTCTTATAATGAACAATCATTATAATTTATATATATGCAGCAACAGAAATGCATAACAGCAATCACATCTGTAGTGCTCCAAAACCGGAATGAAAATCTTTGGTGCAAACACTCCACCATTCAACAATGTCATTCGTTTATTAAATTCTATGCTTCACATTCAAAATCAAAAGCAATGCCTCGTATAAGTAACTTGACAGAGTTAATAATTTTGGCCAATTTGATCAAATTGGATGGATCCTCTGCTATAATCAAAGGAATGTCAAACAGTCATAACTCAGAAAGAAGCATATCAAAATGAATAGATCAGTGTGAGTTGGTCCAAAATCATCAGCATGTATTGATTTACCTGAAAAGATAAGGGTTCTTGGAACAAAAAGTATCCAGCTAGACCAGAAGACAGGAAGTTTGCAGCAAAATTTGTGACAGTAGCTTGCAGAGAAGACAGAGCTTTAAGGCTGTTCACATAACATCCCCACATTGTCGCATTCAACAATATCACCAAACCATACCTAACAATCTGTTCAAACAATAACAATTACAAATCAAGCTTTCGTTGACCCAAAAACAAAAAACAAAAAAAATTACAAATCAAGCAGGATTTTGCGATGTAAATCCAACGGTCTTAAATTCATCAAGTGTGCAAGGGAAAGGCACCTGAGGAGTGATGAGCTTCGCCGAAACGGCAGCCAGAGCGGCGTTCAGGCCGGCTGAGATTGCCCACGCGTAGCCCTTCTTGTTGTTACCCTCCATCAAGCCACCAAACTCTTCAATTTTGCAGGGTGAAGGAAATTGGGTCGAGAAGATTTTGACTGGGGGGAGCGGACGATGTCGTTTTGCCTAATCGTGAAACGGCATGTCCTTTGTTTGTTGCTCACAAGTCGCCTAGTGGACGACAAAAGTGGACGGTGGACAGTGAGGCGGCGAAAAGAGGAGCAAGGCGGAGGCGCTAAGTTTTTCACGAAGAAGAAGATCAGATCTGACCCAACTTCTTTCACTAAACGACACCGTTGCCTCTTCTGTCTTTTAAAAAAAAAAATTCTGATACGCCTCTCTTATGGTTCCTTTTGAACGAAAGTCATCGTTTTATTCAAGTTTAGCTTTTTTCAAAAGCAAGTAGTGCCATTATAAAGCCCAACAAAAAAAGCCCTTAATAATAAGAGTATGCGTTATTAATGTCCACTTAATAACATGTTTAAGACTTTTTTTTTTCAAAATAATACTAATTCATAGGTTATATTAAATAAAATTTTACAATGATTAATATTGGGCTCAAGTAATCTGTATTTTTATATTCACTCTATAAAATAATATATACTCAAAAAGCTTATGCTTCAATGCCTCAAGGCTTACGCCTCGCCTTGTGGGACAAAAGCCACCTTGCCTCTACGTCTCGTCTTTCAAAACATTAATCTCAAGGGACAAAATGATGGAGTTCGAAAACATTGAGAAAATGCTTCCTTGATCTGTGTTATATGAGATTTTGGGGATTTGGGTTTTGTTTTTCTCATTTTCCAATGCAAACTTAGTTTAGGTGCTGAAAATATCGTTCTGCATAACATGATAAGTTGAGTTTTGACCATATAATATGAACAAAATCCCTGACTGGGAAAGTAATTACTCTTTCATCTGTTATATATGAATTGCCTTTGATCATTGACAATTTCTATGACCATCAGCCACAAGTACCAATTTCCTTTTTGTTTTTTTTAAGTTTTTATATATATTTTTTTTATTTAAAGAAAATTATTAGTTACTGTTATAGCTAGCTAGCTAGCTAGTCCTTTTCTTCGCCTGTGTGGATTTCTCTCAAATGGGTTTCGCTTGCTGAGGGCATTGGAATCTGTGAATCTTAAAACTTTGTGATTTTCAATTTGTGTTGGTGAGGTATATGATTCTTTTGAGTGTTTCTCAATTTGATGTTGCTATTGGTTTCTATGAGTCTTGAAACACTGGGTTGTTCAATCTGATGTAAAAGTTTGGTTTTCTGGTTCGAGTTGTTCTTTTATGATTTTTAACACTTGAGAATCTGAAAATTCTTATCTGGGAATGTTAAAGCTACAATGCTGGACATTTAGGTTACGATGATTTCAGCATGATATTTATGATATTCCCTTTCTTCTTGTAAGGTGGTTTCTTTCTTTTTAATCAAGCATGTATTACTTGGATTTCTGTCTAATTTCATCTATCTTTCTTAATGTTGTGGGGTTTTTGAATCAGGGTTGCGATGCTTCAGTCCTCTTGGATGACAGCAATGGGAATAAAAACCATTCCATAGAGAAGCAGGCTGTGCCAAATAAGACCTTGAAGGGATTTGAAAAAATTGATCAGATCAAGGAGGTGCTCGAAAATGTTTGCCCTGGGGTGGTATCTTGTGCTGACATACTTGCTCTTGCCACCAGAGATGGCGTTGTTCTGGTATGTTTTACTGCTCCTCCAAGTCTTGACGTATTCTTTCCTGTTTTGATTTTCAGAGTTCGATCATTACTGGGCAATGTATATATGTATCTAAAACAACCTCTAAGGCAAAAATTTCCAGTTTCTTTCTCTTTCCATCTAATTACCATTAGAAAACCGAACTAAAAGAGAGAAGTAAGAAACCAAAACTATCACACATTTAGTTGTTCAACCTTGTCAACATTTAGTAGTTCCTCCTCAGTACTTAAGTGGAAAAGCTACAGAGCACTTCACCAAGATTATCTGATTGCTTGTTTCAGTATTTCCCTGCATTTTTAGCTGTCTTGTTCCCTGAGTGTTTGTCCTATCTAAAATGACAGGCTGGTGGTCCCTTTTATCCACTTTTCACTGGTAGAAGAGATAGTGCCCGCTCCTATTATGATGAAGCCACGGCTGAGATTCCAAAACCTGATGATAATATCACTCAGACACTTCATCTGTTCTCACTCAGAGGTTTTACTGACAGAGAAACCGTCAGTCTTCTCGGTACTCAACTCACAAATTCTGTTCCTTCTTCTTCTTCATTTATTATGTTTGGAGCTGAAATAGATTAACCAGTCTTGACATATTCTTCCCTTCTGATATTTTTGTTTTGTTTTGTTTCGTATCTGTAGGAGGGCACAACATTGGGAAGATTGGATGTGAGTTCATTCAGTCTCGCCTTAACAACTTCAAGGGGACGGGGAAACCAGACCCAACTGTTTCTCCTAGTTTCCTCAATGAGATGAGAGTTTTCTGTGAAGACAATGGTAACGAGAAGAGTAGCCAAGGATCACCCATGGCAGCCACCATGGCGTCTCCCATGGAATTCCCCACGGCAGCTCCCATGGCAGCACCCATGGCATCATCCCCAATGGCATCAAGGGGCATGAGTGAGAAGCCTGCGCAGAGGGGGATGCCATACTTTCAGCAACTGTCATCATCTGTATCGTCTGGGGCAGGCTTTGACACTCATTACTACCAGAGCTTGTTGAGAGGCAGAGGACTTCTCTTTGCTGATCAGCAATTGATGGCTAATGAGAGGACAGCCAGATTGGTGAGAGCTTATGCTTCAGACGATGGATCAACCTTCCGGATGGACTTTGCCCGGGCAATGATGAAGATGTCTAACCTTAATGCACTCACTGGATCTCAAGGTCAGGTCCGATTAGAATGCACTCTAGCTAGCTAGCTAGTTCTTACCTGACAGAATCCGACTGGGGGCCATGATGGAGATTGAAGAAAATTTCTATTGAAATATTTGTTCCCTCTGGTTGTACAGTAGAGAAACTTTTAGCCATGTTAGACCACATTCATTCCTTTAGCCATCTTTATTAGTCATGTTCATTTGTGAATTGTTAGTACCTGCAGATATATATCAGCAAGCAAAGAAAGTTTAACTACAGAATGTTAATCCCCTTCCCGCCTATGTAGAGTTGAATTTTTCTGATTGTGAAAAACTCAAGGACTAGGGTGATTGTTTTCTTTTTGCCATATACAAGATGGGATTTTCAATTTTCCTTTTCTTTTTTAAAAATCCATGTCCATGTCCGAGACTTCATAATGATGGAACTCAACTATGGAGGCATTACAATCAGAACAAAATAACTTAAAAACAAAAAACGAATCATTTTAATAACTCAAAATCAAATTGAATAATTCAAGGACCAGTGTGATTGTTTTCCATATATATAATTTCTTCTTCCCCAAGGTTCTGATAGTTTTTTTTTTTTTTTTTATAAGAAAATTCCATGTCCAAGTTTTACGAGAGGAAGGAGATAGAAATAGAATTTCACAGCTGTAATACTACTTCATAGTTCTCTAAAAAAAAAAAGACTTTCATAGTTCTCTAAATTTTTTTTATAAAAAAGTTCTCTAAAAAAAGGGTTATTTACTCAAATGGTCCGAGACTTCATAATGATGGAACTCAACTATGGAGGCATTACAGTCAGAACAAAATAACTTAAAAAAACAAAAAACGAATCATTTTAATAACTCAAAATCAAATTGAATAATTCAAGGACCAGTGTGATTGTTTTCTTCTTGCCATACAAGATTAGAGTTCATATATATATAATTTCTTCTTCCCCAAGGTTCTGATAGTTTTTTTTTTTCATTCTTTTTATAAGAAAATTCCATGTCCAAGTTTTACGAGGAGTGGAAAGAGATAGAAATAGAATTTCACAGCTGTAATACTACTTCATAGTTCTCTTAAAAAAAAATTGACTTTCATAGTTCTCTAAATTTTTTTTTATAAAAAAGTTATCTAAAATAGGGTTATTTACTCAAATGGTCCTCAAACTTATACCCAATTTACATTTTGGTCTCTCAACTAAATTATTCGTTCACATAGTCCACAACTCAATTATTCGATCCATTGGTCCTATTGTTACATTTTGTCAATGTTGCCGTCAAATGTAACAGTAGGACCAATGGACCAAATAATATAGAGTTTATGAACCATTTAAACGAATAATTTAGTTGATGATCCAAAATGTAACATGGGTATAAATTTAAGGACCATTTGAGTAAATAACCCTAAAAAAATGACTTCATACTGATCTCACCAAATTACACCCAAAATATAAAAACCAGTTTTCATTTTAAAAGTTATCAAACCAAACATGCATGGATATATCTAAATTATATAAAATGGATTATGATGAAAATTATCCAACCAAAAAAGAAAAAGAAAACCAGTTTTTATTATAAAAGTTATCAAACCAAACTTGCAATATATCCAAATGTGCAAAATGTATATCTAAACAGGTAGGATATGGTATGTATATCATCACCGGATAATTCAACAAAATCAACTTCATTACGTATTTGTGTTGTCATTCTTTAATATTGAATACTTTTTTTGGGCCTAAAATCTAGGAAACAAAGAAGTCGGTTTCCTAAGTCTATATAACTAGGTAGAACCTTCAAAGCTTTTCATAAAAATGGAAAGAAAAAAATGTTGGAGCAGTTACATTTGAGACTTCTCACCCTAGTAACATAAGTCGATGTTCGTTGCAACACTTTCTCTTTCTTTGAGATCAAAGTTAGGAGAAGGAGTTGCACCGAATTTCGAGTTAAGTTACTTTCGGTGAATTTCAACTTCATTTCAACTTCCCCCGACAAGAAGCATAGCTAAGGTAAATATGCACAACAATACTGAGTGTTTCTTATTGCATGATTCTCAATTTGATGTTTGCTATTGGTTTCTATGAATCTTGAAACTCTGGGTTTTTCATTCTGATGTAACAGTTTTGTTTTTTTTCTGGTTCAAGTTGTTCTTTGCTTCAGAATCTGAAAACTCAATCTGGGAATTTTAAGAAGCTACCCTGCTGCTCATTTAGGTATATGATGCTTTTGACATGATATTTATGAGTTTTCTCAAATTGGTTTTGATTTCTTCGAGTCTGTCAAAATTATTAAGTTTGGTCTCGTGGTTCCATAGGTTTAGCAAAATCAAACTGAATAACTCAAGAACTACTGTGATTGTTTTCTTTTAGTCATACACGATTAGGGTTCATACATTATTTCTTCTTCCGCAAGGATTAATTCTTATGGTTTTTATCTCACCAACACACCCAAAATATATATTTTTTTAAATGATTATAAAAAAAAAAAACCAGTTTTCATCTAAATGGTGTACTAGCCATTTTTGAAAATGTAAATTATGTGTCAACCTTCCACTTTTGTTCTTTCAAAAAAAATAAAATAAATAAAGTCGGATAAATACAACATTTAAATTAGATCAACAACAATCTTCTCATTTAAATTATCCAAACCAAAATATACAAAAACCAGTTTTCATTTTAAAAGTTATCCAACCAAAAATATTCTATTTTCTATTTTTTAATATTCTCTTTTCCAATTTCTTGAATATTTGAGTAGATATTGTTTTAAGTTACCCATTTTTTTATCAGACATTGCTTTTCAGGTGATGAGCTTTCATTTTAAGCTGTTTTCTTGCATCCAACTTCTTGCTTTTCAGGTGATGACTCACAACGTACATTCATACGAAACAAAACAATGGAACACCAAACGAAGGTAACTGCCAATGGAAGCCCAAAACAAAGATGAGATAATCATATTTCCATAAACATAATCAAGCAAATATAGCGATGGCTTAACTGCCACTCATCAACTGTAATTGATGAGGAAATCTTCCACATTTGCTAGACTTCATTCCAAATTGCAGTTCAACATATTTAACATTGAAATGATGATATTCAACAACTTATTCCTTAACTGGACTTATACTTAAGGAAAGACAAAAGGGCCTTTAACCAGATCATTGTATAGCTCTTACCTCAATACAACTCATTCTCCATCTCTATCTTCTACTCTAGTATATCATCTACAATTGTTTCCAGACTTCCCCTCACTTAATTCTTTTCAGCCCCACAGGCAAAAGGAGAAGGACCGCATTCAGAATGCCTGAATTGCCAGAAATAAATACATGGTATAGAGGAATGTTATGAAACTATTACATGCAAGAAGCATCACTAATTTGGATGCAAATTTCATATACATTGTCAGTATCTTACAACTATCATTTTTATTATCCAGGTTCATCATATCTTCCGACATTTGATTCTTTAACCAGACTTTTCGCATCAGAAGCAGGAAACTAACAACCAACCTAGTAAATTCTCTCAGCTGTGGAGACGGGACGAAGGAAGACAACAATGACTGTGATGTTGTCTTTGCTGCCACGCTCTGCTGCTTCTGTCGCCAATCTCTTGGAGCACATTCCAGGCTCTTTCACAGTGTCCTTGATTATGCTTACAACCTCTGCATTGCTCACAACATCCCACAATCCGTCACTTGCCATTACCTGACAAACAAAAATGTTTTTTTCTCAAAAACGTAAGAATAACCAAAAAGAGTAATTGTAATTTAGATTGAATATCTTAAGCAACCAGATTATTTGTTTTTAGACAGAAAACTCAATGTGGGTTATATTGCCTACCAGCATGAAATGTCATTATAAAAAATAAATAATTTTCCAGTATTTTTAACTTCATGGAACATTTTGACTCGTAACAGAGCTCTCTGAGATTTTTTAAACAGCATCCAGCAACATTGAAGACCAGCACTATCAGAATATGCTAAGTTTATGACATCTCCCAGTCAATATTAGCAATTTAGTAATCTATGGACAACTGCTTACATGTGTATAGCCTCCAAGATTCCATCATGGTATCACACTTAAACTTATATTTAAGGTGAAAAAATGATTATCACTGACAAGATGCCAGAAAAGCCCTTATGACAAACATAGAATAATAGATAACTGGACAGGAAGATGTGCAAATATTTTGTGGTGTCTGAGCAGTAAACAGGATGAAAGATGATTACAGTGATAATTGTAGAAGGGAATATTCAGGAAGCATGTATGCCTATAATTAAATCATAGAGAAAGAAAGCTTCAAATGTTGATCACAAAGTAAAATCTACTTGAGCTCTACATGCAAGAAGCATATTCAGAAGAGGTTCTTTCCTCATTCATGTTATATTCTTTCCAAAACCTAACTATTGGTTTTATAAAATCAATTCATATATCTGTCACCAAACTTAATATCCATTTATCAAAATCTTATTTCTTACCAAATACTCATCCTCTGCTGAAAGAATAGTTTCAGTTATCTCAGGTTCTGCGGTTACAGCAGGCTTTAGATCATCATCTCCTATGGAACGAGTGACCTGTTGAAAGAAATAATGTAAAACATGCACATATACAGCATTTTAATAAGGTATCGCCCGTTCACTGCCATGATGCCATCTTCAGGTGGCAAAGGGAATAATCCAAATACATGTTACTGATGTTTTAGACTAAAAATTTACATGTAATACAGGTCATAAGTTTCTGAAGCATATCTTTCCAAGAGAGGAGAAAAAAATAAAGCTGATTTGATGCAGTACACCAGAATTTTCTTCACAAGTTCCTTCAAAAAGGAAAACCCATATATGTGGGCTGATTAAAACTTATAAGAAGCCATCTTCTTAAATAACAGCAGAATTAACAGTACTGGCACAACCAACCAAAAGACCTACCCTTATACAAATCGTCATGTAAAAAAGAGATGTCAGTGTCGTCAAAGAGCTCAAGATCAAGAAAACTCATATCAAGCATTACTTTTATATTCTTATAAAACCCATATCAATAGTCAACGGACACCGTGTTGTAGGCAACTTACATCCTTGGTTAAAAAAGCTAGCAGTTTAGCACATATATTTGTAGAAACAAATCATTCATAATCTCATACCAAATTATAAATCGGAGTACAATGAACGATTTTTCATAAACATAGAAGACCTATCAGTCTAATTTTTTATTAACTCTGCTACAAAACCTTTCCTCTTCTGAAAAATGAAATTTCTTTCGTAAAAGTCAGCAAGAACTCCTCTGTCATAGAAGATCAACCAAAAACGTTGGTTTCAAATTTTATTTTCTATTTTCTTAGAAGAAATATTTGCAAAACCAACATGATAACAAGTTGTATTGCAAAACTGTACAAGTCTCAACAAAGTTGCAATTATCTTATTTCAAAATTAGAATTGTACAGAACGAATTAATTTCTTTGGTAGCTGTTTACGTATAAAATAACAATATACAAGGTCTATCTAAGTGGCACATATGTGCCTTCAAAGAAAATCTTACTCCGACATTACAATGGAAGATGATTATTTTTGCTTTTCCTCTCAGCCAGATTTTATGAATTGCCTAATTTTTTTATAACTCATTATAAAAGTTCTACCAATTAACTCGAAAAATAGGTTCGTGTGCAAAACCAACATGACAACAAGTTGCGTCGCAAAACTGTACAAGTCTCAACAAAGTTGCAATTATTTCCAAATTAGGATTGTACAGAACTGATTCATTTCTCTTCGGTAGCTGTTCATGTATAAAATAATATATGAGCTCTATCTAAGTGGCACATATGTGCCTTCAAAGAAAATCTTACTTTGACATTACAATGGAAGATGATTATATTTGCTTTTCCTCTCAGCCAGATTTTATAAATCGTCTATTTTTTTTCTGAACTGATTCTAAAAGTTCTACCAATTAACTCAGAAAAAAGGTTTGTGTGTGAGCCTTCCATTTGGAAAATAATACTAACCTGCTCAAGTAAATTGCAGCATACAGTCCATTCAATCAGCAAACAAAAAGAAAACATTTTTGGAAGACAACATACAAAACTATCATGATATCTTAAGGGACAAACCTGAAGAGCAGCAAGACCCACCCGCCAATTATCTACTTGCCATCTAACTTGTTCCCCAGCACTAATAACCCGCTCCCTCTCCTCAAGACAGCTTGAAACATGATCCTAATATTTCATCCATTATACTGAGAAAAATAACACCTTGAACTAAACCAGAACAACCAAACAGGAATGTAAGAAGTTCCGGTCACCTTGCTTAGAACAAAGGGATGGCCAGCCCGACATAATATGGTCCTGCAATCACCAGCATTAGCCACAAAAAGCTTGTTTCCAACAATAAGAGCAGCTGCTGCAGTGCAACCGGGATGCCAGTCCTTCTGGATAACTCTTTTGGATTTACGAGAAAAATCCAGCTCAGCTCTAAATGCAATATCGGTCTTAATGAATGCTTCGAATAATGCACCACTTGGACTGCATTAAAGGATAAAATCAATTATGGTCAAATAACACACACACACACACACACACAGAGATATATTTGTATAATGTTGAAAACGAAATGGAAACGGAAGAAACCTGCTACTTGAACTTAAAGCTTGCAAGAATCCTGGAAATGCTCGAGCTGAAAATTCGGCAGCTGCTGCACCTGCATTTGGTAAATCCTTGTAGCATAGCATTGGAATTTGGATGCATTAAGAATTAGTAGAAGGACTGAATCAACTGTGACACCAGTAGAAATCCTAAATACACAATTAGAGTTAGATATATCACCGAAAATCACCTCTATGACCATCAAAGATACCAAAAGCATGTATGTCCCCTTGATGAAACATTTGGGGAAAAAGGAAATGAGTGTCCTCCATGGTCTCCCATCTCCCGCATGTAGCAAAGGATCCCCAAGAAAGTATTGGATTATATGCCAAAGGATCATTTGATGCAAGCCAGATTGCTGTAACAGGTTTAGGTAGACAAGCTCTTGTGATGAAATTTTCTCCCTGAGTAAACCAGTTAATACCCTCTTGGTAAGCTTGAAGGCTGCTAGCAACATCTACCGGCTGATCACCAAGAGAATTAGAAGATTTGGGAAAGACAATATCCGATTCTTTTATATTTTCTTTCTGTTCCAAAATTGTACCAAGTTCTGCAACTATGTCATCGAAAGACGGTCTGTTTTGAGAATTTGCATCCCAACACCTCTCTATCAGTGACAACAAAGTAGATGGTGCACCAGATTCAGGGCTAGCAAGAACAGGTCGCAATCCATCAGACACCACAGCTGCTGTTAGTTGCTGCTCAGTGTAGTTCATCTCCAGTACAGTGTGTGCCTGCCAGCAACACAAATATTATGCATCAGTCAGCTACCATGATCTTAAACAGTGATAAATTTGAAGAGTCAAATCCATAAAATAAAAAACCTATTCATATTAAGCTACAAAATTTATGTTGCACAACAAACACAATTCCATCAAAAGATGCCACTCTGAAAGCCAAGAAAATAGTATTGTCAGAACATATACATGAATCCATCGACAGATGATAAGGAATTTTACTAAATATGAAGGATGACTGTCAAACAAAAATATGTTAAAGGATAGAAGCAAAGGCTTGACCAATGGATAGGAAGAAATTTTCGGGCACAGTAATGGATTGTTGGGCAGTTAGCAATACTCTTCCATGTTGAAGTCAATATATAGAACATAAAGGCACCAGGACCAAATGGCTTAAAGGTATTTAAATAACTAAACAGCTAATTAGACACAGGTCTGTTATTAACATTTTTTTCTATAGAAGTACTGCATGTTTTCTATATCAGATCCTTGAACTAGTTGATTAATAAAATAATAGAAAATAGAAGTCCTTAAATGCTTCTCACTATGATTAAATGGAATTTCAACTATCCAGTAACTTAAATTCCAAATACTAGTACGAATGATGAACAGTTATTACGCTCAAATGTCGTTAGTAAAAATCTTAACTCAATACAACTAGACTTTCTACCTCCACCAAATTCCTTTAAATTCTACTAAATTCTAGATTGAAACTTTTCATCCATGAGTAATGTGCCACATTTGCAACTGGAACATATAATGTGCCTTGCGGCACCTCGTCGACAAGAAAAATATTTTAACCTTTCTGAATCTGGATGGCCGCTATTTCTAACTGATGTTTGATTTCTACAATATCATTATTTCTGCATTTAACCATAATGAGCCAAAAAATAAACCAGAATTTTCAATACAAGTCCCTCTTTTTATACCTAAAAATGCAAACATGTGTATTAGCAACAAGAATCATATGACACATCAATCAAACAATATATCAGCATCGTAAATCATAACACAAGTAAGCCAAATACAATTGTGAAAGGCTAACCTGGGCTTCCGCACGAAGATCAGTATATGGAACAACACCAGTAAGTAGCTCACTGCAAGAGGATCATAGTCAAATCACAAATTCATGGGAAAAAGAGCACAAAAACTGTAAACTGCATATTTTTCTATACAATAGTAGCATTAATAATGAATTACCAGTATAAATAGTAATTATCACAATGTTACTATTCACTATGATTCAACTACATCTATAATTCTAATTTTGCAGTACTATATTATAGTATCTTGCATGAATGATCCTTGACTGTGAATTTATATATATTTACCATAATTATTCAAACGAGGTCTATGTATTTGTTTCACACATGTCCAAACATGCATGCGCCTAGTGAGACTCATAGGGGGAGTTGTATATCAGATCCTAAGTATGCTCCAGGTAAACGATTATTACTTTCTACTAACTATTGGCACCTAGATGTTGAATGAGATACACATGCAAACAGGTTCTATTATAGATAAAAGGTCGAGTTCTGGAAATTGTAATTTTGTAGGAGGAAACATGGTTACATAGCGTAGCAAGAATTGGTCAGTGCAGAGACAGAATTTAGAGCCATGGCTCAAGAATCTGTGACAGCAGAGGGGCTTGATGAGCGAATCTTTCTTGAGAAACCAATGAAACTCTTCCGCGACCACAAATTAACATTGAACACAGTCCGGTTAAAAATGAAAATACTAAGCATGTTGAGGTGGTGATACTTTATAAAGGAAAAATTGACATAAGAGATTATTTGCACTCATTCGTGAAAACCGAAGATATCTTAACTAAGGCGGTGTCTAATAATGTTTTTCTATTCTACACTGAACAAGTTGGAAATAGAGATATCTTTGCACCAATTTGCGAGGAAGTGTTGGGGCGATTAGTTTTCATTGAATAGTTGACTTTAGAATCCATATCTAAAGTGTAAATCCCTCCAATATTGGACAAAAAAAAGACAGAAATTCATTCCCAAATTACTCTCTGAAGGAATCCTACTTCTAAGGACTCTCCCTCTCCAATATATAGACAGCTCTTCAACTCAAGAAGAAAATCTAGCAAAGACCATTCAACATTATGACATCAATTTTACCTCTATTGAGACGTCTCAATTATTCTCATTTTATTCACAGTAAGAGAGTGATTTGGGTTTAATTGGGATATGTATTGAAAGTGATTTAAACTATTTAATACCACAGCTACCCTGGTTCTAGGATTGCATGATCTTATTTTTCTTATTTCGACGTTGATCCAATCTTTGGCATCAACATACTTTATCAGCAAAGTCAAAAGTCTGATTAGCATCTCCCCATAAGTTAAAGGTGCTAAGGGTAGGTACAAATACCATATAGAAACTTTGTCCATTAAGAATATTTAGGTTCCCTGAAAGGTCCTAAAGGTTCTAAGGCTCAATTAAAAAATCCATAACAAACAGCAAACAGCATCACTTGAAAGAACACAACTTCAGTTACATTTGTCTTGTAGGCATAGATCTAAGTAGAATAAAAAATTTGCTAGTTTTTAGCATAATCAAATCTTAAATCCTTACTTAATTGATATACCAAAGCTGTAGACATCTGATTTTTCTGTATGTATTTCCTTCTTTAGTATTTCAGGTGCCATGTAAATGAGAGTGCCAACCATGTTTTTTTTGTGGAAACCACCAGTAGGTTTTCCAGATGACCTCCAATTCCCAATAGAAACTCCTCTAAGATCTTTCTTGTACTCAGCCAAACCAAAGTCTGCTAAGTGGGGATAAAGATCTTTGTCCATCTGCATCGTAAGGGTATAATATTAGTTAATTCGTCCAAAACTAGTCAAAAGAGGATTTCTGTTTGCTACAGAATAAGATAAAGGAAGGCATTTACAAGAATATTTGCCGGTTTCACATCCCTATGTACAATCCCGAGGTGATGCAGATATTGCAAAGCCTTTGCTGGAAAAGGAAAACAATGTAAAATCATGCAACTGAATAATTTTAGAAACCTCGAAATGAAAATAGTAGTAAAAATAAAATGCCTGTTTCCAGCAATAAGCTGTAATAGCAAACTCATCAACATAACACAAGTTTGATCAATTCATGATGTTACAGTACAATGTCTTGCTGAACCATCATCAATTTATCCTATAGACCATCTTGCAGTTATCCCCATTCTTAATTTCTATGGCCCCCAAACTAAAAAACCTAGCTCAACCCCTGCAGACACACACATACACATGCATGCACACCCGCAGTTATTTTAAGAAATATTCACAGACACCCTTTGTGGTGAGGCTAGAAACCATAGACCTCTCAGAGGCTTAACATATGTATGTGTATGTGTGTGTTTGTATATATAAATATGTATGTACACATATACACACGTGTGTGTGTGTGTGTGTATTTATTGTGATACTTGATACCCAGATGGTTCAATAAAGAGGGTAAAATGACAGAGCCCATTAGATCATAAAATCAAAATCACAATTATAACATGCCCTTCCTACAAAATTAGTTCACGCATTCCCTCTGTTAATGGTAGGGCTGAATACTAAGTTGATCTGAACTCATAAAAACACTCAGAGAAAATCACAGAAGCAACTAAGTCATACCTAATTGGACAGCAACCACAAGCACCTGATTGATATTCGGACTCCATTCTTCCATGTGTAATTTCTCAGATAAGTTCGGAGGCTCAAAGAATTCGAAGAAATACATGTAATTGGGTGGCTTTGCATGTGCGGCAACCAGTTTTGCTATTCCCGGATGATCAAACTTACTTCAATTTTCATATATACTCGAATTCATATACTCGAATCATACACATAAATAGATTCATATGCATACATACATATACAGAACTATATCCTCACAGCATTGAAACATGTAATGTGAATTATACATGAACCATAAACATACCATAGCAATTGCAACTCCTTGTGGAACTTATCAAGATCCTCAGAAGTAGACAAGATGGGTTTCTTCACAGCAACTTTCTTTCCATCCAAAATTGCTTCATATACAACACTCTCAGCCCCTACACACACAATCAGCACCAAAAAGTATGCCGGAAAATAACCAATTAATAAATTAAATTAGAAATATCGAAAAGAAAAGGCAAGTGGCGACAGGCATTAGGCATTAGGCATTAGCCAAACAGAGCCTTAGCCTGAACTGGAAAGAGGAAAAGGAGTGTGAGTAACCTCGGGCAATTGGTTTGAGGAGAGTGTAAGAGGAAGGTGGAAGATGGAGAGGAATGGAATTGCTGCTGCAGCAACCTCTAATGCACGCGTTTGGTTCCACAATTTCAAGTCCCATCTCTCCAAAACACACACACACTCTCTACTCTCTCTCTCTCTGGCGTTGTAAGTCGGTGTGGCGAAGAAGAAAGAAAGCAACAGCAATTAAATTACGTAAAGGGAGTGTACGGGTGTGTTTTTTGTAGGAATTTTCGTTCTGTTACCGTATGAAATTCAATACTACAAATTCAACCTGCGATATTTTGTTTTGTTTCTTCGGTAATTTTTACTTTACTATCCTCAAGTTTACTGAATGCATAAATTTTTTTCCATCTGAGTCTTATGCATAAAGTTTATTTTCGTATCACTCGTTATCGTTAGTCTCACGCTAAATTATGAAATTTGGTTTTTCTTTTTGATGAGCTAGGGGGGCAAGCCCCAGAGACATCACTCACAACCTGAGAGTAGGGGTGTGCTTAGTGCGACTTCACACAAGGTGAAGTGCCTAAGACCATCATACCTCACCAAATAAGGCTTATTTCAAACAACCAATTATTTTAATGCCCTGCTTAGTTACAAGCCCACGCTACTAGGCTCAGCAATATCAAAATATTATGTAACCCCTTATAAGCATTTGTATTAGTGAGTGTTTTTCCGATGTGGGACTTTACAATAATCATCATTATGACAACCCCAATAATGAATTCAAAATCCTCACTAGCAAATTCTAGCTCTCCAATATGAAATCGAGTGTTTCTTCTTAACAGTTGCTTTATTAATCATTAAATTATCTATATAATTAATTAGTCGATGAATTTCTATCATTTAGGTTTCAAAAGCAAAACACGTGCACAATTAAATGAGGAGAGAGTTAAGGCCTCAGGAGTTTGTGGTTTTGGGATTGGAAGAGCTGTAATATTTTTCAGCACACCCAAACTTTTGTATTAAAAAAAATAAAGTATTCCTCAAAGTTATAATAGGGTTAGTTTAGCCGTACCCATATAATTAAGAGGTATTTATTCTCAAGTCCCTCATTTTGGTAGGAATATAATTCATATATACGGAATTTTTATGCACTACATTTCGTCACCAATAAGCAAATGAAAATAATCAACATCAAAACAGAGAAATTCAGATTAAAACAAGTAAGTCATTATAAGCATGGATCGAGTGTGTTTTGACACGGGACTCTAAAAATTTTCTTCAACTGTGAAAGTGCATCACCCTTTCATCTTCGGTAGCGAAACCGTATAAATAACATCTAAAGAACTTATGTGCAAAAGCACTTTCATATATGTTGGTAGACTGAGTCACCAAGTGATTTTGCTAAAATCACTTCTATGGAAGTAATCACAAAACCAGCTCTTGACACAGCTCCGTTCTCCTCCTTCCTTCAACTGGTCGATGTGGAACAATGGGTCAATACCCTGTCTTGAAGAAATCTTTGCTGTCTTTGTGCTTCAATGCAAGTGCATCTAAATCCTCTCCGGCCAAGATTAAATCCGAGGACAATCGTTTAATTAGTTTAAGTGAGATCCTATATTATAAAAACATATCTAAACTTTGAACCCATTAAATCATGTTGTAGGTTCCAAACCATGCTCATCAAAGATATTATCAATGTGATATGGAAAAGATTACGTCCTTCATCGTTTAATTCCATAATTTCATCACTTTCTTAGTCTTCCCCTCTTGTCCATATTTGTAAGCAATGCATCCAATTCTTTTTCACTTTGTCCATTGCGTCAAGCTCTCCTTCACTTTTCGTTGCCTTGGCATAGAGGCTTGTTTTTTTTTTTTTTTTTTTTTGGGCTTTTGGGGATGAGATGCTTCTATATATATAACAAGCAAACTTCGTATGTAATTAAGCTTTGGATCAGATGCTTCTAGGAAATTCGGGTTTGCTTGGAATTACCTTCTCTTGAAGCAATGCTGGTTCGTTATCTTTTCCCTTATCTATTTATAGTAGGGCTCATCATTTGGCCAGCGGGCTTATGGGCCTACGGGGGCCCGCCCGGCCCATTGAAAAAAAGCCCGACCCGGCCCGTTATGGGCTTTGAGAGGGCCCGGCCCGCTTGGGCTTGGGCCGGGCTTGGGCTTAGGTGTTTGAAGCTCGGTCCGGCCCATAGGCCCGGCCCGATTAAGCCCATGAAAGCCCGGCCCGGCCCGCCCACAAAAGCCCGGCCCGTTAGGCCCGCATACATATATAATTATGTATAAATAAAGGTTTAGGATTAGGATTACATCACTTGAATGACAAATCCCCCTCTTTAATTTTTTTGTGTGTGTTACTTGTTATAAAAATTGTGTTTGTTTCCATTGAATTCTACTCATTCTAGTTTATAATTTGATGATTAGCACATTAATTTGTGTCATTTATTAATACAACAATTATATATATATAATAAGACAAACAACATATCATATCACCAAACATAATCATACCACCAAATATAATCATACTTTTCTTTAACACATCACCAAACATTTGCATATTTATTCATACCATCATTATAATTTTTTTTTTTTTTTTTACATTTATTATTTTTTAGGCCCATTTCGGCCTGGCCCGTTGGGCTTAGCCCGGCCCGACCCGATGGGCTTTTTCAAGCCCGACTCATGAGATGGGCTTGGGTTTTGAATTTTCTAACAAAGCCCGGCCCGGCCCAGCCCGATATTTTTTCTCTCCTCTTTAAAGCCCGGCCCGGCCCGGCCTAAGCCCATGAAATTTGGGCCGGGCTAGCCCGGCCCGGCCCATTGACGAGCCCTAATTTATAGCGCACGAAAACTCATAGTGGCTTTTCCATTTGAATTCTCTGCTTATGCATTGCTTTCATATTTCTCATAATTCAGATGTTTGAATTGCCTTCTCCTTGATTGCCTCATCCTCGTGATTTTTCATTCAACGTTACATTTCTCATAATAGTTGGTGGAGAAACTTACAAGGATATTAGAGGTAAGGCCATCTTGGAAACTTTCTATCTTTGCACTATATGGTTGTTGGTTTTACTCTGATCCATTGAAAAAAAAACACACACACTCAAATTAGATAACTTGATATATGTATAGTATATCGATCTCGTGAAATATATATTTTTCATTGTCTTCGTACCTAAGAATTCCATGTGAAAAATTGAAATAAGGTGTAGTATTAGGAATGACTAAGTGTTCAATTTTCCAACAATACCCTTGATTTTTTAAATAAAAATTAATAATACTTTAAACAAATGTTTTCTCCTACAATACTTTAGAGAGAAAAAAGATTCAATCCAAAGAAACCTTAGCAGCAAAACTCCGATGACCAAAAAACAAACATTGATAAAAGATTCATTTGCCTTGCATCATATCTTTGTATATGTGCAATTCATATAAGCAAGCAACAAGTTAAAAGAGCTGCCCCAACCTCTTGTATATGTGCAATTCATACAGCCAGCAACAAGTCAAAAGAGCCGACAAAGAATCTTGTTTGGAGACTGAATCACTGAGCCTGCCGAATGGCAAGAAATGGTTTCAGCTAGAGTTAAATACAACAAAAATATTATTACTATTATTTTTGGAGATATTTAAAAACACTAACAAAGTATACCCTTCACAACCATCAACGCCTAGTCAAAATAATTTCCATCGATTATTTTTCATGACAATTTTTTATAAATATTACAAATAGGAAATTTAGTTCTCTGTGTGAGTTTCCACGGTTTGCTTAAGGTGATCCTCAGCTAATTTGAACTGGGTTTCCACTTTGACCACGGCTTTCACTATTGCCCAGTGAAAAGTCTATATTACCCCTAAAAGATAAACTATATACTAGGCAAAAATAAATAATTTAACAATAAAATGACTAAAATGCGACGTGTGAAGGAATTTAAGGATACATAATTTAATAATTTAATAATAACTGAATCCGTGTATAATTAAATAATTTAATGAAGTTTGATAATTAACCCTAGTTAATTAACAACAACCCGATTTTTAGGATTGTTCTTCTTTGAGTTGAAAATGTTATGTCATTGTCTTCAAAAAATAAAATTAAATAAAATTAAAAGATAAATTAATCTTTTATATCATAAATTCATTAATTAATGTATAGACTCAGCTACACTCAATCTAGTGATAACATTCTTTAACCATATAGCTTGAGAAATAGCCTCATAAGAGGCGAAGAATTCTGCTAACATTGTAGATGCAACTGTGAGAGGTTGCTTGATACTTCTCCATGATACAACAGCACGTGCAAATATGAATACATACTGTGATGTTGATATGAGATCATCCTTATAACCTGCAAAATCAGCATTTGCAAAACCTTCTAATTTCAAATTATTGCTTCTTCTTAAAACCAATTTGTAATCTTTCGTTCTCTGTAAATATCTCAACACTTTCTTGCCTGCAATCCAATGATCTTGTCCAGGATTAGATTGAAATCTACCTAGCACACTAATAGGAAAGGTTATGTCAAGTCTAGTGCAGACTTGTGCATACATAAGACTGCCTACTAAGGAGGCATAAGGTTTGTCATTCATCTAAATTTTCTCTTATTCAGTCCTTAGTGCCTGTTCCTTGCTCAAATTGTCTGCTTTTGAAATAGGCATATCAGTTCCACCACATCCTTGCATATTGAATCTCTGCAGTACCTTTCCTATATAATTCTTCTGTGATAATCCAAGAACCCATTTCTCTCGATTCCTGCTAATTTCAATTCCCAAAACATAGGATGCTTCACCAAGATCTATCATTTCAAAATGTTTAGACATGAATTCTTTACAGTTATGTAACATTGATAAATCTGTGCATGCCAATAAGATGTCATCCACATATAATACCAATATGATGAAATTCCTCCCACTCAGCTTCATGTAATTGCATTCATCCAATGAATTTTCTGTAAAAACCATATTGATTAACAAATTCATCAAATTTGATATACCACTATCTAGAAGCTTGCTTAAGACCATAAATCGATTACATAGTTTACATACTAGATTTTCTCCCTTCTCTTGAATGAAACCTTCTGGCTATTTCATATATATTTCCTCTTCTAGATTTCCAGTCAAAAATGTAGTCTTTACATCTATTCGATGTAAGTGTAAATCGAAATGTGCTACCAATGCCATGATTACTCTAAATGAGTCTTTAGTTGAAACTGGTGAATAGATTTCATTGTAATCTATCCCTTCTTGCCGTGTGTATCCTTTGGCAACTAGTCTTGCCTTATATCCCTTAGGGTTTCTCTTAGTTTTGAAAACCCATTTGCAGCCTATAGGTTTGTAATTTTGTGGCAGGCTCACTAGTTCCCACACACCATCTTTCTCCATAGAGTTAATTATGATTTCATAGCTCCCCACCAAATGTCACTTTTCTCATTGGACATTGTTTGCATATAGTTCATGGGATCTTCAATTGCATTCACATCATGCTCAGATTCTTGTAAATATACATAGTAGTCATCAGGTAGTGCTCTTTTCCTTGGTCTTTGTGATATTCCCAACTCTATGTCCATTTGTTCATGGTGTTGTTCTGCTAGTTGATTTTCATTTGTGTTTTCTGGTGGCAGAACTTGCTGTTCTTGAGTTTCTTGTTCATGTATCATTGGATCTCCAACTATTTCATCTTCCTGTACAGATTGCGTGATACTCAAGTCAAAGCTAGGTAACACCAGAATTCTGTTATCTGCATTAGAATTCACTGTGTCTCCATTTTCTATTATAACTTCATCAAAATCGAAAATTTCTTCTTCTGTTGCCTCATTTTTAGATTCTATAAACATTGCTCTTTGAGTTTCTACAAATCTGGTTGTATTTTGAGGGTAGTAAAATATGTAGCCTTTAGTTCTTTTTGGATAGCCAACAAAATAGCCACTAGCTGTTCTTGAATCCAACTTCTTTTCCATAGGATTGTATGATTTTGCTTCAACTTTACAGCCCCACACTCTGAGGTAATTCAAACTTGGTTTTCTTTTAACCCAAACTTCAGAAGGGATAGCATTTACACGTTTAGTAGGTACTCTATTCAATATATAATTTTCCGTTTTCAATGCTTCTCCCCAGAATAACCTAACACTAACTTTGGTGAAAAATGGTTGTGGTGAAGGTATAGTATGCAGCCCTTTAACTTTCTCTAGATGGGGTGAGATATCAATATGAGTGTGTGTCTTGACTACTACGAAAGGGACCTCTATATATATGCATTGCTTAAGTATTTTGCCCATAGAAGAACACTTAAACAAATCCTGATTGCACTAGGATAGAATGTTTTAATCCATGTAGGATTAGGAATCCTTAAAGCTCTAGTTTTCTAATTAAACTGCACTTTAAACTAGAACTGCAGATATTCTCGAGTTATGTTTCTTGATTAATGCTAAACTGCAACTGCTTATGTGATTAGAAGACCATTCTAATATGGTTTATTACAATGTAATGTTTACACTTCTACCATAGGTTTCCATTCTCTAGACTTGCCTCTGAATCTAAATAATCTCTGCATGCATATTTCCACAAAAATCAGCAAGTTCAATTTTAATTCCTCCACCATTCAAACACAATGCACGAACCAACTGCTCTTCCAATCCACCTCGATCACCATCATCACGATTGCATTTCAGAATCTTCATATAGGCATATGTGAATTTCTGTCTTTAGAGGGCTTGCACCGCTCTCGACATATCTTCCATTATACGTTGCATCTTAGTCATCTATCTGTGTTGGGCTTAGTTCCCTTGTCCACAACCTCTACCATGACCAATCATGATGTGGAGGAAGGATTTTCCTAGCCTCTGGTACCAATTTGATGCAGGGTAGGGTCTATAAGTTGTTGTCTAGTGAACCAAACAGTCCCAAAATACATATAATAAAATGATAAAGCTATAGAATAGAAGTTAGAATGAAGATAATTGAGTTCAAGGTCAAATATCCTAAAAGAAACCGTAGAGACTAAAGACTGGAATTATATGCATAAAAAATTCAACCAAATCTTAGTAA
Source organism: Prunus campanulata (assembly GCA_034190965.1). Lineage (NCBI taxonomy): Eukaryota > Viridiplantae > Streptophyta > Magnoliopsida > Rosales > Rosaceae > Prunus > Prunus campanulata. The sequence continues at coordinate 9,888,521 of CM067214.1, read as the reverse complement.
GAATAGGAAAACGATTAACAAATTAACTTGTTAATTTAATATAAAACTTATTCCTTTTGGTTCCAATGGAGGCCAACTAATAATAAAAAATGGCGTAGTCAAATAAAATAAAATTTTAATAGAAGTACTATAATCAACCTATGTATTTAATTTTCACATAATCAAAACTTTAATCCCTTTAAAGAGAACATAATCTTCGGAAAGGTTCGTACATTTAAGGCGTGAAAGTAAAAAATTGCCAGATGGCAATAAAAATTTCGTTGATAATGGTAAAATCGTACAAAGTGTTTAAATAAATATAAAATATAGGCTTTTTATCACAAATAGTCCTTGAGGTTTGAGAAATTATCACATTTCGTCCCTAACGTTTTTTTGTGACACTAATAGTCCTTAAGGTTACCCTCCATGCATCAAAATGGTCCCTGCCGTTACCTTCCATCAAATTTTCTATTAAATTGATGACGTGGCACATGTGTGGAGCCCACACATCCAATGGTATAGAGCCACGTGGCTTTAAATATAATATAATATATTTTAAATATTTTTAAAACTTAAAATCTATAAATAAAAATTAAAAGCAACTTAAATATTTTTTTAATATCTCTCTCCCCCTGTATTCTCTTTCCCTTCCCCCCCTCAAAGACCTACTACTCTCTCTCTCTCTCTCTCTCTATTTGAAAAGAGCATGAAAGATATTTAATTTTTTTTTATTTAAAAAAGTTACTTCTAATTTATTTTTTAATGAATTTTAAGTTTTAAAAATATTTAAAACCATGTGGCTCTATACCATTGGATGTGTGGGCTCCACACATGTGCCACGTCAACAATTTAACAGAAAATTTGACGGAAACTAACGACATGGACCATTTTGACGTGTGGAGGGTAACCTTAAGGACCATTAGTGTCACAAAAAAACGTTAGGGACGAAAGGTGATAATTTCGTAAACCTCAGGGACCATTTGTGATAAAAATGCAATATACAATTTTGCCAAAAACAGCCATCCCTAATTATTTTTGTATTGATCTATTTTTCATTGGACTTTGTACAGATTGGGAGACAAGATACAGAGATAAGCATTTCATCTACGTGTCTTTGATCTCACAAGGAAATGGATATTGTTATTTCAATTGCGTCCAAAATTGCAGAGTCTTTGGTGACACCAATAGGCAGAGAATTTGGCTATTTGATTTACTATGATACCAAGATGAAAGATCTAAAGGGTGAACTTAAACAGCTTTTTGACATGAAAGATGGGGTGCAAGAATTGGTTAAAGCTGCCAAAAGGAATGGTGGAGTTATCAACTCTGATGTTCAAAGTTGGCTAACAAGTGTTAACAAGTTAATTCAGAAAGTGTCGCATTTTGAGGAAGAACATGAAAAGGCGATGCTTGTACCGGTGGAATATGAATAGGAAAGCCACTAAGATTACACAAGATGTTCTTCATCTCCAAAAAAAAGGAACATTCAATAATGTTGCCCATCCTGCACCTCCACCGATGATATAGTCAGCATTCAAAGAAGGTTTTAAGGATTTTAAATCCAGAATGACATCTGTGAATAGGGTGATAGAGGTTTTGAAGAATGAAGAAGTTAGAATGATTGGGATTTGCGGTATGGGGGGTGTGGGTAAAACCACAATGGTGAAAGAAATCATCAAAAGATTGGAAGGATTGAAAGTAATCGATAGTATTGTGATGGCAGTTGTACTTTGAAGCTTATACTTTGAAGTTGCCATCTTTGATGGAATTGACGGTTAAAAGATGTCCATATTTAAGAACATTTGCTTCTGTAATCAAAGTACACACAGAGTTGGGAAAGTCTGAGTGGATGGGGGACCTCAATAGCACTATAGGGAACATTCACGAAAAAAGGTATGCTCCTGAATGTTTACTGGTGTTTAGTCAATAATATGACAATAAAAATGTTTCTTTTTCAAACATTCTTTTCTTTTGAATACAGGGAAACACAGAGAAGTGCAGAGGTGAGTATATATATGTTGCCATCTCCAACTTCTATATTAAGGAAACATTGATGTTTGCAAATCTTACTAAAAAAAAATACGCCATATTATGCCATATTAAAGAATTAAATTGAGTTAGCAAGATCAAATTACCGTTCTAATGATATAAACAAAACAAAAATTACGTGTGAGATTGCTTAAGCTTCGATTTGACAATAAATTACAATGCATTTCATGTGTGTTTGAGGTTTTTTTAATTCAAGTGTTCTATCATTGTGATATAGTAGACGAGAACAAAACAAACAACCTAATTTTGATGTGGTATCTCGTTAGAACATCTCCAACAGGCTCCTCCCTAAATGAGATTCTAAGTTAAAATTTAGAGTGAATGTCAGGAACCCAACTCCAAATATGCTCCTGTCTTGATTATTAAAATAAGGAAACCCCTAGTTGCTCTAAAATATGAGAGAGAAATGTACCCTTATATTTGTACATTGTTCTCTTCACCCCCTCTCTCTTGTTGAACAAAATACTTCTTCTTGCAAGCCAAATCACACAAAGGAAATCATTAAGACGGGGTTTCTAGATGGCTAGGATTTACGTTAACTGGGTTTCTGATTGGTTTCTTTAATGTATTTTGCATCTCCATATGATGATATATAGGAATTGACTGTTTTTAATGATATGATCATGTTTTGGTTTTGTTAAATTATACCGACAGGAATGGTCAGCATGGTCACATTCTTTATGGATTTGTGGGACTATTATTGATGATAGCATAATTCAATTTTTCCTAGCTAGTTTCTTCAGTTAAAAAAAATGCCTAGGCAGAGTATTTAGAGCCTTCTAAAATTTGAATTTTGTAGATTAGTCTAGAGATTTCTGAATGTTGTAGCCTTTTGCATCGTCTGAAGTGCCAAGTTGACGATTCTCACATTTATTGCGTTGGATGAACACTTTCATTGTGGTCAAAAACACTCCTAGTGTTTTGTATATATGCCTTTATTCAAGTTGAAAAAATTTCATATTGAGACTGACCACCATTTGTCATTTTCGATTTTAGTATAAGCTTATGAGTATTATTTTACTAGTTTAATATTGTTTCCCTCCTTTCAGCTGAGTTCTGTTCTGAAGGTTGAATTCTGTTCTGAAGAATTTTATGAGGATGTGCATACACAGTGAGTTCTTGAAGTTTGGAATAGCAAGTTGCAATTCGACATCTCTAACCTCATCAATTCTTGAGAAACAATCCCATTTGAATTCCAAGTGTTGAAGTGTATTATAATTCATGTATTGAATTTCATTTGTATATCATTCAAATGTTTGAGCAGATCTGATGGTTAAAGCATAAGTTCATGTATTTTTTAGAGTTATCAAGGATTGATGTTGAATTCTCTCTTCAAATAAATAGTTCTTGAAGATCCCTATGCTACAATTTTTTCGACTTTGTTTGCCTCTGGAGTAAAAACAGGTCAAAATGGAGGAAAAACTGGTGCACCAGCATTCCGCTGCAAGAAATGCCGAAGAATTATTGCATTGCAGGACAATGTTGTGGATCACATTCTAGGCGAGGGTGGGAAATCGTTTGAGTGGCGAAAGCAAAAAAGTAGCATAAAACTCATATGTTTATAGGACTGCATAAAACCAATTAATTTGAAAGGATTGCAACTTTTCGGGGGGTGGGAAGAAGAATGACAATAAGCATAAAACTCATTCTTTCACTGTTTAGATACATGAACATTCTCAGAAAATCTCTTCTTTCTCCTTACTTTTATCAGAAGAGGAAAGAAATGGAAATCTAGAGTGCTACAATGAGCAGGGCACCTGCAAAACCACTGTCAAACAAGCCTTCTCATCATCAGATACGCAAAAGAAACAAGTCAAGAAACATTGCTTATATTTTCTATTAAGAAAGAGACAGCTAGGTTAACCTATTTTCTATTAAAAACACACAAGACTTTTTTTTTTTCATTTGTCAAGTAGAAAAACTTGATTATGTAAAGTTAAGTGATGCTTTTGCATTGAAAAATTCAAGACTAGTGATATTGAAGGGATGTTTTGATGCATTTTATAAAGTTGTTATGTGGATTACATTTTGTTTGTTTCTTTTTAGGTTACAATTGTGACTTTGAGTTCAATATATATATATATTTTTTTTGGTACTTATGGGAAAAAAAAAAAATTAGATAAATGTACATAAAGAGTAAAAGGCCAAATTTTGGTGGTTCGCCTAGCGCCTCCAAAACCTAAGGACCGTAGCATAACGTCTATGACAGGAGGGTTTGAGTGAGTACCAAAGTTATGCATGTATGTTCTACATTGGATAAGAAGGCAGAGAAATCCATGATCATGAAAGAGACAACAGACACTCCAATGAAAATGCATGTATGTTCTACATTGGATTAGAAGAATGGTAATGATGAAAAGTTATTAAATTTCCCAAACCCGATTTTGTCAGACAAGGTTTATTGGCAGATAAGGAGGAAAGGAAAGTTGATTGGCAGACAAGGTTGTTGACGCCAAAAAGTGGTTCTTTGACTTAGAGGGTCAACTTAGTAACTTTAAGCCTTTGGTAACTCAAAGGCCTTGGTAGGGAGCGTGATCTGCAAAATAAGAGAACGCTCGGTAAGACCTAGGGCACCGGTGTGGTACCAGCCGTAGGCTCTCCGATGCTTAAGTAAGTTCGGGATTTAGAAAAGTTCAACTGACAGTGGACGTCGATTGTGAGCGCGCCACGTGTCCTTGGAGTGGGCGTTGCCCTAATGGTGGGATCGGTACCCTGGATGCTGAAGGCAATTTTGACCGGGTTCTGGGTGCCGAAGGCGACTTTGACCAAATTCGATACTGTCCACGTGTTCTTCTCCAATTGGCCGTTCATCATGGTGTAAACAGGAGTCCCCCAAGTTCTCAGGCGAGATTTCTCGGTTGGGGACTTGTTTCTTCTTCGGCGGTCGCTAAGGTTGCTCTACCATTCGGTAGCTTGTCAAGGGGGGCGCGCTGGAGTCTTGTCCCAGTGCCGATTCACCCAGGAATCTGCCTAGGAGCTCAAGAGTCGCCACTGCGAGGATTACCGTTCGGCAGCTTCTGGCATGTTTGAGGGGTTCTGAGGAGGCTTGCCGATTGCTTATTAACTTGGGCAGGTTTGTTTATTCCTTCGCGATCCACGCACTGGGAGGAGTGATGGGACAAGGCGACGCTTCGTCTTCTGTACCCAGCGTGCTGTCAGAGGTTCCACTCAGCGCACGACACGTGGTGCGTCTAATCACGCAGGGCGGCGCCATTAATGTGCCGTTTGGTATCTCGAGGTGTACCGTTGCGATTCTTGCCTTATAAATAGAGGTGGTGTCTGAGGCAAGATTCACTTTGCATTTGTGAGTGAGGCGAGAGCTCTGTCCAGGCGATTTCCGACGAGAGCAAACGGTAACAGAGGCGATTTCCGGCGAGAGCAAACGGTAACACAGGCGATTTCCGGCGTGATCATTCGGAAGGCGAAGCGATTCTCGTCCTTATACCTCAGTTCTCATAAGGTACCGTTCAGTAATCTTTATTTCCTTTCCTTTCGTTATGCGTACGTCCTTCCTTGGTTTGAACTAGACTAGAACTTTATGCAAGTGGGGTGTGGTTCGGTAGTCTAGTTGCCATAGGTAGAGACGTAGGCATCGGTAGGATAGTTCTCTGCATGGCCCTTAGTTTCCTTCCGTTGTTTTTTTGTAGATGTTTGATAGCGAGTCAGGATTCGAGAGTGAGCCCAACGCGTTCGAGGATGAGTCCCCAGATAGGGGAAGGGCTACCGATAGTGAGGAGTCGGGCCAGGATACCGATAGTGATAGTGGTTCAGAAGTGGAAGTGGTTGGCGAGAGGTTTAGACCTGCGCCCACTCACGGAATCGGTACGGGGCTCATGACCAGTCAGCCCCTACCGTTGACGGTCGTGTATAGTGACGGTCGACAGGTTGGGCCGGGCCTGCATCCCGAGCCTCGAGAAGGGGACTCTCGGATGCCGGAGTCATCTTCAAGTTACTGTCCGGAGGCCTCCACTTCCGGTCGTGGAGAGTCCCCCGAGCCAAATCCCCAGCCGAGGGTGACGATAGTGAGCAGCGGGAATCCTAGGGTACCGAGGGGGGTAGCGAGGGAACAGTTGTTCGATGTAGACTACCTGCCGCCCAATAAGCTGACCTACCGTGAGCTGGCAAAGATCAGGGCAAAATACATGATCCCCCATTCGGTAGGGATGAGGATCCCAGGCCCTACTGAGTCCCTGAGCAACCCCAAGGACGGCGAGGTTGCGTTCTTCACCGCTGTCCTTCAGCAGGGCGTTAGGCTGCCGTTGCAGCCTCCAGTTCAAAGGATCCTGGCTCAGATTGGGTATGCCCCTGGTCAGTTCAATCCGAACTTCTGGGCCGTTCTGATGGGGATCGTTACGGCATTCGGACTTGCCGATGAGGAGGGGCCTTCTTACGAGCAGTTCTCTCACCTGTACAGCATCACTAAGTCCAAGAGTGCCGATCATGGAGGTTGGGTTCAGGCGAACTGCCTCAGGGCTTCTGAAAGGGGCCATTTTCTGAATGCTGTGCCGACTTCTCAGAAGTCCTGGAGGAATCGGCGGGTGCTACTCTCTGGCGATTGGGAATCGCCTCGGGAGTCCCCGTACGCTTCCACATCCCTACCACCTTCCAGATTGCCGGTAGGTCTTCGCCATACCGATCAGTAGGTCACTTGTTTTTTTGTTCAGTGGACTAATCTGTGTTTGTTATTTTTGTAGGCAAACTGAAGCAGCCCACGGCAACCCAATCAGAGATTCGGCAGATAGACAAGGTGAGGTTGAAGGTTCCTGCCGTTGACAGGGAATACCCACAATTCCTCTTTACCGAGAACCTCATCAGAGCCCACCTTGTGAACCCTGCCGAGAGTAAGTTCACTTCTCTTTTTCTTCTTCTTTTTAAAAAAAAAAAAAAAAAAAATCCCTTCGGCTGATTTCGCTTTTTCGTTCATACAGTGTCTGAGGCTAGGAAGACTGCCGAGGTCAAGAAGATGTCCGAGACCTCAAAGCGGCGCTACTAGGTGGCCGCAAAGGGGAAGAAGCAACGGCAGCAGCCAGAGGCTTCTGCCGAGAAGGTGGCAGAGGCTGACCTCGAGGAGCAGCCCCTCTCCGAACGGCAGAAGTAGCGAAGTGCCGAACGCGGCAACAGAAGGATGCCGGTAGAAGAGCCGGTACTCAGTCCGAACATGGGTGCCGAAGCTACCACCTCGAAGGCGTCCGGGAAGCGGCCAATGACGGTGGATCTCGACGCCGCATCCACCCCCAAGCGGGTACGACTTGCAGACCAGCCGAGGGCCATTTTTGCTGCCGAGGACGACGAGGGGCCTACCAAGGCGGTCACACTTGCCTACCCATCAAAGACGGTCCAGTTTGCGAACCATATGATCCTGGGGTCGCAAATGGATCTGTCCGAAATAGACGACTTGCCGAAGAAGGCTCTTCGGGAAGAAGCGAGGCACGCCTTCCGTCTCTAAGCCACGGTAACCTTTTGTTTCCCGTTGTCTCTTTTTGTTGTATTTTTTTCTCCTTTTTTTTGGTACTAACCTGTGGTTTCACTTTTCAGGCGTTGATGGACATGTGGCTATGCATGAAAAGGGCCATCACAACTGCCGAGCGCGCTAAAAGGCTGTACGAAGAAGGCCGCTCCAAGGTTGCCGATGTGGTGAAGACCCTCCAGGACCACGCAAATCTCGTGCAGGACATGCACGTTGCCGAACGGCAGATCAAAGCGCACGAGGTGGAGCTTGCCGAGATGCGTGAGGCTCTGGACGACGCCCAGCAGGCGGCTAAGAATGCCGAGGAGGCTAAGAGTGCCGTGCAGGCGGCACTGGAGGTGTCCGAGCGGGCGAAGGCGGCGGAGGTCGAGGCTGCCTTTAGCGAAGCGATTAGGGGCTACCGTTCCTTCGCTGAGTTCACCACTCTTCTGGACAATGAGATGGCTTCCGAGATGGCGGACCTCATCTACCGCTTCAAACGGTTCAACCCTGGGCAGAAGCTGAACCTGAACTTTGCTGCTGATCCCCCTCCTCTATCGGAAGGCATGACAGAGGAAATGAATGAGGAGTATGAGGTAGAGGACGCCCCTGAAGATGGCTTGGATGCCGAAGCCGGTCCTGATGCTGCTGCTGGCGCCAATGCCGAGGCTTCTGGAGTCGAAGGCGGCCAGTTTGCCGAAGCCTGAATTCCTTTGTACTTTGTTTTTGTTTTGTATTATTATGTGCCGTTGGCCAAAATTTAGAACACATTAATGCCAAGGGCATTCTTAATTTAAGTACTGTTTTGTTTACTTGTGTTTTGATTTATTTTTATTTTTATTTTTGAATTTCATCCACACTTGTTACTGCCGTGGGCTGATAACTGCTTAGGACAGATATTGATTGGGCCGTTGGCCTCCTAGGATGGATAGCTATGAAATACTTCCTTCGGTAGGATCTGGGTACAGTAGCCCCTTTCTCTATAAAGATGCCGTAGGCAAATCTTAGGGTACTGCACTTAGGTCAAGTAATTTGTGCGAGATAAGAATACCGTAGGTTATTCCAGAGCACGGTACTGCTGTTGACTTGTTTTCGATGTCTGTCGCCAAGAATTTGTAAAATGGACCAAGGCGTCATGGAATCGGTAATAAACATAAAGAGTGTAGCTTTCGATTGCCGCAGGCAATGTTGCTGTGGCTCGTAAATAATGAGCCCTACTGAAACATTTTTGAAAAAGGTGCCGATAGGCTACAACGTTCCAAACATGTGTAACTCTGGATAATCTCATTTTATATATAAGTGCTGTTGGCAAAAATACAAATTCCTCCCTGCCGTTGGCTAGGGGGCTTTATTTGAGATAACTCTTGAGATGCTCCACATTCCATGGGTGACCGAGGGTCTTCCCATCTGTGCCTCAAAATCTGTAGGTGCCAGATCTAAGGATGCCGATGACTTCATAGGGTCCTTCCCAGGAAGGTCCGAGGGTTCCTTCCGTTGAGTTTTTGGTTGCAAGTGAGACATCGCGCATAACCCAGTCTTCGATTCTGAAGGAGCGGGGCCTGACCCTAGATTCGTAATATCGAGAGACGCGCTGCTTGTAGGCTTCATTTCGAAGATTTGCTACCATTCGGCGTTCCTCGATCAAGTCCAGGCTTAATGCGAGTGCGGCTTCGTTTGGCTTCTGCTTGAAGCTTTCCGTTCGGTAGGAAGACTCGCTGATCTCAACTGGGACAACGGCTTCCGAGCCGAATGCAAGGCTGAAGGGAGTTTCCCCTGTGGAGGTTCGGTAGGATGTTCGTTTGGCCCACAGAGCCTCGGGAAGCTTCTCCGGCCAGGAGCCCTTGGCACTATTGAGTTGCCGTTTCAAGAGCTTCTTGATAATTTTGTTCACGACTTCTACCTGGCCGTTCGACTAAGGGTGAGCTGGGGAGGCGAAGAACAGGTTGATTTTGAGGCGAGTGCAGAACTGCCTGAAGAGTCCCGAATCAAACTGTCTGCTGTTGTCAGTGATGATGGCGTAGGGGATGCTGAAGCGGCAACAGATGTTGGTCCAGACAAACTCCTCGACCCTTGCCGCTGTTCGGCAGGTAGGTGCGGAACATTGCAGAACCGTTGGCATTTGTCGCACTTCTTCACCATCGCTATTGCATCCCGATGCATCGACGGCCAATAGTAGCCCTGCCGGAAGGCTTTGTGGGCCAGGGATCTAGAACCGGAATGGTCGCCGCAAACACCATTGTGGATCTCCCGAAGGACATACCTACCCTGATCTTCGGTGATGCATTTCATGTAGGGGGTCGTGTAGCTGCGCCTGTATAGGACGTCATTTATGATAATGTACCTTGCCGATCGGTAACGTAGCCTCCTTGCTTGTGCCTTGTCCTCAGGGAGGATACCGTTCGCTAGGTACAGGTATATTGGTGACATCCAGGTGTCCTCATACCGAACGGTACATACATCAACGGAAGTGGTGCTTGGCTGGGCCAAGATCTCGACAGGGACCTTTCGGCCAATCTTATCGTTAATTGTCGATGCCAGTCTGGCTAATGCGTCGGCATGGCTGTTTTCTGACCTGGGAACCTGCCGGATCTCGTAGGCCTGAAACTGCTGGAGCAGCCGATGTGCCGTTGATAAGTAGGCGGTCATAGATGCGTCCTTCGCAGCGAAATCGGCAGTGACCTGGTTGACGATGAGCTGCGAATCACTGTGGATGCTAACTTGCCTAGCCCCCATGCTCTTTGCTAGCCGAAGGCCGGCTAAAAGGGCTTCGTATTCTGCCTCATTATTAGACGTTCGGAAGTCAAATCTGATGGCATATTCCATCTTGGTTCCATCAGGGGTGGTGAGTACCAGGCCTGCTCCGCACCCTTGTTGGTTTGCCGAGCCGTCCACGTGTAGGATCCAAATGGGATTTGACTGGTCTAACCGGCTACCGTTCGGTAGGCCTTCCAATGGAGGGGTTTTCCCAGGTTCTGAAGCCTCCGAAGGTGTTAGTTCAGCGATGAAGTCTGCCACGGCTTGTCCTTTTTCAACAGGTCTGGGTTTGAACTGTACGTCGAATTCTCCTAACTCGATTGCCCATTTCACCAGCCTGCCGGATGTTTCTGGCTTTTGGAAAACCTGCCGAAGAGGCTGGTTGGTTAGGACGATGTAGGCCTGAAAATATGGTCGCAACCGTCGGGCGGAAACGACCAGAGCTAGGGCCAGCTGCTCGAGTGGGGGGTACCGAGACTCTGCCCCCTGAAGGGCTTTGCTGACGTAGAAAATCGGTAGCTCTGCCTTCTCTAGATACCGATAGATACAAGGAAAGAATTTCTCCAGGTAGGGGCTTAGATAGTAGCGGCACCCTGGCCATGTAGTCCTTCAAGTCTTGAAATGCCTTATCGCATTCGGCAGTCCACTCTATATGGTGTTTGCCCCCTTTCAAGGCTTTGAAGAACGGTGCGCACTTGTCCGTGGCTTTGGAGATGAAGCGAGTGAGGGCCGCCACTCGTCCGGTAAGGCTTTGGATGTCCTTCTGTGTCTTCGGCATCTCCATGTTGATTATGGCCTTGATTTTATCGGGGTTTGCCTCGATACCCCTTTGGCTGATCATGAAACCGAGGAACCGCCCAGAAGATACGCCGAAAGCGCACTTTGTCGGGTTGAGTCTCATTCGGTAGTCCTTCAAGATGCCGAACATGAGCGATAGGTTCTTCAGATGTTCGCCTGCCGTTCGGCTCTTTACTAGCCTGTCATCCACATAGACTTCCATTGTGTTGCCGATCTGCTCGGCGAAGATTCGGTTGACTAGTTTCTGGTAAGTTGCCCCGGCATTCTTCAAGCCGAACGGCATGACGTTATAACAGTATAGGCCTTTGTCTGTTATGAACGCCGTGTGTTCGCTGTCGGCAGGGTGCATGAAGATCTGGTTGTATCCCGAATATGCATCCATGAAGCTGAGTAGCTCGTGGCCTGCAGTGGCGTCAACTAGCTGATCGATGCGTTGCAAAGGGAAGCTGTCCTTCGGGCAGGCTTTGTTCAGATCGGTATAGTCTTGACACATTCGCCATCCGCCCTTTGCCTTCCGAACCATGACAGAGTTTGCCAGCCAGTCCGGGTACACAGCCTCCCGGATGAAGCCTATGGTCATGAGTTTGTCTACCTCGTTCTTCATAGCTTCATACCGTTCGGCATCATAGGATCGGTGCTTTTGCCTGACGGGTTTGAAGGATGGTGAGATGCTCAGCTTGTGGTTGATGACATCGGGGGATATGCCCGGCATGTCGTTGTAAGACCAGGCAAAGACTTCCGAGTTCTGCCGAAGGAACTGGATGAATTCAGCACGGAGGGTGGCGTTCAGCATTGTACCTATTCTCACACACCGATCCGGCTGAGTCTCATCCAGCGCCACCGTTTCGAGATCCTCGGCAGGTTGTGCCATTGGAGTGGGCGTTTCCTCCCTTGGATCATCCACTGGTTCATTGCCGTTCGGCAGGCTTGCGACCGTGAAGGTCTCCTTTTGCTTCTGAGGGGTTGCCGATTTCAATGCCGTGGCATAGCAGTTCTGAGCGCTCAACTGATCGCCCTTGATTGCCCTCGTGCCGTAGCAGGTTGGGAACTTCATGAGTAGCATGTGGGGGGACAAGTGGGCCTTGATCGCCGTGAGTGCCGTTCGGCCAACTATAACGTTGTAGGCCGTCGGACAGTCTACTACAAGGAACTGATCGTAGACCATGGTCCTTCGTGGGGCCACGCCGAAGGCGATTGGCAAGCTGACACTATCGATTGGCTGGACCAAGTCTCCCGAAAAGCTAAGGAGAGGCGAGAGTTGCTGGTTGACCTGACTGTCATCTACTCCGAGCTCCCTGAACGCATCAGCGAAGATGACGTTTACCGAACTGCCAGTGTCGATCAGAATTCGTCCGACATCGAATTCGGCAATCTCGGCTCGGATTATCATAGGGTCGTCATGCGGGTAGATGATTCCCTCCTCTTCTTCCTCGAAAAAGGTGATGGGATCCCACCTGACCTTCGGCATCTTGGCGTGCCGGCTACTCTCAATGCCGAGGACCTGATGGTACTGTGCCACTCTGACATACTGCTTCATTGACCGGTTAGATGCCCCGGCGAGGGTTGGGCCTTCGCTGATCGTGCTGATCATGTTGATTTGCCGATTGGCGTTCGGCGCTAGCGCCTGCTGTGGTCTGGCTATGTACTGATCTAGTTTGCCTTCTTGAATCAGCCGCTCGACAATTTTTCGCAGACTTATGCAGTCATCGGTATTGTGGCTGTTCTGCTGATGGTATCGGCAGAATTTTCCTATATCCCGGCCGTCCTGCCGACTAGGCTTCCAGAACGCGGGCTTCGGGATTATCTCGTTTTCATTCATCAGTATTGCCTCGTAGGATGTGTTGAGCAGGGTGAACACCTCCGTTCCTTGGTTATGCGCTGGTAACGGCGCTCGGTAGTTATCCCTACCGTACCTGCTCTTGTTTTTCTTGGAATGCCCCTTTGGGGAGCTTCCGGTATCCTTACGCTTGTGGCTCTCAGGGTATTCTGCTGCTTGTGCTGTGGAGGACCGTTGTATGGGTTCGCTCTGCCGAGCCATGGGCTCAGCCCTCGAGTTGAAGTATTCGGCTTTGGCGTGGATTGCTGCTTGCTTCATGAGTTCATCGTACGTACGCCAATTGCTGCTGTGTACCAGATACCGAAAGTGTGAGGACCGTAGGCCACTTTTGAAGGCGCCGTAGGCTGCCCTGTCATCGGTATCCGGACTTCTCGAGTATTCATGGCTGAATCGTGCGGCATACTCACGCATTGGTTCGTCATCTCTCTGCCGGATGGTATACAGATCATCGGCAGAATACAGTCTGTCCGTTTGAATCATAAAATGGTTTAGGAAGATTTGCTTCAGCTCGTCGAAAGAATCCACCGTCCCTGGTTCCAATCGATAGAACCAATTCAGAGCCGCCTCTGTGAGCGAAGAGGGGAACAGCAGGCACAGCCCTTCGTCGCTTAGCCCTCGGCATCCTACGGCTGATTGGAAAGAGTGAAGGTGCGTCAGAGGGTCATCCACTCCTGTGTAAGCGGTTATGCGCAGGGGTTGTACGTCTCTATCTTGCCGTGAGTGCCTTATGCGCTCGGTGAAGGGTCCTGGCCGAAGCCTTCCCCAATCTAGCTCCTGCGAGCGTGTTCTATTGTCCTCCATCTTCTGTACCCTCTGAAGGAGGAGGCGAATGACGGGGTCCCTGTCCTGTATTGCTTCAGCAGTCTGATGCACCGATCGCTGCTGGGATCTGACAGGATTAACCTCAGAGAACTTCGTCGGGGTTGCCGAACGGTAGGACGATGACCGACTCGTGGAAGGGATGTACTCTTGGTCAGACTCTGCCGTCGATTCCAAAACTGGTATTCTTTGTATCGGCAACTTCCTCCCCGGACCCCTCAGTCGGGGATCGTCCAGGTGCGCATTTATCCTGATCGGCGATCCCTGCCGTTCGGTATGTCGTTCGGCTTCCCGATCCGACAGCCTATGACGGCAATCAGAATAGACCTTCTTCGGCACATGGGGCTTATTTTTAGGTGCCGGGACTACCAACTGTTTAGACGGCGCAGGCGTTGCCTTTGCCGCCTTCTTGCCCTTCTTCTTCTGATGTGGGGTCTGTAGGCTCTGTGACGACTGATCGGTCTAAATGTTCTGTGTTTGCTGCTGATTCAGCAACTGTTGTGTTTCATCTACTCTGGACGAGAGAAAATTGTTGTGTTCTTGTAACCTGGCGATGTTTTGCCGAAGGGACACGACTTGAGCTAAATGCTCCGCATTTTCTACGAGTTGGAGTACAGGTGGATTAGTTGCCGGAGTGTATGGTTGGGGAGCTTGGCTAACCCCGCTTGGCATACCGTACGGCATCCCATCCTGCGGTAGGAACGTAGTTTTTGAGTTGGTCCCCATATATTTGGGATAAAGGGTCGATTATTTATCGTTTCCCACAGACGGCGCCAAACTGTTGACGCCAAAAAGTGGTTCTCTGACTTAGAGGTCAACTTAGTAACTTTAAGCCTTCGGTAACTCAAAGGCCTCGGTAGGGAGCGTGATCTGCAAAATAAGAGAACGCTCAGTAAGACCTAGGGCACTGGTGTGGTACCGGCCGTAGGCTCTCCGATGCTTAAGTAAGTTCGGGATTTAGAAAAGTTCAACTGACAGATCAATAGGCTTGTATGCCGTACGTTCTGATTACCTCTATTTTGGGGTAGTTGTCCTCTTTTATAGACCTTGGGAGGTGTGCACTTGATGTAGAATTTCGATGTGGGACTGTGGACGTCGACTGTGAGCGCGCCACGTGTCCTTGGAGTGGGCGTTGCCCTAATGGAGGGATTGGTACCCTGGATGCCGAAGGCAATTTTGACTAGGTTCTGGGTGCCGAAGGCGACTTTGACCAGATTCGATACTATCCACGTGTTCTTCTCCAATTGGCCGTTCATTATGGTGTAAACAAAGGTGGAAACCAAAGTTGATTGCAGATAAGGTGGAAAGCAAAAGTTGAGTGGTAGATAAGGTGGAAACCAAAGTTGATTGGCAGACAAGGTGGAAACCAAAGTTGAGAGGCAGATAAGTGGCAGATAAGGTGGAAACCA
Organism: Prunus campanulata; assembly: GCA_034190965.1. Taxonomy (NCBI): domain Eukaryota; kingdom Viridiplantae; phylum Streptophyta; class Magnoliopsida; order Rosales; family Rosaceae; genus Prunus; species Prunus campanulata. The sequence continues at coordinate 9,873,430 of CM067214.1, read as the reverse complement.
AAGTTGATTGGCAGATAAGGTGGAAACCAAAGTTGAGTGGCAGATAAGGTGGAAGACAAGGTGGAAAGATAAGGTGGAAAGCAAAGTTGAGTGGCGGATAAGGTGGAAAGCAAAGTTGATTGGCAGACAAGGTGAAAAGATAAGGTGGAAAGCAAAGTTGAGTGGCGGATAAGGTGGAAAGCAAAGTTGATTGGTAGACAAGGTGGAAAGCAAAGTTGAGTGGCAACACTCTCATCATCAGTATTTGGCTTTTGCCTGTTGGACTACACGAGGGGGCAATATTGTTGAGCTATATACGAGATAGCTGATGTGAAGTGCAGAAGAATAAGTGGGAAAGAAAACAGCAAGAACCATTCGGCCAAATTCTCTCAAATTGTTTTTGTAATATCAGTTTTCTCTTCCTATTGTAAATGTATGAGCTTGGGTTATTTGGGTCTTTGGGAAATTGAGTGATAAACACTATTGTATGTTCTCATTGATTATAGTGGAATACTCCGTCGTCTCTAAACAGGATGTAGGCATTGCCGAACCAGTATAAATCTTGGTATTCTTATTGTTGCTGTTTTGTTCCTTTTATCTCTTGCCAGTTGTTATTTATTTTCACTCACAGTTAGCTGACGCTTCCGCACAACAGATTCATCTCATGTACAAAAACAAACGGGGAGTTCAAGTTCGGATGATAAAACGAAGGTGCAAGAGTGGAGATCTGTGTTGGCGAAAGTGGCACGGTGGAATTCTAAGGACTGGTATACATTAACTTCTATTATTTTCCCCTGGAAAGTTCATAATTTTTTAGGGTTCATTTATATATAGAATGTGCATGATGTTATATATGCATGAGTAGTTAAACTCTTATGAACCCTTAATAAAAAAATAATTTATAGGGTAACTAAAAATCCCTATGATTCATCTATGCATATAAGATTATGAAATTAAAAAATGGTTACGATTAATTCTGTACCAAAAGAAAAGTTTAGGATTAATTAAATCCGAGGCAATCGTTTAATGTCCTTCAGATGCACAAGCACACAAAATTTAATTAGACAAATGGCTGAGATTAATTATCTTTAGTCAAAGATCAGGATTAGATTAATTAGTTTAAGTCAGATCCTATATTCTAAAACCTAGAGAAAACATATCTAAACTTTGATTCTTTATGTCTATACAATTAAAATGACTGATACAGTTTCTAATATGTTGTAGGTTCCAAACCATTCTCATCAAAGATATTATTAATGTGATATGGAAAAAATTACGTCCTTCATCGTTTAGTTCTATGCAGAACTCAGTTGGATTAGACTCAAATGTAAAATCTCAATCGATTTATTGTAAAGGGTTCCTCCATAAATCTCACTTAAAAGAGATCAAGGATTGCTCCATAATCCCAAATTTCATAATTTAATCGGTTTCTTAGTCTTCCCCTCTTGTCCATACTTGTAAGCAATGCATCCAATTCTTTTTCACTTTGTCCATTAAGTCAAGCTCTCCTTCACTTTTCGTTGCCTTGGCATAGAGGCTTGTTTTTTTTTTTTGCTTTTGGGTATGAGATGCTTCTACATATATAACAAGCAAACATCGTATGTAATTAAGCTTTGGATCAGATGCTTCTAGGAAATTCGGGTTTGCTTGGAACTATTTATTTATCATTCGGTTTTAAAAAATATATATATACATGGCTTGCTTGGAATTACCTTCTCTTGAAGCAATGCTGGTTCGTTATCTTTCCCTTGTCTATTATAGCGTATAGTGGCTTTTCCATCTCTGCTTATGCATGCTTCCATATTTCTCATAATTCAGTTGTTTGTATTGCCTTCTCCTTGATTGCCTCATCCTTGTGATTTTTCATTCAACGTTACGTTTCTCATAACAGTTGGTGGAGAAACTACACATATACAAGGATATTAGAGGTACGTACATCTTAGAAACTTTCTGTCTTTGCATTATATGGTTGTTGGTTTTACTCTGATCCATTGAAAAAAAAACACACACACACACACAAATTAGATAATTTGATATATGTATATAGATGCAAATAGTATATCGATCTCGTGAAATATATATTTTTCATTGTCTTCGTACTTAAGAATTTCATGTGAAAAAACTGAATAAGGTGTAGTATTAGGAATGACAAAGTGTTTAGTTTTCCAACAATACCCTTGAATTTTTTAATAAAAATTATTAATACTTTAAACAAATGTTTTCTCCTACAATACTTTAGAAAAAAAATAGATTCAATCCAAAGAAACCTCAGCAGCAAAACTCCGATGACCAAAAAACAAACATTGATAAAAGATTCATTTGCCTTGCATCATATGTATCATGAACATTGAATTGCCTTACTCTTGCATATGTGCAATTCATATAAGCAAGCAACAAGTTAAAAGAGCTGCCCCAACCTCTTGTATATGTGCAATTCATATACAAGAGAGCCCACAAAGAGTCTTGTTTGGAGACTAGTTCCAAGTCTGGCCATGGGTCGGCACTGAATCACTGAGCCTTGGAGACTAGTTCCAAGGCTAGAGTTAAATACAACAAAAATATTATTATTATTATTATTGGAGCTATTTAAAAACACTAACAAAGTATACCCTTCACAACCATCAACGCCTAGTCAAAATAATTTCCATCGATTATTTTTTAGTGTTGCTATTTCCACCCCCATGTCCTATTTCCCCACCCACCTTATTTTCCCACCCACCATATAAATTTGAAAAAACACAATCTCATCTTTCCACTCACCATTATTCCTAAAATACCCATTATCTTTCCACCCACCAAGTAAATAATAATATATTATTAATTAATTAATAAACAATATTAAATACTCCCAACAAAAAAACTATTTCTCTCTGTCTTTTTACCCAATTCCCTCCCCACCAATTTATCACACCCCACCCATCAAACTCACCCCCTACAGCCTAGCACCCTAGCCACACTACTCAACCCAGATGCTGCTCTCTCTCTCTCTCTCTCTCTCTCTCTCAGTTGAGAGGTGCAGACTTTGAGAGCCTAGAATTGCTCGGTTGATTCAAATCTCAGTTAAAAGTCCTTTCATATTATTAATACTGAAAATTTGGGGGTGGATCTGCTTGGTATCTTTTGATTGTGGTGGGGTGGTGACTATTAAAGAAACAAAGAGGGAGGGGTGGTGACTGCTAAAGAAACAAAGAGGGAAAATAGAGAAGGAGGAGGGGTGCGCTGGTGGAGGCGAAGAGACATATGATGGGGTGAGGTGGGGTTAATCTTTTTAGTTTTTTTTACTATATTTTTCTCATTTTTTAAATTGATTTTAATGTTTTTTGCCTAAGTCCTTAAAAGTCATTTTATAAAGGGATAAATTTGTCTTTAAAATTTTAAAAATAAAGTGTGTGGAAAAATAGGACAGGTGGGTGGAAATAGCAGCACTCTTATTTTTCATGGACAATTTTTTATAAATATTACAAATAGGAAATTTAGTTCTGTGTGAGTTTCCACGGATTGCTTAAGGTGATCCTCAGCTTCCACTTTGACCACGGCTTTCACTATTGCCCTGCGAAAAGTCTATATTACCCCTAAAAGATAAACCATATACTAAGGCAAAAATAAATAATTTAACAATAAAATGACTAAAATGCGACGTGTGAAGGAATTTAATGATACATAATTTAATAATTTAATATTTTAATAATAACTGAATCCGTGTATAATTAAATAATTTAATGAAGTTCGATAATTAACCCTAGTTAATTAACAACAACCTGATTTTTAGGATTGTTCTTCTTTGAGTTGAAAATGTTATGTCGTTGTCTTCAAAAAATAAAATAAAATTAAATTAAAAGATAAATTAAAAGATAAATGAATCTTTTATATCATTAATTCATTAATTAATGTGTCACGCTCCGAATCTGGGGTAGACTAGAGTAGAAATCTAGAGCTGAGTGTGTGATAAATAAAAGATAAATTAAAAGAGCTTAAATTATGGATCAGAATAAATTTCACTTACAAAATAACTCCAAAATCTTACAAAAATACCATAAATAAATAAAGATTTATCATTCTCATATAATTCAACCTTGACTGGTTTAGTCATTGACTTTAACACAATTAGAGTGCATTTTTGCTCACCATTTTAACTCAAGGTGTACCCTCACTACCTTTCTCAATACTTGACACGTGTCCTTTGGCATAACCATGGTTGCATAAATACAAAGTAAATAGTTAACTATGGTTATGTCAAGGGACACGTGTCAAGTGTTGATAAGGGTGGTGAGGGTACACCTTGGGTTAAAGTGGTGAGCAAAAATATACCCCTAATTTATCTACGAAAAAAAATTAAAAGGGTGAAGGATGATCAAACCACCGCTCATAGAATAGATTATGTAATGTGCCAGTCAAGCAACGTTGTTTTACACACTCAAAAAAATATCATGAAAAAAATACACCAATCAACATCATATCAAATCATCACTTCTGATGCAACGAAGTGGCAACAAGTTGTTGTCCAGCATCCCAAACAGTCCCAAAAATACAGAGCGTAGAAGGATAAAGCTATATAATAGAAGTTGGAAAGAAGATAATTGAGTTCTAGAGGTCAAAAATCCCAAAAGAAACTCTATAGACTAAAGTTTGGAATTATATTCATAAAAAAATTAAATACAAGAGTCTAAATAGCCTATTTACACGAGTAAAGCAACCTAGCATTCCTATCCATGGTTTATTAAGAAAATCTAATTGACAAAGGAAATTAAACCAAATCCTACTAAGAATAGGAAAATGATTAACAAAATAACTTATTAATTTAATATAGCTAAAACTTAGCCTTATTGGATGGTAAGCCCACTTAGATTAGGAAAGTCTAAAAGATGCTCTTTCATCAACTCGACTAGGTTGGGAATAATTTGTCCTCGAATTCCAATCTTTTGGTGAAAAATGCCCAAAGATAACCTACGCTTAGATAAGTTGTCCATAGAACTTTGGCTGTGACATTGAACCTTCCCATTCCAAATAGATAGATATTTAGAATATATTTGATCCTTTCTGGAACAGTACCTGTTATCTTCTGCAACCAATCTCTCAGCCCAAAAATGTTTCAATCCAAAAAGCCAAAGGGTGAGAAGTTCAACGAAGTTCTTAGCAGTCTGTAAATTAAAAGAATCAACCACAAGAAAATCAACATACTCAGAAGTATCTCCTTCTAAGGAATTCATCTCACCTCCAACAATTCCTCATGAATTTCTTGAATCAGTTTTCCTTCAAACACGTGTTGATTGTGTTGCTTCAAAAGTTCAAATCCAACTTCCCCTTCGGTCCCCTGCCTTAAAGATAACACTAAATTCAACTTGTTTAGTCTCACCAAATACCCTGTCAAAAGCTTTCCCAACTCTCAAACAAACTTCACAATCTTCTTCCAAACAACAGTCAAACACATGAGGGTTATCTAAATTTAGGATATAGTCAAACATAGGTCCCACCTCCTTGCTCTCAAATTCCAACTAATGGGCTCTCAAATGACCATTAACCTTGGCATCTTTGGGAGCATTGCAGAATCCTCCTTCACACGGCAGCAAAGTCCACTTTCTCCCATCCTTATATAATGAATAAGTGTTAGCTTTAGTAGAATGCATCATGTCTTTGTCAAACAACCATGGTCTTCCTAATAGGATATGACACGCATCCATGGGACAACATTAGACCAATCTTCATCCCTAATAGTATTACCCATAGTGAACTTACCAAACACATTGAAGTGACTGGTATCTCTTTTCCTTTTCGAAACCATGCAACCTTGTAAGGATTAGGATGCTTCTCAATTGGTAACTTTAGTTTTTTTATTGCCTTCTTCGAAATAACATTTTCACTACTTCCTCCATCAAGAGTCCCGTTGCAAACATTTCTACCACAAAGGCGGTTCAGAATATATATTATGTGGACGCTAAAGACCCTCAATTTTTAGAGTTGTCATCACCCGCCTTACCACCAAAGATTCTCCTCCAACCGGTAAAAGATCACTAACTTCCTCTTCATTGCCTTAAACATCATATGTGGGTTTTAAAAATTGATCTTATCACCTTTAATCTCTGCCAAGTTTACTCTTCTTTGTGGGCAAATGTAAGATAAATGCTCTGCCTCTCCACAATTGAAATATCAAACTTGTGAAGTACTCCTAGCCTTGGAATTTTTTACACCAACGTTGTTTGAGGATAAAATTGTGCTATTTTCTCCCCCTTTTCATTCTTATCAGTACCCACCAACTTCCTACACCCTATTTTGGTACTTGGATTGGTTTCGTGATCACTTTGGACACTATGAAGAGCAACTGTATTCTTTGTCAACCCATATTATCGCCTACTGCCACAACATGACACCTTTTTTTCTCTTCCAGGCATGTTGTCGAGCATCTTCTAGGTTGAACAAACGGACCACACCAGCCCCCATGTCATCGCTAATGGTCTTATTCAAACCTGAAAGATAATGACATGTGTCATCTTTTGATTACTATCTCTCAAACCAACTCGAATTGAGAGATTACCAAACTTGGATTTATATTCTTCAACGAACGTATCTCATTGTTTTAAGCTATGAAACCTTTCATATACCTCCATAGTGTAATCAGACGTTAAAAACTTCTTTCGTAACTTTGCTTTCACATGTGTTGATATTCTACTTCCCTTGTCAAGCTAGTTGCTCTTCACCTCTCTTCCACCATTGAAGCATAGTGCTCTTCAATTTAAGCTTTTAAAAAAAAAAACACCTTATGATCTTCTTGTAAGTTCTTTATTGTCTTTGAACTTAAACACTAACCTTGGTCAGACATTGCTGTGGTGAATGTATAGTAATCTTATTTTCCTATGCAGTCCTTTAACTCTCTCTAGATGTGGTGAGATATCAATATGAGTGTCTTGATTGCTAGGGAAGGGACCTCCATTTATATGTATTGCTTAAGTATTTTGCCCATCAAAGAACACTTAAACAAATCCTGATTGCACTAGGATAGAATGTTTTAATCCATGTAGGACTAGGAATCCTCAAAGCTCTAGTTTTCTAATTAAACTGCACTTTAAACTAGAACTACAGATATGCTCAAGTTATGTTTCTTGATTAATACTAAACTGCAACTCCTTATGTGATTAGAAGACCATTCCAATATAGTTTAAGACAATGTAATGTCTTACAGTCGCCTACTTGATCAAATAATCCCAACAGTTAATTGCATTATACACTTTAAGGCCTTGTGAAACATAACTGAGCAAAATCCTTACTATGCCACTGTTAATGAAGAACAACGAAGAACTATTGAAACTACTTGAACATCTATTATTTCAATAGATATTTATAAATAAACCCAATCCTAAACATGTATTTATAAAAAAACCCAAACACTATTTAAACATAGAAACACACCCAAAATCAACCCCACAATCAATAATTGTATATTTTTTGGGTGTGTTTATAAATGGATTTTGAGTGTGTGTAATGATGGGTTTTGGGTGTGTTTATAAAGTGTTTTGGGTGTTGGGTTTTTTTTATAATTTCAGCCCCCATTTTGGGTGTTTTAGTGAAACTCCCTTATTTCAAGGTTCCTATTACATTTGAGATTCTTCAAAACCACATAAGGCTTTGATCAAGATTAAAACTGTTGAATGTTCATGACTAAACTGTCTGTGCTAATAGATATGTCATGCTCATTCATAGTCCCATAAATGAATGCCAATGTCTAGTTAAAATTGAACAAATGCCATGAATATACTGTACCATCACAGCTACATCAATTGCTAGCTTTACTGCCTTATATGTATATTCAAGTATCAAACATAAACAAAATAGACTAAGCAGTAAAAACCTCAACAAAATTCCAATTTATGAATCCTCAAACTTTCTGAATATCCATCGAAACCTTTACTAGTTAATCAAAATATAAAAGATAAAACTCTAGTTAAAACAGAAACACTCCCACTAAAACTCCAACTAATTCAGCCACTCATATTTTCTGTCAATCCCATACTTTGAACATGAATATGAAAAATTGCAATTACCAGCCCTTTAGTAAGAGGATCTGCAATCATATCTATTTTATTGGTGTGTTTTGAACCAGTGTACCCATCTCTTATCTTTTCTTTAACTTTAAGAAACTTAACATCCAGAATTCTTAAAGCCTTTGTACTTTTGTTTCCCTTTGCAAACAAAATAGATGCACTGTTGTCATTTCATAGTTGTATGGGTCTATGTATAGACTCAGCTACACTCAATCTAGTGGTAAAATTCTTTAACCACATAGCTTGAGAAATATCCTCATTAGAGGCAAAGAATTCTGCTAACATTGTAGATGCAACTGTGAGAGGTTGCTTGATACTTCTCCATGATACAACAGCACGTGCAAATAACAACACATACCATGATGTTGATATGAGATCATCCTTATAACCTGCAAAATCAGCATTTGCAAAATCTTCTAATTTCAAATTATTGCTTCTTCTTAAAACCAATTTGTAATCTTTGGTTCTCTGTAAATATCTCAACACTTTCTTGCCTGCAATCCAATGATCTTGTCCAGAATTAGATTGAAATCTACCTAGCACACTAATAGGAAAGGCTATGTCAAGTCTAGTGCAGACTTGTGAATACATAAGACTGCCTACTAAGGAGGCAAAAGGTTTGTCATTCATCTAAATTTTCTCTTATTCAGTCCTTAGTGCATGTTCCTTGCTCAAATTGTCTGCTTTTGAAATAGGCATATCAGTTCCACCACATCCTTGCATATTGAATCTTTGCAGTACCTTTTCTATATAATTCTTCTGTGATAATCCAAGAACCCATTTGTCTCGATTCCTGCTAATTTCAATTCCCAAAACATAGGATGCTTCACCAAGATTTGTCATTTCAAAATGTTTAGACAGGAATTCTTTACAGTTATGTAACATTGATAAATCTGTGCATGCCAATAAGATGTCATCCACATATAATACCAATATGATGAAATTCCTCCCACTCTTCTTCATGTAATTGCATTCATCCAATCAATTTTCTGTAAAAACCATATTGATTAACAAATTCATCAAATTTGATATACCACTATCTAGAAGCTTGCTTAAGACCATAAATCGATTTACACAGTTTACATACTAGATTTTCTCCCTTCTCTTGAATGAAACCTTCTGGTTGTTTCATATATATTCCCTCTTCTAGATTTCCAGTCAAGATTACTCTAAATGTGTCTATATACTGCCTTCTCTTCTATTCGATGTAAGTGTGAATCGAAATGTGCCACCAATGCCATGATTACTCTAAATGAGTCTTTAGTTGAAACTGGTGAATAGATTTCATTGTTATCTATCCCTTCTTGCCGTGTGTATCCTTTGGCAACTAGTCTTGCCTTATATCCATCAATTTGTCCCTTAGGTTTTCTCTTGGTTTTGAAAACCCATTTGCAGCCTATAGGTTTGCAATTTTATGGCAGGTTTACTAGTTCCCACACACCATCTTTCTCCATAAAGTTAATTATGATTACATAGCTCCCACGAATTTTCACTTTTCTCATTGGACATTGCTTGCATATAGTTCATGGGATCTTCAATTGCATTCACATCATGCTCAGATTCTTGTAAATATACATAGTAGTCATCAGGTAGTGCTCTTTTCCTTGGTCTTTGTGATATTCCTAACTCTATGTCCATTTGTTCATGGTTTTGTTATGCTGGTTGATTTTCATTTGTGTTTTCTGGTGGCAGAACTTGCTGTTCTTGAGTTTTTTGTTCAAGTATCATTGGATCTCCAACTATTTCATCTTCCTGTACAGATTGCATGCTACTCAAGTCAAAGCTAGGTAACACAAGAATTATGTTATCTGCATTAGAATTCACTGTGTCTCCATTTTCTATTATAACTTCATCAAAATCAAAATTTTCTTCTTATGTTGCCTCATTTTTAGATTCTATAAACACTGCTCTTTGAGTTTCTACAAATCTTGTTGTATTTTGAGGGCAGTAAAATCTGTAGCCTTTAGTTCTTTTTGGATAGCCAACAAAATAGCCACTGACTGATCTTGAATCCAACTTCTTTTCCATAGGATTGTATGATTTTGCTTTAACTTTACAGCCCCACACTCCGAGGTAATTCAAACTTGGTTTTCTTTTAACCCAAACTTCATAAGGGATAGCATTTACGCGTTTAGTAGGTACTCTATTCAATATATAATTTTCCGTTTTCAATGCTTCTCCCCAGAATAACCTAACACTAACTTTGGTAAAAAAATGGCTGTGGTGAAGGTATAGAAATATTCTTCTCCTAAGCAGTCCTTTAACTTTCTCTAGATGGGGTGAGATATCAATATGAGTGTGTCTTGACTGCTACGAAAGGGACCTCTATATATATGCATTGCTTAAGTATTTTGCCCATAGAAGAACACTTAAACAAATCATGATTGCACTAGGATAGAATGTTTTAATCCGTGTAGGATTAGGAATCCTCAAAGCTCTAGTTTTCTAATTAAACTGCACTTTAAACTAGAACTGCAGATATTCTCGAGTTATGTTTCTTGATTAATACTAAACTGCAACTGCTTATGTGATTAGAAGACCATTCTAATATGGTTTATTACAATGTAATGTCTTACACTTCTACTAAACTGCATGCATATGTCCACAAAAATCAGCAACTTCAATTTTAATTCCTCCACCATTCAAACCCAATGCACGAACTAACTGCTCTTCCAATCCACCTCGATCACCATCACCATGGTTGCATTCCAAAATCTCCATATAGGCATATGTGAATTTCTGTCTTTGGAGGGCTTGCACCGCTCTCAACATATCTTCCATTATACGTTGCATCTCAGTCATCTATATTTTTTGGGCTTAGTTCCCTTGTCCACAACCTCTACCATGACCAATCATGGTGTGGAGGAAGGATTTTCCTAGCCTCTGGTACCAATTTGATGCAGGGTAGGGTCTATAAGTTGTTGTCTAGTGAACCAACCAGTCCCAAAATACATATGATAAAATGATAAAGCTATATAATAGAAGTTAGAATGAAGATAATTGAGTTCTAGGTAAAATATCCTAAAAGTAACTGTAGAGACTAAAGTCCGGAATTACATGCATAAAAAATTGAATACATGAGTCTCGTAATAACCTATGGAAAATGCTAGGGAGACCAACTTGGGATACCAACTTGTGTACCAACTCTCTAATAGAGCGTGGGACCTGTTGTATTGGTGGGCTCCACCTCTATTAGAGAGTTGGTACACAAGTTGGTATCCCAAGTTGGTCTCCCTAGCATGACCCTAACCTATTTATACTAGAGTAAGGCAGGCTAGCAATCTTATCCCTTGGTTTCTTAAGAAAACCTAATTGGCAAAGGAAATTAAAAACCAATAAAACTAGAAATTCAATATAGCTAAATCGTAGTAAGAATAGGAGAAAACAATTAACAAATTAACTTGTTAATTTAATATAGCTAAGACTTAGCCTATTTGGCTGATGAGCCCTCTATATAAAACTTATTCCTTTTGGTTCCAATGGAGGCTAATAATAAAAAAAAGGTGTACTATAATCCAGGGACGAATGCAGCTATAATGGGCTGTATGGGCTATAGCCCATGCCAAACAAAAATTTGATTTTTAAATGTGATGTAGTCTTAGCCCAAAAAAAAAATTATATATATCTAAATAGAAGGGATAGCCCACTTCGTACTTGCATTCACAGCAAATAGAGTCAAAACTTACTTGAAACAGGGTTAATACACACCTACCACTTGATTGATAGATTGATTCGTTTAGTGTTAACTCTTCCAGTTTCTACAACAACAACAAAATGTGCATTTTCTTCTATGAGACTTATCAAAAATCGACTTTGGAACAAGATAGAGGATGAGTTTCTTGTTGATTGTATGATACTTCACATTGAAAAAGAATTTGCTGATGGTATTGATAACGAATCAATAATTACTGATTTCAACTCTTTGAAGCCTAGAAGGGTACAACTCAAATAGTTGTATTATGTATTTGCATTGCATGTTTATTTATTATTGTCTTTTTTTTACTAGTTTATATCTTATGTACTAGATGTATTTTGAGGGTACAGCCCAATATTTCCTCCTGATTAGGTGTATAATTTTTGTTATCAATGAAATTCACTCGTACCGTCGAGTTTGTTTATAAGTGAAATCCAGCCCAGTGTATTTTGAAATCCTGGATTTGTCCCTGCTATAATCAACCTATGTATTTAATTTTCACATAATCAAAACCTTAATCCCTTTAAAGAAACATAAAAATTTAAGTACAAAAGATGGCTTTCATTTTTTTTGTTTTTTATGTACAAAAGATGGCTTTCATTTTTTTGTTTTTTATGTCACATTTAAGGCAATAAAAATTTCGTTGATAATGGTAAAATCGTACAAAGTGTTCAAATAAATATAAAATTTTGCCAAAAACAGCCAACCCTAATTTTATATTGATCTATTTTTCATTGGACTTTGTACAGATTGGTTGACAAGATACAAAGATAAGCATTTCATCTACGTGTCTTTGATCTCACAAGGAAATGGATATTGTTATTGCAATTGCGTCCAAAATTGCAGAGTCCTTGGTGACCCCAATAGGCAGAGAATTTGTCTATTTGATTTACTATGATACCAACATGAAAGATCTAAAGGATGAACTTAAACAGCTTTTTGAGATGAAAGATGGGGTGCAAGAATTGGTTAATGCTGCCAAAAGGAATGGTGAAGTTATCAACTCCGATGTTCAAAGTTGGCTAACAAGTGTTAACGAGTTAATTCAGAAAGTGTCGCATTTTGAGGAAGAAGTCAACATGAAAAGGCGATGCTTGTACCGGTGGAACATAAGTAGGAAAGCCACTAAGATTACACAAGATGTTCGTCATCTCCAAAAAGAAAGAACATTCAATAATAATGTTGTCGATCCTGCAACTCCACCGATGATATGGTCAACATTCAAAGAAGGTTTTAAGGATTTTAAATCTAGAATGACATGTGTGAATGGGGTGATAGAGGTTTTGAAGAATGAAGAAGTTAGAATTATTGGGATTTGTGGTATGGGGGGTGTGGGTAAAACCACAATGGTGAAAGAAATCATCAAAAGATTGGCAGGATTGAAAGTATTCAATAATGTTGTGAAGGCAGTTGTGTCCCAAAGCCCGAGCATTCGGAAGATTCAATCAGAAATTGCAGACCAGCTGCGGTTTACATATGACAAGGAGGATAGCGAAACTGGAAGAGCACTAAGGCTCTATGGAAGACTCATGCAAATAGATAGGATCCTGATTGTATTAGATGATGTGTGGACTGAGCTCGATTTTGAGGCTATAGGACTTCCTTCTAGACTTACTCATAAAGGGTGCAAAGTTTTGTTGACCTCACGAGACTCGGATGTGTGCAATGCAATGGGTAGTCAAAAAAATTTTACAATCCCAGCTTTAACACCAGAGGAATCATGGGAACTCTTTCGTGAAATCGTAGGTAAACCCTTGGACTATCCTGATTTGGCGAAACGAGTCATGAATGAGTGTGCATGTTTACCTCTTGCTATTTTTACTGTTGCGAAAGCACTAGAAAATGTGAGGAAGTATGAATGGGATGATTCCCTCAAACAGCTACAAAGTTCAGTTTGGAATAACAGAGTTTATTCAAGCATACACTTGAGTTATGATAGATTGGAGAGTGATGAAGCGAAGTCATGCCTTTTGCTTTGTTGTTTATTTCCTGAAGATTATGATATTCCAATTGAGTATTTGGTTAGATATGGATGGGGTCGAGGGTATTTTAGTAACATTGATTCAGTGGAAGAAGCAAGAAATAGAGTGCATTCTTTGGTTGACAAACTTCAAAGAAGGTTTTTGTTGCTAGATAGCGAACGGAAAGACCATACCAAGATGCATGACATAGTTCGTGATGTTGCCATACAAATTGCCTCAAGAGATCCACATAGATTTCTAATAAGATGTGATTCTGAAAAGAAAGGGTGGCCAAAGATATACGACCATTACACAACAATCTCACTGATACCAATTAATATTGATGAGATCCCAGTTGGTCTGGAGTGTCCAAAACTTGAGCTTCTACACTTAGAAGACAAACGTTATTCTGAAAATAGCATGGACATCATGTGTAAAGGGATGAAAGAGCTGAAGGTTTTAGCATTGGAAGACATGATAGGGATATCAGCCTTGCCAAGTTCACTAGGAGTACTGAAGAGCCTTCGAACCTTGTCCCTAAATGGTTGTCGTTTCAGATATATATCTGATGTTATTGGAAGATTGGAAAATTTAGAGATCCTCAGCTTTCGTAATTGCTCTAGAATCTTAGAGTTGCCGGGGGAAATTGGACTTCTTAAACATTTAAAGTTGTTAGATATCACGGATTGTAATAGTCTTGTGAAGATTCCACATGGTCTCTTATCGAGCTTATCTAGTCTGGAAGAGTTGTATATGGAAAGGAGTTTTCGCAAATGGGAACAATCAGCAGCAGAAAGCGAAGATAAGAGGATGGCAAGCCTTGTTGAGGTGATGTCTTTATTGTCTAATCATTTGAAGGTTTTAGTCATAGATATACCCGATTTCAACTTCCTTTCAAAAGACTTTTACTTGACAATCCAGACAACAATAAGATTCCACATATCCAACAGAGCATTTCAACCTTGGTTTCCCAGAGGTTTAACTCCATCAACAAGTGATGGTTGTTATGCATTTGAAAATAAGTTGGATATTGTTAGAAGTGATGCAACGGAATTCATGGAGATTCAAATTGTTCGACTCTTATTTAAGAAATGTGAAGATTTAATCTTGGAAAAGATTAAGAATTTAAAGTATGTCCTCAATGAATTAGACCAAGAGGGATTGCAACACTTAAAAGTTTTAAGAATTTGGGAGTGCCCTGAGATAGAATACCTTGTAAATGGAGCAAGTTGGACTCAACAAACAGCCTTCCCTCTCATCCAATCAATCGAACTCAGGTGGATGCCCAAGCTAAAAGCAATATGCCACAACCAACTTCCACAGAGCTCTTTTATCAACTTAAGATCTCTTGAATTACGTAATTGCCCTGTTTTAAAATATGTCTTTTCTTTATCAGTAGCAAGCAACTTGGTTCAACTCCAAAGCTTACTTGTTTTCGAGTGTTTCCAAATGAAAGAAATTGTCTCAAAGGAGTGGAGGGAAGATGAGACGGCGTCGGACATCATAGCTTTCCCTAAATTAACAAAGTTGACACTCCAAGATCTATCTAATGAATTCGTTGGTTTCTACGAAGCCAACAAGCTATACTCCAACCATGAGGTATGTTACATATATAACTTATTATTTCGATGCTTGAATAGTATAATTGTTTTGTTAATTGTTTGTGCCTCAATTTTTTTTTTCGTCTGAATTTAGTTTGACTATTATTTACTCATTTTCTTCCTAAAAACTGAAAATATTCTCATACTGATAAATGAGGAATTTAATTTACTTGCCTATACAAAAAAAAAAAAATAATAACATAACATAACATATTACGGTTTTAATTGTCACGTGGGCTGCCTTACAAAATTACAGTCTTAATTGCCACGCTCCAAATTGTTTACTGGAAAATTCTTGCCACGTGGAAGCATTTAGTTTGACCTGAGACCACAAAGTCTAGCTTTTATGTGATTATTATTCTGCAAAGCAGAGGAGAGGTTTTGTCTAAACAGTATCAGCATAAAGAATCTAGAAACTGACTAGTCCTTCGATTAAAATTTAGTTTTATTAATATTTTAATATGAAGTCATTTAAATAATAATAATTGAGCCTTGTTATTAATTTCATTTTTGAGAGGAAAATGTCTGAAGTTGATCTATAATATGTTTCTTTAAATATTTATTAATTAATGAATCTTTTCAGGATCAAAATGTGGTAGGAACTTCATATGACGAGCATCAATCTTCTAGAAGCTTTGAAAGAGCAGTATTTCCATCAAAGTGCATTTTATGGTTACAAAATCTTGAAGAAGTGGAACTACAATTTGACGATGGCATTGTAGATGTGTTATTTGATCTGAAAGGCCACATGGTTCCAGCATTTTCTCATTTACGAAAATTGATTTTAGTGGATTCTCCATGTCAACACCTTTGGAAGAACATTCCACGTGAATTCCAGGGCTTCCAAAACTTAGGATATTTAAAAATAGAAGATGGTCGTGATCTCCAATATGTGTTCCCACATTCAATTGCCAGGCTACTTTCGAATCTTGAAGAGCTCAACATAGCGAAATGCTGGAAAATGGAAACTATAGTCAGATCCGCAGATGAAAATGAAAAAGAGGATCAGACGGGAATGACTTTGTTTCCCAAACTAAATAGTTTTGAGCTAAAAGGGCTTCCGAGTCTTGAGAGTCTTTGTCCTGATGCTTCTACTTCTTTATGGTCAGCCGCCAAAGTTATGTCTATGGAAGGATGCGACAAACTGAAGACATTGGCTTCAGTAATTCCACAAATAAAAAAGTTGGAGAAAGATTCAACAGCTCATCACGAAGACGAAGACGAAGGTATTTCATCAGGATCTTGTGGATGTACACCTTATTCATGTGGCCCAATGACCGAACCTACTTCAAGAAGAAATATTGTTCAAATATTGCCACGTCCAGTCAATCAAGAGGTAAGCATTTCAATTTACTATTATTTTACAATTGAGAATGACAATGACATTGCCATATTGAAATTATATAAATTATATACGGTTGCTCAATTGATGTTTGATTTTCTAGGTTGCACCAACAAATCTTGATCAAGACTCAAATGATTACAATAATCTAGAACGTCTTTCTGTATATTATTGTAAGTCACTGGAAGTTGTTTTCCAACTCAAGGGACCAGAGGCTGTGGAAACCCATAATGTTGAAGCATTCAATAAGTTGTGTTATTTAATGTTATTCAACTTGCCAAGTTTAATGCACGTATGGGAAACGGGCGGTTCACAACATATCACAGGCTTCGGAAACTTGACATTCTTAAGTGTATCCCACTGTGACAGTTTGCGATATTTGTTCTTGTCAACTGTAGCCAAGCTCCTTGTCAGTTTAAAGGACTTGAAAGTTCAGGATTGTAAGAAGATTGAACAAGTTATTGCAAAAGCAGACACTGAATGTGCTGATCAGGAAATTACATTTCCTCGACTGAATTCCATGACGCTTGAATATCTACCAAACCTCATTTGTTTCTCTACTGAAGCTTATACTGTGAAGTTGCCATCTTTGATGGAATTGAAGGTTATAAGATGTCCAGATTTAAGAACATTTGCTTCTAAGGTTGTCAACACACATTCTGTAATCAAAGTACACACAGAGTGGGGAAAGTCTGAGTGGATGGGGGACCTCAATAGCACAATAGGGAACATTCACGAAAAAAGGTATGCTCCTGAATGTTTACTGGTGTTTAGTCAATAATATAACAATAAAAGTGTTTCTTTTTCAAACCTGATTGCATCTCAATAATACACATTCTTTTCTTTTGAATACAGGGAAACATAGAGAAGTGCAGAGGTGAGTGTATATATGTTGCCATCTCCAACTTCTATATTAAGGAAACACTGATATTATGCCATATTAAGGAAAGAATTAAATTGAGTTAGCAAGATCAAATTACGGTTCTGATGATATAAACAAACAAAAAAATTAGGTGTGAGATTGTTTAAGCTTCGATTTGACAATAAATTACAATGTATTTCATGTGTGTTTGAGGTTTTTTTTAATTCAATTGTTCTATCATTGCGATATAGTAGATGAAAACAAAACAAACAACCTAATTTTGATGTGGTATCTCGTTAGAACATCTCCAATGGACTCCTACCTAAATGGGATTCTAAGTTAAAATTTAGAGTGAATGTCAGGAACCCAACCCCAAATATGCTTCTGTCTTGATTATTAAAATAAGGAGACCCCTGGTTGCTCTAAAATATGAGAGAGAAATGTACCCTTATATTTGTACATTGTTCTCTTCACCCCCTCTCTTGTTGAACAAAATACTTCTTCTTGCGAGCCAAATCACACAAAGGAAATCATTAAGACAGGGTTTCTAGATGGCTAGGATTTACGTTAACTGGGTTTCTGCTAGGTTTCTTTAATGTATTTTGCATCTCCATATGATGATATATAGGAATTGACTGTTTTTAGTGATATGATCAGCATGGTCACATTCTTTATGGATTTGTGGGACTAATATTGATGATAGCATAATTCAATTTTTCCTAGCTGGTTTTTGATCTAAGTATCTCAAAATATGAAGTTCTACAGTTTCTTCAGTTAAAAAAAAGGCCTAGTCAGAGTATTTAGAGCCATCTAAAATTTGAATTTTGTACATTTGTCTAGAGATTAATGAATGTTGTAGCTTTTTGCATCATTATCAAAAACACTATGATGCTAGTTTTAGTCCCAAGTTGACGATTCTCACATTTAGTGTAAGCTGATGAGTATTATTTCTCTAGTTTAATATTGTTTCCCTCTTTTTAGCACGGTGCAATTCCAGGTCGTTGATGAGGAGGTTTGAGTTCTGTTCTGAAGAATTTTATGAGGATGTGGATACAGACTCTACAGAGTGAGTTCTTGAAGTTTGGAATAGCAAGTTGCAATTCGACATCTCTAACCTCATCAATTCTTGAGAAACAATCCCATTTCAATTCCAAGTGTTGAAGTGTATTATAATTCACGTACTGGATTTCATTTGTATATCATTCAAATGTTTGAGCAGATCTGATGGTTAAAGCATAAGTTCATGTATTTTTTAGAGTTATCAAGGATTGATGTTAAATTCTCTCTTCAAATAAATATTTCTTGAAGATCCCTCTGCTACAATTTTTTCGACTTTGTTTGCCTCTGGAGTAAAAACAGGTCAAAATGGAGGAAAAACTGGTACACCAGCATTCCGCTGCAAGAAATGCCGAAGAATTGTTGCATTGCAGGACAATGTTGTGGATCACATTCCTGGCGAGGGTGGGAAATCGTTTGAGTGGCAAAAGCGAAAAAGTAGCATAAAACTCATATGTTTATAGGACTGCATAAAACCAATTAATTTGAAAGGTTTGCAACTTTTCGGGGAGAGGGAAGAAGAATGACAATAAGCATAAAATGAGGATCCATTTCCTTACTAATTCATTATATTGTGGATCCATATCCTTGTAAAATGAGGATTTATAACATTATGAATTGGATGAACCTTAACTTTGTAATCCCTGTTCATAAAGTGTAACTCGCGACCCAAATCTTGTAATGTACATGTTTATAGATTCTCTTTACAACGTTATGATACCCTCATATCCCAAATTTGTAAAATCAGCCATTAATCTTGTAAACCCTCATCTTTACTAAAATAAGGACCTAATTTATATCTTCAAGGTCGCAATTACCAATTTCTTGTAATGTGGATTCATATTCTTGTAAAATGAGGATTTACAACATTATGGATTCGGTGAACCATAATGTTGTAATCCTGGTTCAAAAACTTGTAAATCGCTACCCAAATCTTGTAACTTATAGGTTTTGGGATTCTCTTATAATGTTATGGTACCATCATATCCAAACTATTGTAATACCGGTCTCTAATCTTGTAAACTCTCGTGTTTATTAGAATTAGGACCCCATTTTACATCCTTAAGGTCCACACTTACTAATTCCTTGTAATGTTGATCTATGTCCTTATAAAATGGGAATTTACATGGGAAGCTAGGGGATTGGTAGCTTTCTTCTCCTTCATTACCTCATTTAGTACTTTATTATGTTACAATACATATATCAAATTTTGAGTATTTTGGTTGAAGTTACACATATTATATATAAATACTATATTTATGAGTGGATATTGTTATTTAACAGTTTTTTTTTATAAATGGGAAGAGGAAACCTATATAACAAGGATATGAACCAAAAATCAAAGGAGGATCATAAGGGAAATTCTTGTGAGAACATGAATATGAGGATGACAATATATTAATTTATTTGTTTAGGCATAGAAATAAGTTCGTAAAAGCATATTTTGAATATCGTACGAGTCATATTCAAGAAATAATAAATAGTTTTAGTTTTAAGACATTTGTCTCAAATTATTTTAGAATTAGCTTGAATTCTAAAATTTCGTACATGAGAAGCGAATAAGAGGGTAACTCAATCACTTTCTTCACCTACCTCAATTAGTATTTTGTTATGTTACATACTTATATAAATTTCGAGTATTTTAGTTGAAATTGTATATCTATATATATAAAGGAAAAGGCAGAGAATGGTGAAACATTCAAAATACCAGAAAATGCCCTTGGTTAATGCAAACATTAAGAATTGAAATTATTAATTAAATGAGGATAATATGGTAAATTCACACAGGAAAATTGGACTCCAGAGAGGCTAGTATTATATGTAAATATCATATTTATGTATTATATATTGATTAAAAGTGCAATATATATTATTTAAGTATTATATCATTAGATATTCTTATTTAACATTTTTTTATTAATCGGAATGTGAACGAATTACTTCTTGTCACAAGAAGGCGTGAACAAATCATTGCTTGTTTTAAGTATCCCAAGTCTTCGTATATTAACTACATGTTGCTGTTATATTTCTGGAATCCAAATAGCTGCTTTTGTTTCTTCAGTTCAGATAAAAATGGGAGATGATTTTGACACTCCAAATGTCTCCTCCCACACTACTTTACTCTCTCACAAGATGAGTGCCAAACTCATAGGGTCCTCTTGAGTGAGAGAGTAGAGGAATGTGGAAGGTGATAGCTGGAGTGCCAAAATCATCTCCCTTTGAAATATATAAATTCCTGAGAAATTGAATTGAAGAAAAAGCCGAGTGGGTTACAAATGCTTAACTGCTTTAGTCTTTATCTTCCTCTTTTGCAATCCCTGAGGCAAAGCTGTGAGTTTGTTTGCCCCAATGATGGTTTAAACAAATGAAGTACTACCACATCAGTTTGTATATGAGTTGGTGTGCCTAGGATTATATGTAAAATTCATTGATAGGAAGGTCTTAAGGAGCCATTGCTTACCAAATTGGTTGTGTATCATTGAAGTAGGATGTGAGATGGTTGGTCCAGCTTTTGGTGGGGTTATTGCTTAAAGAATGTTATTTCGAGAAGCGAGAGGGTTTGGATTGAGCATGGAGACACTGCTGGATTATGAGAAATCCCTAAGTGAAGCTTCCAAGGTTCTGAAAGGAACTCAAAAATGCCAAACGTTTAGAATTCCAGAAACAAAATTGTAGCCCTCAGAATAAAAATAATCTCACTTGTCAAATTAGCTTAGGGAAACTAACACAAAATTGCTACAATGCTGCTACGGTATCCATAAACTTTACCTCCCAATCTGTTTTATAAATTGTTCGCCATTCTCCTCTACCTTACCTAACATTTTAGCAGATGAGAAAAAGAAAAAGAAAAAGAAATGCTTACCAGAACAGCAGTGACAACTGTGAAGGGTGTAGCAACTGCATGGCAAATGTTCTTGATGTTTATTACTATGTGAAAAGTTGTTTGTCCCAGAATAGGAGGCATTATAAGTTATGCCTACTCATTTTCACTGGAGGTTTCAAATTGAGTGGCAAATGTGAATTTCTGTTTTCGCTGCTATAATACAAATATTTTATGCATCCTTTCAGATGAATCTTATCATCGTGGGGATAAAATAGACAATTCTAAATTTGGGGCAGATCCTGGGTTGCCTAGTGAAGCTGCCTCTGGAGTAAAAACAGGTCAAAATGGAGGAAAAACTGGTACACCAGCATGCCACTGCAAGAAATGCCGAAGAATTGTTGCATTGCCAAAGAAATCTCTTCTTTCTCCTTACTTTTATCGGAAGAGGAAAGAAATGGAAATCTAGAGTTCTCTGATATCTCAACCACAAGGGTGAAGTGAAATGCAGAAATGTTAATGGGTATGGGCTTTCTTCTCAATACTTGACTTACTAAGTACGAGTGAACCAACTACAATGAGCAGGGCACCTGCAAACCACTGTCAAACAAGCCTTCTCATCATCAGATACGCAAAAGAAACAAGTCAACAAAAACATTTTCTCAAGGTTCTTATAATGAACAATCATTATAATTTATATATATGCAGCAACAGAAATGCATAACAGCAATCACATCTGTAGTGCTCCGAAACCGGAATGAAAATCTTTGGTGCAAACACTCCACCATTTAACAATGTCATTCGTTTATTAAATTCTATGCTTCACATTCAAAATCAAAATTGGATGCCTCGTATAAGTAACTTGACAGAGTTAACAATTTTGGCCAATTTGATCAAATTGGATGGATCCTCTGCTGTAATCAAAGGAATGTCAAACAGTCATCACTCAGAAAGAAGCATATCCTAAGCAAGCATATCAAAATGGCATGTATTGATTTACCTGAAAAGATAAGGGTTCTTGGAACAAAAAGTATCCAGCTAGACCAGAAGACAGGAAGTTTGCAGCAAAATTTGTGACAGTAGCTTGCAGAGAAGACAGAGCTTTAAGGCTGTTCACATAACATCCCCACATTGTCGCATTCAACAATATCACCAAACCATACCTAACAATCTGTTCAAACAATAAAAATTACAAATCGAGCAGGATTTTGCGATGTAAATCCAACGGTCTTAAATTCATCAAGTGTGCAAGGGAAAGGCACCTGAGGAGTGATGAGCTTCGCCGAAACGGCAGCCAGAGCGGCGTTCAGGCCGGCTGAGATTGCCCACGCGTAGCCCTTCTTGTTGTTACCCTCCATTAAGCCACCAAAATCTTCAATTTTGCAGGATGAAGGAAATTGGGTCGAGAAGATTTTGACTGGGTGGAGCGGACGACGTCATTTTGCCTAATCGTGAAACGGCATGACTGGGGGGAGCGGACAAGTCACGTGAAACTTGAAAACATGTAATCTCAACTTGACAGTGAGGCGGAGAAAAGAGGAGCAAGGCGGAGGCGCTAAGTTTTTCACGAAGAAGAAGATCAGATCTGACCCAACTTCCTTCAAAATAATACTGATTCATAGGTTATATTAAATAAATTTTTACAATGATTAATATTGGGCTCAAGTAATCCGTATTTTTATATTCACTCTATAAAATAATATATACTCAAAAAGCTTACGCTTCAATGCCTCAAGGCTTACGCCTCGTCTTGTGGGACAAAAAACGCCTTGCCTTTACGCCTCGCCTTTACGCCTTGTCTTTCAAAACATTGATCTCAAGGGACAAAATGATGGAATTTGAAAACATTGAGAAAATGCTTCCTTGATCTGTGTTATATGAGATTTTGGGGATTCGGGTTTTGTTTTTCTCATTTTCCAATGCGAACTTAGTTTAGGTGCTGAAAATATCATTCTGCATAACAGGATAAGTTGAGTTTTGACCATATAATATGAACAAAATCCCTGACTGGGAAAGTAATTACTCTTTCATCTGTTATATACGAATTGCATTTGATCATTGACAAGTTCTATGGCCATCAGCCACAAGTACCAATTTCCTTTTTGTTTTTTTTTAAGTTCTTATATATATATATTTTTTATTTAAAGAAAATTATTAGTTACTGTTATAGCTAGCTAGCTAGCTAGTTCTTACCTAACTGAATCCGACCGGGGGCCATGATGGACATTGAAGAAAATTTCTGTTTGACATATTTGTTCCTTCTGGTTGTACAGTAGAGAAACTTTTAGCCACATTCATTCCTTTAATAGTCATGTTCATCTGTTCCAAAACCTAACTGATTCCAAAACCTGATGATAATATCACTCAGACACTTCATCTGTTCTCACTCAGAGGTTTTACTGACAGAGAAACCGTCAGTCTTCTAGGTACTCTACTCACAAATTCTGTTCCTTCTTCTTCTTCATTTATTATGTTTGGAGCTGAAATAGATTAACCAGTCTTGACATATTCTTCCCTTCTGATTTTTTTGTTTTGTTTTGTTTTGTTTCATATCTGTAGGAGGGCACAACATTGGGAAGATTGGATGTGAGTTCATTCAGTCTCGCCTTAACAACTTCAAGGGGACGGGGAAACCAGACCCAACTGTTTCTCCTAGTTTCCTCAATGAGATGAGAGTTTTCTGTGAAGACAATGGTAACAAGAAGAGTAGCCAAGGATCACCCATGGCAGCCACCATGGCGTCTCCCATGGAATTCCCCACGGCAGCTCCCATGGCAGCACCCATGGCATCATCCCCAATGGCATCAAGGGGCATGAGTGAGAAGCCTGCGCAGAGGGGGATGCCATACTTTCAGCAACTGTCATCATCTGTATCGTCTGGGGCAGGCTTTGACACTCATTACTACCAGAGCTTGTTGAGAGGCAGAGGACTTCTCTTTGCTGATCAGCAATTGATGGCTAATGAGAGGACAGCCAGATTGGTGAGAGCTTATGCTTCAGACGATGGATCAACCTTCCGGATGGACTTTGCCCGGGCAATGATGAAGATGTCTAACCTTAATGCACTCACTGGATCTCAAGGTCAGGTCCGATTAGAATGCACTCTAGCTAGCTAGCTAGTTCTTACCTGACAGAATCCGACTGGGGGCCATGATGGAGATTGAAGAAAATTTCTGTTGAAATATTTGTTCCCTCTGGTTGTACAGTAGAGAACCTTTTAGCCATGTTAGACCACATTCATTCCTTTAGCCATCTTTAATAGTCATGTTCATTTGTGAATTGTTAGTACCTGCAGATATATAGCAGCAAGCAAAGAAAGTTTAACTACAGAATGTTAATCCCCTTCCCGCCTATGTAAAGTTGAATTTTTCTGATTTGTGAAAAACTCAAGGACTAAGGTGATTGTTTTCTTTTTGCCATATACAAGATGGGATTTTCTTTTTTCTTTTTCTTTTTTAAAAATCCATGTCCATGTCCGAGACTTCATAATGATGGAACTCAACTTGAAAATAATTTTATTAACTATTGAAGCTTGTAAAACTTACAGAAATCCTTGAAAAGGCCTTTATTGAATGCCACTCAAAAGACACTCAAACCTCACAAGTGTTATCTCAGAGTTTAGTAGTCTGCTTTAACTCTTGGGTAAAACTGCTTTAACTTTTTGCTTTAGGCAGAAAATGCTGAAAGGCTGCTTTTACTCAGGGGAATCTGCTTTAACTATGCTTATTTTACTTTAACTCTGGTGAAAGCACTTTAACTCTACTTTCGGCTTCTTTAGCTGAAAGGCTAGTCCTCATTTAAATCATATGGGTCTTGACTGTCAGGGTAGTCTGCCCATCTGAACTTTGGCGTAGATTGATTTGGCTTTTGACTGGAAGATGACTGGGACTTGGGGCTGGCCTCATCGCTGTCATCATTATTCATTTGGGTGACCTGGGCAAGGATTTGTTCTGCTAACTCTTTTAACTCTTTCTTTGACTTTCCCTGGAGGGATGAATGGGAACTGCTTGGGGAGGCAGCTTTAACTGGTGCTGGCGCCTAGAGGGGCGGAAACTTTGTGTTAACTTGGTAGATAATTCTGTCAATACCAAACCTATCCCACCATTTGACTGAAAAGTGGCGAGACAAAACTCTGGTATCCCAATTAACTTGATAATTCCATTTCAGAATCCAAGGGACTTTATACTTGGCCATGAAATGCAGAAGTGTGGGGAAGAACTTGTCTGACTTTTGAAACTTATATTTTTGACTGAAGTAATTGATTGACTGTTGGAGATAAACTGGAATGATTTCCCAAAGGGGGCCATGGACTTCCCACCAACGAAGAAACCAAAAAGGAAATTGACTCTTGAATTTACTATCGAAATTTATGAACCAGGAGTGACTAAAATTAGGATGCTGGTAGAAGAAAATTATATACTAGGCATCGATGTAGTCACCATAATTGTAACTGAGTTTAGACTGAAGGGGTAACTGATCATAGGGGTGTTTACTCCATTCTTCTTGATTGAGAATCTGTTTGACATAGAGGGAATGGAAAAGGGTAACATTGGGGTTATCCGTATCTTTGATTGGCTTAATATCAATTGACTGGGTTTCATAGAGGATATCTCTGTAAAAATTAATAGACTTGGAAGGATGACTCGGGAAATAATGGAGATTGGGAGGGAAATAGTGTTTAGCTATGCTAACTGGGTCGGCTAGATTGTCATAGATTGACTCGACTATGAAAAGATGACAATGACTCTTTGAAGAATAGGGGGACTTCTTCTGGGTAACTGAAGGTGTGACTGGGTTTGAACTTTGAACTGGTGCAGGAGGAGTAACTACAAAGGGGTCATAATTGGAAACTAGGGCTGACTGGTAATTTGGGCTTAAAGAACCTGGGCTCAAGGGGTTGAATCTGTTGTTAACTGGAATTGGAGAATATCCCGGGAAGGGGACGACCTGGGAGCTTGACTCTGGTTTAACTAGATTCATGGAGCCGGGAGGGATTCTGGGTTGACTCGGGCTTGGATGACTCTGGTCTTTTTGTTTGTCTTTTGACTTGGACATTTTGACTCTTGATTTTCCTGCAAGAATTCTATGGTAAGAAAATTAGGGATATTGTTTTCACTTCCTCTCAAATATTCTAACTCAAAATAAAAAAACACTCAGAATGGCCTGCCAACGTGCAAAAATTTGTTTACTTGCAATATTTTGAACATATTTTTCCAAAACATGCTTTGCTAACTTGCAATCAACTCTAACTAAAAACTTTTGATTTAATAAATCATCTTGAAATTTACTAATGCATAATACAATAGATAAAATTTCTTTTTTAATAGTACTATAGTTACTCTGTGACTTTGTCCAAATACCAGAATGGAATCGGACGATTTGCTCGGGTGACTCAGGGGTGACTCTTTGTTTTAGGATACCGCCGTATCCAGACTCAAAAGCTTCGTACACATGGTCCACAACTCAATTATTCGATCTATTGGTCCTATTGTTACATTTTGTCAATGTTGCCGTGAAATGTAACAGTAGGACCAATGGACCAATAATATAGAGTTTATGAACCATGTAAACGAATAATTTAGTTGAGGGATCAAAATGTAACTCGAGTATAAATTTAAGGACCATTTGAGTAAATAACCCTAAAAAAAATGACTTCATACTGATCTCACCAAATTACACCCAGAATATAAAAACCAGTTTTCATTTTAAAAGTTATCAAACCAAACATGCATGGATATATCTAAATTATATAAAATGGATTGTGATGGGAATTATCCAACCAAAAAAGAAAAAGAAAACTAGTTTTTATTATAAAAGTTATCAAACCAAACTTGCAATATATCCAAATGTGCAAAATGTATATCTAAACAGGTAGGATATGGTATGTATATCATCACCGGATAATTCAACAAAATCAATTTCATTACGTATATGTGTTTTCATTCTTTAATATTGAATACTTTTTTTTTTTCCAAATTTTTAGTTATTGAATATTAGAAATTATTTTTTGGGCCTAAAATCTAGGAAGCAAAGAAGTCGGTTTCCTAAGTCTATATAACTAGGTGGAACCTTCAAACCTTTTCAAAAAAATGGAAAGAAAAAAAATCGTTGGAGCAGTTACATTCGAGACTTCTCAAAGTTAGGAGAAGGAGTTGCACCGAATTTCGAGTTAAGTTGCTTTCGGTGAATTTCAACTTCATTTCAACTTTCCGCGGCAAGAAGCATAGCTAAGGTAAATATGCACAACAATACTGAGTGTTTCTTATTGCATGATTCTCAATTTGATGTTGCTATTGGTTTCTATGAATCTTGAAACTCTGGGTTTTTCATTTTGATGCAACAGTTTCGTTTCTTTTTTTTTTTTCTGGTTCAAGTTGTTCTTTCATGGTTTTTAACGCTTTGGAATCTGAAAACTCCATCTGGAAATTTTGAGAAGCTACCCTGCTGCTCATTTAGATATATGATGCTTTTGACATGATGTTTATGAGTTTTCTCAAATTGGTTTTGATTTCTTCGAGTCTGTCAAAATGATTAGGTTTGGTCTCGTGGTTCCATAGGTTTATCAAAATCAAACTGAATAACTCAAGAACTACTGTGATTGTTTTCTTTTTGTCATACACGATTAGGGTTCATACATCATTTCTTCTTCCGCAAGGATTAATTCTTATGGTTTTTATCTCACTAACACACCCAAAATATTTAAAAAATAATAATAATAATTAAAAATAATTTTTTTTTTTTAAAAGGGAGCTTCACTAATATACCCAAAATGGGAGCTGAAATTATAAAAAAAACCCCATATGAAAAACACTTCATAAACACACCCAAAACCCATTTATTAAATAACAAATTAGTATTAAAGTTCCAATATATTACAAGAATTGCCACTATCAAGCCCAACAGAAAAAAACTCAAAAAGCACCCAAAACAACCCCAGCCCAAACTTATAAACAAGCCCAAATATTTTACCATCTCAAAACAGTAATATAGTTCAAAAAAATGGAAAACAAAACAGTAATAAAGGGCTTCTGTTTTGTAGTTCCTCAAGCTCCTTCGGGCAACCCTCCTGAAGAGCGACCTGCAGATCATCATATGCCATAAAACGGTGGTGCAGATCGCTCTTCCACTGCTTGTACCTCTCACCAAAGAGTCTGTTGACATACGCCAACGACTCATCGGGGAGGTTCTCTAAATTGTAGTTCGCCTGCAATACATTAATTATATTCATTAAGTATTAGAAATATATAAAATTTGAAAGCAAAACAATTAAAAGGCGTACATACCGACAGCTGTCCGTGCACCACCGTCCGCATCTCGTCAGGCATGACCTTCCAAGACTTCCATTTCATTGGACAATGGGTCCGAACGACGTGACCAATGTCGTGGGCCAATGAGCTATGTTGGTCCGCCGTTGGTGCAGCTCGATGTCGCTCGTTGTATCCGATGTTGACACGACTGTTGGTCACCCGGGTGGCCTTCGCCGTCTTCAACTGGCGACAAGGTCCTCGAGTGTTGTTCTTGGCTGCAAACACATATAACATTAATATTAAATATATAATCCTACTAAAATATTGGTCTGAAACAGCTGGAGTTGAAGGAAATCTTTACCTGGATGTGAATCCGACGCACCAGCAGCAGAGGGCGAAGTGGTGTCGGTCATATTGGGGGGGCGATGACGTCGCCTGGCGCTAACAGGTTGCGCCACTGAGGACTCAGATGACATCGCCACATGGGAGACGTGAGGAGAAACCGGCATAACGTCCACCTGTGGTGGAGCAGTGGTAGCCGACATCGAAGTCGGGGGAGGCAAAGGCTGTGCAGTCGTTATCACCTTACGACTTCTGATAAGGTCCGACATCTGCACGAAACAAGAATTTAAAGTACCTCCTTGGCCAAAAATTTATAATTTATAACACAAAAAATTTATAAAAAAAAAACCCCAACAACTAATGAAGAACAAATTCAATATTAAACATATTCATTCACCAAATACCAACAAATCAAATTGTAAAAACTCATGGAGTCCCCAAATGCTGCAGTATCAAGTAGCAATAAATAAAAAAATCAATCAAGAAAACTTAAATCCTTGATATACTAGAATAATTTCTACCTAAATAAAAAAGAAAAACACATCATTCCATTCTGTGAAGCAAACCCAAGAACCTCAATTCCAAACAAATCAAGATTTACAAAATTAAATGGATAAATGCAATATGAACAATAAAACAAACCCAAGAACCACAATTCCAAAAAATTTCAGATTGACAGAATTAGAAACCTACGGGATTTTGACATATACAATCGCTGTTTTGCTATCAAATATTACAATTTCAACACCTCCAATCAAATCTGAAATCAAAAGCCAATACAAAAAGGAAATTGAAACATAAAATCCTAACCAACCATCAAACTAAGCAATTTCAACACTTACAAAATAAATTCAGAAATCGAAACAGCAAAACAAAATCACAAATGCATTAACAAAATTTAAACAAAAAGGAAACAGAAATTATACCTTCCCACAGACAGCGGATGCGAGAGGCAGTGGTGGTGACTGCTAGCGTGAGGGGAAGATGGAGATGGCGACAGAGACACGCAGAGGGAGGAGACCGTGGGATTTCATCGATGGTGGGTTCGGGTTGGACAGAGAGGGAGAGAATTTGAGGTCAGTGAGGGTTTGTGGTTTGGTTAGGGGGCGTCGATGGTGGGGGGGGGGGGGAGTTTGGGTTGGAGAGAGAGGGAGAGAATTTGAGGTCAGTGAGGGGGAAAGGGAGAGAGGGTTTGTGAAGTTAGGGGGAGTAGACGGTGGGGGGGGGGGGGGGGGGGGAAGTTTGGGTTGGAGAGAGAGGGAGTGAATTTGAGGTCAGTGAGGGGGAAAGGGCTAGGGTTTGTGACGGCGCAGGCACGGCTGGATGGGGAGGTCTTGGGGCTGGCCGTTGCCGGCGGTGGTGGTTTGGACGTTTAGGAGGGCACGGCTGGAGGAAGACTGAGGGATTTTCGCGGAGGAAGACAGAGTGAAACAGAGAGTCGCGTACTTAAGAAAAAATATTCAGGACCTTGCGCGACGAGCCCTCATGACGTTGCGCAATTCAATATTTCAACCTTGCGCGACGTAAAAGGAAACAGATGTCGTGCGAAATCGATAATTCAACCTTGCGCGACGTACATAAAACAGACGTCGCGCAAATAATTTTTAATACCCGGGAAATGAACATCCAAAATTTCAGCACTTTGCGCGACGTAAATACCACACCCGTCGCGCAAACCCTGAACCCTTGAACCCTAAACCCTAAACCCTGAACCATAAACCGTAAACCCTAAGTGCTGAAAATTATAACATTGCGCGACGAACTGATCCGTCTGTCAATATTTTTCGCGACGTACAATATTATGGCGTCGTGCAAAGTGCTATTGTGCGACGAAATAATGCGTCTCGCAAACGTTTTCATTTATAACCGTTGAATATTTTGTCCCATTTCTAGATCTCTGAATATTTGTTATTTGCGATTTTTGGAGTATACGATCTCACCGTATATACAAACACGTTTGACGATTGGATCGTTGAAACGAGTTTCGTATAATGCGTATGCCATCACAACAATATATTCTCTAACAATTAAGAGTTTATTTATACTTTCGTTATATATAGGTTAAGATTTTGTGGTATCCACTAGTGTAAATCATTTAAATTGAAGATCAAATTCAGTGATTGTATTTATATAGGGTTAATAAGTGTAGTTGTAAAAAATTATAAAAATCGGAATTAAAATAACCGTTAAATCGTGATTTTTCATTTATAACCGTTGAAAATTTTTGTTCGTTACAAGATCTCTGAATGTTTGTTTTTTGCGATTTTTGGGGTATACGATCTCGCAGTATATACAAACACGTTTGATGGTTGGATCGTTGAAACTAGTTTTGTAGAGTTGAAGGAACTCTTTTTAGTTTCAAAATATATTTCGCGCATTTGTCTTCCCAGTTCTCTCCTAGTCAGAGAAACATGCGTTTCTGCGCAACGAAGGTCGTGACCAATTTACTGAGATTTATAGTGTAATTATTTGAGCTGCAAATGCAATTTGTTATAATATTTTCTATTATTTCACAATACTTGCAGATTTTTTTGGAATTCTCCAATTCTTGTGCGACGACACTGTTCCTTTGTTGCGCAAAACATCTATACGAGACGAATATGCATTTATTCGTCGCTTTCTGAATAACATTGCGACGAAGAGGTCTGCCTCCGTCGCGCAAATATGTTTTTTTTATTTATAATTTCATGATATTTGTTATAATTTGTGATTATTGTAAACAACCTTTTGCGACGAAAATAAGTTATTCGTCATGCAAACTATAAGAAATATCATCTCTATTATTTCATGATATTTTTCATAGATTTCGAAATGATATTGCGCGACGAATATATTTCGTCGTCGCGCAAACTATTTTAGCATGCACAAATATTAGCACGCAAGGAAGGATGCCCTCCCTTAAACCAGCAGGCGCACCCACTTTCTTTCCTTCATCAGATTTGGCCATGGAAAGAGGAAGAAAGAGGAGAAGGAAGATGGGTGAAAAAGGGAAGTTCCCCTCTGAGGCAGCCGCTGGAAGAAGCCTGGAGCACCCAAAATCTCTGATTTTGTGGGATTGGGCAGAGCTGACTTTGCCCCCATGAGGTAAGTCAAGAAGGAGGAGAAGAAAGGAAGAAGAAAGCCTAGCTAAGTTGGGAAGAAACCATTAGGGTTTCTTGGAGAAGAACAAACCCCAGCAACTATAAATAGAGCCTCTTCTACCCAACACAACACAAAACCCACACTTCAGAGAGCAAGCTTCCTCTCTCTCACCTGCAAACTCAGTAATTTTCGTGCTTTTTTGGCCCATTACTCTTATTTCCCCCATTTTTCCCCTTCTGGCAGGCTGCTCAGAGTCACTACCAAGCTACCGGAAGTTACACTCAAGCCACCCATTCCTTTATTTTCCCTCATTCTCAGCCAAACCTCTCTGCAAATCCTTCATTTCCTACCTTAATACCTATTTTCCCCTAAGAATATTCAGTTTTCTCTCAAGTGCTAGACCCATGATAATTTTTCTCCCATGCCATAATCTTCTCATGCAAAACTAGAAGATTTATCTGTAATTTGTTGTTATTTTTATTTGTGAAGGTAACCAAGGAGTCTCCTGAGGTGTCATCACCCTTTCGAGACATCTTTGGGGCTTAATCTTTGAACTCAGATTCAAGGGGGACATTTGCATTAGACTGCTCCTTACAGCAGCTCAGCCCACCTGCTGCTGCCGAAAGAAAAAGTCCCCTATATAATTTGCCGCCTTGGACATGCATGAAAAAAGAGTACATAATGATGACTGTTTTGATAACTGAGGATCCTGGCAGGTCAATCGATGTGTACTTAAGGCCGTTCGTTGATGAGCTCAAGGATTTATGGACAAATGGTGTGCGCACGTACGATAAATCTACTGGGAATATATTCACTTTGCAGGCGGCAGTTATGTAGACTGTGAATGATTTTCCGTATATGCAATGGTGTCGGGGTGGAGCACAAAGGGTTATATGGCATGCCATGTATGCAAGGAAGATGTGACTTCTGGTTGGCACGCTGGAAAAGTGTGTTACCTTGGGCATCGAAGATGGTTGCCATGGGACCACGAGTGGCGGGAAAAGGATAAAGAGTTCGATGGGAACAAAGAGCGTCGCGCAAGACCTAGAGAATCGTCCGGTGATCAGATCTTGGAACAGCTTAACCGTTTGGATTTTGGTCCGTTCGGGAAAACAGTTAGTAGGACCAGACCTGCTACACATATGAATTGGACGCACAAGTCTATGTTTTTTGAGCTCCCATATTGGTTGAAACTAAAATTGAGGCACAATCTCAACGTTATGCATGTTGAGAAAAATGTGTTTGACACATTGATGGGAACGATTCTAGATATCAAGGAGAAGACAAAGGACACGATAAAAGCTCGTCTTGATTTGGAAAGAATGGGCATACGAAGGGGTTTATGACTGAAAAGGGGCAGTGATAAAGCTATAAGGGATCTTGCATTATTTTTCATGAAACCGAATGACAAAAAAGAGTTTCTACAATTTGTATCATCTGTAAAGTTTCCTAACGGGTATGCTTCTAATATCGTACGTTGCGTGAATGTTGACAGGGGTAAATTTACTGGACTCAAAAGCCATGACTGCCATGTGTTTATGCAACGCCTACTTCCTGTGGGGATTCAGCACCTATTGCCAGCAGATGTAGTCAATCCAATCATACTGTTGTCCAGATTTTTTTCCCAACTGACAGCAAAAACGCGAAAGACAGACATTGATCAATTGCGCCATGACATTGTCCAAGTCTTATGCAAGTTTGAGATGATATTCCCTCCGGCTTTCTTCACAAGTATGATTCACGTGATGGTTCACTTGCCAGAAGAGGCATTGCTTGCTGGTCCAGTCAATTATCGTTGGATGTATCCAATAGAAAGGTATATAATCCTCATCATTTCTGTATGCATCTTTCTCTCATGCTTGGTACTTGCTAATTTGCATTTTTTTGTTTTAATTTGGCAGGCTTCTTGGAGAGTTGAAAAGAAGCGTACGCAATAGAGCGAAGCCCAAAGGATCAATTGTAGAGGCTTGGGTTCAATATGAGGCGCTTACTTTCTGTGGGATGTATTTAAAGGATGTGGACACGGCTTTCAATCGACCTCAGCGCAATAATGACGGAGGTGTGAGAAATGAGCAACTTTCTGTTTTTTCCCAAAGCGCACGACCCTTTGGAGATCCTGTACGAGGAGAGTCGTTTTCCAAAAATGACATGGAGGTAGCGCATTGGTTCGTATTGAACAATTGTGATGAGATAATGGCATACTTCGATGAGCATGAAGAGATGATGGAGCGAGAACATCCATCACATTTGTATTTCAAGAAACACCGTGAATTATTTCCAAAATGGTTTTTGGAATATGTAAGTTATAAGTGTTGTGTAATTGACATATATATTGTAGTATTTAATTTTCTCAAACTAATATGTGAATGTTTTTTTTTATAATATTAGGTGAATAAGTTGAAATCAGATAATTCCCCCACTTACAATGAAGAGATATATAACTTGGCATTCGGCCCAATTCGGGCTGAATTATTCTCGGGTTGCCATGTTAACGGCGTCAAGTTTTTAGGGACTGCACGAGATGACAAGTTGTGTACGCAAAACAGCGGGGTCTATGTTCCAGGTGGAGGCGAAAGTACGGACATTGATTTCTATGGCAAACTCACAACTGTCGTGCAATTGCTTTACAAAGACCGATACCAAGTGATCATGTTTAAGTGTCGATGGTTTGATACGAACCCAAATAGGCAGGGAAGTATTAAAATCGATCATGGGTTACTATCTATGAACATGAGCAGAACTTGGTATGATGACGACCCTTACATTTTGGCAAACATGGCAAAACAGATTGTCTATCTAGATGACCCTAAAGCAGGGAGCGGGTGGAAAGTTGTTCAGTAGATGGATCAGAGGAATGTGTATGCTATACCAGAACTAGACCCATCTGACAACGACGTCGACGTCGCTGACCAACGTTTTGAATCTTCCATGGAACATGATGCAGAAACACTTCTAGATACAACTGTCGTACAAGAACCCTTTCAGCTTGAAGGAGTGTCTTCAAGAGAAATACCGATTCAGTCAATTACAATTGACCTCGGTTTTCTTCCGCGATACGATCCAACCGTGGGCCCGAACAACGATGATGATGTACTTATGGAGGAGGAGGAGGAGGAGGAGGATTGGGAGACCCAAAGTGATCATAGCGACGATAACAAAGATTATTATAGTTCAGATGATGAATAATGTAATTTATTTGCGAGTTGCCATGTAAAACATAGTAATGTGATATTATTTGTAATTTAATAATGTTAGTGTAAAGATTTTGGCAAGTATGCTTGTTTGAATATATATACTTGTTATATCCATGGATTAGGCATCAAAATAAGCTTGATGTTGAAAATTTGGTAGTACGAACCCAATTTGGTGTTGATGTTGAAAATTAGGCATCAAAATAAGCTTGACGTTGAAAATAAGTACTTGTTATATCCTTGGAATTGATGTTGACAATTTGGTAGTTTTTAAAATAAGCTTGATTATAATGGCATATTTTGTGGTGCTTCGTGACTCAAATCCACAAACGTACATATTTTTTTTATAATCAATTGTACCTATGTTCAAATTTCAACTTCCATTTATCTAATTTTTAGTTATCTATCCTAAAAATGCCTAAGTTTTTCTTTGTAAGAGTGAGAGTGATTCCTCCATTGAAACAAATTATAGTTTGACACATATTTATATATATTTTGTTATACTTTTGATGAGTTATTTCGATTGTGTTTCACGTCACGAAAAAAGACTACTTAGAAGGAAAGAGCCACTTTAGCTACCACATCCACTTGCTTTTTTATTTATATGGCCTCAGGTTCTGCATTACGAGATCATAGCAAAGAAAAAAAAATGGCATGATCAGAAGAATTTGTAAAAAAAAAAAAACAACTGGGACCTATTTGCGTGACGAATAATAGTATAGCGTCGCGCAAGGAAACTTTGAGGGACGAAGGAAAACTTCGTCGCGCACTAACAAAAATTAAAAAAAAGACCGGTCGTCGCCATTAACCCGACCGGTCGCAGAACAATCTGTGCAAAAACGACCGATCGTAACTTCTCTCCGACCAGTCACCGATATTTGCGCGACGAATAATATTGTTTCGTCGCACAAGGAGAGTTTGCGGGACACATATTTTCGTCGCGCAAAGTAGAAATACGCACATAATTGTTCGTTGCGCAAAGTAGAGTTTGCATGAAGATTCTGAGTGACCCTTGCGCGACGAGAACTTTATGCCGTCGCAAATGCACAGTTTGTCGGACGAAAATTGTTCGTCGCGCAAAGTAGAATATGCAAAACAATTATTCCTATGCCTTTATTTTAATTTTGCCATCTAAATCATATGTTTTTCATTGATTTTAGTGAAGCTCATCATTCATACCCTTTTAATTATGGGAGTGGTAGAGGAGAATCTTTTTGTAGGGTTGTCAACTTCCCTACGAAGAGAAGTTATGGTTGAAGACTTGAAGATCAAAAGCGTTGTGATGTGTTTCAAAGTTGAGGGAAATCTATAGTTTACTTTATTTCCAACTTTAAAACTTTAAAACACAACTTAAACTTGTGAAACACATCACAGCGCTTGCAAGAATATAGATTTCAGTCAATTACATTTGAAAATGCATTTTGTTACAATTATAAACCGTTTGAAGATAATGTGGGAAAATATCAACCTTGCGAGACGAATACAATATAAGAATATTCGTCGCTCAAAGTCGTCAAAATAATTAAATAAAATAGATAATTTTTCATATTTTAAGTTTCACTTTGCGCGACGAAGTCATAGTATTGTCGCATATATCATTTTTGCGCGACGATATAAGAATATTCGTCGCTCAAAGTCATCAAAATAATTAAATAAAATAAATAGTTTTTCATATTTTAAGTTTCACTTTGCGCGACGAAGTCATAGTATCATCGCATATATCATTGTTGCGCGACGATATAAGAATATTCGTCGCTCAAAGTCGTCAAAATAATTAAATAAAATAAATAGTTTTTCATATTTTAAGTTTTACTTTGCGCGACGAAGTCATAAACCATTTGCAGTATTGGTCGCGCAAAGTCTTTAAGAAATTGAACGAGGATATCCATTACTGTAAATATTTTAAAATGAACATCGAATTCAGTCATTGTATTCATATGGGGTCAAGGTGTGTAGACGTAAAAAATCATCAAATTTGGAGTTAAATTAACCGTTAAATTGTGAATTTTCGTTTATAACCGTCGAAAATTTTGGTCCCGTTACATCATCTATGAATGTATATAATTTCCAATTTTTGGCGTGTA
This sequence comes from Prunus campanulata, assembly GCA_034190965.1. Classification (NCBI taxonomy): domain Eukaryota; kingdom Viridiplantae; phylum Streptophyta; class Magnoliopsida; order Rosales; family Rosaceae; genus Prunus; species Prunus campanulata. The sequence goes on along the minus strand of CM067214.1, from coordinate 9,836,136 downwards.
AGATCTCTAAGTATAAACGAACAAGTCTGCCGGTTGGATCATTGAAACTACTTTTGTAGAATGCATGTGTCATGAAAACATTATATTCAAAAAAATGAAGAGTTTTTGTATACGTTTGTTAAACATAACATACGATTTTGTGGTATCCACTAGCGTAAAAATTTTTAACTGACGATCAAATCTCGTCATTGTATGCATATACAGTAAAGGAGTGCCCCCGTAAAAATTCATCAAAATCGGAGTTAAAAAAACCGTTAAATCGTGATTTTTAGTTTGTAACCGTCGAAAATTTTGGTCTCGTAACATCATCTATGAATGTACATTTTTTTCAATTTTTGGCGTGTACGATCTCTAAGTACAAATAAACAAGTTTGGCGGTTCGATCGGTGAAACTAGTATCGTACAATGCGTAGCCCCATTAAAACTTTATATTCACTAACATTTCCAAGCTTTTATATTGTTAACTTTTTATAACTGTACACACGCCTTGCGCGATGAACATATCACGCCTCCATCGCGCAATGTAGTTCTTCAAGGATCAGGGTTTGGGGCTTAAGGTTTAGGGTTTAGGGTTTAGGATTGCGCAACGATTTAGGATTTTCGTCGCGCAAGTTCTCAAATATTCGGCGGGTCGTATCCCGCCCATTAAAAGGTCTCTGAGCAACGCCGTTTATTCCTTCCGTCGCGCAAAGTTAAAATTTCTAACTTTGCGCGACGCATTTTTTATTCGTCACGCAAGGCCGCAACCATTTTGTGAAAAAAACGCGCACTTTTGTTCTGTCTTCAACCTCTCTCATTGTCGAACCCTAAACCTCTCAGCCCCTTCTTCGAACCAGACCCAGATAACTCGCACCCGCTCTCTCTCCTTCATCCCCTCTCATCCCTCTCTTCCGCTCTCTCCTCCGTCCCCACTTATCCCTCTCAATCCCTCTCTCCTCCGTCCCCTCTCATCCCTCTCAGTCCCTTGCTCCTCCGTGCCGCTCTCTCTCCTTTATCCCCTCTCATCCCTCTCTCCTCCGTCCCCTCTCAATCCCTCTCAGTCCCTGCGCTCCTCCGTCTCCGCTCATCCCTGTCAGACAGCGGCCCCCCTCTCTCTCTCTCGCTCGCCACCGCCGGACTTGCGTGCTCTCCGATCTCCCTCGAAACCCACTCGGTAAAATTCCCAACTCTAGCCCCGATTAATAATTTCAATTTTGAATTTTTATTCCTGAAATTTTTGGATTAAGTTTGGAATTGTATATTTGTATATTTGTTTTGCTGTTTCAATTTTTATATTTATTTTGTAAGGGTTTAAATTGCTTAGTCTGATGGTTGGTTAGGAAGCTATGTTACAATTTTGTTTTTGTATTGGATTTTTATTTTTGATTTCAGATTTGATTGGAGGTGTTGAAATTGCATTGTCGTGTTGGATTTGTGAATTTGTAGGTGTATTGCTGTTACATTTCAGATTTGATTGCACAATCTTCTGTTTTTTGTATTTTGATTACTATGTAGGTGTTTAAATTGCTTAGTCTGATGGTTGGTTAGGAAGAGAGTTGTTTTAATTTTGTTTGTGAATGTGCTTCTATTTCTGTTTCTGTTTTTTTTATAAAAAATATATATAAGAATACATGTTTCAGTTTTTTTAAATATTGAATTTGTTGTTTCAGTTTTTTTAAGGATGTTTTTCATTTTAAGACCTTATCACTTGTGCAGATGTCAGACTTTATCAGACGTGGTAAGACGGTCATGACTCCACAGAGTTCAGCTCCCCTGACTGCGGTGTCAGCCCCCACTGCTGCAGCACAGTTGCACGACATGCTAGTTTTTCCCACCGTCACGCAGGTGCTGATGTCATCGGAGTCATCAGTGGCGCAACCAATAAGTGCTAGGCGGCGTCACCGCCCTCCCAGCACGACTGACACCATTTGACATCTGCTGCTGGTGCATCGGATTCACAACCAGGTAAAGATTTCCTTCAAGTCCAGTTTTTTCGGACCAATAATTTTATTACGATTTGTTATTTAATGTTAAATTTATATTTCTTTGCAGCCAAGATGAACACCCGAGGACCTTTTCGCCAATTGAGGACGGCCAAAGTCACCCGGGTGACCAACAGTCGTATCAACATCGGATACGATACGCGGCATCGGGCTGCACCAACGGCGGACCAGCATAGCTCCTTGGCCCACGACATTGGATCCGTCGTTCGGACTTATTGCCCGATGAAATGGAAGTCTTGGAAGGTCATGCCTGACGAGGTGCGGAAGAAGGTGTTCGGACAGCTGCCGGTATGTATTCTATACCTTTTAATTGTTTTCCCTTCAAATTTTATTTCTAATACTTCATGTATGTAATGAATTTATTGTAGACAAACTACAATTTAGAGAACGTCAGTGAGGAGTTGTTGGCGTACGTCAACAGATTATTTGCTGAGCGGTACAAGAAATGGAAGAGCGACCTGCACCACCATTTTCAGGCATATGATGATCTGTAGGTCGCTCTTCAAGAGGGTTGCCCGAACGAGCTTGAGGGCTGGGAGGATAGTTGGTAGTGGCTCTGCGGGCATTTTCAAGAGGCCGATTATGTGGTATTTTTTTATATTAAGTTGAAACTTGTTATACGTTTCTTACTAATGTGTATTTAATTTTTTATATTTCATTTCACTTTCAACTAATACGTTTTATTTTTTGTATAACAGAAGAAGGCCAAAGCAAATAAGGGCAATAGGCAGAGGAAGGCTCTTCTCCACCATTTAGGTTCCAGACCCTTCACCTATAGGATGGAGGCGCGGCACTGGGTAATAATAAAGTCTTTTATTTTTATTTTTTAATATGTCATTAATATGAAATTGTTTTTTTTCGCACTAACATTTTTCTTATCTTGTTCAATTTAAGGGGGGGTCCAAATTCCCAGAGATTGACGTCTTTGGCGACGTTTATGTTCGACCTGGGAATGAGTTGGCGGAGTCCCTTCATGTAAGTAGCCTTTAATTTAAATTATTATCTTACGCGTTCAAGTTTTATGGTTATTATATGAATGTTTTACTTAATATTTTATGTTATGTTCAACAGACGACGATGATTGAGAAGAGCTAGTTGGTTCTTCAGGAGTCCGCCTCCCAGCTTCCTCCGGATATGCCGCTCGAGTCCGTGGCTCCTCCACAGGATGCAGGCAGTGGCGGACCCAGACTTTCGTTCATCTGGGGGCTTAAAAAAATTCAACTAATATATAATCAAACAAAAAATATTTTAAACTTTGAATATTAATAGCATTGTCTAATAAATAAATTTACAACTGTCCTCGACGACTTTTCATATTCTGAAAACGTTGCATAATAAGCTCATTATCAATACTATTCAATATGTCTTTTTCAAGATATACTACCAAGCAATCATTCATCCATTGGTCTCCCATTCGATTACGCAATCATTCATCCTCGACGAGTTTGATTTGTTGGACTGCAGACTTTTGTCAAATAACGAGTTTGGCGGCTGAGTTCTCCACAAAATTACAAAGTGAGTGAACTAAGTGGGATCTCTATTCTTCTTTTTTAACATAGGGTTTAGGGTTTTTCTTTTTTAATATAAGCTTTGGGCTTAAAGTGTATGTATTGAATGGGCTATGTGGGGGCTTTACTTAAGAATGACTTAAAAATGATTAAAAATAATGAATTTAAATGGAATTATATGGTTAAAGCTTTTTGGGTAAGTGTGGGCAGCTGCCCACACTTGGCTTTCATTGGGTCCGCCAGTGGATGCAGGGTTTCAAATCCTGACTAAAACCTTGGATCAGACTCTCGGGAGGCGCCCAGGGACATATTGTCGAGGGATGGGAAATGTCAGGCAGCGGCCACCTAGACCCCGTGAATCATCGGAGTCAAACGAAGAGGTGACTGCTTTGAAGACAGAGGTGGCCGAGCTCAAGGGTCATTTGTCACATCTTCTACAGTCCCTCGCTCACTCTGGCATTTCAATCCCGCCTTTTCCTCCCTCGTCGACCTCCGAGCCCTGCCAACTCGAGCATAGCCACCACACCTCTCCCCCAGTCCACAATGTCCAGACCTCCGAGCCGCATTTGCCAGACGACAATGTAGATCTTGGAGGGTTGTTTGATTAGATTTTAACTTCATCTTAGCCTTCCAAGCACCATAGTTGTGGCCATCGAAGTATGGGGGATGTGCAACAGAACCAGTGGCACGATCCATCCTGAGGTATGTTAGATCTTGCTGAGTATGTCCAACAACCTGCTCTGATACCAATTGAAAATACATGTAGGATGACTAACAATGCCTAGAGGGGGGTGAATAGGCCAATTTAATATTATAATCAATAAACATAAAATAAACTTCGGTAGCAGGATTGATATGGCTTATCAATCCTGAAACGTGCTGGGCATAAAGTAAAAGAACACGCAGATAATTATTTTACGTGGTAAAACCCCACCTCTGGGGAAAATCCACGGGACTCCTCAGTCCAACACAAATCCACTATAGAACGATGATTACAAGAAGTACTCACACACTTATCCTAGACACATTCTAGATAATGTTTACCGACTTCTTCGTAACTCAACTTCTGTCACAGGATGATCTTCGACACTCCTTATGTTGAACGTAATACTGGTCACGATCGCTTCAAGCTCACCGGAGGATAAACGCCACAACGATTTTAGTGCACTCAACCATATGAGTCGCCGACATGCATATGTATGCAATTAAGAATGATGAAAGGATTCAATAAGTCACCAAGCACAAAGGAGCACTTGATGATTTACTACAGAAAATAAACACCGCTGCTTCTTCACAAAGAGATTCAATATGCTCTAAAAATAAAGACGTGAAAAGCCCACGATGAAAGGAAACAACAAAGGATTTATACCATGCAGGTTTCTCTCACTAGAGAGAAACCCACGTGACCACACTCCCTTTGCAACAATGATACCCAAAGCCAATTCAACTAGGACACCTAAACATCATGCAAAAAGATCTCTTCTTTCAGACGTCTAATTAAACAGCAGCCAACTAATTATTCAATTATCAATATGAATTCTAATTTCATGCTATGTGATAACACCAACTAATGCAAGATGTGAGGAAACCTAATGACTTTCCACTACGGCCAATCTTCTAAAACAATATCTACCTAAACAATTTAATTAGACAAATCAAGTAGAGAATAATATCAAGAGATAAAATCTAATCCTATTAAAAATAGGATTAACATAAAAATACTTGTGTGAAAATAATTCCAACTAGGAGACCTATAATGAATGCATGATTATGTCATGATTTACCTGTTGTCAAGTTTCTCATATGGTCAAGTCATGCCTCGGAAGTATGTGGTTGAATGAGTTGTGCCAAAACGTCCAGTAACAATTCTTCACACACTAATTTTCAACCTATGCTAGAGTCTAGGAAATGACAATACAAAATTTGTACTAACAAATATGTATGTATACATATACACACGTGTGTGTGTATTTGTTGTGATACTTGATACCCTTCCTACAAAATTAGTTCACACATTTCCTCTGGTAATGGTATAGGGCTGAATACTAAGATGATATGAACTCATAAAAACACTCAGAGAAAATCACAGAAGCAACTAATAAGTCATACCTAATTGGACAGCAACCACAAGCACCTGATTGATATTCGGACTCCATTCTTCCATGTGTAATTTCTCAGATAAGTTCGGAGGCTCAAAGAATTCGAAGAAATACATGTAATTGGGTGGCTTTGCATGTGCGGCAACCAGTTTTGCTATTCCCGGATGATCAAGCTTACTTCAATGTTCATATATACTCGAATTCATATACTCGAATCATACAAATAAATAGATTCATATGCATACATACATATACAGAACTATATCCTCTCAGCATTGAAACATGTAATGTGAATTATACATGAACCATAAACATACCATAGCAATTGCAGCTCCTTGTGGAACTTATCAAGATCCTCAGAAGTAGACAAGATGGGTTTCTTCACAGCAACTTTCTTTCCATCCAAAATTGCTTCATATACAACACTTTCTGCCCCAACACACACAATCAGCACCAAAAAGCATACCGGAAAATAACCAATTAATAAATTAATTAGAAATATCGAAAAGAAAAGGCAAGTGGCGATAGGCATTAGGCATTAGCCAAACAGAGCCTTAGCCTGAACTGGAAAGAGGAAAAGGAGTGTGAGTTACCTCGGGCAATTGGTTTGAGGAGAGTGTAAGAGGAAGGTGGAAGATGGAGAGGAATGGAATTGCTGCTGCAGCAACCTCTAGTGCACGCGTTTGGTTCCACAATTTCAAGCCGCATCTCTCCAAAACACACACACTCTCTCTCTCTCTCTCTCTGGCGTTGTAAGTCGGTGTGGCAAAGAAGAAAGAAAGTTTTGTCCCAAAAAAAAAGAAGAAGAAAGAAAGCAGCAGCAATTAAATTACGAAAAGTGAGTGTACGGGTGTGTTTTTTTTAAGGAGGTCTGCTGTTAGGAATTTTCGTTCTGCTACCGTATGAAATTCAATGGTACAAATTCAACTCGCAACATTTTGTTTTGTTTTTTCGGTGATTTTTATTTTACTATTCTCAAGTTTACTAGATGCATAAGGGCCTGTTTGGTATTCAACTTCCAAAATAAAGAAAACCTGTTTGGTAGCCCTATTTTTAAAAACTCAAACTCAAGAACAACTAAAAAACACCCCAATTATTAAAAACAAAAAATATCTGTTTTTTCTAACAACCCACAAGTTCTCAAAATTTTAAGATTTGAAAACAGTTTTCAAGTTGCATACCAAACACGTTTTTGAATCTTCAAAATAGATTTAAGAACTCCTTGTTTTTAAGAAAAATCAAAGTTTTTGAGTTCCCTATTTGAATAGGATACTATTGTGAATTTATTGCAAGCGCACAATCCGCACAAGTAATATAGAAGTAAGTAGAGTGTCGTTCCTACGAAGACTGTAATTTCCTATTAATTACCAATTATGATTAATTCAAAAGTTTATTTGAGCAGTTGATTAAGAAGATTGATTGATTTAAGTAACCTAAAATAATTATGAAAAATAGCAATTTAATTAATGATGGAAAATCAAGATGATGAGACACTAGAGCATCCGATTTCACCATAACCAATTCCACTTAATTCTTATAGCCAATTAACCCTAATTACTACCCATGTTGACAGTTGGTTTCTCCTAATTCATTCGATATCCCCTCTCGGGCTCAACTAAAAGTATTATTAATTAACAACCCATTCTCTCTCGAGCAATGGATTTAGAAAATCAAGAAACCCATTAAGTTCTATGAGAACCTGCAAGAAAACTGAATGAGTCATGTTAGTCCCTCTCGGGCACTCATTCAAGACATGGTATTTGTTACGAGAAGCAAACACCAAACATCTCCTCTCGGTCTCCGCTTGGATCATCAAATCAATTAAATATTGGCCAGATATTCAAAGCATTAAGAACAGTAACAAATACTCAACATGGAATAGTAATAAGAAATTAATATAACTATAAAAATTAAGTATTCATGGTTAGGCTACATCGTAGCCCTAGCAAGGATAATTAGTTCATGACAAAAGAAAAGATAAATAAGAGAATTGTTGTCATAAAACCGATTTGGCAAATGGACTTGATCTTCGGAGTCTCCACAGGAACACCTTCGAAAGCTCCTCAAGTAGTGCAGCAGCAAATCCTTGGCTCTCTCTGATGTTTCTCTGGGTGTATGAAAGTTGGTGGAAAAGTATGGTATATGGGAGGATGATGGAAAAGATGATCAGGGTGATCTTATGTAGTGTAAAACAACTAACCCTACTCTTAAAAGGTCTAGAAAAACTCTCCTAAAGAAAAACAAAATCCCAAACAATTAAGGAAACAAATTAGGAAAGAATCCTTCTTTGACTTGGAAACACGTCAGCCAACTTGCACGCATGTTTTGGGGTCGTTCCACTTCCTAGAAAATTCTGGAAAAATATTAGAAACGTAGCTTTATGTCTAAGCTTTCCAGGCATATATTACACGCCACTAGGAAAAATCGGAAAGATCTTCAACTCTTCAATCTTCCACAGCAGTGCAGTTCTGACGGGATTTCAACTTAGGCTGTCTTGACTTGCAAGTCTGGAGCATTTGGCTTAGTAGAAAATTATGAAACTTTGATACAATGATCTTCAATGTCTTAGCTTTCTTCTCCAATTGGCCTTGCGCTAAAATTCATTCGAAAAGTCGATTTTCAGTCAAAATCCTTCCAAGAGCGCAGAATAACTGAAAATAAGGAAAGTAAGGTAATAATGCTATTTTAAATTAACTTTCCCTACAAAAACCAAATAAAAGAGATATAAAAATATAGGAAATAATACACTTATCAAACTACCTCAAACCTATCTTTTGCTAGTCCTCGAGCAAAATTAGAAACAAAAACAAAAACAAAACGAAAAACTAACTAAACCACTTTCGCAGGTAAACTCGATGGCACTTAGCATGTGCCACAAGCCGTTAAACCTCTAGGTGTCCCTAGTTGGAGGAGTTGTGTCTCCTGAGGGTTTACCAGTTACGATCCCCACAAACGTTTAACTGTAAAACAAAGTCGTTAAAGGCACCACTTTAAACAAGCTAATAAAAATCAATGCTTGCCAATCACATTTGCATCACTAAAGCTATGCCACTTTGAGTAAATTGCATCATGCTGTAACGTGTAATACCAAAAGTCATAACATCCAAGCTTAAAGATAACCACACTCGAATGCCATGGAATTATTTCGCCTTGACTCTATCCTCACCGGATATCACTCTATTTTTTCTCTCGGAATCCTAGGCTTACACTCAAATGTCACATATGTGTATGAAGTTATGTAATGGAAATCAAAATTAACACATATGCTTAGCTTGAAGAATGGCAATTCTGAAAATAATGTCTCATGAAAAGAATTGAATACTAAGAACTAGAGTACATACCTCACCTCCAAGCAAGATTTCCCAAAAGATCAGTTAGGTCTTCTGCTCAGGTTGTAATGAAAGGCTAGGCTTGGGGTATGAAAGAAAGGAAAGGAATAACAAAAACTTAGGACATACCAAAGCATTATTCAAGATCACATACACGGTCAGCTCCTTTTGACATTTTGTAGTATTCAGCGTCCAGGAATTGTGCATATTTCCTACTCCATTTGGAGTGATTTTGAACTTTTATTCTTTTGAATTGCAAAATACTGTTTTCTTTTCTTTTGTCTTTCTTCTTTTCTTATACTTGTTTTTTTCTTCTTGCAATTTTGCACAAACACCTCGGTACACGCCAATTCTTTGGTGTAGAGCTCAACCTTCTTATTTTCATCACTTTGGCACATCCTAAGCTATAAGGTATGGCTTAGAAACGGGTTGTAAAGGTTATATAAAATAAGGGTGGTGAAAGAAAGGCTAAGTGTTTGGTTACAAAGGGGTTAATGACGCACACAAAAGGGTAGGATGAAAGGTCTTTTAGAGGGTGAAAACATGCATAGCCTAACATCATCTCTCATGGTCCATCCAACTTGGAAGCGACGTACCTAAAAATAAAAGAATTCTTTAGTATCCAATACAAACCTAATGAGAGCAATCTAATTAAGAACAAAATAGAAGAGTGTTTAAGAGTAGAAACAATAAAACCCCTCTCAAAGAATGGCTTTTGGCTCAATTATCTCACAAAGGTAGTCTCCACTAATATTCCATAGTCATTCGAGCATAGCAACCTTGTCCACCAAAACATTACGAGTATGGTATTGTGAAGTGCAAAGATTATAATGCAATAACCCTTCATGGCAACACGTTAGTAAAGCATTCATGATCAAAACATGGCATATACATCTCTATTAGCAAGGAAAAGTGATAGCTTTAACTAGAATTTATACTTCACAAAAACTGCTTCTTTTCAATTTCGACCTCAGATCAGTTTTCAACAATTATCTCTTAAAGTATTGCATGGATTTTAACAAGCCTTATATGCTCAGAAAATAGACAAACAAACGCACAACTTCTCTTTAGACGAAATACCAGAAAACAGACTAGAACTGCATGAAAACTGACGTTGAAAACAGAAAACAGTACTGAATCGCAAAAAACACTACTACAAAAAACGAAATAGACGATGGGAATCCACCGTCGTGTATCATGGTTTACAACCGACGAGAAATCGACCGCCGTCTTTTCACACATGAAATAACGACGGCAAATAACCGACGTGGTTAATATAGTACACGTCAGTAAAAAAACTAAAACCGACGTAGATTTCATACATAAAGCATAAAAAGAGACATTTCGACTATAATAGACGACGGTTTTAGTAAAACACAGACGTTTAAATAATGTTAAATGTCAAAAACAACTACAAAACCGATGTAAATATATTTATCAACGTCTCTAAATCAAACAAAACCGACGTGTAAAACTTAGAAACCGTCGTGGTTAATACATACTACGTTCACAAAATGAAAAAACTGACGTCTAAAACATATAACATGGCATATATTTACTTGAACTGACGTAAAAACAACAATAACCACGACCCTTTAGGTCACCACAGACATTGAAAATTATTTTGACGTCTTTAACACACAAAAAACGACGTGGTTAATATATTACACGTCATAAAAAACTAAAATCGACGTCGATTTGATACATAAAAGCATAAAAAGAGACATTTCGACTATAATAGACGACGGTTTTAGTAAAAACAGACGTTTAAATAATGTTAAATGTAAAAAACAACTACAAAACCGACGTAAATATGTTTATCAACGTCTCTAAATCAAACAAAACCGACGTGTAAAACTTAGAAACCGTCATGGTTAATAAATACTACGTTCACTAAATAAAAAAACTGACGTCTAAAACATATAACATGGAATATATTTACTTGAACTGACGTTAAAACAATAATAACCACGACCCTTTAGGTCACCACAGACGTTGAAAATTATTTTGACGGCTTGAACACAAAAAAAACGACGTGGTTAATATATTACACGTCATAAAAAAACTAAAACCGACGTCGATTTGATACATAAAAGCATAAAAAGAGACCTTTCGACTATAATAGACGACGGTTTTAATAAAAAACAGACGTTTAAATAATGTTAAATGTCAAAAACAACTACAACACCGACGTAAATATGTTTATCAACGTCTCTAAATCAAACAAAACCGACGTGTAAAACTTAGAAACCGTCGTGGTTAATAAATACTACATTCACTAAACAAAAAAACGGACGTCTAAAACATATAACATGGCATATATTTACTTGAACTGACGTAAAAACAATAATAACCACGACCCTTTAGGTTACCACAGACTTTGAAAATTATTTTGACGGCTTGAACACAAAAAAAACGACGTGATTAATATATTACACGTCAGAAAAAAAACTAAAACCGACGTCCATTTGATACATAAAGCATAAAAAGAGACCTTTCGACTATAATAGACGACGGTTTTAGTAAAACACAGACGTTTAAATAATTTTAAATGTCAAAAACAACTACAAAACCGACGTAAATAGTTTTATCAACGTCTCTAAATCAAACAAAACCGACGTGTCAAACTTAGAAACCGCCGTGGTTAATAAATACTACGTTCACTAAATAAAAAAACTGACGTCTAAAACATATAACATGGCATATATTTACTTGAACTGACGTAAAAACAACAATATTAACCGTTTTGAAATGAATTATAATTAACCGACGTGTTTTCTTTTTCAAATGGCGGTTTTTATTTCATTTTTGCGTTGTCATTCCACGTCGGTTGTGAAAACCCGACGTTGGTTGTTTTTTAGACGTCTCTTTTTGCGATTTTTGTAACTTGACCGTCGTATTTTCAGCTTTAACCGATTATTTTTAATTTTTGATTTGTCGTGCCCAAAGCTTGCAGAATGAAAATGTGATCGGAATTAAAATGATATACAGAGCTATGAATTAATGTCATACAATTAACTGCATAACTAATGTCATACATTACAACAATCAATCAATCCATATATCTTCACACCCATCTCTAATATTCTCACTCCCAAACTCACCCACTAGGTCATCAAATGTGTCAACATTTGGTATCCCTCTAGAAAATGGCTCACACTCAATTCTAATATCACCTAGCACATCATTATATTCTCTATTAGGCATTGATAACACTACCGACCAACCACGATGCATTGGGTCGTCAACATAAAATACTTGTTTGACTTGAGAAGCCATAACAAATTGGTCATTCCTATGTCCAATTTTACTCAGATCTACAAGGGTAAATCCAAGTTCGTCGACTACAAGGCCCGAAGTGTTATCTATCCAATCACACCTCAAGACTGGGATTCTAAACTTTTGGTAGTCAAGATCCCAAATTTCTTGAATAACCCCATAAAAACCCATATTGGAGACAATAGGATTTTTATCCTTGGCACTAGCAACTTGCATAGTATGAGCAAGTAAATAAACTCCACTATTTTGGACAGTTCGTACATCATCTTGTGCCTTGGTGCTAAATTTGACACCATTAATAAGATAGCTCCTATATGATGGCACTACCATGCTTGGACCAGCTGCTAACCACCTCAAATTTTCTGATATGCCATTATAATCTTCCCCATTAAATTCACTTTGAACCTGCAAATTAAACATATATCTTAATTCAATCTAACATATATATAGAAAGAAAGAAAATTGAAATAAGTTCAATATGTCATTCAATAACATATATACCTTAAAACGTAGCCATTGAATGAAAGTGCTATTGTGCTTATCTTGTAGCCACTTTGTTCTCTTTCTAAATTTCGGATAAGTGGTCTTGATGTGGATCATATGTTCCCTACAATTGACACGAAAAAAACACGCATTACGGTCCCTTATATATAAGATAAACATAAGGAGTAATAATATTTAAAATGGCTACATATATATGAAAAATTAAACTCATACGTACTCGATATAAGGTAGGACTTCCTCCGTATTCTCCAAGACATATAGATGTGCCTGGTTCAACAAGTCCATATCAAGTAAGCTCACTGTGCAACCTGATAATGGCTTTGAAACTCCCATATTCTGGCTTGAAGGCACTCCAACTGTACTAACATCAGATAAATGCTCGGTACAAAACTCTACAGCTTCTTCAGCTATATACCGCTCAGCAATGCAACCTTCAGGATGAGTACGATTCTGAACATACCCCTTTAGCACTTTCATATATCTTTCAAACGGATACATCCATCTAAAATATACTGGCCCACATAGACGAACTTCTCTGACAAGATGTACTACTAGATGAACCATGATATCAAAGAATGAAGGGGGAAAGTACTTCTCAAGCAAACACAAAGTAACTACTACATCTTCTTCCAACTTATCTAGCTTGGAAACATCTACCGTCTTTGCACATATAGCATTGAAGAAGAAGCACAATCGAGTTATTGCATACCTTGCAGGCTTCTCCAAAACAGAACGAATTGCCACAGGGAGCAATTGTTGCATCAAGGTATGACAATCATGAGATTTAAGGCCAAGAAGTCTTGAATCTTTTAAAGATACAAGATTTTTTATATTTGAAGAATAACCTTCAGGAACCTTCATACCATAAAAAGAATTGCAAACCGCTCTCTTCTCTGCTCTTGACAAATTCCAAGGCCCTGGAGGCAAGCGAGTACGTCTTTCTCCATACTCGGGTTGCAAATCAATTTTTACCCCCATGTTCAATAAGTCTAACCGAGCAGCAATCTCATCTTTATTTTTTCTAGGGATCTCTAGAAATGTACCAATGATACTATCGCAAACATTCTTCTCAATGTGCATAACATCTAGGGCATGCCTCACAGGGAGGTATTTCCAATACTCGAGATCAAAGAATTTTGATTTCTTCTTCCAACAAACTCTGTCACCATCATTCTCACCAACACTTCCCCCATTTTTCGAGCCCCATATGTAATTAATATCTTCAACCATATGCAGCACTTCTTCTCTTGTTAATGGCTCGGGAGGCATGCCATATTCAGGTTTCCCATTAAAAGCTACACGTTGCCTCCTATATGGATGATTGATTGGTAACCACTTTCTATGCCCAATGTAACAAATTTTGTGGCCATTTTTCAACCTGTGACTAGGTGTATCATCGCCGCATATTGGACAAGCTTTATATCCTTTAACAACACAACCAGATAAGTTTCCATAAGCGGGAAAATCATTAATTGTCCACAGTAATGCAGCTCTGAGTGTAAAGTATTCTCCTATGTGGGCATCATACACTCCTCTAATCCCATCCCACAGAGATTTCAAATCATCAATCAAAGGCTCTAAGTAGACATCTATATCATTTCCGGGTTATTTAGGTCCGGAAATCAGTAAGGTCAACATCATGAACTTCCGCTTCATGCATAGCCATGGTGGGAGATTATATGTAACTAACATAACTGGCCAACAACTATATCTACTACTTAAAGAACTGTGGGGATTGAATCCATCAGATGAGAGAGCCAATCTCAAGTTTCTTGGCTCATTACCAAAGTCGGGCCATTTTTCATCAACAAGTTTCCAAGACGGGGAATCAGCTGGATGAGACATATAACCGTCAACTGATTTTCTTGCAGCATGCCAAGTCAACCTCTTAGCTGTCTTATGTGATTGAAACATCCTTTTAAACCTTGGAATTTGAGGAAAATACCACACCACCTTCGCTGCCACACCCTCTTTCAAGAACCCATCCTTGGTTTCCTTCCACCTTGAGATACCACAAGTAGGACAATTAGTTGCATTCTCATACTCCTTCCGATACAAAATGCAGTCATTGGGACATGCATGGATTTTCTCATAACTCATCCCTAAAGCAGACAAAGTCTTTTTTGCCTCGTACATAGAGGAAGGTAGTGTATTTCCTTCTGGAAGAAATTCTCCTTGAAGTATCAATAATTCTGTAAAGCAAACATCACTCATCCCATGTTTTGCTTTCAAATTATATAACTTCACCAAAGCCGACAACTTCGTGTACTTACTGCAACCAGGGTACAAGGGTTGATCGCTATCCCCAATCACATTGGCAAACTCATAAGGATTAGATCCAATATTGGCAAAATCATTATCATCCATCCCTAATTCTTCAGAAACATAACTGAACCTACTTTGCTCATCTTCTTCCACATTTCTACTAGCATTGGTAGTCCATTCCCAAGGTTCTCCGTGCCATCTCCAAATCTTATAGCTTTGGTAAATTCCATTAAAGTATAAGTGTTCCCTTATAATTCCAACCCCAAACAATCGAATATTCCCACATTTAACACATGGACAACGAATCTCAGTTGTATTTCCAAGATTTTCTGACGCAAAATTAAAAAATCCTTCCACCCCTAACTCATATGCCTTCGATCTTCTATCCGCATGCATCCATGACTTATCCATCTGACACTCTATCAAATTCATATAAATATATATATATTAAAGTGGAAAGACCAGCAATGAAACACTACCTCATTCAAATAGCAGAGAACAAAATGAAAATTAAATATAAAACATGTACAAGACGACGGTTTAAAAAAATAATCGTCGTTTAATATACATTCAGACGACGGCATCTATAGTCACCGTCGTCATTAAGATACCCAAACCCAGAAATTTGAACGGTGTTCTGGTAGCCTAAAGACGACGTTTAATGGAGAAACAGTCGTCTTTAGGCTACAGTTGCGGCTTAAAACTCAGACGACGGGAGTAAATGAACAACCGACGTATAATAAACATTTGGACGACGGTTTGATCCTTCAACCATCGTTGTAGTTAAAAAAAAAAACAGCTTAAATCTCCCATCCCCATTCCTTTTCCAAGAACCCATGGCCAAACAAACATAAAAGAACCCAAACAGAGAGCAATTATTACAAGATTGCAAACACCAAAACCCTAATATAGCTACCAACGAAAACATTTATGGATTTAAGAAGAGATTAGGGTTGTACTTACATGGATATTGACAGAGAGCTGCGAGAATATAACAACTGCTTGAGAGAGAGCTTGGAGAATCTATGTACCCAATGAGAGATCTTGGAGAATCTACGTACCAAATGCTTTGAGAGAGATCTTGGAGAATCTACGTACCCAATGCTTTGAGAGAGAGCTGAGAGAATATAACAAAAGCTTGAGAGAGAGCTGAGAGAATTAGGATTAAAGGGACTAGAGTTGTACTTACATGGATATTGAGAGAGAGCTGGGAGAACGAAAACTTTCAGACAAATTTATGTTGAAGAGAGAGAATGAACTATTTGAGGGTTAAAGGGAAATTCTGAAAATTTTAGGTCACGGTCAAAAATTTTAAAGTACCGCGTTTTTCAACGACGACGGTCAACACTTACACGGACGTCTAATTATTACTTACAACGGCGGTTTTTATAAAATACCGACGTTGTAAACATAAAGGACGTCGCTATTTAATAACCGACGTCGTAAACCGAATTCAATTAGTCTTTGTTAATGTAGTTGACCAAAAACAGCGGGAGAAAACCGGCGTCGTTTCAAAAAACCCTAAACCCTAAACCCTAAATTTTAAAATAATTTTAAAAAAATACACAAGTACGAGAAAAATGAACTGAAAATTGCTATGGATTCCTTACAACATTGCCTTCTACAATAGTAGGCTAAAATATGGATTTCATAATTTTGAATTTATGGGCACCAATGGATCACATAAACCTTAGGGTTATGTTATGTAAAGTATAAGGAGTACCATGCTTTGTCTCTAAATTTGTTTGAATTTTGTTATCATTCGAACTTTGAAAACTAAAATTACATTTTTCAGGCCTTAACGGGCAAGATATTGTCTCAATCAGTGCATAGAATTTGCCGGTATATTTTTCGGATTTTGTTTTGAATATATTATTAATATTAGTAATTAAATACAATAAAAAAATATTTCCAAAATTATATTTTTTAAAGCTTTAGGATAGAGACAATATTCCAATGCTTGGTAGTTTTCAGTTTAATTTTTGGATTTAGTTTTGAATTTAATATGGAATTAAATAAAATGTAAAAGTCAATAAAAATTAAATTAAAAATGACCTATCCGACGTTGTATCCCTTTACAACGACGTTAAACATAATAAACTGACGTCGAAACTAATATAAAATGACGTCTTTTTATAACCGACGTTGTTTAAATATACAAAGGCGGATATTTAAGAATATTCGCCTTTGTATAGTATTAAGACGTCGATAAGGTTATACGAACCGACATAGTATATGACTACAAATTCATTTATACAGGATGAATTAATTATAAATCGTCGTTGTTATGACTATTACACGTCATTTTAGTGTATATAACCGACGTTGTTTAAATATACAAAGGCGGATATTTAAGAGTATCCGCCTTTGTATAGTATTAAGACGTCGATAAGGTTATACGAACCGACGTAGTATATGAGTACAAATTCATTTATACAGGATGAATTAATTATAAACCGTCGTTGTTATGACTATTACACGTCATTTTAGTGTAGATAACCGACGTTGTTTAAATATACAAAGGCGGATATTTAAGAGTATCCGCCTTTGTATAGTATTAAGACGTCGATAAGGTTATACGAACCGACGTAGTATATGAGTACAAATTCATTTATACATGATGAATTAATTATAAACCGTCGTTGTTATGACTATTAAACGTCATTTTAGTGTATATAGCCGACGTTGTTTAAATATACAAAGGCGAATATTTAAGAGTATCCGCCTTTGTATATTATTAAGACGTCGATAAGGTTATACGAACCGACATAGTATATAAGTACAAAATTCATTTTTCAGGATGAATTAATTATAAACTGTCGTTGTTATGGCTATTACATGTCGTTTTTAAGAATTGCCGTCGATGTTATATTTCCAGTTACTGCAAGACGACCATTGTGTACACGTATGAGACGTGTAAATTAGAATAAGACGTCGGTGTTTGGGAACTAAACAAGTTTTAAAACAAAATTTAATTTTTTTGATTTTTGTTCGCTTGATTACAACAAAATATTTATGTACATTTTAAATAAACTAAATTAAACCTAAACATTGTTCATAATTATTTATCTACATCAATTATCCTTCGGTAATTGCTTGTTCACGAATTCTGCCCATTCATGCCTAACTTCGTCAATATCCTCTTGTTTATACTGAAGTTTATCTTTTTTCTTCTCAAATTGCAAAATAAACCAAAAAACCGACGTTATAAAGATACAAACGACAGTTTTAAACAAAAATATGACGTAGTAAAATAAAGAAAGTATATCTAAAATGCTGCGTTTTACCTTCTTCTCGAAATTTAGGTCTGGATCATGAATTATATCTCTCATGAATCGCATCACGTAATAGCCACACTCTACACTTGTTGGTTGTTCAGGAGTGCCGTGTAGATTTTTCCAAATGGCCTGCTGTTTACGTGAATTTTTATTTATATGAATGTTAAACATTTTAATTGACCTGTTACAAGAAAACAAAGGGTGTTAATGACAAAACAAAAAATTTAAGTACAAATAGTAACCGTCGTGGTAAATCAGTCAAAACGAAGGAGTTTTTTAAACCAAGACGTGATATTTTGTTTAAAACGGCGGTAAAAACTAACCGTCGTTGTGTAACGTTATAACGTCGGTAAGAGTAAAACGTCGTATGACAAAAAATTGAGCAGAAAAAATTAAAACGTTCTTAAATAAAACCCAAACGACGTGGTAGTTAAATTAATACGACGTTTTAAAGAAAATACTGACGTGGTAGTTAAATTAACACGTCGGTAATAACTTACCGTCGTTATGTTTTAATTATAACGTCGGTATTATTAAAAATAGTCGTTTATTTAAATAATTTATAGGGAAAATCTTAAATGAGAAGAAATCAACTTACGTATTCACTATATTTCTCATGTCGTCGTCAACCATGCGTTTTGGCAGTGAATTCATGTAATAGGCGGTCTCCGTTGCTGGTCTCACAATTACCATCACCCAATGACCCCTGCACATAATGATTCATATAGGTTAAATAGTACTACAAAGAAAAATATTAGAAGCTCAGGAAAATACTTTAAATGGTACTAACCCTGGATTATCAGGGACCAAGAAAAATTGATTCCCATCTGCTGTATTCAGGCGGTTTGACAGGTTTTTTATTCGGTCTGATATTGATCCAGCTCCAAAGCTCACTAGCCCAGGGTCCACGAGGCCAACAAGGTTTACCATATTTGCCATTTTTAAATAGTCAAATAGGAACCTAAATATATGAAAGTCAATTAAATGAGATTTTAATTTAAAAGAAAGGAAAATGTAAAACAAAATGGGATTAGGGAGAATTACCTCATGTATACTGATATCACTGTGGTTCCAATCTCAACCATGGAACCAAACTGCAAAATATCTTCAGGTAAGAGGAAGGTATCATGCTCAACGCCAAACACCTCCTTGGGCATGTGAATTGCCACAGCCTCCTTAACAGGCAACAACTTGGTCGGACGTGTTGGCATAAGGCTAACAAAGGAGGTGGCATGTCTAGCTTTGAGAGATCCTGTTACAAGAAATAAATAAAGAAATATAAGTTAGTTTGTGTGTGAACTAAAATAAACGACTCTAACTAAACTCAAAAAACAGACGTGGTATATAATATAAACGACGTTTTCTAGTAAATACTGACGGAGGAAAGGTTATACACGTCCGTAAATAGATAACCGTCGTTGTATTGAATTTATAACGTTGCTATACTATAGAAAGGTCGTCTAATATAAATACAGTTAATGAAATCATGAAATAGATGACGGTTTATAAAAGAGTTAGACGACGGCAGAAAACACTGTCGTTATTTTTAATGTCTAATAATTTGCAAAACAAGTAAAAGCGTCGTGGTATTTAACGAAACACGACGTGTCTTGTAAGAAACAGACGTATATACCGTCGTTATTTTAAATTTTAACGTCGGCTATTAAAGGAGCGACGTCTATTTAAAATTTAAAAAGCAGAAATAGAAAATAGCAGAGATTTTACCGTGTCCTCTTTCTCTTTTCCAGCAGTATCAGCTTCAGGCTTCGGATCTTCTAATTCCAAAGCTAGGGGTCTGATATTAGTGGCCCCAGAGCAGCTTGCCTTATCAGACATTGGATTTTTTGGGCTTTGATCTTGAGGGGGTAAAATAATTGGAGGAATTGGAGAAATTGGGGTTTTGAGCATCTGGCTGGGATCAAAATTAGGAACTAGTTGACGGATATATGCCAACATAGCCTGCCTCTCTGCTTTGACCGCTTCCATTATAGTTTCCCTTGACTTTGCCTCAATCCTCAAGGTCTCTTCTCTGACTGCCTCCCTCACACTTTCCTTCAATTTGCCACCAAATTTCACTCTCTGCTGTTTCGGCAAATTGAAGAACTGAGTTGGGGTAACACCAGCACCAGCTCCTCTGACTCTCCCACCATGCTCGGGGGTTCCCAAAGCCAGAGTCAAGATATCATTGGTCCCGGAGACAGTCAGAGTGCCTTCGGAGACTTGCTTTTGCAAATCATCCTAAAAGAGAGAAAGAGACACTACTACAAAAAAGGCAAAAGACGACGGGAATTCACCGTCGTGAATTTGGTTTTCAAACCGTCGTAAAATCGAGCGACGTCTTTTGCAAAGTAAAACCACGACGCGAAATCACCGTCGTTGGTATTACAAACCACGTCATTACCAAAAAAACAACCGACGTCTTTATACTGAAAAATGAACGAAAAATTGTCCTGGAGAAGAATAGACGACCTATTTTATACAATATCCGTCGTGTAAAAGAATACAATACGTCTTTAAATAAATAAAATATGACGTTATTAAACCATCCGACGTCCAATATATTTATATAACCGTCGTGTAATAGTATTAATACTTCGTTTTTTCCATTAATATTGACGTGGAAATAGCGGTTAAGGTAAATCACCGTCGTTGTTATAACAAACAACGTCATTTACAAAACAACACCGACGTCTGTACACTGAAAAATGAACCAAAACATTGTCCTCGGAGAAGAATAGACGACCTATTTTATAAAACAATCGTCGTTTAAAAGTAAACCATACGTCTTTAAATAAATAAAATACGACGTTATTAAATCATACGACGTCCAATATATTTATATAACCGTCGTGAAATAGAATTGTTACTTCAGTTTTTCCATTAATATTGACGTGGAAATAGCGTTTAGGGGTTAATCACCGTCGTTGTTGTACCAAACAACGTCCTTTACAAAAAAAACCGACGTCTTTATACTGAAAAATGTACCAAAAAATTGTCATGGAAAAGAATAGACGACCTATTTTATACAAACACAGTCGTGTGTATATATATACTACGTCTTTAAATAAAGAAAATATGACGTTATTAATATATACTACGTCTTATATATTTATATAACCGACGTGGAAAATATATTAGGCTCATGACTTACGACATATTTATTTCTATAAACGACGTAGTATGTTATATACAACGTCGTAATAATGTAAAAGACAGCCGTGTTTCTCCATTAAAAACGTCGTCTTTAGTAAAATAATAGTCGTCTAATCCATCCAAGACGTCGTCTTTTGTAACGTTCAGGTTCGATATCTGTCCTTTTAGACGTCGGTATTATTGTACTGAAGTCGTGTTATTTGTAATTACATGGCGGCTCTTTATCCTTCTCCGACGTGATATCGTTAATAACTGTTTCACAATAACGTCGTCTCTTTTCACTTTCAGGTCGCTTGTAGACGTCGGTAAATTCAGTGCCGTCGTTGATTGCTCCAAAACGTCGTTTTTTATTGACAATCTTATGACAACAGACGTCTGTTTTTCACAGTTTTATAAGGACCGTCGTTTTATAATACTGAACCAGTATTTTATGTACTGATTGTTTTGTGTCCAAAACCTGCATAATGAAAGTGAAGAAAACACATTACAATTTATTACAAAATTAATGTCATACAGTAGTGCTGTTTAGGGCATAAATAATTTCATAAATTACAAGAGCATCATTCAATCCATATATCTTCACACCCATCTCGAATATTTTGACTCCCAAACTCACCCACTAGTTCATCAAATGTGTCAACATTTGGCATCCCTCTAGTAAATGACTCACACTCAATTCTCACATCACCTAAGACATCATCACCAATAACATCATCATTATATTCTCTATTAGGCGCTGATAACACTACCGACCAACCATGATGCATCGGGTCGTCAACAAAAAATACTTGTTTGACTTGAGAAGCCAAAACAAATTGGTCATTCCTATGTCCAATTTTACTCAAATCTACAAGGGTAAATCCAAGTTCGTCGACTACAAGGCCGGAAGTACTATCTATCCAATCACACCTAAAGACTGGGATTGTAAACTTTTGGTAGTCAAGGTCCCAAATTTCTTGAATGACACCATAAAAACCCATATTTGAGAGAATTGGGTTTTTATCCTTGGCACTAGCAACTTGCATGGTATGTGCAAGTAAATAAACTCCACTATTTTGAACTGTCCGCACATCATCTTGTGCCTTGATGTTAAATTTAACACCTTTAATAAGATAGCTCCTATATAATGGCACTGCCATGTTTGGACCAGCTGCTAGCCACCTTAAATTTTCTGATACCCCATGATTGCCTCCCTCATCAAGTTCACTTTGAACCTGCAAATTAATCATATCTTAATTCAATCTAACATAGAAAGAAGAACATTAAAAGTCCAATATGTTATTGAATAACATATACCTTGAAGTGTAGCCATTGAATGAAAGTGCTATTATGCTTATCTTGCAGCCACTTTGTTCTCTTTCTAAATTTTGGATAAGCGGCCTTGATGTGGATCATATGTTCCCTACATGACACGAAAAATTCAAGCATTACGGTCCCAAACATATAAGATAAACATAAAGAATAATTTAAAATGGAAACTTAAGGAATAAAACTCATACTCGATATAAGGTAGAACTTCCTCCGTATTCTCCAAGACATATAGATGTGCTTGGTTGAACAGGTCCCGATCAACTAAGCTCACTGTGCAACCTGATAATGGCTTTGAAACTCCTATCTTCTGACTTGATGGCACTCCAATTGTACTAATATCAGATAAATGTTCAGTGCAAAATTCTACAGCTTCTTCAGCTATATAACGCTCCGCAATGCAACCTTCGGGATGAGTACGGTTCTGAACATACCCCTTTAGAACTTTCATATATCTTTCGAACGGATACATCCATCTAAAATAAACTGGCCCACATAGACGAACTTCTCTGACAAGATGTACTACTAGATGAACCATGATATCGAAGAATGAAGGTGGAAAGTATTTTTCAAGCAAACACAAAGTAACTACTACATCTTCTTCCAACTTATCTAGCTTGGAAACATCAACCGTCTTTGCACATATAGCATTGAAGAAGAAGCACAAACGAGTTATTGCATACCTTGCAGGCTTCTCCAAAACAGAACGAATTGCCACAGGGAGCAATTGTTGCATTAAGGTATGACAATCATGTGATTTAAGGCCAAGAAGTCTTGAATCTTGTAAAGATACAAGATTTTTTATATTTGAAGAATAACCTTCAGGTACCTTCATACCATAGAAAGAATTGCAAACCGCTCTCTTCTCTGCTCTTGACAAATTCCAAGGCCCTGGAGGCAAACGAGTACTTCTTTCTCCATACTCGGGTTGCAAATCAGTTTTGACCCCCATGTTCAATAAATCTAACCGAGCAGCAATCCCATCTTTATTTTTTCCAGGGATCTCCAGCAATGTACCAATGATACTATCACAAACATTCTTCTCAATGTGCATAACATCGAGGACATGCCTCACTGGAAGGTATTTCCAATACTCAAGATCAAAGAATTTTGACTTCTTCTTCCAACAAACTCTGTCACCATCATTTTCACCTCCACCTCCCCCTTTTTTCGATCCCCATATGTAATTAATATCTTCAACCATATGCAGCACTTCTTCTCCCGTTAATGGCTCCAGAGGCGTGCCATATTCAGGTTTCCCATTAAAAGCTGCACGTTGCCTCCTATATGGATGATTAATTGGTAACCATTTTCTATGCCCAATGTAACAAATTTTGTGTCCATTTTTCAACCTGTGACTAGGTGTCTCATCGCCGCATATTGGACAAGCTTTATATCCTTTAACAACACAACCAGATAAGTTTCCATAGGCAGGAAAATCATTAATGGTCCACAGTAATGCAGCTCTGAGTGTAAAATATTCTCCTATGTGTGCATCATACACTCCTCTAATCCCATCCCACAAAGATTTTAAATCATCAATCAAAGGCTCCAAGTAGACGTCTATATCATTTCCGGGTTGTTTAGGACCGGAAATCAATAAAGTCAACATCATGAACTTTCGTTTCATGCACAGCCATGGTGGGAGATTATATGTAACTAAGATAACTGGCCAGCAACTATATCTGCTACTTAGAGAACTGTGGGGATTGAATCCATCAGATGAAAGAGCCAATCTCAAGTTTCTCGGCTCATTACCAAACTCGGGCCATTTATCATCAACAAGTTTCCAAGACGGGGAATCCGCCGGATGAGACATCTGACCGTCAATTGATTTTCTAGCAGCATGCCAAGTCAAATTTTTAGCTGTCTCATGTGATTGAAACATCCTTTTAAACCTTGGAATTGGAGGAAAATATCACAACACCTTCGCTGCCACACCCTCTTTCAAGAATCCATCTTTGGTTTCCTTCCACCTTGAGATACCACAAGTAGGACAATTAGTTGAATCTTCATACTCCTTCCTATACAAGATGCAATCATTGGGGCATGCGTGGATTTTCTCATAACTCAGCCCCAATGCACACAAAGTCTTTTTTGCCTCATACATAGAGGCCGGTATTGTATTTCCTTCTGGAAGCAACTCGCCCTGAAGTATCAATAATTCTGTAAAACATACATCACTCATCCCATGTTTTGCCTTCAAATTATACAACTTCACTAATGCCGATAACTTGGTGTACTTTCTACAACCAGGGTACAATGGTTGATCTCCATCCCCAATCACATTAGCAAACTCATAAGGATCGGATCCAAAATCACCAAAATCATTATCATCCATCTCTATTTCTTCAGACACAAAACTGTACCTACTATGGTCATCATCTTCTTCAGCATTTCTACTAGCATTAGTAGTTGCTTCCCAAGGTTCTCCATGAAATATCCAATTCTTATAGCTTTTGTCAACTCCATTAAAGTATAAGTGATCCCTTATAATTCCAACCCCAAACAATTTCAAATTCGCACATTTAACACATGGACAACGGATATGCGTTGTAGTTAGAAGATTTTCTACAGAAAATTGCAAAAATGCTTCCACCCCTAACTCATATGCCTTCGATCTTCTATCCGAGTGCATCCATGACTTATCCATCTTGGACACTATATCCTATTATCTATAATAAGGTGAAAAGACAAGCAATGACTATCACTATAGCAGATTATATAAGGTTTTAATAGCAACTAATAAAGTATACAGACGACGGTTTTTTAAAAAAAACAGACGTATTACACTTATATAGACGACGGGTTTTAAAAAACCGTCGTCTAATGCTAGCAAGAAACAGAAGCCAGCGAACTTGAACCACGACGGTAGTTAAAACAAGCGTCGTGGTATATTTTTATAGACGACGGTTTGTTAAAAAACCGTCGTCGTATGCATAAAAAAGATTTCCAAATCCCAGTTTATTTTCATGAACCCAGAATATATTCAGAACACAACATATACATTAATTTTTATGTAGGGTATTAAGAACACAACATATACATTAATACTAAGCACGAAACCAACATATACTAAGCATGAAAACATTAAATCCATTCCCGATTCATAATAACAGAGAGTATTAAAAGATCCGACAAGATTAAACCCTAAACCCGATTCATGAAAACATTAAACATTAAATCCATTAACCCATACCGTCGACAACATTACAAAATCACAAAACCCTTTACCACAGAACTGAATATCATTCAATGAATTTACAAGCATGAGATTAGGGTTTGCACTTACAGGTAGGCAGAGCTCACAGCTTATGGCCAACTTGGATTCGACGGAGTTGTAAACTTGGCCAACTTGGATTCGATGGAGAGACCAACTTTGAATTAGAGTTGAAGTGAGAGAGCGGAGCGAAATGTTTTAGGACACAGACTATGGTCAACTTGTATAAGAGTTAGAGCGAAATCTAAAAATTTTAGGTCGAGCTGAAATTTTTAGAAAGCGCGCTTTTTAAAAAACATCGACGGAAACAAAAACACAATCGTCGTTAAAAGTTCAACCTAAACATGACGCTTATTTTAAAACTGACGTCGTTGTAAATATACTTACGACGCAAAACCAAACTACCGTCGTTAAAATGTCTAAAGAAATATACCCTAAACCCTAATAAATAAAACCTAAATTATATATATTGTTTTTAAAAATAATGTTTCAAAAGGGATTAGGGTTTTATGGCCTAAAATATCTCGTCCATAAAACCCTAAACCCTAATCAATTTTCTAAATTTATATAAACCCTAAACCCTAAACCATTAAAGTATAAGTGATGTTGTGACTCATGAAAACATTTTTCTTTTTGTTGGTAATTTTAAATTTGTATAACTCAAACTTAATTTTTTAAAGCTTAAGGGGGAAGAAAATATCACAATGACTTCATAGGAGTTGACGTTGCATTTTTTGGATTTATTTTAAATTTAATATGAATATTTCGAATTAAATGGAATAAAATATTATTAATAAAACCCACAAACCACGTCGTCGTTAATAAATTAACGACGTTTTAAATACTATAAACGACTGAATTTTAACAACAAACGTCGTTTCAAGTTAAAACCATGGCCATTTTTACAAATTAAACGACGTACAAACCATTTTCCACGACCCAAATTCTTAACCTCTCGCCGTCTAATATTAAGAAAACAACGTCGTCTATAGAACCAAGAGCGTTGTTTGAACAACCTTTTACGTCGTTTTTTCAACAAAAATGACGTTGTTATGTGTTTACAACGTCATTTTAAAGAAACCACGGTTTAGAAATGCGCTCTTCGTAAATCATCGACGGAAAACAATAAAACCGTCGTTAAATATGACATCTATACCCTAAACCCTAGACCATAAAATATAAACTTTAAATTATATATATATGTTTAAATAATTATAGAAAAGGATTTATGGTTTTAGGGCCTAATATATATTAACAATAAACCCTAAACCCCAAAAATAAACCTTTATCCCCCTAAACCCTAAACCCTAAACCATTAAAGTATAAGTGATGTTGTGACTCATGAAAACATTTTTCTTTTTGTTGGTAATTTTAAATTTGTATAACTCAAACTTAATTTTTTAAAGCTTAAGGGGGAAGAAAATATCACAATGACTTCATAGGAGTTGACGTTGCATTTTTTGGATTTATTTTAAATTTAATATGAATATTTCGAATTAAATGGAATAAAATATTATTAATAAAACCCACAAACCACGTCGTCGTTAATAAATTAACGACGTTTTAAATACTATAAACGACTTAATTTTAACAACAAACGTCGTTTCAAGTTAAAACCATGGCCATTTTTACAAATTAAACGACGTACAAACCATTTTCCACGACCCAAATTCTTAACCTCTCGCCGTCTAATATTAAGAAAACAACGTCGTCTATAGAACCAAGAGCGTCGTTTGAACAACCTTTTACGTCGCTTTTTCAACAAAAATGACGTTGTTATGTGTTTACAACGTCATTTTAAAGAAACCACGGTTTAGAAATGCGCTCTTCGTAAATCATCGACGGAAAACAATAAAACTGTCGTTAAATATGACATCTATACCCTAAACCCTAAACCCTAAACCCTAGACCATAAAATATAAACTTTAAATTATATATATATGTTTAAATAATTATAGAAAAGGATTTATGGTTTTAGGGCCTAATATATATTAACAATAAACCCTAAACCCCAAAAATAAACCTTTATCCCCCTAAACCCTAAACCCTAAACCATTAAAGTATAAGTGATGTTGTGACTCATGAAAACATTTTTCTTTTTGTTGGTAATTTTAAATTTGTATAACTCAAACTTAATTTTTTAAAGCTTAAGGGGGAAGAAAATATCACAATGACTTCATAGTAGTTGACGTTGCATTTTTTGGATTTATTTTAAATTTAATATGAATATTTGAATTAAATATAATAAAATATTATTAATAAAACCCACAAACCACGTCGGCGTTAATACATTAAGGACGTTTCAAATTACTATAAACGACTCAATTTTCAAACAAAACGTCGTTTAAATTATAAACCATCGCCATTTTTACACATAAAACGACGTACAAACCATTTTCCACGACCAACACTCTTACTCTCGCCGTCTGATATCAAGAAAACAACGTCGTCTATAGAACCAAGAGCGTCGTTTGAACAACCTTTACGTCGCTTTGTAAAAACTGTGACGTTGTTATGTGTCTACAACGTCTTTTTGAAGAAACTACGCTTTTTCACAACATGAAAACCTCAACAAATTTGGTTCTGCATGATCTTGGGTTTTTCACAACATGAAAACATCAACAAATTTACAGGGACGTTGACGTCAACAAAAACTTGCTAATTCTAACCAATTTTGTACAAGAACTTGTCTAATTCTAACAAAATTTGTACATTTTATAAAAATGTTTAAGAATGCTAAAATTCCTCTACTCCATATGAACACACACAAACTCTGCCCATTCTTTCCTAACTTCTTCAATGGCAGCTTGGGGGTATGGCGCTTCATCATTTCCCTTCGCAAACTGCAGTCCATAAACAAAGATTAATCTCACAGACGACGGTATTTGTAATTTACCGACGTAGTATATTTATTCAACGACGGTATTTGTAATTTACCGTCGTTGATAATATAAAAACCCACATAAAAATAAATCTGAAATTTGTTTTCTTACCTTCTTCTCAAATTCCAGGGAAGGATCCAAGATGATGTCTCGCATAAAGCGCATGACATAATACCCGCATTCCACACTGCTTGGTTGCTTTGGAGTGCCGGTCAGAGTTTTCCAAAGTGGTGCTTTACGGCCTACTCTGCCTATGTGTGAATTATACATTTTTAAAGCACTGTTCAATATGTTTTTACCGTCCTCATCCACAACTCGTTTTCCAGGCAGTGGATCCAAAAAATAGACGGTCTCCTTCTTTGCTCTCACAATGAACAGGACCCAATGACATCTGCACAAAATAAATATAAAGGTTAAATAGTTTTATATGCAGAGCATCATACAAACAAAATCCTGTTTTTTGTTTGGAGACTAACCTTGGATTGTAAGGCATCAGGAAAATCTGTTCACCATCTGTTTTTTGAAGACGACTGGCTACGATACGTGATCTTTCAGTTAATGAACCAGCGTCGGCACTAACTAGAGCAGGGTCGATAAAGCCAACCATGTTCACCATATTTGCAGCTTTCAAATGATCAAATAGGCACCTAAATATATGCATTGAAACCATGAGTGTTTTTTTTTTAAAAACATAGTGAATATTTGATAAGGACAAACCTCATATATACTGCAACTACAGTAGCCCCAATTTCCTCCATGTTAGCAAATTGGCTAATATCTTCATGCAAGACGAAGGTATTACGTTCTAAGCCAAACACCTCCTTCTCAATGGTAAAGCTCATAGCCTTCTGCTGAGGCTTAAGTGTCGTATCAACATAATTACAAAGGGATTTTAAAGAAGATGGAACCTCCAGCTTTGAATAATCTGGAACTTCAGTATTCTGTTAAAAGAAATAAAGCAACATAAAGTGACGTGGTAAATAAATAAAAACGACGGTTAAAATAACAAAACGTCGTCTGAAATTAGTTACACGACGAAGGAAAAAATACCGTCGTAATGAATACTTTATTACGTCGTTTAGAAAATATAGAAAATTAAATTAAACCGTCGTGGTACTTAATAACAAACGACGGTATGTAAGAATTACAGACGTCTAAAGTTTATTACACGACGGTAAGTAATAAACGTCGTGGTAATTCATGTATTACGACGGTTATGAGAAATTACCTTTTCTTCTTTCTTTTCTTCTTTGTTTTCTTCTTTCTTTTCTTCTATATTTTCTACAATACTTACTACATCCCCAGATTTCTGTTATAAGAAATAAAGAAATATATATAAGACATTGTACAAAAAGTCAAAAAAATTAAAAAGTAAAAAATTAAATTAAACTGTCGTGGTACTTAATAACATACGACGGTATGTAAGAATTACAGACGTCTGAAAATTGAAAAACATATTAAAAAGGCAAAGTCATGAGAAATTACCTTTTCATCTTTCTTTTCCTCTATATTTTCTACTATCTTTTCTACCTCGCCAGATTTCTGTTATAAGTAATAAAGAAATATATATGACATTGTACAAAAAGTAAAAAATTAAATTAAACCGTCGTGGTACTCAATAACAGACGACGGTATGTAATAATTACAGACGTGTAAAATTCATTAAACGACGTTAAATAAAGAATTACGACAGTAATGAGAATTGAAAAAAAATGAAAAAGGCTAAGTTATGAGAATTTACCTGTTCAACTATCTCAAGTGTCTTTCCTTCTACTCTCTTCTCTACTTCCCCGGATTTCTGTTTTAAGAAATAAAGAAATATATAAATGATATTGTACAAAAATTAAAAACAAATAAATAAACCGTCGTGGTAAACGTTAACAGAAGGCGGTATAATAATTACAGACGTCTAAATAACATCAAACGACGGTTTAATAAAAATTGCGTCGTGGTATTTCGTTAACACGACGGTAAATATAAACAGAGAAGCAGAGAATTCAAAGTTCAAAAACGTTACCATTTCTTCCTGCTTTTCCCCATTCTTGGCAGTATCCTCCTCAAATTGAAGGGCTCTAACATCAAGTGCCCCAGAGCAGCTTGCTTTGTCGGACATTGGATTTTTGGGACTTTGCCCTTGGATTTGGGACATTGTATTCAGATTCAGCACGCTTGGATAAAAATTGGGGATGAATTTGGAAAGCTGACTCAGCAAATATTCCCTCTCAGCTTCTACCAATTGCTTGGTCCTAGCCTCCATCTTTAAACTCTCTTCCCTTGATCTAACCTCCATTTTCCTAGTCTCTTCTTGAAGGACAAGTCTTACACTTTCCTTCAATTGATCGGCAAACTTTACCTTCTGTTGTCTAGGTAAATTGAAGTATTGCTTAGGGCAAACTTTACATCAAAACATCATTGGTCCCTGACAGAGAAAGAGCGCCTTCAGAGACTTGCTTTTGCAAATCATCCTAACAAAAAGACATAATAAGAAGTCAGAATAAGAAAACAAACGACGGTTATTTATAAAAAATCGACGTAATATAATATTTCACACGACTTAATAACATAACAATCGACGTAATATATTATTTTAGACGACGCAAACTAAATACCGACGTGATTAATTTATTAACACGACGTCAATAATAAACCACCGACGTCTTATGATATAATTACAAAAAACAGAGCATGGATTCCAGATTCAGACCTTTAACGACGCGTTATAAAATATTTCGACGTAGTAAATATTTTCACACGACGTAAAAATATAACAGCAGACGTAATAAAAATTTTAAAACAGAGTGAGTAGGCTTACAATTAATTTTGCTTTCTCTGCAGTCTTTGGATCCGGGATGTTACCATGTTTGTCTTCTCTTGCTTTTTTCCATAAGGTAGATCGATCAATATCTACCCCAGGCATGATTTCCTTCAAGTCCTCCTTAAAACCAACATATCCTTTTCGAGACAATCGATGATTGTACTCGAGTTTCTCCCTCCTCTGTGATTGTTCTTCATGCACAGCCCCAAATTTTTCAGATAACCTTGAAGCTACAAAGGCATCCCATTGAGCTTTCTCTATGAATTTGTATGTTTCAGGGGGCTGCCTTAATCTATCCTGCTCCTTGATGAATGGAAGGATATGAAACCTCGTTAGTGTAGACTTGAAATCCTTCCATTTCTTGGCGGCAGAAGATAGCACCATTGTCTTGCCCCCTTTACCAACCACAAAAGACATGTCAACGGCTTCCCAAATCTGCTCTTTTATATCCTTGGATATTTGAACCCATTTCTTGTCCACAAGTGGGACTCTGGAGCGTGCCAACACACCAATGTAGGACTGCATCTCATTATGTGCACGGCCATATGGTTTCCCTTCTTCATTGTACTCAACAACAGGCTTGATTTTCTGAATTTTTCTCTGCACAACACGGGGCATTGTGCTCATACCCCGACCTGACTTTGGCTCCTCAGAAATAGTTGTCGTGCTACCTGCTTCTGTCTCAGAAGATGAAACAAACTTCATCTTCTTCGAGGACTTGGTTTGAGGATTTACAACTCTAAGCTCCTTCTTCGAGGATTCATTTTTTTTCAAGCCAGACTCCTTACTTTGGGATTGAGAAACCATTGTTACAGACAAATTAAACCTGCAAGTGAAAATATATCAGTGAAATTAAGAAAAACCACGACGATTATTTATAAACTACGACGTATTATAATATTTCAAACGACGTAAACACAAAACAACCGACGTAATAATAAATTTACACGACGGTAATGAATCACCGACGTGATAAAATATTACAACGACGTCAATAATAAACAACCGACGTCTTATGATATAATCAAAAACAGAGTATTAAATATTACAACGACGTTAATAATAAACATTCGCCGTGGTATTGAAAATAAAACGACGTAAATATTAATATACCGTCGTCTATACCACAAAAACAACGTAAAATATTTTCAACAGAAAAATAATTAAAAAGATTTTCGAAACAAAAACCATTGTTCAGAGAATCAAACATGCGATGAATATATCCTTAAAAATCAAAAACAAAAAAAGGATATCATTTTAAAAAAACAACGAAGAACACTTTCACACGACGCTAGGGTGACTGACGAACCGTCGTGGTATATAAATCTAACCACGTAAATAACAAGCCACCGTCGTCTTATTTAGTTGAAGTAAAAGAACCACAGTAGTGTTCAATCTTGGAAAGTTTCCGTCTTTGTCACCAAATTTTATCAAACTTGGAAAGAAAAAATGTAAAAAGATATAAAAAAACGAAAATGATATGCGCATGCAAAACAGGAACAAGAATCCTTCCAGAAATGCTTACCCTTTGCTTGCAATGAAAGCTTTCTCCTGGAGTTTGGTGTTTCAGTTCAGAGATGAAGACGAAGAGGAGAGGAAGACGAAAAGTTTTCTCTCGGAGATAAGCTTGAAAGTTTGAAACTGTTCTTGGAAAGTGAAAAATGAGAGAAGCTTGAAAGTTTTTCTCAGGTTTGGTAACGTGCAAGTATGGGTCAGGAAGGCGAAAAGTTTAAAATAATAAAAAACCGTTTCATAACAACGACGCTATTAATAGTATGCGCCCTAGTATGATACATTATACGGCGCTATTGTTAACACTGCCCTATAATATTACTTTCCACGACGGTATGTTTTAATAAAACGACGTTTTAAAATCGAATTACACGACGCATGTTTCTTCAAAAAAGAGGAATCGTCATTTTCCAATTTACCCAACGACCTTATATTCAAAAATACCGACGTGAAAAATTAATACCACGGCGTTTTAATTACTCATACCGACGTGTAATGTTTTTAATTACACAATAAATTAATTTTGCAAAAAATTACAACGTCGTTTTTATATAGCGTCGTTGTTAAATAATTTATACGACCTTATTTTAAATTTAAACGACGTTTATGTTATATATAAACGTCGATAATGTAAAACAACTGACGTGGTATATAAGATTTGTTTATAAATAATGGTTTTTCGGTCTTTCTGGCGTCTTCATTTTTCAATTAGGGTTTCAACTTTTTCTCACCTCTCTGGAGGCACATCACCTCTCTGTCTCACCTCGCTTTCATTTTTCAGTTTGGATGTTGATGTGTGTGTATCTGAAAGACACAAACACGCACACATCATCTAAAAAATTGTCTTTCTGCACAGAAGGAGAACAAGGTCTGCATCAGGACCAAGCATGGGTTTGCTACATCCTCCTGCGTAGCAAGGGTGAAACCAGCTTGAGAACCTGCATGGGTGTTCCTGATGCTCGCAGAGACGGACTCAGGTGGTGGCTGTAGCTGGGAGTGGGCTTGAGGTTCAGAATGAGTAGGTGGTGTCTTTTCATTCTGAACCTCAAGCCCACTCCCAGCTTCACCCCAAAGGCACAACCCACAACCCACAACAGGTTCTAAGGCTGGTTCCCCCCTGCTACACAAGAGTTTTGAAGTTGATCACTGTGGAAAAGGGGAGTGAGCTTTTCACACTTTGTTGATTTTGATTTTCTGACATTATTAGATATTCATGCTGTGCAGGAGCTTGAGAACAAGAGGAAGGAGAGGGCCCAGCTTGCATATGAGAGGAAGAAACAGTTGTGACCTTCCTTGGCGGCTGAGACTTCTTGCCCTCAAACTCCTTGTGAGAGTAATTGGCACATCATCCACTTCTAAAACATTGCCTTTGTTCATTCTGGTTCGATTATGATGAGGAACAGAGTTCATTCTGGTAATGATAGACGAATAATGGCATAAAATTTGTACGTCGTTAATTTAACAAACCGTCGTGGTTAGTACAATTATGCGACAGTAGAGTTATGGATACCGTCGTAGTATAGTATAATTAAAAAGTCGATAAATTTATATTTACAGTCGTGGTAACTTAATTTAAATCGTCGATTTTTTTTGTAATTAACCGTCGTAGATTCCTTTGAATTTATGCGTCGCTGACTAAGAAAATTGGGTCGTGTTTATTAATCAATTAACACGGCGTCTTATTTTTATATCGTCGTCTTTACTTTCTACGGCGGTGATTTCATAGATGCAGTCGTTGTTTTTAGGTTCAGATTTTAACTATGAAAATACCTTTGTAATAAGACGACGCTTTTTTAATTTGGTGCGTCGTGGTTTCAAAATATCTATACGTGTGCCCCTTTTTTAGGTGTTTAAAGTATGTTTCTACGACGGGTTTCTATTACCGTCGTCTTTTAAAAAACAACGACGGTTTTTTGATCTACCGTCGTTGTTTACTGGTCGTCTTTTGCCCTTTTTGTAGTAGTGAGAGATTGTTAGAAACTGAGAAGGGTGTAAAACAGATAAATATACCGACGTTGTTAATGATAAACAACGACGGTTTTTCTTAAATGACTGACGTGGTATTAATTTAAAACGTCTGTACTTAAATACCGTCGTTGTTTATAATTTACAACGTCGGTATATAAAAATACGTCGTATATTCAAAATAAAACAGATTCAAACATAAATCAAAGAACGTCGTAGTATTCAAAGTAAGACGACTGATTATTAAACAAACAGACATAGATGTCCAATTCCATACAGCTGCACAAAATTACCGTTGTTGTATAAGCATTCTAACGTCTAGATAAGATAAAACCGTCGTAAGTTTTAATGAAGAAGTGAAAAAACTAGATTGAAATATGCATTCTTTTCCAGAAATTGTGCACCACAAATTTCAGTGAAATAGACAGAGAGAGGGAGAGTGTGTGCGTGAGTAAACTTAAAACAAAAATGCAGTTCATAGAATAATTTAATCCGTCGTATTAATTCTATCTAGACGTCTACTTTATTCAAAAACCGACGTCCTATTCATTTTTAAACGTTCGTAAATTAAGCCCGCCATGGTGTTCATTTTATAATGTCGCTTATTTAAAGATAAACGACGTCTATACCAAAATAAAACACTCTGTTTTTCAAATTTAGAATAGAGTTAGTGAGACTTACGATTATTTTTGCCTTCTCTGCAGCCTTTGGATCAGGGATGTTTCCTGTTTTATCTTCTCTTGCTTTCTTCCATAGAACAGCTCGATCGATTTCTTCAACTTCGAGCATGGTTTCTACCAATTGGTCCGTCAAACCAACATACCCTTTTCTAGACAACCTATGGTTGTACTCCAATTTCTCCCTCCTCTCTTTCTGCTCAGCATGCTTAGCCTCAAAATCTGAGGTTAACCTTGAAGCTACGAAGGCATCCCATTGGATTTCTCTATGAACTTATAAAGAAATGGGGTTTCTTTTAATTTCTCCTTGTCATGTGCGAATGGAAGGATATATTGCTTAGTTATGTTATACTTGAAATCCTTCCATTTTTTGGCGGCAGACGACAAGACCAAGTTCTTGTAACTATCCCCAATAACATAGGACATTTGAACAGCTTCCCAAATC
Source organism: Prunus campanulata (assembly GCA_034190965.1). Lineage (NCBI taxonomy): Eukaryota > Viridiplantae > Streptophyta > Magnoliopsida > Rosales > Rosaceae > Prunus > Prunus campanulata. The sequence goes on along the minus strand of CM067214.1, from coordinate 9,799,915 downwards.
TGCTCCTTCACGTCCTTGGGTAATTGTTTCCATTTCTTGTCCACAAGAGGGACTCTAGTGCGTGCCAAAACACCAATGTAAGACTGCTTCTCAACAGCAGCCATGCCATGTGCTTTGCCATCTTTATTGAACTCAACCACAGGCTTAACCTTCTCAATTTTCCTCTTCAAAACACGGCTCATTGTGCTGATACCGCGGCCAGATTTTGGCTCCTCAACAAATGTGGCTGTGCTCGAGTCTTTCTCTGAGGTTGAGGAAAATCTCATCCTCTTCGAGGGTTTGCTTTGAGTTGATTTTTCAACTTCCACTTGAGCCTTTGAAACTGTTTTGGGTTCATCCCCTTGTGCCATTGAACCTGATTTGGCCTTTGACGCTTCAGCTTCCTTGTTTTGAGATTTCGAAACCATTTTTGAGTAATCTGCAAGGAAAACAACGTCGGTTATTAAAAATAAACAACGTAATAATACAAAACAAAGACGGTAAAACTAAAAAAGTGACGTCCTATTAAACAGTCTCTTAGACCATGAATGGAAATAAGACGACGGTTTTATATATTTCATGACGTAAATGTGTATAAACTACGTCGGTTATTAATAATAACCGACGTGGTTTAAAATTTACATAACGATTGTTCTTCTCTCACTAGACGACTGTTTTATCTTGTTTCCGACATATTAATTGTCACACCATGACGGTTTTTAGCCACCGTCGTGCAGTTTGCATTACGGCCGTCGTGGTGTGTCCATTCTATCGTCGAAAACAAGACAGAACTGTCGTCTTTTGGCGTTGTGAGAGTATCTACTTATGTATTTAATCAAAACTAGTGAAAGATTTCTTCAATTTGACAGAATCTTGTTTCCAGACAACTACGGCATTCAAATGAAATGTAAAAAAAGGGAAGAGAGTGAGAAAAAACCTTTGGCGTGCAAAGAAAAGTTTCCTTCCGACAAAGACGAAGATGAAAATGGTGATTTTGGAGATGAAGACGAAGATTCAGACGATGATACTGCTTTTGGGAAATGAGAGGGAAACTACGATACTTTATCGGGAAGAGAAAACCGTAGAATATTAGGTCAGGTGACGAAAAGTTTATATATTTTCCCAGAGTTCAATACAACGACGTTGTAATTAAAAAACCGCCGTGTTATTTAGTTATAACGACGGTATATAATTCATAACTGACGTGGTTATCACAATTGCCGAAAGACTTTTGGAATTCCGATGTGGTTATGACGGCGCTTTTTTCCTCTAAACTGACGTTGTACTTATAAATTCAACGACTGTGTATTTTAATAAACCGACGCGGTTACTTTGGGGTTCTGAAAACGACGTCGTTCTATTTTTAATACGCGCCAAATGACTTTTGGATTTCCGATGTGGTTATGACGGCGCTATTTTTCTCTAAACTTACGTTGTACTTATAAATTCAACGACTGTGTATTTTAATAAACCGATGTGGTTACTTTGGGGTTTTGAAAACGACGTCGTTCTCTTTTTAATACGCGCCAAATGACTTTTGGATTTCCGATGTAGTTATGACGGCGCTTGTTTATCTAAACTGACGTTGATTATTCAAATATGACGTCGCTATGTATATTAGAACCGACGTGGATATTTACGATTATTTGTTTAAATAGGATTTTTTTTACGCGTTTTTTAACTCTCAGTTTTCAATTAGGGTTGCAGAATGATTCCTCACAAGAAATTGTCTTTCTGAAAGCAAATGGGTTTGCAGAATGATTCCTCACAAGGCCAAGCATGGGTTTGCTACATCCTCCTGTGTAGCAAGGGTGGAACCAGCCTTAGAACCTGCATGGGTTTGCAGCCGCACTTGCCCGTTTGAAGGCATATGAGGGCACAACCCACAACAGGTTCTAAGTCTGGTTCCACCCTTGCTACACAGGAGTTTTGAAGAAACAGTTGATTTTGATGAAAATGGGAATCGAGGAGTGAGCTTTTCATACTTTGTTGATTTTGATTTTATGAAATTATTAGATATTCATCTGTGGCTGTGCAGGAGCTTGAGAACAAGAGGAAGGAGAGGGCCCAGCTTGCATATGAGAGGAAGAAACAGTTGAAGAAGCTGAGGGTGAAGGCAGAAAAGAAACCACGATGTATTTGCCAAATTTGTGTACATATATTGTGTAAATATTGATCAATATTTAACACGAAGAGATTTGCCTTTTAAGATGAAAATGTTGTTGAGGATTGAGAATTAAATTTTGTTTTGTGTTAAGAAAGATATTACCAAAATAAAAGAAAAATTAATTAATTTTAAAAAGCTACAAAAATAAGACGGCGGTTTACAGAGAAGGCAGACGTATAAATTGAAAAAATACGACGGTAATTTGAACTTAGGACGTGGTAAATAAAAACGACAGCAGTGTTGTAGGTACTGTCGTAGTATACTCCAAAATAATAAGTCAGCGGTTTACAGAGAATGCACCGTCGTAGTATACAGACGTGGATTCTATTATATTATACGACGCAGATTAAGAACAGTTGGTCGTGTTTAGTTAGGAGTTAACACGGCAAGTTTTTTGGTGAACTGTCGTCTTTATTTTCTACGTCGGTGGATTTATACCTGCTGTCGTTGTTTTTTGGTCAGATTTTAACTCTGAAGAAACCCTTTTTTAAAAACGACACTTTTTTATTTGTATGCGTCGTCGTTTAAAAATATTCAACAGTAATGAACTTATCCACGACGGTTTTTTTTTTATACCGTCGTCGATTTAAATACAACGACGGTTTTATGTTATGCCGTCGTCTTTTTCTGGTCGTCTTTTTCCATTTTTGTAGGAAAGAATCCTTCTTTGACTTGGAAACACGTCAGCCAACTTGCACGCATGTTTTGGGGTCGTTCCACTTCCTAGAAAATTCTGGAAAAATATTAGAAAAGTAGCTTTATGTCTAAGCTTTCCAGGCATATATTACACGCCACTAGGAAAAATCGGAAAGATCTTCAACTCTTCAATCTTCCACAGCAGTGTTCTGACGGGATTTCAACTTAGGCTGTCTTGACTTGCAAGTCTGGAGCATTTGGCTTAGTAGGAAATTATGAAACTTTGATACAATGATCTTCAATGTCTTAGCTTTCTTCTCCAATTGGCCTTGCGCTAAAATTCATTCGAAAAGTCAATTTTCAGTCAAAATCCTTCCAAGAGCGCAGAATAACTGAAAATAAGGAAAGTAAGGTAATAATGCTATTTTAAATTAACTTTCCCTACAAAAACCAAATAAAAGAGATATAAAAATATAGGAAATAATACACTTATCAGATACCAAACACCCCCTAAGTTTTTTTCATCGGAGTTCTATACATAAAGTTTTTTTTCGTATCACTTTAATACAATTGTTAGTCTTCACGCAAGCTGAATAGCCCAAGACCATCATACCTCACCTAACAAAGCTTATCTCAAACACCAATCACTTTAATGCCCTGCTTAGTTACAAGCCCACGCTACTAGGCTCGGCAATATCAAAATGTTATATAACCCCTTATAAGCATTTGTATTAGTGAGTGTTTTTCCAATGTGGGACTTTACAATAATCATCATTATGACAACCCCAATAGTGAATTCTCACTAGCAAATTCTAGCTCTCCAATATGAAATTGAGTGTTTCTTCTGAACAGTTGCTTTATTAATCATTAAATTGTCTATATAATTAATTAGTTGATGAATTGCAATCATTTATGTTTCAAAATTTTCATTATATCGTTTTGGTGTTAGTGGATTTAAGTTTTGTGAACTTAACTCTATATGTGTATGTGCAATGGAAACGGGCATCACAAAGAGGATTGCTTCCTTCCAAAAGCAAAACACGTGCACAATTAAATGAGGAGAGAGTCATAACTCGGAACTCGGAACTAGGAACTCAGAGGCGTTTGGAAAATTAATTGGTGAAGTCGATGAGCGATGTGAGAGTAAGGTGTTTAGCTTCGTTGTGTTTTCTTGTGTTTGTGAAATTGTGTGCTCTCCCTGTCAACTATCTGGCTTGCAGAATTTGCTAGAATTGGAGGACTCTCTGCTATTGGGTATTGCTACGCTTCTGCTGATTCCATTCCAACATAATAAAATCTTATATAAATTACTGTCAAAGTAAAAAATCTTACCATATAATGAATCAATAATTATCCAGATTTGCCAAAAACAAATTATCAAGATTTCTTATTAACCAAAAAAAAAATTTATGTCTTTTTTATCTTAATAAACTCCCATCAAAATAAGTATTTTATTCTCTTTTCTTACGTTTACGGGTGAAAAACAAGAGTTGAATTTGAGATAATTTTGTACAATGTGAAAAAAGAGGTAATAATTTTCAGCACACCCAAACTTTTGTATTCAAAAAAATAAAGTATTCCTCAAAGTTATAATAAGGTTAGTTTAGCTGTACCCGTATAATTAAGAGGTATTTATTCTCAAGTCCCTCATTTTAGTAGGAATATCCCCCAAGTGATGCTTTTGTGAAGGTCAACACGGATGCAGCCTGGACTAAGGAAAGTAATCGCTCTGGAGTGGGGGTGGTAATTCGAGATTCAGCAGGGATTGTCTGTGGTGGTTTGGCGGATAACTTGTATTGTTGTTCAGCTCTTCATGCTGAAGCTGAGGCTGCCCTTCACGGCTTATCTTTAGCTAAGAGGAAGGGTTTCTCAAAAGTAATGCTTGAGACAGATTCAACTAGCAGAGTGTTGAAGGTGTTAGCGAGATATCCCTATTCTATCAGGATATTGTTTTATTTATTTCCTTTTGTATAGATATTATGTAATTAGGATACCACTTATTTTCCTAGTTTAACCCTATTAGGGTTTGCAACCTGTATTATAAATACCTCCTTTCGGAGAATGAAATATATCTGAAAATATTCTACCCATACTGTTTGACTTGGCATCAGAGCCGACTTTCTGGTAACCTGTGTGTGTTGTGCCCACCCGTGTTCTACTCTGTGCCCTAATTTCTTTTAGGGTTCTTATGCCCGTGCCTGTGCTGTGTTTATCGTATCTGCTTCGTGTTGTGTTTGTTTCCGCTGATATCATGGGTGATGATTCCAAGGTTGTGATTGGTACTAGTGCGTCTATACCGACGGAGGCACGTCCCTCGCGTGATTACTCTACCCCGATTACGTCTGACAAATTGGATGGCTCCAATTATGCCTCTTGGTCTCATGGTGCGCGTATCACGATTACTAGTCGTCGTATGGCAAGTTGGATCAATGGGAAGAAGCCTGCTCCGTCTCAAGATTTTGCTGCCTATGCTGAATGGGAGGAAGATAATTGTCTGGTGCAGTCAAGGCTTCTCAATTCCATGACTAAACCAGTTCGTGCCTTGTTTGAACATGGTGATACTGCTTTTGATATATGGGAGGCTGCTCGGAAGACCTATACTGTGACTCATAATAGTTCTCGATTGTTTCAACTCCGACGGCAATCCATACTTATAGGTCAGAATGGTGAATCCGTGAAAGTGTTCTATGAAAAACTTCATGCTATCTGGCAAGAGATTGATTGTCTACGTCCGCATGAGTTTAGTTGTTCTACTGATGGGGCTCGTCGTCTAAAAGAAATTGAAGCCGATCGAGTTTATGATTTTCTTGGCGGGCTTGATCCACCGTATGATGGTGTTCGTAGCCGTATTCTTGCTCTTAGTCCTATAACAACTCCTCTCGAAGCCTATGCCATGGTCATGGAGGAAGATACTCATCAGTCCGCTATGCTTGGAGGAGGATCGCTGGCTCTCAAGGTTGACCCAACACGTCAACGACCGGTCACCCAGCACGACGCGACCGGTCGCCCTCCGTCTAGAAAGTTTGGATCTTCTGCTGGATCTCGTCCTTCTGTCCCTACCTCTACCTCTCTTGAAGATCCGCCTAAGTGCCGCCATTGTAATGGGAATCATTACTCTGAGAAGTGTTTTAAGGAGCATGGTTATCCTGATTGGTTTGCTGACTACAAAGCTCGTATGTATGGCCCCAAGGCCACTTACACTGTGACTCCTGATGAGGCCCGTCTTCCGGCTCCATCTACAAATCTGTGTTCTACTACATGGATAATTGACACTGGTGCTTCTGATCATATGACTTATAATGATAATATGTTTGATGAGTTGTCGCATAACCCTCGTGACCCCTATATTACTAGTGCTAATGGTTTACCTTCCCCAGTTACAGGTGAAGGTACCATCCATCTCACTCCTTCTTTACCTCTGTCTCATGAACTCTTGGTTCCTAATATTCATTGCAATTTGTTATCTGTTGGGCGTTTACTTGATACACTTAACGCTTCTGCTACCTTCTATTCTACCCATTGTTTTTTCCAGGATCTTAGGACTCACGAGAAGATTGGGCATGGTAAACGGATAAGGAGGTTATATTACTTACAGTTGCCGGCTACAGTAGTTCGTGGTTGTGTCGCTAATAAAGCTCTGAGTGGCAATGTCAAAGACAAGCAACAACTTTGGTTATGGCATCGTCGCTTAGGACATCCGTCGTTTGGTTATCTTGGACATTTGTTTCCTTCGTTATTTAGTTCGTGTGATGAGTCTAGTTTCAAATGTGAGACTTGTGTAATGGCCAAGAGCCACCGTACTGTTTTTCCCTTAAGTAATAATAAAGCTGCTTTGCCTTTTGAGTTAGTACATTCTGATGTCTGGGGTTCTGCTCGTGTGACTTCTCATGGTTTCTGTTGGTTTGTTACGTTTATTGATGACTGCACTCGCTTAACATGGGTGTATTTGATGAAGAATAAACATGATGTTGCCTCTATTCTTCCTGACTTTTGTGCCATGGTGTCTACCCAGTTTCATGCTCGTGTTAAAGTATTTCGGACGGATAATGGCGGTGAATATGTAAATCATACCTTGACCTAGTTCTTTCGTGATCAAGGTATCATTCATCAAACTACCACTCCATTCACACCTCAACAGAATGGTGTGTCTGAGAGGAAGAATCGTCAGTTACTTGAAGTTGCTCGCTCTCTGATGTTGGATATGTTTGTTCCCCATCATCTTTGGGGACATGGTGTCTTGGCCGCCGCCTACTTGATTAACCGTACTCCTAGTCGGGTTCTTGATTTCAAGACTCCACTTGATGTGTTGTGTGCTCTTACTCCTCCGGTTTGTCTCTAAGTTACCTCCGAAGGTGTTTGGGTGCGTTGTGTATGCTCATGTCTACTCCCATCAACGGAGTAAACTTGATCCTTGTGCTCTCCGCTGCATCTTCATTGGTTATTCTACTACTCAAAAGAGTTATAAGTGTTATCACCCGCCTACTTAGAAGGTACATGTCACTTTGGATGTCACCTTTCATGAAGAAGTACCCCATTATGTTTCTCCCTCTTCTTCAATTCAGGGGAAGAGGAGGAGTGAATTGAAGAGTTTCGAAGTGGAAGATATGGAAGATCTTGGACCTGAAGAAGGAATTTCTGGCGAACAGGAAGCGACCGGTCGCATGGAGGATGCGACCGGTCGCCAACGAATCTGTGCTGAAAATGACCGGTCGCACATAGGAAGTGACCGGTCGCTTGCCTCGATGAACGACAACAGTACCGATACGAGCGAAGCGACTGGTCGCAGTGCGGAAACGACCAGTCGCGAATGAATCTATCCTGGAAACGACCGGTCGCACGTAGGAAACGACCGGTCGCCTTCCTCGACGAGCGACAACAGTACCGATACGAGTGATGCGACCGGTCGCCAGACGATATTTTTGGTGTTTTCGAGCCTCTCTCAGAAGGACATAACAGTGATATTGGCGACTCTCGTACAAATGAAATTGATAATAGACCCCCCTCTGCCCTGCCATTGCCTCAATCAAGTTGTGATAATGAGGTACTTTCTAGTGATGTGCCTACCTATTCTTTGCCCCACGTACTACCCGTGGGAAACCTAAAGTGCAATATTCTCCTGATATACATGCCAAGTCTAAATATCCCATTAACCATTATATGTCAACTCATCGTTTATCTAAGTCATATGCATCATATTTGTGTCAATTATCTAGTGTATGTGTGCCAACTAAGTTGCAGGATGCTCTATCTGATCAAAACTGGGTAGATGCAATGCATGTTAAGATAGAAGCCTTGAACAAGAATGCTACTTGGGAGTTAGTTCCTTTATCAAAAGGAAAAAAGGCAGTTGGATGCAGATGGATGTTTACTTTGAAGCACAAGGCTGATGGTTCCATTGACCATTACAAGGCAAGATTGGTAGCAAAAGGGTATACTCAGACATATGGAGTGGATTACACAGAGACTTTTGCTGCAGTAGCTAAGCTCAACACTATACGCGTACTCTTATCCTTAGCTGCTAATCAGGACTGGCCGCTGCTACAATTTGATGTCAAAAATGCATTCCTCCATGGTGACCTCAAGGAAGAAATATATATGGATCCTCCGCCGGGTATCCCTGTGACCTCTAAGGAGGGTGTGGTGTGCAAGCTACGGAAATCCTTGTATGGATTAAAGCAGTCTCCAAGAGCGTGGTTTGGAAGATTTGCTGCATCCATGAAGAAGTTTGGGTATGTGCAAAGTAACTCTGATCATACTTTGTTTCTGAAGCGTCATAAAGGTAAATTGACGGCTTTAATTATTTATGTTGATGATATGATTGTGACTGGAGATGATCATGTAGAAATACAGAGTCTTCAGAAGTATCTGGCTTCCGAGTTCGAGATGAAATCATTGGGTGATTTAAAGTATTTTCTTGGGATTGAAGTTGCCAGGTCTAAACATGGTATTTTTCTATCCCAAAGAAAGTATGTTTTGGATTTACTTGCAGAAACTGGAATGTTGGATTGTAAACCGATTGATACCCCTAGTGAGCAGAATCATAAGTTGGGGATATATCCCGATCAAGTTCCGACTGATAAAGAATGTTATCAACGACTTGTGGGGAAGTTGATTTATTTAGCTCATACCTGTCCGGACATTGCGTATGCTGCAAATATAGTGAGTCAGTTTATGCACTCTCCTAGTGTAGATCATATGGGGGCTGTGACTCGTATTTTAAAGTATCTGAAAGTAACTCCTGGCAAGGGGTTAATTTTCTCCAAGTATGGCCATACGGATGTAGAAGGGTATACAGATGCTGATTGGGCAGGTTCAGCCACAGATAGGCGTTCGACATCTGGGTATTTTATGTTTGTTGGTGGCAATCTTGTTACGTGGAGGAGCAAGAAACAAAAGGTGGTGTCTAGATCTAGTGCTGAGGCCAAGTATGGGGAATGGCCCATGGTGTATCTGAGTTACTATGGTTGAGGAGATTGTTGAAAGACCTTGATTTTGGGCCTAATAAACCCATGGATTTATATTGTGACAATACGGCTGCGATTGCAATTGCTCATAACCCTGTACAACATGACCGTACAAAGCATGTGGAGGTTGATCGAAATTTCATTAAAGAAAAGTTGGATGCGGAGATTATGTCCTTCCCCTTCATCCATTCAGAGTATCAGTTAGCTGATGTTCTTACGAAAACTGTTTCTACAAGTATCTTTCTCAACTCGCTTGACAAGTTGGGCATGCGTGACGTCTTTACTCCAACTTGAGGGGGAGTGTTAGCGAGATATCCCTATTCTATCAGGATATTGTTTTATTTATTTCTTTTTGTATAGATATTATGTAATTAGGATACCACTTATTTTCCTAGTTTAACCCTACTAGGGTTTGCAACCTGTATTATAAATACCTCCTTTCGGAGAATGAAATATATCTAAAAATATTCTACCCATATTGTTTGACTAAAGGAATGACTAACAATGGTGCTTGGTCCATCCTTCCCACAATTCTGGAAATTAGAAGGCTTGCCAACAGTTTCCAGAGTGTTGAATGGAGTTGGATTCCTCGAAGTATCAACAAGCGGCTCACACAGCGGCTAGTATTGGCATCAGAGCGGTGGCGCAAATTTGCTGGGCTGGAAGGCCACCACCGTCTCTTCAGGGAGTGTTAGAAGCGGATGGTCTTCCAGGACCACCAAACTAATGTTCTTATCTATATTTTGTACTAAGTTAGCCTCTCCACTTGCTTGCTTTGGTTGAGTGTGTGCTGACATAGTTTTTATTTTCTGCTCGTGGCTTTTGCCTCTTAATGAAGTTCCTTTTCGTCCAAAAATAATAATTCATATATACGGAATTTTTATGTACCACATATTGTCACCAATAAGCAAATAAAAATAATCAACATCAAAACAGAGAAATTCAGATTTAAACAAGAGAAGAAAAAAAATTCTCTTATAAGCATTGTGTGATGATAACAAAGTAGTAAGCCATTATAAGCATTGATCGAGTGTGTTTTGACATGGGACTCTAAAAATTTTCTTCAACTGTGAAAGTGCATCACCCTTTCATCTTCGGTAGTGAAACCCTATAAATAACATCTAAAGAACTTATGCCCAAAAGCACTTTCATATATGTTGGTAGACTGAGTCACCAAGTGATTTTGCTAATCACTTCTATGTTCTTCTCTCACTAGACGACTGTTTTATCTTGTTTCCGACATATTAATTGTCACACCATGACGGTTTTTAGCCACCGTCGTGCAGTTTGCATTACGGCCGTCGTGGTGTGTCCATTCTATCGTCGAAAACAAGACAGAACTGTCGTCTTTTGGCGTTGTGAGAGTATCTACTTATGTATTTAATCAAAACTAGTGAAAGATTTCTTCAATTTGACAGAATCTTGTTTCCAGACAACTACGGCATTCAAATGAAATGTAAAAAAAGGGAAGAGAGTGAGAAAAAACCTTTGGCGTGCAAAGAAAAGTTTCCTTCCGACAAAGACGAAGATGAAAATGGTGATTTTGGAGATGAAGACGAAGATTCAGACGATGATACTGCTTTTGGGAAATGAGAGGGAAACTACGATACTTTATCGGGAAGAGAAAACCGTAGAATATTAGGTCAGGTGACGAAAAGTTTATATATTTTCCCAGAGTTCAATACAACGACGTTGTAATTAAAAAACCGCCGTGTTATTTAGTTATAACGACGGTATATAATTCATAACTGACGTGGTTATCACAATTGCCGAAAGACTTTTGGAATTCCGATGTGGTTATGACGGCGCTTTTTTCCTCTAAACTGACGTTGTACTTATAAATTCAACGACTGTGTATTTTAATAAACCGACGCGGTTACTTTGGGGTTCTGAAAACGACGTCGTTCTATTTTTAATACGCGCCAAATGACTTTTGGATTTCCGATGTGGTTATGACGGCGCTATTTTTCTCTAAACTTACGTTGTACTTATAAATTCAACGACTGTGTATTTTAATAAACCGATGTGGTTACTTTGGGGTTTTGAAAACGACGTCGTTCTCTTTTTAATACGCGCCAAATGACTTTTGGATTTCCGATGTAGTTATGACGGCGCTTGTTTATCTAAACTGACGTTGATTATTCAAATATGACGTCGCTATGTATATTAGAACCGACGTGGATATTTACGATTATTTGTTTAAATAGGATTTTTTTTACGCGTTTTTTAACTCTCAGTTTTCAATTAGGGTTGCAGAATGATTCCTCACAAGAAATTGTCTTTCTGAAAGCAAATGGGTTTGCAGAATGATTCCTCACAAGGCCAAGCATGGGTTTGCTACATCCTCCTGTGTAGCAAGGGTGGAACCAGCCTTAGAACCTGCATGGGTTTGCAGCCGCACTTGCCCGTTTGAAGGCATATGAGGGCACAACCCACAACAGGTTCTAAGTCTGGTTCCACCCTTGCTACACAGGAGTTTTGAAGAAACAGTTGATTTTGATGAAAATGGGAATCGAGGAGTGAGCTTTTCATACTTTGTTGATTTTGATTTTATGAAATTATTAGATATTCATCTGTGGCTGTGCAGGAGCTTGAGAACAAGAGGAAGGAGAGGGCCCAGCTTGCATATGAGAGGAAGAAACAGTTGAAGAAGCTGAGGGTGAAGGCAGAAAAGAAACCACGATGTATTTGCCAAATTTGTGTACATATATTGTGTAAATATTGATCAATATTTAACACGAAGAGATTTGCCTTTTAAGATGAAAATGTTGTTGAGGATTGAGAATTAAATTTTGTTTTGTGTTAAGAAAGATATTACCAAAATAAAAGAAAAATTAATTAATTTTAAAAAGCTACAAAAATAAGACGGCGGTTTACAGAGAAGGCAGACGTATAAATTGAAAAAATACGACGGTAATTTGAACTTAGGACGTGGTAAATAAAAACGACAGCAGTGTTGTAGGTACTGTCGTAGTATACTCCAAAATAATAAGTCAGCGGTTTACAGAGAATGCACCGTCGTAGTATACAGACGTGGATTCTATTATATTATACGACGCAGATTAAGAACAGTTGGTCGTGTTTAGTTAGGAGTTAACACGGCAAGTTTTTTGGTGAACTGTCGTCTTTATTTTCTACGTCGGTGGATTTATACCTGCTGTCGTTGTTTTTTGGTCAGATTTTAACTCTGAAGAAACCCTTTTTTAAAAACGACACTTTTTTATTTGTATGCGTCGTCTTTTAAAAATATTCAACAGTAATGAACTTATCCACGACGGTTTTTTTTTATACCGTCGTCGATTTAAATACAACGACGGTTTTATGTTATGCCGTCGTCTTTTTCTGGTCGTCTTTTTCCATTTTTGTAGGAAAGAATCCTTCTTTGACTTGGAAACACGTCAGCCAACTTGCACGCATGTTTTGGGGTCGTTCCACTTCCTAGAAAATTCTGGAAAAATATTAGAAAAGTAGCTTTATGTCTAAGCTTTCCAGGCATATATTACACGCCACTAGGAAAAATCGGAAAGATCTTCAACTCTTCAATCTTCCACAGCAGTGTTCTGACGGGATTTCAACTTAGGCTGTCTTGACTTGCAAGTCTGGAGCATTTGGCTTAGTAGGAAATTATGAAACTTTGATACAATGATCTTCAATGTCTTAGCTTTCTTCTCCAATTGGCCTTGCGCTAAAATTCATTCGAAAAGTCAATTTTCAGTCAAAATCCTTCCAAGAGCGCAGAATAACTGAAAATAAGGAAAGTAAGGTAATAATGCTATTTTAAATTAACTTTCCCTACAAAAACCAAATAAAAGAGATATAAAAATATAGGAAATAATACACTTATCAGATACCAAACACCCCCTAAGTTTTTTTCATCGGAGTTCTATACATAAAGTTTTTTTTCGTATCACTTTAATACAATTGTTAGTCTTCACGCAAGCTGAATAGCCCAAGACCATCATACCTCACCTAACAAAGCTTATCTCAAACACCAATCACTTTAATGCCCTGCTTAGTTACAAGCCCACGCTACTAGGCTCGGCAATATCAAAATGTTATATAACCCCTTATAAGCATTTGTATTAGTGAGTGTTTTTCCAATGTGGGACTTTACAATAATCATCATTATGACAACCCCAATAGTGAATTCTCACTAGCAAATTCTAGCTCTCCAATATGAAATTGAGTGTTTCTTCTGAACAGTTGCTTTATTAATCATTAAATTGTCTATATAATTAATTAGTTGATGAATTGCAATCATTTATGTTTCAAAATTTTCATTATATCGTTTTGGTGTTAGTGGATTTAAGTTTTGTGAACTTAACTCTATATGTGTATGTGCAATGGAAACGGGCATCACAAAGAGGATTGCTTCCTTCCAAAAGCAAAACACGTGCACAATTAAATGAGGAGAGAGTCATAACTCGGAACTCGGAACTAGGAACTCAGAGGCGTTTGGAAAATTAATTGGTGAAGTCGATGAGCGATGTGAGAGTAAGGTGTTTAGCTTCGTTGTGTTTTCTTGTGTTTGTGAAATTGTGTGCTCTCCCTGTCAACTATCTGGCTTGCAGAATTTGCTAGAATTGGAGGACTCTCTGCTATTGGGTATTGCTACGCTTCTGCTGATTCCATTCCAACATAATAAAATCTTATATAAATTACTGTCAAAGTAAAAAATCTTACCATATAATGAATCAATAATTATCCAGATTTGCCAAAAACAAATTATCAAGATTTCTTATTAACCAAAAAAAAAATTTATGTCTTTTTTATCTTAATAAACTCCCATCAAAATAAGTATTTTATTCTCTTTTCTTACGTTTACGGGTGAAAAACAAGAGTTGAATTTGAGATAATTTTGTACAATGTGAAAAAAGAGGTAATAATTTTCAGCACACCCAAACTTTTGTATTCAAAAAAATAAAGTATTCCTCAAAGTTATAATAAGGTTAGTTTAGCTGTACCCGTATAATTAAGAGGTATTTATTCTCAAGTCCCTCATTTTAGTAGGAATATCCCCCAAGTGATGCTTTTGTGAAGGTCAACACGGATGCAGCCTGGACTAAGGAAAGTAATCGCTCTGGAGTGGGGGTGGTAATTCGAGATTCAGCAGGGATTGTCTGTGGTGGTTTGGCGGATAACTTGTATTGTTGTTCAGCTCTTCATGCTGAAGCTGAGGCTGCCCTTCACGGCTTATCTTTAGCTAAGAGGAAGGGTTTCTCAAAAGTAATGCTTGAGACAGATTCAACTAGCAGAGTGTTGAAGGTGTTAGCGAGATATCCCTATTCTATCAGGATATTGTTTTATTTATTTCCTTTTGTATAGATATTATGTAATTAGGATACCACTTATTTTCCTAGTTTAACCCTATTAGGGTTTGCAACCTGTATTATAAATACCTCCTTTCGGAGAATGAAATATATCTGAAAATATTCTACCCATACTGTTTGACTTGGCATCAGAGCCGACTTTCTGGTAACCTGTGTGTGTTGTGCCCACCCGTGTTCTACTCTGTGCCCTAATTTCTTTTAGGGTTCTTATGCCCGTGCCTGTGCTGTGTTTATCGTATCTGCTTCGTGTTGTGTTTGTTTCCGCTGATATCATGGGTGATGATTCCAAGGTTGTGATTGGTACTAGTGCGTCTATACCGACGGAGGCACGTCCCTCGCGTGATTACTCTACCCCGATTACGTCTGACAAATTGGATGGCTCCAATTATGCCTCTTGGTCTCATGGTGCGCGTATCACGATTACTAGTCGTCGTATGGCAAGTTGGATCAATGGGAAGAAGCCTGCTCCGTCTCAAGATTTTGCTGCCTATGCTGAATGGGAGGAAGATAATTGTCTGGTGCAGTCAAGGCTTCTCAATTCCATGACTAAACCAGTTCGTGCCTTGTTTGAACATGGTGATACTGCTTTTGATATATGGGAGGCTGCTCGGAAGACCTATACTGTGACTCATAATAGTTCTCGATTGTTTCAACTCCGACGGCAATCCATACTTATAGGTCAGAATGGTGAATCCGTGAAAGTGTTCTATGAAAAACTTCATGCTATCTGGCAAGAGATTGATTGTCTACGTCCGCATGAGTTTAGTTGTTCTACTGATGGGGCTCGTCGTCTAAAAGAAATTGAAGCCGATCGAGTTTATGATTTTCTTGGCGGGCTTGATCCACCGTATGATGGTGTTCGTAGCCGTATTCTTGCTCTTAGTCCTATAACAACTCCTCTCGAAGCCTATGCCATGGTCATGGAGGAAGATACTCATCAGTCCGCTATGCTTGGAGGAGGATCGCTGGCTCTCAAGGTTGACCCAACACGTCAACGACCGGTCACCCAGCACGACGCGACCGGTCGCCCTCCGTCTAGAAAGTTTGGATCTTCTGCTGGATCTCGTCCTTCTGTCCCTACCTCTACCTCTCTTGAAGATCCGCCTAAGTGCCGCCATTGTAATGGGAATCATTACTCTGAGAAGTGTTTTAAGGAGCATGGTTATCCTGATTGGTTTGCTGACTACAAAGCTCGTATGTATGGCCCCAAGGCCACTTACACTGTGACTCCTGATGAGGCCCGTCTTCCGGCTCCATCTACAAATCTGTGTTCTACTACATGGATAATTGACACTGGTGCTTCTGATCATATGACTTATAATGATAATATGTTTGATGAGTTGTCGCATAACCCTCGTGACCCCTATATTACTAGTGCTAATGGTTTACCTTCCCCAGTTACAGGTGAAGGTACCATCCATCTCACTCCTTCTTTACCTCTGTCTCATGAACTCTTGGTTCCTAATATTCATTGCAATTTGTTATCTGTTGGGCGTTTACTTGATACACTTAACGCTTCTGCTACCTTCTATTCTACCCATTGTTTTTTCCAGGATCTTAGGACTCACGAGAAGATTGGGCATGGTAAACGGATAAGGAGGTTATATTACTTACAGTTGCCGGCTACAGTAGTTCGTGGTTGTGTCGCTAATAAAGCTCTGAGTGGCAATGTCAAAGACAAGCAACAACTTTGGTTATGGCATCGTCGCTTAGGACATCCGTCGTTTGGTTATCTTGGACATTTGTTTCCTTCGTTATTTAGTTCGTGTGATGAGTCTAGTTTCAAATGTGAGACTTGTGTAATGGCCAAGAGCCACCGTACTGTTTTTCCCTTAAGTAATAATAAAGCTGCTTTGCCTTTTGAGTTAGTACATTCTGATGTCTGGGGTTCTGCTCGTGTGACTTCTCATGGTTTCTGTTGGTTTGTTACGTTTATTGATGACTGCACTCGCTTAACATGGGTGTATTTGATGAAGAATAAACATGATGTTGCCTCTATTCTTCCTGACTTTTGTGCCATGGTGTCTACCCAGTTTCATGCTCGTGTTAAAGTATTTCGGACGGATAATGGCGGTGAATATGTAAATCATACCTTGACCTAGTTCTTTCGTGATCAAGGTATCATTCATCAAACTACCACTCCATTCACACCTCAACAGAATGGTGTGTCTGAGAGGAAGAATCGTCAGTTACTTGAAGTTGCTCGCTCTCTGATGTTGGATATGTTTGTTCCCCATCATCTTTGGGGACATGGTGTCTTGGCCGCCGCCTACTTGATTAACCGTACTCCTAGTCGGGTTCTTGATTTCAAGACTCCACTTGATGTGTTGTGTGCTCTTACTCCTCCGGTTTGTCTCTAAGTTACCTCCGAAGGTGTTTGGGTGCGTTGTGTATGCTCATGTCTACTCCCATCAACGGAGTAAACTTGATCCTTGTGCTCTCCGCTGCATCTTCATTGGTTATTCTACTACTCAAAAGAGTTATAAGTGTTATCACCCGCCTACTTAGAAGGTACATGTCACTTTGGATGTCACCTTTCATGAAGAAGTACCCCATTATGTTTCTCCCTCTTCTTCAATTCAGGGGAAGAGGAGGAGTGAATTGAAGAGTTTCGAAGTGGAAGATATGGAAGATCTTGGACCTGAAGAAGGAATTTCTGGCGAACAGGAAGCGACCGGTCGCATGGAGGATGCGACCGGTCGCCAACGA
Organism: Prunus campanulata; assembly: GCA_034190965.1. Lineage (NCBI taxonomy): Eukaryota > Viridiplantae > Streptophyta > Magnoliopsida > Rosales > Rosaceae > Prunus > Prunus campanulata. Next base: position 9,782,630 of record CM067214.1, on the reverse strand, counting down.
ATCTGTGCTGAAAATGACCGGTCGCACATAGGAAGTGACCGGTCGCTTGCCTCGATGAACGACAACAGTACCGATACGAGCGAAGCGACTGGTCGCAGTGCGGAAACGACCAGTCGCGAATGAATCTATCCTGGAAACGACCGGTCGCACGTAGGAAACGACCGGTCGCCTTCCTCGACGAGCGACAACAGTACCGATACGAGTGATGCGACCGGTCGCCAGACGATATTTTTGGTGTTTTCGAGCCTCTCTCAGAAGGACATAACAGTGATATTGGCGACTCTCGTACAAATGAAATTGATAATAGACCCCCCTCTGCCCTGCCATTGCCTCAATCAAGTTGTGATAATGAGGTACTTTCTAGTGATGTGCCTACCTATTCTTTGCCCCACGTACTACCCGTGGGAAACCTAAAGTGCAATATTCTCCTGATATACATGCCAAGTCTAAATATCCCATTAACCATTATATGTCAACTCATCGTTTATCTAAGTCATATGCATCATATTTGTGTCAATTATCTAGTGTATGTGTGCCAACTAAGTTGCAGGATGCTCTATCTGATCAAAACTGGGTAGATGCAATGCATGTTAAGATAGAAGCCTTGAACAAGAATGCTACTTGGGAGTTAGTTCCTTTATCAAAAGGAAAAAAGGCAGTTGGATGCAGATGGATGTTTACTTTGAAGCACAAGGCTGATGGTTCCATTGACCATTACAAGGCAAGATTGGTAGCAAAAGGGTATACTCAGACATATGGAGTGGATTACACAGAGACTTTTGCTGCAGTAGCTAAGCTCAACACTATACGCGTACTCTTATCCTTAGCTGCTAATCAGGACTGGCCGCTGCTACAATTTGATGTCAAAAATGCATTCCTCCATGGTGACCTCAAGGAAGAAATATATATGGATCCTCCGCCGGGTATCCCTGTGACCTCTAAGGAGGGTGTGGTGTGCAAGCTACGGAAATCCTTGTATGGATTAAAGCAGTCTCCAAGAGCGTGGTTTGGAAGATTTGCTGCATCCATGAAGAAGTTTGGGTATGTGCAAAGTAACTCTGATCATACTTTGTTTCTGAAGCGTCATAAAGGTAAATTGACGGCTTTAATTATTTATGTTGATGATATGATTGTGACTGGAGATGATCATGTAGAAATACAGAGTCTTCAGAAGTATCTGGCTTCCGAGTTCGAGATGAAATCATTGGGTGATTTAAAGTATTTTCTTGGGATTGAAGTTGCCAGGTCTAAACATGGTATTTTTCTATCCCAAAGAAAGTATGTTTTGGATTTACTTGCAGAAACTGGAATGTTGGATTGTAAACCGATTGATACCCCTAGTGAGCAGAATCATAAGTTGGGGATATATCCCGATCAAGTTCCGACTGATAAAGAATGTTATCAACGACTTGTGGGGAAGTTGATTTATTTAGCTCATACCTGTCCGGACATTGCGTATGCTGCAAATATAGTGAGTCAGTTTATGCACTCTCCTAGTGTAGATCATATGGGGGCTGTGACTCGTATTTTAAAGTATCTGAAAGTAACTCCTGGCAAGGGGTTAATTTTCTCCAAGTATGGCCATACGGATGTAGAAGGGTATACAGATGCTGATTGGGCAGGTTCAGCCACAGATAGGCGTTCGACATCTGGGTATTTTATGTTTGTTGGTGGCAATCTTGTTACGTGGAGGAGCAAGAAACAAAAGGTGGTGTCTAGATCTAGTGCTGAGGCCAAGTATGGGGAATGGCCCATGGTGTATCTGAGTTACTATGGTTGAGGAGATTGTTGAAAGACCTTGATTTTGGGCCTAATAAACCCATGGATTTATATTGTGACAATACGGCTGCGATTGCAATTGCTCATAACCCTGTACAACATGACCGTACAAAGCATGTGGAGGTTGATCGAAATTTCATTAAAGAAAAGTTGGATGCGGAGATTATGTCCTTCCCCTTCATCCATTCAGAGTATCAGTTAGCTGATGTTCTTACGAAAACTGTTTCTACAAGTATCTTTCTCAACTCGCTTGACAAGTTGGGCATGCGTGACGTCTTTACTCCAACTTGAGGGGGAGTGTTAGCGAGATATCCCTATTCTATCAGGATATTGTTTTATTTATTTCTTTTTGTATAGATATTATGTAATTAGGATACCACTTATTTTCCTAGTTTAACCCTACTAGGGTTTGCAACCTGTATTATAAATACCTCCTTTCGGAGAATGAAATATATCTAAAAATATTCTACCCATATTGTTTGACTAAAGGAATGACTAACAATGGTGCTTGGTCCATCCTTCCCACAATTCTGGAAATTAGAAGGCTTGCCAACAGTTTCCAGAGTGTTGAATGGAGTTGGATTCCTCGAAGTATCAACAAGCGGCTCACACAGCGGCTAGTATTGGCATCAGAGCGGTGGCGCAAATTTGCTGGGCTGGAAGGCCACCACCGTCTCTTCAGGGAGTGTTAGAAGCGGATGGTCTTCCAGGACCACCAAACTAATGTTCTTATCTATATTTTGTACTAAGTTAGCCTCTCCACTTGCTTGCTTTGGTTGAGTGTGTGCTGACATAGTTTTTATTTTCTGCTCGTGGCTTTTGCCTCTTAATGAAGTTCCTTTTCGTCCAAAAATAATAATTCATATATACGGAATTTTTATGTACCACATATTGTCACCAATAAGCAAATAAAAATAATCAACATCAAAACAGAGAAATTCAGATTTAAACAAGAGAAGAAAAAAAATTCTCTTATAAGCATTGTGTGATGATAACAAAGTAGTAAGCCATTATAAGCATTGATCGAGTGTGTTTTGACATGGGACTCTAAAAATTTTCTTCAACTGTGAAAGTGCATCACCCTTTCATCTTCGGTAGTGAAACCCTATAAATAACATCTAAAGAACTTATGCCCAAAAGCACTTTCATATATGTTGGTAGACTGAGTCACCAAGTGATTTTGCTAATCACTTCTATGGAAACAATCACAAAACCAGCTCTTGACACAGCTCCGTTCTCCTCCTTCTTTCAACTGGTCGATGTGGAACAATGGGTCAATACCCTGTCTTGAAGAAATCTTTGCTGTCTTTGTGCTTCAATGCAAGTACATCTAAATCCTCTCTGGCCAAGATTAAATCCGAGGACAATCGTTTAATTAGTTTCAGTCAGATCCTATATTATAAAAACATATCTAAACCTTTGATCCCATTAAATCATGTTGTAGGTTCCCAACCATGCTCATCAAAGATATTATCAATGTGATATGGAAAAGATTACATCCTTCGTCGTTTACTTCTGTGGAGAACTCAGTTGGATTAGATATTACCAATAAATCAATCGATTTATTGTTAGGTGTAGGGGTGGATGATGTACATGAAGGATCCAGTGATAAGAGGTTCTTCTCATCCTCGATGATGTGTGGATTCCTCCATAACCCCAAATTCCATAATTGCATCGCTTTCTTAGTCTTCCCTTCTTGTCCATATTTGTAAGCAATGCATCCAATTCTTTTTCACTTTGTCCATTGCGTCAAGCTCTCCTTCACTTTTCGTTGCCTTGGCATAGAGGCTTGTCTTTTTTTTTTTTTTTTTGCTTTTGGGGATGAGATGCTTCTATATATATAACAAGCAAACTTCGTATGTAATTAAGCTTTGGATCAGATGCTTCTAGGAAATTCGGGTTTGCTTGGAATTACCTTCTCTTGAAGCAATGCTGGTTCGTTATCTTTTCCCTTGTCTATTTATAGCGTACGAAAACTCATAGTGGCTTTTCCATTTGAGTTCTCTGCTTATGCATTGCTTTCATATTTCTCATAATTCAGTTGTTTGTATTGCCTTCTCCTTGATTGCCTCATCCTCGTGATTTTTCATTCAACGTTACGTTTCGCATAACAGTTGGTGGAGAAACTTACACTTATACAATTGGATATTAGAGGTACGTACATCTTGGAAACTTTCTGTCTTTGCACTATATGGTTGTTGGTTTTACTCTGATCCATTGAAAAAAACACACACACACAACTGAGATAATTTGATATATGTATATAGATGCAAATGGTATATCGATCTCGTGAAATATATATTTTTCATTGTCTTCGTACCTAAGAATTTCATGTGAAAAAACTGAAATAAGGTGTAGTATTAGGAATGACAAAATGTTCAGTTTTCCAACAATACCCTTGAATTTTTTAGTAAAAATTATTAATACTTTAAACAAATTTTTTTTCTTACAATACCTGGAAGAAAAAATAAAGATTCAATCCAAGGAAACCTTAGCAGCAAAACTCCGATGACCAAAAAACAAACATTGATAGAACATTGAATTGCCTTACTCTTGTATATGTGCAATTCATATAAAGCAAGCAACAAGTCAAAAGAGCATCCCCAACCTCTTGTATATGTGCAATTCATATACAGCCAGCAACAAGTCAAAAGAGCCCACAAAGAAAGTACACCCATGAAAACAAAAGCACAAAAGAAAAAGATTACAATCATATATAAAAACGTTGCAACTTCCTGTTCAAGCCAATTGTAGCATCATCCATTATCTAAAATTCCATATCAATATTCATGATCTAAATTCAAAAGATCATCATGATTTAAGAAAAGAAAAAAAAACGTACCTAGGTTAAAACAAAATAAACAATTAAAAAAAAGAAGAAATATGAAGATTTAAAGAGTGGTATTTGCAAATTATAGCAGGGGTAGATTACTCCCAAAAATTTGCATTAAATGTTTTCCCAAGTGGGGTGAAAAAATATCCCAAGTTCAGCCAAGGGTATGAACTTCCCCCTTACATGGAAAGTCCAAACTCATGAGTCCATAATTGCATTCTCAAGATTACACTTACGAAACATGAAAATGCAACTTCAAATCCATTCCCGAGCCCCTAAACTTGAACCAAATGGGCCATTAGGGTTCCCTTATGCCAACACCAAAGCACCCATGCTATAATTCATCTCTAAATTTAGAAATCCATGCATGATGCATGCATGACACTGACAGTATGAAGTTGTAGACTCGTAGCCACTCTCCAATTAATATAAAAACAAATAATGATTAATTAGTATCAGTAGGTTGGTGAAATTTTTGCTCAAATAAGCTCTTGTTCCTCCAACAAACCAGCAGGTTATGCAAAAAATTTAAATATTTAAGAGACTTGTCTCGTTAAAGAAAATTTTAATAAATTCATTAATTAATGTGTCACGCTCCGAATCTAGCGTAGACTAGAGTAGAAATCTAGAGCCGAGTGTGTCATAAATAGAAGATAAATTAAAAGGGCTTAAATTATGGATCAGAATAAATTTCTCTTATAAAATAACTCCAAAATCTTACAAAAATACCAAAAATAAATAAAGATTTATCATTCTCATATAATTCAACCTTAACTGGTTTAGTCATTGACTCTATCACTAATTCCTAGGAAAAAAAAATTAAAAGGGTGAGGGATGATCAAACCACCGCTCAGAGAATAGATTACGTAATGTGTCAATCAAGCAATGTTGTTTTACACACACTCAAGAAAATATCATGAAAAGATACACCAATCAACATCATATCAAATCATCACTTCTGATACAGCGAAGCGGCAACAAGTTGTTGTCCATCATCCCAAACAGTCCCAAAATACATAGCATAGAAGGATAAAGCTAATAGAAGTTGGAACGAAGATAATTGAGTTCTAGGGGTCAAATATCCCAAAGGAAACTCTGTAGACTAAAGTTTGAATTATATTCATAAAAAAATTAAATACAAGAGTCTCTAAATAGCCTATTTACACGAGTAAAGCAGCCAAGCATTCCTATCCATTGTTTATTAAGAAAATCTAATTGACAAAGGAAATCAAACCAAATCCTACTAAGAATAGGAAAATGATTAACAAAATAACTTATTAATTTAATATAGCTAAAACTTAGCCTTGTTGGATGGTGAGCCCACTTAGATTAGGAAAGTCTAAAAGACGCTCCTTCATCAACTCGACTAGGTTGGGAAGAATTTGTCCTTGAATTCCAATCTTTTGGTGAAAAATGCCCAAAGATAACCTCCGCTTAGATAAGTTGTCCATAGAACTCTGGCCATGACATTGAACCTTTCCATTAATTCCAAATAGATAGATATTTAGAATATTTGATCCTTTTTGGAACAGTACCAGTTATCTTCTGCAACCAATCTCTCGCAAGAAACGTTTCAATCCAAAAAGCCAAAGGGTGGAGAAGGTCAACGAAGTTCTTAGCAGTCTGTAAATTAAAAGAATCAATCGCAAGAAAATCAGCATACTCAGAAGTATCTCCTTCTAAGGAATTCATCTCACCTCCAACAATTACTCATGAATTTCTTGAATCATCTTTCCTTCAAATGCTTGTTGATTGTGTTGCTTCAAAAGTTCAAATCCAAATTCCCCTTTGGTCCCCTGCCTTAAAGATAACACTAAATTCAACTTGTTTAGTCTCACCAAATACCCTGTCAAAAGCTTTCCCAACTCTCAAACAAACTTCACAATCTTCTTCCAAACAATAGTAAAAACCATGAGGGTTATCTAACTTTAGGAGATTGTCATCTTCCAATTTATTCGAAGTTCCCTCAACATCCTTCTTAGCAACAATTGAATACATAGGTCCCACCTCCTTGCTCTCAAATTCCAACTAATGGGCTCTCAAATGACCATTAACTTTGGCATCTTTGGGAGCATTGCAGAATCCTCCTTCACACGGCTGCAAAGTCCACTTTCTCCCATCCTTATATAATGAATAAGTGTTAGCTTTAGTACAATGCTTCATATCCTTGTCAAACAACCATGGTCTTCCTAATAGGATATGACATGCATCCATGTCACAACATCACACCAATCTTCATCCCTAATAGTATTACCCATAGTGAACTTACCAAACACATTGAAGTGACTGGTATCTCGTTTCCTTTTCGAAACCATGCAACCTTGTAAGGATTAGGATGCTTCTCAATTGGTAACTTTAGTTTTTTTTTTTATTGCCTCCTTCAAGATAACATTTTCACTACTTCCTCCATCAAGAATCACATTGCACACATTTCTACGACAAAGGTGGTTCAGAATATATATTAGGTGGACGCTAAAGACCCTCAATTTTTGGAGTTGTCAACACCCGCCTTACCACCAAAGATTCTCCTCCAACCGGTAAAAGATCACTAACTTCCTCTTCATTGCCTTAAACATCATAAGTGGGTTTTAAAAATTGATCTTATCACCTTTAACCTCTGCCAAGTTTACTCTTCTTTGTGGGCAAGTGTAAGATAAATGCCCTGCCTCTCCACAATTAAAATATCAAACTTGTGAAGTACTCCCAGCCTTGGAATATTTGACACCAGCGTTGTTTTGAGGATAAAATTGTGCTATTTTCTCCCATTTTTCACTCTGATCAGTACCCACCAACTTCCTACACCTTATTTTGGTACTTGGATTGGTTTCGTGATCACTTTGGACACTATAAAGAGCAACTGCATTCTTTGCCAGCCCATATTATCGCCTACTGCCACAACATGATACCTTTTTTTTCTTCCATTAACGCATGTTGTCGAGCATCTTCTAGGTCGAACAAACGGACCACATCCGCCCCCATGTCATCGCTAATAGTCTTATTCAAACCTGAAAGATAACGACATGTGTCATCTTTTGATTACTATCTTTCAAACCAACTCGAATTGAGAGATTACCAAACTCGGATATATATTCTTCAACAAACGTATCTTGTTGTTTTAAGCTATGAAACCTTTCATATAACTCCATAGTGTAATCAACCATTAAAAACTTCTTTCGTAACTTTGCTTTCACATGTGTTGATCTTCTACTTCCCTTTTCAAGCACGTTGCTCTTCACCTCTCTTCCACCATTGAAGCACGGTGCTCTTCAATTTAAGCTTAAAAAAAAAACACCTTATGATCTTCTTGTAAATTATTTATTGTCTTTGAACTTAAACACTTACCTTGGTCAGACATGGTTGTGGTGAAGGTATAGTAATCTTCTTTTCCTATGCAGTCCTTTAACTCTCTCTAGATGGGGTGAGATATCAATATGAGTGTGTCTTGATTGCTAGAGAATGGACCTCTGTATATATGCATTGCTTAAGTATTTTGCCCATCGAAGAACACTTAAACAAATACTGATTGCACTAGAATAGAATGTTTTAATCCATGTAGGACTAGGAATCCTCAAATATCTAGTTTTCTAATTAAACTGCACTTTAAACTAGAACTGCAAATATGCTCGAGTTCTGTTTCTTGATTAATACTAAACTGCAACTCCTTATGTGATTAGAAGACCATTCCAATATGGTTTAAGACAATGTAATGTCTTACAGTCTCCCACTTGGTCAAATAATCACAACAGTTAATTGCATTACACACTTTAAGGCCTTGTGAAACATAACTGAGCAAAATCCGTAATAAGCCACTGTCAATGAAGAACAACAAAGAACTATTGAAACTACTTGAACATATGTTATTTCAAGGTTCCTATAATTACATTTGAGATTCTTCAAAACCGCATAAGGGTTTGATCAAGATTAAAACTGTTGAATGTTCATGACTAAACTATCTGTGCTAATAGATATGTCATGCTCATTCATAGTCCCCTAAATGACTGCTAATGTCTAGTTAAAATTGAACAAATGCCATGAATATACTGTACCATCACAGCTACCTCAATTGCTAGCTTTACTGCCTTATATGTATATTCAAGTATCAAACATAAACAAAATAGACTAAGCAGTAAAATAACTCAACAAAATTCCACTTTATGAATCCTCAAACTCTCTGAATATCCATCAAAACCTTTACTAGTTAATCAAAATATAAATGATAAAACTCTAGTTAAAACAGAAACACTCCCACTGAAACTCCCACTAATTCAGCCACTCATATTTTCTATCAATCCCATACTTTGAACATGAATATGAAAAACATCAATTGGCAGCCCTTTAGTAAGAGGATCTACAATCATATCTGTTGTATTGATGTGTTCTTAACCAGTGTACCCATCTCTTATCTTTTCTTTAACTTTAAGAAACTTAAGATCCATAATTCTTGAAGCCTTTGTCCTTTTGTTTCCCTTTGCAAACAAAATTGTTGCCCTCTTGTCATTCCATAGTTGTATGGGTCTATGAATAGACTCAACTACACTAAATCTAGTGATAAAATTCTTTAACCACATAGCTTGAGAAATAGCCTCATAAGAGGCGAAGAATTATGCTAACATTGTAGATGCAACAGTGAGAGGTTGCTTGATACTTCTCCATGATACAGCAGCACGTGCAAATATGAACACATAACGTGATGTTGATCTAAGATCATCCTTATAACCTACAAAATCAGCATCTGCAAAACCCTCTAATTTCAAATTATTGCTTCTTCTTAAAACCAATTTGTAATCTTTGGTTCTATGTAAATATCTTAACACTTTCTTGCCTGCAATCCAATGATCTTGTCAAGGATTAGATTGAAATCTACCTAGTACACTAATAGGAAAGGCTATGTCAAGTCTAATGCAGACTCCATACGGTTTGTCATTCATCTAAATTTTCTCTTATTCAGTCCATAGTGCCTGTTCCTTGCTCAAATTGTCTGCTTTTAAAATAGGCATATCAGTTCCATCACATCCTTGCATATTGAATCTCTGCAGTACCTTTTCTATATAATTCTTCTGTGATAATCCAAGAACCCATTTCTCTCAATTCCTACTAATTTCAATTCCCAAAACATAGGATGCTTCACCAAGATCTTTCATTGCAAAATGTTTAGACAGGAATTCTTTACAGTTATGTAAAATTGATAAATTTGTGCATGCCAATAAGATGTCATCCACATATAATACCAATATGATGAAATTCCTCCCATTCTTCTTCATGTAATTGCATTCATCCAATGAATTTTCTGTAAAAACCATATTGCTTAACAAATTCATCAAATTTGATATACCACTATCTAGAAGCTTGCTTAAAACCATAAATCGATTTACACAGTTTACATACTAGATTTTCTCCCTTCTCTTGAATGAAACCTTCTGGTTGTTTCATATATATTCCCTCTTCTAGATTTCCAGTCAAGAATGCAGTCTTTATATCTATTCGATGTAAGTGTAAATCGGAATGTGCTACCAATGCCATGATTACTCTAAATGAATCTTTAGTTGAAACTGGTGAATAGATTTCATTGTAATCTATCCCTTCTTGCCGTGTGTATCCTTTGGCAACTAGTCTTGCCTTATATCCATCAATTTGCCCCTTAGGGTTTCTCTTAGTTTTGAAAACCCATTTGCAGCCTATTGGTTTGCAATTTTGTGGCAAGTTCACTAGTTCCCACACACCAACTTTCTCCATATAGTTAATTATGATTTCATAGCTCCCCACCAATTTTCACTTTTCTCATTGGACATTGCTTGCATATAGTTCATGGGATCTTCAATTGCATTCACATCATGCTTAGATTCTTGTAAATATACATAGTAGTCATCAGGTAGTGCTCTTTTTCTTGGTCTTTGTGATCTTCTCAACTCTATGTCAATGTTCATGGTTTTGTTATACTAGTTGATTTTCATTTGTGTTTTCTGGTGGCAGAACTTGCTGTTCTTGAGTTTTTGTTCAAGTATCATTGGATCCCCAACGATTTCATCTTCTTATACAGATTGCGCGCTACTCAAGTCAAATCTAGGTAACACCAAAATTCTGTTATTTGCATTAGAATTCATTGTATCTCCATTTTCTATTATAACTTCATCAAAATTGAAATTTTCTTCTTCTGTTGCCTCATTTTTAGATTCTATAAACACTCCTCTTTGAGTTTCTACAAATCTTGTTGTATTTTGAGGGCAATAAAATCTATAGCCTTTAGTTCTTTCTGGATAGCCAACAAAATAGCCACTAACTGTTCTTGAATCCAACTTCTTTTCCGTAGGATTGTATGATTTTTCTTCAACTTTACAGCCCCACACTCTAAGGTAATTCAAACTTGGTTTTCTTTTAACCCAAACTGCATAAGGGATAACATTTACACTTTTAGTAGGTACTCTATTCAATATATGGCTCAGATACCACATGTAAGTTCTTTCTTGTCTTTGAATTTAAACACTAACCTTGGTCAGACATGGCTGTGGTGAAGGTATAGAAATCTTCTTCTCCTATGCAGTCCATTAACTCTCTTTAGATGGGGTGAGATATCAATATGAGTGTGTCTTGACTGCTAGGGAAGAGACCTCTATATATATATGCATTGCTTAAGTATTTTGCCCATCAAAAAACACTTAAACAAATCCTGATTGCACTAGGATAGAATGGTTTAATCCATGTAGGACTAGGAATCCTCAAAGCTCTAGCTTTCTAATTAAACTGCACTTTAAACTAGAACTACAGATATGCTTGAGTTCTATTTCTTATTTAATACTAAACTACAACTCCTTATGCGTTTAGTAGACCATTCTAATATGGTTTAAGACAATGTAATGTCTTACACTTCTACCATAGTTTCCATTATCTAGACTTGCCTTTGAATCTAAATAATCTTTTGCACGCATATTTCCATAAAAATCAGCAACTTAAATTTTAATTCCTCCACCATTCAAACCCAATGCACGAACCAAAACCGCTCTTCCAATCCACCTCGATCACCATCACTATGGTTGCATTCTAGAATCTCCATATAGGCATCCATGAATTCGTGTCTTTGGAGAGCTTACACCGCTCTCGACATATCTTCCATTGTATGCCGCATCTCAGTCATCTATGTGTGTTGGGCTTGGTTCCCTTGTCCACAACCTCTACCACGACCAACCATGCTGTGGAGGAAGGATTTTCCTAGCATCTAGTACCAATTTGATGCAGGGTAGCGTCTATAAGTCGTTATCCAGTGAACCAAGCAGTCCCAAAATACATATAATAAAAGGATAAAGCTATAGAATAGAAGTTAGAAGGAAGATAATTGAGTTCTAAGTCTGGAATTACATGCATAAAAAATGGAATACATAAGTATCTTAATAGCCTACTTATACATGAATCTCTTAATAGCCTATTCCTTTTGATTCCAATGGAGGCCAGCGAATAATATAAAAAGGCATAGTCAAATAAAATAAAATATTAATTGAAGTACTATCATCAACCTATGTATTTAATTTTCATATTAAAATACGGATTTTCACCTATGTATATAGATAGGTGTCAGACCAAATCTTTTTCTTGAAGGACCCATTCCAATTGATGGTGTGCTTTGGCCTTTTTTTCTCTGCTTTAGGTTCGTACTAGACTTCATGCGCGTGAAGGTAACTACACATTCGTACTAGTTAAGTACAGAAGATGTCACGTTTAAGGTAACTACACATTCGTACTAGTTACGAACTGATGACCTGTTGGATATGAATACATTTATAAACTACACATAAATGTAAAATGGTGTCAGTTTCCTTAGAAACTTTTGCATTACACATGGAAAGTATATTTCGTTGATAATGGTAAAATCCTACGAAGTGTTAAATATATAATATATACTCTAATTATTTTTTTTATTGGTCTATTTTTCATTGGACTTTGTACAGATTGGGAGACAAGATACAGAGATAAGCATTTCATCTACGTGTCTTTGATCTCACAAGGAAATGGATATTGTTATTTCAATTGTGTCCAAAATTGCAGAGTCCTTGGTGACACCAATAGGCAGAGAATTTGGTTATTTGATTTACTATGATACCAACATGAAAGATCTAAAGGGTGAATTAAAACAGCTTTTTGACATGAAAGATGGGGTGCAAGAATTGGTTAAAGCTGCCAAAAGGAATGGTGGAGTTATCAACTCTGATGTTCAAAGTTGGCTAACAAGTGTTAACGAGTTAATTCAGAAAGTGTCGCATTTTGAGGAAGAAGTCAACATGAAAAGGCGATGCTTGTACCGGTGGAATATGAGTAGGAAAGCCACTAAGATTACACAAGATGTTCTTCATCTCCAAAAAAAAGGAACATTCAATAATGTTGCCCATCCTGCACCTCCACCGATGATATCGTCAGCATTCAAAGAAGGTTTTAAGGATTTTAAATCCAGAATGACATCTGTGAATAGGGTGATTGAGGTTTTGAAGAATGAAGAAGTTAGAATGATTGGGATTTGCGGTATGGGGGGTGTGGGTAAAACCACAATGGTGAAAGAAATCATCAAAAGATTGGAAGGATTGAAAGTATTCGATAGTATTGTGACGGCAGTTGTGTCCCAAACCCCAGACATTCAGAAGATTCAATCAGAAATTGCAGAGGAGCTGAGGTTTAAATATGACGAGAATACCGAAAGTGGAAGAGCGCGAAGACTCCACGGAACACTAATGGAAATAAATAGGATCCTGATTGTATTAGATGATGTGTGGACAGAGCTCGATTTTGAGGCCATAGGACTTCCTTCTGAACTTACTCATAAAGGGTGCAAAGTTTTGTTGACCTCACGAAACGAGGACGTGTGCAAAGCAATGGGAAGTAAAGAAATTTTTACACTCCCAATTTTAACAGAAGAAGAATCATGGGAACTCTTCCGTGAAATGGTAGGTGAACCCTTGGACTATCCTGATTTGGCAAAACAAGTCACGAATGAGTGTGGAGGTTTACCTATTGCTATTATAACTGTTGCGAAAGCACTAGAAAATAAGAGGAAGCATGAATGGGTTGATGCCCTCAAGCAGCTACAAAGTTCAGCTCCTGAAAGCATCCCTTCGATGAATGACAGAGTTTATTCAAACATACGATGGAGTTATGATAGATTGGAGAGTGATGAAGCGAAGTCATGCCTTTTGCTTTGTTGTTTATTTCCTGAAGATTATGATATTCCAATTGAGTATTTGGTTAGATATGGCTGGGGTCGAGGGTATTTTAGTAACATTGATTCGGTGGACGAAGCAAGAAATAGAGTGCATTCTTTGGTTGACAAACTTCAAAGAAGGTTTTTGTTACTAGATAGCGAACGGAAAGACCATACCAAGATGCATGACATAGTTCGTGATGTTGCCATACAAATTGCCTTAAGAGATCCCCATAGATTTCTAATAAGATGTGATGCGAAAAAGAAAGGGTGGCCAGAGAAATACGACCATTGCACAACAATCTCATTGATACCAATTAATATTGATGATATCCCAGTTGGTCTGGAGTGTCCAAAACTTGAGCTTCTACACTTAGAAGACGAACATTATTCGGAAAATAGCATGGAAAATGACATGTGTGAAGGGATGAAAAAGCTGAAGGTATTAGGCATGGGTTGGATATCAGCCTTGCCAAGTTCACTAGGAGTACTGAAGAGCCTTCGAACCTTGTCCCTAAATGATTGTGATTTCAAATATGTATCTGATGTTATTGGAAGATTGGAAAATTTAGAGATCCTCAGCTTTCGTAATTGCTCTAGAATCTTAGAGTTGCCAAGGGAAATTGGACTTCTTAAACATTTAAGGTTGTTAGATGTCACGAATTGTCGTCAACTTGAGAAGATTCCACATGGTCTCTTATCGAGCTTATCTAGTCTGGAAGAGTTGTATATGGATGGGAGTTTTTGCAAATGGGAACAATCAGCAGCAGAAAGCGAAGATAAGAGGATGGCAAGCCTTGTTGAGGTGATGTCTCTGTCTAATCATTTGAAGGTTTTAGTCATAAATATACCCGATTTCAACTTCTTTCCAAAAGACTTTAACTTGACAATCCAGACAACAATAAGATTCCACATATCCGACAACAAGATTAGTAGAGTTCCATCAACAATGGATGGTTGTTATGCATTCGAAAATAGGTTGGATATTTTTCAAAATGATCCAACGGAATTCATGGAGATTCAAATTGTTCGACTCTTATTGAAGAAATGTGAAGATTTATTCTTGGGTCAGATTAAGAATTTAAAGCATGTCCTCAATGAATTAGACCAAGAGGGATTGCAACACTTAAAAGTTTTAACAATTTGGGAGTGCCGTCAGATAGAATACCTTGTAAATGGAGCAAGTTGGACTCAACAAACAGCCTTCCCTCTCATCCAATCAATCAAACTCATCAGGATGCGCAAGCTAAAAGCAATATGCCACGACCAAATTCCACAGAGCTCTTTTATCAACTTAAGATCTCTTGAATTAGATGATTGCCCTGTTTTAAAATATGCCTTTTCTCTATCAGTAGCAAGCAACTTGGTTCAACTCCAAAGCTTACTTGTTGGCAGCTGTCCCCAAATGAAAGAAATCGTCTCAAAGGAGTGGAGGGAAGATGAGACGGCATCGGACATGATAGCTTTCCCTAAATTAACAAAGTTGACACTCGGTGGTCTATCCAGTGAATTCGTTGGTTTCTACGACGCCAACAAGCCATACTCCAACCATGAGGTATGTTACATATATAACTTATTATTTCGATGCTTGAATAGTATAATTGTGTTTTTAATTGTTCTGCAAAGCAGATGAGAGGTTTTGTCTAAACAGTATCAGCATAAAGAATCTAGAAACTGACTAGTCCTCCGATTAAAATTTGGTTTTATTAATATTTTAATATGAAGTAATTTAAATAATAATAATTGAGCCGTGTTATTAATTTCATTTTTGAGAGGAAAATGTCTGAAGTTGATCTATAATATGTTTCTTTAAATATTTATTAATTAATGAATCTTTTCAGGATCAAAATGTGGTAGGAACTTCATATGATGAGCATCAATCTTCTAGAAGCTTTGAAAGAGCAGTATTTCCATCAAAGTGCATTTTATGGTTACAAAATCTTGAAGAAGTGGCACTAACATTTAACAATGGCATTGTAGATGTGTTATTTGATCTGAAAGGCCACATGGTTCCAGCATTTTCTCATTTACGAAAATTGGAGATTTCATTTGGGACAATTCAACACCTTTGGAAGAACATTCCCCGTGGATTCCAGGGCTTCCAAAACTTAAGATACTTAAAAATAAAAGATGGTCATGATCTCCAATATGTGTTCCCACATTCAATTGCCAGGTTACTTGTGAATCTTGAAGAGCTCAACATAGCGGAATGCAGGATAATGGAAACTATAGTCAGATCCGCAGATGAAAATGAGAAAGAGGATCAGACGGGCATGACTTTGTTTCCCAAACTAAATAGTTTTTATCTAGACTGGCTTCCGAGTCTTGAGAGCCTTTTCCCTGATGCTTCTACTTCTTTATGGTCAGCCGTCAAAGTTATGTCTGTGAAAAGATGCAAAAAACTGAAGACTTTGGCTGCAGTAATTCCACAAATAAAAAAGTTGGAGAAAGATTCAACAGCTCATCACGAAGACGAAGACGAAGACGAAGGTATTTCATCAGGATCTTGTGGATGTACACCTTATTCATGTGGCCCAATGACCGAACCTACTTCAAGAAGAAATATTGTTCAAATATTGCCACGTCCAGTCAATCAAGAGGTAAGCATTTCAATTTATTTCTACGAACCTCTACCCTCGAGCTACAATTGAGAATGACAATGACATTGCCATATTGAAATTATATAAATTATATACGGTTGCTCAATTGATGTTTGATTTTCTAGGTTGCACCAACAAATCTTGATCAAGACTCAAATGATTACTATAATCTAGAACGTCTTTCTGTATATTCTTGTGAGTCATTGGAAGTTGTTTTCCAACTCAAGGGACCAAAGGCTGTGGAAAGCCACAATGTTCAAGCATTCAATAAGCTGTGTTATTTGTGGTTAAGCGAATTGCCACGTTTAATGCACGTATGGGAAACGGGGGGTTCACAACATATTACAAGCTTCGGAAACTTGACATTCTTAAGTGTATCCCACTGTGGCAGTTTGCGATATTTGTTCTTGTCAACTGTAGCCAAGCTCCTTGTCAGTTTAAAGGAATTGTATGTTTGGAATTGTGAGAAGATTGAACAAATTATTGCAAAAGCAGACACTGAATGTGCTGATCAGGAAATTACATTTCCTCGACTGAATTCCATGACGCTTAAAGATCTACCAAACCTCATTTGTTTCTCTACTGAAGCTTATACTTTGAAGTTGCCATCTTTGATGGAATTGAAGGTTATAAGATGTCCAGATTTAAGAACATTTGCTTCTAAGGTTGTCAACACACATTCTGTAATCCAAGTACACACAGAGTTGGGGAAGTCTGAATGGATGGGGGACCTCAATAGCACTATAGGGAACATTCACGAAAAGGTATGCTCCTAAATGTTTACTGGTGTTTAGTCAATAATATAACAATAAAAGTGTTTCTTTTTCAAACCTGATTGCATCTCAATAATACATTCTTTTCTTTTGAATACAGGGAAACACAGAGAAGTGCAGAGGTGAGTATATACATGTTGCCATCTCCAACTTCTATATTAAGGAAACACTGATGTTTGCAAATCTTACTAAAAAAAAATACGCCATGTTATGCCATATTAAGGAAAGAATTAAATTGAGTTAGCAAGATCAAATTACAGTTCTAATGATATAAATAAAAAATTTACCTGTGAGATTGTTTAAGCTTCGATTTGACAATAAATTACAATGTATTTCATGTGTGTTTGAGGCTTTTTTAATTCAAGTGTTCTATCATTGCGATATAGTAGACGAAAACAAAACAAACAACCTAATTTTGATGTGGTATCTCGTTAGAATTTAGAGTTAATGTCAGGAACCCAACTCCAAATATGCTCCTGTCTTGATTATTAAAATAAGGAGACCCCTGGTTGCTCTAAAATATGAGAGAGAAATGTACCCTTATATATGTACATCATTCTCTTCACCCCCTCTCTATATGATGATATATAGGAATTGACTGTTTTTAGTGATATGATCATGTTTTGGTTTTGTTAAATTATACCGATAGAATGGTCAGCATGGTCACATTCTTTATGGATTTGTGGGACTAATATTGATGATAGCATAATTCAATTTTTCCTAGCTAGTTTCTGATCTAAGTATCTCAAAATATGAAGTTCTACAGTTTCTTCAGTTAAAAAAAAATGCTTAGGCAGAGTATTTAGAGCCTTCTAAAATTTGAATTTTGTAGATTTGTCTAGAGATTACTGAATGTTGTAGCTTTTTGCATCATTATCAAAAACACTCTGATGCCTAGGCAGAGTATTTTCATTGTGTTTATTCGATTTTAGTATAATATTGTTTCCCTCTTTTCAGCACATTGATGAGGAGGTTTGAGTTCTGTTCTGAAGAATTTTATGAGGATGTGCATACAGACTCTATAGAGTTAGTTCTTGAAGTTTGGAATAGCAAGTTGCAATTCGACATCTCTAACCTCATCAATTCTTGAGAAACAATCCCATTTCAATTCCAAGTGTTGAAGCGTATTATAATTCATGTACTGGATTTCATTTGTATATCATTCAAATGTTTGAGCAGATCTGATGGTTAAAGCATAAGTTCATGTATTTTTTAGAGTTATCAAGGATTGATGTTAAATTCTCTCTTCAAATAAATAGTTCTTGAAGATCCCCCTGCTACAATTTTTTCGACTTTGTTTCCCTCTGGAGTAAAAACAGGTCAAAATGGAGGAAAAACTAGTACACCAGCATTCCGCTGCAAGAAATGCCGAAGAATTGTTGCATTGCAGGACAATGTTGTGGATCACATTCCAGGCGAGGGTGGGAAATCATTTGAGTGGCAAAAGCGAAAAAGTAGCATAAAACTCATATGTTTATAGGACTGCATAAAACCAATTAATTTGAAAGGATTGCAACTTTTCAGGGGAAGGGAAGAAGAATGCAACTTCTCAGTAACATTGGTTGGTCGTGGCCAATTCACTACTGCCTTAACTTTCTAGGGATCCACATAAATACCTTCTGCATCAATCATGTGCTCATACCTTATCTGAAAAGCTGTCTTAGGCACATTCTCCTCTCTAATATGTAGCTGATAATAACCTAACCTCAAATCAATCTTAGAAAATACCTTGGCACCCTTAAGCTGATCACACAGATCATCTATCCATGGCAACAAATATTGGTTCTTTACTGTGACCTT
This sequence comes from Prunus campanulata, assembly GCA_034190965.1. Lineage (NCBI taxonomy): Eukaryota > Viridiplantae > Streptophyta > Magnoliopsida > Rosales > Rosaceae > Prunus > Prunus campanulata. The sequence goes on along the minus strand of CM067214.1, from coordinate 9,763,667 downwards.
ATTCAACTACCTGAAGTCACTACACAACTCATGGTCCCATCATTCTTCCCAACACTAATACTGGAGCGCCCTATGGAGAGAAACTAGGTTGGATGAAACCCCTAATCACAAGCTCCTGTAACTGAGTCTATAACTCCCTCAACTCTGCCGATGCCATTCTGTACGGCGCCTGAGGAATGGTTTTCACACCCGGAACGAGCTCAAAAGTGAACTCCATCTCTCGGTGAGGTGGTAACCCTTAAAGATCCTCTGGAAGCACATCTGGCAATTCCTGCACCACTAGAATATCCTCCAACCTCAATCCATTAGCCCGGGTATCGATAATATGGACCAAATATCCTGAACATCTTTTCCTGAGCAACTGTCTTGCTATCATTGCTGAAATTAGGCAAGATAGAAGGACTCTGCGCTCACCAACACGTCCCCTCAGGTCGTCCGGGACTACGGAACATGACCTCTTTCCGAAAACAACCTACGGAGGCATAGTGCTTAGCTAACCAATCCATCCCCCAAAATGACATCTAAAACCACCATCTCCAGGGAAAATTAGATTTGCCTCCAGGAATACGTCTCTCAGCACCTCTAGCTGCTCCATCTCCAAAGTGGTTCCCAAAACTACCACTCTGGTTAGACCCTCCACTGGAACCTACTCCAAGTCGAAAACCTCCGTAATTGCGGCCACTAGATGCCCCCGAACTGAAACTGCCCCTTTTTATGACCCCTGACTAGGACCACCCTCCTCAAACTGTTGCCTGCAGGAATTAACCCGTACTTGGACCATCACCTGGCTGCTCTCATTCAGTGAGACCATCATAACCAGATCTGCAAACTTAATCAACCGCTGATTAATCAAAATATCTCTAACGGAAGCCCTCAAGCCTCTGGTGAACAATTAACACTTCTTTCTTTCCTCTGCTACTAGTGGAACACAATACTTAGACAACTCCTTAACTTCTTTTCGTACTCCAGTATGGTCATTACCCCATGTTCCAACTGCAGGAAATCTTCCATCCTCATATTCTGATAGGAAAGTGGATAGAACTGCACATCAAACTCTGCTCTGAAATCTGACCATGTAATGGCCGATGGGTTCTGATATCTCCTCCTGACTGATTCCCACCAATATTTAGCATCTCTGGCCACAGAGGAAGTGGCCAGGGTTACCCTAGGATCCTGTGGAACGGCCAACACCTCCATAACCCACTCTATCCTCTCTATCCACTCCTCAGCTACTGCTGGGTCACCATCACCCTCAAAAATTAGTGACCTCTAACCTTTTAACCTGATTTACGTAGCTCGGAGAAGAATCTCCGGATGGCCCAGTTCTGGATAGGGCCTGAGTCAACAACTCCAACAAATGACTGCTCTACCGGTTCGGGTACCGGTGCGGAAATAGGAAATTCCTCTAGCTCGGGCGAGGGATTTTGTTCTCGGAGTCGGGACCACTGTCTAGTCCCTGTCCTAGTGCCACCACACTTAGGGCCCATAATTCTATCAAAAGAACTGACATTCCTTAAAACCGAGAAGCACCTAAAGTGCGGAGTCTACAGGAAATTAACCTAATGCTCTGATACCAAGTTGACAGGACCCGACCCAAATTCCACTTTGGAATCCGAGCCGAACCCTGTGCGTGTCCGACACCTGGCAAGTGCCAGCCACAAATGACCTAATTGCCCTTCTAGTCAAGCTTCACTTAAAACTAGGATTTTGACTTTTGCCGAATATTTCAGCAGAGTCTCCCCAGCGATTCGACCAATCCCAAGATTACACCTGTCAAACATGCATATAAAAATATACACCAACTGCCAGCATACAAAAATTTACATACCAACAGTTAGACATGTGTTCTAGGGCAATATCAGAGCTCTATACAGAAGATTACAAGTATAAAATAATTATACAAGACCCTACGTTGTCAAGGGATGTTGCGAAAGATGGACTCGACCCGGTGGTGGCGCACTGACGCACGACTACTGCCTGGGGGCGCAAAACATTAAAAGGTGAGTGGACCAAAAATAAAGTTTTAGAAAATAACATATGAACGTACTAACCCCTCTGTAAAATCAGTTATAAAACGAAATCATTTCTTTTTATATAAAACTCGTACTGGAATCAATGCAATCGTATATATAGATATATATATATATATATATATATATATATATATATATATATATATATATATATATAGAATCAATCACATATTTAATTAAGGATTTATTACTTGAAAGCATTGAAATCCACTTTAGTCTACCACCTAGGTGTACCCATTTAGCAATCCGTCAATTCCTTTCATTTCCGTCAATTCCTCTTTAATCCGTCAATTCCATATAATCCGTCAATTCCATACTTGTGCCACCGGAGTGACACATCCTAGCAGACCTCGGGAAACGCAAGTCACCCGAGCCGCAATCCTAGCAGATTCAGGGGACACTTGGTCGGCCTGATCCGCAATCCTAGCACCACACGGTTCGAGCGTCCCCGAGACTCGTGGGGCTGTGTCAAGCATGCTGACCTACCCGAAGGCAACTAGATGTCCGTCGACATCAATAATACCGAAGGCAACATAATTTTATTCCGAAGGCAACTTTATTTCCGAGGCAACATTTATTATACTGAAAGCAACCTTGGGTACCTATGGTGGCTTAAAATAAATGTATATGTATATAATTCTAAAAGAGATTAAAGTTTATAAAACTACTTATAAAACTATTCCTTAAATCCTGCTGCCATTTAATCTAATAATGCCTCAGTTCTGACTTTCCAAATCCCTTTTTAAAAGTTCCACTAGGCAGCACATAAATAAACAGAAATATTTAAATCTATCAAGTCATGCTAGGAAGCCGTATTCAGTAAAACTTATTCAAGATCAAATAATGAAATTAAATTGTATAAAAATCATTTGTAAAACAAATAGTCCACTCACAGATACTCTGAGCTAGCTGGACCCTTTGAAGGTCCCTCCTGCGGGTCACCTGGTGCCCGGGTGCCTGTATAACCATCATAATATCTTAATAAAAACTCTGCTCAGTAATAAAATATTAAATTAAAAACCCTGACCCCCGGCTCCTAAAAGTGCGTGCAACACATTAAAGGTCATTCCTATGCCCACATTAGCTTTTCCTCTCAGTGGACACACTTTAGAAGTATCTCGGGACTCAAAAGCGATAAAGTCCCTAAAAGTCAACTCGGGACCCTGTGAGGTCCACGACCTCAGAATTTCGATCCGATCATTCCTAGAGGTTTCGATATGCCTAGGACACATGTCCTGAAAGTTTGGTCTCGATCGGACGGTCAGATTGCTCACGATCGCACAATCGGATTGACGAACAATTTTCCATAAACCTAGCCCTAGGGTTGGCTTTTTCGGAGCATCCGGGACTCCGATTTACGATCCGTCGAATCCTACACGATCCTTAAAATACCTAGATCAACATACTCCAGTTTGGCTATGATCCAACGGTCTGAACGTATTGAACCCGGAAATCGCACACTATACGAGATCCGTTCGGGGTTCAAACGTTATCCGAATTGAAATCCGTAAACTCCTACGCGCTCGTGAGGACACGAGGATCGTTCTGCGACCAAGAGTGGTCCCTGCTGCCTGACTCACGCGCCGCCCACGCGCCGGCAGCGCGTGGGTGTGCAAAGTAATTTCCGGCGGCCGGAAAATCTCCAAACCGCCGGCCCAAACTCCTAGCCTAGGTAAAACGCCTAATTTGGAACCACTTTTGTTCTTGGACTATGGCCAAAAAGTGGCCGGAAATGACTGAACCCGAGCTCTCAAACTGGCAGAATTTCAAATCAAGAATTAACCCTTCGAACCTCAAAATTCCTTAAAACCTTCCCAACCATCAGCTAGAACGTGAAAATCAGTCGAATTTCCATACCTAATTCATCCGATTTGGTGGCCGGATGACGACGAACGGAGCCGATCAAATTCTGCCAAAACTGACGCGATTTTCTGGTTCTCTCCGGCGATTCGTGGCGGCAGGCGGCGGGGAAAGGGTCGGGCTGAGCTGCTGAGATGTCGCCGGTCCTTTCTGGGCTGGTCCGGCGTCCTACGGTGGTCGGATGGTGGTGGGTTATGGTGAAGTGAGGTGCGGCTGGAGGAAGAAGAAAACAGGGGGGAGGGTTTGGTGTCGCGCGAGGAAGAAGAGAGTGAGGAGAGAGAAGGGAGAAACAGATTTTTTTTTTTAAAAAAAAATCTGATTTCGAAAATTACCTTTTTACCCTTTTTACGTATTTTGCTCGTAATTCCTTCAATACAACTCGGAATTGAGTCCACTACGTGTCTACGGACTCGTTTCGTTGCGCTCTACGCAACGGTACAACCGGATTTTCCAAATTCTTTCCCGGTCAAAAAGTCAACTTAAACCCAAATAAAATAATCCAAGGGTAAATGAGTCTTTTCCTCCATTAAACTATTAGTTAAATATTATTTAAGGATCGGGTTGTTACAGATACCCTCATATCCCAAATTTGTAAAATCAGCCCTTAATCTTGTAAACCCTCATCTTTACTAAAATAAGGACCTAATTTACATCTTCAAGGTCGCAATTACCAATTTCTTGTAATGTGGATCCATATTCTTGTAAAATGAGGATTTACAACATTATGGATTCGGTGAACCCTAATGTTGTAATCCTTGTTCAAAAACTTGTAAATCGCTACCCAAATCTTGTAACTTATAAGTTTTGGGATTCTCTTATAATGTTATGGTACCATCATATCCAAACTATTGTAATACCGGTCCCTAATCTTGTAAACCCTCGTGTTTACTAGAATAAGGACCCCATTTTACATCCCTAAGGTCCACACTTACTAATTCCTTGTAATGTTGATCTACGTCCTTATAAAATGAGAATTTACATGGAAAGCTAGGGGATTGGTAACTTTCTTCTCCTTCATTACCTCATTTAGTACTTTATTATGTTACAATACATATATCAAATTTTGAGTATTTTGGTTGAAGTTACACATATTATATGTAAATACTATATTTATGAGTGGATATTTTTATTTAACAGTTTTTTCATAAATGGGAAGAGGAAACCTATATAACAAGGATATGAACCAAAAATCAAAGGAGGATCATAAGGGAAATTCTTGTGAGAACATGAATATGAGGATGACAATATATTAATTTATTTGTTTAGGCATAGAAATAAGTTCGTAAAAGCATATTTTGAATATCGTACGAGTCATATTCAAGAAATAATAAATAGTTTTAGTTTTAAGACATTTGTCTCAAATTATTTTAGAATTAGCTTGAATTCTAAAATTTCGTACATGAGAAGCGAATAAGAGGGTAACTCAATCACTTTCTTCACCTACCTCAATTAGTATTTTGTTATGTTACATACTTATATAAATTTCGAGTATTTTAGTTGAAATTGTATATCTATATATATAAAGGAAAAGGCAGAGAATGGTGAAACATTCAAAATACCAGAAAATGCCCTTGGTTAATGCAAACATTAAGAATTGAAATTATTAATTAAATGAGGATAATATGGTAAATTCACACTTTTTCATATTTAAAAAAATTAAAATTAAAAGAAAATCAGATAATGATCCTATTTTTATGAAACACAACTACCCATTATCTTTTTTAATTCTAAAATAAATTTAATTTTTTTAAAAAAAAGCCTCTCGCAGCTTCACTTCAATATTCATTCCATACAGCTTCACTTCAATATTCATTCCATACAGCTTCACTTCACAACCACTCTCAATTTCTCAAACTCCACTGGTCTGGGATTGTTTTAATTATTTATTTTCTTCTAAAATTCATAAAACTATAATTTATCTGAAAAGCGAAACCTAGCAAAACTATTAACACAGCCACCCTGGAATAACCCACATGAGCTCAGCATTGCATCGAACAGTTGGAGTGCAAGGCTACAACCAGAAACTTGTACCCCAGATTAAGTAGGAATCGTGGAAGAATGGCTAGATGAAGCAAGACCACTTTGCTTGGTCGCAACAGAAAAATGGCACACCAGAGAACCAGACATTGGAGTCCAAGCAAAACCTTCCTCACTTACCACAGAGCCGGCATCGTCCTTGTTGACCAATTTCAAAACTGAATTGCAACTGGTGGCCTTCGCTGAAAGAGCAGAGAAGATGAAGTGGCTTGCAAATCATCGTCGTCTCCGTCATAATATTAAACTAGCGAATCAACCTTTTTCCTTCTCTTTTTCTGGAAAAAACCTATTGAAACCAAATGAATTGCATAATGAAGAGCGAAGAAGATGAAGCTAGCGATTCAACCTTTTTCCTTCTCTTTTCCTTCCCTTTTTCCTCCGCTGAGTTACGCAGAGCAAAGAAGATGAAGCGGGTTGAAAGTCGGTATTCTAATCTAATATATTTTAATGATTTTAATTAAAGGAAAAAAAAAACTAAAAGAGAGTTAACAGAGTTAAACTCCTATTAAGTTATGTGCCACATGTTGCAAAATTAAGGGGGAAACAGGGGGGCACAGGGGATTTGGTAACAGGAAAATTGGACTCCAGAGAGGCTAGTATTATATGTAAATATCATATTTATGTATTATATATTGATTAAAAGTGCAATATATATTATTTAAGTATTATATCATTAGATATTCTTATTTAACATTTTTTTATTAATCGGAATGTGAACGAATTACTTCTTGTCACAAGAAGGTGTGAACAAATCATTGCTTGTTTTAAGTATCCCAAGTCTTCGTATATTAACTACATGTTGCTGTTATATTTCTGGAATCCAAATAGCTGCTTTTGTTTCTTCAGTTCAGATAAAAATGGGAGATGATTTTGACACTCCAAATGTCTCCTCCCACACTACTTTACTCTCTCACAAGATGAGTGCCAAACTCATAGGGTCCTCTTCAGTGAGAGAGTAGAGGAGTGTGGAAGGTGATAGTTGGAGTGCCAAAATCATCACCCTTTGAAATATATAAATTCCTGAGAAATTGAATTGAAGAAAAAGGAGAGTGGGTTACAATGCTTAACTGCTTTAGTCTTTATCTTCCTCTTTTGCAATCCTACAGATGCACTAGAATCCCTGAGGCAAAGCTGTGAGTTTGTTTGCCCCAATGATGGTTTAAACAAATGAAGTACTACCACATCAGTTTGTATATGAGTTGGTGTGCCTAGGATTATACGTAAAATTCATTGGTAGGAAGGTATTAAGGAGCCATTGCTTACCAAATTGGTTGTATATCATTGAAGTAGGATGTGAGATGGTTGGTCCAGCTTTTGGTGGGGTTATTGCTCAAAGAATGTTATTTCGAGAAGCGAGGGGGTTTGGATTGAGCATGGAGACACTGCTGGATTATGAGAAATCCCTAAGTGGAGCTTTCAAGGTTCTGAAAGGAACTTAAAAATGCCAAAGGATTAGAATTCCAGAAACAAAATTGTAGCCCTCAGAATAAAAATAATCTCACTTGTCAAATTAGCTTAGGGAAACTAACACAAAATTGCTACAATGCTGCTACGGTATCCATAAACTTTACCTCCCAATCTGTTTTATAAATTGTTCGCCATTCTCCTCTACCTTACCTAACATTTTAGCAGATGAGAAAAAGAAAAAGAAAAAGAAATGCTTACCAGAACAGCAGTGACAACTGTGAAGGGTGTAGCAACTGCATGGCAAATGTTCTTGATGTTTATTACTATGTGAAAAGTTGTTTGTCCCAGAATAGGAGGCATTATAAGTTATGCCTACTCATTTTCACTGGAGGTTTCAAATTGAGTGGCAAATGTGAATTTCTGTTTTCGCTGCTATAATAGAAATATTTTATCCATCCTTTCAGGTGAATCTTATCATCGTGGGGATAAAATACACAATTCTAAATTTGGGGCAGATCCTGGGTTGCCTAGTGAAGCTGCCTCTGGAGTAAAAACAGGTCAAAATGGAGGAAAAACTGGTACACCAGCATTCCGCTGCAAGAAATGCCGAAGAATTGTTGCATTGCCGAAGAAATCTCTTCTTTCTCCTTACTTTTATTGGAAGAGGAAAGAAATGGAAATCTAGAGTTCTCTGATATCTCAACCACAAGGGTGAAGTGAAATGCAGAAATGTTAATGGGTATGAACTTTCTTCTCAATACTTGACTTACTAAGTACCAGTGAACCAACTACAATGAGCAGGGCACCTGCAAACCACTGTCAAACAAGCCTTCTCATCATCAGATACGCAATAGAAACAAGTCAAGAAACATTTTCTCAAGGTTCTTATAATGAACAATCATTATAAGTTATATATATGCAGCAACAGAAATGCATAACAGAAATCACATCTGTAGTGCTCCGAAACCGGAATGAAAATCTTTGGTGCATACACTCCATTTAACAATGTCATTCGTTTATTAAATTCTATGCTTCACATTCAAAATCAAAAGCAATGCCTCGTATAAGTAACTTGACAGAGTTAATAATTTTGGCCAATTTGATCAAATTGGATGGATCCTCTCCTATAATCAAAGGAATGTCAAACAGTCATAACTCAGAAAGAAGCATATCAAAATGAATACATCAGAATGTTTTGATTTACCTGAAAAGATAAGGGTTCTTGGAACAAAAGGTATCCAGCTAGACCAGAAGACAGGAAGTTTGCAGCAAAATTTGTGACAGTAGCTTGCAGAGAAGACAGAGCTTTAAGGCTGTTCACATAACATCCCCACATTGTCACATTGAACAATATCACCAAACCATACCTAACAATCTGTTCAAACAATAACAATTACAAATCAATCTTTCGTTGACCCAAAAACAAAACAAAAAAAAATTACAAATCAAGCAGGATTTTGCGATGTAAATCCAACGGTCTTAAATTCATCAAGTGTGCAAGGGAAAGGCACCTGAGGAGTGATGAGCTTCGCCGAAACGGCAGCCAGAGCGGCGTTCAGGCCGGCTGAGATTGCCCACGCGTAGCCCTTCTTGTTGTTACCCTCCATCAAGCCACCAAACTCTTCAATTTTGCAGGGTGAAGGAAATTGGGTCGAGAAGATTTTGACTGGGGGGAGCGGACGATGTCGTTTTGCCTAATCGTGAAACGGCATGTCCTTTGTTTGTTGCTCACAAGTCGCCTAGTGGACGACAAAAGTGGACGGTGGACAAGTCACGTGAAACTTGAAAACATGTAAGATTTTCACGAAGAAGATCAGAAATGACCTAACTTCTTTCACTAAACGACACCGTTGCCTCTTCTTGTTTTTTTTAAAAAAAATTCTGATACGCCTCTTATGGTCCCTTCTGAATGAAACTCATCGTTTTATTCAAGTTTAGCTTTTTCAAAAGCAAGTAGTGCCATTATAAAGCCCAACAAAAAAAGCCCTTAATAATGAGTATGAGTCATTAATGTCCACTTAATAACATGTTTAAGCCTTCTTCTTTTTTTTCTTCAAAATAATACTGATTCATAGGTTATATTAAATATATTTTTTACAATTATTAATATTGGGCTCAAGTAATCTGTATTTTTATATTCACTCTATAAAATAATATATACTCGAAAAGCTTACACTTCAATGTCTCAAGGCTTACGCCCCGTCTTGTGGGACAAAAAACGTCTTGTCTCTACGCCTCGCCTTTCAAAATATTGATCTCAATGGACAAAATGATAGAATTTGAAAACATTGAGAAAATGCTTCCTTGATCTGTGTTATATGAGATTTTGGGGATTCATGTTTTGTTTTTCTCTTTTCCAATGCGAACTTAGTTTAGGTGCTGAAAATATCGTTCTGCATAACAGGATAAGTTGAGTTTTGACCATATAATATGAACAAAATCCCTAACTGGGAAAGTAATTACTCTTTCATCTGTTATATATGAATGGCTTAATTATGTACATGCTCCCTGTGCTTTCCAACTTGTCTAAGATTACCACATGTGTTTGCAAACGTCTCAAAATACCCCCCAACCTTTGAAAAACGGTCTCAAGTTACCCGTTCCATTACAAGCTTTGCGCCCCACTTCGTTTTAATCTTTAACCTCTTCGAATAAGGGTTTTTCACTTTCAGAAGAGAGGGGGAAATTGGGTATTTGGGTGAGATAGGGAGATTTGGAGAAGGCTAGGGCTTTTGCAAAATCTGAGGTGGGGTTCGAATTTTGGAGAATCTGGAGAAGAAATCGGTCTTTGGCGTTAGACTTTAAGGCTAGAAAGTGCGAAGATGGTGGTGCTTAGAGAATCTGGAGGTTATCAACCCATATGTAAGTGGACCCATTCTCACTCGATTTTCTTGATTTTGGCATGTGCATTGGACCGTTGTTGGAGTTTTTTTTTTTTGTTTTGTTGTATACTTTTTGATTCTGTGCTGGTCTGGTGTGGCATTGTGTGGTCCCTTGTGTGTTCCTTGTCTGGTCCTTGTGTGTTGCTGGAGTTTTTTTTTATTTTTTGGTATACTTTTTTACTCTGTGCTATGGCTTATTTAGACTGAACCTTACAAACACCTTACAAAGCACCTTGGTATTCAGACTGAACTAAAATCTGCCAAATATTATTTTTGTTTTATGGTATACTTTTTTACTCTGTGCTATGGCTTATTTAGATTGAACCTTACAAAGCACCTTAGAAACACCTTGGTATTTAAACTGAACTAAAATCAGCCAAATATTATAGTTATTTTGTCTTTGTTACCTTTGTCGATTTGTTAAGTGACTCTTCCTCTTACACAGATAAAGATGCTGACGAGGTTGTTACATTTAAGTTTTTCCATTGTGGTAAACTAGTTAAAAATAGAAGGGACAATGAATGGTCTTATTTGGGTGGTGAAGTCAGTTGGTTTGATTATTGTGAGGTTGATTATATGTCCATGTTAGAGCTATTTGTGATGGCTAAAAATTTGGGATATGGCGATGGGTATGTGTCATTATCCAAAATTGCTTTACATTTAAATCTATTTCATTTGGTTTCTGACTTGATGACTTTGCTTATTAGGAACCTAGAAATCCCAACATAAAACCTACTAGAAAGAGAAAAGTTGTCAAGGAAAAACTTCCAATAAGTGCCACGGTTTCAACTATGTTTTCACCATTCAAATTTTCATATCATGCCTACCTAATTATTATTTGTTTTAGGTAAGACGGAAAGATAGTGGAGACCAAAGTAGCGGACAACAAAGTATGCAACTAAGGCAAAGGAGACAAACTAGTTCTTCCCAAGGGCCTTCTCAATCCCAGGCATCTGAAGTAGCCGAGGCTTCTCAATCTCAACCATGTCAACCAGCGCAGGCTTCTCAATCCCAACCATCTGAAGCAGCCCAACCTTCTCAATCCCAACCATCTCAAGCAGCTGAGGCTTCTCAAGCATGTGATTCATCTCAATTTGCCAAACTATCTCAAGTACAACAACGTAGGATGAGGATGAAAGATCAACAGAGGAGCCATTTTGTCAAAGATCCTTTTTTTCATCCTTAGATGTGATGATGTTGAACTTTTGCAACCTGTTTTTGAGTTAGGATAAACTCTTTTTGAATGGTTTGAATGTTGTGGAATTATAGAATCTGCAATTAGTTAGTTTTATAAGACTTTAATGGTTTGATTATGGTTGCAATTGGGTTGTTGGTTTGTGGGATTATTGATGTCTGTGATGGTTGATTTTATTAGGCTTTCATGTCTATCAGGGTTTTTGAGTCGGGTACATGGCATGTAATTGACCATTTGATATGTAATGTGATGGTTGAAACCTATTTTGGTGTTGTACTTATATTGATCAGCTATTGAGATGTATCCATTTAATATTGCATTGAACAAAAAATGTTTATGAGTAACTTGTTTTTGCAACCTGTTTTTGGTATCCCATGAACAAGATATGCTTATGAGTAACTTGTTTTTGTAACCTGTTTTTGGTATCCAATGAACAAGATATTGTTGCACAGATCAAAGAAATATGTTCTCCATTTGTAACCTCTAAACAAGTTACCATTCATATCACAGATCAAAGAAAACTTTGAACTCTAAACAAATTACAATGAACGAACTTAACTACTGTCACATTACCTTACATTACATTAGCATTACATTACATTACACCAAATTACATTACATGACACCAACTTAACTATTGCCAAAGTGCCTTACATTACATTAGCATTTGTTCTCAAATTACATTGCCCACTGAACTACTGCTTCTCATTCACATTACACACCCACAAAATTACAGAACATATTACTCTTAATTCCTCCTAATTCCTCCTAATTCATTGTCATGGCAAACACCACCAACCAGGAAAGCAACATAGCAGCCCACAATATTTTTGACTTTGCTCGAATCTTTGCATTTTCCTTCTCCACCCTATCAATCTTCCTTAGCAAACCAGGTATCAAAGACTTTGAACGCTCACACATTTCTGCATCAAACAACAGAAAAAACCTACATCCTTTTTCTCCACTTCCCTATATCAACCAAGAACAATGACTGAAAATTTCCTCAATTTTATCACTGACTGAAAATTTCATCAATAAGAACTCTCTCAATTTGTGATGCCCAAAACAATGACTGAAAATTTGATCTTAAACATGCTTACCTTTGACTTTGGGCAACCTAGAAATCTCCCCCCTGGGTTTGAACTGGTCCAAGAAGTCTGCATCCGTACTAACTTCCCACAATGACACCATTGGGCATGCCTTGCTTCTCCTTGCTTCTCTCCTGTTTCCATAAACCCAAATCTTCTACTCCAGAATCTCCCAATTTCAAACTCCACCTCAGAATAAACCCCTAATTTCTTCTCAAGATTCTCCCAAAATCGAATCCCACCTCAGATTTTCACAAACCCTAAGCCCTCTTCTCCAATTTCCCATTCTCACCCAATTTCCCCCTCTCTTCTGAAAGTGAAAAACCCTTATTCGCAAAGGTTAAAGACTAAAACGAAGTGGGGCCCAAAGCTTGTAACAGAACGTCAAAAATACTGACGGAACGGGTAACTTGAGACTGTTTTTCAAAGGTTGGGGGGTATTTTGAGACGTTTGCAAACATATGTGGTAATCTGAGACAAGTTGGAAAGCACAGGGGGCATGTACATAATTAGCATTTGATCATTGATAAGTTCTATGACCATCAGCCACAAGTACCAATTTCCTTTTTGATTTTTTTAAGTTTTTATATATATATTTTTTTATTTAAAGAAAATTATTAGTTACTGTTATAGCTAGCTAGCTAGCTAGTTCTTACCCGACAGAATCCGACCGGGGGCCATGATGGACATTGAAGAAAATTTCTGTTTGAAATATTTGTTCCCTCTGGTTGTACAGTAGAGAAACTTTTAGCCATGTTAGACCACATTCATTCCTTTAGCCATCTTTAATAGTCATGTTCATTTGTGAATTGTTAGTACCTGCAGATATATATCAGCAAGCAAAGAAAGTTTAACTACAGAATGTTAATCCCCTTCCCGCCTATGTAGAGTTGAATTTTTCTGATTGTGAAAAACTCAAGGACTAGGGTGATTGTTTTCTTTTTGCCATATACAAGATGGGATTTTCTTTTTTGCTTTTTCTTTTTTAAAAATCCATGTCCATGTCCGAGACTTCATAATGATGGAACTCAACTATGGAGGCATTACATTCTGAACAAAATAACTTAAAAAACGAAAATCGAATAATTCAAGGACCAGTGTGATTGTTTTCTTCTTGCCATACAAGATTAGAGTTCATATATAATTTCTTCTTCCCCAAGGTTCTGACAGTTTTTTTTTCTTTCTTTTTATAAGAAAATTCCCTGTCCAAGTTTTACGAGAGGAAAGAGATAGAAATAGAATTTCACAGCTGTAATACTACTTCATAGTTCTCTTTAAAAAAAATGACTTTCATAGTTCTCTAAAACAAATTTTAAAAAAAGTTCTCTAAAAAAAGGGTTATTTACTCAAATGGTCCTTAAATTTATACCCAATTTACATTTTAATCTCTCAACCAAATTATTCGTTCACATGGTCCACAACTCAATTATTTGATCCATTGGTCCTATTGTTACATTTTGTCAGTGTTGCCGTCAAATGTAACAGTAGGACCAATGGACCAAATAATATAGAGTTTATGAACCATTTAAACGAATAATTTAGTTGAGGGACCAAAATATAACCCGGGTATAAATTTAAGGACCATTTGAGTAAATAACCCTAAAAAAATAACTTCATATTGATCTCACCAAATTACACCCAAAATATAAAAACCAGTTTTCATTTTAAAAGTTATCAAACCAAACATGCATGGATATATCTAAAATATATAAAATGAATTATGATGGAAATTATCCAACCAAAAAAGAAAAAGAAAACCAGTTTTTATCATAAAAGTTATCAAACCAAACTTGCAATATATCCAAATGTGCAAAATGTATATCTAAACAGGTAGGATATGGTATGTATATCATCACCGGATAATTCAACAAAATCAACTTCATTACGTATTTGTGTTTTCATTCTTTAATATTGAATACTGTTTTTTTTTTCAAATTTTTAGTTATTGAATATTAGAAATTATTTTTTGGGCCTAAAATCTAGGAAGCAAAGAAGTCGGTTTCCCAAGTCTATATAACTAGACAGAACCTTCAAACCTTTTCATAAAAATGGAAAGAAAGAAAAATCGTTGAAGCAGTAACATTCGAGACTTCTCACCCTAGTAACATAAGTCGATGTTCGTTGCAACACTTTCTTTTTCTTTGAGATCAAAGTTAGGAGAAGGGGTTGCACCGAATTTCGAGTTAAGTTACTTTCGGTGAATTTCAACTTCATTTCAACTTCCCACGACAAGAAGCATAGCTAAGGTAAATATGCACAACAATACTTAGTGTTTCTTATTGCATGATTCTCAATTTGTCGTTGCTATTGGTTTCTATGAATCTTGAAACTCTGGGTTTTTCATTATGATGTAACAGTTTTGTTTTGTTTTGTTTTTTTTCTGGTTCAAGTGGTTCTTTCATGGTTTTTAACGCTTCGGAATCTGAAAACTCTTATCTGGGAATTTTAAGAAGCAACCCTGCTGCTCATTTAGGTACATGATATTTATGAGTTTTCTCAAATTGGTTTTGATTTCTTTGAGTCTGTCAAAATGATTAGGTTTGGTCTCGTGGTTCCACAGGTTTAGCACAATCAAATTGAATAACGCAAGAACTATTGTGATTGTTTTCTTTTTGTCATACACGAATTTTTTTTTTTTTGGTCGTAAAGGAAACTTCATAGAAGGGCAAGCAACCCAAAAGGAACAGAAACAAGGAAAGAAAAGATAGCAGCCCAGGGGACAGACCCGCCCAGGAGTAAGTAGAAAAAACAGAGACAAGCTAGAGAAAAGAAAGCACAAAGTAACAGAAACTAGAGGGCCACAAACTAGGACGTCACCAAAGGATTTCTTCTTCCGCAAGGATTAATTCTTATGGTTTTTATCTCACCCACACACCCAAAATAAAAATATAAAAAAATATGATTAAAAAAAAACCAGTTTTCATCTAAATGAAAATGGGACTCGCAAACAAAAATGGTGTACTAGCCATTTTTGAAAATGTAAATTGTGTGTCAACCTTCCACTTTTATTCTTTTTTTTAAAATTTTATTTTAAATTTTAAATTTTAAATTTTTAAAAGTCGGATAAATACAACATTTAAATTAGATCAACAACAATCTTCTCATTTAAATTATCCAAACCAAAATATACAAAAAACAGTTTTCATTATTTTAATATTTAATATTTTTTAATATTCTCTTTTCCAATTTCTCTTTTTATTGAATATTTGAGTAGACATTGTTTAAGTTTCCGATTTTTTATAAGACATTGCTTTTTAGGTATAACATGAACAAGGCGGGGTGATAACTCACAACTTACATTCAACCGAAACAAAACAATGGAACACCAAACAAAGGCAACTGCCAATGGAAGCCCAAAACAAAGATGAGATAATCATATTTCCATAAACATAATCAAGCAAATATAGCGATGGCTTAACTGCCACTCGCAAACTGTAATTAAATTATCGTTTCTATACCTCCTCCCACCGTTCACTCTTCCTCCGTTGGCTGTCCACCAATTGATGAGGAATTTTTTTCCACATTTGCTAGACTTCATTCCAAATTGCAGTTCAACATATTTAACATTGAAATGATGATATTCAACAATTTATCCCTTAACTGGACTTATACTTAAGGCAAGACAAAAGGGCCTTTAACCAGATCATTGTATAGCTCTTACCTCAATACAACTCATTCTCCATCTCTATCTTCTACTCTAGTATATCATCTACAATTGTTTCCAGACTTCCCCTCACTTAATTCTTTTCAGCCCCACGGGCAAAAGGAGAAGGACCGCATTCAGAATGTCTGAATTGGCGGAAATAAATACATGGTATAAAGGAATGTTATGAAATTATTACATGCAAGAAGCATCACTAATTTGGATGCAAATTTCATATACATTGTCAGTATCGTACAACTACCATTTTTATTATCCAGGTTCATCATATCTTCCAACATTTGATTCTTTAACCAGACTTTTCGCATTCAGAAGCAGGAAACTATCAACCAACCTAGTAAATTCTCTCAGCTGTGGAGACAGGACGAAGAAAGACAACAATGACTGTGATGTTGTCTTTGCTGCCACGCTCTGCTGCTTCTGTCGCCAATCTCTCTTCGAGCACATTCCAGGCTCTTTCACAGTGTCCTTGATTATGCTTACAACCTCTGCATTGCTCACAACATCCCACAATCCATCACTTGCCATTACCTGACAAACAAAAATGTTTTTTTTCTCAAAAACGTAAGAACAACAAAAAAGAGTAATTGTAATTTAGATTGAATATCTTAAGCAATCAGATTATTTGTTTTTAGACAGAAAACTCAATGTGGGTTATGTTGCCTACCAGCATGAAATGTCATTGTCAAAAATAAATATTATACAAATAAATAATTTTCCAGTATTTTTAACTTCATGGAACATTTTGACTCGTAACAGAGCTCTCTGAGATTTTTTTAAACAGCATCCAGCAACATTGAAGACCAGCACTATCAGAATATGCTAAGTTTATGACATAGAACTTCCCAGTCAATATTAGCAATTTTGTAATCTATGGCCTCCAAGATTCCATCATGGTATCACATTTAAACTTATAAATGAACCACAGTCTTTTTCTTACCCTGTATTTAAGGTGAAAAAATGATTATCACTGACAAGATACCAGAAAAGCCCTTATGACAAACATAGAATGTTAGATAACTGGACAGGAAGACGTGCAATACTTTGTGGTGTCTGAGCAGTAAACAGGATGAAAGATGATTATGGTGATAATTGTGGAAGGGAATATTCAAGAAGCATGTATGCCGATAATTAAATCATAGAGAAAGAAAGCTTCAAATGTTGATCACAAAGTAAAATCTACTTGAAGCTCAACATGCAAGAAGCATATTCAGAAGAGGTTCTTTCCTCATTCATGTTATATTCTTTCCAAAACCTAACTATTAGTTTTAAAAAATCAATTCATATATCTGTCACCAAACTTAATATCTATTTATCAAAATCTTATTTCTTACCAAATACTCATCCTCTGCCGAAAGAATAGTTTTAGTTATCTCAGGTTCTGCGGTTACAGCAGGCTTTAGATCATCATCCCCTATGGAACGAGTGACCTGTTGAAAGAAATAATGTAAAACATGCACATATACAGCATTTTAATAAAGTATCACCCGTTCACTGCCATGATGCCATCTTCAGGTGCCAAAGGGAATAATCCAAATACATGTTACTGATGTTTTAGGCTAAGAATTTACAAGTAATACAGGTCATAAGTTTCTGAAGCATATCTTTCCAAGAGAGGAGAAAAAAAAAGCTGATTTGATGCAGTACACCAAAATTTTCTTCACAAGTTCCTTCAAAAAGGAAAACCTAATAATGTGGGCTGATTAAAACTTATAAGAAGCCATCTTCCTAAATAACAGCAGAATTAACAGTACTGGCACAACCAACCTAATGATCTACCCTTATACAAATCGTCATGTAAAAAAGAGATGTCAGTGTCGTCAAACAGCTCAAGATCAAGAAAACTCATATCAAGCACTACTTTTATATTCTTATAAAACCCACATCAATAGTCAACAGACCCCATGTTGTAGGCAACTTACATCATTGGTAAAAATTGCTAGCAGTTTAGCACAAATATTTGTAGAAACAAATCATTCATAATCTCATACCAAATTATAAACCGGAGTTCAATGAACGATTTTTCATAAACATAGAAGACTTGTCAGTCTAATTTTTTTATTAACTCTGCCACAAAACCTTTCCTCTTCTGAAAAATGAACTTTCTTTTGTAAATAGTCAGCAAGAACTCCCCTGTCATAGAAGATCAACCAAAAACATTGGTTTCAAATTTTATTTTCCATTTTCTTAGAAGAAATATGTGCAAAACCAACATGATAACAAGTTGTATTGCAAAACTGTACAAGTCTCAACAAAGTTGCAATTTATTTCAAAATTAGAATTGTACAGAACGGATTAATTTCTTTGGTAGATGTTTATGTATAAAATAACAATTTACAAGGTCTATCTAAGTGGCACATATGTGCCTTCAAAGAAAATCTTACTTCGACATTACAATGGAAGATGATTATTTTTGCTTTTCCTCTCAGCTAGATTTTATGAACTGTCTAATTTTTTTATAACTCATTATAAAAGTTCTACCAATTAACTCGAAAAATAGGTTCGTGTGCAAAACCAACATGATAACAAGTTGCGTCACAAAACTGTACAAGTCTCAACAAAGTTGCAATTATTTCCAAATTAGGCTTGTACAGAACTGATTAATTTCTCTTTGGTAGCTGTTCATGTATAAAATAATATATGAGCTCTATCTAAGTGGCACATATGTGCCTTCAAAGAAAATATTACTTTGACATTACAATGGAAGATGATTATATTTGCTTTTCCTCTCAGCCAGATTTTATGAATTGTCTATTTTTCTCTAAACTGATTCTAAAAGTTCTACCAATTAACTCAGAAAAAAGGTTTGGAAAATAATACTAACCTGCTCAAGTAAATTGCAGCATACAGTCCATTTCCTCAGCAAACAAAAAGAATACATTTTTGGAAGATGACATTACAAAACTATCATGGTATCTAAAGGGACAAACCTGAAGAGCAGCAAGACCAACCCGCCAATTATCTACTTGCCATGTAACTTGTTCCCCAGCACTAATAACCCGCTCCCTCTCCTCAAGACAGCTTGCAACATGATCCTAATATTTCATCCATTATACTGAGAAAAATAACACCATGAACTAAACCAGAACAACCAAACAGGAACGTAAGAAGTTCCGGTCACCTTGCTTAGAACAAAGGGATGGCCAGCCCGACACAATATGGTCCTGCAATCACCAGCATTAGCCACAAAAAGCTTGCTTCCAACAATAAGAGCAGCTGCTGCAGTGCAACCGGGATGCCAGTCCTTCTGGATAACTCTTTTGGATTTACGAGAAAAATCCAGCTCAGCTCTAAATGCAATATCTGTCTTAATGAATGCTTCGAATAATGCACCACTTGGACTGCATTAAAGGATAAAATCAATTATGGTCAAATAACACACACACACACACACACACACACACACACATATATATATGCATGTATAATGTTGAAAACGAAATGGAAACGGAAGAAACCTGCTAGTTGAACTTAAAGCTTGCAAGAATCCTGGAAATGCTTGAGCTGAAAATTTGGCAGCTGCTGCACCTGCATTTGGTAAATTCTTGTAGCATAGCATTGGAATTTGGATGCATTAAGAATTAGTAGAAGGACTGAATCAACCGTGACACCAGTAGAAATCCTAAATACACAATTAGAATTAGATATATCATCAAAAATCACCTTTATGACCATCAAAGATACCAAAAGCATGTATGTCCCCTTGATGAAACATTTGAGGCAAAAGGAAATGAGTTTCCTCCATGGTCTCCCGTCTCCCGCATGTAGCAAAGGATCCCCAAGAAAGTATTGGATTATATGCCAAAGGATCATTTGATGCAAGCCAGATTGCTGTACCAGGTTTAGGTAGACAAGCTCTCGTGATGAAATTTTCTCCCTGAGTAAACCAGTTAATACCCTCTTGGTATGCTTGCAGGCTGCTAGCAACATCTACTGGCTGATCACCAAGAGAATTAGAAGATTTGGGAAAGACAATATCCGATTCTTTTATATTTTCTCTCTGTTCCAAAATTGTACCAAGTTCTGCAACTATGTCATCAAAAGAAGGTCTGTTTTGTGAATTTGCATCCCAACACCTCTCTATCAGTGACAACAAAGTAGATGGTGCACCAGATTCAGGACCAGCAAGAACAGGTCGCAATCCATCGGACACCACAACTGCTGTTAGTTGCTGTTCAGCGTAGTTCATCTCCAGTACAGTGTGTGCCTGCCAGCAACATAAATATTATGCATCAGTCAGCTACCATGATCTTAAACAGTGATAAATTTGAATAGTCAAATCTAAAATAAAAGACCTATTCATATTAAGCTACAAAATTTATGTTGTATAACAAACACAATTCCATCAAAGAAAATAGTATTGTCAGAACATATACATGAATCCATCGATAGATGATAAGGAATTTTACTAAATATAAAGGATGACTGTCAGACAAAAATATGTTAAAGGATAGAAGCAAAGGCTTGACCAATGGATAGGAAGAAATTTTCAGGCATAGCAATGGATTGTTGGGCAGTTAGCAATACTCTTCCGTGTTGAAGTCAATATATAGAACATAAAGGCACCAGGGCCAAATGGCTTAAAGGTATTTAAATAACTAAATAGCTAATTAGACATAGGTCTGTTATTAACATTTTTTTCTATAGAAGTACTGCATGTTTTCTATATCAGATACTTGAACTAGTTGATTAATAAAATAATAGAAAATAGAAGTCCTTAAATGCTTCTCACTATGGTTAAATGGAATTTCAACTATCCAGTAACTTAAATTCCAAATACTTGTACGAATGATTAACAGTTATTATGCTCAAATGTTGTTTGTAAAAATCTTAACTCAATACAGCTAGACTTTCTACCTCCACCAAATTCCTTTAAATTCTAATGAGTAATGTGCCACATTTGCAACTGGAACATAAAATGCGCCTTGTGGCGCCAAGTCGACAAGAAAAATGTTTCAACCTTTCTGAATCTGGATGGCCGCTATTTCTAACCGATATTTGATTTCTACAATATTATTTCTGCAGTTAACCATAATGAAAGCCAAAAAATAAACCGAAATTTTCAATACAAGTCCCTCTTTTTATACCTAAAAATGCAAACATGTGTATTAGCAACAAGAATCATATCACACATCAATCAAACAATAAATCAGCATCGTAAATCATAACACAAGTAAGCCAAATACAATTGAGAAAGGCTAACCTGAGCTTCCGCACGAAGATCAGTATATGGAACAACACCAGTAAGAAGCTCACTGCAAGAGGATCATAGTCAAATCACAAATTCATGGGAAAAAGAGCACAAAAACTGTAAACTGCATATTTTTCTACACAATAGTAGCATTAATAATGAATTACCAGCATAAATAGTAATGATCACAATGTTACTATTCACTATGATTCAACTACATATATAATTCTAATTTTGCAGTACTATATTATAGTATCTTGCAAGAATGATCCTTGACTGTGGATTTATATATATTTACCATAATTATTCAAACGAAGTCTATGTATTTGTTTCGCATGCACACGTCCAGACATGCATGCACCTAGTGAGACTCAAAGGGGGAGTTGTATATCGGATCCTAAGTATGCTCCAGGTAAACGGTTATTACTTTCTACTAACTATTGGCACCTAGATGTTGAACGAGATACATGTGCAAACAGGTTCTAGTATAGATCGAAGGTCAAGTTCTGGAAATTGTAATTCTGTAGGAGGAAACATAGCGTAGCAAGAATTGGTCAGTGCAGAGACAGAATTTAGAGCCATGGCTCAACAATCTGTGACAGTAGAGGGGCTTGATGAGCGAATCTTTCTTGAGAAACCAATGGAACTCTTCTGTGACAAAAAATTAACATTGAACACAATCCGGTTAAAAATGAAAATACTAAGCATGTTGAGGTGGAGACACTTTATAAAGGAAAATTTGACATAAGAGATTATTTGCACTCATTTGTGAAAACCGAGGATCAACCCACAGTCTAACAGATATCTTAACTAAGGCAGTGTCTAATAATGTTTTTCTATTCTACACTGAACAAGTTGGAACTAGAGATATCTTTGCACCAATTTGAGAGGAAATGTTGGGGCGATTAGTTTTCATTGAATAGTTGACTTTAGAATCCATATCTAAAGGGTAAATCCCTCCAATATTGGACATAAAAGGACAGAAATTCATCCCCAAATTACTCTCTGAAGGAATCCTACTTCTGCGAAAAGGACTCTCCCTCTCCAATATATAGACAGCTCTTCAACTCGAGAATCCAGCAAAGACCATTCAACATTATGACATCAATTTTACCTCTATTGAGATGTCTCAATTATACTCATTTTATTCACAGTAAGTAAGAGAGTGACTTGGGTTTATTTGGGATATGTATTGAAAGTGATTTAAACTAATTAATACCACAGCTACCCTGGTTCTAGGATTGCACGATCTTATTTTTCTTATTTTGATGTTGATTCAAACTTTGGCATCAACATACTTTATCAGCAAAGTCAAAAGTCTGATTAGCATCTCCCCACAAGTTAAAGGTGTTAGGCAGAGCAGAAATGAGAGAATCCAGCAAAGAGGAAAAGGAGTGTGAGTTACCTCCGGCAATTGGTTTGAGGAGAGTGTAAGAGGAAGGTGGAAGATGGAGAGGAATGGAATTGCTGCTGCAGCAACCTCTAATGCACGCGTTTGGTTCCACAATTTCAAGCCCCATCTCTCCAAAAACTCTCTCTCTCTCTCTGGGATTGTTAGTCGGCGTGGCGAAGAGGAAAGAAAGCAGCAGCAATGAAATTACGGAAAGGGAGTGTACGGGTGTGTTTTTTTAAGGAGGTCTGCTGTTAGGAATTTTCGTTCTGCTACCGTATGAAATTCAATAGTACAAATTCAACCTGCGATATTTTGTTTTGTTTTTCGGTAATTTTTACTTTACTATCCTCAAGTTTATTAGATGCATAAGTTTCTTTCATCTGAGTTCTATGCATAAAGTTTATTTTCGTGTCACTTTAATACATTTGTTAGTACTCACCCATATTTTGGTACGTGGACTAAATAAAGAAAATATATTTAATTAATTAATTAAATTTTTAAATATTTACAAAATCTAATTTTTCGTTAAAAAATTTCACTTTCTCCATGCACCTCCTATCTCTGTGGTTAAGGTGGAAACTAGAGGAGGTTAATTTTTTTTATTAAAAAAAGAGATTTTCTATTTAAACCCTACATTTCTCTTAGTTCACCCCAATACTTAAATCATTAAGCTGTAAGTTTTATTATTGTGTAAAAAGACAAAAAAAGTCATCCAACTTAATACTTAACCCTAGTACATCTATACACACACCCCACCACTCTTCATATTAAGTTTTACAAAAATACAAACTCCTCTACATCGTATTGCCAGAAAAGTAGAACATTTAATTGTTAAATTGACACTTGTGTTGCAGCAAATGAAACGTCAATATTAGAATCAATTTGTTCTCTACGTATCACTTCTGGAATTCCAACATTGGGTAGCTTGAATTTTTCTTCATGTTATACTAAGGGTAGCTTGTGGGGTTTAAATAGAAAATTTCTTTTATTTCTTATTTTTTCAGCTTGGGGTGTATTTAAGGGTAGTTTGGGAAGATAGTGGGGTTTTCTTAGAAATTGTGAAAATTTAAATTAAAAGTTGGGGTGAACTTAGAACATAGGGTGAACTAAGAGAAGTGTGAGGTTTAAATAGAAAATCTCTAAAAAAATCCATTTTAGATTGAATTGGAAATTTTGTAAAAAAGAAGAAGAAAGATTTAACAAAATTTGAACGGAGTTGACCAATATATACAAATAGAAGGAGCAAATAGGCCTCATTTTTTCAAAATGATTTAATTTTCAATGATAATAATTAAACAAAAACTCAAATAGGATGAATGAAACTAAATTATAAAATTTGGTTTTTCAATGTGAAAGGAAGAGACAAAAAGTGATTGTGTGATGAGAGTGCAAGCCAGGCAGCACACTAAGGTATAGTGGCTCTTGATCTGTGGGGTCTAGGTAAGGAACCCAACACCCCAATCATATCCATAGTTTTGGTTTGCAACCCAACCATTGAGGTTGGGGGCCTACTAACCCGAGGGTAGGGGGTGTGCTTAATGTGACTTCACACAAGATGAACAGCCCAAGACCATCATACCTCACCTAACAAGGCTTAACTCAAACAATCAATCACTTTAATGCCCCCCTTAGTTACAAGCCCGCGCTACCAGGCTCGTCAATATCAAAGTGTTATGTAATTCATTATAAGCATTTGTATTATTGAGTGTTTTTCCAATGTTGGACTTTACAATAATCATCATTATGAGACCCCAATAGTGAATTCAAAATCCTCACTAGCAAATTCTAGCTCTCCAATATGAAATTGAGTGTTTCTTCTTAACAGTCGATAAATTGTCTATATAATTAATTAGTCGATGAATTGCAATCATTTATGTTCCAAAATTTTCATTATATCGTTTTGGTGTCAGTGGATTTAAGTTTGGGAGTTTCACTAAAACACCCAAAATGGGGGCTGAAATTATAAAAAAACCCAACACCCAAAACACTTTATAAACACACCTAAAACCCATCATTACACACACTCAAAATCCATTTATAAACACACCCAAAAAATATACAATTGTTGATTTTGGGGGTGATTTTGGGTGTGTTTCTATGTTTAAATAGTGTTTGGGTTTTTTTATAAATACATGTCTAGGATTGGGTTTATTTATAAATATCTATTTAAGTTTTGCAAACTTAACACTCTGTGTGCAATGGAAACGGGCATCACAAAGAGGATTGCTTCCTTCCAAAAGCAAAACACGTGCACAATTAAATGAGGAGAGAGTTAAGGCCTCATGAGTTTGTGGTTTTGGGATTGGAAGAGCTGTAATAATTTTCAGCACACCCAAACTTTTGTTTTGTATTCAAAAAAATAAAGTATTCTTCAAAATTATAATAGGGTTAGTTTAGCCGCACCCGTATAATTAAGAGGTATTTATTCTCAAGTCCCTCATTTTGGTAGGAATATAATTCATATATACGGAATTTTTATGTACCACATATCGTCACTAATAAGCAAATAAAAATAATCAACATCAAAATAGAGAAATTCATATTTAAACAAGAGAAAAAAAAAATCTCTTATAAGCATTGTATGATGATAACAAAGTAGTAAGTCATTATAAGCATTGATTGAGTGTTTTTTGACATGGGATTCTAAATTTTTTCTTCAACTGTGATAATCACCCTTCGATCTTAGGTAGACAAACCCTATAAAATAACATCTAAAGAACTTATGCGCAAAAGCACTTCCATGTTGGTAGACTGAGTCACCAAGTGATTTTGCTAAAATCACTTTTATGGAAACAATCACAAAACCAGCTCTTGACACAGCTCCGTTCTCCTCCTTTCTTCAACTCGTCGATGTGGAACAATGGGTCAATACCCTCTCTTGAAGAAATCTTTGCTGTCTTTGTGCTTCAATGCAATTACATCTAAATCCTCTCTGCAGCCTTCAAATCATCATAGGTATAATTCATCCAATAATTATAAACTAAATAAAATTAGAAACTGAACCAATTTGTTGATTTATTAAGTTGCAACAAATGAAAGAACATAAAATATATATAGTTGTTTTGGAAGTTGGGAGAGAAAGGAAGAGAAAGTGATTGTGTGATGAGAGGCCAAGCCAGGCAGCACACTTAGGTGTAATGGCTCTTGATCTGTGTGGTTGAGGTCCAGGTTTTTTTTAATTTTTAATTTATATTTTTTTTCTGGTACCCAACAACCCCAATCAAATTTTTATAGAGTTTTGCGTTTTCTACCCACCCATTTCGGTTGGGTGGCCCTACTTACCTGAGGGTAGAGAGCGTATTTTGTGCGACTTCACCGTAGTGAATGGTCCAAGAGCACCACACCTCATCTGACAAGGCTTTGTTCAAACAAACAATCTCTTTAATGCCCTGATTACTTACAAACCCACGCTACTAGGCTCGGCGATAACAAATTATTACTTAAGTCATTATAAGCATTCATATTATTGTGTGTTATTCCAGTGTGGGACTTTACCCCAATAGTGATATCAAAATCCTGATTAGAAAATTCTCTTTCTAGTCTAGCTCGAGTATCTCTTCATTGAGAAAATTCCGGCAACCGGAAAATTCTCGAAACACCCGATGATACCTATACCTATACCCAGTGGCGGAGCCACAGTGGGGTCAGTGGGGTCAGTGGGGTCGCACGACCTCTTAGAAGCCATGGAAATAGGCTTAGAGGCCCCTTGGAGCTGGGGGAGAGACCCCTTGGAGTTGCACACTAGGTGCTCGACGTTTTTACTAAGAGAAAGAAGCTGCGAGGAAGAAGAAGCACACTGTTGTTTTTTTTTAAAACATCTTGGACAAAACTACGTTGTTTTGACCCAGGAATTGTCTTTAAAATGGCCTGGCCCAGCAACTCCCCACAAAGTCCAAACCCACCCAATACCTCCATCCCGTTGCTTTCAATCATAAAACTTTACAAAATCTGGAAAATATTGGCCAAACTTTAATATACACCTATGCCCAACAACCCTTCATATTTCCTAACAAGATTTATGAAAAACATAAAATACTAAAATAATTGTAATAAAATACCATGTCTCTGCTCCATTCAACTCAAACACTCAAATGGACTCCTAAAATCCCCAAATTCTATTATTTTCTACCCTAAACCCTAAACTAAATCTCCCCCCCAAACCCTCAACATGGCTGAAAATTTTATTCTCTTCCCTCTCCATCTCTGATTTTATAAATTTATTGTTTTTGGTATACTTATGTTACATTCTTTTGTTTGATGATAATGCCTAATATTTTTATTGGATAATGATTTATTGGAATGGATGAATATTGATGATTTTGTGTGTGGATGATTTATTGGATTGGATGACTATATATGATTATTCGATTTGTTGGAATTTAGGGTTTATGATTAATTTTGCGATGGATAACTTATAATAAGATAGGTTTGTTCATTTGTTTCTTTTATAAAAAATAGTTGCCTGTTTGATTTGATTAATTCATGCTTAGAATTATGGAACGATAAGCGATAAGTAATAGAAAATTATCTTTTAGTGTTATTTTCATCTTAAAAAAAAGGGTTAATTACAGTTTAGTACCCTGTACTTACACTGTTAAGGCATGTTAGTCCTCGTTTTTTCAATTTTTACAATCGCATACCCTTAGTTTGTAAATGTTTTGCAATGTGGTTCTGCCGTTAGGGTTTCTGTTAGATCTCTCTGTTAACTGCCTACGTGGCATTGTGGGTCCCACATTTTTTAATTTTTTAATTTTAAATTGATTAAAATATGAATAAAATATTAAAAATCAAAAAAATCAAAAAATCAAAAAATTTCTCTCTCTCTCTGTAAAAATTCTCAATTTACACAGAAAATTATCGCTAGTTTCTGCCCATCTATCACTCACTGCCCTCCAAACTCCCATTCATAAAACCAAATTCACACCCCACACACTCACGCACCAACCCAGGAAGAAGAAAAAGAACAGAGAAGAAGAAGAAGAAGAAGAAATTACCAGAAAACCAGCCACAATCAACAAAGGGGAAGGGCCCTTTCTCTTTCAAGCGAAGCAGTAGCAGCAAACGCCGCCCCAAGCAGTTAATTGGCCCCCCACCTTCTATTGAATCAATTAAGTTGTTTGTTTTGTTAATTGTGTTCATTTGTGTTCTGGGTTTTTCGAAATTTTATGAATTTATGCTACATTAGGTGTCTTTTAGGTTCTGGAACAAGATAATGGAATGGATGTTTCAACAGGAAGGCAATGGTTACCCGTTCCTGAGGCCGCTGAAGGTTTGTAGTGTGATCTCCCATTTGAGTTTCAGGTTCTGGAGACTGCATTAGAAGTTGTCTGTACATTCTTGGATTCCCAGTTTTGCAAAAAAAAATCGTTGGTTTTTTGTGGATGGGGACTGGAGTTTGGAGTCGGGCAGGGGGAGGGGGTCTGTGGTTGCGGGCTGGGGTTTTAGGTTGGTTTGGGTGCGGGTGGTGGTCATCGGTGAATGGGGGAAGAAGAAAATCGCGAGGGCTCTGGTTTTGGAGTTTAGGGTCGGGCAGGGGGAGAAGAAATCGAGCGGAAGGGGGAGGGAGTCTGGGTGGTTGCTAGACCTGGCAATATTGCACACCACCCGTTAATACGACACGAATTCGCAAGAAATTATCAGTATTTGGGTTGAGCTTAATGGGTCGGGTTGAAAACGGGTGAACCCGTTAGCCACCCGTTAAGCTAACGGGTTGGATCGGGTCAATTCGCGAATATTCGCATCCACCTGTTAAGGAGGGTAATATGGTAATTTTGCTAAATGTGTTTTTAAAAAAATATCCCAAGTCTTCAACTCCAACCAACACCATACCTCTTTTTTTTATATTCATTTTCCATCTTTCCTTTTTCTCTCTCCGTTTACTGTCTTTCACCTCCCACTCTCTCTTTTCTTCTTCTTCTTCTCTCCATCTCTTTTTTATTTTTCCTTTTCTTCTTCCTCATTCCGTCATTCTCCATCTCCTCCTTTGTTTTCTTCTCTTCTTATTCGTCTTTTTTCTTTTTTTTTGATAAATAATCTAATCTAATCTAATCTAATCAACCTTTTTTTTTAATCTCTTCTTCTTCTTCTTCTCTCCATCTTTTTTTTTCCTTTCCTTCTTCCTCTTTCCGTCATTCTCCATCTCCTCTCTGTCTTCTTTTATATATAAATAATCTAATCTAATCAACCATTTTTTTCTCTTCTTGTTTTTCTTTATGTAAGTTTTCTGGATGGTGTTTATGAGATGGAAATTGAGAGAAAAAGGACAGAGACAGTGGTTGCTGGCTATGTGTTTTTTTTCCTCCTTTTTTTTTTTTTCCTTTTTTTTTTTCTGGGTTTATTCTTAATGGGTCGTGTCGGATATTCGTGAATTGTAACGGATCGTGTTTGGGTCTGGTATTTCTCACCCGTTAGCTTAACGGGTCGTGTCGTGTCAACCCGTTAAAATAACGGGTTAACACGAACAAGACCCGAAACCCGTTAAAACGACCCGTTTGCCAGGTCTAGTGGTTGCCGGCTGGGGTCTTGGTTCGTTTGGAGGTGGGGGTTTTGGAGGATGGCTGCGAGTGGGCATGGTGGAATGAAGGGGAGAAGAAAATCGCAGCGGTTTGGGAGAATATTTACAGAGAGAGAGAGAGAGAGAGAGAGAGAGAGAGAGAGAGAGAGAGAGAGAGAGAGAGAGAGAGAGAGAGAGAGAGAGAGAGAGAGAGAGAGAGAGAGAGAGAGAGAGAGAGAGAGAGAGAGAGAGAGAGAGAGAGAGAGAGAGAGAGAGAGAGAGAGAGAGAGAGAGAGAGAGAGAGAGAGAGAGAGAGAGAGAGAGAGAGAGAGAGAGAGAGAGAGAGAGAGAGAGAGAGAGAATTTTTTTGATTTTTTGATTTTTTTTGATTTTTAATATTTTATTCAATTTAAAATTAAAAAATTAAAAAATGTGGGACCCACAATGCCACGTAGGCAGTTAACAAAGAGATCTAACAGAAACTCTAACGGCGGAACCACATTGCAAAAAATTTACAAACTAAGAGTATGCGATTGTAAAAATTGAAAAGACGGGGACTAATATGCCTTAACGGTGTAAGTACAGGGTACTAAACTGTAATTAACCCTAAAAAAAATATCGAAACTTTTACACTAAGACCTCTTGGGTAACAATCCTGGATCCGCCACTGCCTATACTGACAGGACCCGACTCAAATTCCACTTTGGAATCCGTGCTGAACCCTGTGCATATCCGACATCTGTCAGGTGCCGGGCACAAAT
This sequence comes from Prunus campanulata, assembly GCA_034190965.1. Lineage (NCBI taxonomy): Eukaryota > Viridiplantae > Streptophyta > Magnoliopsida > Rosales > Rosaceae > Prunus > Prunus campanulata. The sequence goes on along the minus strand of CM067214.1, from coordinate 9,733,666 downwards.
GACCAAACTGCCCTTCTATTCCAAATTCGAACTTATCTCAGGTTTGACTTCTGCCGGAAATTCGGTAGAGTCTCCCCTATAAATTGATTATTTCCCAAAACTTCCACCTATGAAACAAGCACATATGAATATATATAACTCAACTGCCAGAATGCATTGAATTATATCAAAGAAATCAAGCCTCATATCACTTTGACCTCGGCCTTAGCAATTCTAATAGAATGTCTTACCAACCAATTTCAATTCATATTCTTAAAAATGTCCTCAGAGCAACATTAAATTTCAAAATAACTTAGCCGGTCTATCTTCTGATCACTTAACCTTGTGGCTGCACCCAGGACTCTAGGTTGCCTACGTACCTTCAACAAGGGATCAAGCCACACGTAGTTCTTTATGCTCTTTTTCTTCATATATGTATAAATCCTTATTATTTGTTATAGTTCAATATGATATCAAACAATCTAGGTCTTATATTAATAATATACTTGATGACATTCACCAGCTACCCTTGTATTAAAACCAGACCTGCATATTTACAGTTATATAAACACTCCATCTTTCAAACAATTCGACAAGCTTAACATTATTCTGTCAATACCTTGTATCACCCTATGTGACACGTCCTTGCAGGCCTCGGTGACCCAAAGTCGACTCGAACTGCAATCCTCGCTGAATCAGGAGACATTTAGCCAACTGATCCGCAATTATCGCTTTACACGGTCCGGGTATCTCTAAGACTCATGGGGCAACAGTCAATCATACTGATATATTCGACAGCATCATAACAATCAGGTAACATGGTTATATTCCGAATGTAATATAAATATTTGAAATCAAGCTAACATGCTTGGGAAGTAAGCTTTTATAATAACTCCTTATGATCAAGTAATTAAACTTAAATGGCATAAGATCACTTAATAAACAAAGTTCACTCACTGAATTTCCTCTAGTTTATAGATCAATTTAAGTATTGCTGGCTTAGATTAATATGTCTGTGTATATGAAAATACCTGTAGGATGTCTATATATGCCTAGAGGAGGTTAATAGGCCAATTTAAGATTATAATCAATAAACAAAAAATAAACTTTGGCAGCAGGATTGATATGGCTTATCAATCCTGAAACGTGTTGGCATAAAATAAAAGAACACGCAGAGAATTATTTTACGTGGTAAAACCCCACCTCTGGGGAAAATCCACGGGACTCCTCAGTCCAACACAAATCCACTATAGAACGATGATTACAAGAAGTACTCACACACTTATCCTAGACACATTCTAGATAATGTTTACCGCTTCTTCGTAACTCAACTTCTGTCACGAGATGATCTTCGACACTTCTTATGTTGAACGCAATACTAGTCACAATTGCTTCAAGCTTGCCGGAGGAAAACCGCCACCACGGTCTTGGTGCCCTCAACCGTATGAGTCACCGACATGCATATGAATGCAATATGAATGATGAACGGATTTGATAAATCACCAAGTAAACAAGGAACACTTGATGATTTATCTGGAAAAATAAGCACAACTGCTTTCTCTAAACAGATTCAATATACTCAAAAGTTTAATACGTTGAAAGCATGATCTTTGAAAAGAATACACCTTGGTTTTATTCAAAATAAGTTCTCTCACTCCAGAGACACCTACGTGACCACCAATCCTATTCAACAAAGACTTCCAACCTTATTCAACTATCACCACAAAACCTGATGCAATATGGTATGTTTATTAAGACGCCAAACATAAAATAAAATACTATCTAATGATGAATATGAATTGTGATTCAATATGGACTCTTAGTGAAGACAGCAAACATCCACTTTATAAAGAAACAATTATCTCCAAAAACAAGTTAATTAGGAGATAAGTATGGTGCACGTCACTATAGGAACCGCTAATATTATAACTTAAAACACAATGACATTGAAAATAACTTCAGACGTAAATCCTGTTGTGAATGCATGATTAAGTCATGATTTACATGAAGTCAAGTTTCTCATACTGGTCAAGTTATGTCTCGAAAGTATGTGGTTGAATGAGTTGTGCCAAAACTAGGGGTGGGCATTCAAACCGGTGAACAGGAAATCCGAGCCGAACAGCACTGATCAAAACCCGAAAAAAATAGAGTTGACCAAAAAGTCAACAACCGGTCAAAAACCAAACCGGACCGGTTTGGATTGGTTTTGGTTCCGATTCTATGTCTTCAAAAATCGGACTGAGCCAAACCAAACCAATCAATTAAAAAATATATAATTTTAATATTTATCCAAGTTCAATTTCAAAATATCTTTCTTTTCTAGCTTTAATATTTATTTTTATATAAATTGAATAATTAGTTCATTTTCAAGTAAATAAAATAAAATTTCAGTTGAAAATTGTATTAAAAAATCATTTAAAAAAAAATAATTTTTATAATTCGGTTCAAAATCGAACCGGACCGAAATTGAACCGGAACCGATTCAACCCGAACCAAACAGTTTTTAAATTTTTTATTATTAAAATCGAACCGATCCAAATCGGATGAATAATACCGGATCGGTTCTAATTTGAGGCAAAACATCCCGTAACAATTCTTCACACACTAATTTTCAACCTATGCTAGAATCTAGGAAATGACAATCCAATTTTCATACTAACAGTATATATATATATATATATATATATATATATATATATATATATATACAGTCCTGATCTCTTGGACCACAGGAGTCCAAGAAATTGTGGTCACCTACCGTTGGATATTAATCCAATGATTCAAAAAAGTTTCTTAAAAGGAGTGCAAGAGTGAGTGAACCGTTGAATTTACATCCAACGGTGAGTGACCACAAATCTCTTGAACCCCTGTTGTCCAAGAGATCGGGACTATATATATATATATATATATATATATATATATATTCAAATAGAAATAAAAATAGAACAAACATTGTCGATAACATTTTAACCTTTCTTTCAAACCTTATGTGAACTCAATTATAAATACGTATATGTTTATAAAGATTTATAATTAACTTATTATAGGAAAGTAGGAAAACGAGAAAATTATTAAAGTAATATATGCATTGCTCTTTAACTTATAAAGAAACTCATAGCTTAAGAAATTTATTGTAATTTGGGTAAAATCCTTTAATTTGGAAAACTCACCACTCGGACGTACCCCCATCCATATTCCGTCAATTCCATCCTCGCAGGCGTAAGGTTAACCAAGCCGCATTCTTCGCAGGCCTCGGAGACACCAAGTCAACTCGAGCCGCAATCCTCGCAGGTCTCGGAGATACCACTTCTATCCGAGCTGCAATCTTCGTAGGCCTCGAAGATACCATTCTATCTGAGCCGCAATCCTCGTACCGCACGTTTTGGGTGTCCCCGAAACTTGTGGGGCATGTCATAGATGACAAATGGTTTCAAGACACTGGGGGGGTACTCCTCTGGTAGGTTTGAAAGTCATATTCAGAAATTTATCACAAACTTTGCCTTCTATTCCACAAATCTACTTTCTGCTATTGAGTGTATGGACTCAATATAGATATATATTTAAATATTTAACTATTATGTTAGTCCCTTCGGACTCTGATTAACAACTCCGTTCAAATATTATATTTATAATCTTAACAACAAAATTAACAACATGAATAAGTAAATAGGTGATAAATGAACAGATAAATAAATACTCATACTTTTAGAGATTTCCTCAGCTCCAATTATGCATAATTCCCAAATACTGAAATAACCCTTTGTAGGGGCTTTTTCCTTCTGGCTGCAGGTGGGCTGGGCTTATGAAGTTGTCCCCTTTGTTTGAGTACGAAATTAAGCCCCAAAATGCTTCGAAAGGGCGGCAAAGCCTTAGGAAGTATTTTGGTTATCTTCTCCAACAAAGCAACAGCAAATTTACAGATAATTCATAGACAAATTTTTAGGCTTGGCATGAGAGGCATGTCGCATGAGAGCAAAGTTGTCATGGGTTTAGCACTTTAGGAAAGAGAGAGAGCTTGTGGGCTTCTATGGAGGTCAAAGGTTCTAATGGAAGAGGGGAGAGGCTCTGAGGATGAGAGTTTTTGGGTGGTCTTCGCAGCTTCCGGCAGCTCGACAGTGTCTCCGTCCGGACTGTAGCAATTTTGCCAAAGTATGGGAGATGGAGGAAATAGGCTGGCAAAGCACAAAAATTTGCAGGGTTTTCAAGAGAGAAAGCTTGCTCTCTGAAGAAGGTGAGCTGGTTCTGTGTTGGATAGGAGAGGTCCTATTTATAGTTGTTTGGGTTTGCTCTTTTTAGGGTTTCTTCCTAACTTAGCTAGGTTTTCTTCTTCCTTTCTTCTCTTCCTTCTTGACTTACCTCATGTTGGCAAAGCCAATGCTGCCAAATCCACAAAATTAGAGATTTTGTGTGCTCCAAGCCTCTTCTAGCGGCGGCCTCAGAAGGGAGCTCCCCCTTTTCACCCATCTTCTTCCCCCTCTTTCTTCCTCTTTCCATGGCTAAGTCTGATGAAGGAAAGGAAGTGACTGTACCCGTTGGTTTGAGGGGTGGCATCCTCCCTTGCATGCTAAAATCCCTTGGTTTCTTGGATTCTTATACTTGGAACTAGTTTCAGCAGCCACCTAGGTGTAGATTTCCAACGTTGGTTTTGCTTTCAAACTAAGTGCTAGGTCTGATGCTGCCCTTTTATTCTAATCTCATAAGCCTTTTAAGTCCACCACATGATTCATCCAATGGATGAGATATCTTGATCAAGTGTTGGGCCCTTTAGTTGGCTTACTTTAAATTGGGGTAATGGACTTATTTTGGTTGGGCTTATTCCAATTGGGTTGATGGGCTATTTTTATTCTAATTGGGTTGATGGGCTATTTTGGTTGAGGCAATGGTCCATCTCCTTTCTTGTGCTTACCCATGCTTGGGCCTAAGGAAATGAGCTTGAGTCCCAAGGCCCCCAAGTGACCCGAGACTTCCATTTCCCGACCCATCGATGGGCCCCATGATAACTTGTTACCATCCATACCACAACCCACTCAAACAAGCCCCGGACATTTGAGTGGCTCGGGCCCACTTAAGCTTGCAGCACAATTGGGTGTGAAATAACGGTTTCCCACTTGGCATGGCACGTTGCTCGGCATGCTTTTAATTATGACGCTTGATGATATAATTAGCATGGATTTGCAGAGCTAAATGCTTTTTTATAATTTTAGTCTTGGTCTCTAGCATGATGGATTTTTTATTCGGCATGGCATGCGAAGTAGATTTTGTGCATGGCAGATTTTGCGTGCTCCGAATCGAGTCTTTTCTCAATAATATATCGCTTTGGGCTAGGAATTTATTCGGGCCCAACCATGGATTTTTTGGGCCTCAACATTAGCCCCCTTAATTATAAGGGCCATGGGCAGGTGCTGAAATGGGCCTGATAATTAAAACCCAACCCAAAAAATCAGATTTATAATTAGAGAGCACCTCTCTTCTTCCCGCGTGCAAAATGACGACGTGCCCTGATGGAACGGTTGCTTGCGGTTTTCCAACACCAACTGCCTCCTTCCTCCTTTTATTTTATTATTTTTTTTTGTTTCTCGTTCCACGCACCAGACCCAACTTTTGGTTTTTCTTCTTCCTTTCTTTTTCTCTTTCCACGCACCAGACACAAAACTTCCTTCCTGACTTGTTTCCTCGCTCTCCCACAAACCCACAATGACCAAAAGCAGAATCAGCCAAAACGGTCCATCTTCGACCGCTGGAAGAGAAATCGAGTTGAGCTCTACTCCGCCCTCCTTCTCTGCGCAAGGGAACCCGTTCGCCGCCGCCGGAAGGAGCCTCGTTGTGCGCGCTCCCCTTCTTGAAACCCCTGACTCTTTTTCTTCTTGGCGTATTTCAGGCCGTCCTCCGGGGAATTAGAAAGGTACGCCCTTCCTTTGTTTTTCCTCTGAATCTATTAAGAGATTTGTTGGTTTTCTCATACCTAAGGATTCCACCCTTATTTTGGCAGCCAAGCGTCAAACCCTTTAGACCCGTTTCATTGTTGCCGTAATGGGAGTTCGTACGGTGAGAGTATTGGCAAGGAAGAGTTCACACTGATCTTCTGGGATTCTCCTTTCGCTGGTTTGCCCTTTCACGAGCTGCTGGAAAGGCACCATATTTCATCGGTGAGTTCCTTCTTTTCCCTTTTCCTTTTCTTTTCGTTTCCCTTTCTTGCACTGATTTCTTTTGTGTTTATGGGAGGGCTGAAACTCGAACGATGTGTTCCCTTTTCTTTTTGGTGCAGGTGGCTACGTCTCTGATACACGTAGGGATAGGTGCTGGAAACCTTGCCTTCACATTCTTCGCTGCTGGAATCTCTGAGTGCCTGGGCTCCCAAACTTTGAGCACTTAGCTTCTTGTATCAGTCTATTGGTGAGCAATGCCGCCACTTTAAGCGTTTTAAGAATAAGTATCGACTGATGCTTGGCCTAGGTTTACTCTCTTTGTGAACACATGCTCGTTTGATGGTGTATGTATTTTTTTGTTGCTGCTGGAAATAAAGATTGACAGAAGGCGTGCCTTGCGATGCTTGCTTTTTTTCCAGAGAGTCTTTACATGTCACATCTGTTGATCAGAGAGTGACATATTCGCTTGTCGTGAGCTCGCATTTTTTTTTATTTTTTATATTTGCATGTTTACTTGGACAGCTCAACCCTCCATGCTTGGCGCGTATTTAGCATGTGCTGATAAAAATTTTATCTCCCCCTTTTCTTCACGTGCAGGGATTCGAGCCCCGTTATGGCGTCCGCTGACTCTTCCTCCATCATTAGGGATCATCTTTACTCCGTAGACGACAAGCTAAAGAGGGGTAGGCCCCCTCCCTTACTTAAGGGTGTTGGTGAAGACATAGTTATCGATGGAGAACAGGCCCCGGAAGTAGTTCCCGTGGTCGACCCTGCCTCTATATCGAGGTGCTGCATAGAGAGGGGCTTATTTCCAGCAGTCCCCTTATTTTTTCAGTATCCGTGCGGCACCAGTAAGGGCTGGTCAGAATGGGTAGGTCGAGAACTAAGGGACCCTTCTACTCGTGATGTCTTGGATTGGGCAGGGGTGCTGGACGCTGTCTTTCTTTCTAAAACATGGGATATCCATGTTGAGGCTAAAATGCTTCGACATGTAGTGAGGCGATGGAGTACGGAGACACACACCTTTGTTTGTTCATGGGGAGAGTTTACCCCTACCCTTGAAGACGTAGCTAATATCCTTCACCTCCAACTTTGCGGCAGCCAAGACCCTTTCCATATCACGCTGACTCCGGAAGATAAATTGAAGCTTGAGGCATTACGCAAGGGTGCCCCGACTTCTCCTAGCACCTCTCTGCGTTTCAGTAACTGGATACAATTTTTTGGGGCTGTTAACAGGAACGAGCCGTGCCGTCTTGCAGCGTTTATATCGTTATGGCTTGGCAGATTCCTCTTTTGTGATTTTTCCCAAGATTGCCTGCACGCGCGAGTGTTCCCTCTGGCCTTGACGATAGCACATGGCGATACGATTCCACTAGGCCCTATGTTCTTGGGGCATCTGTACCGTCTACTTGATCAGGTCCAGTTTCTTGAAAAGGGAGCGGCAGGAACCATGGCCATGGAGACCTTAGTGAATTCTAGCTTCCTCCAGGTATTTCTATGGGAACGGTTCAAGGGAATAGAAGTATCTCCGCACCCTTATTCCAAGGCCAAGGAATTTGCTGATTCTGATGGTGCTTCATATGTGCCGGAGAAACTTCCTCTGATCTGCCGATGGTTTCGACGTATGCAGAGGAAGGGCCAAAATGTTCTAGAGTTGCTGGACAACGTTGAGAGCTTCATCTTCCGTCCTTATTGCGCCTTGTCAGAGGGGTTCAGATGTATGCCTCTTTATGCTGACTCTGATGATTTGGTCGAGGTTCCAGCGACTACGGCACGGGGTCGTTGGCTACGAAGAGAGGCGCTATTGAGTGCCGCATGTTTTCCTTTGCCGACACTGGGTGACGATCATTTGGAGGCTTCCGTGTATTATGCAGCTCACCGAGTCCGGCGGCAGCTTGGGTTTGATCAAGGGGTGCCTTCCGACCCCAGTCATGGTGATTTCTCTTTGTTGCATAGGGTTTTTTGGACCGAGAGTAACATACCAGAAGATGGCAACCTCTTTGCCCTTGCTTTGGTTGACAAAGGGCGCGTTGGTGGCCTCTCTAAAGCTTATCGGAGCTACTGGAATCGCTGCTTTGCTTCATTCAGCCGGTTTCATGCCGCCCACTGCGACAGGTTGCTTCCCACCATGATCTACCACGCTCGCCTAGTATCCGAAGAGAAGGCGATCTCCATGAGTGAAAAACGAAATCTGCCCTTTACCTCCAAAAGTGGGGGAATCGTTGGTGATTTCTCCAAGCTAAAACAGAAACTAGAGAAGCCCAGTTCTCGCAGCGTTGGACGGAGTACTACACATGGGAAGCGGAAGCGAGAGGAAAGTCCTAGTGTCGAGAAGAAGAGGCATGCTGCAAAGAGTCCGAAAAGATTTATTCCTAAAGTAGCGGCAAGTGGTCCTCCCAGCTCCAAAAGGAATGCTCCCACAGTGCCCCCGTTACGACAGCAACCTGTGGCCTCTGTAAGCAGCAAACAAGCCGACAAGATGCCGGAAGCTGCGCCTTCTCGCAGTAAGCGCCACTCACTAATTACTCATACATGCGTGTTCTTTTCATATATATATTTATATGTTCTCTCTTTCTTCTCCTTATTGCTGATTCTGGGCTTGCTTTCTTGCTTTTGTTTTACAGGTACTTCCCAAGTCCGAGATAAAGGCAAGAAAACCCCCATGGTTCCGAGACGCCGGAGCATGCGTATACTTCAAACACAATTTGCTAGCACTCGCAGAGGCAAGGGCACGGGCTCAGGATCTGATGTGGTAGTGGTGGCTGATGATGACGATGAAGATGATAATGGAAGCAATGAAGGTGGTGCTGTAGGAATTGAGGTTAGCATCCATGAGCAAGGGAGCTCTCACAGCATGAATGGCACAGATGAGGACCTTGACGAGGACCAGTATTACAGCCGTGATGAGGGCACCTACCAGGATGCGGGTGCTCACTCAGAGGAGCGGGACACCTCAGACATGCCTCCCAGACTTGCCAGCAGCCCCGAGCGATGCGTGAATCTCGAACTGGTATTGGAAATTTCTTTCTTCCTGTTTGTTGCATTTGCGCACACGTGCTGCGTGTTGCCTGCTTCGACTCACAATTCATGCCCTGTCGTCTATATATTATCATCATTTTTTTGGTAGGTGGTCCTTACTGCCGTGGATGCGACATGTCCTTCTTCAGAGCTTAGCCCTAGTCTTCATGCTGCTGACACTTTGCAGATTGCCGACGAGGTACCCATTCCTTATTCTCCATTTTCTATGCTTCGGCTCAGCCTTTCCCTAGGTTACTCATCACTTAGACTTGCTTTTCTTTCTTCTTTTTTTTTTTTTAGTTTGAGGGCACTCCCCAAGGCTTGGAAGGCGTACCCTTTACCCCTCCGATTGATGCTGCTGCCATTGTCACTCCGCCTCTTCCAGCAGCAATGATTCCTACTTCGACCCTCCTCGACATAGCTGATGGCACCACTCCAGACATTCCAGCAGCATCAATTCATGCTTCAATCCTTGTCGACATAGCTGCTGGCACCACTCCAGACCTTCCAGCAGCACCAGTTCCTGCTTCAGTCCCTGTTGACATAGCTGCCGACACCATTCCAGACCTTCCTGCGGCATCGACTCTTGCTTCAGCCCTCCTTGACATAGCTGCCGGCACCACTTCAGACCTTCCAGCAGCGTCAATTCTTGGAGCACGAGCTATTGATAGCATGAGATCGCTGCCGGGTTCTGATGAGATAAAGGCTGCAGCTGACGCGCTGAACCTTATGCAGCGCAAATTGGAAGACAAGCACCGTGAGTTCCAGACCTTACTTCTTGCTAAGGGTGTCTCGGTTGACAGTGTCAGGTGCGTGGCTGAGTCAGCGGTCAGGTCATCTCTCAAGGCTTCCTCCGTTTGCTTAGGCGTGACGCTTGTTGATGATTCGGGACCCCATCCGGGTGGCTTTGCTTGGCATGTTTTACTGCTAAGTGGCGTGCATTTATACATATACATATATTTTTATTATTATTATTATTTTATATACGTAGATATATATATAATATTAGGTGCAAGGTAAATTTGGTAATACATAAAGGAAGTGTAATATTTTAGAGACAGATTTTTTTTTTGAAATACTCCTCCATTTTCATTGCAAAGTTCATGCTACCATAATGGTGCATCATACAAGAGTTTTCAAAACACTAAGCGAGAACATAGAAGGAGTTCATATTTTAAACAAAGGGAAATACAATAATAAAAAGTGCTGGGCATGAAATGAACTTAGCAGTATTAGGGCTTGAGCCACTTCCCATTGATGGGATCCGTTAGCATGCCTTCTTTGACAGAGACCAAGCGATAATAGCCGCTAATGTAAACTTCTTTGACTGCAAATGGTCCTTCCCATTGCGGGGCGAACTTGGAAGGTCCCGATACTTGCCTTCTCACATGCTCGACAACTTTTAGCACGAGGTCTCCTTGCTTGAAAGCTTGTGGCTTGACTGCCCTGTTGTAAGCTTGGGCAACAGTTTTGTGGTAAAGTGCTGTTCTTCTTTCAGCTTCCTCTCTTTTTTCATCCAAGGCCTCCACGTCTATCAAACGCCACTCCGAGCACGTCTTCGCATCCCATTCAAGGTCATTGACAGCCGATACTCTAGCAGTGGGTATAGTGATTTCAACGGGCGATACGGCATCGGAACCATAAACAAGCGAATAGGGTGAGAAACCCGTGGCGCTCCTCGGAGAGGTGCGGTAAGCCCATAAGGCATCCGGCAGGTGGACACTCCAGCCTCCTTCATACTCATACACCATCTTGCTTAGGATTCTCAACAAAGTTTTATTTGTGGCTTCCGCTTGGCCATTCCCTTGCGGGTAGTATGGCGTGGAACGATGATGCTTGATACCATATCCACTAAGCGTCGAGCTCACTTGCTTGTTAACAAACGGGGTACCATTGTCGGTGACGATCTTGTATGGGATTCCGAATCTGCAGACGATGTATTCACGGATGAAATTCGCAATGGCAGCCCCTGTGGCCTTCCGGAGAGGAATTGCTTCAACCCACTTTGTGAAATACTCAGTTGCTGTGAGGATCCATATGTAACCATCAGAAGGTGGGTGGATAGTTCCGATCAAGTCAAGGCCCCAAGTGTGAAAAGGCCAAGGAGTACGCATGTCCTGCAATACGTGGGAGGCTTGTGACTCAAATTGGCATGAACTTGACATGTATGACACCTCTTCACGAAATTGTATGCATCATTCTTCATGGTGGGCCAATAATACCCAACATTCAGCAGCTGTCGATGGAGTCTCTTCATCCCTTGGTGTTCACCACATACTCCAGCATGAATTTCCTGCATCACTTGCTGCGCCTCAGATTCTCCTAAGAATTTCAAAGGTTCACCATTAAACCCTTTGCGATAGAGAGTGGATCCATCTATGAAGTATCTCTTCAACGTCTTTTTGAGCTTGTGGGCATGCTTAATGTTGCTTGGTAAAACTCCTTCAATAAAGAATGCCAAGTATGGTGCCCTCCAATCTTCTGCAAATGAAATGGTGAATGATTCCTCGGTGGAAGGTATTGTTGCACATTTGGGACAATTGGTTTGAACTTCGGCTGCTTGTTTCTTCATTTCTGGCCAATAATAACCCTTACATTGCAGGTGTCGATATAGGCTGATTATTGGCTCCAAATTGCAAGTGGCTTCATGTACCTCTCGGAGTCTTCTCTGTGCTTCTGTCAGTCCTATGCAGCGGGTCAGAATACCTCCCGGCAGGCGTCTGTAGAGTTCGCTGAAGATAACCACATAGTCCTTCAAGTCCTTGATGTTGCTTCCTTCGACTAGACTTTCTTTCACAGATTTTCTCCAATCTTTTTCCTCCAGTAGCTCTTCTTGAGCCATTGCTTCAACTACTGGAACATCTCTTTTTATCACAGTGATGTTGGGCTGCTCTTGGATGAATGAGAGCTTTGACCCCAATGTAGCCAAAGCATCAGCGTATCTGTTAGTGACCCCCGGGATATGTTCCAACAGCACTTGCTTGAAAGAACCGACAAGCTTTTCAGCAGCTGTGCGATATGGTGCTAATGTTGACTCCTTCACAGCAAAGCTTCCTTGTAACTGACTTAGCACCAAATTTGAATCGCCAATGATTTTAATCTTCTCTATGCCCATTTCCTTTGCTGTAGATAACCCCATAATGAATGCCTCATACTCCGCCACATTATTTGTGCATGGGAAATTTAGCTTAAATGATAGGGCCGTGGCTTGCCCTTCGGGGTTGATGAGTACTACACCTGCTCCTCCACCATTTGACGTAGAAGAACCATCAAAGTAGAGGGTCCATGGTTCTTCCTCTGTAGCAACAGCCACTGTTTCCGGCAGCTCCCCCAGAATCTCTTCCGAGAGAATTGGTCCTTCTTCTTCAGGAAATAGAGCCAGCATGTCAATCACGGCTTGTCCTTTGATGGCTCTCGGAGTTGTGCATGTGATATCAAATTCGGACAGCTGCAATAGCCACCGTGCAAGACGTCCGGAGAGCACCGGTCTTGTGAGCAAGTACCTTACGGGGTCAGACTTCACTATGAGCTGTAGCTTGTGGGCAAGGAAGTAGTGGCGCAAGTGCTGTGCAGCGTAGACAAGGGCAAGGCATAGAAGCTCGGTTTTCGGATATCTTGTTTCAGCCCCCCTTAATTGCCTACTCACGTAGTAAATAGGGCCTTCTTCTCCATTATGGTCATCTTGAGCAAGTAAGGCCCCAACCGCTGTGTTTGTTGCAGCTAGATAAAGCTTGAGAGGAAGCCCCGGAATGGGTGCCCTCATGGTGGGCAGCTTAGTAATTATCTGTTGCACCCGCCAATAGGCTTCTTGGCATTCCTTGCTCCATTCGTATGGCCTGCCCTTCTTGAGTAAGGGAGCAAAAACACTCATAATGGCAGCAAGACTCGGGATGAAGCGCCGAATATAGGATAATCTCCCCATGAAACTTTTCAACTCCTTTGGATTTCTTGGAGGTGCGAGGGAATTTATAGCTCTTGTCTTTTCCGGATCAACATCTATGCCTCGCTGATGCACTTGGAACCCCAAGAATTTTCCGGATGACACCCCGAATGCGCACTTTTTGGGGTTCATTTTTAACCCATACAGCCGACACCTTTCTAGCACCTTCCTCAGCACCTCTTGATGGCCTTCTCTAGTCTTTGACTTAACCACCAGATCATCCACATAGTCTTCCACCTCTTTTCCCATCATGTCATGAAACACTGCTGTCATGGCCCTTTGATAGGTGGCACCGGCATTTTTAAGACCGAATGGCATGACCGTGTAATAGAAATTCCCATATGGTGTTCGGAAGGCCGTCTTCTCAGCATCTTTGGGTGACATTTTAATCTGATTGTAACCGCTAAACCCATCCATGAATGACAGCAAACCTTGACCCGAAGTTGAGTCAATTAGGATATCCATGTTGGGCAGCGGGAATTCATCCTTTGGGCAAGCTCGGTTGAGGTCCCGATAGTCCGTGCATATTCTAACCACTCCGTTCTTCTTTTTCACGAGAACAATATTTGCTAGCCATGTTGGGTGCTTGATTGGCTTGATGAACCCAGCAGCTAACAATTTCTCAATTTCCACCTTGATTTGCTTTTCAACTTCAGGATGAAAATTTCTCCTCGGCTGCACAACAGGTTTTGTACCGAGCTCAATATTTAACGTATGACTCACCAAGTTTGGGTTTAAACCGGGCATTTCTTCATAGCTCCAAGCGAATACATCTTTGAATTCTCTCAACAAGGACACCAAGGCCTCCTTCTCTTCACTTGTTAAATGAATGCTGATGGAGATAGGCTTTGGGGCAGAGGGGTCATCACTCAAATTGATTGCTTCCAGCTGCTCAGCTACGGCTGTCGATCCATCTTGCATGTGTCTCGGTGCTGCCATTGGCTCCTGGAAAGCACAAGGCGTGGATGTTTTGTCACTTGAACTATTATGGCTGTTTGTTTGCATGGCTTCTCCCCCATACTCGGGGCTTTCCCGTAGGATATGGTCGAGCCCCCAATCCCGTCATAAGCGGTACACGGTGCGTCCATCTGGCAGCGTCACCTTCAAGCATTGGGGATGATTGTAGGCATGGTTGTTGGCTTCCGAGTGTCTCTTTCTTTCTCGCTCAACGATGGTGATGAGCTCTTCGTTGCTTAAATCACGAATCTCAGTCCATGAGGGTAGGTAGATCCTGAAATCCTTAGATGGGCTGCTTCCAGCACCTGTGCATTCAGTGTAAAATTCTGCCTCGGAGTAGCGAGCTTCGTCTTTGTTGAACGGTGCTTGATTCCCAGGTATGCGAAGTGGCCTTAGCCCAATCCTTCCCTTCACGCACTGATGGTAAGTAGAGACCACAAGTTTATGCTTGTTGAGCCATGACCTTCCAAGTAAAGCATGGTAAGCCACATCCACATCTACCACATAAAATTTGGTAAGCGACCTGATTGGCCCCACCTTCAAGTTTACTTGTACGTGCCCAATCGTGATCTCACTTTTATTCACGAAACCGCTGATGGTCGTTTGAGATTGCACTATTTTGGACAAGGGAATTCCAGCTGCCGTAAGCACAGACAGAGGCAAAATATTAACAGAGGAACCTGTGTCCACCAAAGCTCTTCTTATAAACACATCGTTGATTTGTCCCTCTAAGTAAATTGGTCTTCTATGATCCGGATATGGAACTTCCATGTCTTCATCCGTGAAAACGATAGCATTGTCGTTTCCCAAGAATGACCTTTGTGATTGAGCAGCAAAGCAATAAGGATTTGACTCTGCAGAGATGTTCATGAGAGCTACAGCAGCTGCTTCTCTTGCTTGAGGCCCGAAGCCAAGTTGGTCAAAGAGTGACTTGAATTTCGGATTCCTTTGGAGGGCTTGTGAGGCCGTAAGTCCCTGCTTCAGACCTAGATAGCGTTCCATCACACTTGCTTCGGCCTCCGTAAGATTGTGAAATGTTACAGCAGCTGTTTCCTGCGGCACAGATGAAGCCCCCAAGTAATATTCTTCCGGCACGTCCATCGGGAATACTCCATTGGCCGTGCAATCACCCCATCCATCAGCAAGGGGCCATGGGGTATTGTAGCTGGAGGGTTTCGAGTATTTGCACCAGTAGGCTTTCTCCATGTTTCCACAAGGCTCCCAAATGGCCTCGGGTGGCTTTGGGTCGTCCTTCCATGGGTGGCATAATTCATCGTCGTCAAGTAAATCATCGGAGCATGTGATCACATCAGCCACCTCCTTTCCCCTTCGTTTTGGCAAAGGGTCGTCATCAATCGTTTGCTTCCTAGAGGGCAGCTCAAGGACTCCCTCATGTATTTTGGCATGCAAAATCCTCCTCAAGCTTTGACATGACGTGGTTAGATGTCCCACAAATTGGTGGTAACGGCAGTACCTAGGATCATTTTTCTCCTCTCGGGTGGGAATTTTGTAAGGTCTGAGAGGCTTGATTGCACCATCAGCTATCATTGTGTCGAGGATGGCATGGAATTGTTCGTCTTTGCAAGGTAGTGGCGGGTACGTCTCCCTATCCTTTCGCTTGCGTGAGTTGTAGTCACCCGATAACTTATCATCCGCAGCCAATGTCTGATGCGTCTCCTTCTTCTCACTCCTCCAACTTCTTTGCCCAGCTGGTTTGACAGACATACTTGTCTTCCTTACTGCTTCCAACAGCCGAGAAAATTGACTAATGCCGATATTCTCCAAATAAACCCTATAGTCTGCCACAATATTGCTGATGCAAATTTCGACCAGCGCCTCCTCATCCTTCTCGTCATAGCAATCCAAGGCCAGGTCCCGGAACCTGCGCACAAAGTCCACGGGATCCTCCCCATGTTTTTGGCGAGTGTTGTTGAGTTGAGTAGTTGTGACTCTCTCCTCATGCTGGAAGTACTTCTTACAGAACCTACCTGCCAAATCCTCCCACGAACGAACAGATCCTGGTGCTAGCGTCGTATACCATGTATCAGCACGATCGGTAAGGCTCTTCGAGAATTCGCGGAGCCGGAGATTATGGTTGCCAGCATGTGGTCCCAAGGCATCAAGGAAGCGGTTGACATGCTCCTTTGGGCTTCCTTTCCTCCCATCAAAAAGGACAAAGGTTGGCGTTTCATAGCCTTTAGGATATGGCTATTGGAGCAAGCTTGATGGGTACGGTGGTTGAGGGATATACTTCCAATCCTCTTGGCTTCTACTCAGCTCCTTTTCCAGCATGGCAATGACATCCTCTTGGGTGACAAAAGATGGTCCCTTTTGTTCAGACCCCTTTCCAGCAGCAGCAGACTCCTCTTGCGGGTGTCTCTCATTTTCTTCACTTGGCTTAGAAACTGAATTTTTTAGCTCCTTGATCGTGTCTGCCATCTCCTTCTGAGTTTCTCCCATGGCATGGATGGCAGCGATAAGGTCTGAGAGGGTGAAAGCTCCCTCACTTGCACGTCCTTCTTCTCTAGAGGAGGCCTTTTGCCTTGATTCCGAATCACCATGGTCTGGCCCATCTTGAGAGGTCATGTTGTTGCTTCTAGTCTTCTTCTTTGGAGGCATTGGATCAGATATTGGCTTAATCCCTAGTGAAGTCGCCAATTTATGTAGGGGCTTTTTCCTTCTGGCAGCAGGTGGGCTGGGCTTATGAAGTTGTCCCCTTTGTTTGAGTACGAAATTAAGCCCCAAAATGCTTCGAAAGGGCGGCAAAGCCTTAGGAAGTATTTTAGTTATCTTCTCCAACAAAGCAACAGCAAATCTACAGATAATTCATAGACAAATTTTTAGGCTTGGCATGAGAGGCATGTGGCATGAGAGCAAAGTTTTCATGGGTTTAGCACTTTAGGAAAGAGGGGAGAGGCTCTGAGGATGAGATTTTTTGGTGGTCTTCGCAGCTTCCGGCAGCTCGGCAGTGTCTCCGTCCGGACTGTAGCAATTTTGCCAAAGTATGGGAGATGGAGGAAATAGGCTGGCAAAGCACGAAAATTTGCAGGGTTTTCAAGAGAGAAAGCTTGCTCTTTGAAGAAGGTGAGCTGGTTCTGTGTTGGATAGGAGAGGTCCTATTTATAGTTGTTTGGGTTTGCTCTTCTTCAAGAAACCCTAATGATTTCTTCCTAACTTAGCTAGGTTTTCTTCTTCCTTTCTTCTCTTCCTTCTTGACTTACCTCATGTTGGCAAAGCCAATGCTGCCAAATCCACAAAATCAGAGATTTTGTGTGCTCCAAGCCTCTTCCAGCGGCGGCCTCAGAAGGGAGCTCCCCCTTTTCACCCATCTTCTTCCCCCTCTTTCTTCCTCTTTCCATGGCTAAGTTTGATGAAGGAAAGGAAGTGACTGTACTCGTTGGTTTGAGGGGTGGCATCCTCCCTTGCATGCTAAAATCCCTTGGTTTCTTGGATTCTTATACTTGGAACTAGTTCCAGCAGCCACCTAGGTGTAGATTTCCAACGTTGGTTTTGCTTTCAAACTAAGTGCTAGGTCTGATGCTGCCCTTTTATTCTAATCTCATAAGCCTTTTAAGTCCACCACATGATTCATCCAATGGATGAGATATCTTGTTCAAGTGTTGGGCCCTTTAGTTGGCTTACTTTAAATTGGGGTAATGGACTTATTTTGGTTGGGCTTATTCCAATTGGGTTGATGGGCTATTTTTATTCTAATTGGGATGATGGGCTATTTTGGTTGAGGCAATGGTCCATCTCCTTTCTTGTGCTTACCCATGCTTGGGCCTAAGGAAATGGGCTTGAGTCCCGAGGCCCCCAAGTGACCCGAGACTTCCATTTCCCGACCCATCGATGGGCCCCATGATAACTTGTTACCATCCATACCACAACCCACTCAAACAAGCCCCGGACATTTGAGTGGCTCGGGCCCACTTAAGCTTGCAGCGCAATTGGGTGTGAAATAACGGTTTCCCACTTGGCATGGCACGTTGCTCGGCATGCTTTTAATTATGACGCTTGATGATATAATTAGCATGGATTTGTAGAGCTAAATGCTTTTTTATAATTTTAGTCTTGGTCTCTAGCATGATGGATTTTTTATTTGGCATGGCATGCGAAGTAGATTTTGTGCATGGCAGATTTTGCGTGCTCCGAATCAAGTCTTTTCTCAATAATATATCGCTTTGGGCTAGGAATTTATTCGGGCCCAACCATGGATTTTTTGGGCCTCAACACCCTTAGATATACCCTCACATAGTAAAATATGCTTCCAATTATGCATGCTCATCCCGAGATCATACATATATATATATATATATATATATATATATATATATATATATATATATATATATATATATATGAAATTAATGTCACAAGTAAACCAATGAACACTCGCACGTATATGAGCTTCCTAAAAGCTCATACACAAACAGTAGAGCTCATCATCATTATTTTATTAGAAACCCTGGCCCTGGGTTCCTAGAAGTACGTGCAGTAACTTTAAAGTCATTCCTATGCCCACAAAAGCTTTCCCAAGGTTTAGAACAATCTAAAAGTGTCTTGGAACTCAAAAAGCACTGAAGTCCCAAAAAGTCAACCCGGACCCCGTGGGGTCCACGATCTCAAAATTCTACTCCGGAAGTTCCTAGAGGTTCCAATATACCTAGGACACATATCCGGACTCCTATTTACGATCCGTTGAATACTATACGATCCAACGGTTGAAATGTATTGAACCTGGAAATCGCATAATAGGCGAGATCCGTTCGAGGTTCAAACGTTGTCCGAATTCAAATCCGAAAGTACTTACGTGCTCGTGAGGACTAAGGGATCATTGTAGAACAGAACGTAACTCCACCACACTGCCCACGCGCCGCCACACGCGTTGGCAGCGTGTGGGTGGCTTCATAAGTTTCCGGCGGCAGGAAAAACTCCAAACCATTAGCCCGAATTCCTACCTTAGGTGTAAACCACCATTTAGAAGCACTTTTGTTCTTGGACCTACCCCGAAAAATGAGCGGAAGTAGCCGGAATCGCAATCCCAAAACCAGCCAAAATCCAATTTGAAAATTGGATTACCTACGCTAGAAATTGCTCAGTTCCTACCCAACTATCAGCTAGAGCATGAAAAATAGATGGAAATCCATACCTTAATCACCGAAGATGGCGGCCGGAGGAGAGAGATCGGAGCTGGAGAAAACTCGCCAATCGACATTTTTCACAAATTTTACGAACAGAGGCCCTTATTTTCATATTTGTCATTCCTTTTCTTACTATTTATTGGAAGAAAATAAGTTTCTTGAAATTTTTAATTTTTCCGGCGGCTATTGTCGACGGGGAAGGACCGGGATGTGACGGCAGGGTTGAGCAAGTCCATTTGGGTATGATCTCGAGGCCATCTGTGGCCTGTAGCGCCGGTGGTGGCTCCTTGGAGCCATCGGTTGTGCAGAAAACGGGAGGGGTAGGGTTGGTTTGCAAGAGAGGAGAGAGAGAGGGAGAGAAAAAGAAAAATCTGATTTTTAAAATCCAGATTTCAAAAATTATCGTTTTGCCCCCATTTGAATTTGGATCGTATTTTCTTCAATATGACTTGGAATTGAGCCCACTACGTGTCTACAGACTCGTTTAGTCGCGCTCTACGCAACAGTACAAGCAGAATTTTCAAATTCCTTCCCGGTCAAAAAAGTCAACTTTTTCTCTAATAATTTAATCCAGGAGCAAAATTGTCTTTCTCTCTATTAAATTAATAATTAATAATTATTTAGGGTTTTACATATACCTACCACAATAGATAACCAAGTAGTAATTATAAACTCTTCAAGTTGCTTCATAACTTAATTGTTGTGTATTTACGGAAGCAAAAGAGAAGCATTAATTTTCTGAAGACATTAAAGCTTGACTATGATGTTTAAGTTTTCTGTACATGTGTGGACATCTATCAAAATGGACTCAGAGAAAAAACAAATGAAAATATCAGGATAAAAAAACAAAATAAATGACATATCCTCAACCAATGGCATCTCATATCGTGCACACATACATTACTAAATATAATTAGCTGCTCTTTTTGGCTGATTAGTGTAGAGAAAATTTGAACTCAATTGTGCACAATATATGACTCCAAACAATCTCATTTCCTCAAAGCCATTTTTATTAGCTTCAAAATTAATATGAAATCATAACTATTACAGTGGAACATATTAATACATCCACTTGGAGGTTAAAATATAAACAACAAGAGAGCCAACAATAGCATGTATTTTCTCAAATATTTATTCATAGTATAGAAAATAAACTCTCAAGCATATATTCCAAAAAGACTAAAAAACAATTCAAATAGCAATCAAAACTTGTTTACACTTAATTTCCATAACATACTATATTCCACATTTAGAATAATAGACTTTCGTAAATAACCCGATCTCACCCAATCCATATACCTTAATAATAATCATAATAATACTAAATAATGATAAATAATAACCCTTAGAGATCCCATATCCTCATTAACCCATATTAAATAAATTTTCAATCAAAACTCATTATGCAAGAAATTCCATATTAGAAGAACGAAGTACACTTAAAAACAAATGTCCACTCATTTAATAATAATCATAGCCGAGACCCAAGACTCACTTTCACAACCCATCGATCAAGTATCTCATGCTCATCCATTCCATAACTTCAATTATCAAATTAATATCTAAGAATCCCATAAGATACTATAAAACAATCTCGTAATCCCAACATAATCAGCATAACTCAAATAACAGTCAAGACTCGTTAATAAGGTCGTTCTAATACTCCTCGAAGGGTGAAACTACCTCAAAAGACTCACGGTCAACCGAGGGGTCAAATTGCCCAAACTTGGTACGCCGGGTCCTACGAGTTCAACAAGGTTTAACATACATGTCCTGCAAGTTTGGTCCGTATTGAACAGTCGGATCACTCGCGATTACACGATCGGACGATTACCATTTAACCTAATCTTTGAATTATTGAACCGAATCATATGGTGCTTCGATTCACGATCTGCGAATTCCTACACGATCCTAGAGGTGCCTAGATCAACATATATGACAATAGAGTCGAACCAACGGTCCGAACATATCGAACCCGGATAACGCCTAATATGTGTAATTCGATCAACGGTCAAATGATAACCAAAATCAAATCCGAGCATATCGTCTTGCTCGGGACGACATGGGGATCATTTTAGGACCAAATGGGTCACCCAAAAAGTGCCCACGTGCCGCCACACGCCCCAGCAGCACGTGGGTGTCTAGAGAAATTCCGGTGACCAGAAAATCTTCAAACCACCAGTCAAGACTTATACCTACATGATCAGGACAATGAGTGGAGCAACTTTTGTTCTTGGACCATAGCCAAAAAGTGACCGAAACTTGCCAGAAACACGAGCTGAAAACCGGACAAACTTTAAGCGATAATTTGAGTGCCAAAACACAAAAATTGATCTTAATCAACCCAAGCATTAGGTAGAACACATTGAAAGAATGAAAAAGCATACCTAGATCGAAGAAATTGGTGGACAGAATCACCGGAACGAGAGTCATATTTTTTCCGTAAAAACTGGTCGGTTTTTGGCTTTTTTCGGCAACAAGTGTGGCGGAACACAGCTGAGAAGGGGTGGGGCTGGAAGAGGAAGTCGAGCTTGACATTTTGGTACTGGTCCTGCCGGATTTGGTGGTTGGACGTGGCCGTTGGAGGCCAAAATCCGGCGGCTGCAAAAACTGGGGCGGAGCTGTCGCGTGATGAGGAGCTCGGGGGGAGAGAGAGAGAGAGAAGCAAAAATCAGATTTTTAAAACCCCATCTCGAAATATTTATGGTTATGCCACTAGGCTTCCGTAACTCGTAACTTCTTCGTTACAACTCCGATTTGAGCCCACTACGTGTGTACGAACCCATATCGACACGATCTACGTCATGGTGCCATTCATTTCCCCAAAATCCTTCCGGATTAAAAAGTGACCAAAATAACCCTATCTCCGTGGGCAAAATTGTAAATTTCCAATTCATTAAATTAAATGAATTTATGAAGATTAATTAATTTATTAAAATTGGGTCGGGATGTTACAAGAGAAATCCATGATCATGAAAGAGACAACAGACACTCCAATGAAAATGCATATTTTTCTTTTCTTTCTAGTTTAGAAGAATGGTAATGACAAAAAGTTATTGAATTTCCCAAACCAGATAATGCAGAACCATTTGTCAGTTTATTGTACAATTTATCAACTCTTTCTAGAATGAGTATCTATAGCTGGTTCTCAATGGAAATCTTTCATATTTTCTTATTTCTTTGCAGTCCGAAAAAAGGTACTTGTTCCAATGAAGAAAGCGTAACAGCATGATCAAAGCATTTGGGATTACTCGTATCGGATTTGAACATAATCTCCAGTAAATTGCCACATAAGTAATTAAGTTCGCTCCAAATTCCAATGGCAATGTGCACACGAAGAACATCTACATCTTCAGCAACACCTCTTGGAAATATGTTCTCAGTTTTAGAGGTGATGACACTCGGAAGGGCTTTACAGACCACTTATATGAAACATTGGTAGCTCAAGGAATCGTAACTTTCAGAGATGACCTTGAACTTGAGAAGGGAAAAGCTATTTCTGGAGAATTGTTGACTGCGATTGAAGGATCAAGGTTTGTGCACATTGTCCTCTCACAAAATTATGCATCCTCAACCATGGTGCTTGAATGAACTTCTACACCTTCTTAAATTCATGGGACCAAGAGAAGCAGTGCTACCAATTTTCTATGATGTTGATCCATCTCACATCCGAAAACAAACGGGGAGTTCTAGTTCTGATGATAAAACGAAGGTGCAAGAGTGGAGATCTGCGTTGGCGAAAATGGCAGATTTCTCTAGGTGGAATGCTAGGAACTGGTATACATTAACTTCTATTATTTTCCCCTGGAAAGTTCGTAATTTTTTAGGGGTTCTTTATATATAGAATGTGCATGATGTTAAAAAATGGTTACGATTAATTCTGTACCAAAAGAAAAGTTTAGGATTAATTAAACTGTATGGCCAAGATTAAATCCATGGACAATCGTTTAATTAGTTTAATTCAGATCCTATATTATAAAAGCATATCTAAACTTTGATTCTTTATGTCCACACAATTAAAATGACTGATACAGTTTCTAACATGTTGTAGGTTCCAAACCACATGCTCATCAAAGATATTATCAATGTGATATGGAAAAGATTACGTCCTTCATCGTTTACTTCTGTGGAGAACTCAGTTGGATTTTACTCCAGTGTAAAATCAATCGATTTATTGTTAGGTGCAGGGGTGGATGATGTACATGAAGGATCCACAATGATAAGAAGGTTCCTTAATTTGTGACAAAAAGGTTCTTCTCATTCTCAATGATGTGTGGATTCCTCCATAACCCGAATTCCATAATTTCATCGCTTTCTTAGTCTTCCCCTCTTGTCCATATTTGTAAGCAATGCATCCAATTCTTTTTCACTTTGTCCATTGCGTCAAGCTCTCCTTCACTTTTCGTTGCCTTGGCATAGAGGCTTGTTTTTTGTTTTTTGTTTTTTGTTTTGGCTTTTGGGGATGAGATACTTCTATATATATATAACAAGCAAACTTCGTATGTAATTAAGCTTTGGATCAGATGCTTCTAGGAAATTCGGGTTTGCTTGGAATTACCTTCTCTTGAAGCAATGCTGGTTCGTTATCTTTCCCTTGTCTATTTATAGCGTACGAAAACTCCTTGTGGCTTTTCCATTTGAGTTCTCTGCTTATGCTGCATTGCTTTCATATTTCTCATAATTCAGTTGTTTGAATTGCCTTCTCCTTGATTGCCTCATCCTCTTGATTTTTCATTCAACGTTACATTTCTCATAATAGTTGGTGGAGAAACTTACAAGGATATTAGAGGTACGGCCATCTTGGAAACTTTTTGTCTTTGCACACACACATATTAAATAATTTCATATATGTATATAGATGCAAATAGTATATCGATCTCGTGAAATATTTATTTTTCATTGTCTTCGTACCTAAGAATTTCATGTGAAAAAACTGAAATAAGGTGTAGTATTAGGAATGACAAAGTGTTCAGTTTTCCAACAATACCCTTGAATTTTTTAGTAAAAATTATTAATACTTTAAACAAATGTTTTCTCCTACAATACTTTAGAATAAAAAAAATAGATTCAATCCAAAGAAACCTCAGCAGCAAAACTCCGATGACCGAAAAACAAACATTGATAAAAGATTCATTTGCCTTGCATCATATATATCATGAACATTGAATTGCAATTCATATACAGCCAGCAACAAGTCAAAAGAGCCCACAAAGAGTCTTGTTTGGAGACTAGTTCCAAGTCTGGCCATGGGTCGGCACTGAATCACTGAGCCTGCCGAATGGCAAGAAATGGTTTCAGCTGGAGTTAAATACAACAAAAATATTATTATTATTTTTGGAGCTATTTAAAAACACTAACAAAGTATACCCTTCGCAACCATCAACGCCTAGTCAAAATGATTTCCATCGATTATTTTTCATGACAATTTTTTATAAATATTACAAATAGGAAATTTAGTTCTCTGTGTGAGTTTCCACGGATTGCTTAAGGTGATCCTCAGCTTCCACTTTGATCACGGCTTTCACTATTGCCCTGCGAAAAGTCTATATTACCCTTAAAAGATAAACCATATACTAAGGCAAAAATAAATAATTTAACAATAAAAAAATACTAAAATGCGACGTGTGAAGGAATTTAAGGATACATAATTTAATAATTTAATAATAACTGAATCCGTGTATAATTAAATAATTTAATGAAGTTTGATAATTAACCCTCGTTAATTAACAACAACCCGATTTTTAGGATTGTTCTTCTTTGAGTTGAAAATGTTATGTCGTTGTCTTCAAAAAATAAAATTAAAAGATAAATTAAAAGATAAATGAATCTTTTATATCATATATTCATTAATTAATGTGTCACGCTCCGAATATGAGGTAGACTAGAGTAGAAATCTAGAGCCGAGTGTGTGATAAATAAAAGATAAATTAAAAGAGCTTAAATTATGGATTAGAATAAATTTCTAATAACTCCAAAATCTTACAAAAATACCAGAAATAAATAAAGATT
Organism: Prunus campanulata; assembly: GCA_034190965.1. Lineage (NCBI taxonomy): Eukaryota > Viridiplantae > Streptophyta > Magnoliopsida > Rosales > Rosaceae > Prunus > Prunus campanulata. Next base: position 9,708,476 of record CM067214.1, on the reverse strand, counting down.
TATCATTCTCATATAATTCAACCTTAACTGATTTAGTCATTGACTCTACCACTATTAGGGTGCATTTTTGCTCACCACTTTAACCCAAGGTGTACCCTCACCACCTTTCTCAATACTTGACACATGTCCCTTGACATAACTATGGTTACATAAATACAAAGTAAATAGTTAACTATGGTTATGTCAAGGGACACGTGTCAAGTGTTGAGAAGGGTGGTGAGGGTACACCTTGGGTTAAAGTGGTGGGCAAAAATATACCCCTAATTCATCTAGGAAAGAAAATTAAAAGGGTGAGGGATGATCAAACCACCGCTCATAGAATAGATTATGTAATGTGCCAGTCAAGCAACGTTGTTTTACACACTCAAAAAAATATCATAAAAAAATACACCAATCAACATCATATCAAATCATCACTTCTGATGCAACGAAGCGAAAACAAGTTGTTGTCCAGCATCCCAAAAAGGCCCAAAATACAGAGCATAGAAGGATAAAGCTATATAATAGAAGTTGGAACAAAGATAATTGAGTTCTAGAGGTCAAAAATCTCAAAAGCAACTCTATAGACTAAAGTTTGGAATTATATTCATAAAAAAATTAAATACAAGAGTCTTTAAATAGCCTATTTACATGAGTAAAGCAACCTAGCATTCCTATCCATGGTTTATTAAGAAAATCTAATTGACAAAGGAAATTAAACCAAATCCTACTAAGAATAGGAAAATGATTAACAAAATAACTTATTAATTTAATATAGCTAAAACTTAGCCTTATTGGATGGTGAGCCCACTTAGATTAGGATAGTCTAAAAGATGCTCTTTCATCAACTCGACTAGGTTGGGAAGAATTTGTCCTCGGATTCCAATCTTTTGGTGAAAATTGCCCAAAGATAACCTCCGCTTAGATAAGTTGTCCATAGAACTTTGGTCGTGACATTGAACCTTCCCATTCCAAATAGATAGATATGTAGAATATTTGATCCTTTCTGGAACAGTACCCGTTATCTTCTGCAACCAATCTCTCAGCCCAAAAACGTTTCAACCCAAAAAGCCAAAGGGTTGAGAAGGCCAACGAAGTTCTTAGCAGTTTGTAAATTAAAAGAATCAACCCCAAGAAAATCAACATACTCAGAAGTATCTCCTTCTAAGGAATTCATCTCACCTCCAACAATTCCTCACGAATTTCTTGAATCAGTTTTCCTTCAAATGCGTGTTGATTGTGCCGCTTCAAAAGTTCAAATCCAACTTCCCCTTTGGTCCCCTTCCTTAAAGATAACACTAAATTCAACTTGTTTAGTCGCACCAAATACCCTGTCAAAAGCTTTCCCAACTCTCAAACAAACTTCACAATCTTCTTCCAAACAACAGTCAAACACAGGAGGGTTATCTACATTTAGGATACAGTCAAACATAGGTCCCACCTCCTTGCTCTCAAATGACCATTAACCTTGGCATCTTTGGGAGGATTGCAGAATTCTCCTTCACACAGCTGCAGAGTCCACTTTCTCTCATCCTTATATAATGAATAAGTGTTAGCTTTAGTAGAATGCATCATGTCTTTGTCAAACAACCATGGTCTTCCTAATAGGATATGACATGCATCCATGGGACAATATCACACAATATCACACCAATCTTCATCCCTAATAGTATTACCCGTAGTGAACTTACCAAACACATTGAAGTGACTGGTAACTCATTTCCTTTTCGAAACCATGCAACCTTGTAAGTATTATGATGCTTCTCAATTGGTAACTTTAGTTTTTATTGCCTCCTTCGAGATAACATTTTCTCTACTTCCTCCATCAAGAATCACGTTGCAAACATTTCTACCACAAAGGCGGTTCAAAATATATATTATGTGGACACTAAAGACCCTCAATTTTTGGAGTTGTCATCACCCGCCTTACCACCAAAGATTCTCCTCCAACCAGTAAAAGATCACTAACTTGCTCTTTATTTCCTTAAACATCACAAGTGGGTTTTAAAAATTGATCTTATCACCTCTGCCAAGTTTACTCTTCTTTGTGGGCAAGTGTAAGATAAATGTCCTGCCTCTCCACAATTGAAATATCAAACTTGTGAAGTACTCCTAGCCTTGGAATTTTTGACACCAGCGTTGTTTTGAGGATAAAATTGTGCTATTTTCTCCCCCTTTTCACTCTTATCAGTACCCGCCAACTTCCTACACCCTATTTTGGTACTTGGATTGGTTTCGTGATCACTTTGGACAAGAAGAGCAACTGTATTCTTTGTCAACCCATATTATTGCCTACTGCCACAACATGACACCTTTTTTCCTTCCATTAAGGCATGTTGTCGAGCATCTTCTAGGTTGAACAAACGGACCACACCAGCCCCCATGTCATCGCAAATGGTCTTATTCAAACCTGAAAGATAACGACATGTGCCATCTTTTGATTACTATCTTTCAAACCAACTCGAATTGAGAGATCACCAAACTCAGATTTATATTCTTCAACGAACGTATCTCGTTGTTTTAAGCTATGAAACCTTTCATATAACTCCATAGTGTAATCAGACGTTAAAAACTTTTTTCGTAACTCTGCTTTCACATGTCTTTGAACTTAAACACTAACCCTAGTCAGACATTGCTGTGGTGAAGGTATAGTAATCTTCTTTTCCTATGCAGTCCTTTAACTCTCTCTAGATGTGGTGAGATATCAATATGAGTGTGTCTTGATTGCTAGGGAAGGGACCTCTATTTATATGCATTGCTTAAGTATTTTGCTCATCGAAGAACACTTAAACAAATCCTGATTGCACTAGGATATAATGTTTTAATCCATGTAGAGCTCTAGTTTTCTAATTAAACTGCATTTTAAACTAGAACTGCAGATATGCTCAAGTTCTGTTTCTTGATTAATACTAAACTGCAACTCCTTATGTGATTAGAAGACCATTCCAATATAGTTTAAGACAATGTAATGTCTTACAGTCTCCTACTTGGTCAAATAATCCCAACAGTTAATTGCATTATACCCTTTAAGGCCTTGTGAAACATAACTGAGCAAAATCCCTACTATGCCACTGTCAATGAAGAACAATGAAGAACTATTGAAACTACTTGAACATCTATTATTTCAAGGTTCCTATAATTACATTTTAGATTCTTCAAAACCACATAAGGCTTTGATCAAGATTAAAATTGTTGAATGTTCATGACTAAACTGTCTGTGCTAATAGATATGTCACGCTCATTCATAGTCCCATAAATGACTGCCAATGTCTAGTTAAAATTGAACAAATGCCATGAATATACTGTACCATCACAACCATAGTATGAAATATCAATAATATCGACGAAATATCGAGGATATTTCGATTGTTTCAAATCATGGATATTTCGGAACATATCCATGTACATATCGTTTAAATATCGACAATATCGACGATAATATCGGAAAATATCGATGTCGATAATTTCGCTCACACTTCAGCAATATTTTCTTTTAACCCACACTCTGAGGTAATTCGAACTTGGTTTTCTTTTGACCCAAACTTCATAAGGGATAGCATTTACACGTTTAGTAGGTACTCTATTCAATATATAATTTTCCATTTTCAATGCTTCCCCCTAGAATAACCTAACACTAACTTTGGTAAAAAAAATGGTTGTGGTGAAGGTACAAAAATATTATTCTCCTATGCAGTCCTTTAACTTTCTCTAGATGGGGTGAGATATCAATATGAGTGTGTCTTGACTGCTACGAAAGAGACCTCTATATATATGCATTGCTTTATTTTGCCCATAGAAGAACACTTAAACAAATCATGATTGCACTAGGATAGAATGTTTTAATCCATGTAGGATTAGGAATCCTCAAAGCTCTAGTTTTCTAATTAAACTACATTTTACACTAGAACTGCAGATATTCTCGAGTTCTGTTTCTTGATTAATACTAAAATGCAACTGCTTATGTGATTAGAAGACCATTCTAATATGGTTTATTACAATGTAATGTCTTACACTTCTACCATAGGTTTCCATTATCTAGACTTGCCTCTGAATCTAAGTAATCTCTGCATGCATATTTCCACAAAAATCAGCAACTTCATTTTAATTCCTCCACCATTCAAACCCAATGCATGAACCAACTACTCTTCCAATCCACCTCGATCACCATCACCATGGTTGCATTCCAGAATCTCCATATAGGCATATGTGAATTTCTGTCTTTGGAGGGCTTGCACCGCTCTCGACATATCTTCCATTATACGTTGCATCTCAGTCATCTATGTGTGTTGGGCTTAGTTCCCTTGTCCACAACCTCTACCATGACCAATCATGGTGTGGAGGAAGGATTTTCCTAGCCTATGGTACCAATTTGATGCAGGGTAGGGTTTATAAGTTGTTGTCTAGTGAACCAACCAGTCCCAAAATACATATAATAAAATGATAAAGGTATAGAATAGAAGTTAGAATGAAGATAATTGAGTTCTAGGTAAAATATCCTAAAAGAAACTGTAGAGACTAAAGTCCGGAATTACATGCACAAAAAATTGAATACATGAGTCTCGTAATAACCTATTTATACTAGAGTAAAGCAGGCTAGCAATCTTATCCCTTGGTTTCTTAAGAAAACCTAATTGGCAAAGGAAATTAAAAACCAATAAAACTAGAAATTCAATATAGCTAAATCGTAGTAAGAATAGGAAAACGATTAACAAATTAACTTGTTAATTTAATATAGCTAAGACTTAGCCTATTTGGCTGATGAGCCCTCTATATAAAACTTATTCCTTTTGGTTCCCTCTTCTAGATTTCCAGTCAAGAATGCAGTCTTTACGTCCATTTGATGTAAGTGTAAATCGAAATGTGCTACCAATGCCACGATTACTCTAAATGAGTCTTTGGTTGAAACTGGTGAATATATTTCATTATAATCTATCCCTTCTTTCCATGTGTATCCATTGGCAACTAGTCTTGCCTTATATCTATCAATTTGTCCCTTAGGGTTTCTCGGTTTTGAAAACCCATTTGCAGCCCATAGGTTTGCAATTTTGTGGCAGGTTCACTAGTTCCCACACACCATTTTTCTCCATAGAGCTTAATTCTGATTTCATAACTCGCCACCAATTTTCACTTTTCTTATTGGACATTGCTTGCATATAGTTCATGGGATCTTCAATTGCATTCACATCATGCTCGGATTCTTGTAAATATACATAGTAGTCATCATGTAGTGCTCTTTTCCTTGGTCTTTGTGATCTTTTCAACTCTATGTCCATTTGTTCATGGTTTTGTTATGCTAGTTGATTTTCATTTGTGTTTTCTGGTGGCAGAACTTGCTGTTCTTGAGTTTCTTGTTCAAGTATCATTGGATCTCCAAGTATTTCATCTTCCCTATACAAATTGCGTGCTACTCTAGTCAAGTAATACCATAATTCTGTTATCTGCATTAGAATTCATTGTGTCTCCATTTTCTATTATAACTTCATCAAAATCGAAATTTTCTTCTTATGTTGCTTCATTTTTAGATTCTATAAACATTGCTCTTTGACTTTCTACAAATCTAGTTGTATTTTGAGGGCAGTAAAATCTGTAGCCTTTAGTTCTTTCTAGATAGCCAACAAAAAAGCCACTGACTGTTCTTGAATCCAACTTCTTTTCCATAGGATTGTATGATTTTGCTTCAACTTTATAGCCCCACACTCTGAGGTAATTCAAACTTGGTTTTCTTTTAACCCAAACTTCATAAGGGATAGCATTTACACTTTTAGTAGGTACTCTATTCAATATATAATTTTCTGTTTTCAATGCTTCTCCCCAGACTAACCTAACACTAACCTTGGTCAGATATTGTTGTGGTGAAGGTATAGAAATATTCACTACTACAAAAAACGAAATAGACGACGGTAATCCACCGTCGTGTATCATGGTTTACAACCGACGAGAAATCGACCGCCGTCTTTTCATACATGAAATAACGACGGAAAATAACCGACGTAGTTAATATAGTACACGTCAGTAAAATACTAAAACCGACGTAGATTTCATACATAAAACCTAAAAAAGAAACCTTTCGACTATAATAGACGACGGTTTTAGTAAAACACTGACGTTGAAATAATGTTAAATGTCAAAAACAACTACAAAACCGACGTAAATATGTTTATCGACATCTCTAAATACACAAAAACCGACGTGTAAAACTTAGAAAACGTCTTGGTTAGTAAATACTACGTTCACTAAATGAAAAAACTGACGTCTTAAACATATAACATGGCGTATATTTACATAAACAGACGTAAAAACAACAATAACCACGACCATTTATATCACCACAGACGTTAAAAATGATTTTGACGGCTTGAACACAAAAAAAACGACGTGGTTAATATAGAACACGTCACAAAAGAACTAAAACCGACGTCGATTTGGTACATAAACGCATAAAAAAGAGACCTTTCGACTATAATAGACGACGGTTTTATTAAAACACAGACGTTTAAATAATTTTAAATGTCAAAAACAACTATAAAACTGACGTAAATAGTTTTATCAACGTCTCTAAATTAAATAAAACCGACGTGTCAAATTTAAAAACCGCCGTGGTTAATAAATACTACGTTCACTAAATGAAAAAACTGACGTCTTAAACATATAACATGGCATATATTTACTTGAACAGACGTAAAAACATAAATAACCACGACCATTTATATCACCACAGACGTTGAAAATGATTTTGACGGCTTGAACACAAAAAAAACGACGTGGTTAATATAGTACACGTCACAAAAGAACAAAAACCGACGTCGATTTGGTACATAAACGCATAAAAAAGAGAAGTTTCGACTATAATAGACGACGGTTGTATTAAAACACAGACGTTTAAATAATTTTAAATGTCAAAAGCAACTATAAATCCGACGTAAATAGTTTTATCAACGTCTCTAAATTAAACAAAACCGACGTGTCAAACTTAGAAACCGCCGTGGTTAATAAATACTACGTTCACTGATTGAATAAACTGACGTCTTAACGATATAACATGGCATATATTTACTTGAACAGACGTAAAAACAACAATAACCACGACTATTTATATCACCACAGACGTTGAAAATTATTTTGACGGCTTGAACACAAAAAAAAACGACGTGGTTAATATAGTACACGTCACAAAAGAACTAAAACCGACGTCGATTTGGTACATAAACGAATAAAAAAGAGACCTTTCGACTATAATAGACGACGGTTTTATTAAAACACAGACGTTTAAATAATTTTAAATGTCAAAAACAACTATAAAACCGACGTAAATGGTTTTACCTACGTCTCGAAATAAAACAAAACCGACGTATAAAACTTAGAAACCGCCGTGGTTAATAAATACTACGTTCACTGAATGAAAAACTGACGTCTTAAACATATAACATGGCATATATTTACTTGAACAGACGTAAAAACAACAATAACCACGACCATTTATATCACCACAGACGTTGAAAATTATTTTGACGGCTTGAACACAAAAAAACGACGTGGTTAATATAGTACACGTCAGTAAAAAACTAAAACCGACGTCGATTTGGTACATAATCGCATAAAAAAGAGACCTTTCGACTATAATAGACGACTGTAATAGACGACGGTTGAAATGAATTATAATGATATACAGAGCTATGAATTAATGTCATACAAAGCTTGCAGAATGAAAATGTGATCGGAATTAAAATGATATACAGAGCTATGAATTAATGTCATACAATTAACTGCATAACTAATGTCATACATTACAACAATCAATCAATCCATATATCTTCACACCCATCTCTAATGTTCTCACTCCCAAACTCACCCACTAGGTCATCAAATGTGTCAACATTTGGTATCCCTCTAGAAAATGGCTCACACTCAATTCTAATATCACCTAGCACATCATCACCAATAACATCATTATATTCTCTATTAGGCATTGATAACACTACCGACCAACCACGATGCATTGGGTCGTCAACATAAAATACTTGTTTGACTTGAGAAGCCATAACAAATTGGTCATTCCTATGTCCAATTTTACTCAGATCTACAAGGGTAAATCCAAGTTCGTCGACTACAAGGCCCGAAGTGTTATCTATCTAATCACACCTCAAGACTGGGATTCTAAACTTTTGGTAGTCAAGATCCCAAATTTCTTGAATAACCCCATAAAAACCCATATTGGAGACAATAGGGTTTTTATCCTTGGCACTAGCAACTTGCATAGTATGTGCAAGTAAATAAACTCCACTATTTTGGACAGTTCGCACATCATCCTGTGCCTTGGTGCTAAATTTGACACCATTAATAAGATAGCTCCTATATGATGGCACTACCATGCTTGGACCAGCTGCTAACCATCTCAAATTTTCTGATATGCCATTATAATCTTCCCCATTAAATTCACTTTGAACCTACAAATTAAACATATATATTAATTCAATCTAACATATATATAGAAAGAAAGAAAATTAAAATAATAAATTGAATATGTCATTCAATAACATATATACCTTAACACGTAGCCATTGAATGAAAGTGCTATTGTGCTTATCTTGTAGCCACTTTGTTCTCTTTCTAAATTTCGAATAAGTGGTCTTGATGTGGATCATATGTTCCCTACAATTGACACGAAAAAAACACGCATTACGGTCCCTCATATATAAGATAAATATAAGGAGTAATAATATTTAACATGGCTACATATATATGAAAAATTAAACTCATACGTACTCGATATAAGGTAGGACTTCCTCCGTATTCTCCAAGACATATAGATGTGCCTGGTTCAACAAGTCCATATCAACTAAGCCCACTGTGCAACCTGATAATGGCTTTGAAACTCCCATATTCTGGCTTGAAGGCACTCCAACTGTACTAACATCAGATAAATGGTCGGTACAAAACTCTACAGCTTCTTCAGCTATATACCGCTCAGTAATGCAACCTTCGGGACGAGTACGATTCTGAACATACCCCTTTAGCACTTTCATATATCTTTCAAACGGATACATCCATCTAAAATATACTGGCCCACATAGATGAACCATGATATCAAAGAATGAAGGGGGAAAGTACTTCTCAAGCAAACATAAAGTAACTACTACATCTTCTTCCAACTTATCTAGCTTGGAAACATCTACCATCTTTGCACATAAAGCATTGAAGAAGAAGCACAATCGAGTTATTGCATACCTTGCAGGCTTCTCCAAAACAGAACGAATTGCCACAGGGAGCAATTGTTGCATCAAGGTATGACAATCATGAGATTTAAGGCCAAGAAGTCTTGAATCTTTTAAAGATACAAGATTTTTTATATTTGAAGAATAACCTTCAGGAACCTTCATACCATAAAAGGAATTGCAAACCGCTCTCTTCTCTGCTCTTGACAAATTCCAAGGCCCTGGAGGCAAGCGAGTACGTCTTTCTCCATACTCGGGTTGCAAATCAATTTTTACCCCCATGTTCAATAAGTCTAACCGAGCAGCAATCCCATCTTTATTTTTTCCAGGGATCTCTAGCAATGTACCAATGATACTATCGCAAACATTCTTCTCAATGTGCATAACATCTAAGGCATGCCTCACAGGGAGGTATTTCCAATACTCGAGATCAAAGAATTTTGATTTCTTCTTCCAACAAACTCTATCACCATCATTCTCACCAACACTTCCCCCAATTTTCGAGCCCCATATGTAATTAATATCTTCAACCATATGCAGCACTTCTTCTCCTGTTAATGGCTCAGGGGGCATGCCATATTCAGGTTTCCCATTAAAAGCTGCACGTTGCCTCCTATATGGATGATTGATTGGTAACCACTTTCTATGCCCAATGTAACAAATTTTGTGGCCATTTTTCAACCTGTGACTAGGTGTATCATCGCCGCATATTGGACAAGCTTTATATCCTTTAACAACACAACCAGATAAGTTTCCATAAGCGGGAAAATCATTAATTGTCCACAGTAATGCAGCTCTGAGTGTAAAGTATTCTCCTATGTGGGCATCATACACTCCTCTAATCCCATCCCACAGAGATTTCAAATCATCAATCAAAGGCTCTAAGTAGACGTCTATATCATTTCCGGGCTGTTTAGGACCGGAAATCAGTATAGTCAACATCATGAACTTCCGCTTCATGCATAGCCATGGTGGGAGATTATATGTAACTAACATAACTGGCCAACAACTGTATCTGCTACTTAAAGAACTGTGGGGATTGAATCCATCAGATGAGAGAGCCAATCTCAAGTTTCTTGGCTCATTACCAAAGTCGGGCCACTTTTCATCAACAAGTTTCCAAGACGGGGAATCCGCTGGATGAGACATATAACCGTCAACTGATTTTCTTGCAGCATGCCAAGTCAAACTCTTAGCTGTCTTATGTGATTGAAACATCCTTTTAAACCTTGGAATTGGAGGAAAATACCACACCACCTTCGCTGCCACACCCTCTTTCAAGAACCCATCCTTGGTTTCCTTCCACCTTGAGATACCACAAGTAGGACAATTAGTTGCATTCTCATACTCCTTCCGATACAAAATGCAGTCATTGGAACATGCGTGGATTTTCTCATAACTCATCCCTAAAGCAGACAAAGTCTTTTTTGCCTCGTACATAGAGGAAGGTAGTGTATTTCCTTCTGGAAGAAATTCTCCTTGAAGTATCAATAATTCTGTAAAGCAAACATCACTCATCCCATGTTTTGCTTTCAAATTATATAACTTCACCAAAGCCGACAACTTCGTGTACTTACTGCAACCAGGGTACAAGGGTTCATCGCCATCCCCAATCACACTGGCAAACTCATAAGGATCAGATCCAATATTGGCAAAATCATTATCATCCATCCCTAATTCTTTAGAAACATAACTAAACCTACTTTGCTCATCTTCTTCCACATTTCTACTAGCATTGGTAGTCCATTCCCAAGGTTCTCCGTGCCATCTCCAAATCTTATAGCTTTGGTCAATTCCATTAAAGTATAAGTGTTCCCTTATAATTCCAACCCCAAACAATCGAATATTCCCACATTTAACACATGGACAACGAATCTCAGTTGTATTTCCAATATTTTGTAACGCAAAATTCAAAAATCCTTCCACCCCTAACTCATATGCCTTCGATCTTCTATCCGCATGCATCCATGACTTATCCATCTTACACTCTATCAAATTCATATAAATATATATATATTAAAGTGGAAAGACCAGCAATGAAACACTACCTCATTCAAATAGCAGAGAACAAAATGAAAATTAAATATAAAACATGGAAAAGACGACGGTTTATAAAAATAATCGTCGTTTAATATACATTCCGACGACGGCATCTATAGTCACCGTCGTCATTAAGATACCCAGACCCAGAAATTTGAACGGTGTTCTGGTAGCCTAAAGACGACGTTTAATGGAGAAACAGTCGTCTTTAGGCTACCAGTTGCGGCTTAAAACGTAGACGACGGGAGTAAATGAACAACCGACGTATAATAAACATTTGGACGACGGTTTGATCCTTCAACCGTCGTCGTAGTTAAAAAAAAAAACAGCTTAAATCTCCCATCCCCATTCCTTTTCCAAGAACCCATGGCCAAACAAACATAAAAGAACCCAAACAGAGAGCAATTATTACAAGATTGCAAACACCAAAACCCTAATATAGCTACCAACGAAAACATTTATGGATTTAAGAAGAGATTAGGGTTGTACTTACATGGATATTGAGAGAGAGCTGCGAGAATATAACAACTGCTTCAGAGAGAGCTTGGAGAATCTACGTACCCAATGCTTTGAGAGAGAGCTTGGAGAATCTACGTACCCAATGAGAGATCTTGAAAAATCTACGTACCAAATGCTTTGAGAGAGATCTTGGAGAATCTACGTACCCAATGCTTTGAGAGAGAGCTGAGAGAATATAACAAAAGCTTGAGACAGAGCTGAGAGAATTAGGATTAAAGGGACTAGAGTTGTACTTACATGGATATTGAGAGAGAGCTTGGAGAACGAAAACTTTCAGACAAATTTATGTTGAAGAGAGAGAATGAACTATTTGAGGGTTAAAGGGAAATTCTGAAAATTTTAAGTCGCGGTCAAAAATTTTTAAGTACCGCGTTTTTCAACCACGACGGTCAACACTTATAATGACGTCTAATAATTACTTACAACGGCGGGTATAATACATTTACGACGTTGTAAACACTAAAGACGTCGCTATTTTATAACTGACGTCGTCAACCGACTTCAATTAGTCTTTGTTAATGTAGTTGACCAAAAACAGCGGGAGAAAACCGGCGTCGTTTCAAAAAACCCTAAACCCTAAACCCTAAACCCTAAACCCTAAACCCTAAACCCTAAACCCTAAATTGTAAAATAATTTTTAAAAAATACACAAGTACGAGAAAAATGAACCGAAAATTGCTATGGATTCCTTACAACATTGCCTTCTACAATAGTAGGCTAAAATATGGATTTCATAATTTTGAATTTATGGGCACCAATGGATCACATAAACCTTAGGGTTATGTTATGTAAAGTATAAGGAGTACAATGCTTTGTCTCTAAATTTGTTTGAATTTTGTTATCATTTGAACTTTGAAAACTAAAATTACATTTTTCAGGCCTTAACGGGCAAGATATTGTCTCAATCAGTGCATAGAATTTGCCGGTATATTTTTCGGATTTTGTTTTGAATATATTATTAATATTAGTAATTAAATACAATAAAAAAATATTTCCAAAATTATATTTTTTAAAGCTTTAGGATAGAGACAATATTCCAATGCTTGGTAGTTTTCAGTATAATTTTTGGATATAGTTATGAATTTAATATGGATTTAAATAAAATATAAAAGTCAATAACAATTAAAATAAAAATGACTTAGCCGACGTTGTATCCCTTTACAACGACATTAAACATAAAAAACCGACGTTGAAACTATATTTAAGAATATACACAGGATGAATTAATTATAAACCGTCATTTTAGTGAATATAACGGACGTTGTTTAAATATATAAAGGCGGATATTTAATAATATCCGCCTTTGTATAATATTACAACGTCGTTAATGTTATACTAACCGACGTAGTATATGAATACAAATTCATTTATAAAGGATGAATTAATTATAAACCGTCGTTGTTACTAATATTAAACGTCATTTTAGTGTATATAACTGACGTTGTTTATATATATAAAGGCGAATATTTAAGAATATCCGCCTTTGTATAAGATTACGACGTCGATAAGCTTATACTAACCGACGTAGTATATGAATTCATATTCTTTTATGCAGGATGAATTAATTATATACCGTCGTTGTTATTTCTATTACACGTCATTTTGTTGTATATAGCTGACGTTTTTTTTTTATACAAAGGCGGATATTTAGAAATATCAGCCTTTGTATATTATTACGACGTCGATAAGGTTATACTAACGGACGTAGTATATGAGTACAAATTCATTTATACAGGATGAATTAATTATAAACCGTCGTTGTTTTTACTATTACACGTCGTTTACTGCAATACGACCATTGTGTACACGTATGAGACGTGTAAATTAGAATCAGACGTCGGTGTTTGGGAACTAAACAAATTTTTAAACAAAATTTAATTTTGTTGATTTTTGTTCTCTTGATTACAACAAAATATTTATATACATTTTAAATAATCTAAATTAAACATTGTTCATAAATATTTATCTACATCAATTATCCTTCGGTAATTGCTTGTTCACGAATTCTGCCCATTCATGCCTAACTTCGTCAATATCCTTTTGTGTATACTGAAGTTTATCTTTTTTCTTGTCAAACTGCAAAATAAACCAAAAAACCGACGTGTTAAAAGAATACAAACGACGGTTAAACAAAAATATGACGTAGTAAAATAAAGAAAGTATATCTAAAATGTTGCGTTTTACCTTCTTTTCGAAATTTAGGTCTGGATCATGAATTATATCTCTCATGAATCGCATCACGTAATAGCCACACTCTACACTTGTTGGTTGTTCAGGAGTGCCGTGTAGATTTTTCCAAATGGCCTGCTGTTTACGTGAATTTTTGTTTATATGAATGTTAAACATTTTAATTGACCTGTTACAAGAAAACAAAGGGTGTTAAATACAAATAGTAACCGTCGTGGTAAATCAGTCAAAACGATGGAGTTTTTTAAACCAAGACGTTATATTTTGTTTAAAACGGCGGTAAAACCTAACCGTCGTTGTGTAACATTATAACGTCGGTAAGAGTAAAAAACGTCGTATGACGAAAATTGTGCAGAAAAAATTAAAACGTTCTTAAATAAAACGCAAACGACGTGGTAGTTAAATTAAAACGACGTTTTTAAGAAAATACTGACGTGGTAGTTAAATTAAAACGTCGGTAATATCTTCCCGTCGTTATATTATATAATAACGTCGGTATTAGTAAAAACCGTCGTTTATTTAAATACTTTATAGGAAAAATCATAAATCAGAAGAAATCAACTTACGTATTCACTATATTTTTCATTTCGTCGTCAACCATGCGTTTTGGCAGTGAATTCATGTAATAGGCAGTCTCTGTTAATGGTCTCACAATTACCATCACCCAATGACCCCTGCACATAATGATTCATATTAGAAAGAAAAATATTAGAAGCCTGGATTATAAGGCAGTGAATTCATGTAATAGGAAAATACTTTAAATGGTACTAACCCTGGATTATAAGGGACCAAGAAAAATTGATTCCCATATGTTGTATTCAGGCGGTTTGACAGGTTTTTTATTCAGTCTGATATTGATCCAACTCCAGAGCTCACTAGCCCAGGGTCCACGAGGCCAACAAGGTTTACAAGATTTGCCATTTTTAAATAGTCAAATAGGAACCTAAATATATGAAAGTCAATTAAATGAGATTTTAATTTAAAAGAAAGGAAAATGTAAAACAGAATGGGATTAGGGAGAATTACCTCATGTATACTGATATCACTGTGGTTCCTATCTCAACCATTGAACCAAACTGCAAAACATCCTCAGTGAAGAGGAAGGTATCATGCTCAATGCCAAACACTTCCCTGGGCATGTGAATTGTTAGAGCCTCGTTACCATTAGGCAACAACTTGGTCTGGAAATGTTGGCATAAGGCTAAAAGAGGAGGCGGCATATCTAGCTTTGAGAGATCCTGTTTAAAGAAATTAATAAAGAAATATAAGTTAGTTTGTGTGTGAACTAAAATAAACGACTCTAACTAAACAAAAAAAACAGACGTGGTATATAATATAAACGACGGTTTCTCGTTAATACTGACGTTGTATTGAATTTATAACGTCGCTATTCTATAGAAAGGTCGTCTAATATAAATACAGTTAATGAAATCATGAAATGAACGACGGTTTATAAAAGCGTCGTGGTATATAACTAAACACGACGTGTCTTGTAAGAAACAGACGTATTTACCGTCATTATTTTAAATTTTAACGTCGGCTATTAAAAGGAGCGACGTCTTTTTAAAATTTAAAAAGCAGAAATATAAATAAGCAGAGATTTTACCGTGTCCTCTTTCTCTTTTGCAGCAGTATCAGCTTCAGGCTTCGGATCTTCTAATTCCAAAGCTAGGGGTCTGATATTAGTGGCCCCAGAGCAGCTTGCCTTATCAGACATTGGATTTTTTGGGCTTTGATCTTGAGGGGGTAAAATAATTGGAGGAATTGGGGTTTGGAGCATCTGGCTGGGATCAAAACTAGGAACTAGTTGACGGATATATGCCAACAAAGTCTCCCTCTCTGCTCTGACTGCTTCCATTATAGTTTCCCTTGACTTCGCCTCAATCCTCAAGGTCTCTTCTCTGACTGCCTCCCTCACACTTTCCTTCAATTTGTCACCAAATTTCACTCTCTGCTGCTTCGGCAAATTGAAGAACTGAGTTGGGGTAACGCCAGCACCAGCTCCTCTGACTCTCCCACCATGCTCCGGGGTTCCCAAAGCCAGAGTCAAGATATCATTGCTCCCGGAGACAGTCAGAGTGCCTTCGGAGACTTGCTTTTGCAAATCATCCTAAAAGAAAGAAAGAGAGATTGTTAGAACCTGAGAAGGGTGTATGACAGATACATATACCGACGTTGTAAATTATAAACAACGACGGTTTTTATTAAATGACAGACGTGGTATTAATTTAAAACGTCTATATATAAATACCGTCGTTGTTTATACTTTACAACGTCGGTATATAAAAATACGTCGTATATTCAAAATAAAACAGATTAAGACATAAATTAAAAACCGTCGTATATTCAAAGTAAGACGACGGATTATTAAACAAACAGACGTAGATGTACAATTCCATACGGCTGCACAAAATTACCGTCGTTGTATAATCATTCTAACGTCTAGATAAGATAAAACCGTCGTAAGTTTTAATGAAGAAGTGAAAAAACTCGATTGAAATATGCATTCTTTTCCAGAAATTGTGCACCACAAAATTCAGTGAAATAGACAGAGAGAGGGAGAGTGTGTGCGTGAGTAAACTTAAAACAAAAATGCAGTTCATAGAATAATTTAATCCGTCGTATTAATTCTATCTAGACGTCTACTTTATTCAAAAACCGACGTCCTATTCACTTTTAAACGTCCGTAAATTAAGCCTGTCGTGGTGTTCACTTTATAACGTCGCTTATATAAATATAAACGACGTCTATACCAAAATAAAACACTCTGTTTTTCAAATTTAGAACAGAGTTAGTGAGACTTACGATTAGTTTTGCCTTCTCTGCAGCCTTTGGATCAGGGATGTTTCCTGATTTATCTTCTCTTGCTTTCTTCCACAGAACAGCTCGATCGATTTCTTGACCTTCGGGCATGGTTTCTACCAATTGGTCCGTCAAACCAACATACCCTTTTCTAGACAACCTATGGTTGTACTCCAATTTCTCCCTCCTCTCCTTCTGCTCAGCATGCTTAGCTTCAAAATCTGGGGTTAACCTTGAAGCTACGAAGGCATCCCATTGCGATTTCTCTATGAACTTATAAAGCAATGGGATTTCTTTTAATTTCTCCTTGTCATGTGCGAATGGAAGGATATATTGCTTAGTTAAGTTATACTTGAAATCCTTCCATTTTTTGGCGGCAGATGACAAGACCAAGTTCTTGTAACTATCCCCAATAACATAGGACATTTGAACAGCTTCCCAAATCTGCTCCTTCACGTCCTTGGGTAATTGTTTCCATTTCTTGTCCACAAGAGGGACTCTGGTGCGTGCCAAAACACCAATGTAAGACTGCATCTCAACAGCAGCATCGCCATGTGGTTTGCCATCTTTATTGAACTCAACCACAGGCTTAACCTTCTCAATTTTCCTCTTCACAACACGGCTCATTGTGCTGATACTGCGGCCAGATTTTGGCTCCTCAACAAATGTGGCTGTGCTCGAGTCTTTCTCTGAGGTTGAGGAATATCTCATCCTCTTCGAGGGTTTGCTTTGAGTTGATTTTTCAACTTCCACTAAACCTGTTTTGGGTTCATCCCCTTCTGCCATTGAACCTGCTGTGGCCTTTGACGCTTCAGCTTCCTTGTTTTGAGATTTCGAAACCATTTTTGATTAATCTGCCAGAAAAACAACGTCGGTTATTAAAAATAAACGACGTAATAATATAAAAACAACGACGGTTTTATATATTTCATGACGTAAATATTCATAAACTACGTCGGTTATTAACAATAACCGACGTGGTTTAAAATTACAAAACTAGTGTACTTCTCTCACTAGACGACGGTTTTATCTTGTTTCCGACGTATTAATTGTCACACCATGACGGTTTTTAGCCACCGTCGTGGTGTGTCCATTCCATCGTCGAAAACAGGACAGAACTGTCGTCTTTTGGCGTCGTGAGGGTATCTACTTATGTATTTAATCAAAACCAGTGAAAGATTTCTTCAATTTGACAGAATCTAGTTTCCAGACAACTACGGCATGCAAATGAAAAGTAAAAAAAGGGAAGAGAGTGAGAAAAAACCTTGAATAACACCGGCGTGCAAAGAAATGTTTCCTTCCGACGAAGACGAAGACCAAAATGGTGATTTGGACGATGAAGACGATGATTCAGACGATGATGCTAGGTCAGGTGACGAAAATGGTGATTTGGGAAATGAGAGGGAAACTACGATACTTTATCGGGAAGTGAAAACCGTAAAATATTAGGTCAGGTGACGAAAAGTTTATATATTTTCCCAGAGTTCAATACAACGACGTTGTCATTAACAAACCGCCGTATTATTTTGTTATAACGACGGTAGATAATTCATAAATGACGTGGTTATCACAACTGCCGAAAGACTTTTGGAATTCCGATGTGGTTATGACGGCGCTTTTTTTCTCGAAACTGACGTTGTACTTGTAATTTCAACGACTGTGTATTTTAATAAACCGACGTGGTTACTTTGCGGTTCTGAAAACGACGTCGTTCTCTTTTTAATACGCGCCAAATGACTTTTGGATTTCCGACGTGGTTATGACGGCGCTTTGTTTCTCTAAACTGACGTTGTACTCTTAAATTCAACGACTGTGTATTTCAATAAACCGACGTGGTTACTTTGGTTCTGTTCTCTTTTTAATACTCGCCAAATGACTTTTGGATTTCCGATGTAGTTATCTTTTTAATACGCGCGAAATGACTTTTGGATTTCCGATGTAGTTATATCTAAACTGACGTTGATTAGTCAAATATGACGTCGCTATGTATATTAGAACTGACGTGGATATTTACTCCATTTTGTTTAAATAGGATTTTTTTACGCGGTTGTTAACTCTCAGTTTTCAATTAGGGTTGCAGAAATTGTCTTTCTGAAAGCAAATGGGTTTGCAGAATGATTCCTCACAAGACCAAGCATGGGTTTGCTACATCCTCCTGTGTAGCAAGGGTGAAACCAGCTTGAGAACCCGCGTGGGTGTTCCTGATGCTCGCAGAGACGGACTCAGGTGGTGGCTGTAGCTGGGAGTGGGCTTGAGGTTCAGAATGAGTAGGTGGTGTCTATTCATTCTGAACCTCAAGCCCACTCCCAGCTTCACCCCAAAGGCACAACCCACAACAGGTTCTAAGGCTGGTTCCACCTTGCTACACAGGAGTTTTGAAGTTGATCACTGTGGAAAAGGGGACTACAATGTAACCAGGAATAGAGGAGTGAGGGTTCACACTTTGTTGATTTTGATTTTGTTTTTCAGGAATCGAGGCTGTGCAGGAGCTTGAGAACAAGAGGAAGGAGAGGGCCCAGGAGAGGGCCCAGCTTGCATATGAGAGGAAGAAACAGTTGAACATATATTTGCCACGATGTATTTGCCAAATTTGTGTTCATATTTAACACGAAGAGATTTGCATTTTAAGATGAAAATGTTGTTGAGGATTGAGAATTAAATTTTGTTTTGTGTTAAGAAAGATATTACCAAAATAAAAGAAAAATTAATTAATTTTAAAAAGCTATAAACATAAGACGGCGGTTTACAGAGAGGGCAGACGTATAAATTGAAAAAATACGACCGTAATTTGAACTTAGGACGTGGTAAATAAAAACGACAGTAGTGTTGTAGGTACCGTCGTAGTATACTCCAAAATAATAAGTCGGCGGTTTACAGAGAATGCACCGTCGTAGTATACAGACGTTGATTCCACTATATTATACGACATGGATTAAGAACAGTTGGTCGTGTTTAGTTAGGAGTTAACACGGCAGGTTTTTTGGTGAACTGTCGTCTTTATTTTCTACGTCAGTGTATTCATACCTGCTGTCGTTGTTTTTTGGTCAGATTTTAACACTGAAGAAATCCTTTTTTAAAAACGACGGTTTTTTATTTGTACGCGTCGTCTTTTAAAAATATTGAACAGTAAATCACTTATCCACGACGGTTTTTTTTTTATACCGTCGTCTATTTAAATACAACGACGGTTTTATGTTATGCCGTCGTCTTTTTCTGGTCGTCTTTTTCCATTTTTGTAGTAGTGATTCTTCTCCTATGCAGCCCTTTAACTTTCTCTAGATGGGGTGAGATATCAATATGAGTGAGTCTTGACTGCTAGGGAAGCGACCTCTATATATATGCATTGCTTAAGTATTTTTCCCACCAAAGAACACTTAAACAAATCCATACTGCACTAGGATAAAATGTTTTAATCCATGTTGGACAAGGAATCCTCAAAGCTCTAGTTTTCTAATTAAATTGCACTTTAAACTAGAACTGCAGATATTCTCGAGTTCTGTTTCTTGATTAATAATAAACTGCAACTTCTTATGTGATTAGAAGACCATTCTAATATGGTTTAATACAATATGTCTTACACTTCTACCATAGGTTTCCATTCTCTAGACTTGCCTCTGAATCTAAATAATCTTCTGCATGCATATTTCCATAAAAATCAGCAACTTCAATTTTAATTCCTCCACCATTCAAACCCAATGCACGAACCAACTGCTCTTCCAATCCACCTCGATCACCATCACCATGGTTGTATTCCAGAATCTCCATATAGGCATCCGTGAATTTCTGTCTTTGGAGGGCTTGCACTGCTCTTGACATATCTTCCATTATACGTCGCATCTCAGTCATCTATGTGTGTTGGGCTTAGTTCCCTTGTCCACAACCTCTACCATGACCAACCATGGTGTGGGGGAAGGATTTTCCTAGCCTCTGGTACCAATTTGATGCAGGGTAGCGTTTATAAGTTGTTGTCTAGTGAACCAAACAGTCCCAAAATACATATAATAAAATGATAAAGCTATAGAATAGAAGTTAGAATGAAGATAATTGAGTTCAAGGTCAAATATCCTAAAAGAAACTGTAGAGACTAAAGACTGGAATTATATGCAAAAAAAAATTCAACCAAATCTTAGTAAGAATTGGAAAACGATTAACAAATTAACTTGTTAATTTAATATAAAACTTATTCCTTTTGGTTCCAATGGAGGCCAGCTAATAATAAAAAGTGGCGTAGTCAAATAAAATAAAATTTTAATAGAAGTACTCCTATGTATTTAATTTTCACATAATCATTCCCTTTAAGGCATGAAAGTAAACAATTGCCAGATGGCAATAAATTTTTTGTTGATAATGGTAAAATCGTACAAAGTGTTTAAATAAATATAAAATATATGCAATATACAATTTTGCCAAAAACAGCCCTAATTATTTTTCATTGTACTTTGTACAGATTGGGAGACAAGATATAAAGATAAGCATTTCATCTACGTGTCTTTGATCTCACAAGGAAATGGATATTGTTATTTCAATTACGTCCAAAATTGAAAAGTCCTTGGTGACACCAATAGGCAGAGAATTTGGCTATGATACCAACATGAAAGATCTAAAGTATCAGCTTAAAAAGCTTTTTGAGATGAAAGATGGGGTGCAAGAATTGGTTAATGCTGCCAAATGTAATGGTGAAGTTATCAGCTCTGATGTTCAAAGTTGGCTAACAAGAGTTAACGAGTTAATTCAGAAAGTGTCGCATTTTGAGGAAGAAGTCAACATGAAAAGAAGATGCTTGTACCGGTGGAACATAAGTAGGAAAGCCACTAAGATTACGCAAGATGTTCTTCATCTCCAAAAAGAAGGAACATTCAATAATGTTGCCCATCCTGCACCTCCACTGATGATATCGTCAGCATTCAAAGAAGGTTTTAAGGATTTTAAATCCAGAATGACATTTGTGAATAGGGTGATAAAGGTTTTGAAGAATGAAGAAGTTAGAATGATTGGGATTTGTGGTATGGGGGGTGTGGGTAAAACCACAATGGTGAAAGAAATAATCAAAAGATTAGCAGGATTGAAAGTATTTGATAATTTTGTGATGGTAGTTGTGTCCCAAAGCCCAAGCATTTGGAATATTCAATCAGAAATTGCAGAGGTGCTGGGGTTTAAATATGACGAGAATAGCGAAATTGGAAGAGCGTGAAGGCTCTACGGTAGACTCATGCAAATAAATAAGATCCTGATTGTATTAGATGATGTTTGGACAGAGCTCGATTTTGAGGCTATAGGACTGCCTTCTGGACTTACTCATAAAGGGTGCAAAGTTTTGTTGACCTCACAAAACTTGGACGTGTGCAAAGCAATGGGAAGTCAAGAAACTTTGCCACTCCTAGTTTTAACAGTAGAAGAATCATGGGAACTCTTCCGTGAAATGGTAGGTAAACCATTGGACTATCCTGATTTGGCAAAACAAGTCACGAATGAGTGTGGAGGTTTACCTATTGCTATTATAACTATTGCGAAAGCACTAGAAAATAAGAGGAAGTATGAATGGGATGATGCCCTCAAACAGCTACAAAGTTCTGCTCCTGGAAGCATCCCTTCGATGAATGACAAAGTTTATTCAAACATACGATGGAGTTATCATAGATTGGAGAGTGATGAAGCGAAGTCATGCCTTTTGCTTTGTTGTTTATTTCCTGAAGATTATGATATTCCAATTGAGTATTTGGTTAGATATGGGTGGGGTCGAGGGTATTTTAGTAACACTGATTCGGTGGAAGAAGCAAGAAATAGAGTGCATTCTTTGGTTGGCAAACTTCAAAGAAGGTTTTTGTTGCTAGATGGCAAATCGAAAGACCATACCAAGATGCATAACTTAGTTCGTGATGTTGCCATACAAATTGCCTCAAGAGATCCACATAGATTTCTAATAAGATGTGATGCTGAAAAGAAAGGGTGGCCAAAGATATACGACCATTACACAACAATCTCACTGATACCAATTAATATTGATGAGATCCCAGTTGGTCTGGAGTGTCCAAAACTTGAGCTTCTACACTTAGAAGACAAATGTTATTCGGAAGATAGCATGGACATCATGTGTAAAGGGATGAAAGAGCTTAAGGTTTTAGGCATGGATGGGATATTAGCCTTTCCAAGTTCACTAGGAGTACTGAAGAGCCTTCGAACCTTGTCCCTAAATGGTTGTCGTTATTTAACATATATATCTGATGTTATTGGAAGATTGGAAAATTTAGAGATCCTCAGCTTTCGTCAATGCATTAACATCTCAGAGTTGCCGAGGGAAATTGGACTTCTTAAACATTTAAGGTTGTTAGATATCACGAATTGTCGTCAACTTGTGAAGATTCCACATGGTCTCTTATCGAGCTTATCTAGTCTTGAAGAGCTGTACATGGAAAATAGTTTTCGCAAATGGGAACGATCAGAAGCAGAAAGCAAAGATAAGAGGATGGCAAGCCTTGTTGAGGTGATGTCTTTGTCTAATCATTTGAAGGTTTTAGTCATAGATATACCCGATTTCAACTTCTTTCCAAAAGACTTTTACTTGACAATCCAGACAACAATCAGATTCCACATATCCAACAGAGAGGAAAAAGGATGGTTTATTGGAGATGGAGTTCCATCAACAATTAATGGTTGTTATGCATTCGAAAATAAGTTGGATATTTTTGAAAGTGATGCAACGGAATTCATGGAGATTCAAATTGTTCGACACTTATTTAAGAAATGTGAAGATTTACTCTTGGGTGAGATTAAGAATTTAAAGCATGTCCTCAATGAATTAGACCAAGAGGGATTGCGACACTTAAAAGTTTTAAGAATTCAGCACTGCCCTGAGATAGAATACCTTGTAAATGGAGCAAGTTGGACTCAACAAACAGCCTTCCCTCTCATCCAATCAATCGAACTCATAGGGATGCCCAAGCTAAAAGCAATATGCCACGGCCAACTTCCACAGAGCTCTTTTATCAACTTAAGATCTCTTGAATTACGTTATTGCCCTGTTTTAAAATATGCCTTTTCTCTATCAGTAGCAAGCAACTTGGTTCAACTCCAAAGCTTACTTGTTGACCAGTGTCGCCAAATGAAAGAAATCGTCTCAAAGGAGTGGAGGGAACATGAGACGGCATCGGACATCATAGCTTTCCCTAAATTAACAAATTTGACACTCAAATATCTATCTAATGAATTCGTTGGTTTCTACGACGCCAACAAGCTATACTCCAACCGTGAGGTATGTTACATATGTAACTTATTATTTCGATGCTTGAATAGTATAATTGTTTTGTTAATTGTTTGTGCCTCAATATATATATATTCTTGGGAGTTTCACTAAAACACCCAAAATGGGGGCTGAAATTATAAAAAAACCCAACACCCAAAACACTTTATAAACACACCCAAAATCTATCATTACAGACACTCAAAACCCATTTATAAACACACCCAAAAAATATACAATTGTTGATTGTGGGGTTGATTTTGAGTGTGTTTCTATGTTTAAATAGTGTTTGGGTTTTTTTATAAATACATGTCTAGGATTGGGTTTATTTATAAATATCTATATATTCTTTGGGTTTACTTGCCATGAGGTCTGAATTTAGTTTGACTATTATTTACTCATTTTCTTCCTAAAAACTGAAAATATTCTCATACAGATAAATGAGGAATTTAGTTTACTTCCCTTTACAAAAAAAAAATATAAATAAATAAATAATTGAGCATGTGCAGACCACAAAGAAAATCATCATAGATTCAAGTTCCATATATTTATTTGTAAAAATTTTGGACTCATTTTTATTAATGGTCTCATTACATAATAGATTTAAGTTCGTTAAAACTTTCATATATATATATATATATATATATATTTGCACGTACTGGTACAAGCACCAACAAAATTACGGTCTTAATTGCCACGCTCCAAATTGTTTACTTGAAAATTCTTGCCACGTGGCTTTTATATGATTATTATTCTGCAAAGCAGAGGCAAGGTTTTATCAGCATAAAGAATCTAGAAACTGACTAGTCCTCTGATTAAAATTTGGTTTTATTAATATTTTAATATGAAGTCATATTGAAGTAATTTAAAAGTTGATATTAATTTCATTTTTGAGAGGAAAATGTCTGAAGTTGATCTATAAAATGTTTCTTTAAATATATATAATTAATGAATATTTTCAGATAACAACGCCTAAGGATCCAAATGTGGTAGGAACTTCATATGATGAGCATCTATCTTCTAGAAGCTTTGAAAGAGCAGTATTTCCCTCAAAGTGCATTTTATGGTTACAAAATCTTGAAGAAGTGGAACTAAAATTATGCGATGGCATTGTAGATCTGTTATTTGATCTGAAAGGCCATATGGTTACGGATGGGCCAGCATTTTCTCATTTACGAAAATTGGAGATTTCATTCGTTATGGATGGGCCAGCATGTTCACACCTGTGGAAGAACATTCCGCGTGGATTCCAGGGCTTCCAAAACTTAAGATATTTAATAATAGAGGGTTGTGATCTCCAATATGTGTTCCCACATTCAATTGCCAGGCTACTTGTGAATCTTGAAGAGCTCAACATAGAAAATTGCTGGAAAATGGAAACTATAGTTAGATCCACATATGAAAATGAAAAAAAGGATCAGACGGGCATGACTTTGTTTCCCAAACTAAATAGTTTTGGTCTACGCAGGCTTCCAAGTCTTGAGAGTCTTTGTCCTAATGCTTCTACTTCTTTATGGTCAGCCACCAAAGTTATGTCTGTGGAAGGATGCGACAAACTGAAGACATTGGCTTCAGTAATTCCACAAATAAAAAAGTTGGAGAAAGATTCAACAGCTCATCACGAAGACGAAGACGAAGGTATTTCATCAGGATCTTGTGGATGTACACCTTATTCATGTGGCCCAATGACCAAACCTACTTCAAGAACAAATATTGTTCAAATATTGCCACGTCCAGTCAATCAGGAGGTAAGGATTTCAATTTATTTCTAGGGCTTGTCCAATATAGGTCCCTACAATTTCCATTTCCTAGACATATATCCATCATTCTATAAATGTATGTGTAAAACCCAATTTCAAACTTAAATGACCATTAGGATATAAGAGGTCATAGTATTCCTATGTTTTTACATCATTACCATTAGACTTCATATTTTATTTATAATTTATTCCAAGCATTTCATTAACTGCCATAATTGTAATTAAAACTCCCTATTAATAGCATATCAATCACCCCATCTCTTTTGGTTGTCATTCCCTCTAACATATCGCCCCCTAAAATTGCAAAAAAAAAAAAAAAAAAAGAAAATTACATATCCAATAATGTACATATGAAAAATATAAATATAAATATATACGTATAAAAATATAGTTATATTATTTACCAAAAAAATTTAAAAAAAACTAGGTCAATTACTTTGTAATTGAAATTTTCGTACATTTTTCATAAATTAAAAATAGGTACACAATAATTTATAGAAAATAGGTACGTTGTATAATTGAAATTTATGCACATTTTTTATAAATTAAAAATAGGTACGTTATTTAGAAGAAAAAAATAAGTTCATTATACTAGGTAAATTGTTTTACTAGGTATACATTATTAGAGAAAAAAATAGGTACATTATTTAGAGAAAAAAATAGGTACATTATTTAGAGAAAAAATAGGTTCATTTAAAAAAAATGTTTTTAAAAAAAAACAATAAATAGATTATCAAATTATTTTTTAACATAAAAGAGATTACTAGTCATATAATTCATAAAAGGAAAACAACATAATTTTTTTATTAAATAAACCAAAATGATAATTACCTATAGATTACTAATACATTAATGTTAAATTTAATATTTAATTTCAAATAAGTTTCTAAATTAATTCCTACATCCATTACAACCATTTGAAGATCTTTCCAAATTCAATGTGCGTCATTAGTTACACCCCCCCAATACACATTAACTTATAAATAAGGGTAGTTTTGGAATCCGAAAAATACAATTAATCAGATTTTAAGTTGAGAATTTTAAATAGAAAAATAAAGGGAAGGGTTGTAGGTGTTTTAAAATGAATTTTATGGGTCTAAGCTCAATTTACTATTATTTTATTTCTATGAACCTCTACCCTCGAGCTACAATTGAGAATGACAATGACTTTCCATATTGAAATTATATAAATTATAAACAATTGCTCAATTGATGTTTGATTTTCTAGGTTGCACTTGCACCAACAAATCTTGATCAAGACTCAAATGATTACGATAATCTAGAACGTCTTTATGTACTATCTTGTATGTCACTGGAAGTTGTTTTCCAACTCAAGGGACCAAATGCTGTGGAAAGCCACAATGTTCAAGCATTCAATAAGTTGTGTTACTTGTCGTTAAACAAATTGCCAAGTTTAATGCACGTATGGGAAACGGGTAGTTCACAACATATCACAGGCTTCGGAAACTTGACATTCTTAAGTGTCTCCCACTGTCGCAGTTTGCGATATTTGTTCTTGTCAACTGTAGCCAAGCTCCTTGTCAGTTTAAAGGACTTAAAAGTTGGGAATTGTAAGAAGATTGAACAAGTTATTGCAAAAGCAGACACTGAAAGTGCTGATCAGGAAATTACATTTCCTCGACTGAATTCCATTACTCTTGAAGATCTACCAAACCTCATTTGTTTCTCTACTGAAGCTTATACTTTGAAGTTACCATCTTTGATGGAATTGAAGGTTATAAGATGTCCAGATTTAAGAACATTTGCTTCGAAGGTTGTCAACACACATTCTGTGATTCAAGTGTACACAGAGTTGGGAAAGTCTGAGTGGATGGGGGACCTCAATAGCACTATAGGGGAACATTCACGAAAAATGGTATGCTCCTGAATGTTTACTGGTGTTTAGTCAATAATATAACAATAAAAGTGTTTCTTTTTCAAACCTGATTGCATCTCAATAATACACATTCTTTTCCTTTGAATACAGGGAAACACAGAGAATTGCAGAGGTGAGTATATATATGTTGCCATCTCCAACTTCTATATTAAGGAAACACTGATATTATGCCATATTAAGGAAAGAATTAAATTGAGTTAGCAAGATCAAATTACGGTTCTGATGATATAAACAAACAAAACAAATTAGGTTTGAGATTGTTTAAGCTTCGATTTGACAATAAATTATAATGCATTTCATGTGTGTTTGAGGTTTTTTTTAATTCAAGTGTTCTGTCATTGCAATATAGTAGACGAAAACAAAACAAACAACCTAATTTTGATGTGGTATCTCGTTAGAACATCTCCAATGGGCTCCTAGCTAAATGAGATTCTAAGTTAAAATTTAGAGTGAATGTCAGGAACCCAACTCCAAATATGCTCCTGTCTTGATTATTAAAATAAGGAGACCCCTGGTTGCTCTAAAATATGAGAGAGAAATGTACCCTTATATTTGTACATCGTTCTCTTCACCCCCTCTCTCTTGTTGAACAAAATACTTCTTCTTGCAAGCCAAATCACACAAAGGAAATCATTAAGACGGGGTTTCTAGATGGCTAGGATTTACGTTAACTGGGTTTCTGATAGGTTTCTTTAATGTATTTTGCATCTCCATATGATGATATATAGGAATTGTTTTTAGTGATATGATCATGTTTTGGTATTGTTAAATTATACCGATAGGAATGGTTAGCATGGTCACATTCTTTATGGATTTGTGGGACTAATATTGATGATAGCATAATTCAATTTTTCCTAGCTGGTTTCTGATCTAAGTATCTCAAAATATGCAGTTTCTTCAGCCAAAAAAAAGGCCTAGTCAGAGTATTTAGAGCCTTCTAAAATTTGAATTTTGTAGATTTGTCTAGAGATTTCTGAATGTTGTAGCTTTTTGCATCATTATCAAAAACACTCCGATGCCTAGGCAGAGTATTTAGTCCCAACTTTCATTGTGTTTATTCGATTTAGTACAAGCTGATGAGTATTATTTTTCTAGTTTAATATTGTTTCCCTCTTTTCAGCATTGATGAGGAGGTTTGAGTTCTGTTCTGAAGAATTTTATGAGGATGTGCATACAGACTCTACAGAGTGAGTTCTTGAAGTTTGGAAAAGCAAGTTGCAATTTCACATCTCTAACCTCATCAATTCTTGAGAAACAATCCCATTTCAATTCCAAGTGTTTAAGTGTATTATAATTCATGTACTGGATTTCATTTGTACATCATTCAAATGTTTGAGCAGATCTGATGGTTAAAGCATAAGTTCATGTATTTTTTAGAGTTATCAAGGATTGATGTTAAATTCTCCCTTCAAATAAATAGTTCTTGAAGATCCAGCATTCTGCTGGAGTAAAAACAGGTCAAAATGGAGGAAAAACTGGTACACCAGCATTCCGCTGCAAGAAATGCCGAAGAATTGTTGCATTGCAGGACTATGTTGTGGATCACATTCCAGGCGAGGGTGGGAAATCGTTTGAGTGGCAAAAGCGAAAAAGTAGCATAAACTCATATGTTTATAGGACTGCATAAAACCAATTAATTTGAAAGGATTGCAACTTTACAGGGGGGAGGGAAGAAGAATGACAATAAGCATAAAATGAGGATCCATATCCTTACTAATTCATTGTATTGTGGATCCATATCCTTGTAAAATGTGGATTTATAACATTATGGATTGGATGAACCTTAACTTTCTAATGCCTGTCCATAAAGTGTAACTCGTGACCCAAATCTTGTAATGTACATGTTTATAGATTCTCTTTACAACGTTATGATACCCTCATATCCCAATTTTGTAAAATCAGCCCTTAATTTTGTAAACCCTCATCTTTACTAAAATAAGGACCTAATTTACATCTTCAAGGTCGCAATTACCAATTTTTTGTAATGTGGATCCATATTCTTGTAAAATGAGGATTTACAACATTATGGATTAGGTGGACCCTAATGTTGTAATCCTGGTTCAAAAACTTGTAAATCGCTACCCAAATCTTGTAACTTATAAGTTTTGGAATTCTCTTATAATGTTATGGTACCATCATATCCAAACTATTGTAATACTGGTCCGTAATCTTGTAAACCCTCATGTTTACTAGAATAAGGACCCCATTTTACATCCCTAAGGTCCACACTTACTAATTCCTTGTAATGTTGATCTATGTCCTTATAAAATGGGAATTTACATGGGAAGCTAGGGGATTGGTAACTTTCTTCTCCTTCATTACCTCATTTAGTACTTTATTATGTTACAATACATATATCAAATTTTGAGTATTTTGGTTGAAGTTACACATATTATATGTAAATACTAGATTTATGAGTGGATATTGTTATTTAATAGTTTTTTATAAATGGGAAGAGGAAACCTATATAACAAGGATATGAACCAAAAATCAAAGGAGGATCATAAGGGAAATTCTTGTGAGAACATGAATATGAGGATGACAATATATTAATTTATTTGTTTAGGCATAGAAATAAGTTCGTAAAAGCATATTTTGAATATGATACGAGTCATATTCAAGAAATAATAAATAGTTTTAGTTTTAAGACATTTGTCTCAAATTATTTTAGAATTAGCTTGAATTCTAAAATTTCGTACATGAGAAGCGAATGAGAGGGTAACTCAATCACTTTCTTCACCTACCTCAATTAGTATTTTGTTATGTTACATACTTATATAAATTTCGAGTATTTTAGTTGAAATTGTATATATTATATGTAAATATCATATTTATGTATTATATATTGATTAAAAGTGCAATATATATTATTTAAGTATTATATTATTACATATTCTTATTTAACATTTTTTTATTAATCGGAATGTGAACGAATTATATCACAAGAAGGTGTGAACAAATCATTGCTTGTTTTAAGTATCCCAAGTCTTCGTATAATAACTACATGTTGCTGTTATATTTCTGGAATCCAAATAGCTGCTTTTGACACTCCAAAATTCTCCTCCCACACTACTTTACTCTCTCACAAGATGAGTGCCAAACTCATAGGGTCCTCTTGAGTGAGAGAGTAGAGGAATGTGGAAGGTGATAGTTGGAGTGCCAAAATCATCACCCTTTGAAATATATAAATTCCTGAGAAATTGAATTGAAGAAAAAGCAGAGTGGGTTACAAATGCTTAACTGCTTTAGTCTTTATCTTCCTCTTTTGCAATCCTACAGATGCACTACCACAATGATGGTTTGTTTGCCCCAATGATGGTTTAAACAAATGAAGTACTACCACATCAGTTTGTATATGAGTTGGTGTGCCTAGGATTATATGTAAAATTCATTGATAGGAAGGTATTAAGGAGCCATTGCTTACCAAATTGGTTGTATATCATTGAAGTAGGATGTGAGTGTTTGTGCCTAATAAATCACGTGACAACAGGGCCCCATGCTTCATTTAATGAAGCAAGGCCTCTGTTTCTTGCAGCAAACCCACTGACCACGAATAAACATTTAATGCACGAGGGAAGGTGGGAAGTGACTGGAGTCAGGATTTGGCGACAGGGATCAGAGTGATTAGACGCCAACATTCTCACAAAGCTCTTTGCAGCTTGAGAAATTAGGTGACCAGCCATCAGAACAATGAATGCGTCTCCACAGCCAGAAGTGCAGAACCCACGATCAGGGCGGCGGCCGAGATTCCCCGGGATTCATGGGGTCACACCACCATACTTCACGATCCCAAATGTCGATTGGACTACCCACTTGCGCTAATCAGGCTCCACCATGCAGATTTTCAGCCTCGATTACTCCTCCAGGAACTCTTCCTATAAATACAAGTCTCTAGACCACATTCAAAGGGTTCAAACACCAAACCAAAGCCTCCCACGGAGCAACTTATATTTTCCTGTAATGCACTTTCAATATTTTACTTGCTTTCCTAGGAGTAGTGTTAGTTTGTAAGGAAAATCCATTCATCAATATATCAAACGACCCTTGACTTTCAAGGCGCCGGAGCACCATCTTTGTTGTCCCCTCACTCACCCCATATATCATACGACCGCCGCTCACTGAGCAGCGCGCCGGAGCACCGCCCTAAACCCACCATCAACACCACCACTAAACGGCCTTGTAGCTCAGGCCGTGAACCTGACAGCTGAGATTAGTTCCTCTCTTGGCCACAATCGTTTGATTAAAAGTCAAGTCCAAACAGGCGCACCATTTAACCACTTCCATCCAAACCACATCTCGATGCACGGTAGACCATGTTGGCACGCCCGCGCACAACCGCACCGCACCCAAAAGCAGGAAGCCGCGTGTCAACGCATATCCCCTCGGCAGACACTTTTGGCACGCCCGGTGGGACACTCGTCAAAAACTTATGGTGGAAACTAGGGCACAGGCAAAGCTCAAAAACAAAGCAGTCGAAATGACTTCTGAGTCTCCTGAGTCCACCCCGCCAATCACTATTACCGAGATCGAACATTCGGTTGGGATCTCGGCTAGGGTTCCAGTAACAACGGATCGCACGGCCAAGTCCATACAGGAACAGGCAGTGGTAGAAGAGCTTATGTCCAGGCAGGCCTGCAGGATAGAAACGTCTTTCATGGCCGCAATGGACAAATTCTCCTCAGAACTGCGGATGCTTTTTCAGGAGAGGATGCTGGCAACCTCGCCCGCAACATCTCCTAGAACCAGACAGAGAAGCCGAGAGCACGAAAAGGTCGAGCCTTGCGGCGGAAGCAGTAGCCTCGACGTCTCTGGCCGCACCAAAGTGTCAGGTTACGGCCAGCATTCTTTGCCACCGACTAATAGCTGGGGGCAACCCCAGCCCGCAAGGGCAAGTCCCGGACCAACCCATCCGGTAGGGACAGCACGCGGCCCACTCCACGCTTTAGCTAAAGCATTAGGGCGGAGTAGTCCTGTATTGTCTACGGTCCAGCATCTCGGCCCAATCCATACTTTGGCCGACCAGGCGCAGTCCGGCCAAAACAACGTGATCGAAGCGTCACCACAACAATGCGGTCAGAAGGGCTTGACCGCTGCACTACCAGTACAAATACACGATCCGGCCATTCCAACGACAACGCAGACGCACCTAGGTTCCCGTTAGGATGCAGTTCAACAAAACCAGATGGTCATAACTCGATGGCCGGCGAACCGAGTGTATCTCGGTCAGACCCACAACGTCCATTTGAAACCACCCGGCTCGGTTGTAGTGATCGAGCCCTGTGCTGGAATGACCCAGCAGAAAAGGCCGCGAAACGATGCGCAGCAGGGCAGGCCTTTTCGAGGGTTTCAATCCGAAGACGCCCGGTCCATCATAAAAGGCGTTTCAACACAGGGGGCACCGGGGTGCACGAAGCCATACCTATCGAGCAAGCCCATGATTTGGTGCAACTTATTTACTAAAGTTTTTTTCGCACGCCGCATCCCAAAAAGCTCGGCCGTGGGCACAACTCCTTATGTCTTGGCCAACGGCCATGACCCTGGTAGAACATTAAAGCAGAAGGTTCGATTTCTTCAAGTTATCAGGCAGCATGGCCGAGAGAAGAAAGATTACTCGTAGGTGATGCCCATAAATTCAGAAAAGTCAAAATAGTCGAGACTCGACGCCTACAACTCGGCGCAAGTTCAGAAGAAAATAGCGCCGAAGACCTACGACAAAAAGGTCAAGAAAAAGAAAAGAGGAAAGTAGGCAGACGCGCTAAACAAAAGGCACGGCCATCGTATAGAAAAGGAAAGTATACATTTAGTCGTTCAGAGAAAAAAGGTCCTTGCCTTATATTTCGATAAAAAGGGTCATTACTTACAAAAAAAAAAAGAAAAAAAAAGAACGGCCAGTCACGGCCGAAACAAACATATACATATAGTTGCCTGTGGTCGTAAACAAAAAGGAAAAAATACATATGTAAATAAAATAAATGTATGTTTGTGGTTATTTATTACAGCCCAAAAATAAAAAAAGGAGAGGTCGCTTGCCGCCCGCCTAGACTCCTTTGCTGAACATCGCCCAGATTAGGCAGGTGATCCTTCTCCAAGCAATATCCCCGCTGTCTATGTCCGCCTGCCATCTCGCCCGGATCAGCTTCCGCTCAGCCAGGGCCTTCTTCGTCTCAGTCGCTGCTTTGAGGATTCGCTTGGCCGAGGATTTCAGCTCGTTCCCAGTTGCGATCGCGCCATCTCGGCGCTGGAGTATGAGATCTCGGCGGGCCTGGAGCTCGGCAATCTGGGCCTCAACCTGTGCAAGCTCTTTGTAGCTTGAGAGATTAGGTGACCAGCCACCAGAGCAATAAATGCGTCTCCACGGCCAGAGGCGCAGAACCCACGATCAGGGCGGCGGCCGAGATTCACTGGGATTTATGGGGTCACACCACCTTACTTCACGATCCCAAATGTCGATTTGACTACCCACTTGCGCTAATCAGGCTCCACCATGCAGATTTTCAGCCTCGATTACCCCTCCAGGAACTCTGCCTATAAATACAAGACTCATGACCACTTTCAAAGGGTTCAAACACCAAACAAAAGCCTCCCACGAAGCAACTTATATTTTCCTGTAATGCACTTTCAATATCTTTACTTGCTTTTCTAGGAGTAGTGTTAGTTTGTAAGGAAAATCCATTCATCAATATATCATACGACCCTTGATTTTCAAGGTGCCGGAGCACCACCTCTGTTATTCGCTCACTCACCCCATATATCATACGACCGCCGCTCATTGAGTAGCGCGCCGGAGCACCGCCCTAAAACCCACCAAACACCACCACTCAACGGCCTTGTAGTTCAGGCCGTGAACCTTACAGCCGAGACTAGTTCCTCTCTCGGCTACAATCGTTTGATTAGAAGATGAGTTCAGACAGGCGCACCATCGAAACACTTTCACCCATTTCAAACACCTCGACGCACGATAGACCGTGCTGGCGCGCCCGCGCACAAACGCACCCGTCCAAAAGCAGGAAATCGCGTGTTAACGCATATCCCCTCGGCCCGGAACTCCAGGCCGTGAGATTTGCGCGGCAGACACTTTTGGCACGCCCGGTGGGACTCTTGTCAAGAACTTGTGATGGAAACCAGCGTTCCAATTACGACGGACCTCATGGCCGGGTCCATACAGAAACAAGCAGTGATGGAAGAACAGATGTCCAGGCAGGCCTACAGGATAGAGACATCCTTCATGGCCACAATGGACATATTCTCCTCCGAGTTGCGAACACTTTTCCAAGAAGAGATGCCGATAGCCTCGCCCGCAGCGTCTCCCAAAGCTGGACAAAGAAGCCGAGAGCACGAAAGGGTCGAACCTGGCGACAAAAACATCAGCCTCGGCATCTCTGACCGTACCGAAGCGTTAGGTTGCGGCCAGCGCTCTCTACTACTGGCCAATGGCTGGGGGCAGTGCTAGCCCACGAGGACGGATTCTAGACTAACCCATACAGTGAAAACAACGCGCGGCCCGCTCCACGCCTTAGCTAAAGCGTTAGGACGGGGCAGACCTGCGGTATCCACGGTCCAAAGTCTCAGCCCGACCCATATTTTGGCCGACCAAGCACGATCCGGCCAAAATAACATGGCCGAAGCATTACCACAACAAAACGATCAAAAAGGGACGACGGCTGCACCGCCGGTACAAATACACGACAAAGAGGCCGAGCCCTTTGCTCAAACAGTCCAGTAGGAGTGGTCGCGAAACGTTGCGCAGCAAAATAGGCCGATTCAAGAGTTACAGTTCGAAGACATCCGGCCCATCTCGAAAGACGGTTTCATACAGGGGGAGCTGGGGGCACCAAGTTACACAAAGCCGTGCCTACCAAGGGAACCGAGAGTTCAGCTCCATTTGTTTCCTAAGGCCTTTTGGGCCCACCGCGCCTCAAAAAGCTCGGCCGCGGACGCATCCCCTTGTGGTTTGACCGACGGCCATGACACTAAGAAACTATTAGGGCAGAAGTTTCGATCTCTTCAAGTCAACGGGCAACGTTGCCGAGAGAAGAAGGATTACTCACAAATAATGGCCAAAAGTTCAAAAAATCCAAAACAGCTGAAACTCGACAGTCATGGCTCGGCGAAAGTCCAAAAGAAGATGGCGCCGAGGACCTACGACAAGAAAGTCAAAAAAAAGAAAAGAGGAAGTATACATAGCCCTTCAAGAAAAGAAGGCCCTTGCCTTGCATATAGATAAAAAGGGTCATTATTTACACAAAAGAGGAAATATGTGTAGATAAATTTAACGGCTGCTCTTCGCCTGCCTAGGCCCCCTTGCTGAACATTCCCCAGATCAGGCAGGTGATCCTCCTCCAAGCGATGTCCCCGCCGTCAATATCCGCTTGCCATCTCGCCCGGATCAGTTTACGCTCGGCCAGGGCCTTCTTCGTCTTGGTCGTGGCTTTGAGGATCTGTTTGGCTGAGGATTTCAGTTCACGCCCGGTCACGATCGCACCATCTCGGCGCTGGAGTATGAGAGCTCGACGGGCCTGGAGCTTGGCAATGCCTCAACCTGTGCAAGCTCTTCATTCTCTCGTTGAACAACGAGGTCATTTTCTTTCAATCGGGCCATTGCAGGTTGGACTTTTTCATTGATCTCCACCAGATCTTGTTCGAGCGAGCTTCCCTCGGCCATCCTCGTCACGGCTTCAGCGTACCGGCCAATCATCTCCTCGCCTTCGGCCAGACGGGCTTGCAATTCATCCAGCTGAGCCGAGTCCAGCAGACCGATCGCCATAGCCGTATCCAGGCAGGACCTGAACTCCATGAGCGCCCCAGTAGCGGTCATCTGTTGAACTCCGAGAAGAAGGAACTCCCGGAGCCGTTCAATAACGGTCTTGGAATCCTCGTCCAGGGGAGCCGAGGCCGAACTACCTCCTTCCTCATGAAGGCTGGCGTACAACTCATCAAGATCGTCAGAGGAGGTGGCCTCCTGAGCATGAGGAAAAGTTTGGGTGAGAAACAATTAGCTAAGGGCACAAAGGAGAAAACGGAATACTCACGGCCAACGAGAGATCATTTCTAACCTCCGAAGTAGTCCGCAGGAGGCTCGGCACACTCACGACCGTGGCCCCAGTTACCACCGGCTCGGCAACGACGATCGAATCCTGAGAGGACGGCGCAGGGGGCATGGTCATAGCAACCGTGGCGGGTGGCAACGACGGCTGGGGAGGCTGAAAATAAAAATTCGGTCAAGAGTACGATGCAGGTTTGAAAAGGAGAACAAAGCTAAAGTGTAGAAGGGTGAATTCTTACCAAGCGGAAGGAAATGCCACTTGGGCGACGAGGAACGGATTGCGACGGTTCAGCAGGCACGTCTACTGTGGCCTCCTCGGCAATCTCTTCGGTGGCCTCCTCGGCAGCCTCTTCGGGGGCTTCCTCGGCAGTCTCTTCGGGCACTTCCTCGGTGGCCTCCTCGGCGCCCTGATCAACGGTCTCCTCGACGATCTCCTCTGCCACCACCTCATCAGCGGCTGCCTCTTTAATCACCGTCTCGGCCGCGGCTTCCTCTTCAACCACCATCTCGGTGGCTGCCGTTTCCTCTATGTGCGGCACTTCGGCCGCAGCTTCCTCCTCGATTGTTACCACGTCCTGAAAAACAACCAGGTTGTCATAGTACACAAAAAGGGGATGGGGTGACGTCAAAAATAGAGAAAGGAAAGAGGAGACCAAGGAGAGACACTTACGGCCACGGGGGGGGGGGGGGGGGGCTTCCCTCATGATTACAGGAGGGGTTTCCTCCTCACTTCCACCCTCCGAGGAGGTGAAGAGGGTCCTCTTCCTCGGTCCCTCCACCGTCGCCATCTCTACCACGGCGACTTTGGCCGGCGCGGCCTCAACTGTTGCGACCTCGGTACTTGGTGCTTATCGGCCCCTCTTACGACTCTGGGCTGTATATGCAAAGGAGAAGAGAGAAATTAGGCAACCATGGACCAAGTAGCTTTGAGAAGCCGCCAAAGAATAAAGATAGAAAAATTAATTGAGCAGGACTTACCAGGGGCAGCAGTTGGGCGAGCCGGCTGAGAGGACGTCACGGTCCTGTGCGCCAGCGTTTTTCGCACCCCTACCACAGGCGTCGCCCTGGGAGTTGGGGCCGCGGTCGAGGCTGGGGCCGCCGGTGAAGCTGCGGACATGGCTCCAGCCGAAGAAGGGGCTGCTACCTTATGAACGGCCACGGCCGAGGTACTTGGTCGAGGGGGCCCGGCTGATACCTTCTTTATTTTGGTACCCTTGGGGGTAAGGGGGTCCCAATCTGCATTCTTCAGGGTAGCCCTCGCGGCCTCCTCAATTGGCCGGATAAATCTGGCCGAGATGCACTCCTCGTACCAGACCCTCCCATCCTCGTCATACGCATTGCAGCGCCTCCAGGGCGTCAGATTCAGGAAGGTCATCCCCTGTTGAAGTTGGAAGGTGATGTTAGCCACGCCGTGCTGTTGAGAGACATCGGCCCTCCAGGACGAGAGTCGGTTGGTTGACAGAGGAGAAGTAGGGCCGTCTGGATCAGACCGAACTGTCGCGCCACGAAGTTTGGCAGGTAAACCTCGGCCCCGGCCTTGGACATGCCGCAGTGAAGGTCGCGCGAAACCAGGAAGGAGCCCCAGATCTCCTTCAGATCATTCTCGGTCTCAACATCAGGGACGACAGAGAGGTCGTGCGTCAGGAATAGTGGGAACGGCCGAGCTAGCCAGACTCGGAACTGTGTACCAGTTCTCTCGGCCAAGCTATAAAAGAATTTATAACAGAGGGCCGAGGTGTTGTGCTTCTTAGGGGCGCGGGCAAATGCATTGGCCAGCGGCTTGGCGTCGCTGATATTGGCCGTCGCCCTCAGCTCGGGGAAGTAGGCCTGCAGCCAGAACTGGAAAGCCCACAGCGGACCGCCGTGCTTCGGCTTCATTCCATCAGTGACGATGTCATGAAGCGTGCGGTAAAGTTGGTCGAGAAGGTAGGGGCCGAGCGCTAGCCTGCCACCCTGTGCAAGATAATCGGCCACATCAGCAAACTCCACGGTGACCTTGTTCGCCTGAGTGCAGAAGACGAACTTGCACAGCCAGTACAGCAAAAATGTGGCATGCTCAATTTCGCCGGGAGGGGCGATGGCGTCGTCTTCGGTGCTGTCCTCCACGCCGAAGTTGCTGTAGAAGCTGGAGTAGTTGAGCATGTTCTTCGCCTTGTTCCCGCTGACTCTCGTGAGAGGAGAAAGGCCGAACAGGGCAGCCATGTCTAGCACGGTCGACGTCATCATGCCGAACCGGAAGTTCATGGTATTGGTGGCCGAAGACCAAAAGCACAAGGCCGCGGCCAAGAGCGACCGATCCATGACGAGCGGCTGCTCAAACAGTTTGATCAAGTGATAGATGCCTTGATCCTTCCACTGTTGGCCGAAGAAGTGCTCCATCCTCGACAGCCATTTCTCCCAATCAGGAGTCACCTTGGGCCATTGTTGTTGCGGCCTGATAACGTTCCAATCTTGGAAATCCCCCCCATCGAAGGCCGATTGGTCTACTAGGTCGTTCTTCAGGAGGGCCACGAGCCTCTCTGGCATTCCGCCCTCAATGGAGGGGCCGAGGACACAGGTATCGGTAGGGACACCATCATCATCGGCCCAGGGTGTAAGTATGTTCGGAAGGATCGAGCCCTGGATGTCTCGGCAAATGGCCTCGAACTCAGTCTGAAAGGCTTGAGACCGGACTTCGACAGAGGTGGAGGTACTGGAGGCCATCAGAACAGGTTTAAGGTGAGTGTTTAGGGGTGAGAGGCGGAAAAGACAAGGGACGTGAAGAGCGCTGAAGGAAAATCCAGAAAGAGGTGAAGGTTTGCGGGTTTTCTGAAAGACCAGAAAACTCAGGAATGGGAGAGAATCGTGATTTTTTAGACAAGGTTTTCTGGTAAGTTTGAGGGCTTGGAGTGAGGAGTTTTTGACGAAGCTTGGGCGTCTGAGAAATCTGAAAGCGTAAGGAGAAAGCAAGAGGGTTCGGGTTTTTATATTGGCGCTAGAATTCGAAACGAAAGGATATGTCTCTCAAGAGAGACGTAACGTCCTGTCAGCACACTCAACAGGCACGATGACGTGTCGAAAGCCCAGAGGCCGTCGTTTCCTCTGACAAAACGAAGCGACACCCTGGGCAATAATGACCTGCACGACGTGCTTGAGGCATTAAATGCGCCGATTGACTTGCGCATTTAATGCCCCAGTTGTTAGTCACTTCGAAATGCTAAGGGTCCATCCCTTGGAATCCATTCGGCCCCTATTCACGCTGAGGCCGAAGAATCCAGGGATGTGGGGGCAATGTTTGTGCCTAATCAGTCACGGCCATGAATTGGCCGAGGAAACCCCTCTTCTCGGCCTCAAAGTTAAAGCGCAGCGTTTTGTCAGGGTGCTTGTCCTTCCGGAGAAACAAGAGAAAAATTGCTAAGGCACAATCATCTCGACCTCGATTAAAGGCCGAGGCCGAGATAGAGCAAAGAAATCGCCAAAGGCATTAAAGTCAGACCACCACGTGATGGCAGGGTCCCATGCTTCATTTAATGAAGTAGTGCCTGCTTAAATGCAGCAAACCCACTGGCCAAGAATAAGCATTTAATGCACGAGGGAAGGTGGGAAGTGATTGGAGTCAGGATTTGGTGACAGGGATCAGAGTGATTAGAAGCCAACATTCTCACAAAGCTCTTTGCAGCTTGAGAGATTAGGTGACCAGCCACCAGAGCAATAAATGAGTCTCCACGGCCAGAAGCGCAGAACCCACAATCAGGGCGGCGGTCGAGATTCACCAGGATTTATGGGGTCACATCACCTTACTTCACGATCCCAAATGTCGATTTGACTACCCACTTGCGCTAATCAAGCTCCTCCATGCAGATTTTCAACCGCGATTACCCCTCCAGGAACTCTGCCTATAAATACAAGACTCAAGACCACTTTCAAAGGGTTCAAACACCAAACAAAAGCCTCCCACGGAGAAACTTATATTTTCCTGTAATGCACTTTCAATATCTTTACTTGCTTTTCTAGGAGTAGTGTTAGTTTGTAAGGAAAATCCATTCATCAATATATCATACGACCCTTGATTTTCAAGGCGCCGGAGCACCACCTCTGTTATTCGCTCACTCACCCCATATATCATACGACCGTCGCTCATTCAGTAGCGCGCCGGAGCACCGCCCTAAAACCCACCAAACACCACCACTCAACGACCTTGTAGTTCAGGCCTTGAACCTTACAGCCGAGACTAGTTCCTCAACCGCCGCCTCTGCAGCTCCCACCTCCTCAACTGCCGCCACTGCAGCTCCCACCTCCTCAACCATCATCTGGGCGGCCGTTTCCTCTACAGGCGGCACCTCGACCGCAGTTTCCTCCTCGACCGTTACCACGTCCTGAGGAAGGAACCAGATTACCAAAATGCATAAAAGGGGGAATAGGATGACCTAGAAAATGAAGGAAGGAAAAAGAGGCCAGGGAGAAATACTCACGGCCACAGGAGGAGCTTCGCTCACGATCACAAGAGGGACTTCCTCTTCACCTCCGCCCTCCGAGAAAGCAAAGAGGGTCCTTTTTCTCAGCCGCTCCACCGTCGCAGTCTCGAGCACGGTGCTTCTGGCCGGTGCGGCCTCAGTACTTGGCGCCTCTCGGCTCATCTTGCGACCCGGGGCTGTACATACGAAGAGAAGTAAAAGAGAGGTGAGGTGACCGAGGACGGCACGGTCGAAGCCATGACAGGGAGGACAGCAAAGAATAAATGATAAAAAAAGTAAAATGAGCAAAGCTTACCAGCGGCAGTGGTCGGTCGAGCCGACAGGGAGGACGGCACGGTCCTGTGCGCCAGCGTCTTTCGCGCCCCACCACAGGCGCCGCCCTGGGAGCCAGGGCCGCAGTCAGGGTTGGGGCCGCAGTCGAAGCCACGACCGTTGCTCCAGCCGAGGGAGGGGCCGTCACCCGAGGGAGGGGTACTTGGTCGAGGAGGCCCGGCTGATACCTTCTTCACTTTGGTGCCCTTGTGGGTAAGAGGGTCCCAATCAACATTTTTCAGGGCTACCCTCGCGGCCTCTTCAACAGGCCGAATAAATCTGGCCGAAATGCACTCCTCATACCAGACTCTTCCATCCTCGTCATACGCATTACGATGCAACCAGGGCGTCAGAGTCAGGAAGGTCATTCCCCTTTGGAGCTGGAAGGTTATGCCAGCTACGCCATGCTGCTGGGAGACATCGGCCTCTAGGAGGAGAGCCGGTTGGTTGACAGAGGAGGGAGTGGGGCCGTCTGGATTAGGCCGAACTGCCGCGCCACGAAGTTTGGCAGATAAACCTCGGCCCTGGCCTTGGACAAGCCGCAATGAAGGTCGCGCGAGACCAGGAAGGAGCCCTAGATCTCCTTCAGATCGTTCTCCGTCTCAACATCAGGAATGACGGAGAGGTCGTGGGTTAGGAACAGGGGGAACGGCCGAGTAAGGCAGACGCGGAACTGCGTGCTAGTTCTCTCGGTCAGGCCATAGAAAAATTTGTAGAAAAATTTGTTGCTGTAGAAGCTGGAGTAGTTGAGCATGTTCTTCGCCTTGTTTCCGGCGAGTCTCGTAAGAGTGGGCCACGTGGTTTTGAAGCTCCCTTCCGCCTCGGGAGCAACGAGGGCGGCGTTTACTTCCACGCCGAGAGGGGACAGGCCAAATAGGGCGGCCATGTCTAGAACGGTCGGCGTCTTCATGCCGAACCGAAAGTTCATGGTGTTGGTGGCCGACAACCAAAAGCACAAGGTAGCGGCCAGGAGCGACCGATCCATAACGAGCGGCCGGTCGAACAGCTTGATCAAGTGATAGATGCCTTGATCTTTCCATTGTTGGCCGAAGAAGTGCTCCATCCTCGGCAGCCACTTTTCCCAGTCCGGGGTCACAGTTGGCCATTGCTGCTGCGGCCTAACAGCGTTACAGCTGAGACTATTTCCTCTCTCGGCTACAATCGTTTGATTAGAAGACGAGTTCAGACAGGCGCACCATCTAAACACTTTCACCCACTTCAAACACCTCGACGCACGGTAGATCGTGCTGGCACGCCCGCGCACAAACGCACCTCGTCTAAAAGCAGGAAACCGCGTGTTAACGCATATCCCCTCGGCCCGGAACTCCAGGCCGTGAGATTTGCGCGGCAGACAGAAATGCATTGCATAATGGATTTAACTTATTTAAGTTGATTATACAGTGAGCTGGCAAACACTGTAAATGTAGAAAATATGTAGTAATTAATGAAAAAAGATTAAACACACCATAATCATTTATAAATAATGATTTACTACAATATTTTACACTTTATACATTGCATGGTAAGATACATGAGTGACTTAGTACCACATAGAGTTCCTATGAGGTTCAAATTTTTTCACTATCTTCATCATCTCTATGTGTAGAGTAAGTGTATTATAAAGAGTAGTCATCAAATGATAAATCCCCAAAATAGTTTTGCATGTAATTGTTAACATGCCACCCATGTAAATATAAATATTTTAGCATATTGTTACAAAAACATAAGTGATATGGTGTTTAAGGTGTTGGAGGAGTAAAATGGGAGGGATTCAAATCCCCTTTGTGTTTTTTTTCTCCTTTTTTGCCCTTTTATTTCTTCTTTTTTCTTATTTCTTTTTTTTTCCCTTTACATCGATATTTTTGATATTTTCGATATTTTAGCGATATTACACCGATATTTTAACAAAATATTGCTAAAGTGTGAGCAAAATTATCGACATCGATATTTCCCGATATTATCGTCGATATTGTCGATATTTATACAATATGTACATGGATATGTTCCAAAATATCCGTGATTCGAAACAATCGAAATATCCTCGATATTTCGTCGATATTATCGATATTTCATACTATGGTCAAAACAACAGAATATGGACGAATTTGACAAAAAATGAAACGTATCCTTAAATTGCTCAGAATTGAAATTACAAGGATAAATTTAACAAAATTGAAACTATGTGGACTAAAGTGGTAAAACCAACAAACTATAATGACCAAAACTAAATTTTCTCCTTTTTTGAATGGTAAAAAGTCACTATAGGCCCTTGTAGTTTACCACTTAGGTCCTTGTAGTTTGAATGTGATCAATTTTGTCCGTGTAGTTTGAATTCCAAGCAATTCAAGGACAATCTCTAATTTTCTGTCAAATTACTCTAATTTTTGTTCACATGGAGGGGCATTTTGGTCCAATCTTAAAGCCCCTCCCCAACTACCCCCACAACCACCTTCTCCCATCCTTTCTCCCTTCCCGAGCAAACCTCCTCCTTTCCCGACCAAATCTCCTCCTCTAGACCCAACCCGCTCAAGACCAGGAATGGTCTTAAACTAGGTGCACATATTTTTAAAAGCCGGGGGTCAGGGTTTTGAATTAAATTATTATGTTAAGCTATTTTATTAATTAAATATTTGTAATGGTTTAAATAGGTACTCAGGCTCCATCGGACCCGCAGGAGGGACCCTCGAAGGGTCAAGCGAGCTCGGATGCTCAGTGAGTGGACTTTTTGTTTTATAAACGATTCCATGCAATTTAAGTTTTATTATTTGATCTTGATTGAGTTATTATGAAGTTTAGTTTCCAAGCATGATAGTTTGATTTCGAATATTTATATTATATTATGTTTATGTTTAAGTTGAGCATGGCTTGGAAAGTAGGAAGGATTATGCAACATAATTTTAAGAAAGGATGATTAAGAAATAGTTTTATAAATTTTAATCTTTTCTAGAAAATTTATTTGTTTTAAACCACCATAGGTATCTAGGTTGCCTTCGATATAATGTTGCCTTTGAATAAAAAGTTGCCTCGGATAATATGTTGCCGTCAGAATAAATAGTT
This sequence comes from Prunus campanulata, assembly GCA_034190965.1. NCBI lineage: Eukaryota > Viridiplantae > Streptophyta > Magnoliopsida > Rosales > Rosaceae > Prunus > Prunus campanulata. The sequence goes on along the minus strand of CM067214.1, from coordinate 9,663,977 downwards.
GTGTTTGGATAAGTCAGCACGCTTGACATTTGCCCCACGAGTCCTAGGGGTACTTGGACCGTGTGGAGGGAGGAATGCGGATCAAGCAGACCAAATGTCCCCTAAATCCTACGAGGATTGCGGCTCGGGTCAACTTTGTGTTACCGAGACCTACAAGGACATGTCACAAATTGTGACATGAGAAATTGACGGTTTATTGTGGGAATTGACGGAAATTAAGGAATTGACGGATATTTAATGGGTACACCTAGGCGGAAGGAAAATATTTCTTTTCGATGTTTTCATTTGGTTTGACGAATGGTTTGCGTGATTAAACGATTATATATAAATATAAATATGCATGCTTGATGTTCATATGCTATTTTCTAAAGCTTTATTTTTGGTCCACTCACATTTTTCAATGTTTTGCGCCCCCAAGAAATAGACGTGCACCAGAGCGCCACCACAGGGCAGATTCCACCCTCCGCTCCACCCTCTCTTTATGTAGGATTTCTTTTGAAATCAAACTGTTTTGTTGTAAATTATTGAATTAGTTGCTCTGATATTGCCCTAGGATTATTATTTGGCCTGAGGCCGATTATGTGTGGTTAGAGTATTTGAATGTAACTTATGCATGCTGAACAGTTGGGTTATATATATCTACATATGCTTGTTTGACAGGTGAAAATTTTGGGATATGATCAATTTACATGGGAGACTGCCGAATTTTCGGCAGAAGTCGAACTTGTAATAAAATTGATATTTAGTTAGAAGGGCAATTTGGTCATTTGTGCCTGGCACCTGCTAGGTGTTGAACACGCGCAGGGTTCGGCCCAGATTCCAAAGTGGAATTCGGGTTGATTCTTGTCATATATATTCTATTATTGGTGTTATTTGTCTGTACAAAAGTATGACTTTTGGCAAATCCATGATGAACGCATTGGATTCAAAGAATTGTTCATGTATGGATTTTCTAAAAAAAATCAACGTATCGAACTATAATGGTGAATAAATTGGCATAATAAGATTGCAATTTTATTCCTTATATGATTAGTGGCTTAAAATTATTGAAACAATGTAACTTAATTTCTAAGTTATCAGTGCTTTCCAAACCGACGATTATATGTAACTTATTTTTCACATGTACATGTGTACATAAGGATAAATTCAATAAATTTGTGTATTCATGAAAGGATTTTTTTTCAGAGATTAATTTTTTGAACAAAACGGTAACTAAATTGACATATTATGTTTGATGCCATAAATAACTTGGCACCCGCCAGGTGTCGGACAAGCACAAGGTTCGGCTCAATTTCCAAAGTGGAATTTGGGTTGGGTCCTATCAACTTGGTGTTAGAGCATTTGGTTTAAATTCCTCTAGACTTCGCACCTTGTGTGCATTCTTGTTTTGATAAATTCGTGTTTCTTGTGACAGAATCATGGGCCATAAACGTGACGGCACTCATCGGGGAACTCGACCGTCGTCCCGATTTCGAGGACAGGATCCTTCTCCTGAGCTGGAGAACCCTCCGATTCCGGAACAGGTCGAGCAGTCTAACATAGGAGGTCTGGCAGGAGCTATGATGGTGATGCCCACTCCACCGATTGATCCAAATTTTCAGCAGACACTGGAGTTGTTCACCCATGCCTTATCCAGGAGAGAGCAACCCAGAGATCCATCCTTAAGTTATGCTGACCAGGCTAGAAGAATTGGGGCCGTAGAATTTGGTGGTGATGGTGACCCTACGGTAGCCAAGGAATGGATAGAAAAGATGGAGAGAATTATGGATGTGATGGATATTCCACAACAGCGTAGAGTGGTTCTAGCCACTTTCTTTCTGTCCAGGAATGCCAGACAGTGGTGGGAGTCTCTTCGAATACGGTATCAGGATCCGTCAGCTATTACATTGTCAGAATTCCGGACTGCATTTGATGAGCAGTTCTACTACTAGCCTACCAAAATATGAAGATGGAGGAATTTCTTCAGCTAGAATAGGGTTGTATGACAATGTTAGAATATGAGAAGAAATTCAATGAATTGTCCAAGTATTGTGCACCACTTGTGGTGGATGAGAGGAAGAAATATCAGTTGTTCACCAGAGGGCTAAAGGCATCCATCCGTGACATCATGATAGGATAGCGTCTGATTAATTTCGGAGATTTGGCTCACCTTCGAGGGAGATATCTTCCATTGTTGGTTGAGTTGAGAAAGTTGAGAGTTCAGCTAGGTATGGATGAATAGGGAGCTTTGTTGGCTACTCTCTATGTAAGACCCGTGTTGGTAGAACGAATAATTGCAGCCCAGTTGCAGGATCCATTAATATGTACTCTAAGATTGGAGGATGAGAATGGTACCAGAATGGATTATTCAGTGTGAAATGATGGAGCTTTAATGCTGGGTACCAGATTGTATGTTCCTAATGATGAAACATTAAAAAGAGAAATTCTTGAGGAGGTGTTGCTTCGATTCAGCTGCACCAAAATAGATTCAGCTGCATCCTCAACTTGTGATACTCGCAAGTGCACGAGCCGTTTGGTAGTATAGCATATGTAAGTGCGAGGTCGATCCCACGAGGATTGGTGATTGAATGATCCAATTTGTTTTTCCTACACAAAATAGAAATGAAAAAGAAAATAAATAAAACAAGAAAGAAAGAAAATAACTCAAGAAAATAAGTTCCCAAGTTCAATTAGATTAACGGATTGATTCTAGCTAAAGTATGATTAAGCCATGGTGCTTGGTCCTAACCTTGTGTTCCTAATTCCCTAATTTGATCATTTGTTGTCTAACCTAAAATTAAGCATTAGGAACCCATTAAGCATAGAAGAACAATTTAAACAACCAAGTATGTATCTAATCCCTGTTGTCGAATGTCCATACATACTTTTCCTATTCATAGTTCAATTCGAATTAAAGCATGGTGTCTACTCTTAATTCAAACCAAGATAGCTAACATGCAAGCCTAAATGGTGATCAATCATTCAAACTAGCATATTAACTTATAAGCATAATGAATAAGAACAAAAACCATAATTGAAACTTGGAAACTAATTAAACTTGAATACTTAAGAAAGAATGTACATTACAAATAAAATTAAAGTAGAACTTGAAAACTTGAAGGAAAATTTAGTAAAATCATTTTGTTACAACAATTGACAACTTGAAAGGAAACTAAGAGAATTTGAGGGAGAAAAGGGAAGGGAGCTCTAGAGAAGTGTTTGAGAGCTCCCCCCCTTGGGGTGTGATTTGAAGCTTGAAGGCTTCTCTATTTATAGGGTTAAGAGGGAGGAACATCATGATGAAATTCAACACCACCATTCCTTCTTTAATACAACCCATAACTCCTACCTCATCTTGTCTATGTTAGTGTGGTTGGAATCAAATGCATCCCATACTTCTTTTTCTGCACTCCAAGCTTTCTTCACATGGGATTATCAAAGGTGTTCAATTTGTGGCTGCCTTTTGCTGCCAACCCATGTGGTCTTTTTTTGGTTGCTAAACAAAAACGAGTTTTCTGAACCAGGCTTGGTGTAGGAAGGCCATAGGTTTCAAAACGTATCCAATGGGGCTCAAATTTGGATATGTTATAGTAGACACCCATTGGAACAACGTCTATGAAGAAAGTATTCCCATCGGAGCAGTAGAAGTGTGCGTTTTGGTCCTTGCAAGTTGGCTGCCGAACAGAAACTGGAATTGACATCATTTTATTTCTTTTCTTTCTTTTGCTTCACATGTATGCACATGCTTTCTCTTTAATAGCTCCATCATGTACCAACTTACTCCTTTAGAATTTCATAGCTGGAATGCCTCCCTAATTCACTCATTATGTTGGGTACAAAGTCAGTTATAGTTGGGGTGAGGCACATGGCTAAAAGGAGGCACATGGCAAAAAGCTGGCAGCTGCAAATCCTGCTGAGCAAGGTTGAGTGTTGGACGGGCTAAGCACTCCACATATGTTCAATTGGGCTGAAATTTGGATATGTTGTACTAGACACCTAATGGAACAAGTTTCATGAAGATCATCACCTCATTCGAGCCCCATAGCATGCTCATCCAAGGCCAAGAAGTTGACCTACGAAACTGGGCTGGCAAGGAGTTGTAGCCAAAATGAGTTTGTCTTTAAGCTCTTCTTCCATTCACCCAAATAAGGCCTTAACATGCATGGATTGCATCATTTCCTATCCAAAGCCATCATTGTTACCTAAAGCTCAATGAACTGAAAGATAAACACAAAAAGGATTAAAAGCACAAGTTTAACTCAAAAACATAACCAAATCATAAGCTAGAAGGGTACGAAATGATATACAATTATGAACCGATCAGGAGGCTTACTGTTTGGCTTTTTCTATGCATCCTGGCAGCACAAAAATGTATTGTACTTTGAGAGAACATTATTGGTGGCCTTTTATGAAGAAGGAAATAGCAGAGTATGTCAGTAAGTGCTTAATTTGTCAGCAAGTTAAAGCTGAGCGGCAAAAACCATCGGGGTTGCTGCAACCACTTCCAATTCCTGAGTGGAAGTGGGAGCACATCACTATGGATTTTGTGTTCAAGCTTCCTCGAACACTGAACAAGGATGATGGAGTTTGGATAATTGTGGATTGACTCACCAAGTCCGCTCATTTTTTGCCGGTTAGAGTGACCTATACTTTGAATAAACTGGCTAAGATTTTCATAGATGAAATTGTAAGATTGCATGGGGTGCCAGTGTCCATTGTCTCAGACAGAGATCCTCGGGTTACATCCCGTTTTTGGACGAAGTTACAAGAAGCTTTTGGAACTCAATTGCGGTTTAGTACTACATTCCATGCCCAGACTGATGGTCAATCAGAAAGAATGATTTAGACTTTGGAGGATATGTTGAGAGCTTGTGCTTTGCAGTTTCAGGGAGACTGGGATGAGAAGCTACCACTCATAGAGTTTGCCTATAATAACGGTTATCAAACAAGTATTGGGATGCCGCCATTTGATGCTTTGTATGGAAGACAATGTAGAACTCCAATTTATTGGGATGAAGTGGGTGAACACAGATTGGAAGTATCTGAAGATGTTGAACGGACAAAGAAGCAGGTTGAACTGATTAGAGAAAGACTTTCGGCAGGCCAGGATCGACAAAAGAGTTATGCCGACAATAGAAGAAAAGATCTTCAGTTTGAGGTTGGTGACTGGGTATTTTGAAAGTTGTCGCCTTAAGGTGTGGTGAGATTCAGAAAGAGGAGAAAAATAAGTCCTCGTTACATTGGGCCATACGAGATTTTGGAATGTGTAGGCCCAGTGGTGTATAGACTTGCCTTGCCTTAAGACCTTTCTAGGTTACATGACGTATTTCACGTCTCCATGCTCCGGAAGTATATCTCTGACTCTTCCCATGTTCTGTAGGAGCAACCAATAGAATTGGAGAATGATTTGAGTTATGTGGAGGAATCTATTCAGATTTTAGATTGGAAGACGTAGGTGCTCCATTCTAGAGAGATCCCACTTGTGAAAGTCTTGTGGATGAGTCATACTGTGGAAGAGGCTACTTGGGAACCCGAGGATCAAATACGAGATCAGTACCCTTATCGCTTCGAGTGACAAGGTATGGAAATTTCGAGGATAAAATTTTTATAAGGGGGGTAGATTGTAACAACCCGAACCTTAAATAATTTTTAATTATTAATTTATTGAAGTAAAAGACAAAATTACCCCGTGAATAATTTATTAGGTTTAAAGTTGAATTTTTGACCAGGAAGGAATTTGGGAATTCCAATTGTACTGTTCCGTAGAGCACGTCAAAATGAGTCCGTAGACATGTAGTGGGCTCAAATCTGAGTTTCATTGAGGAAGATACGATCAAAAGACGTAGAGGGGAAAATCGTAATTTAGCACAAATCAGATTTTTAAGTTTCTTCTTCTTCTTCTTCTTCTCTCTCTCTCTCTCTCTCTCTCTCTCTCTCTCTCTCTCTCTCTCTCTCTCTCTCTCTCTCTCTCTCTCCCAGCAAAACGCCCCCTTCGACAGCTCCCTCCAGTCGGCACCCCAAACCTCCATAACGACCACATCCGGCCCAGCTCCCCCGAAAAAGCCCGAAACCCGACCGATTTTTAGTCCAAACTTCCCGTAGCTCGTTCTCCGTCCTCCGACCACCAATCTCGACGTGTGAGGTATGGTTTCTCACCTATTTTTCGTGCTCTAGCTGATGGTTGGGTAGGATTTGATTGATTTCTAGCTTAGATAATCCGATTTTTGATTCAAAGTTTGGCCGGATTCCGAATTGAAATTCCGGCCACTTCTAGTCATTTTTTGGGGTAGGTCCAAGAACAAAAGTGGCTCCAATCGATGTCCTGAACTTGTGGTAGGAAGTGGCTCCACTGGAGTTTTTCCAGGCACCGAAAATTTATCTAGTCACCCACGCGCTGCCAGCGAGTTCGGTGGCGCATGAGCAGTATGGTGGGGGGCCACATTGTATCCTAAAATGATCCTCGTGTTATCACGGGTGCGTAGGTGTGTTCGGATTTCAATTCGGATACCGTTTGAGCCTTAAATGGATTTCGCTTATTGTGTGATTTCCGGGTTCGATATGTTCGGACCGTTGGATCGAACTCAAACTCACGGATTTCGCCTAAGACAATGGACACTGGCACCCCATGCAATCTTACAATTTCATCTATGAAAATCTTAGCCAATTTATTCAAAGTATAGGTTGCTCTCATCGGCAGAAAATGAGCGCACTTGGTGAGTCGATCCACAATTATCCAAACTCCATCATGCTTGTTTAGTGTCCGAGGAAGCTTGAACACAAAATCCCCACTGATGAGCTCCCACTTCCACTCAGGAATTGGAAGTGGTTGCAGCAACCCCGATGATTTTTGCCGCTCAGCTTTAACTTGCTGACAATTAAGCACTTACTGACATACTCTGCTATTTCCTTCTTCATGAAAGGCCACCAATAATGTTCTCTCAGAGCAAGGTACATTTCTCATTGAATAATCTGTTCTAGTACCATTCTCGACCTCCAATCTCAAGGTACAAATTAATGGATCTTGCAACCGGGTTGCAATTATTTGTTTTACCAATATGGGTCTTTCATAGAGAGTAGCCAACAAAGCTCCCTGTTCATCCATACCTAGCCCAACTCTCAACTTTCTCAACTCAACCAACAATGGAAGATATCTCCCTCGGAGGTGAGCCACAGATCCAGACGACTTCCAATTGAGAGCATCCACCACCACATTAACTCTCCCAAGATGATGCTCAATAGTGTAGTCATAATCCTTAATTAGCTCTAGCCACCTCCTTTGCCTCAAGGTCAGTTCTTTCTAGGTGAACAGATACTTCAAACTTTTATGATCCATGAAAATCTGACACGTTTCCCCGTAGAGATAGTGCCACCAAATCTTTAGAACGAACACCATAGCAGCAAGTTCCAAATCATGAGTAGGATAATTCAACTCATGCTTCTTGAGTTTCCTAGAAGCATAAGCGATTACCCTACCATGCTGCATCAACACACAACCTAGCCCTTGTCGGGATGCATCATTGTAGATAACAAAGTTCCCGCTATCATCCGGAAGTGTCAATACCGAAGCGGTGGTCAACCTGGTCTTGAGTTCATTGAAGCTCTCCTAACACTCATCTGACCATTCAAACTTAACTCCCTTTCTTGTCAAACGCGTGAGAGTTGCCATTATGGTAGAGAAACCCTTGACGAAGTGACATTAGTTGGTCGTGGCCAATTCACTATTGCCTCCACTTTCTGGGGATCCACATAAATACCCTCTGCAGAAATCACATGTCCTAAGAAATTCACTCTGTCAAACCAGAACTGACATTTGCTAAACTTGGCATACAACTGCCTCCTCCTTAAAGTCTTCAGCATAATTTCCAAGTGCTTCATATGCGCCTTTTCACTTTTACAGTATACCAGGATGTCATCTATGAACACAATCACAAAGCGATCCAAGTAAAGTCGGAACACTCTGTTCATGAGATATATAAACACAGCTGGCGCATTAGTTAGTCCAAAAGGCATCACCAAAAATTCATAATGACCATATCTTGTCCGAAAAGCAGTCTTAGGCACATCCTCCTCTCTGATTCGTAACTAATGATAGCTTGATCTCAGATCAATCTTAGAAAACACCTTAGCACCCCTCAACTGATCAAATAAATCAACTATACCAGGCGACTGATATCTGTTCCGCACAGTGACCTTGTTCAACTACCTGTAATGAATGCACAACCTCATGGTGCCGTCCTTCTTCTTTACAAACAGAACTGGTGCACCCCAAGGAGAAAAATTGGGTCGGATGAAACCCTTATCCACCAGCTCCTGCAACTGCGTCTTCAATTCCCTCAATAGTAAACTCGATCTCCCGATGAGGAGGTAACCGAGGAAGATCCTCTAGAAACACATCCGGAAATTCCCGTACAACTAGAATATCCTCCAATCTCAACCCATTATCCCGAGTGTCAATTACGTGAGCCAAGTATCATGAACACCCCTTTCTGAGCAACGATCTCGCCGTCATGGCTGAAATGACGCAAGATGGAAGAACTCTAAGCTCACCAAAAAAGTCACCTCAAGTCATCCGTATGGAGTACGACCTCCTTCCGAAAACAATCCACTGAGGCATGGTGCTTGGCTAACCAATCTATACGCAGAATAACATCCAAATCCACCATCTCCAAAGGGATCAAATCTGCCTCCAGAAATACGTCCCTTATTAAGACCATGTTATTCCTGTACACCGCACTAACTACAGACACTACAAACACATCACCCGTAGGCACCGAAATGGCAAGTTCCTCACGCAGAGCTGTGAGTCTCACATTCGCATTGTGGGAAAAACTATGTGCAACAAAAGAATGAGTAGCCCCGGGGTCAATTAAAACTCTAACAGGAATCCCAAAGACTGGTAATATACCTATGATCACATCAGGTGACGCATGTGCCTCCTGCTGAGACATGTTATATACCCTGCCTGTTGCCCTGGAACGTCCTCCACGTCCCCTCTGCTGACTACCACCTCTCCTAGCCACACTGATTTGGGCCCCACCATTAGACGAGGCCCCCACAAACTGTGATGTATCATGTACTCTGCTTTGTGCACCAGTCCCCTATGTTGGCCCAGCGGAGATTTCTATGCCTTGCAGAAGCATCGGGCACTCCCTCCGAAAATGCCCAGACTGACCACAGTGATAGCACCTAGTGGTACCCTGCTGGCAGGGCCCGATATGGTACCTGCCACATAAAGCATAGTGGGAGCGATTCCTCCCACTGAAAACTGGCTGCAGCTGTGTCCTAGAACCTCTAGTTGTACTACCTCTGGAACGGGTTCAAAACTCCCACTCTGATTGGACCCTCCCCTGGAGCTGACTCCAGCTCGAATAGCTCCCTAGCTACGGCAATTGGACGATCCGGAGCTATAACTGCCTCTCTTGGATAACCCCTGGCTGGGACCACCCATGTCATACTGCCGTCTACGGAAATTGCTACGTCCTAGACCATCATCTGACTGCTCTCGATCAATGAGGTAGACATAACCAAATCTCCGAAATTAATCAGACGTTGTCCTATCACGATGTCACGGATGGATGCCTTTAGTCCTCTGGTGAACAACTGACACTTCTTCCTCTCATCTGCCACAAGTGGTGCACAATACTTGGACAATTCATTGAATTTCTTTTCATATTCTAAAACTGTCATACTGCCCTATTCCAGCTGAAGAAATTCCTCCATCTTCATATTTTGGTCGGCTAGTGGGTAGAACTGCTCATCAAATGCAGTTCGAAATTCTAACCATGTAATAGCTGACGAATCCTGATACCGTCTTCAGAGTGACTCCCACTAGTGTCTGGCATTCCTGGACAGAAAGAAAGTGGCTAGAACCACTCTACACTCCTGTGGAATATCCATCACATCCATAATTCTCTCCATATTTTCCATCCATTCCTCGGCTACCATAGGGTCACCATCACCATCAAACTCTACGGCCCCAGTCCTAGTAAGGCATGGGTGAACAACTCCAGTGTCTACTGAAAATTTGGATTAATCGGTGGAGTGGGCATCATCGGTATAGCTCCTGCCGAACCTCATACGTAAGACTGCTCGACCTGTTCCGGTACCAAACCCAAAATCGGAGGGTTCTCCAGCTCAGGAGAAGGATCCCGTCCTCGAAGTCGGGATGACCATTGAGTTCCCCTATGAGTGCCACCACATTTAGGGCCCACGATTCTGTCACAAGAAACACGAATTTATCAAAACAGGAATGCACACAAGGTGCGAAGTCTACTGGAATTTAAACCTAATGCTCTAATACCAAGTTGATAGGACCCGACCCAAATTCCACTTTGGAAACAAAGCAAAACCCTATGTGTCTCCGACGCCTGGCGGGTGTCGAGCACAAATGACTAAATTGCCCTTCTAGCTAAAATTCAATTTTTAATACAAGATCGACTTCTGCGGAAAATTCGGTAGAATCTCCCCTGTAATTTGATCTTTTCCCAAAATTTTCACATGTCAAACAAGCATATATATATATATATATGTATATATATATATATATATATATTTCCCAACCATTTAGCATGCATCGACATAAATTCCAACATCCCAATATTAGAACTAAATGGCCTCATGCCTTACTGCAATCCTAGGGAAATATCAGAACAATTATTTCAGAAATTTACAATAACACAATTTGATTACAAAAGGAATCCTACATAAGGAAAGGATGAAGCGGAGTGTGGTGTCTGCCCTGTGGTGGTGCTCTAGTGCACGTCTATTGCCTGGGGGCGCAAAAATAAAGTTTTAGAAAATAGCATATGAACATACTAACCCCTCCGTAAAAACAGTTAGAAAACTCAATTATCTCAAGATTCTATATTCTTACAAAAATCAAGCATGCATATTTATATTAATATAAACATTCCATCATTCAAAGAATTAAACAAACCCAATGAAAACATCGAAAACGAAATAATTTCCATCCACCTAGGTGTACCCATTATATTTTCGTCAATTCTTTAATTTCTGTCAATTCCCACACTAAACCGTCAATTCCTCATGTCACAATTTGTGACACGTCCTCACAAGTCTCAGTAACACAAAGTAGACCCGAGCCGCAATCCTTGCTAGATTTAGGGGACATTTAGTCCACTTGATTAGCATTCCTCGCTCCGCACGGTCCCGGTACCCCTAGGACTCGTGGGGCAAATGTCAAGCGCGCTGACTTATCCGAAGGCAACTATTTATTCCGTAGGCAACATTTATTCCGAAGGCAATCTTGGATACTTATGGTGGTTTTTAAAATAAATATATTTCTGAAAAGGATTAAAGATTATAAAACTATTTCTCAATTATCCTTAAATCCTGCTGCCATTCATGAAAACTATAATTTTATTTCTCATCAAACCATTCAATCCGATAATCACCTCATTTCCTACTTTTCAACCCCTTTGCATTTCCACATAGAAGCGTATAAATAAAATATTTAAATCCAATTAAACATGCTTGGAAAGCCATAGTCAATAATAACTTATTCAAGATCAAATAACAAAACTTAATTGCATAAAACCATTTATAAAAACAAAAGTTCACTCACTGAGCGTCCGAGCTAGCCTGACCCTTCAAGGGTCCCTCCTGCGAGTCTGATGGAGCCCGAGTACCTATTTAAACCATTACAAATATTTAATTAATAAAATAGCTCAATATAATGATTTAATCCAAAACCTTGACCCCCGACTTCTAAAAGTGTGTGCACCTAGTTTAAGACCACTCCTATGCCCACTTAAGCATTTCCAATGATTAGAACGGTCTGAAAAGACCCGAGACTCGATAAGCGATACATTTTCATACTAGTTAACCTGAGACCCCGTGGGGTTTACGACCTCCAATTGTCAATCCGAGAGTTCCTATAGGTTCTACACATTTTAATAACCACATCTTGCAAGTTTGGTCCAAATCGGACGGTCGGACGGTTACGGTTTATTTAACCTTAGGGTTCACGATTTCAGAGTATCTGGGACTAGAAATACAAGGTACAACATATGTGAGTTTGAGTTTGATCCAACAGTCCGAACATAACGAACCCAGAAATCGCACAATAGGCGAAATCCGTTCGAGGGTCAAACAGTATCCGAATTGGAATCTGAACACACTTACACGCTCGTGACAACACGAGGATCATTTATGATACAATGTGGCCCCACCACACTGCTTACAAGCCACCGCACGCGTTGGCAACGGGTGGGTGGCTAGATAAATTTCTGGCAACCGAAAAAACTCCAAACCGCCGCCCAAGCTTCCTACCATAGGTACAGGACATCGATTGGAGCCACTGCTGTTCTTGGACCTACCCCGGAAAATGACCGGAAGTGGCCAGAATTTCAACCTAAGCTAGAAATCGGCCAAACTTTGAATCGAAAATCGGATTATCTAAGCTAGAAATCGATCAAATCTTACCAAACCATTAGCTAGAGCACAAAAAATAGGTGAGAAACCAAACCTCACAGGTCGACATTGGTGGGCTGGAGGACGGAGAACGAGCTACGGGAAGTTTGGACTAAAAACTGGCCGGGTTTCGGGCTTTTTTCGGCGAATCTCGTGGCTGCTGGCGGCGGAAGTCGAGTGGGGTGTGACGGCGGAGCTTGGCAGATCCTTTTAGCACCAGTCTCGTGGGTTGGGGTGGCCGGATGTGGTGGTTATGGAGGTTGGGGGTGGCGGCTTGAGGGAGTTGTCGAAAGGGAGGGGGTTTCGTGGAGAGAGAGAGTGAGAGAGAGAAGAAGAAGAAACATAAAAATCTGATTTTTGCTAAATTATGGTTTTCCACCTCTACGTATTTTGATCGTATCTTCCTCAATACAACTCGGATTTGAGCCGATTACGTGTCTACGGACTCGTTTCGACGTTCTCTACGCAACGGTAAATATAGAATTCCCAAATTCCTTCCCGGTCAAGAAGTCAACTTTAAACGTAATAAATTATCACGGGGTAATTTAGTCTTTTACTTGAATAAATTAATAATTAAAAATTATTTACGGTTCGGGTTTTTACACATGCATTTACAAAAAATAAGTTATGTATAATCTTAAGATTGGGGAGCACAAATAACTTAGAAATTAAGCTTTATAGTTTGAATATGCACCTAATTATACTAGGCATCAAATCGCAATCTTATTATGCTAACTTATTTACCATTATAGTTCGATAAATTGATTTGTTTACAAAACTCATGCATGAACAATTCGTTGAATCCAACTTCACCGAAATGTGCAATCATAGAAAATAGTTTTCAAATTCGCCTATATATCTTGCATTCTTTTAAAAAACTAGTGACTCCGAGTTTAAGTTTTATAGCACGTACAAACCTATAATCCTTCCTAGCCTTCAACAAATTGAATAGATATGGAGAAAGGTTCATTCAAGTCAGCTTTCCTCATTGTGCTCTTTCTTGTTTCATATGATGGTAAAATACTTCTCTCAATTTATATTTTTGTTACAATGAAAGAGAAATTTATTCTTGACATACTATAATCCGAACGTTAATCCTAACAACCTAGGCTAACCTCAGGGGCTGACTTCTTTGAACAATACAATACAATACAACTGCATATAATATAAACCATAATACGTTTGGTTCTTCCAAGAATCGTCGTTGTGAGTGAAATACCACAACACTTTTACTTGTTTTGCATTTTATTTATGCCTTGAAAATAAAGACGGTCTTTTTTTGCCGTTGTCTCATTCTTTTATAAACCGTCGTCTATTTCATTAAAGCATTCACAGCATCTTAATGCGACGACCTTTCTATAGTGTAGTGATGTTAGAACATTTACACAATGACGGTTATGTCTTTACCGTCGTCTATAACCTTTACTCCATCAGTATGTTCTAGAAACCGTCGTTTATATTATATACCACGTCGGTTTGGTTGGTTTAGTTAGAGTCATTTATTTTACTTGATATACAAACTAACTTATATTTCTTTATTTATTTCTTGTAACAGGATCTCTCAAAGCTAGACATGCCACCTCCTCTGTTAGCCCTATGCCAATTTGTCCAGACCAAGTGGAAGCCTGCTTACGAGACTGTGAGAGTTCACATTCCAGAGGAAGCGTTTGGCACTAATCATGATACATTCATCTTGTGTGAAGATATTTTACAGTTTGCTTCAATGGTTGAGATTGGAGCCATAGTGATTGCAGTATACATGAGGTAATTCTAGAAATCCTATATTTTGTTTTACATTTCCCTTTCTTTTAAATTAAAATATCATTTAATTGAATTTCATATATTTAGGTACCTATTTGACTATTTAAAAATGGCAAATATGGTAAACCTTGTTGGCCTCGTCGACCCTGGACAAGGTAGCTCTCAATCTGGATCTCTATCTTACTGAACAAAACAACTGTCAACCCGCCTGAAAAACGCAGATGGGGATCAATTTTTCTTAGTCCCTTATAATCCAGGGTTAGTCCTCTTAACTATTTAAAGTATTTGCCTTGTAATATTTTTCTTTGTACTATTTAACCTATATGAATCATTTTGTGTAAGGGTCATTGGGTGTTGTTAATTATGAGACCAGCTAAGGAGACTGTCTATTATATGAATTCACTACCAAACCGCTCTGTTGACGACGACATGAGAAATATAGTGAATACGTAAGTTGATTTATTCCAATCTAAGATTTTTTTTATCTGTGCATTTGAATTATATGGCGGATTTTTATAGTACTGACGTTATAATTAAAATACAACGACGGTAATTTATTTCCAACTTTTGAAAGGATTTATTACGTCAGTGTTTTCTTGAAATCGTCGTCTTAATTGAACTACAACATCGTTTGGGTTTTTATTTAAGGACGTTTTAATTTTTTCTGTTCAATTTTTTGTTATACGACGTTTTTCCTCGTTACCGACGTTAGAATGTTACACAATGACGGTAGTTTCATACCGCCATTTGAAATAAAATACCACGTCATTTTTAAAAAAAATCTGTCGTCTTCACTTATTTACCATGACATTTATTATTTATTATTTAGATTTTTCATTTTGTCATTAACACTCTTGTTTTCTTGAAACAGGTCAATGAAAATGTTGAACTCTCATGTAAACAAACATTCATCATGTAAAGCAGCCATATGGAAAATTCTATAAGGCACTCCTGAACAACCAACAAATGTAGAGTGTGGCTATTACGTGATGTGATTCATGAGAGATATAATTCATGATCCAGACCTAGCTTTTGAGAAGAAGGTAAAAGGAAAAATTTAAGATATAATTTCTTTATTTTACTATGTCAACTTTTTCTTTAAAACTGTCATTTACATCTTCATAACACGTCTCGGTTTTTTCGTTTATTTTGCAGTTTGACAAGAAAAGAGAACGAGTTCAGTATAAACAAGAACATATTGATGAAGTTAGGCTGGAATAGGCAGAATTCGTTAACAAGCAATTACAGAATCATAAGTGATGTAATTTATTTTAACAATGGTTAGGTTTATTTTAATTTATTAACAATGTACATAAATATTTTTCTTGTAATCAATCGAACAATCATCAAAAAAATTAATTTTTTTTATAATTTTTTTTAGTTTAGGATATTTATGTCTTTAAATGATTTCAAACAATAGTAATTCATAAAAACTTAATTTAATTCCCAAAAACCGACGTCTCATTCTCATTTCCACGTCTCATACGTGTATACAGTTGTCGTCTTATTATAACGGGAAATATAACATCGACGACAATTCTTAAAAATGCCATGTAACAGGAATAAACACAACGGTTTATATTTACTTCATCTTGTACGGAAAAAGTCTGTACCGATATACTACGTCCGTTAGTACAAACATATCGACGTCTTAAAGACATACAACGGCGGTTAGCTTACAAAATTTGACATTGTATACGTAAACAATGGCGGTAACGACCTTAGAAAACACGTTGTAAATATAACCCACGTCGGTTATACAAAACAAGATGACGTGGTAACGTAATAACCCACATTAGTGAATCAAAACAAGATGACGTGGTAACGTAATAACGTCGTTTTGTGTTCTTTTCGACGTCTAAAATAATCTAGGATGACGTTTTGTGTTGTTTAACGTCGTTGAAAAGGGATCCAACGTCGGTTATGTCTCTCCACTAATATTCATAATATATTTTAAAAAATCCAATAAATAAACCGACAAATTCTATGCACTCATTGAGACAATATCTTGCCCATAAAGGCCTGAAAAATGTAATTTTAGTTTTCAAAATTACAAGTGATAACAAAAGTCAAAAAAATTTAGAGACAATGCACGATCGTCCTTATACTTTTCATAACATAACCCTAAGGTTTATGTGATCCATTGGTGGCCATAAATTCAAAATTATGAAATCCAGATTTTAGCCTACTATTATAAGGCATTGTTGTAAGGAGTCCATAGCAATTTTCGGTTCATTTTTCTCATACTTGTGTATTTTTTTTTTAATTATTGTAAAATTTAGGGTTTAAGGTTTATTGAAACGACGCCAGTTTTCTCTCGCTGTTTTTGGTCAATTACACTCGTTTGAATCCCAGGAATCCCAAACCCCATCTTATTATTTAACATTTAAGACGTCGGTTTCTCAAGGGGCGACGTAAAAATAATTTACCACGACGTTCCCTTCATTTGTCGACGTAGTTTCATTTATAACGTCGGTTATGTACGTAAACTGTTGTCATAAGTGAACATTAAACGTCGATATCTATGTATTTACCATCGTCTTTGAAAAACGCGGTCCTTTGAACCGTAAAATATTTTGTTCTCTCTCTTGAACATAAATTTGTCTTAAAGTTTTCGCTCTTTCTCAAAGCATTGGGCATATTCTCCGAGCTCTCTCTCAAGCATTTTTTATATTCTCTTAGCTCTCTCTCAATATCCATGTAAGTACAAACCCTAATCTCTTTATTTAATGATATTGCACGGCTTCTTAAATCCATAAATGTTTTCGTTGGTTTTGGTAGCTATATTTGGGTTCTTTTATGTTTTGGTGTTTGCATTCTTGTAATAATTACTCTCTGTTTAGGTTCTTTTATGTTTGTTTGGCCATGGGTTCTTGGAAAAGGAATGGGATTGGGAGATTTAGACTGCGGTTTTTTGTAAACCACAATGACGATTGAAGGATCAAACCGTCGTCTAAATTTTTAGTACGTCAGTTGTTCATTTACTCCCATCGTCTGATTTTTAGTTTGCATTTGGTAACCTAAAGACGACTGTTTCTCCATTAACTGTCGTCTTTAGGCTACCAGAACCCAGAACTTTGTTCTTCAAAAAGCAATGCAAATTTCTGGGTTTGGGTAGCTTAAAGACGACGGTAACTAGATATGCCGTCGTCTGAATTTCTATTTCACGACGATGATTTTGTAAAAACCGTCTTCTTATTCTTGTTTTATTTTTTATTTTCAATTTATTCTCTGCTATTTGAATATAGTAGTGAGATGGATAATCATAGATGCATGCAGATAGAAGATCGAAGGCGTATGAGTTAGGGGTGGAAGGATTTTTGAATTTTGCTGTAGAAAATCTTGGAAATACAACTCATATTCGTTGTCCATGTGTTAAATGTGGGAATATTCGATTGTTTGGGGTTGGGATTATAAGGGAACACTTATACTTTAATGGAATTGACCAAAGCTATAAGATTTGTTCATGGCACGGAGAGCCTTGGGAATGGACTACTAATGCTAGTAGAAATGCGGAAGAAGATGAGCAAAGTAGGTTCAGTTTTGTTTATGAAGAATTAGGGATGGATGATAATGATTTAGGCGATATTGGATATGATCCTTATGAGTTTGCCAATGTGATTAGGGATAAAGATCAACCCTTGTACCCTGGTTGCAGTAAGTACATGAAGTTGTCGGCTTTGGTGAAGTTATATAATTTGAAAGCAAAACATGGGATGAGTGATGTTTGTTTTACAGAATTATTGATACTTAAAGGAGATTTGCTTCCATAAGGAAATACACTACCTTCCTTTATGTACGAGGCAAAAAAGACTTTGTCTGCTTTAGGGATGAGTAATGAGAAAATCCACGCATGTCCCAATGACTGCATTTTGTATAGGAAAGAGTATGAAGATTCAACTAATTGTCCTACTTGTGGTATCTCAAGGTGGAAGGAAAGCAAAGATTCAATCTTGAAAGAGGGTGTGCCAGCGAAGGTGGTGTGGTATTTTCCTCCAATTCCAAGGTTTTAAAGGATGTTTCAATCACATAAGACAGCTAAGAGTTTGACTTGGCATGCTGCAAGAAAATCAGTTGACGGTCATATGTCTCATCCAGCGAATTCCCCGTCTTGGAAGCTTGTTGATGATAAATGGTCCGAGTTTGGTAAAGAGCCGAGAAACTTGAGATTGGCTCTCTCATCTGATGGATTCAATCCCCACAGTTCTTTAAGTAGCAGATACAGTTGTTGGCCAGTTATCTTAGTTACATATAATCTCCCACCATGGCTATGCATGAAACGGAAGTTCATGATGTTGACCTTATTGATTTCCGGTCCTAAACAGCTCGGAAATGATATAGACATCTACTTAAAGCCTTTGATTGATGTTTTAAAATCTCTGTGGGATGGGATTAGAGGAGTGTATGATGCACACATCAGAGGTGTATTACTGTGGACAATTAATGATTTTCCTGCCTATGGGAACTTATCTGATTGTGTTGTTAAAGGATATAAAACTTGTCCAATATGCGGTGATGATACACCTAGTCACAAGTTGAAAAATGGACACAAAATTTGTTACATTGGGCATAGAAAATGGTTACCAATTAATCATCCATATAGGAGGCAACATGCAGCTTTTAATGGGAAACCTGAATACGGCACACCTCCCGAGCCATTAACTGGAGAAGAAGTGCTACATATGGTTAAAGATATTAATTACAGATGGGGCTCAAAAAATGGGGGAAGTGTTGGTGAGAATGATGGTGACAGAGTTTGTTGGAAGAAGAAATGAAAATTCTTTGATCTCGAGTATTGGAAATACGTTCCTGTGAGGCATGTCCTAGATGTTATGCACATTGAGAAGAATGTTTGTGATAATATCATTGGTACGTTGCTAGAGATCCCTGGAAAAAATAAAGATGAGATTGCTGCTCGGTTAGCAAATCTCCTTGAAGAAAGACGAGGGGTCAAAACTAATTTGCAACTCGAGTATGGAGAAAGACGTACTCACTTGCCTCCAGGGCCTTGAAATTTTTCAAGAGCAGAGAAGAGAGCAGTTTGCAATTCTTTCTATGGTACGAAGACCACTTATCCAAAAGTTAGAAAGAGAACAAATTGGCTACAAGATAAGCACAATAGCACTTTCATTTAATGGCTACGCTTTAAGGTATATATGTTATTGAATGACATATTGAACTTTTAATTTTCTTTCTTTCTATATGTTAGATTGAATTAAGATATATTATTAATTTGCAGATACAAAGTGAACTTAATGGAGAAGAGAATAATGGCGTATCAGAAAATTTGAGGTGGCTAGCAGTTGCTCCAAGCATGGCAGTGCCGTCATATAGGAGCTATCTTATTAATTGTGTTAAATTTAACACGAAGGCACAAGATGTTGTGCGAACTGTCCAAAATAGTGGAGTTTATTTACTTGCACATACTATGCAAGTTGCTAGTGCCAAGGATAAAATCCCTATTGTCTCCAATATGGGTTTTTATGGAGTTATTCAAGAAATTTGGGACCTTGACTACCAAAAGTTTAGAATCCCAGTCTTGAGGTGTGATTGGATAGATAACACTTCGGGCCTTGTAGTCGACGAACTTGGATTTACCCTTGTAGATCTGGTAAAATTGGACATAGGAATGACCAATTTGTTATGGCTTCTCATGTCACACAAGTATTTTATGTTGATGATCCAATAATGCATCGTGGTTGGTCGGTAGTGTTATCAATGCCTAATAGAAAATATAATGATGTTATTGGTGATGATGTGCTAGGTGATATTAGAATTGAGTGTGAGCCATTTACTAGAGGGATACCAAATGTTGACACATTTGATGACCTAGTGGGTGAGTTTGGGAGTGAGAATATTAGAGATGGGTGTGAAGATATATGGATTGATTGATTGTTGTAATGTATGACATTAGTTATGCAGTTAATTGTATGACATTAATTAATAGCTCTATATATCATTTTAATTCTGATCACATTTTCATTATGCAAGTTTTGGGCACGACAAATCAAAATTTTAAAATACTGGATTAAAGGTGGGAAATACGACAGTCCAGTTAAAAAACTGGAAAACAGACGTCTAAAAGATAACCAACGTCGTATTTTTACAAATGTCGTGGAAAGAAAATGCAAAAGACTGTAAAGAAATAAAAACCAGCATCTGAAAATGAAAACACGTCGGTTTATTAAAAATTAAATCACAAGCGGGTGTAATAAACATCAACGATGACCTACAAAACAATGCACGATGTACATTTCACTATAAAACGACGTTGCAATACTCCAACTGACGAATTTGTAAAACACTACTTCCACGATTAAAACCTATCGTCGTCTAAAGAAGAAATAAAGGCATCTCTGTTCCATTAACTGTCGTGACAGATTTTCTGCACGTCGATTATCCTAAAACATCTGACATCTTAGAGAATACATACATCAAGGAGGGTAACACAAGCGACTTTTAAAATCCCAACCACGTCAATATGTGTTAGAAACCGTCGTGGTAGACAATTACAACGTCATACACTTTAGTCCTCGTGATGTAGTGAAGAATTAACCACGTCCTATATTTTACAAAAACCGATGTTCAAAATATAATCCATGTCATTTTTTTTCCTGTCCATGCCTTCAATATTATTTTTAACGTTAGCCTTTAACAAAGTAGTCGTGGATAGGACTTTTTACGGGGGTATGTAGTAATATTGTGTCATTTTAAAGTACTCAGACGTCTTCTTTGTAGAAAAAGTGTCGTCGAACTCTGTCCATGGGACTTCTTTGTATAATTTAAATGACGATTCTCGTAAGAGATAGACGTGGAATATTTTTAAAAAGGCGTTTTTCTCGATAGTCCGATGTGGATAATCATATAAGCGACGTTTTTTGTAGCTTTATGTCGTGGTTAAGCCATTTTACGTCAGTGCTTGTGTGATTAATGACATTTAATATGATTTAAACAGCTGTTCTTTTGTATATAAGTCATTTTTTATAGGTTAAACATTGGTTTATTTATTTATTTAACGTAGTATATGTTAATCACCACGGTTTCTAGTTTATACAAATCTTTATTCCTTCAATTAGGGACGTGGATAACTGTCTATACAGCGGTTCCTTTATGAATATTGACATGTAATATTCTTTAAACGTCTGTTCTTTTGTGTATGCGTCGTCTTTCATATGTTAGATGGCAATTTGTTTATTTATTTAACATAGTATACGTTAACCACAACAATTTCTAGGTTATACAAGTCGTATTCCTTCAATTAAGGACGTGGATAATTATTTGTATGTCGGTTTTTGTTTTGGTCTTTCTATGTAACATTCTTTAGACGACTGCGTTTTAATAAAACCGTCGTCTAATGTTGTCAAAGGTTTCATTTTACGATATATATATATATATATATATATATATATATATATATATATATATATATATATAGTAAATAGACGTTGGTTTGTAATATTTTTTGACGTTGAAAGGTTTAATGACATTGGTTATTAGCCGTCATTGTTTTATATATCAAAAGATGGCGGTCAATTTCACGACGGTTTGAAAACCCTCTAGACGTCGGTGGATTCCCGTTATTCTTGACATACTATAATCCGAACGTTAATCCTAACAACATAGGCTAACCTCAAGGGCTCACTTCTTTGGGCAATACAACTGCATATAGGAATTATTTTTTCTCCAACGTGGTTGACTTCACTTATTTATGGCAAGTTTAGGTTGCCAAGTTATTTATGGCATGAAACATAACATGTCAATTTAGTTACCGTTTTGTTCAACAAATTAATCTCTGAAAAGAAATCCTTTCTTGAATACACAATTTATTGGATTTATCCTTATGTACACATGTACATGTGAAAAATAAGTTACATATAATCGTCGATATTTTAAGCCATAAAGTCTAGTTTAAGTGTATATTTTTGTAACGTCAACTTATGCATACAGCAGTATGTTCACAATAAAGACAAAAAACAGTTTTATTATGAATTATTGAAATATTACTTGTGGTAGGTGCGCAATTTGGAGTCGAAGCAAGGGGTCCAGTTGTAAATCTTCCGTGCCAAACATCTTCTGGATGCGCCCACTGCAAATGCGTGGAGGGTTGGTGTAAGTGTCCGTCAAATGAAATATTCAAGTTCATTCCTCAAGACATCTCTACACACCCGCAAGCACAGAAGGAAATGCCATAATCAGTGCTACTTGATACATCAATATATATCATGTACTTATGATGTGCACCAAAAATCTTATGTTCTCCCAATATGTTCGTTAAGTGTTTGAATGGATAATAAATAACATCACATTCTTACTTATCGTT
Organism: Prunus campanulata; assembly: GCA_034190965.1. Classification (NCBI taxonomy): domain Eukaryota; kingdom Viridiplantae; phylum Streptophyta; class Magnoliopsida; order Rosales; family Rosaceae; genus Prunus; species Prunus campanulata. The sequence continues at coordinate 9,641,485 of CM067214.1, read as the reverse complement.
TGCTTGGTTTGAATTTCTTTTCATAATACTGTGACGATAAAGGTGTGGTATACGAGCAAACAGTGAAGTGATTCTAAATTACCGAACACAACGAAAAAAAATAATTGAAATAGTGTAACACCTAACAATTTTCGCTAATTCGGCGACAACATGAAATTCCACTTTATAGAACATAGTCTTCTATTCTCAAATCGTTGTAGTAAATATGGTAAATATAAGTGGCGGTCCTAATTGACCTCTTTTAATCACTTGAAAAACAGATAAATTTGAACATATGAGGATTACACAGAAGTTAACTAATATGTAGTTATTGTATATTTTAGTCTCAAGCACGTAGTTCTGAATCTCAAAACAAGTAAATATTACTAATTTATTCAGTGTGTGCTAAATATTATTATTTCTTACTAGTTTAGTGTTCGATCCACCGAATTACACAAAAGGCTTAAATTTTAAAAAAACCAGTATCTCTTTGGTTGTCATTTTTATTTTATTTTATCACCACATAACTCTGTTTTAAAAACAAAAACCGGTATCTCTTTCGCATACAAAAAGTTGGTAAACAAGTTCGGCCACGTAGCGTTTTTGGATTTAAAAAAATAGACCATCAAGGTCCATTAATTTGATAACATATTGGGATCAGATTCTGGCCTTAGTTTCAGTAAGATAATATTGAGAAATCTAAATTCCAATCAACCGTGGTTTCATCGCAGATTTACTAAAATTCATACTTATGTACCAACAAACAACGCCGAACTTGGAGTCATATATACTTTAATCGCAAGTTGTACTCGTTTAGGTTGCCAAGTTATTTATGGCATGAAACATAACATGTCAATTTAGTTACCATTTTGTTCAACAAATTAATCTCTTAAAAAAAATCCTTTCTTGAATACACAATTTATTGGATTTATCCTTATTGGATTTAGTTACCGTTTAAGCCACTAATTATATCAGGAATAAAATCGCAATCTTATTATGCCAATTTATTTACCATTAGAGTTCGATACATTGATTTTTTTTTTTTTTTTTACAAAATCCATACATGAACAATTCTTTGAATCCAATGCATTCATCATGGATTTGCTAAAAGTCATACTTTTGTATAGACAAATAACGCCAATAATAGAATATATACATATATATATATATATACTTTGAATTTAGGTCGTACACGTTTTGGCTTGAAACCTAATCTGCTAATTTAGTTATCATTCCGGTCGAACAAATTCATCTCTTAAAATAATATTTCTTTCATGGATACACAATTTATTTATCCTATCCTTTTCTACACATGCATTTACAAAAAATAATTTGCGTATAATCTTAGGATTGGAGTGCACAAATAACTTAGAAATTAAGCTTTATAGCTTGAATATGCACCTAATTATACGAGGCATCAAATCGCAATCTTGTTATGCTAACTTATTTACCATTATAGTTCGATAAATTGATTTGTTTACAAAATTCATGCATGAACAATTCATTGAATCCAACCTCACCGAAATGTGCAATCATGGAAAATTGTTTTCAAATTCGCCTATATATATCTTGTAGTGTTTTAAAAAACTAGTGACTCCGAATTTAAGTTTTATAGCACGTACAAACCTATAATCCTTCCTAGCTTTCAACAAATTGAATAGATATGGAGAAAGGTTCATTCAAGTCAGCTTTCCTCGTTGTGCTCTTTCTTGTTTCATATGATGGTAAAATACTTCTCTCAATTTATATTTTTGTTACAATGAAAGAGAAATTTATTCTTGACATACTATAATCCTGACGTTAATCCTAACAACATAGGCTAACCTCAAGGACTGACTTCTTTGAGCAATACAACTGCATATAGGAATTTTTTTTTCTCCAATATGGTTGACTTCACTTATTTTTAAAAATGTGTATATGTCGTTGATACATCGTTAAAATTATATAATTTAACCTAACAATTGTCGATATTTTCAGCCATAAAGTCTAGTTTAAGTGTATATTTTTGTAACGTCAACTTATGCATAAAGTAGTACGTTCACAATAAAGACAAAGAACAGTTTTATTATGAATTATTGAAATATTACTTGTGGTAGGTGTGCAATTTGGAGTCGAAGCAAGGGGTCCAGTTGTTCGTTATCCGTGCCAAACATATATGCAATGCCTTCCATGCCAATGCCTCGAGGGTTGGTGTAAGTGTCCGTCAAATGAAATATTGAAGTTCATTCCTCAAGACATCTCTACACACCCGCAAGCACAGAAGGAAATGCCATAATCAGTGCTACTTGATACATCAATATATATCATATACTTATGATGTGCACCAAAAATCTTATGTTCTCCCAATATGTTCGTTAAGTGTTTGAATGGAAAATAAATAACATCACCTTCTTACTTATAGTTTGCTTGGTTTGAATTTCTTTTCATAATACTGTGACGATAAAGGTGTGGTACACGAGCAAACAGTGAAGTGATTCTAAATTACCAAACACAACGAAAAAAAAATAATTGAAATAGTGTAACACCTAACAATTTTCGCTAATTAGGCGACAACATGAAATTCCACTTTATAGGACATAGTCTTCTATTCTCAAACCGTTGTAGTAAATATGGTAAATATAAGTGGGATCGGACTCTGGCCTTAGTTTCAGTAAGATAATATTGAGAAATCTAAATTCCAATCTACCGTGGTTTCATCACAGATTTACTAAAATTCATACTTATGTACCAACAAACAACGCCGAACTTGGAGTCATGTATACTTTAATCGCAAGTTGTACTCGTTTAGGTTACCAAGTTATTTATGGCATGAAACATAACATGTCAATTTAGTTACCGTTTTGTTCAACAAATTAATTTCTGAAAAAAAATCCTTTCATGAATACACAATTTATTGGATTTATCCTTATGTACACATGTACATGTTTAAAATAAGTTACATATAATCATCGGTTTGGAAAGCACTGATAACTTATAAATTAAGTTATATTGTTTCAACAATTTTAAGCCACTAATTATATAAGGAATAAAATCGCAATCTTATTATGCCAATTTATTTACCATTATAGTTCGATACATTGATTTTTTATTTTTTTTTACAAAATCCATACATGAACAATTCTTTGAATCCAATGCATTCATCATGGATTTGCTAAAAGTCATACTTTTGTATAGACAAATAACGCCAATAATAGAATATATATATATACATATATATATACTTTGAATTTAGGTCGTACACGTTTTGGCTTGAAACCTAATCTGCCAATTTAGTTATCATTCCGGTCGAACAAATTCATCTCTTAAAATAATATTTCTTTCATGGATACACAATTGATTTATCCTATCCTTTTCTACACATGCATTTACAAAAAATAAATTGCATATAATCTTAGGATTGGAGTGCACAAATAACTTAGAAATTAAGCTTTATAGCTTGAATATGCACCTAATTATACGAGGCATCAAATCGCAATCTTGTTATGCTAACTTATTCACCATTATAGTTCGATAAATTGATTTGTTTACAAAATTCATGCATGAACAATTCGTTGAATCCAACCTCACCGAAATGTGCAATCATGGAAAATTGTTTTCAAATTCGCCTATATATATCTTGTAGTCTTTTAAAAAACTAGTGACTCCGAATTTAAGTTTTATAGCACGTACAAACCTATAATCCTTCCTAGCTTTCAACAAATTGAATAGATATGGAGAAAGGTTCATTCAAGTCAGCTTTCCTCGTTGTGCTCTTTCTTGTTTCATATGATGGTAAAATACTTCTCTCAATTTATATTTTTTTTACAATAAAAGAGAAATTTATTCTTGACATACTATAATCCGAACGTTAATCCTAACAACATAGGCTAAGGGCTGACTTCTTTGAGCAATACAACTGCATATAGGAATTTTTTTATCTCCAACGTGGTTGAGTTCACTTATTTTTTAAAATGTGTATATGTCATTGATACATCATTAAAATTATATACTTTAACCTAACAATTGTCGATATTTTCAGCCATAAAGTCTAGTTTAAGTGTATATTTTTGTAACGTCAACTTATGCATAAAGCAGTACGTTCACAATACAGACAAAAAACAGTTTTATTATGAATTATTGAAATATTACTTGTGGTAGGTGCGCAATTCGGAGTCGAAGCAAGGGGTCCAGTTGTTCGTTATCCGTGCCAAACATATATGCAATGCCTTCCATGCCAATGCCTCGAGGGTTGGTGTAAGTGTCCGTCAAATGAAATATTAAAGTTCATTCCTCAAGACATCTCTACATACCCGCAAGCACAGAAGGAAATGCCATAATCAGTGCTACTTGATACATCAATATATATCATATACTAATGATGTGCACCAAAAATCTTATGTTATCCCAATATGTTCGTTAAGTGTTTGAATGGATAATAAATAACATCACCTTCTTACTTATAGTTTGCTTGGTTTGAATTTCTTTTCATAATACTGTGACAATAAAGGTGTGGTATACGAGCAAACAGTGAAGTGATTCTAAATTACCGAACACAACGAAAAAAAATAATTGAAATAGTGTAACACCTAACAATTTTCGCTAATTAGGCGACAACATGAAATTCCACTTTATAGGACATAGTCTTCTATTCTCAAACCGTTGTAGTAAATATGGTAAATATAAGTGGCGGTCCTAATTGACCTCTTTTAATCACCTGAAAAACAGATAAATTTGTACATATGAGGATTACACAGAAGTTAACTAATATGTAGTTATTGTATATTTTAGTCTCAAGCACGTAGTTCGGAATCTCAAAACAAGTAAATATTACTAATTTATTCAGTGTGTGCTAAATATTATTATTTCTTACTAGTTTAGTGTTCAATCCACCGAATTACACGAAAGACTTAAATTTTAAAAAAACCAGTATCTCTTTGGTTGTCATTTTTATTTTATTTTATCACCACGTAACTCTGTTTTTAAAAAAAAACCAGTATCTCTTTCGCATACAAAAAGTTGGTAAACAAGTTCGGCCACGTAGCGTTTTTGTATTGAAAAAAAATAGACCATCAAGGTCCATTAATTCGATAACATATTGGGATCGGACTCCGGCCTTAGTTTCAGTAAGATAATATTGAGAAATCTAAATTCCAATCAACCGTGGTTTCATCGCAGATTTACTAAAATTCATACTTATGTACCAACAAACGACGCCGAACTTGGAGTCATATATACTTTAATCGCAAGTTGTACTCGTTTAGGTTGCCAAGTTATTTATGGCATGAAACATAACATGTCAATTTAGTTACCGTTTTGTTCAACAAATTAATCTCTGAAAAAAAATCCTTTCTTGAATACACCATTTATTGGATTTATCCTTATGTACACATGTACATGTGAAAAATAAGTTACATATATAATCGTCGGTTTGGAAAGCACTGATAACTTAGAAATTAAGTCATATTGTTTCAACAATTTTAAGCCACTAATTATATAAGAAATAAAATCGCAATCTTATTATGCCAATTTATTTACCATTATAGTTCGATACATTGATTTTTTTTTTTACAAAATCCATACATGAACAATTCTTTGAATCCAATTTATTCATCATGGATTTGCTAAAAGTCATACTTTTGTACAGACAAATAACGCCAATAATAGAATATATATATATACTTTGAATTTAGGTCGTACACGTTTTGGCTTGAAACCTAATCTGCTAATTTAGTTATCATTCCGGTAGAACAGATTCATCTCTTAAAATAATATTTCTTTCATGGATACACAATTTATTTATCCCACCCTTTTCTACACATGCATTTACAAAAGATAAATTGCGTATAATCTTAGGATTGGAGAGCACAAATAACTTAGAAATTAAGCTTTATAGCTTGAATATGCACCTAATTATACTAGGCATCAAATCGTAATCTTGTTATGCTAACTTATTTACCATTATAGTTCGATAAATTGATTTGTTTACAAAATTCATGCGTGAACAATTCGTTGAATCGAACCTCACCGAAATGTGCAATCATGGAAAATAGTTTTCAAATTCGCCTATATATCTTGTAGTCTTTTAAAAAACTAGTGACTCCGAATTTAAGTTTTATAGCACGTACAAACCTATAATCCTTCCTAGCTTTCAACAAATTGAATAGATATGGAGAAAGGTTCATTCAAGTCAGCTTTCCTCATTGTGCTCTTTCTTGTTTCATATGATGGTAAAATACTTCTCTCAATTTATATTTTTGTTACAATGAAAGAGAAATTTATTCTTGACATACTATAATCCGAACGTTAATCCTAACAACATAGGCTAACCTCAAGGGCTGACTTCTTTGAGCAATACAACTGCATATAGGAATTATTTTTTCTCCAACGTGGTCGACTTCACTTATTTTTTAAAATGTGCATATGTCGTTGATACATCGTTAAAATTATATACTTTAACCTAACAATTGTCGATATTTTCAGCCATAAAGTCTAGTTTAAGTGTATATTTTTGTAACGTCAACTTATGCATAAAGCAGTATGTTCACAATAAAGACAAAAAACAGTTTTATTTTGAATTATTGAAATATTACTTGTGGTAGGTGTGCAATTTGGAGTCGAAGCTAGGGGTCCAATTGTAAATCTTCCGTGCCAAACATCTTCTGGATGCGCCCACTGCAAATGCGTGGAGGGTTGGTGTAAGTGTCCGTCAAATGAAATATTCAAGTTCATTCCTCAAGACATCTCTACACACCCGCAAGCACAGAAGGAAATGCCATAATCAGTGCTACTTGATACATCAATATATATCATGTACTTATGATGTGCACCAAAAATCTTATGTTCTCCCAATATGTCCGTTAAGTGTTTGAATGGATAATAAATAACATCACCTTCTTACTTATAGTTTGCTTGGTTTGAATTTCTTTTCATAATACTGTGACGATAAAGGTGTGGTATACGAGCAAACAGTGAAGTGATTCTAAATTACCGAACACAACGAAAAAAAATAATTGAAATAGTGTAACACCTAACAATTTTCGCTAATTAGGCGACAACATGAAATTCCACTTTATAGGACATAGTCTTCTATTCTCAAATCGTTGTAGGAAATATGGTAAATATAAGTGGCGGTCCTAATTGACCTCTTTTAATCACTTGAAAAACAGATAAATTTGAACATATGAGGATTACACAGAAGTTAACTAATATGTAGTTATTGTATATTTTAGTCTCAAGCACGTAGTTCTGAATCTCAAAACAAGTAAATATTACTAATTTATTCAGTGTGTGCTAAATATTATTATTTCTTACTAGTTTAGTGTTCGATCCACCGAATTACACGACAGGCTTAAATTTTAAAAAAACCAGTATCTCTTTGGCTGTCATTTTTATTTTATTTTATCACCACATAACTCTGTTTTAAAAAAAACCAGTATCTCTTTCGCATACAAAAAGTTGGTAAACAAGTTCGGCCTCGTAGCGTTTTTGGATTTAAAAAAATAGACCATCAAGGTCCATTAATTCGATAACATATTGGGATCGGATTCCGGCCTTAGTTTCAGTAAGATAATATTGAGAAATCTAAATTCCAATCAACCGTGGTTTCATCGCAGATTTACTAAAATTCATACTTATGTACCAACAAACGACGCCGAACTTGGAGTCATATATACTTTAATCGCAAGTTGTACTCGTTTAGGTTGCCAAGTTATTTATGGCATGAAACATAACATGTCAATTTAGTTACCGTTTTGTTCAACAAATTAATCTCTGAAAAAAAATCCTTTCTTGAATACACCATTTATTGGATTTATCCTTATGTACACATGTACATGTGAAAAAAAAGTTACATATATAATCGTCGGTTTGGAAAGCACTGATAACTTAGAAATTAAGTCATATTGTTTCAACAATTTTAAGCCACTAATTATATAAGAAATAAAATCGCAATCTTATTATGCCAATTTATTTACCATTATAGTTCGATACATTGATTTTTTTTTTTTACAAAATCCATACATGAACAATTCTTTGAATCCAATTTATTCATCATGGATTTGCTAAAAGTCATACTTTTGTACAGACAAATAACGCCAATAATAGAATATATATATATACTTTGAATTTAGGTCGTACACGTTTTGGCTTGAAACCTAATCTGCTAATTTAGTTATCATTCCGGTAGAACAGATTCATCTCTTAAAATAATATTTCTTTCATGGATACACAATTTATTTATCCCACCCTTTTCTACACATGCATTTACAAAAAATAAATTGCGTATAATCTTAGGATTGGAGAGCACAAATAACTTAGAAATTAAGCTTTATAGCTTGAATATGCACCTAATTATACTAGGCATCAAATCGCAATCTTGTTATGCTAACTTATTTACCATTATAGTTCGATAAATTGATTTGTTTACAAAATTCATGCGTGAACAATTCGTTGAATCGAACCTCACCGAAATGTGCAATCATGGAAAATAGTTTTCAAATTCACCTATATATCTTGTAGTGTTTTAAAAAACTAGTGACTCCGAATTTAAGTTTTATAGCACGTACAAACCTATAATCCTTCCTAGCTTTCAACAAATTGAATAGATATGGAGAAAGGTTCATTCAAGTCAGCTTTCCTCATTGTGCTCTTTCTTGTTTCATATGATGGTAAAATACTTCTCTCAATTTATATTTTTGTTACAATGAAAGAGAAATTTATTCTTGACATACTATAATCCGAACGTTAATCCTAACAACATAGGCTAACCTCAAGGGCTGACTTCTTTGAGCAATACAACTGCATATAGGAATTATTTTTTCTCCAACGTGGTCGACTTCACTTATTTTTTAAAATGTGCATATGTCGTTGATACATCGTTAAAATTATATACTTTAGTCTTGGAAGTCCCCCCCGTCAAAGGCCGAGAGGTCTACCAGGTTGTTCTTCAGGTGGGCCACCAGCCTCTCTGGCATTCCACCATCAATGGAGGGACCGAGGATGCAAGAATCAGTAAGGGCACCGTCGTCATCAGTCCAGGGTGCGATGATGTTGGGGAGGACAGAGCCCTGGATTTCTCGGCAGATATCCTCGAACTCAGTGTGGAAGGCTTGCGACCGAGCTTCAACAGATGTGGGGGTGCTGGAGGCCATTGAAACAGGTTTAAACTGAGTGTGTGAAAGGAAAACACGGAAAGAAGACGATGAACATGAATAACACTGGAAGAAAAATCGGGGAAAGGTAAAGGTCCTGTAGGTTCTGGAAAGGGCGAAGGTCAAAAAGAAATCGTGGTTTCAGGCAAGAATATTTTGGTAAACCTGGAGGTTTGAGAGTTTGGTAGGCTTGAAGGTTTGGGCGAAGGGTTTTGACAAAGCTTGGGCGTCTGAGAATTCTGAAAGCATAAGGAGAAAGCAAGGAAGTCTGGGCTTTTATATTGGCGCTAGAATTTGAAACGAAAGGGCGTGTCTCTCTCTCGAGACGTAACGTTCTGTCAGCACGCTCAACAGGCGCAATGACGTGTCAAAAGCCCAGAGGCCGTCGTTTCCTCTGACAAAACGAAGCGACGCCCTGGGCAATGATGGCCTACACGACGTGCCTGAAGCATTAAATGCGCCGACTAACCTGCGCATTTATTGCCCCAGTTGTCAATCACTTTAGAAGGAATGCAAAGAGTCCATCCCTTGGAATCCATTCGGCCCCTACCCATGCCGAGGCCGAAGAATCCAAGGATGTGGGGGCAATGTTTGTGCCTAATAAATCACGGCCATGAACTGACCGAAGGTGCCCTCTTTCTCGGCCTTGGCATTTGCTCAAACGCAGCGTTTTGACAAGATGCTTGGCCATCCGGAGAAAACAAGAGAAAAATTACTAAGGCATAATCATCTCGGCCTCAATTATAGGCCGAGGTCGAGGCCGAAACGAATTACGGCCGAAGGCATTAAAGTCAGATCATCACGTGACAACAGGGCCCCACGCTTCATTTAATGAAACAAGGCCTCTGTTTCTTGCAGCAAACCCACTGGCCACGAATAAACATTTAATGCATGAGGGAAGGTGTGAAGTGACTAGAGTCAGGATTTGGCGACAGGGATCAAAGTGATTAGACGCCAACATTCTCATAAAGCTCTTTGCAGCTTGAGAAATTAGGTGACCAGCCATCAGAACAATAAATGCGTCTCCACGGCCAGAAGTGCAGAACCCACGATCAGGTCGGCGGCTGAGATTCACCGGGATTCATGGGGTCACACCACCATACTTCACGATCCCAAATGTCGATTGGACTACCCACTTGCGCTAATCAGGCTCCACCATGCAGATTTTCAGCCTCGATTACTCCTCCAGGAACTCTTCCTATAAATACAAGTCTCAAGACCACATTCAAAGGGTTCAAACACCAAACCAAAGCCTCCCACGGAGCAACTTATATTTTCCTGTAATGCACTTTCAATATTTTACTTGCTTTCCTAGGAGTAGTGTTAGTTTGTAAGGAAAATCCATTCATCAATATATCATACGACCCTTGACTTTTAAGGCGCCGGAGCACCATCTTTGTTGTCCGCTCACTCACCCCATATATCATACGACCGCCGCTCACTGAGCAGCGCGCCGGAGCACTGCCCTAAACCCACCAACAACACCACCACTAAACGGCCTTGTAGCTCAGGCCGTGAATCTGATGGTCGAGATTAGTTCCTCTCTCGGCCACAATCGTTTGATTAAAAGTCAAGTCCAAACAGGCGCACCATTTCACCACTTCCATCCAAACCACATCTCGACGCACGGTAGACCGTGCTGGCACGCCCGCGCACAACCACACCGCACCCAAAAGCAGGAAGCCGCGTGTCAACGCATATCCCCTTGGCCCGGAACTCCAGGCCGTGAGATTTGCGCGGCAGACAGTGAGATGGTTGGTCCAGCTTTTGGTGGGGTTATTGCTCAAAGAATGTTATTTCGAGAAGCGAGAGGGTTTGGATTGAGCATGGAGACACTGCTGGATTATGAGAAATCCCTAAGTGAAGCTTCCAAGGTTCTGAAAGGAACTCAAAAATGCCAAAGGTTTAGAATTCCAGAAACAAAATTGTAGCCCTCAGAATAAAAATAATCTCACTTGTCAAATTAGCTTAGGGAAACTAACACAAAATTGCTACAATGCTGCTACGGTATCCATGAACTGTACCTCCCAATCTGTTTTATAAATTGTTTGCCATTCTCCTCTACCTTACCTAACATTTTAGCAGATGAGAAACAGAAAAAGAAAAAGAAATGCTTACCAGACATTTTAGCAACTGCATGTGAAAAGTTGTTTGTCCCAGAATATGAGGCATTATAAGTTATGCCTACTCATTTTCACTGGAGGTTTCAAATTGAGTGGCAAATGTGAATTTCTGTTTTCGCTGCTATAATAGAAATATTTTATCCATCCTTTCAAGGGGAATCTTATCATCGTGGGGATAAAATAGACAATTCTAAATTTGGGGCAGATTCTGGGTTGCCTAGTGAAGCTGCCTCTGGAGTAAAAACAGGTCAAAATGGAGGAAAAACTGGTACACCAGCATTCCGCTGCAAGAAATGCCGAAGAATTGTTGCATTGCCGAAGAAATCTCTTCTTTCTCCTTACTTTTACCGGAAGAGGAAAGAAATGGAAATCTAGAGTTCTCTGATATCTCAACCACAAGGGTGAAGTGAAATGCAGAAATGTTAATGGGTATGGACTTTCTTCTCAATACTTGACTTCCTAAGTACGAGTGAACCAACTAAAATGAGCAGGGCACCTGCAAACCACTGTCAAACAAGCCTTCTCATCATCAGATACGCAAAAGAAACAAGTCAAGAAACATTTTCTCAAGGTTCCCTAATTTATATATATGCAGCAACAGAAATGCATAACAGCAATCACATCTGTAGTAACTTGGATGCCTCGTATATTAAATTCACCATTTAACAATGTCATTCGTTTATTAAATTCTATGCTTCACGTTCAAAATCAAAATTGGATGCCTCGTATAAGTAACTTGACAGAGTTAATAATTTTGGCCAATTTGATCAAATTGGATGGATCCTCTGCTATAATCAAAGGAATGTCAAACAGTCATAACTCAGAAAGAAGCATATGAAAATGAATACATCAGTGTGAATTGGTCCAATATCATCAGCATGTTTTGATTGATCTGAAAAGATAAGGGTTCTTGGAACAAAAAGTATCCAGCAAGACCAGAAGACAGGAAGTTTGCAGCAAAATTTGTGACAGTAGCTTGCAGAGAAGACAGAGCTTTAAGGCTGTTCACATAACATCCCCACATTGTCGCATTCAACAATATCACCAAACCATACCTAACAATCTGTTCAAACAATTACAATTACAAATCAAGCTTTCGTTGACCCAAAAACAAAAACAAAACAAAAAAATTACAAATCAAGCAGGATTTTGCGATGTAAATCCAACGGTCTTAAATTCATCAAGTGTGCAAGGGAAAGGCACCAGAGGAGTGATGAGCTTCGCCGAAACGGCAGCCAGAGCGGCGTTCAGGCCGGCTGAGATTGCCCACGCGTAGCCCTTCTTGTTGTTACCCTCCATCAAGCCACCAAACTCTTCAATTTTGCAGGGTGAAGGAAATTGGGTCGAGAAAATTTTGACTGGGGGGAGCGGACGATGTCGTTTGCCTAATCGTGAAACGGCATGTCCTTTGTTTGTTGCTCACAAGTCGCCTAGTGGACGACAAAAGTGGACGGTGGACAGTGAGGCGGCGAAAAGAGGAGCAAGGCGGAGGCGCTAAGTTTTTCACGAAGAAGAAGATCAGATCTGACCTAACTTCTTTCACTAAACGACACCGTTGCCTCTTCTGTCTTTAAAAAAAAAAAAATTCTGATACGCCTCTTATGGTCCCTTTTGAACGAAACTCCTCGTTTTATTCAAGTTTAGCTTTTTCAAAAGCAAGTAGTGCCATTATAAAGCCCTTAATAATAAGAGTATGCGTTATTAATGTCCACTTAATAACATGTTTAAGACTTTTTTTTTTTTTCAAAATAATACTGATTCATAGGTTATATTAAATAAAAATTTACAATGATTAATATTGGGCTCAAGTAATCTGTATTTTTATCTGGGAATGCTAAAGCTACAATTAGGTTACGATGATTTCAGCATGATATTTATGAGTTTTTCTGAAATGGGTTCTCGTTTCTTTGAGTCTTTTGGCTCTAACCTTAGTTGGGCTATAATATTCCCTTTCTTCTTGTAAGGTGGTTTCTTTCTTTTTAATCCATCTGTCTAATTCTTTATTTCTTATAAAGAAATAAAGAATTTTTTACTTTTTGTACATGTCTTATATATATTTCTTTATTTCTCATAACAGAAATCCGGCGATGTAGAAAAGACAGTAGAAAAGATTGTAGAAAAGATAGAAGAAAAGAAAGGTGAAAAGGTAAATTCTCATAACTTTGCCTTTTTCATTTATTTTTCAATTTTCATACGTCTATATTTTCTTTAAACCGTCGTTTGTTTTAAATTTCCACGGCAGTTTTTATTTAATTGAATGTTTAAATTGTTGTACAATCTTACATACCGTCGTAATATATGAATTACCACGACGTTTATTATTTATCGTCGTTTAATTAAATTTAGACGTCTGTAATTCTTACATACCGTCATTTGTAATTCAGTACCACGACGGTTTAATTTAATTTTTTTACTTTTTAATTTTTTTTCCTTTTTGTACAATGTCTTATATATATTTCTTTATTTCTTATAACAGAAATCTGGGGATGTAGAAAAGATTGAAGAAAAGAAAGATGAAAAGGTAAATTCTCATAACTTTGCCTTTTTCATTTGTTTTTCAATTTTCAGACGTCTATATTTTTTTTAAACCGTCGTTTGTTTTAAATTTCCACGGCATTTTTTATTTAATTGAATGTTTAAATTGTTGTACAAGCCTTCTTATATATATATATATATCTCTTTATTTATTAAAACAGCAATCCAGTATTGGAGAAAAGCAAATTGAAAAGGTAAATTCATTAATTATGAATTTTGCATTTGAATTAGACGACGGTTTTATTTAAACGATGTAATAAAGTATTCATTACGACGGTAGTTTTGTCCCCGTCGTGTAACTTATTTTCACACAACGGTTTGTTATTTAAACCGTCGTATTTATTTCTTTACCACGTCGCTTTATGTTGCTTTATTTCTTCAAACAGGATACTGAAGTACCAAATTATTCAAAGCTGGAGTTGCCATCTTCTTTACAATCCCTTTGTAGTTATGTGGAATCGACACTAAAGCCTCAGGAGAAGGCTATGACCTTTACTATTGAGAAGGAGGTGTTTGGCATAGATCGTAATACCTTCATCTTGCATGAAGATATTACCCAATTTGCTGGCATGGAGGAAATTGGGGCTACTGTAGTTGCAGTATATATGAGGTTTGTCCTTATCAAAAATTCATTTGACACTCTCCTTTATGTTGAAAAAAAAAAACACTCATGGTTTCAATTCATATATTTAGGTGCCTATTTGATCATTTGAAAGCTGCAAATATGGTAAATATGGTTGGCTTTATAGACCCTGCTCTAGTTAGTGCCGACGCTGGTTCATTAATTGAAAGATCACGTATCGTATTCAGTCGACTTCAAAAAACAGATGGTGAACAAATTTTCCTGATGCCTTACAATCCAGGGTTAGTCTCCAAACAAAAAACAGTATTTATTTGTTTGTATGATGCTCTGCATATAAAACTATTTAACCTCTTTATATTTATTTTGTGTAGCCATCATTGGGTTTTGATCATTGTGAGAGCAAAGAAGGAGACCGTCTATTTTCTGGATCCAGTGCCTGGCAATCGAGTTGTGGATGACGAGGGGAAAAACATAGTGAACAGTGCTTTTAAAATGTATAATTCACACATAGGCAGAATAGGCCGTAAAGCACCTCTTTGGAAAACTCTGCCCGGCACTCCAAAGCAACCAAGCAGTGTAGAATGCGGGTATTATGTAATGTGCTTTATGAGAGACATCATCTTGGATCCTTCCCTGGAATTTGAGAAGATGGTAAGAAGAAAATTTTCAGATTTATTTTTATGTGGGTTTTTATATTATCAACGACGGTAAATTAAAAATACCGTCGTTGAATATATATACTACGTCGGTAAATGAAAAATAGCGCCGTCTGTGAGATTAATCTTTGTTTATGGACTGCAGTTTGCCAAGGGAAAGGATCGAGCGCCATACCCCCAAGCTGCCATTGAAGAAGTTAGGAAAGAATGGGCAGATTTTGTTTGTGTTCATATGGAGTAGAGGAATTTTAGCATACTTAAACATTTTTATAAAATGTACAAATTTTGTTAGAATTAGATAAGTTCTTGTACAAAATTGGTTAGAATTAGACATAAACATTCTTAAACATTCTTTTTTTCCCTATGAATTTCAAATAGGTTTTCATTATTTTTAAAAAACGGAAATTGTGTGACCGACGTGTAATAACACTTGCAACGACATAATTATATAGAATACCGTCGTCTTTATATCTATCAAAATTCAAAATATTCAAAATAAATTTAAAATATAACCAAAAAATGCACCATCAACCTCCCTGTAAATTTGTTGAGGTTTTCATATTGTGAAAAACCCAAGATCATGCTGAACCAAATTTGTTGAGGTTTTCATGTTGTGAAAAACTGTAGTTTTTTAAAAAGACGTTGTACACACATAACAACGTCACAGTTTTTTAAAAAGCGACGTAAAGGTTTTTCAAACGACGCTCTTGGTTCTATAGACGACGTTGTTTTCTTGATATTAGACGGCGAGAAGTTAAGAGTTTAGGTCGTGGAAAATAGTGTGTACGTCGTTTTCTGTGTAAAAATGGCCATGGTTTTAACTTTAAACGACGTTTGTTTTAAAATTAAGTCGTTTATTATAATTTAAAACGTCGTTAATTTATTAATGCCGACGTGGTTTATGGGTTTTATTAATAATATTTTATTCTATTTAATTCGAAATATTCATAATAAATTTAAAATAACTCCAAAAAATGCAACGTCAACTCCTATGAAGTCATTGAGATATTTTCTTCCCCCTTAAGCTTTAAAAAATTAAGTTTGAGTTATACAAATTTAAAATTACCACCAAAAAGAGAAATGTTTTCATGAGTCACAACATCACTTATACTTTCATGGTTTAGGGTTTATATAAAGTTAGAAAAGGGATTAGGGTTTAGGGTTTTATGGACGAGATATTTTAGGCCATAAAACCCTAATCCCTTTTGAAAAATTATTTTTTAAAAAAATATATATATAATTGTGGTTTTATTTATTAGGGTTTAGGGTATAGGGTATATTAGGGTTTAGGGTTTAGGGTTTAGGGTTCAACGACGGTAGTTTGGTTTTGCGTCGTAAGGATATTTACAACGACGTCATTGTTTAAATAAGCGTCATGTTTAGGTTGAACTTTTAACGACGGTTGTTTTTTTGTTTCCGTCGATGTTTTTTAAAAAGCGCGCTTTCTAAAAATTTCAGCTCGACCTAAAATTTTCAGATTTCGCTCTAACTCTTTTACTTGTAACCCTGAACCAAGTTGGCCATAGCCTGTGACCTAAAACATTGAACTCTGCTCTCTCACTTCAACTCTAATTCAAAGTTGGGCTCTCCGTCGAATCCAAGTTGGCCATAATCTGTGAGCTTTGCCTACCTGTAAGTACAAACCCTAATCTCATGCTTGTAAATTCATTGAATGATATTCAGTTCTGTGGTAAAGGGTTTTGTGATTTTTTAATGTTGTCGATGGTATGGGTTAATGGATTTAATGTTTAATGTTTTCATGAATCGGGAATGGATTTAATGTTGTCGGATCTTTTAATCACTCTTTGTTATTATGAATCGGGCATGGATTTAATGTTTTCATGCTTAGTATATGTTGGTTTCGTGCTTAGTATACGTGTTCTTAATACCCAACATAAAAATTAATGTATATGTTGTGTTCTGAATATATTTTGGGTTCTTGAAAATAAACTGGGATTTCGATATCTTTTTTATGCATACGATGACGGTTTTTTTAACAAACCGTCGTCTGTAAATATATACCACGACGGTTTTTTTTAACTACCGTCGTGGTTCAAGTTCGCTGGCGTCTGTTTCTTGCTAGCATTAGACGACGTTTTTTTAAAACCCGTCGTCTATATATGTGTAATACGTCTGTTGTTGTTTAAAAACCGTCGTCTGTATACTATATTATTTGCTATTAAAACCTTATATAATCTGCTATAGTGATAGTCATTGCTTGTCTTTTCACCTTATTATAGATAATAGGATATAGTGTCGGATATGGATAAGTCATGGATGCACTCGGATAGAAGATCAAAGGCATATGAGTTAGGGGTGGAAGCATTTTTGCAATTTTCTGTAGAAAATCTTCTAACTACAATGCATATCCGTTTTCCATGTGTTAAATGTGCGAATTTGAAATTGTTTGGGGTTGGAATTATAAGGGATCACTTATACTTTAATGGAGTTGACCAAACCTATAAGAATTGGACATTTCATGGAGAACCTTGGGAATCAACTACTAATGCTAGTAGAAATGTTGAAGAAGATGATGACCATAGTAGGTACAGTTTTGTGTCTGAAGAAATAGAGATGGATGATAATGATTTTGGTGATTTTGGATCCGATCCTTATGAGTTTGCTAATGTGATTGGGGATGGAGATCAACCATTGTACCCTGGTTGTAGAAAGTACACCAAGTTATCGGCATTAGTGAAGTTGTATAATTTGAAGGCAAAACATGGGATGAGTGATGTATGTTTTACAGAATTATTGATACTTCAGTGCGAGTTGCTTCCAGAAGGAAATACAATACTGGCCTCTATGTATGAGGCAAAAAAGACTTTGTGTGCATTGGGGCTGAGTTATGAGAAAATCCACGCATGCCCCAATGATTGCATCTTGTATAGGAAGGAGTATGAAGATTCAACTAATTGTCCTACTTATGGTATCTCAAGGTGGAAGGAAACCAAAGATGGATTCTTGAAAGAGGGTGTGGCAGCTAGGGCTGGGCGCGGTCCAGTTTGGCCCGGTTCAAAGCTTAACTCGAAACCGAAACAGTACTGTTCATCCGGTCCGGTCCAGTTCGATTTTTAGTAAAAGCAGTGGAAAAACCGAACCAAGCCGAACTGGTTGGCCTGGTCCGATTTTCCGGTTTGGGCTGGTTTTTATTTTTTTTTATTTTTTTTTTTTTAGGGTAAAAATTCTGTTTGTGTTGTGCTTCATTAGCATATAAAGCCCTGTTTCAAATTCCTGTAAAAATTTGGCCTCAACTTAAATAATTTTTACATGCCAAGCATATGCATTTTAACTTCCAAATACAAAATGTGGCCATCCAATCCAAACGTACAAAACATGGCCATCCAATCCAAACATGCAAAACATGGTTATCCAATCCAAACATGCAATCTTAAAAATTATACAACCCAATGTAAAAATCCATAATTAAATTACAAACCAAATTAGAAGTTCGAAATGTAAGCCAAAAATTAAAACATAACACCAATGAAGGCTTCACATATTAAATGATCACCGGAACGTAGACGGACTTGAGTTGGTAGGTGCCGGTAAAATTGTAAGATCTACAAATAAAAACATAAACACATTAAAACATTAGGCAAGCATGCAAACTATATATATAGTTATAGTATACATTATTAAATCACATAAACTAAAAAGAGCATACTTCATTACTATTACTAGGCAACTGCTCAAATTGGTCCATCCCTCTTTTAATATTTAAAAATCAACACCTAATTATTTATCAATACAAAAATCAGCAGCATACAATAATATCAACATATAGCAGCAATAAACTAATAGAGAGAGAGAGAGAGAGAGAGAGAGAGAGAGAGAGAGAGAGAGAGAGAGAGAGAGAGATTTAACTTAAAGTTCACACAATATTATCTAATTTAACTTAAACTAATACAACAGCAACATACATACAGCATAAACTAATACAGCAACAATATTATCTAATTATCTAATTTAACTTAAACTAATATAGCAGCAACATACATACGGCATACAAATAGGATCTATCAAGCAAAGAAAAGAAAAATAGCACAAGTGCTTTGTACTTTGGCAAAATGATTTAAACAAGTACCATTCATGCAGTACAAAACCAGATATACTACAAAAGTAGAAAAGTCAGTCTCTAATGCGTACCTCTTCCTCAAGTTTTGAGAAAGTCAGTCTCTAATGCGTACCCCTTCCTTTTTTCAATGTCAATACTCAATATGTGAGGAAGGCCCTTTGCTCATTGCTTCCTCTCAATCACAATATATGTTCCTGAAATTTCAATGCATAACAAATTCAACAATTCAATTTGGTTTCCCTTCAATTCTTAGCAACAGCATGACAGCAAAAAAAAAGAAAAAAATTACACAGCAATAGCATGGGAGAGAAATGCCATCGCCACGACGCCATCACACACAAGCCAAAGTCTCCATATGCAAGCTCATTGTACTTAATGTGAATCTGCATTATTGCAAATCTAAAAAGGTCACCAGCATAAGAATTTTAATTAACCTCTTCTTTTTATATATATATATATATATATATATTTTTTTTTTTACTTCATTCACTAATTTTCCAAGATTTATAACCAAAAAAAAAGACAACTGAAAAAGTAGGAAAAAAAACCACATATTACGATTGTTATGCATACCACAAATTATTTCTCATAAAAAAAGTTGCCACCCAGTTGCCTATCATAACAATGAATCAGAGAACATGAATGTCCACTAAAGGTGCAATAAACAGGAGAACTTGTAAGCAAATAGCACTTTAGGGTTTCACATCATTTTCAACTCTCAAACACAAAATCCATCAAATAATACACAATCGAATCAATCAAATAATACACAATCGAATCAATCAAAACCTCAATTTCACTATGTATACGAAAATCAGGGCATGCCCAAATCACCATTTTCACGAAAAAGGAAAGAAGAACCCAAAAGAGAGAGCAATCTGAATTACGAAACCCCAACCAATTTAATCGATTCAAATATCACTGAAACATAAATAAATTTTTTTTTAAAATACTCACAGGAGGTGGTAAAATCAGGGGCGCCAATCGCAAATTCATTTCGTATGTTCCTTCACAGAGACGACGAGACTGCAAATCCCATCAAATTTGGGAACAAAGGTGATAAAATCATGACTTACTTGAGGTGCTGTGCGCTGCGTGATTGTCGTTGTCGGGGCAAGGAGCGGCGGCGTGGTGCTGTGTCTAAGAGAAGAGAAGCAGATAGAGAGCGATAAGGAGAAGAGGAGGAGAGACTGAGGGAAAACAAAACCTAATTTGCGTAAACTAAAGTGGGCCTGTATCAGATATGGCCAGTTCTATTCTAACAAAATAGAACTGGCCTAATAAAATAATATTTTTTATATTGTATATTATATATAATATATTTAAAAATATATATTAAATACTGGACCGGTCCGGTTCGGTCCGATCCGGTGCTATGCGAAATCGAAATTGGTTTGGACCGGCCCGGTCCGATCCGGTCCGGTTTTGTTGACTTTTAGTCAACTCGGTTTTTCCCGTTTTTTTTCATCCAGTTTGGTTCGGTTTTCCGGTTTTCCGGTTTATATGCCCACCCCTAGTGGCAGCGAAGGTGTTGTGGTATTTTCCTCCAATTCCAAGGTTTAAAAGGATGTTTCAATCACTTGAGACAGCAAAGAATTTGACTTGGCATGCTGCTAGAAAATCAATTGACGGTCAGATGTCTCATCCGGCGGATTCCCCGTCTTGGAAACTTGTTGATGATAAATGGCCCGAGTTTGGTAATGAGCCGAGAAACTTGAGATTGGCTCTTTCATCTGATGGATTCAATCCCCACAGTTCTCTAAGTAGCAGATATAGTTGCTGGCCAGTTATCTTAGTTACATATAATCTCCCACCATGGCTGTGCATGAAACGAAAGTTCATGATGTTGACTTTATTGATTTCCAGTCCTAAACAACCCGGAAATGATATAGACGTCTACTTGGAGCCTTTGATTGATGATTTAAAATCTTTGTGGGATGGGATTAGAGGAGTGTATGATGCACACATAGGAGAATACTTTACACTCAGAGCTGCATTACTGTGGACCATTAATGATTTTCCCGCCTATGGAAACTTATCTGGTTGTGTTGTTAAAGGATATAAAGCTTGTCCAATATGCGGCGATGATACACCTAGTCACAGGTTGAAAAATGGCCACAAAATTTGTTACATTGGGCATAGAAAATGGTTACCAATCAATCATCCATATAGGAGGCAACGTGCAGCTTTTAATGGGAAACCTGAATATGGCACACCTCTGCAGCCATTAACTGGAGAAGAAGTGCTGCATATGGTTGAAGATATTAATTACATATGGGGCTCGAAAAAAGGGGGAGGTGGAGGTGAAAATGATGGTGACAGAGTTTGTTGGAAGAAGAAGTCAAAATTCTTTGATCTTGAGTATTGGAAATACCTTCCAGTGAGGCATGTCCTAGATGTTATGCACATTGAGAAGAATGTTTGTGATAGTATCATTGGTACATTGTTGGAGATCCCTGGAAAAAATAAAGATGGGATTGCTGCTCGGTTAGATTTATTGAACATGGGGGTCAAAACTTATTTGCAACCCGAGTATGGAGAAAGAAGTACTCGTTTGCCTCCAGGGCCTTGGAATTTGTCAAGAGCAGAGAAGAGAGCGGTTTGCAATTCTTTCTATGGTATGAAGGTCCCTGAAGGTTATTCTTCAAATTTAAAAAATCTTGTATCTTTACAAGATTCAAGACTTCTTGGCCTTAAATCACATGATTGTCATACCTTAATGCAACAATTGCTCCCTGTGGCAATTCGTTCTGTTTTGGAGAAGCCTGCAAGGTATGCAATAACTCGTTTGTGCTTCTTCTTCAATGCTATATGTGCAAAGACGGTTGATGTTTCCAAGCTAGATAAGTTGGAAGAAGATGTAGTAGTTACTTTATGTTTGCTTGAAAAATACTTTCCACCTTCATTCTTCAATATCATGGTTCATCTAGTAGTACATCTTGTCAGAGAAGTTCGTCTATGTGGGCCAGTATATTTTAGATGGATGTATCAGTTTGAAAGATATATGAAAGTTCTAAAAGGGTATGTTCAGAACCGTACTCATCCCGAAGGTTGCATTGCGGAGCATTATATAGCTGAAGAAGTTGTAGAATTTTGCATTGAACATTTATCTAATATTAGTACAATTGGAGTACCATCAAGTCAGAAGATAGGAGTTTCAAAGCCATTATCAGGTTGCGCAGTGAGCTTTGTTGATCGGGACCTGTTGAACCAAGCACATCTATATGTCTTGGAGAATACAGAGGAAGTCCTACCTTATATCGAGTATGAGTTTTATTCTTTAAGTTTCCATTTTAAATTATTCCTTATGTTTATCTTATATGTTTGGGACCGTAATGCTTGAATTTTTCGTGTCATGTAGGGAACATATGATCCACATCAAGGCCGCTTATCCAAAATTTAGAAAGAGAACAAAGTGGCTGCAAGATAAGCACAATAGCACTTTCATTCAATGGCTACACTTCAAGGTATATGTTATTCAATAACATATTGGACTTTTAATTTTCTTTTTTCTATGTTAGATTGAATTAAGATATGATTAATTTGCAGGTTCAAAGTGAACTTGATGAGGGAGACAATCATGGGGTATCAGAAAATTTAAGGTGGCTAGCAGCTGGTCCAAACATGGCAATGCCATTATATAGGAGCTATCTTATTCAAGGTGTTAAATTTAACATCAAGGCACAAGATGATGTGCGGACAGGGCAAAATAGTGGAGTTTATTTACTTGCACATACCATGCAAGTTCTAGTGCAAAGGATAAAAACCCAATTCTCTCAAATATGGGTTTTTATGGTGTCATTCAAGAAATTTGGGACCTTGACTACCAAAAGTTTACAATCCCAGTCTTTAGGTGTGATTGGATAGATAGTACTTTCGGCCTTGTAGTCGACGAACTTGGATTTACCCTTGTAGATTTGAGTAAAATTGGACATAGGAATGACCAATTTGTTTTGGCTTCTCAAGTCAAACAAGTATTTTTTGTTGACGACCCGATGCATCATGGTTGGTCGGTAGTGTTATCAATGCCTAATAGAGAATATAATGATGTTATTGGTGATGATGTCTTAGGTGATGTGAGAATTGAGTGTGAGCCATTTACTAGAGGGATGCCAAATGTTGACACATTTGATGAACTAGTGGGTGAGTTTGGGAGTCAAAATATTCGAGATGGGTGTGAAGATATATGGATTGAATGATACTCTTGTAATTTATGAAATTACTTATGCCCTAAACAGCACTACTGTATGACATTAATTTTGTAATAAATTGTAATGTGTTTTCTTCACTTTCATTATGCAGGTTTTGGCCACAAAACAATCAGTACATAAAATACTGGTTCAGTATTATAAAACGACGGTCCTCATAAAACTGTGAAAAACAGACATCTGTTTTCATAAAATTGTCAATAAAAAACGACGTTTCGGAGCATTCAACAACGGCATTGAATTTACCGACGTCTAAAAGCGAAGTAAAATTCAAGAAAGACGACGGTATTGTGAAACAGTTATTAACGATATCACGTCGGAGAAGCATAAAGAGCCGACATGTAATTACAAATAACACTATTCCAATACCATAATACCGACGTCTAAAAGGACAGATATCGAACCTGAACGTTACAAAAGACGACGTCTTAGAGCATGAACTTGTCCGTAACAAATAAAAAACCGTCGTCTTAAAATTTTACCACGTCGCTTGTTATATCAAAAACGAAGTAAAAAATAAAAAAATTCACGACGTAATTTGATAGCCAGAGGTAAATTTGTCGACGTAAAAAGATATTTAGACGTTGTTCTTTTACAAAAACAACGTTATATGGAATATCCACGTCTCTTTTTATATTCTTATGTCGTTACATATATTTTCCACGTTGATTGGTTGAAAAACTTCGCCGTCTCAGATAGATTAGACGACTATTATTTTGGTAAAGACGACGTATAAATAGAGAAACACGGCTGTCTTTAAATAAAATACTACGACGTTTATAGAAATAAATATGTCGTAAGTCATGAGCCCAACATATTTTCCACGTCGTTTATTTTATATACAATGAAGTGGAAAAACCATTCCATGACGGTTATTAAAATATATGCGATGTCGTATTTCTTAATAACGTCGTATGTTATTTATTTAAAGATGTAGTATATTTATTTACACGACTGTGTTTGTATAAAATAGGTCGTCTATTCTTATCCCTGACATTTTTTTGGCTCATTTTTCAGTATACAGACGTCGGTTGTTTTTGTTAATGACGTTGTTTGTTATAACAACAACGGTGATTTACCCTAACCGCTATTTCCAAGTCAATATTAATGGAAAAAACGAAGTGGAAAAACTATTTCACGACGGTTATATAAATACATTGGATGTCGTATATTTTAATAACGTCGTATTTTATTTATTTAAAGACATATTGTATTTATTTACACGACGGAGTTTGTATAAAATAGGTCGTCTATTCTTTTCCACGACAATTTTTTGGTTCATTTTTCAGTATACAGACGTCGGTTGTTTTTTGTTAATGACGTTGTTTGTCATAACAACGACGGTGATTTCGCGTCGTGGTTTTACTTTGCAAAAGATGTCGGTCGATTTCACGACGGTTTGAAAACCCGATACACGACGGTGAATTTCCGTCGTCTTTTGCCTTTTTTGTAGTAGTGCCAGAATCAATCACAACTGATAGAGGGACTTCTTTCATATCCAGAGAAATGCAGGATATGGCAGGCAAGCTCAAGATCAAGTTACTCTAATCCGCTCCTTACCATGCTCAGGAAAATGGAGAGGCAGAATCAAGCAACAAGGTAATCATCAATATCATTAGGAAAATGCTTGAAGAGAATCTAAGGCAATGACATGAAAAACTATCAGAAACCTTGTGGGCCTACAGAACTTCAAAAAGAGAGGCAACTGGCATGACCCCATATGCTCTAACCTATGGACATGACGCAATTCTACCCATGGAAATCACAGTTCAGTCCATCAGGATTGCCCAACCGCATAACTTAGTCAGAGAAGACTATTCACAAGCAATGCTGGTAGAATTAGAAGGATTGGACACAAGCAAAATTGATACTCTCAACAAACTCTTAGCAGGACTGTGATTTAAAACAAGGGTTTTGAAGAGGGAGAAATTGTCTGGAGAGCAGTTCTGCCCCTTGGATCACATGTAGCTAGTTATGGAAAATGATCACCCATATGGGAAGGTCCATTCATAATTAAACAAGTCCTTGGATTGGGGGCATACAAGCTACAAGACCAAGGTGGAGACATCCATGATGCACCAATCAATGGTAAATGGTTGAAGATATCCAACCATGTGGGATTCAAAGGCAGTGTAAACAGATCTTGGGATCGAAGCAGAGAAGGATGGAATTATGGATTGATTGTTTCAATCAGTTTTGTAAATATTTATTTTTCGTTTTTAGATTCTACCTTTCTTTATTGTTCAGATAAATGAGAATGAAAATGCAAGTTTCACAAAATAAATTGGATTTTTTATTTAAAATATAGTCATTAATACATGACTAGGTTTTACTACAACATATGGAAATTAAAGTCCTAGTTTCTTAAGAGTCTCTTGCAGACCAATCTTCTTGATAGATATTTCTTTCTAGAGGAGCACTCCTTGATGGATAGAGGCCTCTGCAATCTCTAAAGCAGGCTTTGAAGCTGAAACCATGTTCTACACAAGAAAGGTGGCCTTAGTTTTCCTTCCCAGTCCAGCTCCAAGGTTTTTTTTCCTCTCCCTCAAAGTAGCCAACTATTTCTGGAGGTCTTCAATACGCTTCTCCAACTTATCAGCAGCAGATGTGGTCTCTTTGTAATCTGCAACCAGCACGTCCAATTCTGCCTTCTGTTTCTGATAATCTACCAAGTTGGCTTCATGAGTGGTCTTATAGAATTTAGAAACATTGAAGGAGGGCTTGAGATCTTCACAACGGTTGTGGAGGATGAGTACATCTCTTGCCAGGCCCAAGCTAATCTCAACGATAGGTCTGGGAGCCACATTCTCCCTATGCAACAGGTCCATATCTTTCATCAATTGATCAATGATTTCTTTATTTTCATCCAGATCCAGTTCAGTTGACTGCCATATTCTTATTATGTCCACTGCTTCATCCACTGCTTTGGACTTAACCTGGCTTGGAACGGCTCCCAGTTTCTTAATGGCCATGGTAGAAAAGAATAAAAAGGGGGGGGGGGGGGGGGGGACGATAGGATACCACACCTAGCTCTCCAGCAGTTCTGTCCTTTTTCGCCTAAAAAGAGCAGAGGTATTGGTTAAACAATAATGAAAATGGTGAGACAAGGGCCAAACAGAATTAAGGAAAGAAAGAGAATAGAAACTACCTCAGCGTCTGGGACAGCATCAGAGTTTTTTGCCTCCACATCGTCAAAAAGAGCCAATTCTGAGCTTGTGGGTGTTTGTGCCTGATAAATCACGGCCATGAACTGGCCGAAGGCGCCCCTTTTCCTCGGCCCTGGCATTCGCTTGAAGGACTGCACGAGGGAAGGTGGGAAGTGACTGAAGTCAGGATTTGGCGACAGAAAGCAGAGTGATTAGACGTAGACATTCTCACAAGAATTCTTGCAGCTTGAGAGATTGGGTGACTAACTATCAGAGCAATAAATGCGTCCCCACGACCAATTGCGCAGAAACCACGATTAAGGCGGCGGCCGAGATTCACCAGGATTCATGGAGTCACACCACCATGCTTCACGATCCCAAATGTCGATTGGACCACCCACTTGCGCTAATCAGGCTCCACTATGCAGGTTTTCAGCCTCGATTACTCATCCAGGAACTCTTCCTATAAATACAAGGCTCAAGCTACATTCAAAGGGTTCAAACACCAAACCAAAGCCTCCCACGGAGCAACTTATATTTTCCTGTAATGCACTTTCAATATCTTTACTTGCTTTCCTAGGAGTAGTGTTAGTTTGTAAGGAAAATCCATTCATCAATATATCATACGACCCTTGATTTTCAAGGCGCCGGAGCACCATCTCTGTTATTCGCTCATTCACCCCATATATCATACGACCGCCGCTCACTGAGCAGCGCGCCGGAGCAACGCCCTAAACCCACCATCAGTACCACCACTAAACGGCCTTGTAGCTCAGGCCATGAACCTGACAGCCGAAATTAGTTCCTCTCTCGGCTACAATCGTTTGATCAGAAGGCAAGTCCAAACAGGCGCATCACTTGACCACTTCCACTCACATCCACAATCTCGACGCACGGTTGACTGTGCTGGCACGCCCGCGCACAACTGCACCGCACCCAAAAGCAGGAAGCCGCGTGTCAACGCATATCCCCTTGGCCCGGAACTCCAGGCCGTGGGATTTGCGCGGTAGACAGTGGGCTCTCCTATTTAAGCTTCTTGCTACTTCTTAGCCAGCTCAATACTCTCTACTACCACCTTAGCAAGGATTTCCTCCTACAAAAGACAGAATGTACATTAAAAGAGACGTAGAAAGCAAAGTCAAACAATTCTGTCTTAGAAGCTAAAGAAAATCTCACTTCTTCTTCTTCTCCTCCCTTGATCTTCTCTGTGGCAACCTTGGAGACTTTTTTCTCTTTATCTACAGCATCAAAGGCTTCTCTCATCTCCTCATCAGTCTGTAGTTGTTGTAGGAGCAACCACAGGTTCTTCTGCCTCTACAGAATCACTCACAACCCTTCCTACGCCTTTTTGTCTTGGTAGGAGGAGGGGAAGGGCTCTCAACTAAAGAAGAACATATCACAGGGTTAGGACTCAATTCACAAATAGCCAGAAAGAATGACAAAAGATTTCAGTTCAAAGAATTCACCCGGAATATCAGGCTAGACAGAACTATCTTGAGCGTGGGCAATTTCTTTCCTTTTGCTCTTTCTAACAGAAGGAGTAGCCTCAGGGGCTTTCTCTGCCAGAGTCTCACGTTCATCTTCTTGGTCTCCAAAAGGAAGCTCCAAGTCCCATAGTGCAGAAATCCAAAGTAAAAAGGGAAAATTGAGAATTTACCTTCAATCACTTGATCATCCGCACGATAAGCTTCACATCCTTGATCATCCGCACGATAAGCTAAGGACAGCCAAGCTGTCTGGCACAGAAGTTAGGATGGTAAATGTTCGCGCCACAAATCTCACAGCCTGGTGTTCCGGGCCGAGGGGATATGCGTCGACACGTGACGTCCTTCTTTTGAAGGCGGTACGGTTGTGCGCAGGCGTGCCAGCACGGTTTACCGTGCGTTTGAGAGTGATGTGTTTGGGTAAATGGTTAAGTGGTGTGCCAGTTTGAGTTCGACTTCCAATCAAACGATTGTGGCCGAGAGAGGAACTAATCTCATCCGTTAGGTTCACGGCCTGAGCTACAAGGCCATTTTATTGGTAGTGTTTCTGGTGGATTTTAGGTGGTGCTCCGGCCAGTCGCTGGATGGCGACGGTCGTGTGATATATGGGGTGAATGAGGGAGTAACAAAGATGGTGCTCCGGCGCCTTGAAAACCAAAGGTCGTATGATATATTGATGAATGGATTTTTCATACATACTATCACTACTCCTAGGAAGACAAGTAAGGGTATTGAAAGTGCATTACAAGAAGGTAAATGACAGGAAGATAAATGACAAGAAAATATAATGTGCTCCGTGGGAGGCTTTTGATTTGGTGTTTGAACCTCTTGAATGTAGTCGGAGCTTGGTATTTATAGGAGGAGCTTTGGAGGGATAATCGAGGCTGGAAATTTGCATGATGGGCCTGATCAAGGCAAGTGGGTAATTAAATCGGCATTTGGGATCGTGAAGCATGGTAGTGTGACCCCATAAATCCCGGCCGCCACCCTGATCATAGGTTCTGTGCCTTTGGCCGTGAGGACGCATTTAATGCTCTGGTCTAACGGTTGGTGGGTTAACCTTACAAAATCGTGGGATTTTCACACCTAATCCCTGATTTTACTCACCACATCTGACTTCAATCACGTCCCCTCTTTTTGGCTCATTAATGCTCTTACGTGGATCATGGGTTTTCTGCTGTGATCAGAGGCACTACTTTAAATGAAGTGTGGGGCCATGATGCCACGTGGCGATGTCACTTGATTTTCCCATTTTGGCCGTATATCTGAGGAGTTTGTCCTCGACCGATATTACCGAGGCCGTGATGGTGTTGACTTATAAACTCACTTGTCTTTAAATAAAGAGAGCGAATGACGACTTGACCGTGGATAGGTGCTAGGGCCGAGTTGATGTCCCTTCGGCCAGACTCCTTCGGTCAACTTCCTTGGCCGAGATTTTACCAGGCACAAACATTGCCCCCACATTCCCTGATTCTTCGGTCGCGGCAAAGATGTAGGCCGAATGAATTCTAGGGGATGGACCCTTTGTATTCTTATGAAGTGACTGACAGTTGGCGCCTTAAATGCGCGAGTCAGACAGTCGGTGCCTTTAATATGCAAGCACGTCGCTCAGGCTATCATTACTTTGATTTGCGCGAGCCATCGCTTCGCCTCCTCATCACGCACTCAAGTGTATCGTCAGGCCGTTACGCCGTTTGAGAGAACGTGACGTTGTTCGAGGGAGCCACGCCCGTTGGTTTTGACTTCATGTGTTAGTATGAAAACCCCGCCTTCTTCTTTCTTCCTCACGCTTTCAGAACTTTCAGACGCCCAAACTCTGCCAAAACTCTTTCTCAACTCTCGAAACACTTTCAAACTCCAAATTTCAGAACTCCTCTCTCTCTGTTTGTAAGCAAACCAATCATTTCTTCTATTTCCTCAGAGAGTTCACGAACCTTTTGAACCTCTTTCTGGGTTTCCAGCTTTCTGGCGCTCTTTGTGTTCATCCTTCCCTTTTCAAACCTTTCTTTCAAAACACTTGACTTCAAACTACTTCAATGGCATCCAGCACCTCTTCCTCTGTTGAAGCCCGGTCCCAGGTCTTCCAAACCGAGTTTGAAAACATTTGCCGAGAGGTCCAAGGCTCGATCCTGCCTAACATCATTATGCCCTGGACCGACGACGGCGGCACCGCTACTGATTCCTGCGTCCTCGGCCAGAGAGGCTAGCAGTCCATCTTAGGGACAACCTGGTGGATCTCTCGTCCTTCGACCAGGGAGACTACCAGGACTGGAGCGCCACTCGGCCGCAGCAGCAGTGGCCAACTTCAACCCCAGACTGGGAGAAGTGGCTGCAGAGGATGGAGCATTTCTTCGGCCAGCAGTGGAAGGATCAAGGGATCTACCACCTGATAAAGCTGTTTGATCGGTCGATTGTCATGGATCGGTCGTTGTTGGCCGCAGCTCTGTGTTTCTGGTCTTTGGCCACGAACACCCTGAACCTTCGGTTCGGTATGACGACGCCGACCGTTCTGGACATGGCCGCCCTATTCGGCCTTTCCCCCCTCGGCGTGGAAGTAAACGCCTCTCTAGTTGCCCCTGAGGCTGATGGGAGCTTTAAGGCCGCGTGGCCCACGGTCGCCAAGCTTGCTGGGAGTAAGGAGAAGAACATGCTCAACTATTCCAGTTTCTACAGCAACTTCGACGTGGAGGACATTGTCGATGATGACTCCGTCGCCCCCTTGGGCGAGGTCGAGCATGCCGCGTTCTTACTATACTGGCTATGCAAGTTCGTGTTCTGCACCCAGGCGAACAAAGTTACCCTGGAGTTCGCCCATCTGGCCGATTATCTTGCACAGGGTGGAAGGCTGGCGCTCGGCCCATTCCTCCTTGGCCATATCTACTGTACGCTTCATGACGTCGTCACTTACGGGATGAAGCCGAACCTCGGCGGCCCGCTCTGGGTCTTTCAGTTCTGGCTTCAGGCCTACTTTCCAGAACTAAGGGGGGCGGTCAGAATTGAAAATACTGAGCCGCTGGCCAATGCATTCGCCAGGGCCCCCAGGAAGCACAACGCGACGGCCTTCTGCTACAAGTTCTTCTATGACCTGGCCAAGAGGACTGGGTCAGAATTTTGCGTGTGCCTTACTTGGCCATTTCCTCTGTGTGATTCCTGACGGTGAGACGGAGAATGACATGAGGGAGATTTGGGGCTCCTTCCTGGTGGCGCGCGATCTTCACTGCGGCCTCTCCAAAGCCGGGGCCGAGGTTTATTTGCCGAATTGCGTGGCGAGGCAATTCGGCCTAATCCAGACTGTTCCCCTCTTCCCTCTGTCAATCAACAGGCTTTCGTCCTGGAGGACCGATGTTCCCCAGAACCACGGCGTGGCTGGCATCTCCTTTCAACTCTAGAAGGGGATAACCTTCCTTACTTTGACGCCGTGGATGCACCGTAATGGGATGGGCGAAGATGGGCGGGTCTAGTACGAGGATTTCATCTCAGCCAGGTATCTTCGGCCAGTTGGTGAGGCCCTGAGGGGTGCCTTGAAGAATGCAGATTGGGACCCCCTCCCTCCTAAGACTGGCAGGGGAAAGAAGGCCACCGCCGTGCCTTCTAGGCCGAGTGCTCCGACGGCGGCCATGTCCCGAGTGACGGCCGCCCCCATGTCCAAAGTGACGCCCCTTCCCATGGCCAAAGTGACGGCCGCCCCCATGTCCAAAGTGACGGCCCCGCCCGTGTCCAGAATGATGGCCATGACTTCGACCACGACCCCAACCTTCATGGCAACCGCTATGGTAGGGACGTCGGGGACCTTGGCGCTCAGGACCGTGCCATCCTCTTCACCAATTCGACCGAGCGCTACTGCTAGTAAGCATTGGCCTTCTTATACTCTTTTCTTTTGATATTTTTGCAGCACGCCTGACTTTGTTGGTTTTTTTTTTTTTTTTGATGCTCCAGGCCGTAAGAGGAGCAGAGAGGTCGTAAGTACTAAGGACGCAGCAGTTGAGGTCGTGCAGGGGTGCCAGATGCCGAGGCCACCATTGCAGAAGCACTGGATGCTGAGGCCCCAAACGTCGGGGCAGCGGCATTGGATGATGAAGCCGCCGTTGCTGAGACGGCAGACGGCGATGAGACGGTCGCAGAGGCGACGGCTGAAGAGCCGCCGTTGTTTGCCTCGGCTGAGCTCCTACCGGTGATAACGGCCGTGTTTCACCGGCCGCCACGGCCCCAGATGAGCCGTCCTTGGTCGCCCCACGTCGTCCTAATGGCATCGTGATCCGCTCGGTAAGTGTTAGTTTTTATCATAAGTTGTTCTCTTTTTAGACTTTGCTGTGAGTTTCTAACCAATGGATTTTTGCCCTCAGCCCCCCAGACCGTCTCTGCCTTTGCCCACGGCTGTCGTGACGTCGAGCCCGCCAATTTTCTCGGCTGACGTGGTCGTGACTCATGAGCCATTGACCGAGGGTGAATCCGTGGTTATTGAGTCCTCGGCCATTGGCACATCAACCCTAACGCCAGTCACCTCGGTCAATGTACCCATGCTGCAAATGCCCCTGTGTCAGGAGTCGATGGTCGTGATAGAGCTCGCGGTTACCGAGGCCTCCATTATACCGCCGGCCGCTGAGGTAAGTATTCTTTTGACGCCTCTCGCCCTTTCCTTTAACTTTGTTGTTTCCGCACTTAACCCTTTTCACTTTTTTACAGGAGCCCGCTTCCTCTGATGACCTTGCAGAACTATACGCCAGCCTCCATGAGGAAGGAGGTAGCTCGGCCTCGGCCGAGCCTTTGGACGAGGACTCCAGAGCCACCGTCGAACGGCTTTGGGACTTCGTGCTGATGGGGGTCAACGAGGTGGCCAACGCTGAGACCTTTGCAAAGTTCAGGTCCAGCCTAGACACGGCCATGGGCGAGGGGATGATCAGCCGCTACTCCGAAGCTGGATCGGCCCAATTGGACGAGTTGCAGGATCGCTTGGCTGAGGGCAAGGGGATGATCAGCGCTACTCCGAAGCCGGGATGAGGATGGCCGAAGGATGCTCGCTTGAGCAAGAGCTGGCGGTGATAAGATAGGAGGCCCAACCTGCTATGGCTCGCCTGTAGGAGAACGACTTCGTCATTCGAAGAGAAACTGAAGAGCTTGCGCAGGTTGAGGCCCAAATTGCCGAGCTTCAAGCCCGGTGAGAAATCATCCTTGGGCGCCCAGACCAAGCGGTTGCGGCTGGCGTCGAGCTGAAGTCTTCAGCCAAGCAACTCCTTAAGGGGGCGGTTGAGAAGAAGAAGGCGCTGGCTGAGAGAAAGCTGGTCAGGGCAAAGTGGCTGGCAGACTTGGATAGTGGGGTCATTGCCTGGAGGAGGATCACCTGTCTGCTCTGGGGCATGCTCATCGAAGGGATCTGGCCGGCTGTACATAGATTTATGATATAACTTTCTCCATACATGTACATTTACACATATATTTTCTTCCAACCGGCCATGACTGGCCGTTCTTTTGTAAACATGACCCTCTTTTATATGAAATATAAGCCTTCGGTCATCAGTAGACTTGTTTCTTTTATTTCTCATGATCATTTTTAGTCGGCCATAACTGACCGTTCCTTGTAGATGTGAACTTGGTTCTTTCGTTGATAAAAAGAGGGAAAAAAATATATTTTTCTTTGAACGATTTGTGTATTCCCTTGTTTTGTACCAAACGTTCATGCTCCGCTCTCGGTCGTTTCCCATAGTGATGGAACGTACCTTTTTAAGTATTGGCCATTAATTGGCAAATTGTGACGCTCCCCATCTCTGTCTTTTAACTGAAACGCGCCTCGGCCGAGAATTTGTTCGATGATGAAAGGCCCTTCCCAGTTCGACGAAAACTTGCCGAACCTTGGGTCTTTAGTCCCAATAGGAAGTACGGCGCGCCATACTAAGTCTCCTTCGGCAAAGGTCTTCTGCTTGACTTTTTTATTGTAGGCCCTGGCCGTGATCTGCTTTTGAGCTTGCATCAGGTTATAAGCATCAAGTCTTGACTGCTCCAAATCTTTTAACTCCTGAGCCATGGCTTGTGCGTAGTCCTTTTCTTGCCCAGGCCGTTCGGTCACACGGAGGGATCGAACCTTTAACTCCATAAGAACGATAGCGTCATGGTCGTAGGTTAAGGCATAAGGGGATGTGCCAATAGCTTAGCGTTTTGAGATTCAGTAGGCCCAAAGGGCTTCAAGGAGAAAGTCGTGCCAAGCCCTAGGCTTCTCTTCAATCATCTTTTTGAGGATCCCCTTGATTACTTTATTGCTCGCCTCGGCCTGTCCGTTAGACTGGGAGTAGTAAGGTGTTGAGTGGACCAGTTTGATCCCCATCCTTTCGGCGTATTCCTGGGTTTCGGCCGAAGCGAAGACTGAGCCGTTATCAGCCGTGATAGATTCAGGTATACCGAATCTGTGGACGATGTGGTTTTCAAAGAATTTGACCACCTTCGCGCTAGAAATTGACCGGTAGGACTCCGCCTTGACCCATTTAGTAAAATAGTCGGTCGCCACCAAAATCCATGTGTGTTGGTTAGATGCGGTTGGGTAGATTTTGCCAATGATGTCCATGGCCCATCCTCTAAAAGGCCATGGTTTGGTAACCGAGTGGAAGGCTTCAGTCGGTACCCTTTGTACTGGGCTGTAGATTTGACACTTTATGCATCCTCTCGCGTGTTCTATGCAATCTTTTAGAATAGTCGGCCAGTAGTAGCTGTGCCTTCGAACCAACCATCTCATCTTGATACCGGACTGATGAGCGCCGCAAATCCCCTTATGAGACTCAGCCATAATTACCTGGACGTCCTCAGTATTGGGACACAAAAGCAATAGGCCGTCTGACCCCTTTCGATACAGCTCGTTTTGATAGATCAAATAACACCGAGCTCGGAAGCGCGTAGTCTTTTCATGGTTGCCGGAGGGGTCACGCAGATACTTAATTGTAGGGTAGCACCAGTCTGCTTCGGCCGTATCGACTTCGTTGGTGATTTCGGCCGAAGACACTCGCGTCGTCATTCCTCGTTCAGTCTAAGCCGGCAAGGTACGCTTCTCGACCCTTATTACGCGGTCGTGGTCGCCGTCTAGAATGTTCACTCCTGACACTACCTGGGCCATCTCGTTGGCCTCGTGGTTCTCAGCACGTGGCACGTGAATGAAAGAGATCCTAGAAAACTCGTCGGCCGTATTAAGGGCCGTTACATAATACATAGTCAAGGGCTTCCCTTTTTTCGGCGGCATAAGAACCGGCGGTTGAGATAAATATCTTTTGATCTCGTCAAGGGCCGTTTGATGTTCGGCCGCCCAGACAAATCTCTCCACGTCCTTCAGCTTGAGCAAGGGGGTTAACGGACAGATTTTTCCCGCCAAATTGGATATGTAACGTCTTAGAAAATTGACCTTGCCGAGGAAGGACTGGAGTTCCTTTTTAGTTTTTGGCGGAGGTGCTGCCATAATAGCCTTGGCTTTATTTTTGTCCACCTCGATCCCACGCTGATGGACCAAGAAACCGAGGAAGTTCCCAGCCGTGACACCAAATGCGCACTTCTTGGGGTTCATTTTCAAGCCGTGCACTCTCATTCGGTCGAATGCCTGGCGGAGATGTCCCATGTGGTCGGCCTTGGATAGAGACTTGACGACCACGTCGTCGATGTAGACTTTAATGGTTCGTCCAATGAGGTCGTGGAAAATTGTTGGTGCTCGCAAATCTCACGGCCTATTGGTATTGGCCGAGGGGATCTGCGTCGACACGTGGGCGTCCTTCTTTTGGTGTGGTGCGGTTGTGCGCGGGCGTGCCAGCACGGTCTACCGTGCGTGTGATTGCGATGTGTTTGGGTGAATGGTTAAGTGGTGCGCCAGTTTGAGTTTGACTTCTAATCAAACAATTGTGCCCGTGAGAGGAACTAATCTCAGCCGTTAGGTTCATGGCCTGAGCTACAAGGCCGTTTTAGTGGTAGTGTTTCTGATGGATTGTTGGTGGTGCTCCAGCGTGTCGCTGGATGGCGACGGTCGTATGATATATGGGGTGAATGAGGGAGTAACAGAGATGGTGCTCCAGCGCCTTGAAAACCAAGGGTCGTATGATATATTGATGAATGGGTTTCTTTACAAACTATCACTACTCCTAGGAAAACAAGTAAAGGTATTGAAAGCACATTACAAGAAGGTAAATGACAGGAAGATAAATGACAGGAAAATGTAATTTGCTCCGTGAGAGGCTTTTGGTTTGGTGTTTGAACCCCTTGAATGTAGTTTGAACCCCTAGGTCGGCTACATTCTAGCCTGTTGAGCATGTCTCTGCATTCTTCTCAGCTGGGTCTTGGTCAGTGGTTCGGCTCTGCCCACAGGTCACACATGGTACTAACGGGCATCCCGCATGACCGGCGGTTTGAAAGTCTTGATTTGCCTAGGGGCGGCCTCGTCTTTTTGATTGTCCAAGAACGGCCCTGCTTGCTGGCTGGCGGTCGTACCATCCGGCCACTTCCTTCGCGGTCGGTTGAGAGGGTTCAGTAGCCTTCCTTTTGTTCTCCTGCGGCCTGGGCTGACCGATCTCACACTTGCACCGGTCGCAAAACACCAACCTTGGTTCGACCAATGGCTCTTTCCCTCTCACCGGCCTCTGCATCACCGCCGAGCCTCTTGCCGCGACCTTACTGGGCCGATGAACTTCCCTATACTCGGCCTGAAACTAGGCGTTGACCATGTTGACGACAGGTGGAGGGAACGGCTCGGTATCAACCTTCATGGCAGCCTTCTCCGAGAACTGGAGCTTCTTTTCATCTATTAGTTTTTGGATAACGTCCCGCAGGACGATACAGTTGTGGTACTTACAGAATGTATTCCCTTTGAGCTCCTCGCCCTTTGGAATCTTATGGCCTTCTTCTCGGTCAGCAACAAATCGAAGATAGCCTCGACCCTTGTCAAATCAAAGGTGTAGGCCTTTGTTTCTCGGGCGTCGGGAACCTTCGTCCGGCTGTTGTCAGTTTTCACAAGTTCTTTGCAAATGAACGGTTTGTCTATGTTAACTTCGGCCGAGCTCACCTCGATCCCACCATTTTCGGCCTCTGCGGGGCCATCTGCTTCGGCGTAACCGACGATGGGATTCTTGTAATAAGTCCATTTCGAGGCCGTTTTCTTTTGTATTTCTTCCTTCAACAAGGATGCGTATCTGTCAACTTTGTTGATCAAGTTCTGCATGTCTCCGAACTCGATCCCTTGGAACTTCTTTCGGTACTCGAATTCTAGCCCTTCTTCGGCCATCTTGACAAATTCCCTCTCTGACAAGTTAGTTCGGCACCAATTCCTGCACGTCTTGAACCGTTGGAGGTAATCGCGAGGCGATTCATCTGATGCTTAGTTCATTCTTGCCAGCTCCACGACCGTTATCTCTCGGTTGGTATGGTAGAAGTGTTCATGGAATGTCCTCTGCATGTCAGACCAATCCATTACCGAATTCGGTGGGAGATTTATGAACCATCAGGACGCCGCACCGGTCAGAGAGTGAACGAATAAACGAAGCTTTTGGGTGTCCGAATCGACCTCTTCACATTGGGCCGTGAAACGGCCTATGCGTTCGATGGAGGAGGTCTGCCCGTCTCCAGAGAACAGCATAAATTCTGGCAATCGGTAGTTCTAGGGAAGAGGGGTTCGGTCGATCTCTGGTGGGTACGGCTTGGTATACCTTGGCGCCTTCGGCCGCCTCTGTGCCAGGCCGTCCTCGATCACTCGCCGAACGTCCTCGACCCGAAGCCTCTGAGGAGGTGGCTCTGGCTGGGCCGCGAACCGTTGCTGGACCACGAACTGCTGCGCGTCATTCGGTGGCCTCACCTGCTGGGCTACTTGACCGAGGGGTTCGGTCATGTTGACTGAACCGAACTGCACTTGATAAGCGTTGCTGGGTGTGGCGGTCCGACTCTGACGGACCAGGCTATCCTAGACTTGAGAAGCCGCAGGTGTTTGGGCCGCCGCCGAGCCGATTGGGCCGGTTGGTAACTGTGAGCCGAACGGGAAGATCGGCTCCTGCCATGGTTGCGTGACGATCAGGCCATTTTGATCGTATTGTGGCGTGGTGCCACGGCCGTGTTGCTCGGTCCAGCCTGTGTTTGCATGGGCAGAGTATGGACGAGGCCGAACTGTTGGACGGCAGAGTGTGTGGGGCTACTCTGCCCGAGCAGTGCAGCTATCTGGATGTGGCCGTGCGGCGTTTCTGTTAGATAGGTCGGGCCGGGAGTTGCCCATGTTTGCTGTGGCTGCCCCAACTATTTACCGGCAGCTGATACTACTGACTGTATCCTGACGCCGGTATGCGACCAGAAACGCCAAGACTACTGCCTTCGTTGTAGGGGTCAGCCCTCTCGCGCTCCTGACTTCTCTGTCCTGCCCCAGATGGAGTCGTGGGTGAAGCCGTCGGCATTCTTTCTTGAAAGAGAGTCTGTAGGTCTGATGAAATTCTATCCATCGCAGCCATAAAGGAGGTCTCTATTCTGTAGTTCTACCTAGCCATCAAATCCTCCATCTGCGACTTCTCTAGCGTGGATTCGGCCACTCGGGCCGTTAATATTGGTACGCTGGCCGAGACATTGGCCATTTGCTCGGTCTCGGCATTCGAGATTGGTGAAGTTGATTCTGAAGTCTCCAAAATCATCTCGATCCCCTTGTTCTTGAGCTTCACTTGCGCTCTAGTCTCCACCATAAAGCTTTGACAAATAGAGTCCCACCCGGTGTGCCAAAAGTGTTGGCGCCGCAAATCTCACGGCTTGGTGTTCCGGGCCGAGGGGATATGCGTCGACACATGACGTCCTTCTTTTGGAGGCGGTGTGGTTGTGCGCAGGCGTGCCAGCACGGTCTACCGTGCATTTGAGAGTGATGCGTTTGGGTAAATGGTTAAGTGGTGCGCCAGTTTGAGTTTGACTTTCAATCAAATGATTGTGGGCGAGAGAGGAACTGATCTCGGCCGTTTGGTTCACGGCCTGAGCTATAAGGCCGTTTTATTGGTAGTGTTTCTGGTGGATTTTAGGTGGTGCTCCGACGCGTCACTGGATGGCGACGGTCGTGTGATATATGGGGTGAATGAGGAAGTAACAAAGATGGTGCTCCGGCGCCTTGAAAACCAAGGGTCGTATGATATATTGATGAATGGATTTTCCATACAAACTATCACTACTCCTAGGAAGACAAGTAAAGGTATTGAAAGTGTATTACAAGAAGGTAAATGACAGGAAGATAAATGACAAGAAAATATAATGTGCTCCGTGGGAGGCTTTTGATTTGGTGTTTGAACCTCTTGAATGTAGTCGGAGCTTGGTATTTATAGGAGGAGCTTTGGAGGGATAATCGAGGCTGGAAATCTGCATGATGGGCCTGATCAAGGCAAGTGGGTAGTCAAATCGGCATTTGGGATCGTGAAGCATGGTGGTGTGACCCCATAAATCCCGGCCGCCGCCCTGATCGTAGGTTCTGCGCCTTTGGCCGTGGGGACGCATTTAATGCTCTGGTCTAACGGTTGGTGGGTTAACCTTACAAAATCGTGGGATTTTCACACCTAATCCCTAATTTTACTCACCACATCTGACTTTAATCACGTCCCCTCTTTTTGGCTCATTAATGCTCTTACGTGGATCATGGGTTTTCTGCTGTGATCAGAGGCACTACTTTAAATGAAGCGTGGGGCCATGATGCCATGTGGCGATGTCACTTGATTTTCCCATTTTGGCCATATATCTGAGGAGTTTGTCCTCAGCCGATATTACCGAGGCCGTGATGGTGTTGACTTATAAACTCACTTGTCTTTAAATAAAGAGAGCGAATGACGACTTGACCGTGGATAAGTGCTAGGGCCGAGTTGATGTCCCTTCGGTCAACTTCCTTGGCCAAGATTTTACCAGGCACAAACAGTAAACCTCTCCACCCATATGATAATTTGGAGGCTTTCCCCCACTAAAGGTCAGAACCCCGGGCAACATCAAGCTATGGAACTTTTTTCTAAAGTCAGTTCTGGCTTCTTCATCCTCAGGTTCCTTCTTGAACAATCTATATCCAGGCTGGAAACAAGGATAGGTCCTTTTAAGCACAGCTTGCCATTGGACAATAGACCTCTTGGTGCAGTGCTTGAAAAACATCAAATACTCCTCGACGGGGCGCTTGGGCACTTCTGCCGACATCAAGGGGGCCGCCATAACCTGGTCTTCAGGCAGAACGATGTCTGGAAACCTCAGTTCTGAGAAATAGACCTGCAGCCAGATCTGGATCATCCAGAACGCACCCAGAGCAGAGATGTTCAGGGGGTTGTCCAAAGTAGCGTTATGGAGATTCTTATACATATGTGCCAGAACCGTGGGACCAAGCCCCACATTAGTGTGATTGTGGAGAGCTTCTTCCAAGTGCCTATACTCAAGTAGAACTGCTGAGGAGCGGTTTGGAAAAACAAACTTGTTCAACTAGTACAGAAGAAACAGCATGTGTTGTTGATCCCTATCCCTCTCAATACTGAATTTCTTCAGATATTGGAAAAAGCGCAGTTCTGGTTAATTGTGGCAGGAGAGATAGTGAACTTCATCTCCCATGAGGTCTGAACCCAAAAATCTGAGCCATATCCAGCAAAGTTGAGGTCATAGGTCCCACACAAAAGTAGAAGGTGTTGATGGTAGAATTCCAAAAACAGAGAGCAGCAACTAGCAAATTCTCATCCATGTTCACAGAATGTTTGGACAGGAGGATAGCATCATGAATTCCAGTCTGACCACTTCACGGTGCTATTCCTCACTTCGCTTGTGGGATAGGACCGACTCAAATTCTTACTAACCCAAGTGTGAGAAGCCAAAGCAGAAGAACTCTGATAGCATAAGGGAGCCTCAACATCTTCCTTGAATAGTTTGGCCATTTCTTTTGGGATGGTGCCAAACCAGTGGGGGCCCAGAACAAGAGTGTTCTCGAACAGATGAAGAACATTTTCATCCAGAGTCTTCTGGGCATACGGGTAAAGCTTGCTACGAACCTCAATCGCATGTTGATCAACACCATCTCCAGTAAGATAAGCAAGAGGCTGCGAAGAAGAAGAGCCCTTAGCACGAGTTTTTGGGGAAGACATTTCTCAGTTTCAGACAGAAACAAAAGGAAATGAAGGTCGATTGAAAGAAAACAGAAGATTTTGACGAAAATCGAAAAACTGGAAAGAGTTAGGTCTTTTTGATGAACATGAACAGGCACTTCTACAAAAAAGGCAAAAGACGACGGAAATTCACTGTCGTGTATCGGGTTTTCAAACCGTCGTAAAATCGACCGATATCTTTTGCAAAGTAAAACCATGACGCGAAATCACCGTCGTTGTTATGACAAACAACGTCATTAACAAAAAACAACCGACGTCTGTATACTGAAAAATGAACCAAACAATTGTCGTAGAAAAGAATAGACGACCTATTTTATACAAACTCCGTCGTGTAAATAAATACAATACATCTTTAAATAAATAAAATACGACGTTATTACAATATACGACGTCCAATGTATTTATATAACCGTCGTGAAATAGTTTTTCCACTTCGTTTTTTCCATTAATATTGACGTGGAAATAGCAGTAAGGGTACATCACTGTCGTTGTTCTAACAAACAACGTCATTAAAAAAAAAAACCGACGTCTGTATACTGAAAAATGAGCCAAAAAATTGTCAAGGATAAGAATAGATGACTTATTTTATACAAGCTCCGTAGTGTAAATAAATACAATACGTCTTTAAATAAATAAAATACGACGTTATTAAAATATACAACGTCGGATATATTTATATAACCGTCGTGAAATAATTTTTCCACTTCATTTTTTCCATTAATATTGACGTGGAAATAGCGGTTAGGGTAAATCACCGTCGTTGTTAAAATAAACAACGTCATTAACAAAAATAACCGACGTCTGTATACTGAAAAATGAGCCAAAAAAATGTCAGGGATAAGAATAGACGACCTATTTTATACAAACACAGTCTTATAAATGTATATACTACGTCTTTAAATAAATAACATACGACGTTATTAAGAAATATGACGTCGCATATATTTTAATAACCGTCGTGAAATGGTTTTTCCACTTCATTGTATATAAAATAAACGACGTGGAAAATATGTTAGGCTCATGACTTACGACATATTTATTTCTAAAAACGTCGTAGTATTTTATATACAACGTCGTCATCATGCAAAAGACAACCGTGTTTCTCTATTTATACGTCATCTTTACCAAAATGATAGTCGTCTAATCTATCTGAGACGGCGAATTTTTTCAACCAATCGACGTGGAAAATATATGTAACGACATAAGAATATAAAAAGAGACGTGGATATTCCATATAACGTTGTTTTTGTAAAAGAACGACGTCTAAATATCTTTTTACGTCGACAAATTTGCCTCTGGATATCAAATTACGTCATGAATTTTTTATTTTTTACTTCGTTTTTGATATAACAAGCGACGTGGTAAAATTTTAAGACGATGATTTTTTATTTGTTACGGACGAGTTCATGCTCTAAGACGTCGTCTTTTGTAACGTTCAGGTTCGATATCTGTTGTTTTAGACGTCGGTATTATGGTACTGGAGTCGTGTTATTTGTAATTACATGTCGGCTCTTTATGCTTCTCCGACTTGATATCGTTAATAACTGTTTCACAATACCGTCGTCTTTCTTCAATTTTACTTCGCTTTTAGACGTCGGTAAATTCAATGCCGTCGTTGAATGCTCCGAAACGTCGTTTTTTATTGACAATTTTATGAAAACAGACGTTTGTTTTTCACAGTTTTATGAGGACCGTCGTTTTATAATACTGAACCAGTATTTTATGTACTGATAGTTTTGTGGCCAAAACCTGCGTAATGAAAGTGAAGAAAACACATTACAATTTATTACAAAATTAATGTCATACAGTCGTGCTGTTTAGGGCATAAGAAATTTCATAAATTACAAGAGTATCATTCAATCCATATATCTTCACACCTATCTCGAATATTTTGACTCCCAAACTCACCCACT
Source organism: Prunus campanulata (assembly GCA_034190965.1). Lineage (NCBI taxonomy): Eukaryota > Viridiplantae > Streptophyta > Magnoliopsida > Rosales > Rosaceae > Prunus > Prunus campanulata. Next base: position 9,598,567 of record CM067214.1, on the reverse strand, counting down.
AGTTCATCAAATGTGTCAACATTTGGCATCCTTCTAGTAAATGGCTCACACTCAATTCTCACATCACCTAAGACATCATCACCAATAACATCATTATATTCTCTATTAGGCATTGATAACACTACCGACCAACCATGATGCATCGGGTCGTCAACAAAAAATACTTGTTTGACTTGAGAAGCCAAAACAAATTGGTCATTCCTATGTCCAATTTTACTCAAATCTACAAGGGTAAATCCAAGTTCGTCGACTACAAGGCTGGAAGTACTATCTATCCAATCACACCTAAAGACTGGGATTGTAAACTTTTGGTAGTCAAGGTCCCAAATTTCTTGAATGACACCATAAAAACCCATATTTGAGAGAATTGGGTTTTTATCCTTGGCACTAGCAACTTGCATGGTATGTGCAAGTAAATAAACTCCACTATTTTGCCCTGTCCGCACATCATCTTGTGCCTTGATGTTAAATTTAACACCTTGAATAAGATAGCTCCTATATAATGGCACTGCCATGTTTGGACCAGCTATTAGCCACCTTAAATTTTCTGATACCCCATGATTGTCTCCCTCATCAAGTTCACTTTGAACCTGCAAATTAATCATATCTTAATTCAATCTAACTTAGAAAGAAGAAAATTAAAAGTCCAATATGTTATTGAATAACATATACCTTGAAGTGTAGCCATTGAATTAAAGTTCTATTGTGCTTATCTTGCAGCCACTTTGTTCTCTTTCTAAATTTTGGATAAGCGGCCTTGATGTGGATCATATGTTCCCTACATGACACGAAAAATTCAAGCATTACGGTCCCAAACATATAAGATAAACATAAGAAATAATTTAAAATGGAAACTTAAAGAATAAAACTCATACTCGATATAAGGTAGGACTTCCTCCGTATTCTCCAAGACATATAGATGTGCTTGGTTCAACAGGTCCCGATCAACTAAGCTCATTGCGCAACCTGATAATGGCTATGAAACTCCTATCTTCTGACTTGATGGCACTCCAATTGTACTAATATCAGATAAATGTTCAGTGCAAAATTCTACAACTTCTTCAGCTATATAACGCTCCGCTGATATCAATTGTACTAATATCCAACAATGTACCAATGATACTATCACAAACATTCTTCTCAATGTGCATAACATCTAGGACATGCCTCACTGGAAGGTATTTCCAATACTCAAGATCAAAGAATTTTGACTTCTTCTTCCAACAAACTCTGTCACCATCATTTTCACCTCCACCTCCCCCTTTTTTCGAGCCCCATATGTAATTAATATCTTCAACCATATGCAGCACTTCTTCTCCAGTTAATGGCTCCAGAGGCGTGCCATATTCAGGTTTCCCATTAAAAGCTGCACGTTGCCTCCTATATGGATGATTGATTGGTAACCATTTTCTATGCCCAATGTAACAAATTTTGTGGCCATTTTTCAACCTGTGACTAGATGTATCATCGCCGCATATTGGACAAGCTTTATATCCTTTAACAACACAACCAGATAAGTTTCCATAGGCGGGAAAATCATTAATGGTCCACAGTAATGCAGCTCTGAGTGTAAAGTATTTTCCTATGTGTGCATCATACACTCCTCTAATCCCATCCCACAAAGATTTTAAATCACCAATCAAAGGCTCCAAGTAGACGTCTATATCATTTCCGGGTTGTTTAGGACCGGAAATCAATAAAGTCAACATCATGAACTTTCGTTTCATGCACAGCCATGGTGGGAGATTATATGTAACTAAGATAACTGGCCAGCAACTATATCTGCTACTTAGAGAACCGTGGGGATTGAATCCATCAGATGAAAGAGCCAATCTCAAGTTTCTCGGCTCATTACCAAACTCGGGCCATTTATCATCAACAAGTTTCCAAGACGGGGAATCCGCCGAATGATACATCTGACCGTCAATTGATTTTCTACTATGGTGCCAAGTCAAATTCTTAGCTGTCTCATGTGATTGAAACATCCTTTTAAACCTTGGAATTGGAGGAAAATACCACAACACCTTCGCTGCCACACCCTCTTTCAAGAATCCATCTTTGGTTTCCTTCCACCTTGAGATACCACAAGTAGGACAATTAGTTGAATCTTCGTACTCCTTCCTATACAAGATGCAATCATTGGGGCATGCGTGGATTTTCTCATAACTCAGCCCAAATGTACACAAAGTCTTTTTTGCCTCATACATAGAGGCCGGTATTGTATTTCCTTCTGGAAGCAACTCGCTTTGAAGTATCAATAATTCTGTAAAACATACATCACTTATCCCATGTTTTGCCTTCAAATTATACAACTTCACTAATGCCGATAACTTGGTGTACTTTCTACAACCAGGGGACAATGGTTGATCTCCATCCCCAATCACATTAGCAAACTCATACGGATCGGATCCAAAATCACCAAAATCATTATCATCCATCTCTATTTCTTCAGACACAAAACTGTACCTACTATGGTCATCATCTTCTTCAACATTTCTACTAGCATTAGTAGTTGGTTCCCAAAGTTCTCCATGAAATGTCCAATTCTTATAGCTTTGGTCAACTCCATTAAAGTATAAGTGATCCCTTATAATTCCAACTCCAAACAATTTCAAATTCGCACATTTAACACATGGACAACGGATATGCGTTGTAGTTAGAAGATTTTCTACAGAAAATTGCAAAAATGCTTCCACCCCTAACTCATATGCCTTTGATCTTCTATTCGAGTGCATCCATGACTTATCCATCTCCGACACTATATCCTATTATCTATAATAAGGTGAAAAGACAAGCAATGACTATCACTATAGCAGATTATATAAGGTTTTAATAGCAAATAATATAGTATATAAACGACGGTTTTTAAACAACAACAGACGTATTACACATATATAGACGACGGGTTTTAAAAAACGTCGTCTAATGCTAGCAAGAAACAGACGCCAGCGAACTTGAACCACGACGGTAGTTAAAAAACGTCGTGGTATATATTTACAGACGACGGTTTTTTTAACCGTCGTCGTATGCATAAAAAATATATCGAAATCCCAGTTTATTTTCAAGAACCCAAAATATATTCAGAACACAATATATACATTAATTTTTATGTTGGGTATTAAGAACACGTATACTAAGCACGAAACCAACATATAGTAAGCATGAAAACATTAAATCCATTCCCGATTCATAATAACAGAGAGTGATTAAAAGATTCGACAACATTAAATCCATTCCCGATTCATGAAAACATTAAACATTAAATCCATTAACCCATACTGTGGACAACATTAAAAAATCACAAAACCCTTTACCACAGAACTGAATATCATTCAATGAATTTACAAGCATGAGATTAGGGTCTGTACTTACAGGTAGGCAGCGCTCACAGATTATGGCCAACTTGGATTCGACGGAGAGCCCAACTTTGAATTAGAGTTGAAGTGAGAGAGCGGAGCTCAATGTTTTAGGTCACAGACTATGGCCAACTTGGTTCAGGGTTACAAGTATAAGAGTTAGAGCGAAATCTGAAAATTTTAGGTCGAGGTGAAATTTTTAGAAAGAGCGCTTTTTAAAAAACATCGACGGAAACAAAACAAAAACCGTTGTTAAAAGTTCAAGCTAAACATGACGCTTATTTAAAAAATGACGTCGTTGTAAATATCCTTACGATGCAAAACCAAACTACCGTCGTTAAACCTTAATAGACAAATATACCCTAAACCCTAATAAATAAAACCACAATTATATATATATTTTTTAAAAAAATAATTTTTCAAAAGGGATTAGGGTTTTATGGCCAAAAATATCTCGTCCATAAAACCCTAAACCCTAATCCCTTTTCTAAATTTATATAAACCCTAAACCCTAAACCATGAAAGTATAAGTGATGTTGTGACTCATGAAAACATTTCTCTTTTTGGTGGTAATTTTAAATTTGTATAACTCAAACTTAATTTTTTAAAGCTTAAGGGGGAAGAAAATATCTCAATGACTTCATAGGAGTTGACGTTGCATTTTTAGGAGTTATTTTAAATTTATTATGAATATTTCGAATTAAATAGAATAAAATATTATTAATAAAACCCACAAACCACGTCGGCGTTAATAAATTAACAACGTTGTAAATAATAATAAACGACTTAATTTTAAAATAAACGTCGTTTAAAGATAAAACCATGGCCATTTTTATACAGAAAACGACGTACAATCAATTTTCCATGACCTAAACTCTTAAAACCTCGCCGTCTAATGTCAAGAAAACAACGTCGTCTATATAACCAATAGCGTCGTTTGAAATATATTGTACGTCGCTTTTTCAAAAAAAAATGACGTTGTTATGTGTGTACAACGTCATTTTAAAGAAACCACGGTTTAGAAATGCGCAATTCGTAAATCATCGACGGAAAACAAAACAACCGTCGTTAAAGATATAAATGAGCATGACGCTTATTATCTATACCCTAAACCCTAAACCCTAAACCATAAAATATAAACCCTAAATTATATATATATTTTTAAATAATTATAGAAAAGGGTTTATGGTTTTACGGCCTAATATATATTAACCATAAACCCTAAACCCCAAAAATAAACCTTTATCCCCTTAAACCCTAAACCCTATACCCTAAACCATTAAAGTATAAGTGATGTTGTGACTCATGAAAACATTTTTCTTTTTGGTGGTAATTTTAAATTTGTATAACTCAAACTTAATTTTTTAAAGCTTAAGGGGGAAGAAAATATCTCAATGACTTCATAGGAGTTGATGTTGCATTTTTTGGATTTATTTTAAATTTATTATGAATATTTCGAATTAAATAGAATAAAATATTATTAATAAAACCCACAAACCACGTCGGCTTTAATAAATTAACGACGTTTTAAATTATAATAAACGACTTAATTTTAAAACAAACGTCGTTTAAAGTTAAAACCATGGCCATTTTTACACAGAAAACGACGTACACACTATTTTCCACGACCTAAACTCTTAACTTCTTGCCGTCTAATACAAGAATACAACATCGTCTATAGAGCCAAGAGCGTCGTTTGAAAAACATTTTACGTCGCTTTTTAAAAAACTGTGACGTTGTTATGTGTGTACAACGTCTTTTTAAAAAACTACAGTTTTTCACAACATGAAAACCTCAACAAATTTGGTTCAGCATGATCTTGGGTTATTCACAACATGAAAACCTCAACAAATTTACAGGGAGGTTGACGGTGCATTTTTTGGTTATATTTTAAATTTATTTTGAATATTTTAAATTTTGATAGATATAAAGATGACGGTATTCTATATAATTATGTCGTTGCAAGTGTGATTACACGTCGATCACACAATTTCCGTTTTTAAAAAATAATGAAAACCTATTTGAAATTCATAGGAAAAAAAAGAATGTTTAAGAATGTTTATGTCTAATTCTAACCAATTTTGTACAAAAACTTGTCTAATTCTAACAAAATTTGTACATTTTATAAAAATGTTTAAGTATGCTAAAATTCCTCTACTCCATATGAACACAAACAAACTCTGCCCATTCTTTCCTAACTTCTTCAATGGCAGCTTGGGGGTATGGCGCTTAATCCTTTCCCTTGGCAAACTGCAGTCCATAAACAAAGATTAATCTCACAGACGACGCTATTTTTCATTTACCGACGTAGTATATATATTCAACGACGGTATTTTTAATTTACCGTCGTTGATAATATAAAAACCCACATAAAAATAAATCTGAAAATTTTCTTCTTACCATCTTCTCAAATCCAAGGAAGGATCCAAGATGATGTCTCTCATAAAGCGCATCACATAATACCCGCATTCTACACTGCTTGGTTGCTTTGAAGTGCCGGGCAGAGTTTTCCAAAGAGGTGCTTTACGGCCTACTCTGCCTATATGTGAATTATACATTTTTAAAGCACTGTTCACTATGTTTTTCCCCTCCTCATCCACAACTCGATTGCCAGGCAGTGGATTCAGAAAATAGACGGTCTCCTTCTTTGCTCTCACAATAATCAAAACCCAATGACGGCTGCACAAAATAAATATAAAGGTTAAATAGTTTTATATGCAGAGCATCATACAAACAAAATACTGTTTTTTGTTTGGAGACTAACCCTGGATTGTAAGGCATCAGGAAAATCTGTTCACTATCTATTTTTTGAAGTTGACTAAATATGATTCGTGATCTTTCAGTTAATGAACCAGCCTCGGCACTACCTAGAGCAGGGTCTATAAAGCCAACCATATTTACCATATTTGCAGCTTTCAAATGATCAAATAGGCACCTAAATATATGAATTGAAACCATGAGTGTTTTTTTTTTCAACATAAAGGAGAGTGTCAAATGAATATTTGATAAGGACAAACCTCATATATACTGCAACTACAGTAGCCCCAATTTCCTCCACGGCAGCAAATTGGGTATTATCTTCATGCAAGACAAAGGTATTACGATCTATGCCAAACACCTCCTTCTCAATAGTAAAGGTCATAGCCTTCCCCTGAGGCTTTAGTGTTGATTCCACATAACTACAAAGGGATTGTAAAGAAGATGGCAACTCCAGCTTTGAATAATCTGGTACTACAGTATCCTGTTTGAAGAAATAAAGCAACATAAAGTGACGTGGTAAATAAATAAATAAAGAGATATTAAATAACAAACCGTCGTGTGAAAATAAATTACACGACGGGGAAAAAACAACCGTCGTAATGAATACTTTATTACGTCGTTTAAATAAAACCGACGTCTAATTCAAATGCAAAATTCTTAGTTAATGAATTTACCTTTTCAATTTGCTTTTCTCCAACACTGGATTGCTGTTTTAATAAATAAAGAGATATATATATAAGAAGGCTTGTACAACAATTTAAACATTCAATTAAATAAAAAATGCCGTGGAAATTTAAAACAAACGACGGTTTAAAAAAAATATAGACGTCTAAAAATTGAAAAACAAATGAAAAATGCAAAGTTATGAGAATTTACCTTTTCATCTTTCTTTTCTTCAATCTTTTCTACATCCCCAGATTTCTGTTATAAGAAATAAAGAAATATATATAAGACATTGTACAAAAAGGAAAAAAAATTAAAAAGTAAAAAAATTAAATTAAACCGTCGTGGTACTGAATAACAAACGACGGTATGTAAGAATTACAGACGTCTAAATTTAAGTAAACGACGGTAAATAATAAACGTCGTGGTAATTCATATATTACGACGGTTTGTAAGATTGTACAACAATTTAAACATTCAATTAAATAAAAACTCCCGTGGAATTTTAAAACAAACGACGGTTTAAAGAAAATATAGACGTCTGAAAATTGAAAAACAAATGAAAAAGGCAAAGTGATGAGAATTTACCTTTTAATCTTTCTTTTCTTCTATCCTTTCTACAATCTTTTCTACTGTCTTTTCTACATCGCCGAATTTCTGTTATAAGAAATAAAGAAATATATATAAGACATGTACAAAAAGTAAAAAAATTAAATTAAACCGTCGTGGTAATATATAACAGACGACGGTTTGTAATAATTACAGGCGTGTAAAATTCATTAAACGACGATAAATAATAAACGTCGTGGTAATTCATTCATTACGACGGTAATGAGAATTGAAAAAAAAATGAAAAAGGCCAAGTTATGAGAATTTACCTGTTCAACTATCTCAAGTATCTTTCCTTCTACTCTTTTTTCTACTTCCCCGGATTTCTGTTTTAAGAAATAAAGAAATATATAAATGACATTGTACAAAAATTAAAAATAAGTAAATAAACCGTCGTGGTAAACAATAACAGAAGACGTTATGTAATAATTATAGACGTCTAAAAACATCAAATGACGGTTTAATAAAAATACGTCGTGGTATAACTTTAACACGGCGGTAAATATAAACAGAGAAACAGAGAATTCAAAGTTCAAAGACGTTACCATTTCTTCCTGCTTTTCCCCATTCTTGGCAGTATCCTCCTCAAATTGTAGGGCTCTAACATCAAGTGCCCCAGAGCAGCTTGCTTTGTCCGACATTGGATTTTTGGGACTTTGCCCTTGGATTTGGGACATTGTATTCAGTTTCAGCAGGCTTGGATCAAAATTGGGGATGAGTTTGGAAAGCTGGCTCAGCAAATTTTCCCTCTCAGCTTCTACCAATTGCTTGGTCCTAGCCTCCATCTTTAAACTCTCTTCCCTTGATCTAGCCTCCATTTTCAAAGTCTCTTGTTGAAGGACAAGTCTTACACTTTCCTTCAATTGATCGGCAAACTTTAACTTCTGTTGTCTAAGTAAATTGAAGTATTGCTTAGGGGAAATCCCAACCCCTACCCCTCTAACTCTTCCTGGATGCTCGGGACCCAAAGCCAATGTCAAAACATCATTGGTTCCTGACAGAGAAAGGGTGCCTTCAGAGACTTGCTTTTGCAAATCATCCTAACAAAAAAACATAACAAAAAGTCAGAATAAGGAAACAAACGACGGTTATTTATAAAAAATCGACGTAATATAATATTTCACACGACTCAATAACATAACAATTGACGTAATATAACATTTCAGACGACGCTACCTAAATACCAATGTTATTAATTTATTAACACGACGTCAATAATAAACCACCGACGTCTTATGATATAATTACAAAAAACAGAGTAGTGATTCCAGATTCAGACCTTTAACGACGCGTTTTAAAATATTTCGACGTAGTAATAGTTTTCACACGACGCAAAAATATAACAGCAGACGTAATAAAATTTTTAAAACAGAGTGAGTAGGCTTACAATTAATTTTGCTTTCTCTGCAGCCTTTGGATCCGGGATGTTACCATGTTTGTCTTCTCTAGCTTTTTTCCATAAGGTAGATCGATCAATATCTACCCCAGGCATGATTTCCTTCAATTGCTCCTTAAAACCAACATATCCTTTTCGAGACAATCGATGATTGTACTCAAGTTTCTCCCTCCTCTGTGATTGTTCTTCATGCACAGCCTCAAATTTTTCAGATAACCTTGAAGCTACAAAGGCATCCCATTGAGCTTTCTCTATGAATTTGTATGTTTCAGGGGGTTGCCTTAATTTCTCCTTCTCCTTGATGAATGGAAGGATATGAACCCTCGTTAGTGTAGACTTGAAATCCTTCCGTTTCTTGGTGGCAGAAGATAGCACCATTTTCTTGCCCCCTTGACCAACCACAAAAGCCATGTCAACAGCTTCCCAAATCTGCTCTTTTATATCCTTGGATATTTGAACCCATTTCTTGTCCACAAGTGGGACTCTGGAGCATGCCAACACACCAATGTAGGACTGCATCTCACTATGTGTAAGGCCACATGGTTTCCCTTATTCATTGTACTCAACAACAGGCTTGATTTTCTGAAATTTTCTCTTCACAACACGGGGCATTGTGCTCATACCCCGACCTGACTTTGGCTCCTCAGAAATAGTTGCCGTGCTGGCTGGTTCTGTCTCAGAAGATGAAACAAACTTCATCTTCTTCGCGGACTTGGCTTGAGGATTTACAACTCTAAGCTCCTTACATTCATTTTTTTTCAACCCAGACTCCTTACTTTGGGATTGAGAAATCATGATTACAAACAAATCAAACCTGCAAGTGAAAATATATTAGTGAAATTAAGAAAAAACACGACGATTATTTATAAACTACGACGTATTATAATATTTCAAACGACGTAAGAACAAAACAATCGACGTAATAATAAATTTTCATGACGGTAATTAACCACCGACGTGATAAAATATTACAACGACGTCAATAATAAACAACCGACGTCTTATGATATAAGCACAAAAACAGAGTATTAAATATTACAACGACGTTAATAATAAACATTTGCCGTGGTATTGAAAATAAAACGACGTAAATATTAATATACCGTCGTCTATACCACAAAAACAAATTAGGAAAAACGTAAAATATTTTTAACAGAAAAATAATTAAAAAGATTTTCGAAACAAAAACCATTGTTCAGAGAAATCAAACCTGCGATGAATATATCCTTAAAAATCAAATACAAAAAAGAATATCATTTTAAAAAACAACGAAGAACACTTTCACACGACGCTAGGGTGACTGACGAATCGTCGTGGTCTATAAATCTAACCACGTAAATAACAAGCCACCGTCGTCTTATTTAGTTGAAGTAAAAGAACCAGAGTAGTGTTCAAACTTGGAAACTTTCCGTCCTTGTCTGCAAATTTTATCAAACTTGGAAAGAAAAAATGTAAAAAGATTTAAAAAAATGAAAATGATATGCGCATGCAAAACAGGAACAAAAATCCTTCCATAAATGCTTACCCTTTGCTTGCAATGAAAGCTTGAGTTTGGTGTTTCAGTTCAGAGATGAAGACGAAGAGGAGAGGAAGACGAAAAGTTTTCTCTCGGAGATAAGCTTGAAAGTTTGGAACAGTTCTTTGAAAATGAAAAATGAGAAAAGCTTGAAAGTTTTTCTTGGGTTTGGAAACAGTGCAAGTATGGGTCAGGAACGCGAAAAGTTTAAAATAATAAAAAACTGTTTCATAACAACGACGCTATTAATAGTATGCGCCCTAGTATGAAACATTATACGGCACTAGTGTTAACACTGCCCTATAATATTACTTTACACGACGCTATGTTTTAATGAAACGATGTTGTTAAATCGAATTACACGACGCATTTTTCTTCAAAAAGATGAATCGTCATTTTCCAATTTACCCAACGACCTTATATTCAATAATAACGACGTGAAAAATTAATACCACGTCGTTTTAATTACTCATACCGACGTGTAAGTTTTTTAATTACACAATAAATTAATTTTCCAAAAAAATACAATGTCGTTTTTATATAGCGTCGTTGTTAATTTATTTATACGACCTTATTTTAATTTTAAACGACGTTTATGTTATCATATAAACGTTGATAATTTAAAAAAACCGACGTGGTATATAAGATTTGTTTATAAATAATGGGTTTTCTGTCTTTCTGTTGTCTTCATTTTTCAATTAGGGTTTCAACTTTTTCTCACCTCTCTGGAGGCACATCACCTCTCTGTCTCACCTCGCATTCATTTTTCAATTTGGATGTTGATGTCTGTGTATCTGAAAGACACAAACACGCACACATCATCTAAAAAATTGTCTTTCTGCACAGAAGGAGAACAAGGTCTGCATCAGCCCTCTTTCTCAGTTCCTCCATAATGGGGTTCTTTGGGTTGATCTCCATGGTCTTCTTGCTCGACATGTACCCAGCCGCTCTGTTATCCCTCAAGGCCTGAGCCTTCATGATTCTTTCCATGTTGGCAGTCCAGCACGGTCAGACGGTCAGACACCACAACCTTCTCCACTCTGTCACCCAAAACATCCTTCACAACCTTGCAGAGTCCCTCAAACTTCTCCTTCAACTCTTCCTTCTTCTTTGCCTCGTCTTCACTCTCATCAAGCTTGAGACCTTCCTTGGCGGCTGAGACAAGCTTCTTGCCCTCAAACTCCTTGTGAGAGTAATTGGCACATCATCCACTTCTAAAACATTGCCTTTGTTCATTCTGGTTCGATTATGATGAGGAACAATGGTAAAAAATGAATAATGGTTCGATTATGATGAGAACAGAGTTCATTCTGGTAATGATAGACGAATAATGGTAAAAAATTTGTACGTCGTTAATTTAACAAACCGTCTTGGTTAGTACAATTATGCGATAGAAGAGTTAAGGATACCGTCGTAGTATAGTATAATTAAAAAGTCAATAAATTTATATTTATAGTCGTGGTAACTTAATTTAAATCGGCGATTTTTTTTGTAATTAACCGTCGTAGATTCCTTTGAATTTATGCGTCGCTGACTAAGAAAATTGGGTCGTGTTTATTAATTAATTAACACGGCATCTTACTTTTATATCGTCGTCTTTACTTTCTACGGCGGTGATTTCATAGATGCAGTCGTTGTTTTTAGGTTCAGATTTTAACTCTGAAAAATACCTTTGTAATAAGACGACGCTTTTTTAATTTGGTGTGTCGTGGTTTAAAAATATTTTTACGTGTACCGGTTTTTAAAGTATGTTTCTATGACGGGTTTATATTACCGTCGTCTTTTAAAAAACAACGACGGTATTTTGATCTACCGTCGTTGTTTACTTGTCGTCTTTTGCCCTTTTTGTAGTAGTGAGGGTTCTGAAAAACTCTAACAAAGAGTTCGAAGAAGGATCATGGGAGGAGAGGAATTACCTAGATTAAAATAGCCATTAAAAATACCCACTTCCCCATGAAAGTATAGGTGAAAAAGGCTCGCACCATCAATTGGCCAATCATTAAGTCTGAAATCGTTTTGAAACTATTCCGACTTAGGGGGCATTGTTTGGGCCAAGATTCTGCACGACAGCCCATTTTGTTAAAAGGTCCATAAACAAAAACATTTGGGCTTTTTATCCATAAACAAAAACATTTGGGCTTCTTGCAATTAAATCTGACACGCACAGCTTTGGATCAAAAGCCCCAAAAGCAAGTCAACAGATTTTTTGTCTAAAACATGTTTTCTCAAAAAGAACCCCACGTGACTTTTTGACTTTGGAAAATTCAAAATTATCAACTAAAACAGATGAAGTGATAGGCAGTTAATGAGGACATGTCCTACAGGAGAACTTCCCCATTTTTTTAGCCAGGGAAAGAAGATCAAATCCCCTCTCAATGCAAAAAAAAAAAAACTATGCACCTAAGCAGGTTACGTTTCCAAGAGAAAAGCAGGGAGCAAGGGGTTTGTTTACCAGAATAAGCAAACGGACCGTCATGACAGATTGTGTTTCTAAGGAACAATCAGAGAACAAGAAGAGTTGGTTTTCTTTCAGGGAAAAGCAAGGAAAAGACCACCATGAAATCGAACTGATAGTTTCTTCTCTGCCAAAATATTAACTTCCCTTTTTTTGTGGCATTAAAAAAAGGGGGGAAATATTTTTTGAAAGATCTGCCGCCCAGTATTAAAGATTAAAAACCCCACTCCAGCATTTTCTATAATTATGAGAGGAGATGAACAGATCAAGGACAGCCAAAAAATCAATCAAGACAAAAACTCTCAAAGTCATACTAACAAAAATCAAAAAGATCAATTGATCTCAAAAAGCCTTCAGATACTGAAGCAACCAAAACTCTTTGATCCACAAGAAACAGGTCAAGCCAGAATCAAATCTCTGACTTCATTTCAATTCAGAGAAACAGTTTTACAAAGCGATATTTCTCTCGTTACAAATTTGGTTCAGTACAAGCCAAGTCAAGCAGAATCTGGATTTTTACAATATGAAAACCTCAACAAATTTATAGAAGGTCTTGATCAAACAGAACAAGTACTATAGTGCAGCTCCAGCTCAGTAATCATCAATCCAGCCATTTCTGCCCCCTTCAGACTAAAGATGCCTCAATTCTGTCCATTTAACAAGCCTTCCAAGGCTCGAAACAGATTGAAGCTCTGCCAAATTCAAACTTTTGCATCGATTTCCAGCTGAAAGCTATCAGTCGAAGGTGTTGGCGATCCAATCCAACATAAACACATCCAATGCAGCCCAATTCAGAGGCAGCTACCCAAGTAGAAATCGAAGCCCAAACGTTCTGTTGTCTTTTTTTAAGTTTGGCATTTCTCTTTTAAGTTCTGTAATAGGCAGTTTTGCTTAAACACTTTGCTCTCTTTTAAATATTTATTCTGGCCAGAACTACTAGTTTTTGTACTGTGAAAAATTGTGAAGTCCTCACCTGTCCAAGGCAAGAAAAGAACTTGCTTGGGAGATATTCCTCCCCCAAATTCACAATCACTTGTTTAGAATCAGAAACTTGGGGCGCAAGTTATCTATATTTTAGAAGTCTGCTAGGGTTTTAATTGCTAGCAGTGGCATGCTCATACACAAAAGAAAGTTGACTTGTTGACCATCAATGGTTCTCAAGTTGATAGGGAACCTTACCCTACCATCACAGGATTAGATAAAAAAACGAGTGAACAGCAAGTCTGTAGGCAACGGGTCCAATGCGTTCCAGGATCTCATAAGTTTCGATATAACGGAGGCTTAACTTCCCACGTTTCTCAAACCTCATCACACCTTTCCAAGGAGATAACTTCAAGAACAGCCAATCCCCAACTACAAATTCAAGATCTTTGGACCTGTTGTCTGCATAACTCTTCTGTCGATCTGGCATAGTTTTAAGCTTTTCTCTAATCACCTTCACTTTCTCTGTTGTTTCTTGAATACTTTCTAACTTCTCCAATTTTCTCTCACCCACCTCATTCCAGCATATAGGAGTCCTACACTGCCTCCTGTACAAAGCTTCATACGGGGCCATTCCAATGCTTGAATGATAACTGTTGTTGTAGACAAACTCCATCAAAGCAAGGTGAGTATCCAAACTATCTTCAAACTGTAACACACATGCTCGCAACATGTGTAACACCCCAACCCAATTTTAATTATTCATTTGAATTATTTATTTTTGTAGTTTAATTTATTTAATTGTAACATCCCGACCCAACTTTAATTAGTCATTTAAATTATTTAATTTATTTCATTATGAAATTACAATTTTGCCCTATCCCATTTTGGTAACTTTTTAATCTGGTAGGATTTTGGGGAATTGAATGGAACCATAATATAGATCACGTCGATACGAGTTCGTAGACACGTGGTGGGCTCAAATCAGAGTTGTAATGAAGAAGTTACGATCTACGAAAGTGCAGTGGCACAACCGTAAATATTTCGGCTACCAAATTTGTCAATCCAGGTGTGCTTTCTTAGCCTTTCGACGTGCTCTAGCTAATGGTTGGGTTGGTTAGGATTGATTATGAAGTTTTGGAACTCGTTTTTCAATCCAAAGATTTGGCCAGTTTTTAGCTCGAAATTCCGGCAAGTTCCGGTCACTTTTTGGTCGTGGCCCAAATAAAAGTTGCTCCACTCATTGTCCTGATCATGTAGGTATAGGTATTGATGGGTGTTTCGAGAATTTTCCAATCGCCGAAATTTTCTCAAGACTCCTACTCGCTGCCGACAAGTGTGGTGGCGTGTGGGCTAGGTTTGGGTGGCTCCTAAAATGTTCTCCATGTTGTCCTGAGCACGACGGTATGCTCAGATTTGAATTTGGTTATTGTTTTACTGTTGATCAAATTTACACATATTAGGCGTTATCTGGGTTCGATATGTTCGTACTGTTGGATTGACTCCATTTTCAAATATGTTGATCTAGGTATCTCTAGGGTCATGTTGGAATTTGTGGATCGAGAATCAGAGACCCGGATATTTCAAATCAATGATTCAAAGATTATGTAAAGCAGTGACTATTAGATCGTGCGATCGCGAGCAATCCTACCATTCAATTCGAACCAAACTTGCAGGACATGTATAATAAACATTGTTGAACCCGTAGGAACTTTCAGATCGGAAATCGGAGGTCGTGGGCCTCGTAGGCATGATTGACCAAAAATGAGAAGTTTGAAAAACTGTTGACCACGGGTCTTTTGAGACCGTCTCATCTTTTGGAAAGGTACTTGAATGGCTTTGGGACCTGTCCAAGATTGTGTACACACATTAAGTTTCTAGAAGTCATGGGTCAGGATGTATGTTTTAATTGTGGTCTTACTATTTAAATTCTACTTGATTCTCTATTGTTCTTCTTGTTCTTAATGGGTTCAGAATTTGTGTTTAGACTAAACACCATAGCTAAATTGCTTTTTTTGAATACTTGGTTAAAACCACACACCATATGGATAATCATATGTGAGAAAGAATGAACACCATAAGCTAGTTTGATTTACTTTGGTGCTTGTTACTTTGAAGCATGGAATTAGATGTTTGTGGTGAAGTTAAATCCCTAATCTTGATGTTTTAGTTTTGTTTATCCTTTTCATTTAAGTTATGGTTTCCTAATCCTATAAATTTTTAAATTTGTTTCAAGTTTCGTTGTCTTTCTTTAAGCATATCTGAAGTAGCTCAATAAGAAAGAAGGAGAGAGAGGAGACAACCCAATCCATAGAAACCGGGAGTGTGGAGTAGCGGAGAAGTCGACCTCTAGCTGCTATGGCCATCCACGCTCCAGCTAATCACTTCAAAGCGAAGCATTCCAATCATATCTCTTTCATTCGTATACTAATAGCTACTCATGCTTAGTTGTATCTTATTTTCTGTTTTGTTTTTGTTAGGGTTTTAATTTCCTTGTTGTGGGAGAAACATAATGAGCAGCTGACCCAAATACTCAAAGAAGAACATGTGCTGCAATACTATGTGCATTACCCTCTCATTGTCTTCAAGGGGAAGTTCTAAACTCTATCTCTTTATTTCTTTCATTTCGTTCCTTTAGTTAGTTGTTGTTTTACTTCCTTTCCCTGGATTTCATGTGCATTGCATGCTTTACATGGATTCAAACATTGAGGACAACGCTTCATTTAAGTTTGGGGGTGTAGGTAGGTTTTTAGTTTTTGTGTTTAGTGTCTGAAAACGTAGGCTTCTTCATTGCTACAAAAAATTTCTGCTACTGTTTTGAAAGTTTGGTCTTAGTGGTATTCTTTATTTTTTCATTCTGAATCCAACGACATAAAGAATGTTAAATTTGACCAAGTGATTTGAAAGTTACATGTCAAAACAGAACATATGTCGAAATAGGGCAAAACAGAAATTTGAAACCTCTCGTTTTACTTTTCTGTTTCTTTTCGTTGAGTCATTTTTAGTTTTCCTTCCCACACCAATGATAAATCATGAGTCTAACTTCTAATATGGCACTTAGGAATTTGATAAGCATTGTGTTAGGTCTGAATCTTATTTTTTTTTCCTAGCTAAGTCTCACATAATTATTCTTGAGCTTTCTGTGCACCTAAGCCATGACTATACATGATGCAGGACGCATATGACCTAAATTTATTAGTTTCCTAATGTATTTGTTAGTTTCCTAGATTCTCTAGTTTTCCCAATTCTAGTAGGATTTCTACTTTTCCAAATTTCCAGATTTCTAGTTTTAAGTTTCCTATTTTATTTGGGTTAGGATTTCCCTTTAAGCAAGGGATTTTTATCCTATTATGTCTAGGTTTTAGTTTGCTATAAATACCCCCATGTAGTTCTTTAAAATTCAGATTTGAATGTTGAGTAAACCTTTTCCTAGAACTCGCTAATTTCGCCCCTTCGATATATATTTCTTCTCCTCGATCTCTGATATTCTTCTTTGTTCTACTGTTTCTGCCCTTTATCTCGTCTTTTCGATCTATATTTCTTCTCCTCGGTCTCTAATATTCTTCTATGTTCTGTTGTTTAAGTGCTTAATCTAATACCTACGGGCTGTGCTACATCAATTGGTAATCAGAGCCTTCCCTCCCTTTCGCTTGCATTTGCTCTTTGCCATGGCACCCCAAACCATGGCCAACCTTGCGGAACAATGTCATGCGTTCCAAGACAAGGTTTCTGATGACATCGCTGGCATAAAAACCCAGCTCTCCAAGTTCAGCATTGACCTCAAAGAACATCGTGCGACGACGGACCTCGCCATCGCCAAACTCCAAGACTCCGTTCAGATGCTTCTCAATCACTTTCGGCTTGGAATGACTGAGCCTTCTTCTACCTCAGTTGTGCTCTCAAGTTCGTTTATGCCGCCGCCAAAAGGTGGCCTTCTTCCCAATCCACCGCTGGATCAAAAACTCAAGGCCAAGCCACAAGGTATTCCAAATCAATCAACGGGGCTATCGATTGGCATGCCCAAGGCTCAATTGGAGCCCATCTTTTCTTTTGGTTCTATGCTGCAGCCTAACCGTACACAACATACGATGGGTTCTCCTCTGGTTGACGACAACATTCATGTCCCTACTCCGCCACCCCGACCACACAGCAAGAACTTCATACACCGACCCTTGGATTTTGAGATAACCCGACATGCCAAGCTAGGTGTTTTTCTTGAACCAAGGCACTCTGGCGACGACTTACAAACACAATGGATTGAGGGTCTATCACACCCGCACACGCGCTTGCATTCGTTGGCCGATCACTTTCGTCATGGGTCTAGGCAGAGCTCTCTATTTGCCATTCTTACAAGGACTAATGTTCCATGCTTGCGGAACGGCTGGTTTCAAGGTGGCAAATATGATGCTGATCTTGACGACCTAAAAAACGCAACATGCCTCTTCACACTTCCTTGGGATTTTGTTTTGTCGCTGTTTACTCGTCAGAGTCGAGTTCTTTTTGGCGGAAGAGAATGATGCAGGACACATATGACCTAAATTTATTAGTTTCCTAATGTATTTGTTAGTTTCCTAGATTCTCTAGTTTTCCCAATTCTTCTATGTTCTGTTGTTTAAGTGCTTAATCTAATACCTACGGGCTGTGCTACATCAATACACCTCTTATATTTCTTACCCAATTGTATGCATTTTTGCTTGGGTGATTCACTAGAATGTCAAGTTATAACTAAGATATATATGATTTAGGCCATCTTTGTTAAACCTCTTTCTTTTTCCTTCATCAACCCCTACAATACATGTTCCATTGTAAACCCTCTTGTGCCCAAACACTTAGCCATTTTTTTTCTGTCATCTTATCATCCATTAAACATCCTACCATCTAGGGGACATGCAGCATGATTGTATTTGAGATTATAATGTATTCAGGGCAACAAATGAGCTAAAACAAAGGGTTAACTACAGTAAACCCCCCAACCTATAGGGTCACTTACGAGTTCATACCCGATTTTGGGGACATTTACGAGTACATACTCAACGTCGTAGAAAACCTACAATTTGCCCCCTCAGTTAGCCAAACTGTTAGTGAGTCTGTTAAATGCTGACATGTCAAAAGTGGGACCCTTTTTTTTATGATGTGGACTTCCACATGGACCAAAAATTAATAAAAATTTAATTTTACTGTTTAAATTATTTATTATTGCTAAATTAATTCAAAATTAAAAAAGAGATTTTATAAGGGTCTTGGGGTCATCAAATCTTACAAGTGTTGTCTCAGGTTTAGTAGTTTGAGAGAACTTTGAAGACTGAAAGGAAATTACAACTTGACTTTCCAAATGACTCGAAGTGTTTACTTATAGACTCAGGATACATTGGATTCCAAGGATGGAATGATGACTCAAAAGAAAATAACTCCTACTTTGTCGGGGCATCTTCCTCTTTTGACTACTTTAACTCTGGTGAAAGTACTTTAATTATGGGGAAACTGCTTTAACTCTCGGCTCTGCTTTTCTTGTGCTTTTACTTAGAGGAATCTCTCTGCTTTTCTTTTTCTTGTGCTTTTACTTGGAGGAATCTGCTTTAACTCTTTCGGCCGCTTTAGCTGAGAGGCTAGTCTTCATTTAAATCATATGGGTCTTGACTGTCGAGATAGTCTGCCCATCTGAACTTTGGCGTAGATTGACTTGGCTTTTGGCTGGAGGAAGATTGTGATTTAGGGATGGCATCGTCACTGTCTTCATCATTCATTTGGGTAACTTGGTCAAGGATTTGCTTAGCTAATTCTTTTAACTCTTTCTTCGATCTTCCTTTGATTGGGAGGGAAGAATGAGAATTGCTTGGAGAGGCAACTTTGACTGGCGCCTGGAGGGGCAGAAATTCTGTGTTAACTTGGTAAATGATTCTGTCAATTCCAAACTTATCCCACCATTTAACTGAAAAATGTTGGGATAAAACTCTGGTATCCCAATTTACTTGACAGGTCCATTTCAAAATCCAAGGAACTTTGTATTTGGCCATGAAATGGAGAAGATTAGGGAAAAACTTGTCTAACTTTTGGAACTTGAATTTTTGACTGAAGTAATTAACTGATTGTTGGAGACTGCTTGAAATGATTTCCCAAAGGGGGCCATGGATTTCCCACCAGCCGAGAAACCAAAAAGGAAATTGGCTCTTGAACTTGGCATCAAAATTTATGAACAAGAAGTGACTAAAATCAGGATGCTGGTGAAAGAAAATTGTATACCAGGCATCAATATAGTCACCATAATTGTAACTGAGGCCTGACTGAAGAGGTAACTGATCATAGGGGTGCTTACTCCAATCTTGTTGACTCAGGATTTGACGAATGTAAAGAGAATGAAAAAGGGTAACATTGGGGTTATCCCTATCCTTGATTGGTTTAATATCAATTGACTGTGACTCATAGAGAATATCTCTGTAAAACTTGATTGACTTAGAGGGATGACTCGGGAAGTAATGGAGATTAGGAGGAAAATATTGTTTGGCTATTTTAACTGGGTCAGAGAGATCATCATAAATTGACTCAACAACAAAAAGATGACAATGACTCTTGGGAGTATAAGGAGACTTTTTGTAAGTGACTGGACTTGAACTCCGAACTGGTGAAGGAGGGTTAACTATGAAAGGATCATAGCCGGAAACTAGGGCTGACTGGTAATTTGGGCGTAAAGAACTTGAATTTAGAGGGTTGAATCTGTTGTTAACTAGAATTGGAGAACACCCAGGGAATGGGATGACCTAGGAGGTTGGCTCTGTTTTAACTAGATTCATGGAAACGGGGAGGATTCTAGGTTGACTTGATTGACTGCTTTGAATTTGCTTGTCTTTTTTGTTGGACATTTCTCTGCTTGATTAGCCTGTAGGAATTCTCTTGTAAGGAAATTGGGAATACTATTTTCACTTCCTCTCAAATATTCTAACTCGAAATCAAAAACACTCAAAATTGCTTGCCATCGTGCAAAGATTTGTTTAGGTGTAATGTTTTGAACATCTTTTTCTAAAACCTGTTTTGCAGATTTGCAATCAACTCTAACTAAATTTTTTTTATTTAATAAATCCTCTTGAAATTTACTAATGATAATACTATAGATAAAATCTCTTTTTTAATAGTACTATAATTACTTTGTGACTGTGTCCAAACTCCAGAATGGAAACGGACAATTTGATCAGGTGACTCAGGGGTGACTCTTTATTTCAGGATGCCTCCATAACCCATGTCAAAAGCATCAGTTTCAACTATCTTAAATGAGTTAACTGGAGGGATGCCAAGGCATGGAAGTGATTTGACATGGATTTTGATTTGTTTAACTATTTGTGTGATTTGGAGTCCAGGCAGGGGGATTGCTTTGGAGACGATCAAATAGGGGTTTGCATAACTTCCTTAGATTCTGGTAGAAATCAGAGATATAATTAAGGGATCCTAAGAACCTCTGGAGTTGACTTTTATCAAGGATTTGGTCTGGAAACTTATCAGCAAATTGGATAACTCGATCAATTGGGCTTATTTGTGACTGAGAAATATTGAAACCAAGAAATCTGACATTTGTTTGGAATAACTTGATTTTCTTAGTGATAGGCTTTTTTAGTACCTGCACAAACAGGGTTAAAACTCCTATAAAACTTGCAAGAATGACAAGGCTGTTGCAGTATAAATGATTCTCGCAAGGTCGTTCTTCGCAAGGATTATTAAATAACTCGTAGCAAACCAAATTCTAATTAATTATTGTAAAAGAGAAAATTGAGATGTTTGATTTGAAGACCTTAAATTAAAACGAATTTAACTAATAAAAAATAAGGCAATATGCAAAATTAAAGCTAAGAGCAAGAGAAACAGTTGTGTTTTTAGAAATCAAATTAAGAAAGCACTAGGGATCCGCTGTCACCTTAACAATTCTATATAGTTCTCCCAATTACTTATGACCTATACATGCATATTTCAAAGGTTAGGTATTCCTAATATATGCCTACTTGGACCCCCAACATAGAGCGTATATCACACATGCATTCCGTATGTGGTATTCAGATCAAATCTGAACATACATGACTCATTAAGTTCTATGAAACCTTTTGACAAACCATGCAAAGTCGCGTTCAAAAGTCAAAAGAGAAGTCCCTAAAAATTCTATGAAATAAAACTTAAATACCCCCACAAACAAGCTGCCCACAACCAGCTTTTCTATCCCCACAAGGAAACTAAATAAAATAAAATAATGACATGACATAAAATCCAAATTAGACTAGGAGAATCTGTCCATAATCTGCCCAGCCACGTTTTGGGCTCAAATCTCCTCCAAATCTGGTCCAATATAGCTTGTTTTAAAGATAAAAACGTTCTGAAAACTTCTCCAGAAGGCCACGAATCCATCAGAGGTCATCTCGGGCTCCAAAAACGCCATAAAAGCCCAAAACGTCACTTTTCAGCACTGCACACTGCTCCTTTATTTTTTCGTCAGAACATAACCGCTTCGTAGAAAAATCTGAAATTTTTGATACCATCAAGCCAAGTGACTCACGAACATCCTCCAACTGGAATTACTCCAAAATTCGTCCATTTGATTATGTTCTGCTCCAGAGAAAGTCGAAAGTCCTATATTGAGAATACAATTCAAAGTATCAAAATTCTTCCAAAATATGGACCAAAATGTACCAAGAATGGGGTTAAATATATAATATAAAATATACCCATCACTTAGCGGAGATAACTAGACCATTGGTTTTGATAACTTGAAGGAATTTACTCAAGTGTTTCCAATGCTGCTCAATAGACTCAAAGAAGATTAGAACGTCATAATGTAAACTATGGAAAACTGACTATATTGATTAAAAATTTCATTCATTACATTTTGGAATTCACTCGGCGCATTTTTTAAACCAAAAGACACGACATTCCATTCATAATGACCAAAGGGAGTAACAAATGCAGTTTTGTATCTATCTGACTCTTGGATTTGAATTTGCCAAAAACCACTCTTCATATCAAATTTACTAAAGATAACTGCTTTTTTCTAATCTGTTTACTAAATCTCTTTTATTAGGAATCGGATACCTTATCCATTCTAAGACGGAATTAAGGGGCTTGTAATTGATAACTAAGCGAGGGGCTCCTCTTTCTAACTCAACATTTTTCTGAACATAAAAGGTTGGACAAGACCAAGGTGACTTGCTTTTCCTGACTATTCCTTTTTGGACTAACTCGGTGACTTCCTGTTTGCATAATTCCATTAACTCTTGACTCATTTGGATTGGTCTGGCTTTAGTGGGAATATTCTTTCACTAAAAGATTTGACATAAGGTAAAGTAACGACATGTTGCTTTCGATGCCAAAAAGCATTGGGCATATTAGAACAAACCTCATCTTTTAACTTATCCTCAAATTTACTTATTTGAGACTGTGGGACTTTAACGGCTAACTGTTGTTCTATCGTTTTAAACTTAACTTCTTCTTTAAGAAATTTATTTGTTTTGTTTTATTTTGGATTAATTTAATTGACTTAGAAACTGCAGATTTTTGAAGAGATCTAAGACTATGTAATTCAGGTTTGGTAAAGAATTCAAATTTAACTTTTTCTCCTAAATGACTCAAAGTGACTCCATCATATTCTACCTGAAAGGGGTAGAGTAGAGATATAAAAGGTAATCCTAGAATTACTTCTTCCGTGATGTCCTGGACCCGGACAAAGGATGTCTTAAAACATATTTTATTCTAGCAAACATGGGCTTTAGGTAATTCGTATTTTAATTTTAATGGTTTTCCTGACGCTATTCCTAAAACTTCTTTTGACTTCTTGTAATATTTGGTTGGGATGAGACCTTCTTGAATACAATTTAAATCAGCTCCTGAATCAAATAAGACAACTGTAATTAACTCAAACTCATTAATGAAAATACTGACTCGAGAGTACCATTTTTTAAAATTAATTCGTTTAATCAAATTAACGACTTTATCACTTTGGGTATCTTCTTTGTCGGAAGACTCTGGTTCTGATTCAGTACTAGGTTTTCCAAAGGGGTTACTGGACTCTGCCTTGGATTCCATTAGGCTGACTAGATCTTGCTTTATTTCATAATTTTCAGTTTGTAATTTCTGGCTTATCTGCTTTAAATATAGGATTTCTTTTTTGACAGTTTTGACTTCTAACTGAAGATCCTGAAGGGTAACTTCGTTCTTTTTACTAAACCTTTCTAAAGTAGTGTTTAGACTTATTTTCGGAGGGTTACTTGAACTGGGTTCTTCTTGACTGATGACTTTTCTAAGTTTTCTAAGGTATTCAGATTTTAACTTTGGATTTTCAACTTTACTGATTAAGTGCCCGTTTGGCATTGCTTATTTAGGGTAATAAGTGATTTAAAAAAAAATTTGGGAAGCCTAACCTGTTTGGTAAACTGTGAGAAAATCATTTATTATTTAAAATTGCTGTGAGAGAAAGCTATAAGGGAAAGCAGCTAATGAGGTGCTTTCATTTTCTGATTATGCAGGAATCAGTTTCGAAGAGGCGCTGTGTTTAATGATTATGCGGCAATTATTTTCTGATTATGCGGAAATCAATACCAACAACACTTTTAACAAAAAGTTTACCAAACACCAAACTGCTTTCTCTCACAGCTGATTTCTCTCACAGCAAATCTGACAGCGATTATTTTCACAGCACAGCAATGCCAAACGTTTATTAATAACTCTTCATGTTCTTCTTATTTGGTGAGGACGTTAATGGATTTACTCAAGACATTACAGCACTTATCTTTGCAACCTATTTGGATAGTGGGTGAACTAGACTGAGAATTATTAGAACTATAGTTGTCTGAGCTGACTAAGGACATAGGGTCAGACTCTGAATCATTTAGCTCGAGGACTTTAATCAATTTAGCTTCATCTTCTTTTGCTAACTTTAATTGTTTAATTGTGTCTTTTACTTTGCACTCATTAGCATAGTGACCAAATTTTTTACACTTATAACATTTTACTTTTCTTTTGTCTAATTCTTTTTTAAAGTGACTCTTCTTTTTATCCTGTCGGGAATAATTTGACCATCTGTTCTTAGGGGTAAACTTCCTTTTACTATAAAAATCATCATTATTTTTGAAAGAATTTTTCTTTCGGGAATAGTGTCGGCCTTTGCTAAATCTTTTTTCATTGCTTTTTTTGACTTGTCTAGACGGGGGAACTGGGGCTAGACCATATTGTTCACAGAAGCTTCCTAACTCATACTTGGCTGACTTTCTTTCTGATTGTACAGACTTGCTGATTTTTAAATCAACACACATTTTCATTCCTACTTGGTTAATTATACTAATTATGTTACCATAGGTTAATTCATCATAGTTAATTTGTCCTGACTCATTGCTTAAGACCGTTCTAATCTTGTGGGCAAACAAGTTAGGGAGACCGTTAATGAATTTTTCTTTCCAAAACGGTTGATTACTATCTTCTCTTAACATAACTCTTGAAACGAAGACATCTTTATACCATCTAAAATCACTTAACTTTGGGCATCTAAGATTACTAAGTTGATCATGGATCCTGGCAGTGGTGTTACTCGGTGTTCCTATGAAATGTTCAATTATTGTATAGAGTAGGGTATTGACTCCATCTTCTAATCCTGCACCTAAATGCTCATCAAAAATAGGGTAACCATTTTCATTAAGTTTGACTGCATGGATTATGTTACTCTTTGAGGTTTCTGTTAAATGCTTATCACACCAAGATCGTAAGGTTCCAGTGAAACCAGTTTCTAACAGGGGCACTATTTCTGACTGTCTTAGATTGTGATTAGTGACATAACTATTGGCAACCATAGACATGTGTTGTAACTTGTTAAGTATATCCTGTTCGGACAAACCATCAATATTCCATTCGTATAGTTTATCAGAAGATACAGAA
Organism: Prunus campanulata; assembly: GCA_034190965.1. Lineage (NCBI taxonomy): Eukaryota > Viridiplantae > Streptophyta > Magnoliopsida > Rosales > Rosaceae > Prunus > Prunus campanulata. Next base: position 9,572,996 of record CM067214.1, on the reverse strand, counting down.
AATTGACTCTGGGTTCTTTCCTCAAACTGATTATCTGGGGGCGTAGGCTTAGGATACCAATTTTTTGTGAGACTCGTAGGATTGACTTTGTTTCTTAAACTGCTAAGTTTAAGATTTTGAGAATCTGTTCATAATTCTAAGTTGCTAAAAGCTTTTTCAATTTTTGAAATATTACTAGTTTCTAATTCATTACTAGAGACTGACTCTGACTCATAGTCTAAGGGATCAATTGAGGCATTAGATTCAAATTGGATGACTTTGAGACCAGAAATTTCTTCCTTTTCTTTACCAGTTTTTTGTTTGACTGGAGTTAACTCACTAAACATTTCTTCAATCTTCTTCATTGTCGGGCTTACTTTGAGCGCAAATTCTGGCTTTAATCTTGGAATTTGACTGAAGGCTTTTCCTTTTTTGACTTGATGGAAATTTCACTAGGAATTAGTTTGTCAATTTTTGTTTCAATTTTGTCTAGTTGTTTTCCTATGACTATTAGACTTTGGTTGGTGTAATTGGTTTGTTCAGTTAATTTTTTATCCTTATCATTTGGGTCAGACACTTTGTAGGGGCTGGCTATGACTTTGGCATTCTTGTGATTAATAACTATTGTTTCTACAGGGGATGAGTAGAAATGACCTTAGTATTATCTTCCTTTTCCCATTTTTCTTGGGTCAAAGTTGTTAACTTTTGATTCATGTGGTGACGTTCTACGTAATCAAGGTAAAAGACTTCTGTCTTAGTGGTCTTCATGAAATTTTTCCAATCATTGAAAATTGCTTTTCTTTGATTTTTGGGGAAAACTTCATGGTAATTGGCTTTTCTTGACCTATTTTTAGGGGCTTGAAAATGACTTTCTAGTGTAGACCAATGAATTTTAAAAGGCTTACTCCGAGTTCTTAATTGGTTATCTACTTCAAAGGTAGAGGCTTCAAAATCTGTTTGTGTTGGTGATTCTGGGGTTTTTGACTCTGCGGGGCTTTTATAGTGAGGTTGAATAACTTGTTCCTTTTTTCTTAACTCATTTAATTTAAAATCAATTAAAGCTTTTTCTATTTCTAAATCTCTTTCAGTAATTGAGGATGACTCTGTAGACGAATGTCTTGCTGGGATTTTAAAAGATTGACTAGGGGTTGGTAGCTGTTCTAATTGGACAGAGGATTTGACTAGTAGTTGTTGCCTACCAAAGTTAATTTTTACTGTGCCATCTAAATAAGTTTGAATATAGTCTAGATTGTTTAGACTTCGTTGAATTGGGTTTGGTTGACTCTCAGTTGTTAAGAACCAATCTGGGGGTAGCTTAACATCTGACCATTTAATTGTTTCACGAACTGTGATGTTGGCATCGGCTATGTGACTTTGGATCAATAGTGTTTGTTCTTTGGGACTTTTACTCAGAGCTTGGAAATTCGTGTTTGTTCCTGTAACTTTGTAATAAATTTTATAAATTAGAGCTAAAGGTTGACTACCGGGTAAGACATTGTAACCATGTGTTTTAATATTCAAAGTTAAAACTTTAAGAATATGGGGATCATTCAGGCTAACTATAAAGTCTGGATAACAATCAAAATGAACTGGACCACTACACAGGCTTGATTCAATGATTCCTAGAGCACTATCCTGGAAATCAGGAAATCGGACATCTCTTAGGCATAAAAGGATTGAGGCATTAAGTCCTAATTTAGTTAAAGGTTTAACTGCAACTTGAACTAGACCAATATGCAGGAAGTTATTACCATCCTTTTTATGTTTTTTGATTGACTCGAGGTTAAGTAATTGGCATGTTTCATGTTCTTTACTTAAGGCATAGACTTGTTCAATTGTTTTAATATGGGTAGTTGACTTAAAAGATAAGGGTGACCAATGCTTTTTATAAATTTGTTGACTAGAGACTCTGGGTATATTCCAATCTTTATAGGTTAACTCATTGGTTGACTCAAATTCTACTTGTTCTTCATTAACTACATCTGGAACTTGACTCAAACTGGCTCTAGAACTGGAAGAATTGACTGAGTTGGATCTTAGAAAGCGACTCATACTGACAAGTTTTTGAATTAAGACTAAAGAGGTAGAAGATCAACAGATAATCCTAAGGCTGACTCAGAGGTACCTAAGACCTAAGGCTCTTTCTCTCTCTCACCATTCATGTCGCAACCACTCGTGCCTCTCCTAGGACTTATCGTTTGGATTCTAGGACTTATCATTTGGGTCGAGAGATAGGAATCGAAGGAAATAGATAACTAAGAGGAGGACTATGTTAAGAACCAATCTTGGGGTAGCTTAACATCTGACCATTTAATTGTTTGAGGAACTGTGATGTTGGCATCGGCTGTGTGACTTTGGATCAATAGTGTTTGTTCTTTGGGACTTTTACTAAGAGCTTGGAAATTCATGTTTGTTCCTGTAACTTTGTAATAAATTCTATAAATTAGAGCTAAAGGTTGACTACCGGGTAAGACATTGTAACCATGTGTTTTAATATTCAAAGTTAAAATTTTAAGAATATGGGGATCATTACCTATCCTTTCATTCTTATTTGTCAGTGAGGATACTTCCTCGCTTGCCGTGCCAACGGGCACACATTAGTTTGGGAAAGGTTTAGGAATGAGATTGGAGATAGTGTACAATTACGAGATTACGAATTTCACTATGATTTTGATATATATATATAGCTATTTCGGTTTTGAATGCATGTCGCTTTTAGCTATTTCGGTTGTTTTCAAACATATCGAAACTTTGTTTTTGTCCACTTACATGTTTTATGTTTTGCACCCCCCCAGACAGTAATAGACCTGAGCTGAGCAGCAGAGCCGAGCCCTGAACTTCCGAGCCTCGACTTTGTGTAGGACAACCTTTATCTATTTGTTTAGGTCGAACTTAGTTCCGTTTGTAAACTGAATTTACTTTAGATATGCTCTGTTATCACCCATGTTAGGGTTGATTGTAAGGCCGGAGGCCTATTATGTGAATTGCATGATATTATCTTGTGCATACTGCTGGTTGGTGTTTATAAATGTGTTTTAACACGATAAAAATTTGGGAAATATCTATTTTTCATGGGAGACTCTACAGAAATTTAGGCAGAAAATCTCGTCTCTTTTAGTAAGTGGGCCCGGCATTGGTATGACGTTGGAAATACCACAGGATTCGGGACGGGTCCTATCAATTGCATGGATTTTAAAATTTAATACTTGAAAAACAAAATACAATTAAATTTTAATACATATTATTAGAGGAAAGAAATAGACTTGAATTTAAGATATAAATGTAATAATATTATGTATTATTTTTCTCTAAAACAAATGTAATTTAATAAATAGGCTTTAAAAGGTTCGGCCCGTTGGGTTTCGGGCCAACACGGCCCTCGCCGGGCAATAGACCGGCCCGGCCCATTGGGCCTAATAACCTTGTCCTGACACAACCCAAAGATACTTAAGTAGGCCATGCCCCTACCGTACCCGGCAGGCCCGGTCCGTTTGACACCTCGATGCACATCTCAACGCCCTCCTCTTGTATATTTGTGAAGGCCCATTGACCTCAAGCCAACAAAAATTTAAAAACATATGACTGAGTCCGGAACAGAACTAGCCCATTTACTATATCCTTATTATTTTCCATTTTATTGAGTGTAACCAAATTTTTTTTTTGAATAATAACAGAACTCATAAACATGATTTGGGATATAAAATCAAGTTCATGTTTAAAATTTTATTAGGAACAAAATTGCAACTGTTTCGCAGCCCTGGCTCCGGCCCTAAGCCAAGGCAATCAGTGCGACCGCCCTAGGCCTCATCTCAAGGGAGGGCCCCAAATATATATATTCTTTTATGTGATCATATTTTTGGTAATTAGTTATATAGATAAACACATTAATACTATCTAAATTGACTCTAGTAGCGGTGGTAACGTAGTTTTTAATGCACACCCAACCCAGGTTCGACCCCAGCTTTGTTCATCTTTTTAAATTTCTTTTCTATGCGACTGCATGGTTCTTTTTAGTACTCTTTTTTAATCGTGTGAGAAGTTTAATTCAATGAATTTATAGCCGGTTCGAAGTTCATATATATGGATATAATTTGATGTCGTTTGATTTTATGTTTTAAAAAAAGAGCCCGGCCCATAAAATGCCTAGGCCCTAAGAACCCATCCCAAGCCCGAACTTTAAAAATAGGTTGGGGCTACATATGGGGTAGGCTCTAGCGAGAACTTCTTTTTGCGAACAATTGGTGCGAGCTTCTATCTACACCGTTGGATAAGCTTTGACGATTAAGATTATAAGTTGGGTCCAATTAGGTTTCACGTAGAAACGGGTATTAAAAAAACCCATGAATCCGGATCATATTCCTCTCTTCTTTTTTGGTCTGGATATCATCTTCCTCTCTTTCTTCCACCTCTCTTCTCCATATTTCTCTCAATCTCTCTTACCCAGACTCCACCCAACACGCCACCCTCCCCGATCACCACCTTCTCACCATCTTGCCCATCCACATCTCAAGGCATCCAAACATCACACCCACCGCCACTCTCTCTCTCTCTCTTCCCTAATCCCTACCTACTTACGCCAAGCCCAGCCCCGACACCCAAGCTGCCACCACCTAAGCCTCCTTCCCAGCACAGTCATCCCGCCGCATTACCCATCCCTCTTCCTTCTCTCTCCCACTTTCTTTCTTTGTTACCCTTATCTCTTCAACATCCCAAGTTCCAATTATGAACACTAGAAAACTAAAACCCCCCGATTAAACAACAAACTCAGCCAACACCATAGTTCCCAACCTCATCCCCATCCTCATCCCAAGTTCCAAACCTTCCCTCCCCATCCCATTCCCTTTGTATTCGATGATCGGCAACCACCAACCCCAGCCCATCCCACCACCATCCTCCCTCTCTCATCTCCCCCACCCACCCATTCTCATTCCAAACCTAAATCCAAAGACCAAATCCCAAAATAAACCCCAAGGACGGATGTCTTTTGAAAGAATATTATTATCTTTCAGAATTTCTCGTTCGGTTGAATGTTATGATCATTGATTCTCTTGATTTTGATTTGCCCTTATATTTTGTAGACTCTATTTTTTGTATGGAGTTGTGTTTTTTTCATCTTGTGGGTTCACTCCTTTTTTGGGTGTTCCTTTGACTGTCGTAGGAGTAAGAAAAAAGAAGATTTTCTGGGTTATTTTGTTGTTGCAGAAAATCACCTCTCTTTTTTCTTCTGTTGCTGGAAGAAGTTTCGTGTGCACAGAGTCAGTGGGGCATCCACCTATGGGCCCATCTAACCAGAATATTTTCCTTACCCATGAAGTCTCTTGAATTCCATTAAATTATGCTGGATAAAAGTCTCATCTCCTCTGGTAGTTTCGTTTTGTATGATGTAGGTCCATAGACAGTCAAGCTATGAAATTAGAGAAGAGAAAATGATTGGAGGGAGGGAGAGAGAGAGAGAGAGCGTAGAAAAAAAGATGGAGAGATGAATCGGGAAGAGAGAGGAGCAAATATGAATAATTAGTGTTGTGTGTTTTTTTTGGGAAAAAAAACTATGTTTCTGTTTTGATGAATTTATTATGATTTTTTAAAGTTAAAATATTAAAAAAATAGTAATAAATAGAAGATAATATCACATGGCAGAATGGTGCATCATTAGTGCTTCATACAAGTGTTATTATTGCGTAGCCACGTGTCCTCAGAGTATCATTTTGTCTATATTATCTTTAAAAATTCACAAAATTGAAAAAATACACCAAAAATTTATACAAACTCCTTATGATATTATATTCAATTATGAAGTCTGAAAGTCCAAATTTGAGTTTAGGAATTTTGAATTCATAATTGACTTTGATAATCTCAATCTTAGTATCTAAGGAAACTTGACTTTGATAAATTATTTGAATTTTTATATGTAAAAATTATATTTTAAATCTCAAAACATGTAGAAAATGTCATAAAAAGTGGTGCATCATCAATACTTCATACAGGTGTCATTATCGCTTAGCTACGTGTCATTAAAGTATCATTTTGATACAAACCCCATGCGATATTGGGAAATTTGAAATAAAAATTGGAGGAAGAGCAATGAGCTCAATCTTTTTTTCTTTTTTCTTTTTATGGTAAAGAGGAGGGCAAACGCCCAACAAAGCACTGAGGAACAATAAATCTGGGTATGCATACCCTACATAAATCCTTATATTTTAGCAACTATAAGCAGCACAAAACCTTTCATTTCGAAGCGTTTACAAAACATATTTTGGTGACAAATACAATAAATTTCAATATCCACATCAGAATAGCCAGCAAGTAGAATACTAAAATATAAAAACAAGATAATTAAATGTTGGTTCAAATTCAGATTCGTGATGATTTCCTGCATTTGACAAACTGGTCATAAAGAAATAGTGGACATTCTAGGCAATTGGCATCATGCATACCACATTTGTCAATGAGAACATATGATGGTATATCCTCCAAGCCAACTTCAAATGGAATTTCCAACTTTTACTACCTTGTCATATACTTCTTTACAAGCAAAAGATTTAGTTCGAAAGCAAGCTTTATGATTATGCAAAAGGGAAGGAAATTGCATTGGAAAGGAAAAACTTCCAACTTTTAAGGCAATGAAATATGCTAAAAGAGTTGTGAGCATTGAAACAGATGATGTAACATAATCATTCAACTTGGTAAAAACCAAAAGGTAAAGTAAAAACCTATGTACCTGACCATTGTACCAACCAGAGTCTTCATCTACAAACAAAAAGAGCAGAAAATTAATTACATGTATACGATAACCATTACTTTGTTCTAGCAAATTAACAATTACCTTTTGTTGTATATGACTTGTATCTTAGAAAATTAATGAAGATAAGGAACCAAGATGAGAGGCAACACATTTACTTCAGTGTATCCAAGAAAGCAAATATGACGAGAGTTCTGTTAGCAAGTCTTATGAAAGCATTTATAGTGCTTGACTTTGGATCAGCTTGGTTAGCAAGCCTTTCTCCTCTTGTTAAATTATGTGGTAAGTAATACAAAGGACATATAATTGAAACGAGAAACCTTTCTTCTGTTCTGATACTCTTTTGATACTCTGTTTAGCAAGTTAAAGAAATTAAAAAAAAACAAAAACGAGAAACCTTTCCTCCAATGTCCCAGCATCAACAACAAAAACCATTTTAAAAAAAACCTCTTAATGGAAATCCTCTTCTCCAAAAAAAAAAAAAACTGCGTTCATGCTGCTAATAAACAAATTGCCATTTCTTGAAGAAGCAATGATTGATCTTGTTTCCACAGGTATGAATCTTTTCACTCCATTTAAAAAAATAAACATATCATCAATTTCAAATAAAGGAGATTCACAAACTTTCAAGGACTATCAAGATTTGCTACTTTTTCTACCGTCAATCTGTACAATTACCCTGCTTAGGATGGTTGAAAATTTATCAAAACCGTGAACTAGATAGAATGAACCAAGAAGAAAATACCCATTTTTTTAAGAACCATTACAGAAAAAGTAATCATGAAACATATTTAAAGAAAAAACAAATTGGCGTTTAGGAATTGATACAAACCAAGAGCGAGAGGGTTACTGGAACGAAGAGGGAGAGAGGAGAAAAACCAACCTAGATTCTGCAAAAATAAAAATAAAACTTGAAAGCCAAAACGAAATAAGAGATTGAATTCTTGAAATGGATACTTACAAACCAATCATACTTCTTGGAGACCATGTAGCCACAGAGAGAGAGAGAGAGAGAGAGAGAGAGAGAGAGAGAGAGAGAGAGAGAGAGAGAGAGAGAGAGAGAGAGAGAGAGAGAGATGAGGAGAGGGAAAGGGAGAGCAGAGAGTGGGTGTGGGTCTGGAAAAGAGATAAGGAGAGAGGAGGGGAAAGTGGTTTCGATTTTGGGGCTGAAAAGAGAAAAGAGACGTGAATTTTTTTAGGATGAGGGAAGAAGAGGGTTAGCGCGAAATTAGAATTTCAGCCAAAAAAAGAGCGCCAGCGAAAACAAAATAAGGAGGAGAAGTCAATGTCCATGACGCACATGCCATGTCATAGAAATCAATGTCCAAGATTCTGCCACGTGTCAATCTATTATATTTCATATTATTTCTCTATAATTTATTTTTTAAATTCATAATAAATTAATTAAAAATCATAAAAATACACAGAAAATTCCTATGAATATCTTGTGATATTCTCTTCTCCTTAAAGATCCAAAATGCTAATTCTAAATTATAAAAATTCAAATCAATAATAAAAACTCAACTTTCTTCATAGATATAAATCAAACCATTCTATCACATACATTCTTGCTTCTTTGATCAAATGATTCTCATTAATTTAAATATATGAAATCATGATTTTAGATCTTCGTAATGGAATGCTATGTCGTAAATGACTTTTTTTTTTTTGTAGTGAGAGATAGAACCAGAGAAAGGCAGAGTGAGAGTGGGTGTGGGAGTTTTAGGGTTTGGCTCTGGAAGAGAAAAATTGAGTGTTGTTTTGATTTGGGGCTGAGAGAGAAGCGTGAAATTTTTGTTATTTCGCGCAAGAGGTTGTATTAGAGTAATGTTCTATGTGAAACTGATATCTATATACAAAAACAAACTATACTATATGAAATTGATATCAATATATAAAGTAATGTTCTATTTCCATGTTGTGACCTTATTTTTGGAATGTCCACGTTCACAATTTGTCAACATATAGACTAAATTTCTTATCAAGTACATACTATATTTCTAAGTTGTATGATGCTGTAGGGGTCTTTTTGTTCCAGCAGCCAGACGAATGGGCTTGGGCTGTTGTAAAGGTTGAGCAGATGTTTGAAATTGCCCCTTTGTGTCTAAGTTCGAAAATTAAGCCCCAAGGATGCTTCGAAAGGGTAGTAAGGCCTTAGGAGACACCTTGGTTACCTTCACCAATGAGAATAACAACAAATTACAGATAATTTCTTGGTGTTTACAGATAGAATCTTAGCTTGGCATGATAAGCTTGTGGCATGAGAGCATAGTTGCCATGAGTTTAGTACTAAAGAGAAAATTAAGTATTCCTGGGGAAATATGGGTATCAAGAAAAGGGATTTTGAAGAGAGGTTTGGTTGGGAATGAGGGAAGGAAAGGAAAAGATGGCTTGGGCGCTATTTCCGGCAGCTCAACGGTGACTCAATCAAATGTCAGAATAGCATGACAAAGGGGAAAGCTGAGGAAGGAGATGAACTAAGCACGAAAATTGCTGGGTTTTGAAGTAAGAGAGGAAGCTTGCTCTCTGCTTGTGGATGATTTTCGTTGGGTAGAAGAGGCCCTATTTATAGCCACTAGAAGCCATCTGTCTCCCAGAAACCCTACTGACTTCCATTCTATTTTTGCCAAGTTCTTCCCTTTCTTTCTTTCTTCATCCTTTCAATCATCTTCCTTTGGTAAAGTCAACTTTGCTTCCTTGCATAAAATCAGGGGTTTTGGGAGCTCAAGGCCCCCCCTTTCCCGAGGCTGCCTCTGAGGAGGGTTTCTCCTTTCACCCATTTCCTTTCCTCTCTTCCTTTCTCTCCCCATGGCCAAATCTAATGAAGGAAAGAAAGTGGGTATACATGCTGGTTCAAGGGATGGCGTCCTCCCTTGCGCCCCAACATCCTTTGGCTCCTTTAATGCTTTTGCTTGGAATTTGCTCTTCCCCTGGGGAAACTCCCAGCAGCCCTTCCTCATGATCCTTTCGTCCCTTCGTGGCTTTCTGTTTCAGCCACATGCTGAGGGCTTTGGACATTTTTTATTCAAATTGCAATGGGCCTTTTAAAATGGAAGGTCAAGTCATTTAACTAGTGAGCTAGGTTTACCAAATATTTTGGGCTTCGTGGGCTATCCAAGGTAATAGGCTATTTTTTCACTAAGGTAATGGGCTATTTTGGTTAATTTTAGTGGGCCATTTTCTCTTTTGTACTTACCCATGTTTTTGGGCCTAAGAAATGGGCATGAATTCCGAGGCTCCCAAGCAACCTGGAACTTCCATTTCTTGGTCCATCAATGCGTCTCATGACAACTTATTACCATCCATACCACAACCCGCTCAAGCAAGCCCCGGGCATTCGAGTGGCTTGGGCCCACTTAGGCTTGTAGCGTGGTTGGGTGTGTAATAATGATTTCCTGCTTGGCATGGCATGTCGCTTGGCATGGCATATCGCTTGGCATGCTTTTATTATTATGCTTGATGAGATAATTAGCATGGATTTGTAGAGCTAATACACTTTATAATCTTAATCTTGATTCATAGCATGACGGATTATTTATTTGGCATGGCACGTGGAGTGTGACTCGTGCATGGCGGACTTTTGTGTGCTCCAAGTCGGGTTTTTTCTCAATAAGGTATTGCGCTGGGCCGGGAATTCATCTGGGCCAAGCCGTGGATTTTTTAGGCCTCAACATTAGCCCCCTTAATTATTAGGGCCATGGATAAGTGCTGGAATGGGCCGAATAATTAAACCCGACCCAAAAATCAAATTTATAAGCTCCAGTAGCTATTTATGGTTTCCCAGATACCAACTTCCTCCTTCTTTTTCATTTATTATTTCTTCCTTCTTCTCCTTCCTCTTTATGTGCACCAAAGTAACCCTCTCCCCATCACCTTCATCTCCTTTTTCCTTTTTCTTCCTCCAACAAACTCAGAGTGAGATAGAGAGAGAGAGAGAGAGAGAGAGAGAGAGTGAGATCGGGCAACAACCATCCGTTTTTAGCCGCTGGAAGGGAGTTCAAGCCGAATCCGACTCCGTCATCTTCCTGTACGAGGAAATTCGCTTGCCGTTGCTGGAAGAGATTGTCTCTGTGCAGAATTTTCTTCCAAAATTCCAAATTCCTACTTTCTTGGTGCATCTGAGGCTATCCTTTGAGGGATTAATGAGGTATGCCCTTTTCTCTTGCAATTTCTTGAATCTATTGAGGGGTTTGTTGGGTTCTTCATCCTCATGGGGTTTACCCACTTGCTGTTGTTGGAGGAGATTGTCTCTGTGCAGACTTTACTTCCAAAATTTCCAATTCTTTCTTTCTTGGTGCATCTGAGGCCATCCTTTGAGGGGGATCCCTTCGTGAAACAAGTATGCCCTTTTCTCTTGCAATTTCTCATTTGCAAGTGGCTGCTCTCTTTTCCTTTCATTTGGCATGGCATCCTTATTTTCTGATTTTCTTTCACTCTTCTTTTTTCTTCAAGACCCAAATCTGTGGTATTGTTCATCGATACAGAAGTCAGATGTTCGAAGCTCGGATCAGAAAACTTCCTTGATAATACTGTTCATTTGATCGAGTACTATAGCCTGTAAAATTTGTAGAATTTTTTGAATTTTTCTGATACCTCAAAACTGGTCTGCAACTTCTGCATTCATCCATGGCTGGTGAGTTTCTGCAGATTCTGCTTCTGCATATGTCTTTAACTTATGATGCTTGGATGATTGCGCTTTCTTCACAAAATTTGCTCGAAATTATGTTGTTTATAACATATCCAAAATTGAGGATCATCCACCCAATCTAGTGCTCTCTGCCTCCATTTGTCTGAAGCATGTTCATGAATTGATGTTGATGCCTTTGTTGCATGCTTGTTTTCTATGCTTGAATGCTCGAGTTCCTCTGTATTTCCCAGCATTTGTGAACTAGAAATCGAATTCTGAGGTTGAGCTTTTGATTTAGGATTCTAGCTTAGTGATAAACAAGAGTCATACAAGCTTACTTGGGTATGCATGGCAAGTGTTTGTCGAAATATCTCAAAGTAGTTTGCTGGCTGTTTTTTGAACTTTTGAAATGTTTCTTTTCGAATATGAGTTGGAGCTTTTGAGACATAAAAATGGACTTCTCAATGGTTATGTTGGAATCGGTCTTGCGTCACTTGAAGAAAAAATGAATTTTCGGTGGAATTTCAAAGTAAGGGTTAAGTTGCTGAAGCTGTGCAGTTCCTGTTGCATGGGCTGTTTTAGGAATCTGTTTGACATTCTTCCCTAACTCGAAATGCAATGAAATTTTGGGAAAATGAAGCTTGATATGTCTAGTTCTAATCTGGAAAGTCTGGGATTTTTTGGTTGTAAGCTTGATTTATAGTGATTTTCTAAAAGTGGGATGTTTTAGCTAGAATGGTGGGAAAGCTTGTGTATAAGTTTTGCTAGATATGCTGCTTTTTGTTGAGAATTTGGCATGTCTTTTCTGTTGGCACTGAGTGCTAATCTGAGTATTGCTAGAGCATGTCCTTGAGCAATATTGTCATGAGAGCATGATGTTGAAAGGTATTGTTTGTAAGAGCATGAGTTCTTCAATTTTGCTTGAAATGCCCGAATTGCTTGAAATGCTTGAATGAAATGAAATTTCTTGGCATGTGGATTGGTATCACACCCTGTGAATTTTGTCAAATGCTTGATAGATGAGTTTGCTTGCATTTTGAGAAAATTATGCTTCCAGCGCCTCCCTTTGTGTATGAGTACCTTTCCGGCATCTGATTTTGGCTAACGTATTCTTTTGTTTAGAAGCTCCAAATCATGAGAAAGCATGAGAAGTCTAATTTTCTAGGATTTTGATAGCATGAAAATGAATTTTGGTCTCTTGCAACTTGTCTTTGAAAAAAAATTAGGCTTCAATAGCTATTATGCTTCCGGCGCCTCCTTTTCATTTACGAGTTCCCTTCCAGCATCTAATCTAGCCAACGTGCTCTCTTGTTTCTTTTTCAAGCTTGATTGAGAGGTTCTAGAGCATGAGAAATGTCATCTTCTTACTGATTTGTTAGGAACTTGATGGTATGAAGGTGAGATTTTGGTTGCTCACACCTTGTCTTGCGATATGAAGGCTTATGGAAGATTTGAATTGTTTGACCAGAGAGACTTTGGATGAGATAGAGAACAAGCTAGTTGTTGAGTTCTTCATCCTCGTGGGGTTTTGCTCTTCGTTTTGGCAACCAAGCACCAAACCCCTTTGACCTATTTTGTCATTGTCGCAACGAGGGTACTTACAGCATGCGTGCTAGCGAGGAAGGGCTCGCACCAGTTTTTGGGTTTTCTTCTTTTCGATTTCTTTCTTTTGCAAGCGGTTGGAAGAGTGCCAAAGGTTTTGCGAGAAGAAATCGCTGGTATGGATTGCATCTTTTCCTCTTCTCTGTTTTTCTTCCCCATCTTTGTCATGTGTTGGCCCTCTTTGTGCTGGTGAAAAGGCTGAACTTTGTTCGATGTGCTTTTTCTATGTCAGTGTATACGTCTCTGGAATAGGCAGGAGAAGGTGCCGAAAGCCTGTGTCATATTCCCTGCTGCTAGAAGCTTTGAGTGCACCAATTTCACAACTTAGCAATTTGGATTTCTATCTTGGTCTCTCGGTAAATAGTTCTGCCCCTTTGCTGGAATCGTGAGTCTTTCTTTTGGCTTTGAAGGAATAGACATAGACTGGTGTTTGGCCTAGGCTCATTCTTTTTCTTGTGAACACATGCTTGATTAAACTTGGATGTTCTCCCATGTTGTGGGAAATAGAAATTGACAGAATGCATGCTTTGCAATACTTGTATTTTCTGCACTTCTGAGAGAGAATTTGTTTTCCATGGGAATTGCTTGAGAATTTTATTTGCCAAAGGCTTGAGCAATAATTTGCATGCTACTTGAACATTTGCTTAACCGTTCCCTTTAGCGTGAGTTTGACTTGCCATGCTTGGAGTACATTTTGCGTGTGCTAAGTTCTTGACCCCTTTTTTGATTGTTGTTGAACTATTTGCATCACGAGCGCATGCTTGTAATCGCATGCATGAGTAATACATAGGATTAGAGGCTATTGAAAGCTTGACGAAAGCACCATTGGTTTCTTTTTATGAGCTTAGAGCTTGGTCATGGATAATTGTTTTTTTTTGGCTTTATAGGGATAGACATAAACATGTGTATGATGGGTCTGCAAGGATGCTGTGTAACTCATAGGGATTTTGTTTTTGTGAAAAAGGTTACTATGAGGTAAATAGTGCTCAGTTTGTAGCACTTGCTTTGTGAAAAAGGGTCTGCTGGAATGATTGATTGAGCATGGAATGGGAAATTTGCTCATCATGAGCTCGAGTAATAGGTTGCATGATGCTTCAAAAATATTTTTTGTTTATGCATTTCGCTTGGCATAAGATAGCTTGCTTTGCTTGGCTTGTAAAGTTCATATGGCTTGCATGCTAGTGTGGAGATTGTTTGGCTTTAACACAGAGAACTAGCTTTATGCTTTGCCATTTTTCAGCATATTCTTTGTTGGCAATTCTCGCAGGGATTCATCGCTTGTCAAGACCTGCCATGGCATCCACTAACCTGCCATCAATTATTAGAGACCACCCTTATTCACTGAATGATAAATTGAAGAGAGGAAGACCCCCTTCATTGCTCAAGAATGCTTGTGAAGATATTGCAGTAGGCGAAGAGCCAGTGCCGGAACTGCTTCAGTGATTGATCCTGCGTCTCTATTGAGGTGCTGCATAGTGAATGGTTTGTTTCCGGCAGTTTCCTTATTTTTTAGTATCTGTGCAATATCAGCAGGGGTTTGTCAGAGTGGGTTGAATGTGAATTGAGGGACCCTTCTACTTGCGACATCCTACACCGGACTGAGGTGCTGGATGCAATTTTCTTTTCCAAGGCTTGTGACATTCATATTGAAGCCAAGACGCTCCGTCATGTGGTCAGGTGATGGAGCACCGAGACACACACTTTCATTTGTTCATGGGGAGAGTTTACCCCCCACACTTGAGGACGTGGCCAACATTTTCCACTTCCCAATTTGCGGCAGCCAAGATCCCTTCTATATCACACTAACTTCGGAGGACGAAAGGAAGCTTGAGGTTTTATGGAAGGGTGCCCCGACTGCTCTGAGAACTTCTCTGCGGTTTAGTAACTGGATACAGCATTTCGGGGATGTCAATAGGCGTGAGCCATGTTGTCTTGCTGCGTTTGTATCATTATGGCTCGGGAAATTCCTCTTCCGTGACTTTTCCCAAGATTGTCTGCATGCGCGGGTGTTCTCCTTGGCTTTGGCAATAGCGCGTGGCAGCATGATTTACCTAGCCCCCATGTTCTTGGGACATCTGATGCAGATGCAGACACTGCCCTGCACCTTCCAGCAGTGCTGCCTCCTACTCCTCTTCTTGGAACATCCGACATAGCCGCCGGCACTGCCCTGCTCCTTCCAGCAGTGCTGCCTCTTACTCCTTCTCTTCTCGGAACATCCGACATAGCTGCCGGCACTGCTCTGCTCCTTCCAGCAGTGCTGCTTCCCTTTATTTCGCAGGTTGTTTTCTTTGGCTTGGGGTCAGTTGGCTCGGCGCAGAGCTTTCATCTTTCTTGATACCATAGGATGTACTAATCTTCAGCATGTGTAACTTTGTTTTTGCAATGGCTGTGTACTTTTCAAATAATCTAACGACTATGTCGTTATGCCTTTGTAATGTACTATTGAACCGCTGGAACTTGCATTAATTTCTGAATGCTTGAGGCATGTTGTAATCCGTACATCTTATATATATATATTGCTTGGTTGGGAGAATTTGCTCTTGTTAACTTCTTGAAATCTTTCTGACAGGTTGGCTAGCCTTAAAAACAAGGTATATGTTGCCGAAATTTTGACAGGACCTTTAAGTTAAATCTTTGATGCATTGCTCTTTAAAACTTTTACAAGGCTTGTCTACTCATTTGGCCCTAAATGCACCTTCTTGTTGTGCCTTAAAAGGGTCAAGCCATTGTATGCACGATTTTCATGAAGGCTCCTGTAAGAATTCCCGGATGTCGTGAAGTTTTTTGAGCATTCCGATTGGGAGTCAACGGTTTCGTTGTTCCGGCACCTCAAGAATTGCATGCTTTTTTTTTGTAATAGCTTGGCTTTGCATGACTTATGTTATTTTGCTTAGGCATGATGCTTGTTGATAGTTCGGGACCCCATCCAAGTGACTTTGCTCGATATAGTTACTGTTGAGAGGCTTAGTTTTTTAAAGGAAGTTTGCTTGTCTATTTCTTTTCAAAGGGCAAGTTTTGCAAAATAGAAGAAGGTAAAAGTAAGGAATTCTAGAGGCTTTTTTTTTTTCTTTTTCCAAAATACTTCATTCTCATTGCAAATATCATCTTACACCTTGGCATGCCATAATGGTGGTGCATTCTACAAAAGTAGTGGACGCATATGGGTGAAAACTCATAAGGAATTCATTTTTGAAATAAATTTGAAAAGCCAAAACCAAAATGATAGGTGCAAAAGCAATTCAACAATAATAAAACTTGGAGCCACTTTGCATTGATGAATACTCCAATCAAATCAAGCCCCCAAGTATGAAAAGGACCAAGAGGTGTGCATGACTTGCAATAGCATGAAAGCTTGACATTGCTTCAAAAATTTTGATTGCTTGGCAAAAGAAACTTCATCTTGACAGCATTTAGGTTCTTCTAGCAGTATCATAGCACTACCTTCGCAATATTTTCCTTCCATTTGCCATGAATTGAGATGTTTTCCTTCTTGAGTAAAGCATAGTGCTTGGATTTCTTGACTAAGGCTTGGGGCTTGATGATGCTTGATTATGGAATTGTGGCAATTGAGACATCCCGATAGCCTTTTGGTTTTGACTCCTAAACTTGGTCATTGGAATGGTTAAGGCTTAGAAAGTGATTGAGGTGCTGGAGCATATCAGTTATGGCAACTTTGGTATTGTTTGTTGCAGCTGTTGTGAACATGTTTTAGGAACCAAAACCTCGGGCTTGGCTATTGAAGCTTGAGCTTTGCATGTGGTCACTGCAGCAAATGTCTTGGGTTATAACAGCTTGAGTTCTTGGCAAGTGATGGCAAACTTGGAGGTCATAGTGACATAATTGGAATTTCAAGGAGATTTTTGGTCTGGGGATAGTGGTTTTGGTAATAATGTATTCCTTCCTCAGCCCCCAAGTGCACCATAATCATCAGAAAAGGGTTTGATGGGCATAAGCTACAAAAACTCTTGCAACGTGGCCTTCTTAGTATTTGTTTGGGTCATTGCATGGCATGATGAACTTGGGATATCCCTTCATTGCAATGGTGACAATTTGGCATGATTCGGTGGTAGCATGTGCTTCTGGCAACGGCTCTTCCAGCGGTGGTGTTTGGATTTCAACAACTGGCTCTGTTCTTCTTCCAGCCACTCTTCCGGCGGCTTTTCCAATGGTGCTTAAACTTCTATGACTGGAAGTTTGGAGAGAGATTTGTCTGAGGAATTGATGATAATAGCAGTGTGTTGAGATGTTGGGTAGGAAACATGAGGGCATTTATTTTCTTGTTTGTTGTTTGGAGGCTTGGGTCCTTTGCACATGACCGATATAATTCTGCATGACCAAAAGCATACTATGATTATAAAAATAATATAAGCAATATTGTAGCTTACAAAGGACTAACATAATTGACATAAGCATGCTGAGCATGTATGATTTTAATACTGAGCACACATAGTTGGCATCTACATTGCAATGTGAAACTTGGATTGATCAACACAAAGGTGGATTGATATGAAATGATAAGAAGTATAAGATAAGTGAGTAATGTGTGGAGTAAGGCCCTGAGAAATTTTGCTGGAGATGCAAAATTGAAAGGTGGTTTAACATATAACAAGAAACTGATGCAAGCTGGTGCACCATATAAATAACGACTAACCAATCAATCATTTTTTTTATTATTACT
This sequence comes from Prunus campanulata, assembly GCA_034190965.1. Classification (NCBI taxonomy): domain Eukaryota; kingdom Viridiplantae; phylum Streptophyta; class Magnoliopsida; order Rosales; family Rosaceae; genus Prunus; species Prunus campanulata. The sequence continues at coordinate 9,555,371 of CM067214.1, read as the reverse complement.
TGAGCAGGCTGAATGCACGTGCTTTTGTCTATGCTTGAGATTGTTCAATGAAACATAAATTTTATGAACATATCAAAACAACAAACAAATATATAAGCTATATTAAGATCAACAAGGCATGATAATAAAAATCTTATCTCGGTGAAGCCATTCACAAAGATGAGGCTGAGAGCATTGAGCAAGTGTTCCTTCTCCCTCTCTCACCGTATTTTCATAACTCTAGAGAGGTGAGGGCTGCTACGAAGGTGACTTACAGCGATGGCCAGACTTGCTGATGATGTATTATAGTGGAGAGGTGAATGAAAGAGTTAGCCTCAACAATTGACGACGACGATCAGTGGCTTGCACATTGGCTGAAGCCCCCAGTCCCTCTTACAAGATCTTGTTTTGCTTGAGAATGGGGGATCTAACACACAAACAAATGGAGCATGTGAGTAATCTATATTATGTTTGTTCTACAAAGTAGATAGCCAACAAAAGGAAAAAGAAAAAGAAAGAGGAAATGTTCTTATCTCTTTATTCCTTCTGGTTTATCACTTCTGATCTTCTTCTTTGGAGGTATTGGTGAAGATAATGGCCTAATCCCCAGCAGAGTCGCCAATTTATGTAGGGGTCTTTTTGTTCCAGCAGCCAGACGAATGAGCTTGGGCTGTTGTAAAGGATGAGCAGATGTGTGAAATTGCCCCTTTGTGTCTAAGTTCGGAAATTAAGCCCCAAGGATGCTTCGAAAGGGTAGTAAGGCCTTAGAAGACACCTTGGTTACCTTCACCAATGAGAATAACAACAAATTACAGATAATTTCTTGGTGTTTACAGATAGAATCTTAGCTTGGCATGAGAAGCTTGTGGCATGTGAGCATAGTTGCCATGAGTTTAGTACTAAAGAGAAAATTAAGTATTCCTGGGGAAATATGGGTATCAAGAAAAGGGATTTTGAAGAGAGGTTTGGTTGGGAATGAGGGAAGGAAAGGAAAAGAAGGCTTGGGCGCTATTTCCGGCAGCTCGACGGTGACTCTGTCAAATGTCAGAATGGCATGACAAAGGGGAAAGCTGAGGAAGGAGATGAACTAAGCACGAAAATTGCTGGGTTTTGAAGTAAGAGAGGAAGCTTGCTCGCTGCTTGTGGATGATTTTCGTTGGGTAGAAGAGGCCCTATTTATAGCCACTAGAAGCCATATGTCTCCCAGAAACCCTACTGACTTCCATTCTATTTTTGCCAAGTTCTTCCCTTTCTTTCTTTCTTCATCCTTTCAATCATCTTCCTTTGGTAAAGTCAACTTTGCTTCCTTGCATAAAATCAGGGGTTTTGGGAGCTCAAGGCCCCCCCTTTCCCGCAGCTGCCTCTGAGGAGGGTTTCTCCTTTCACCCATTTCCTTTCCTCTCTTCCTTTCTCTCCCCATGGCCAAATCTAATGAAGGAAAGAAAGTGGGTATACATGCTAGTTCAAGGGATGGCGTCCTCCCTTGCGCCCCAACATCCTTTGGCTCTTTTAATGCTTTTGCTTGGAATTTGCTCTTCCCCTGGGGAAACTCCCAGCAGCCCTTCCTCATGATCCTTTCGTCCCTTCGTGGCTTTCTATTTCAGCCACATGCTGAGGGCTTTGGACATTCTTTTTTCAAATTGCAATGGGCCTTTTAAGATGGAAGGTCAAGTCATTTAACTAGTGGGCTAGGTTTACCAAATATTTTTGGCTTCGTGGGCTATCCAAGGTAATAGACTATTTTTTCACTAAGGTAATGGGCTATTTTGGTTAATTTTAGTGGGCCATTTTGGTTGGGATATTTTCTCTTTTGTACTTACCCATGTTTTTGGGCCTAAGAAATGGGCATGAATTCCGAGGTTCCCAAGCGACCCGGAACTTCCATTTCTTGGTCCATCAATGGGTCTCATGACAACTTATTACCATCCATACCACAACCCGCTCGAGCAAGCCCCGGGCATTCGAGTGGCTTGGGCCCACTTAGGCTTGTAGCGTGGTTGGGTGTGTAATAATGATTTCCTGCTTGGCATGGCATGTCGCTTGGCATGGCATATCGCTTGGCATGCTTTTATTATTACGCGTGATGAGATAATTAGCATGGATTTGCAGAGCTAATACACTTTATAATCTTAATCTTGATTCACAGCATGACGGATTATTTATTTGGCATGGCACGTGGAGTGTGACTCGTGCATGGCGGACTTTTGTGTGCTCCAAGTCGGGTTTTTTCTCAATAAGGTATTGCGCTGGGCCGGGAATTCATCTGGGCCAAGCCGTGGATTTTTTGGGCCTCAACAGATGCATTCTTAATAATTTATCAAAGCCAAGTTTCCTTATATACTAAGATTGAGATCATTACTCTTCCACACTACAACTCTTCCTCCAATCATTAATTCAAATTTCCTAAACTCAAATTTGGACTTTCAGACTTCTTAGTCGAATATACTATCGCAAGGAGTTTGAATAAATTTTCGGTGTAAGCTTAAGATCCTTACTCTTCCTCCAATTTCACTTCAAATTTGTACAAAATATTTTAGTTTCCGCTTTTACCCAAGAAAAACACAACATTAATTATTCATATTTGATCCTCTCTCTTCTTGATTCATCTCTCCATCTTTTTTTCTAAGTTGGCTTTCTCTTTCCCTCAAAAGTACATTTTTCGACGACATTTGGGCCCCTTTGGAAAGTCTGTCCTCTATCTCTGCAAGAACTGAATGCATCCGCACCTTAGCTGCCTTACAATCTGCCCAAGTCAAATGCCTAAAGGAAGATGCCTTCTCTATGCTATCATCTCTCTCCTCCTTTCATCATGGTACTTTTGACTTTGTTTCCTCTTTGTCTCCTTGTCATGATGAGTTTTTGTCTTCACAAAGATGCTCTTTGTCTCAGAAAATTACACTCAATCAAAGAAATTTCTTGTTACCAAATGGTATGGTAACAAGAAGAATCAACATAACATTACGGAGGTAAAAACTGGCCCAAGATAAATTTTCAGAGCTGTTGTAACATGTAGGATCGGTTGGATGGGCTATACTTGTTCAATGGAGCTCAAATTCGGATATGTTGTAGTTAACATCCATTGGAACAAGTTTCATGAAGATCTTCACCTCATCCGAGTGCCAGAGCATGTTGATCCAAGGCCAAGAAGTTGACCTACGAAAATAAACAAAAACAGAATTTATAACCAATAATGCATTTTTAGCTCATTTTCATTCTAACCAAATTAAAATCTATGAAAACACAAAAAGAAAGTAAAAAACTATAAAATATCAAGAACTAACACAAAATATTGGGTGAATAACATGATAAATCATGTGTAAAAATGAACCTAACAATAGAATGGTTTGATTTTATATCTATGAACAAAGTTAAGTTTTTATTATTGATTTGTATTTTTATAATTTAGAATTAGCATTTTGAAGCTTTAAGGAGAAGAGAATATCACAAGATATTCATAGGAATTTTCTGTGTATTTTTATATTTTTTTAATTTATTTATTATGAATTTTAAAAATTAAATTATAGAGAAATAATATGAAATATAATAGATTGAGACGTGGCAGAGTCTTGGACATTGATTTCTACGACATGGCATGTGCGTCATAGACATTGATTTCTCCTCCGTAACAAAATTGGATGGCGCTCTTTTTTTGGGTGAAATTCTAATTTCGCGCTAGCCCTCTTGTTCCCTCATCCTAAAAAAATTCACACTTCTTTTCTCTTTTCAGCCCCAAAATCGAAACCACTTCTCCCCTCCTCTCTCCTTATCTCTTTTCCAGACCCAAATCCTAAAATTCCCACACCCACTCTCTGCTCTCCCTCTCCCTCTCCCTCTCCTCATCTATCACTATCTCTCTCTCTCTCTCTCTCTCTCTCTCTCTCTCTCTCTGGCTACATGGTCTCCAAGAAGAAGTATGATTGGTTTGTAAGTATTCATTTCAAGAATTCAATCTCTTATTTCGTTTTGGCTTTCAAGTTTTATTTTTATTTTTGCAGAATCTATGTTGGTTTGTCTCCTCTCTCCCTCTTCTTTCCAGTAACCCTCTCGCTCTTGGTTTGTATCAATTCCTAAACGCCAATTTATTTTTTCTTTAAATATGTTCCCTGATTAATTTTTCTGTATTGGTTCTTAAAAAAATGGGTATTTTCTTGTTGGTTCATTCTATCTAGTTCACGGTTTTGATAAATTTTCAACCATCCTAAGCAGGGTAATTGTACAGATTGATGGTAGAAAAAGTAGCAGATCTTGGTAGTCCTTGAAAGTTTGTGAATCTCCTTTATTTGATTGTGTTGTGAATTATTATTATTTTTTTTTGGGATAGGATGTGCTGTGATTCTTTGGTGGTAGTATTATATGAGGAGAGGGACTTGCAAATTTGGCACTTCTTGTAAGTTTCACCTTCCTAAGTAGGGAGGAAGCTCTGGTTGCCCTGCAAATTTGGTAACTATTATAAAGCATGTTTTTATTTTCCAGTGGCTTCTGTGTATTATGTAGGCATGAGAATCTTGGCTATAGGATGACTCTTGGGAATGAAATTGATGATATGTTTATTTATTTTTAAATGAAGTGAAAAGATTGGCCATACCTGTGGAAACAAGATCAGTCATTGCGTCTTCAAGAAATGGTAATTTGTTTATTGGCAGCATGAATGCAGTTTGTTTTTGGAGAAGAGGATTTCCATTAAGAGGTTTTTTTTTAATGGTTTTTGTTGTTGATGCTGGGACATTTGAGGAAAGGTTTCTCGTTTTTGTATTTTTAATTTCTTTTAACTTGCTAGACAGAGTATCAGACGAAAGGTTTCTCGTTTCAATTATATGTCCTTTGTATTACTTACAACATAATTTAACGAGAGGAGAAAGGCTTGCTAACCAAGCTGATACAAAGTCAAGCACTATAAATGGTTTTATAAGACTTGCCAACAAAACACTCTCATCACATTTGCTTTCTTGGATACTCTGAAGTAAATGTGTTGCCTCTCATCTTGGTTCCTAATCTTAGACTTCATCAATTTTCTAAGACACAAGTCATATATGACAAAAGGTAATTGTTAATTATCTAGAACAACGTAATGGTTATCATATACATGCAGTGGCGGACCTGTGCAGGCGCAAGGAGGTGCACCTGCACCTCCGGTCGCCGGAAAACTCCATAGAAGCTGCTGAAGTTGCACCTCTGCTCATGCGCCGAAGCTGTTCGATGAAATGCGCAAGTGAAGCGCTATTGTGATTTGTCCTCCACAAGGCTGCAAGGGACGGATTCACAGAGGAGCAAGCAGGGACGGATCTACAGAGGAGCAAGGGTGGTCAAGTGACCCCTGCAACCTCTGAAATTTGCCATGGAAGGGGAGAAAATTGACCCCTGCAAAGTGTTTGATGAAAGTCCCCAAAGAGCCACAATCTGCTTCTCCAGCGCGCAGATATCTTGCAAGCAGCTGCGCGCTTCCTCTTCTTTATTTTTACCTCGACGTCAAAACGACGTCGTTCTACTAATGTTTTTTTTTTTTTTTTAAAGGACAAAACCACATCGTTTTGTCGCACGTTTTGATGAAAAAAAGAAAAAAGAAGAAGGCGCAGACTCTGTTTAACACAGAGAGCCCGATATCTCCCCTCCCCATATCAGTTTCAGCTCCCAGATTTGGGTATTAATTGTAAACGTATCTTGGGAATTTGTTTCAAGTTATGATCTTTTTAGCTGGGTTTTTGAAATGTAGAAATTTGGAAATTGAACAATCACTGTACTTTGCCAATATTCTGGCATAAACATGGTTTTTTGGGGCTCTGTTTTTGTTCAAGTTTAAAGTTCATTTCGTTAAATTAATTGTCTGAATCATTGATTTGTGTTTTCTAGTATTGTTTTGTTTAAAATCTGTTTAAATTTGATGACCTTTCTGCCATTTTGTGTTCTAATGGCCAGAACAATAGATTTGATGAATTATTGGGCTCTGTTCTTTTTCAAGTTTTAACTTTGTCATTTGGTTCCAAAAATTGATCCTGTTTCTAGGTTTTGCCTCGAAAACTCCTCCAACAAAATGAAGACCTTGAGGATTGCATTGATTTTGTTCCAATTGTTGTCATGGCTTCCTTTAAATAAATAAAAATAGAAAAAACAGTAAAAGGGAAAAGGGAAGTCATCCCAGCCATAGCAGCAGTAGATTTTCTTGTTAACTTTTTGTATCTTGCTCATGGAATTTAAACATTAGTATTATTTAAATTATAAAGATATTTAGTTGTCTGTTTTTTTTTATTTTATAGCTTTTAGCTTTTAAGAATTGCACCTCTGCTGTAAAATTCCTGGGTCCGCCGCTGTATACATGTAATTAATTTTCTGCTCTTCTTCTTTCTGTTTATAGATGAAGACTCTGGTTGGTACAATGGTCAAGTACATAGGTTTTTACTTTACCTTTTTGTTTTTACCAAGTTGAATGATTATGTTACATCATCTGTTTCAATGCTCACAACGCTTTTGCTTGTAAAGAAGTATAAGACAAGGTAGTAAAAGTTGGAAATTCCATTTGAAGTTGGCCGGAGGATATATCATCATATGTTCTCATTGACAAATGTGGTATGGCATGATGCCAATTGCCTAGAATGTCCACTATTCTTTATGACCAGTTTGTCAAATGCAGGAAATCATCACGAATCTAAATTTAAACCAACATTTATTATCTTGTTTTTATATTTTAGTATTCTACTTGCTGGCTATTCCGATGTAAATATTGAAATTTATTGTATTTGTCACCAAAATATGTTTTGTAAATGCTTCAAAATGAAATGTTTAGTGCTGCTTAGAGTTGCTATAGGTTCATTTTGATATTCTCATTTCAGGTGTTTGATTGAATTCTTATATTCATATTGTTGAAGCCTGCCATCCAACGAGTGGGTTTCATTTGAAATTCTTAGTTTGAGTGTTTAATTCTTGTTTTTATTCAAATTTAAGTTTTGGGTTCAACAAGAATTTCAATTATTATAATATTTTGGTTATGCGCTTTACTTTTGCATAGCCTGCATTCTTTTGTACACATTTTCTTATTAAATTTCTCAAATTTTAATAAGTATTGAACCCCTAATGACATCTTCGTGATGCTTTTAAGATTTGTTATGACACTTTTATGAAACTTGTTTTGGTAGTGTGATACTTGTAGAACGGATATAAATGATTCATGTCCTCTAATTATTGCTTCAAATTTCCCAAACTCCAATTTAGACTTTCGTACTTTATATTGGAAGATAATATAGCAAGGAGTTTGTGGAAATTTTAGGGTCTGCTTTTTATTTTTATGAGATTTTGGTGAATTTTTAAGGATAATAACAGATAAAATGATACTCTGATGATACATTGCTACACGATAGTGATACTTGTATCAAGCATTGATGATGCACCATTTAAGTGTTGCCATGTGTAATTCTCTTCCATTTATTACTATTTATTTAATGTTTTAACTTTCAAAAATCATAACAAATTCATCAAAAAAACAAACAAATACGCCAAAATAATCCTATGAACTCATTATGATTTTTTCTACACGTTTTGGGTTTTAAAATATAATTTGCACTTTAAAAAATTCAAATAATTTATCAAAGTTAAGTTTCCTTATATACTAAGATTGAGTTCATTACTCTTCCTCCAATTCTTATTTCAAATTTCCCAAACTCAAATTTAGATTTTCAGACTTCATAGTCGAATATAATATTGCACGGAGTTTGTATGATACTTTGAGGACACGTGACTACGAGATAATGACGCTTGTATGAAGCACTAACGATACACTATTCAGGTGCTGCCACTTGATATTATCTTCCATTTATTATAAATTCATCAAAACATAAACAACTTTTTTCCCCATAAAAAACACAACATTTTTTTTTTTTTTGACGAAAAGGGATTGCAAAAGCCACGAAAAGAAACATACAAACTAGGCAGCACACACTCAGCCAAAGCAAGCGAGTGGAGAGGCTGACTTAGAACAAAATAAAAAACACAACATTAATTATTCATATTTGCTCCTCTCTCTTCCCGATTTATCTCTCCATCTTTTTTTCTACGCTGTCTCTTTCTCTCTCCCTCCAAGCTTCTCTTCTCTAATTCCATAGCTTGATTGTCTATGGACCCACATCATACAGAACGAAACAACCAGAGGAGATGAGACTTTTATCCAGCAGAATTTCAATCAAATTCAGGAGACTTCATGGGTAAGGAAAATATTCTAGTTAGATGGGCCCATAGGTGGATGCCCCACTGACTCTGTACACACGAAACTTCTTCCATCGACAGAAGAAAAAAAGAGGTGATTTTCTGCAACAACAAAATAACCCAGAAAATCTTCTTTTTTCTTACTCCCACGACAGTCAAAGGAACACCCAAAGAGGGAGTGAACCCGCAAGATGAAAAAAGACACAACTCCATACAAAAAATAAAGTCTACAAAATCTAAGGGCAAATCAAAATCAAGAGAATCAGTCTTCATAACATTCAACCAAACGAAAATTCTGAAAGACAATAATATTGAATAAAAAGGGAATGGGATGGGGAGGGAAGGTTTGGAGCTTGGGATGGCGATGGGGATGAGGTTGGGAGCTATGGTGTTGGCTGAAGCACTTAGGAAAACCCACATCAGTAAAAGCCCAAAATGAAAACAAATAGGTTGTTTCCAGTAGGGGTGGGCAGGGTCCGGTTTGGACAGGTTTTCGTTAAAAAATAGAACCTGAACCGAAAATGCTGATCGGTTCAGTTTGGACCAGTTCTACTGAAAACCCATTCAAAAATCCGAACCAAATCGGACCTGTCCGATTCCAGTTCGGTTCCTGCTGTTCCGGTTTTGGGCTTGGGCCCAAAATTTTATTTATTTATTTTTTTTTTACAGACCTGCCCAAAATGCATTTATATACCAACATACCTCAAATTTGAGGTTTCATCAAGCTTTCAACACATCATTTTGAATCCAACTTCAACAAAAATACAATCCAAATACAATCCAACTTCAACATATAAATTACAACCCAAATTCAATCAAACTTCAACAAAATAAGTTCCAAACTAAATTACAAGCCAAATACAACCAAAATTCAATCCAAATATATATTACAACCACAATCCAAATTCAATCCAACTTACAACCCAAATTCAAGCAAACTTCAACAAAATATCCAACAGCCAGGTAAGATGATATTTATTTGTTCAACCCTAACCCCCGACCCAATATCTTTCTGTAGTTTTTGGTTTTGTACGCCGTCTGTCTCATCTCATTGAGCGAGTCCTCCTACTACTCCTCCCAATCAATCAATATGGAAAACCTTGCTGGTCATTTGGTTGTTGGTGCCGTTACATCCGTTGCATTTGTGGCCACTTTATCTTTTTCGAGAACGCGCGCGGAAGACATTCAGAGGCTGAATCGTATTGTTATGGAAATCGAAGCTGAGAGGTAGTTTCATCATATCTTATTCATTTTGATCACAAGATTTTATTATTATCGTTTCTTTTCTTTGTATTCTTTTTCTCTATTTTTTTCCGTAATCTCTCATCATTTTTTTTCGTTTTCTTATCTTTGTAAATTGGACTTGCCTTGTATGCAATTGGCAGGAAGTCGGGGAGGCACGCACTGCGGACTTCGGGGGTCCCCAAAAGCGCATCACTCAGGTCTCCTCTTTCTCTTCTTTCTTAATTTGGATCTTAAAATTTTATTAGGAACAAAACATGGTTTGGGATATAAATAATTGGAGGGTCCCCAATACTAATACTGAGGCTGAAAGCCCACATATACAATCTCGTCCCCTGGGAAATAATTGGAGACTACCATATAAGTAGGAACTAGTAAACTTTTCTTTGGACTCGTTCTTGTCTTGTCTGTCTGGCCGCCATTTCTACTTCAGTGAGCTTGTTTAACTTATTCAATAATTTAGTCGATATGATTTTCCATTATGCTGAAATTCTAAATTGGCTTGTCTATTGCAAATGTTTTAGAATCGAGATGTGTTTGATTTAGATTTAGGTATGTTCATAGAGGAATCCTCAAGTGTGGACTTCCTCAATGCATACATGTCAACAACCTATCTGTGTGTCTGTGTTAAACCTATTAATAACCATGCACTCTCCACTGGTTATTGACATGTCCTGACGTTCACACCTCAGGAATCACCGACATTTATAGTTTGACTTTCCTTGTTTTCCAATAGGACCTATGATAGAATTACAACGGACTACATCATTGATACGTACCGGGAATGGAGGAAAAAACAAACCTTTCTGGACACCATTGCATCTACACGCAGGTTCAGGTAGGTATATCGCAGTTAGTTATCTTGGTTTTGATTGATCTATCTATGTAATTTTCAATGTTGGCCTTTTGGCCACTACACCACTCTTAGGTTTCTGGCTGCACTATTTTAGGTTTGCGTGACTTGATTACTTTATGTATTCTTTGCATGCAAATCCCCCTCAACTGATTCAACACCCAAACCTGAATCAGTAACTCAAAATCGTCACATTTCATCTAATGTACTTATGAAACAATTATTTCTAATGACTTAAGTTGTTTCAACTACATCGTTGTTCTTTTTTTAATCCCTCGTCCTAACAAAAACTGTACATAACTCTACTTTTTTCGGCCCACCACCCTGTCCCTCATCCACCCTATTCTTTTGTTACTTGCTTTGGTAAATGGTAAGGTGGTTGTTGTGAATGAAGATGTACCGGAAAATTCACTCGGTATCTGGAACTAACCTAATAGTCCTAGATATATACACAATGTTTTACATGTGTCTTAACCCCTTAGATCTATCCACATCTAACGGTTCAGGATTTATTTAAGATGAACAAAATGTGCTTTTATTACTTTATTGGCAACAACAGAGACTTCTAAAACTTCTCTCTTCCTTTTTATTAATTTATTTTTCCTGGTAATCTCTCTTCAATTTGATTGCATGTCTCTACTTCTGCATTTCTCAACTATCTTCTTCGCTCTCTTCCTCTACAACTCCATAACCCATCTCCCTCTACAGCTCGGTTCCTTCAGCAACTGCCTCTGTAATTTCTTCACTTCAAGCCATGCTAGTACATAAGTTGCTTGTAAGATATCTGATTTCACCAAATAAGATAACTACAACGAGATATTGTATTGGTTTTGTTCTGCTAGTACATAAGTTGCTTACCCACTGTTATTGTACTGGTTTTGTTCTGCATCCACTTATTTCCTTTTGTTTTTAGCATGTATAGTCGGACTTGACTTGTTTGTGTGTGAATAGGGATGCTAATGTGGGGAAGATGCCAGAGGAATAGTTTTGTGCTTCAAATACTGATCGCCCGAGCCTCATCTCTCCATGATGTACATGGGTTTTCTTAATGTCCAGTCATTAGTTCAAGAATTCGAAGATTTTTCGTTTGGTTGAATGTTATGAAGACTGATTCTCTTGATTTTGATTTGCCCTTAGATTTTGTAGACTTTATTTTTTGTATGGAGTTGTGTCTTTTTTCATCTTGCGGGTTCACTCCCTCTTTGGGTGTTCCTTTGACTGTCGTGGGAGTAAGAAAAAAGAAGATTTTCTGGGTTATTTTGTTGTTGCAGAAAATCACCTCTTTTTTTCTTCTGTTGATGGAAGAAGTTTCGTGTGTACAGAGTCAGTGGGGCATCCACCTATGGGCCCATCTAACTAGAATATTTTCCTTACCCATGAAGTCTCCTGAATTTGATTGAAATTCTGCTGGATAAAAGTTTCATCTCCTCTGGTTGTTTCGTTCTGTATGATGTGGGTCCATAGACAGTCAAGCTATGGAATTAGAGAAGAGAAGCTTGGAGGGAGAGAGAAAGAGACAGCGTAGAAAAAAAGATGGAGAGATGAATCGAGAAGAGAGGAGCAAATATGAATAATTAATGTTGTGTTTTTTATTTTGTTCTAAGTCAGCCTCTCCACTCACTTGCTTTGGCTGAGTGTGTGCTGCCTAGTTTGTATGTTTCTTTTCGTGGCTTTTGCAATCCCTTTTCGTCAAAAAAAAAAAAAATGTTGTGTTTTTTATGGGGAAAGAAGAAGTTTATGTTTTGATGAATTTATAATAAATGGAAGATAATATCAAGTGGCAGCACCTGAATAGTGTATCATTAGTGCTTCATACAAGTGTCATTATCTCGTAGTCACGTGTCCTCAAAGTATCATACAAACTCCGTGCAATATTATATTCGACTAAGAAGTCTGAAAATCCAAATTTGAGTTTGGGAAATTTGAAATAAGAATTGGAGGAAGAGTAATGAACTCAATCTTAGTATATAAGGAAACTTGACTTTGATAAATTATTTGAATTTTTTAAAGTGCAAATTATATTTTAAAACCCAAAACATGTAGAAAAAATCATAATGAGTTCATAGGATTATTTTGGCGTATTTGTTTGTTTTTTTGATGAATTTGTTATGATTTTTGAAAGTTAAAACATTAAATAAATAGTAATAAATGGAAGAGAATTACACATGGCAACATTTAAATGGTGCATCATCAATGCTTCATACAAGTATCATTATCGTGTAGCAATGTATCATCAGAGTATCATTTTATCTGTTATTATTCTTAAAAATTCACCAAAATCTCATAAAAATAAAAAGCAGACCCTGAAATTTCCACAAACTCCTTGCTATATTATCTTCCAATATGAAGTACGAAAGTCTAAATTTGAGTTTGGGAAATTTGAAGCAATAATTAGAGGACATGAATCATTTATATCCGTTCTACAAGTATCACACTACCAAAACAAGTTTTATAATAGTGTGATAACAAATCTTAAAAGCATCACGAAGATGTCATTAGGGGTTCAATACTTATTAAAATTTGAGAAATTTAATAAGAAAATGTGTACAAAAGAATGCAGGCTATGCAAAAGTAAAGCGCATAACCAAAATATTATAATAATTGAAATTCTTGTTGAACCCAAAACTTAAATTTGAATAAAAACAAGAATTAAACACTCAAACTAAGAATTTCAAATGAAACCCACTCGTTGGATGGCAGGCTTCAACAATATGAATATAAGAATTCAATCAAACACCTGAAATGAGAATATCAAAATGAACCCATAGCAACTCTAAGCAGCACTAAACATTTCATTTTGAAGCATTTACAAAACATATTTTGGTGACAAATACAATAAATTTCAATATTTACATCGGAATAGCCAGCAAGTAGAATATTAAAATATAAAAACAAGATAATAAATGTTGGTTCAAATTCAGATTCGTGATGATTTCCTGCATTTGACAAACTGGTCATAAAGAATAGTGGACATTCTAGGCAATTGGCATCATGCCATACCACATTTGTCAATCAGAACATATGATGATATATCCTCCGGACCAACTTCAAATGGAATTTCCAACTTTTACTACCTTGTCTTATACTTCTTTACAAGCAAAAGCGTTGTGAGCATTGAAACAGATGATGTAACATAATCATTCAACTTGGTAAAAACCAAAAGGTAAAGTAAAAACCTATGTACCTGACCATTGTACCAACCAGAGTCTTCATCTATAAACAAAAAGAAGAAGAACAGAAAATTAATTACATGTATATGATAACCATTACGTTGTTCTAGATAATTAACAATTACCTTTTGTCATATATGACTTGTATCTTAGAAAATTGATGAAGTCTAAGATTAGGAACCAAGATGAGAGGCAACACATTTACTTCAGAGTATCCAAGAAAGCAAATGTGATGAGAGTGTTTTGTTGGCAAGTCTTATAAAACCATTTATAGTGCTTGACTTTGTATCAGCTTGGTTAGCAAGCCTTTCTCCTCTCGTTAAATTATGTTGTAAGTAATACAAAGGACATATAATTGAAACGAGAAACCTTTCGTCTGATACTCTTCTGATACTCTGTTTAGCAAGTTAAAAGAAATTAAAAATACAAAAACGAGAAACCTTTCCTCTAATGTCCCAGCATCAGCAACAAAAACCATTAAAAAAAAAACCTCTTAATGGAAATCCTCTTCTCCAAAAACAAACTGCATTCATGCTGCCAATAAACAAATTACCATTTCTTGAAGAAGCAATGATTGATCTTGTTTCCACAGGTATGGCCAAAACTTTTCACTTCATTTAAAAATAAATAAACATATCATCAATTTCATTCCCAAGAGTCATCATATAGCCAAGATTCTCATGCCTACATAATACACAGAAGCCATTGGAAAATAAAAACATGCTTTATAATAGTTACCAAATTTGTAGGGCAACCAGAGCTTCCTCCCTACTTAGGAAGGTGAAACTTACAAGAAGTGCCAAATTTGCAAGTCCCTCTCCTCATATAATACTACCACCAAAGAATCACAGCACATCCTATCCCAAAAAAAAAAAAATTTCACAACACAATCAAATAAAGGAGATTCACAAACTTTCAAGGACTACCAAGATCTGCTACTTTTTCTACCATCAATTTGTACAATTACCCTGCTTAGGATGGTTGAAAATTTATCAAAACCGTGAACTAGATAGAATGAACCAACAAGAAAATACCCATTTTTTTAAGAACCAATACAGAAAAATTAATCAGGAAACATATTTAAAGAAAAAATAAATTGGCGTTTAGGAATTGATACAAACCAAGAGCGAGAGGGTTACTGGAAAGAAGAGGGAGAGAGGAGACAAACCAACATAGATTCTGCAAAAATAAAAATAAAACTTGAAAGCCAAAACGAAATAAGAAATTGAATTCTTGAAATGAATACTTACAAACCAATCATACTTATTCTTGGAGACCATGTAGCCAGAGAGAGAGAGAGAGAGAGAGAGAGAGAGAGAGAGAGAGAGAGAGAGAGATAGTGATAGATGAGGAGAGGGAGAGGGAGAGGGAGAGCAGAGAGTGGGTGTGGGAATTTTAGGATTTGGGTCTGGAAAAGAGATAAGGAGAGAGGAGGGGAGAAGTGGTTTCGATTTGGGGCTGAAAAGAGGAAAGAAGTGTGAATTTTTTCAGGATGAGGGAACAAGAGGGTTAGCGTGAAATTAGAATTTCACCCAAAAAAAGAGCGCCATCCAATTTTGTTACGGAGGAGAAATCAATGTCTATGACGCACATGCCATGTCATAGAAATCAATGTCCAAGACTCAGCCACGTCTCAATCTATTATATTTCATATTATTTCTCTATAATTTAATTTTTAAAATTCATAATAAATAAATTAAAAAATATAAAAATACACAGAAAATTCCTATGAATATCTTGTGATATTCTCTTCTCCTTAAAGCTTCAAAATGCTAATTCTAAATTATAAAAATACAAATCAATAATAAAAACTTAACTTTGTTCATAGATATAAAATCAAACCATTCTATTGTTGGGTTCATTTTTACACATGATTTATCATGTTATTCACCCAATATTTTGAGTTAGTTCTTGACATTTTATAGTTTTTTACTTTCTTTTTGTGTTTTCATAGATTTTAATTTGATTAGAATGAAAATGAGCTAAAAATGCATTATTGGTTATAAATTCTGTTTTTGTTTATTTTCGTAGGTCAACTTCTTGGCCTTGGATCAACATGCTCTGGCACTTGGATGAGGTGAAGATCTCCATGAAACTTGTTCCAATGGATGTTAACTACAACATATCCGAATTTGAGCTCCATTGAACAAGTATAGCCCATCGAATCGATCCTACATGTTACAACAGCTCTGAAAATTTATCTTGTGCCAGTTTTTACCTCCGTAATGTTATGTTGATTCTTCTTGTTACCATACCATTTGGTAACAAGAAATTTCTTTGATTGAGTGTAATTTTCTGAGACAAAGAGCATCTTTGTGAAGACAAAAACTCATCATGACAAGGAGACAAGGAGGAAACAAAGTCAAAAGTACCATGATGAAAGGAGGAGAGAGATGATAGCATAGAGAAGGCATCTTCCTTTAGGCATTTGACTTGGGCAGATTGTAAGGCAGCTAAGGAGCGGATGCATTCAGTTCTTGCAGAGATAGAGGGCACACTTTCCAAAGGGGCCCAAATGTCGTCGAAAAATGTACTTTTGAGGGAGAGAGAAAGCCAACTTAGAAAAAAAGATGGAGAGATGAATCAAGAAGAGAGAGGATCAAATATGAATAATTAATGTTGTGTTTTTCTTGGGTAAAAGCGGAAACTAAAATATTTTGTACAAATTTGAAGTGAAATTGGAGGAAGAGTAAGGATCTTAAGCTTACACCGAAAATTTATTCAAACTCCTTACGATAGTATATTCGACTAAGAAGTCTGAAAGTCCAAATTTGAGTTTAGGAAATTTGAATTAATGATTGGAGGAAGAGTTGTAGTGTGGAAGAGTAATGATCTCAATCTTAGTATATAAGGAAACTTGGCTT
This sequence comes from Prunus campanulata, assembly GCA_034190965.1. NCBI lineage: Eukaryota > Viridiplantae > Streptophyta > Magnoliopsida > Rosales > Rosaceae > Prunus > Prunus campanulata. Next base: position 9,539,073 of record CM067214.1, on the reverse strand, counting down.
TGATAAATTATTAAGAATGCATCATACAACTTAGAAATATAGTATGTACTTGGTAAGAAATTTAGTCTATATGTTGAGAAATTGTGAACGTGGACATTCCAAAAATAAGGTCACAACATGGAAATAGAACATTACTTTATATATTGATATCAATTTCATATAGTATAGTTTGTTTTTGTATATAGATATCAGTTTCACATAGAACATTACTCTAATACAACCTCTTGCGCGAAATAACAAAAATTTCACGCTTCTCTCTCAGCCCCAAATCAAAACAACACTCAATTTTTCTCTTCCAGAGCCAAACCCTAAAACTCCCACACCCACTCTCACTCTGCCTTTCTCTGGTTCTATCTCTCACTACAAAAAAAAAAGTCATTTACGACATAGCATTCCATTACGAAGATCCAAAATCATGATTTCATATATTTAAATTAATGAGAATCATTTGATCAAAGAAGCAAGAATGTATGTGATAGAATGGTTTGATTTATATCTATGAAGAAAGTTGAGTTTTTATTATTGATTTGAATTTTTATAATTTAGAATTAGCATTTTGGAGCTTTAAGGAGAAGAGAATATCACAAGATATTCATAGGAATTTTCTGTGTATTTTTATGATTTTTAATTTATTTATTATGAATTTAAAAAATAAATTTTGAAGAAATAATATGAAATATAATAGATTGACACGTGGCATAATCTTGGACATTGATTTCTATGACATGGCATGCGCGTCATAGACATTGACTTCTCCTCCTTATTTTGTTTTCGCTGGCGCTCTTTTTTTGGGTGAAATTCTAATTTCGCGCTAACCCTCTTCTTCCCTCATCCTAAAAAAATTCACGTCTCTTTTCTCTTTTCAGCCCCAAAATCGAAACCACTTTCCCCTCCTCTCTCCTTATCTCTTTTCCAGACCCACACCCACTCTCTACTCTCCCTTTCCCTCTCCTCATCTATCACTCTCTCTCTCTCTCTCTCTCTCTCTCTCTCTCTCTCTCTCTCTCTCTCTCTCTGTGGCTACATGGTCTCCAAGAAGTATGATTGGTTTGTAAGTATCCATTTCAAGAATTCAATCTCTTATTTCGTTTTGGCTTTCAAGTTTTATTTTTATTTTTGCAGAATCTAGGTTGGTTTGTCTCCTCTCTCCCTCTTCGTTCCAGTAACCCTCTCGCTTTTGGTTTGTATCAATTCCTAAACGCCAATTTGTTTTTTCTTTAAATATGTTTCATGATTACTTTTTCTGTAATGGTTCTTAAAAAAATGGGTATTTTCTTCTTGGTTCATTCTATCTAGTTCACGGTTTTGATAAATTTTCAACCATCCTAAGCAGGGTAATTGTACAGATTGACGGTAGAAAAAGTAGCAGATCTTGGTAGTCCTTGAAAGTTTGTGAATCTCCTTTATTTGATTGTGTTGTGAAATTTTTTTTTTTTTGGGATAGGATGTGCTGTGATTCTTTGGTGGTAGTATTATATGAGGAGAGGGACTTGCAAATTTGGAACTTCTTGTGAGTTTCACCTTCCTAAGGGGGTAGAAGTGGCTGGATTGATGATTACTGAGCTGGAGCTGCACTATAGTACTTGTTTTGTTTGATCAAGACCTTCTATAAATTTGTTGAGGTTTTCATATTGTAAAAATCCAGATTCTGCTTGACTTGGCTTGTACTGAACCAAATTTGTAACGAGAGAAATATTGCTTTGTAAAACTGTTTCTCTGAATTGAAATGAAGTCAGAGATTTGATTCTGGCTTGACCTGTTTCTTGTGGATCAAAGAGTTTTGGTTGCTTCAGTATCTGAAGGCTTTTTGAGATCAATTGATCTTTTTTATTTTTGTTAGTATGACTTTGAGAGTTTTTGTCTTGATTGATTTTTTGGCTGTCCTTGATCTGTTCATCTCCTCTCATAATTATAGAAAATGCTGGAGTGGGGTTTTTAATCTTTAATACTAGGCGGCAGATCTTTCAAAAAATATTTCCCCCCTTTTTTTAATGCCACAAAAAAAGGGAAGTTAATATTCTGGCAAAGAAGAAACTATCAGTTAGATTTCATGGTGGTCTTTTCCTTGCTTTTTCCTGAAAGAAAACCAACTCTTCTTGTTCTCTGATTGTTCCTTAGAAACACAATCTGCCATGACGGTCCGTTTGCTTATATTGATAAAAAAGCCCCTTGCTCCCTGCTTTTCTCTTGGAAACGTAACCTGCTTAGGTGCATAGGTTTTTTTTTTTTTTTTTTTTTGCATTGAGAGGGGATTTGATCTTCTTTCCCTGGCTAAAAAAATTGGGAAGTTCTCCTATAGGACATGTCCTCATTAACTGCCTATCACTTCATCTGTTTTAGTTGATAATTTTGAATTTTCCAAAGTCAAAAAGTCACGTGGGGTTCTTTTTGAGAAAACATGTTTTAGACAAAAAATCTGTTGACTTGCTTTTGGGGCTTTTGATCCAAAGCTGTGCGTGTCAGATTTAATTGCAAGAAATGGTAATTATCTTTTTTGTAGACCATGGCTATATTTGTAATCTGCTGAAAAAGGTCTGGGCTATTTCAGCATTTTAGTTTGATTTCCAGTTCCAATGGATAAAAAGCCCAAATGTTTTCGTTTATGGGCCTTTTAACAAAATGGGCTGTCGTGCAGAATCTTGGCCTAAACAATGGCCCCTAAGTCTGAATAGTTTCAAAACGATTTCAGACTTAATGATTGGCCAATTGATGGTGCGAGCCTTTTTCACCTATACTTTCATGGGGAAGTGGGTATTTTTAATGGTTATTTTAATCTAGGTAATTCCTCTCCTCCCATGATCCTTCTTCGAACTCTTTGTTAGAGTTTTTCGGAACCCTGTTCATGTTCATCAAAAAGAGCTAACTCTTTCCAGTTTTTCGATTTTCGTCAGAATCTTCTGTTTTCTTTCAATCGACCTTCATTTCCTTTTGTTTCTGTCTAAAACTGAGAAATGTCTTCCCCAAAAACTCATGCTAAGGGCTCTTCTTCTTCGCAGCCTCTTGCTTATCTTACTGGAGATGGTGTTGATCAACATGCGATTGAGGTTCGTAGCAAGCTTTACCCGTATGCCCAGAAGAATCTGGATGAAAATGTTCTTCATCTGTTCGAGAACACTCTTGTTCTGGGCCCCCACTGGTTTGGCACCATCCCAGAAGAAATGGCCAAACTATTCAAGGAAGATGTTGAGGCTCCCTTATGCTATCAGAGTTCTTCTGCTTTGGCTTCTCACACTTGGGTTAGTAAGAATTTGAGTCGGTCCTATCCCACAAGCGAAGTGAGGAATAGCACCGTGAAGTGGTCAGACTGGAATTCATGATGCTATCCTCCTGTCCAAACATTCTGTGAACATGGATGAGAATTTGCTAGTTGCTGCTCTCTGTTTTTGGAATTCTACCAGCAACACCTTCTACTTTTGTGTGGGACCTATGACCTCAACTTTGCTGGATATGGCTCAGATTTTTGGGTTCAGACCTCATGGGAGATGAAGTTCACTATCTCTCCTGCCACAATTAACCAGAACTGCTCTTTTTCCAATATATGAAGAAATTCAGTATTGAGAGGGATAGGGATCAACAACACATGCTGTTTCTTCTGTACTGGTTGAACAAGTTTGTTTTTCCAAACCGCTCCTCAGCAGTTCTACTTGAGTATAGGCACTTGGCAGAAGCTCTCCACAATGACACTAATGTGGGGCTTGGTCCCACGGTTCTGGCACATATGTATAAGAATCTCCATAATGCTACTTTGGACAACCCCCTGAACATCTCTGCTCTGGGTGCGTTCTGGATGATCCAGATCTGGCTGCAGGTCTATTTCTCAGAACTGAGGTTTCTAGACATCGTTCTGCCTGAAGACCAGGTTATGGCGGCCCCCTTGATGTCAGCAGAAGTGCCCAAGCGCCCCGTCGAGGAGTATTTGATGTTTTTCAAGCACTGCACCAAGAGGTCTATTGTCCAATGGCAAGCTGTGCTTAAAAGGACCTATCCTTGTTTCCAGCCTGGATACAGATTGTTCAAGAAGGAACCTGAGGATGAAGAAGCCAGAACTGACTTTAGAAAAAAGTTCCATAGCTTGATGCTGCCCGGGGTCCTGACCTTTAGTGGGGGAAAGCCTCCAAATTATCATCTGGGTGGAGAGGTTTACTGTTTGTGCCTGGTAAAATCTCGGCCAAGGAAGTTGACCGAAGGGACATCAACTCGGCCCTAGCACCTATCCACGGTCAAGTCGTCATTCGCTCTCTTTATTTAAAGACAAGTGAGTTTATAAGTCAACACCATCACGGCCTCGGTAATATCGGCTGAGGACAAACTCCTCAGATATATGGCCAAAATGGGAAAATCAAGTGACATCGCCACGTGGCATCATGGCCCCACGCTTCATTTAAAGTAGTACCTCTGATCACAGCAGAAAACCCATGATCCACGTAAGAGTATTAATGAGCCAAAAAGAGGGGACGTGATTGAAGTCAGATGTGGTGAGTAAAATTAAGGATTAGGTGTGAAAATCCCATGATTTTGTAAGGTTAACCCATCAACCGTAAGACCAGAGCATTAAATGCGTCCCCATGGCCAAAGGCGCAGAACCTACGATCAGGGCGGCGATCGGGATTTATGGGGTCACACCACCATGCTTCACGATCCCAAATGCCGAATTGACTACCCACTTGCCTTGATCAGGCCCATCATGCAGATTTCCAGCCTCGATTATCCCTCCAAAGCTCCTCCTATAAATACCAAGCTCCGACTACATTCAAGAGGTTCAAACACCAAATCAAAAGCCTCCCACGGAGCACATTATATTTTCTTGTCATTTATCTTCATGTCATTTACCTTCTTGTAATGCACTTTCAATACCTTTACTTGTCTTCCTAGGAGTAGTGATAGTTTGTAAGGAAAATCTATTCATCCATATATCATACGACCCTTGGTTTTCAAGGCGCCGGAGCACCATCTTTGTTACTCCCTCATTCACCCCATATATCACACGACCGTCGCCATCCAGCGACGCGCCGGAGCACCACCTAAAATCCACCAGAAACACTACCACTAAAACGGCCTTGTAGCTCAGGCCGTGAACCTAACAGCCGAGATCAGTTCCTTTCTCGCCCACAATCGTTTGATTGAAAGTCAAACTCAAACTGGCGCACCACTTAACCATTTACCCAAACACATCACTCTCAAATGCACGGTAAACCGTGCTGGCACGCCCGCGCACAACCACACCGCCTTCATAAGAAGGACGTCACGTGTCAACGCATATCCTCTCGGCCCGGAACACCAAGCTGCGAGATTTACGGCGCCAACACTTTTGGCACACCCGGTGGGACTCTATTTGTCTAAGCTTTATGGTGGAGACTAGAGCGCAAGCGAAGCTCAAGAACAAGGGGATCGAGATGATTTCGGAGACTCTAGAATCAACTTCACCAATCTCGAATGCCGAGACCGAGCAAACGGCCAACGTCTCGGCCAGCGTACCAATATTAACGGCCCGAGTGGCCGAATTTGTGCCAGAGCAGTCGCAGATGGAGGATTGATGGCTAGGCAGAACTACTGAATAGAGACCTCCTTTATGGCTACGATGGATAGAATTTCATCAGACCTAAGGACTCTCTTTCAAGAAAGAATGCCGACGGCTTCACCCACGACTCCATCTGGGGCAGGACAGAGAAGTCAGGAGCGCGAGAGGGCGGACCCCTACAACGAAAGCAGCAGTCTTGGCGTTTCTGGCCGTATATCGGCGTCAGGATACGGTCAGCAGTATCAGTCGCCGGTAAATAGTTGGGGGCAGCCACAACAAACATGGGTAACTCCCGGCCCAACCTATTTAACAGAAACGCCGCACGGCCACATCCAGATAGCTGCACCGCTCGGGCAGAGTAGCCCCACACACTCTACCGTCCAACAGTTCGGCCTCGTCCATACTCTGCCCATGCAAACACAGGCCGGACCGAGTAACACGGCCGTGGCACCACCGCCGTAGTACGATCAAAATGGCTTGATCGTCAAGCAACCATGGCAGGCACCGATCTTCTCGTTCGGCTCACAGCTACCAAGCGGCCCAATCGGCTCCGCGGTGGCCCAAACACCTGCGGCTTCTCAAGTATAGGATAGCCTGGTCCGTCAGAGTCGGACCGCCATACCCAGCAACGCTTATCAAGTGCAGTTCGGTTCAGTCAACATGACCGAACCCCTCGGTCAAGTAGCCCAGCAGGTGAGGCCACCGAATGACGCGCAGCAGTTCGTGGTTCAGCAACGGTTCGCGGCCCAGCCAAAGCCGCCTCCTCAGGGGCTTTGGGTCGAGGATGTTCGGCGAGTGATCGAGGACGGCCTGGCACAGAGGCGGCCGGAGGTGCCAAGGTATATCAAGCCGTACCCACAGGAGATCGACCGAACCCCTCTTCCCTGGAACTACCGATTGCCAGAATTTATGCTGTTCTCCGGAGACGGGCAGACCTCCTCCATCGAACACATAGGCCGTTTCACGGCCCAGTGTGGAGAGGCCAATTCGGACGCCCAAAAGCTCCGTTTATTCGTTCACTCTCTGACCGGCGCGGCTTCTTGATGGTTCATAAATCTCCCACCGAATTCGGTAAGGGATTGGTCTGACATGGAGAGGACATTCCATAAACACTTTGACCAGACCAACCGAGAGATAACGGTCGCGGAGCTGGCAAGAATGAACCCGGCATCAGATGAATCGCCTCGCGATTACCTCCAACGGTTCAAGACGTGCAGGAATTGGTGCCGAACTAACTTGTCAGAGAGGGAATTTGTCAAGATGGCCGAAGAAGGGCTAGAATTCGAGTACCGAAAGAAGTTCCAAGGGATCGAGTTCGGAGACATGCAGAACTTGATCAACAAAGTTGACAGATACGCATCCTTGTTGAAGGAAGAAATACAAAAGAAAACGGCCTCGAAATGGACTTATTACAAGAATCCCATCTTCGGTTACGCCGAAGTAGATGGCCTCGCAGAGGCCGAAAATGGTGGGATCGAGGTGAGCTCGACCGAAGTTAGCATAGACAAACCGTTCGTCTGCAAAGAACTTGTGAAAACCGACAACAGCCGGACGAAGGTTCCCGACGCCAAGTTTGCGGCCCGAGAAATGAAGGCCTACACCTTTGATTTGACAAGGGCCGAGGCTATCTTCGATTTGCTGCTGACCGAGAAGAAGATCAAATTGTCTTTCGGCCATAAAATTCCAAAGGGCGAGGAGCTCAAAGGGAAGACATTCTACAAGTACCACAGCTCTTGGTCCGATAATACCAACAACTGTGTCGTCCTGCGGGACGTTATCCAAAAACTAATAGATGAAAAGAAGCTCCAGTTCTCAGAGAAGGCTGCCATGAAGGTTGATACCGAGCCGTTCCCTCCACTTGTCGTCAACATGATCAACGCCCAGTTTCGGGCCGAGTATAGGGAAGTTCATCGGCCCAGTAAGGTCGCGGCAGGAGGCTCGGTGGCGATGCAGAGGCCGGCGAGAGGGAAAGAGCCGTTGGCCGAACCAGGGCTGGTGTTTTGCGACCGGTGCAAGTGTGAGATTGGTCAGCCCAGGCCGCAGGAGAACAAAAGGAAGGCTGCTGAACCCTCTCAACCGACCGTGAAGGAAGTTGCCGGACGGTACGACTGCCAGCCAGCAAGCAGGGCCGTTTTTGATCACTTGGGGGCACGAACCCCTAGCGTCTTGGACGGTCAAAAAGACGAGGCCGCCCCTAGGCAAATCAAGACTTTCAAACCGCCGGTCATGCAGGATGACCGTTGGTACCATGCGCGACCTGGGGGCAGAGTCGAACCACTGACCAAGACCCAGCTGAGAAGAATGCAGAGACATGCTCAACAGGCTAGAATGTAGCCGACCTAGGTCGAGTGCTCCAAACGCCAAAGGAAAATGGCAGCCGCAGACGAGCAGCCATCTGTACCAGTTAACCCCTCTGCGACGAAAGCAGCTGGCGCCAAGCCTTCGAGGACGTGGCGTTCTTGACAAGATGAAGGCCCTTATAAAACGACGGCCGTTTCCACCGGTCCAAAGGTCACGGCCCCAGAGGAGTCAGACGAGGGTATCGTTGATGTCTATCGTGGAAGGGATCCTCCATTCTCGGCCAACAGTTTATCCTTCCTCATAGAGTTCCGCAAGGACCACTCGGCTACCGACCTATACGGTTTGATCCCTGAAAATCGTGAAATTGTGGAGCTGGCCCTTAAGAACACTAAGGCCGAGGGAGTACTTATCACCAAGGGGTCTGACCCGGCCATTAAGGCCGTATACCAAGCAAACAGAGAGGCCAGGGAGAAAGGGGTGCCGGGTTACCGGCCTGACCTGGGGAGGTTGGAGGACAAGGCCCCTTTTAGCAAGGGCGACCTCGAATACCTCCGCCAATACTTTACCGTAACCCCGGCCGACGCCGTCTTTGGTTTGACGGCTAAGGAAAGGATTTGGATTCACCAATTGGATGAGTACCTGACGGCCAGGGATACGTTGATTAGGGCTAGACAAGTCCTCGGGGGGAAATCCAAGGCCTCGAACCTCCCTGAGATCAAAGCTTCCACAGGCGATGTTCCCGAGACTGCGAGGCCTCCGATCGACAGCCTCGGCGACCCCTTCTTTGGGCATGAGGCCGGGGACGAACCCATGTCAGGATCGTCCGATGGAGAAAATGGGGAAACCCTCGAAGTGGTCGAAGAAAAAAACCTCACTGAGGGTAACTGCACGGCCGAGGTGGAAGTTGATGAGGGAAACCTACCTGGGCCAAATGAAGTAAGCATAAACATGGTGTTGGTTCTACCTGCCGAATTCACAGCCCCAGGAGGACAGAACAGTGGCCTGGAGAACGACATGTTCGAAGAGCGGCCTAATCAGAGGCCGAAGACAAAGAAAGAATTGTTGGCCGAGCCAAACAAATACCGACAACTAAAGCCGTTGTACATCTCGACTCATGTGGAAGGCATGCCTGTGTCCAAAGTTTTCGTTGACTATGGGGCAATGGTTAATATCCTTCCTTGTTCTCTGATGAAGAAGCTGGGCAAATCAAAGGAAGACCTCATCCCCAGCGATGTGGTCATGAGCAGCTTCGTCGGCGATAAATCTAGGACCATTGGGGTCTTGCCGTTGAAAATTACCGTGGCCAATCAAACAAGATTCGCGGCCTTCTACGGAGTCGAGTCCAGCGTAGACTACAATATATTGCTCGGCCGAGATTGGATCCATAAGTCTGGGTGCATTCCGTCCTCCCTTTTCCAACAGTTATTCTTTACGACGATGATGTCGGATGAGTTGTCCTCACTGGCCACGACACAAGCGGCCGACCAACCAAGACGACGGCTCAGAAAGTCCTGGAGTTAGGTGTCGAGAATGTCTGATAGGATTCGGCGCGCAAAGTATTGATCGACCTTACTAGGCTCTAAATGACAGACAAAGCCACCAAGGAAGAAGGAGCAGCGGTCGTGACCGATTTGCTGGAAAGATTGCTGGAGCATTGGGCGGAAGAATCCTTGCGGCCGAACTCACCTATCAACTTGATCGAGTTCCTCCGAGAATCAGATGACGGAGACGTCTTGACCATCGACAACTTAGAAACGGCGCCTGCCGAGATGGAGGATGACTACCCCGAGGTTCAAGACCCTTTACTTGAAATAAATGTAGGGACGGAGGCCGAACCACGTCCTCTTTTTGTAAGCCAGCTTTTGAATCCTGAGTTAAAGACCGACATTATCGGCCTACTCCATGAATATAGAGATTGTTTTGCTTGGGATTATCATGAGATGCTTAGATTACCGAGAGGATTGGTCGAGCATGAGTTAAAAATCAAAGAAGGTTTTAAACCGTTCCAACAACCACTGAGGCGATTCTCGACCGAGGTATAGCTAAAAGTCAAAGAGGAAATTGAACGGATCCTCATAGCCGGCTTCATTCGAACAGCTCGGTATGTTGAGTGGTTGGCTAACATCGTGCCAGTTTTAAAGAAGACTGGGGCTTTGAGGGTTTGCACCGATTACAGAAACTTAAACCTCGCGACCCCCAAAGACGAGTACCCCATGCCGATGGCTGATCTCTTGGTAGACGGGGCCGCAAAGCACGAGCTCCTTTCCTTCATGGATGGCCACGCCGGCTACAATCAGATCTTTATCGTCGAGGATGACGTCCATAAAATAGCGTTAAGATGCCCAGGGGCGATTGGAACCTACGAGTGGGTGGTCATGCCTTTCGGTCTGAAGAACGCTGACACGACATACCAACGGGCCATGAACCTTATTTTTGTTTGTGCCTAATGAAATCTCGGGCGCAAAAGCCGACCGAGGGAACTTCCTCTCGACCTTAGAACCTGCTTGGAAAAGACCAACACGACAGGGTGTTGTTCGTTTTATTTCATACGACCAAAATGGGATGTGAAGGCGAAAAACCCACGGCCTCGGCATTTCAGGCCGAGGCCGAATAGAGCAATGATTCCTCAAACTGCGCGGCCAGAGTAGGAAGGACAAGTTGCATTGCCATGTGGCGTCAGGGTCCCACACCCCATTTAAGGAAGTAGTGCCTCTGGATTTTGCAGCAGACCCACTAGCCGCAAAAGGGGTATTTAATGCACGAGGGAAAGGGGGAAGTGATTGGAGACAAGGTATGATGAAGGAAATCAGAGTGATTAGGCGCAAACATCCTTACAACGTGAGGGGTTAGTTCACCAACCATCAGACCAGAGCATGAAATGCGTCCCCACGGCCAGAGGTGCAGAACCTACGATCAGGAGGGCGGCCGAGATTTATGGGGTCACACCACCATGCTTCACGATCCCAAATATCGATTTGACTACCCACTTGCTCTGATCAGGCCCATCATGCAGATTTTTAGCCTCGATTATCCTTCCAAGAGCTCTTCCTATAAATACCAAGCTCAAACTACATTCAAGGGGTTCAAACACCAAACCAAAAGCCTCTCACGGAGCAAATTACATTTTCCTGTCATTTATCTTCCTGTCATTTACCTTCTTGTAATGTGCTTTCAATACCTTTACTTGTTTTCCTAGGAGTAGTGATAGTTTGTAAAGAAACCCATTCATCAATATATCATACGACCCTTGGTTTTCAAGGCGCCGGAGCACCATCTCTGTTACTCCCTCATTCACCCCATATATCATACGACCGTCGCCATCCAACGACGCGCTGGAGCACCACCAAAAATCCGTCAGAAACACTACCACTAAAACGGCCTTGTAGCTTAGGCCGTGAACCTAACGGCCAAGATTAGTTCCTCTCTCGGCCACAATTGTTTGATTAGAAGTCAAACTCAAACTGGCGCACCACTTAACCATTCACCCAAACACATCGCAATCACACGCGTGGTAGACCTTGCTGGCACGCCCGCGCACAACCGCACCACACCAAAAGAAGGACGCCCACGTGTCGATGCAGATCCCTTCGGCCAATACCAATAGGCCATGAGATTTGCGGGCGCCAACAATTTTCCACGACCTCATTGGACGAACCGTTGAAGTCTACATCGACGTCGTGGTTGTCAAGTCTCTATCCAAGGCCGACCACATGGGACATCTCCGCCAGGCATTCGACCGAATGAGAGTGTACGGCTTGAAGATGAACCCCAAGAAGTGCGCATTCGGTGTCACGGCCGGGAACTTCCTCGGTTTCTTGGTCCATCAGCGTGGGATCGAGGTGGACAAAAATAAAGCCAAGGCTATTATGGCTACACCTCCGCCAAAAACTAAAAAGGAACTCCAGTCCTTCCTCGGCAAGGTCAATTTTCTAAGACGTTACATATCCAATTTGGCGGGAAAAATCCGTCCGTTAACCCCCTTGCTCAAGCTAAAGGACGTGGAGAGATTTGTCTGGGTGGTCGAACATCAGACGGCGCTTGACGAGATGAAAAGATATTAATCTCAACCGCTGGTTCTTATGCCTCCGAAAAGAGGGAAGCCCTTAAGGCTCTACATTTCAGCTTCGGAGGGCTCTATCGGCTGTCTGCTAGCTCAAAACAACGAGTCTGAACAAGAACAAGTCGTGCACTATCTGAGCTACACCTTTAACATGGCCGAATTAAACTATTCACCGATCGAGAAGTTAAGCCTAGCCCTCTACTTCGCGGCCACCAAGTTGCGTCACTACATGCTTCCTTCGGTCGTCCAGATCATCTCCAAGACCGATCTCATCAAGTATATGCTCACCAGGCCGATCATACACGGCCGGATTGGGAAATGGACGATGGTGCTATCCAAGTTCACCTTCCAATATGTGGCTCAGAAGTCGGTCAAGGGTCAGGCTTTGGCCGACTTCCTGGCTCACCACGCGGCTGAGGGGCAAGAGGAGGAATTGGAAGTCGAGATCGGCATGGCCCGCATGGATAAGAACTATTGGACCATGTACTTTGATGGCTCAAGTACCGAGACCATGTCTGGGGCTGGAGTCATGATTGAATCCCCCCAGGGACAGAGATGGCAGTTCGCATTCCAACTCAATTTCAAATGCACGAACAACTAGGCCGAGTACGAAGCACTCATCATCGGCCTTGAGATTTTGAAGGAAATGAAGGCGACTCGCATTTTGGTTTACGGCGATTCACAGCTAGTGATCAACCAACTGACCCAGGAATATCTATGCACGAGCGAGAATTTGACTATGTATTATGTAACGGCCCTTAATACAGCCGACAAGTTTTCTAGGATCTCTTTCGTTCACGTGACGCGTGCCGAGAACCACGAGGCCAACGAGATGGCCCGGGTAGCGTCAGGCGTGAACATTCCGGACGGCGACCACAACCGCGTAATAAGGGTCGAGAAGCGTACCTTGCCGGCTTTGGCCGAACGAGGAATGACGACGCGAGTGTCTTCGGCCGAAATCACCAACGAAGTCGATACGGCCGAAGCAGACTGGCGCTACCCTATAATTAAGTATCTGCGTGACCCTTCCGGCAACCAAGAAAAGACTACGCGCTTCTGAGCTCGGTGTTATTTGATCTATCAAAACGAGCTGTATCGAAAGGGGTCAGACGGCCTATTGCTTTTGTGTCCCAATATTGAGGACGTCAAGGTAATTATGGCTGAGTCTCATAAGGGGATTTGCGGTGCTCATCAGTCCGGTATCAAGATGAGATGGTTGGTTCGGAGGCACGGCTACTACTGGTCGACTATCCTAAAGAATTGCATAGAATACGCGAGAGGATGCATAAAGTGTCAAATCTACGTCTCAGTACAAAGGGTACTGGTCGAAGCCTTCCACCCGGTTACCAAACCATGGCCGTTTAGAGGATGGGCCGTGGACATCATTGGCAAAATCTACCCGACCGCATCTGACACATGGATTTTGGTGGCGACCGACTATTTTACTAAATGGGTCGAGGCGGAGTCCTACCGGTCAATTTCTAGCGCGAAGGTGGTCAAATTCTTTGAAAACCACATCGTCCACAGATTCGGTATACCTGAATCTATCACGGTTGATAACGGCTCGGTCTTCGCTTCGGCCGAAACCTAGGAATACGCCGAAAGGATGGGGATCAAACTGGTCCACTCAACACCTTACTACACCCAGTCTAACGGACAGGTCGAGGCGAGCAATAAAGTAATCAAGGGGATCCTCAAAAAGATGATTGAAGAGAAGCCTAGGGCTTGGCACGACTTTCTCCCTGAAGCCCTTTGGGCTTACCGAATCTCAAAACGCTCAGCTATTGGCACATCCTCTTATGCCTTAACCTACGGCCATGACGCTATCGTTCTGATGGAGTTAAAGGTTCGATCCCTCCATGTGACCGAACGGCCTGGGGAAGAAAAGAAGGACTACGCGCAAGCCATGGCTCAGGAGTTAGAAGATTTGGAGCAGTCAAGACTTGATGCTTATAACCTGATGCAAGCTCAAAAGCAGATCACGGCCAGGGCCTATAATAAAAAAGTCAAGCAGAAGACCTTTGCCGAAGGAGACTTAGTATGGCGCGCCGTACTTCCTATTGGGACTAAAGACCCAAGGTTCGGCAAGTTTTCGTCGAACTGGGAAGGGCCGTTCATCATCGAACAAATTCTCGGCCGAGGCGCGTTTCAGTTAAAAGATAAAGATGGGGAGTGTCACAATTTGCCAATTAATGGCCAATACTTAAAAAGGTACGTTCCATCACTATGGGAAACGGCCGAGAGCGGAGCATGAACGTTTGGTACAAAACAAGGGAATACACAAATTGTTCAAAGAAAAATATATTTTTTTGCCTCTTTTTATCAAGGAAAGAACCAAGTTCACATCTACAAGGAACGGCTAGTTATGGCCGACTAAAAATGAACATGAGAAATAAAAGAAACAAGTCTACTGATGACCGAAGGCTTATATTTCATATAAAAGAGGGTCATGTTTACAAAAGAACGGCCAGTCATGGCTGGTTGGAAGAAAATATATGAATAAATGTACATGTATGGAGAAAGTTATATCCTAAATCTATGTGCAGCCGGCTAGATCCCTTCGATGAGCATGCCCCAGAGCAGACAGGTGATCCCCCTCCAGGCAATGACCCCACTATCCAAGTCTGCCAGCCACTTTGCCCTGACAAGCTTTCTCTCAACCAGCGCCTTCTTCTTCTCAACAGCCCCCTTAAGGAGTTGCTTGGCCGAAGACTTCAGCTCGACGCCAGCCGCAACCGCTTGGTCTGGGCGCCCAAGGTTGATTTCTCGCCGGGCTTGAAGCTCGGCAATTTGGGCCTCAACCTGCGCAAGCTCTTCAGTTTCTCTTCGAATGATGAGGTTGTTCTCCTTCAGGCGAGCCATAGCAGGTTGGGCCTCCTATCTTATCACCGCCAGCTCTTGCTCGAGTGAGCATCCTTCGGCCATCCTCATCCCGGCTTCGGAGTAGCGGCTGATCATCCCCTTGCCCATGGCCAAGCAATCCTGCAAATCGTCCAATTGGGCCGATCCGGATTCGGAGTAGCGGCTGATCATCCCCTCGCCCATGGCCGTGTCCAGGCTAGACCTGAACTCTACAAAGGTCTCAGCGTTGGCCACCTCATCGACCCCCATCAGCACGAAGTCCCGAAGCCGTTTGAAGGCAGCTCTGGAGTCCTCGTCCAAAGGCTCGGCCGAGGCCGAGCTACCTCCTTCCTCATGGAGGCTGGCGTATAGTTCGGCAAGGTCATCAGAGGAAGCGGGCTCCTGTAAAAAAGTGAAAAGGGTTAAGTGCGGAAACAACAAAGTTAGAGGAAAGGACGAGAGGCGTCAAAAGAATACTCACCTCAGTGGCCGGTGGTATAATGGAGGCCTCGGTAACCTCGACCACGGTCACGACCATCGACTCCTGACACAGGGGCATCTGCAGCATGGGTACATTGACCGAGGTGATTGGCGTTAGGGTTGATGTGCCAATGGCCGAGGACTCAATAACCACGGATTCGCCCTCGGTCAATGGCTCCTGAGTCACGACCACGTCAGCCGAGAAAATTGGCGGGCTCGACGTCACGACAGCCGTGGACGAAGGCAGAGACGGTCTGGGGGGCTGAGGGCAAAAATCCATTGGTTAGAAACTCACAGCAAAGTCTAAAAAGAGACCAACTTATGATAAAAACTAACACTTGCCGAGCGGATCACGATGCCACTAGGACGACGTGGGGCGACCAAGGACGACTCATCTGGGGCCGTGGCGGTGAAACATGGCTGTTATCACTGGTAGGAGCTCAGCCGAGGCAAACAATGGCGGCTCTTCAGCCGCCGCTTCTCCGGCCATCGCCTCTGCGACCGTCTCATCGCCGTCTGCCGTCTCAGCAACGGTGGCTTCATCATCCAACGCTGCTGCCCCGACGTTTGGCGCCTCAGCATCCAATGCTTCTACAATGGTGGCCTCGGTATCTGGCACCCGCGCCCGGCCTCAATTGCTGCGGCCTGAGTACTTACGACCTCTTTGCTCCTCTTACGGCCTGGAGCATGAAAAAAAAAAAAAAAACCAACAAAGTCAGGCATGCTGCAAAAATATCAAAAGAAAAGAGTATAAGAAGGCCAGTGCTTACCAGCAGTAGCGCTCGGTCGAATTGGTAAAGATGATGGCATGGTCTTGAGTGCCAAGGTCCCCGGCGTCCCCACCACAGCGGTTGCCCTGAAGGTTGGGGTCATGGTCGAAGTCACGGCCGTCATTCTGGACACGGGTGGGGCCGTCACTCTGGACATGGGGGCGGCCGTCACTTTGGCCATGGGAAGGGGCGTCATTCCGGACATGGGGGCGGCCGTCACTCGGGACATGGCCGCCGTCGGAGCACTCGGCCTAGAAGGCACGGCGGTGGCCTTCTTTCCCCTGCCAGTCTTAGGAGAGAGGGGGTCCCAGTCCGCATTCTTCAAGGCCCCCCTCAGGGCCTCACCAACTGGCCGAAGATACCTGGCCGAGATGAAATCCTCGTACTAGACCCCCCATCTTCGTCCATCCCATTACGACGCATCCACGGCGTCAAAGTAAGGAAGGTCATCCCCTTCTGGAGTTGAAAGGAGATGCCAGCCACGCCGTGGTTCTGGGGAACGTCGGTCCTCCAGGACGAAAGCCTGTTGATTGACAGAGGGAAGAGGGGAACAGTTTGGATCAAGCCGAATTGCCACGCCACGCAATTCGGCAAATAAACCTCGGCCCCGGCTTTGGAGAGGCCGCAGTGAAGATTGCGCGCCACCAGGAAGGAGCCCCAGATCTCCCTCATGTCATTCTCCGTCTCACTGTTAGGAATCACGGAGAGGTTGTGCGTCAAGAACAGAGGAAATGGCCGAGTAAGGCACACGCAAAATTCTGACCCAGTCCTCTCGGCCAGGTCATAGAAGAACTTGTAGCAGAAGGCCGTCGCGTTGTGCTTCCTAGGGGCCCTGGTGAATGCATTGGCCAGCGGCTCGGTATTTTCAATTCTGACCGCTCCCCTTAGTTCTGGAAAGTAGGCCTGAAGCCAGAACTGAAAGGCCCGGAACGGGCCGCCGAGGTTCGGCTTCATCCCGTAAGTGACGACGTCATGAAGCGTATAGTAGATATGGCCAAGGAGGAATGGGCCGAGCGCCAGCCTTCTGCCCTGCGCAAGATAATCGGCCAGATGGGCGAACTCCAGGGTAACTTTGTACGCATGGGTGTAGAACATGAACTTGCATAGCTAGTATAGCAAGAACGCGGCATGCTCGACCTCGCCCAAGGGGGCGACGGAGTCATCATCGACGCTGTCCTCCACGCCGAAGTTGTTGTAGAAGCTGGAATAGTTGAGCATGTTCTTCGCCTTACTCCCAGCAAGCTTGGTGACCGTGGGCCACGCGGCCTAAAAGCTCCCTTCAGCCTCAGGGGCGACTAGAGCGGCGTTTACTTCCACGCCGAGGGGGGAGAGGCCGAATAGGGCGGCCATGTCCAGAACGGTCGGCGTCGTCATACCGAACCGAAGGTTCAAGGTGTTCGTGGCCGAAGACCAGAAAAACAGAGCTGCGGCCAACAACGATCGATCCATGACAATCGGCTGATCAAACAGCTTTATCAGGTGGTAGATCCCCTGATCCTTCCACTGTTGGCCGAAGAAATGCTCCATCCTCTGCAGCCACTTCTCCCAGTTTGGGGTTGAAGTTGGCCACTGCTGCTGCGGCTGAGTGGCGCTCCAGTCCTGGTAGTCTCCCTGGTCGAAGGACGAGAGATCCACCAGGTTGTCCCTAAGATGGACTGCTAGCCTCTCTGGCATGCCACCCTCCAAGGAAGGGCCAAGGACGCAGGAATTAGTAGCGGTGCCGTCGTCATTGGTCCAGGGCATAATGATGTTAGCACTACTACAAAAAAGTTAATAGACAACGGTTTTTAGCCGTTGTAGAAAGTCATGTAAAACCATTGACTTTAGCAGTGTCGTCTTTTCTATGTATTTATGACAACGGTCAGGAACCGTTGTAATATGTCACTTTCAACAACGGTTTTTAAGAAAAACCGTTGTCAATTCTCATATATAAAACATGTTTACAAGAGTGACCGTTGTAATATGACCCTTTCAACAACGGTTTTCAATGATAACCGTTGTAATATTACCCTTTCAACAACGGTTATTCTATAAAACCGTTGTAATTTAGCACATTCAACAATGGTTGTCAATGGTAACCGTTGTTGTTTATCACCTTCCACAACGGTTCTTACTTAAAACCGTTGTGGTTTATCACCTTCCACAACGGTTGTTATCTAAAACCACTGTTGAAAATAGCATTAGATAATGACGTTTTGGAAAACCCACAAAATTACCAAAATTCCAAAGGAATCATTCACTATGAAAATTGATGGAAATTCACACTAATAATTTATACCACAATATCAATTTACAATTAGAATTCAATGCATGTACACTACAACAATTTTCACAATAAAAAAAATTGTATTTATCTTGTTCCACAACTTCATCGCTCTACATAATGGTCACAAAACTTGCTCACTCGTGCCTGACTTCATCCATCTGCTTGTGTGTTGACAAACCTGCTCCCAACAAGCCTTAAAGAATTGCAGGACTCAAGCTACTTGAGAATAGATAGGATGTAGCAGAATAAAGACAAAAGCACTCAGTTCAAACTTTAGCAAATAAAAACAAAAAACCATATCCAGAGAATCAGAAAGGCATGACTTACTTCCTGAGCTTGAGCTGGAGGGAAAATTCTACGGTGGGCGTGGGCGTGGCGCATGGATGCACCCACTGTTATAGGCCATTGGATGAATAGTTGGTGATGTGGAGTTATCCACACCGTTGAGTTAATTACTGGATAAATCGGTTGTTGTAGGTAAAAAGAAAAAAAAAATGCAAAAACTCTCCTTTTCAAGTCGAGTTAGGATAAGGTTTCTCTTCTCTCTCTTTCCTATCCTCCTCCTGTGACGACGAGACAGCGACTCCTCTCCTCTCAAGTATCTCTCTCTTTCTTCTCCATAATTGTCTCTCTCATCTCTATATCTCATGGTCTCTCAATTTCCTTCCCAGGCTTCGTTTCTAAACCAAACCCATACCAAAAATCTCAGCCCCAATCTAAACCCCCGTTTTGCTCGATCCCTGCCGTCTATCTCTCTCTCTCTCTCAATCGTTTCAGCCTTCAC
This sequence comes from Prunus campanulata, assembly GCA_034190965.1. NCBI lineage: Eukaryota > Viridiplantae > Streptophyta > Magnoliopsida > Rosales > Rosaceae > Prunus > Prunus campanulata. The sequence goes on along the minus strand of CM067214.1, from coordinate 9,520,053 downwards.
TCTCCGTCTCACTCGATTCTCTTTCTCTATAGCTCTAGCGTGCTCTCTCTCTCTCTCTCTCTCTCTCTCTTAGATATGAGCACCAAACATGGGTGGGCACAAATCTGTGCGTGATGGGAATCCTTTGAAATAGAAAGTTTGGGGTTTCAATTTTGTTAAATTGAAACCATCTTAGCCAGAAAGTTTAGTGATGGGCATTCTTATGGGCATCACTCTCCCTATGCCAAAAGATAATTTTAATTATTCAAGGTTTGAGTTTTCTAATTTATATTGTAAGTTTTAGGTTTTAATTTTGGGCTATGGTCTGTGCAGGTTTTGATCTTTTTAATTTGTATTTGGACCATCAATTTGGAGACAAGGTGAGGATTTCATATTAGTGTTGAACTAGATGCAGATTTAGTAATGTCAGCTTCTCTTGCTCTGCTAACTCTCTCTCATCCAAAACTTCACTTCACAGGCGCTCCTCCATCTCAGCTAGCTCCCTTTCTCATATCAATATCAGGTACGAATGTGGTTGCTTCCTCCTATTCCTCTGTATTTCAACTTGAATTTATAGAATTAGGTTTTGTTTGCTGTAAATTTGGGGCTTTTGTTCTCATTGAGCTGTAGGAGGTTTGTGGGGTAAATTGAAATGCTTGATAGAGGATTTTAAGGGGATGCACGATGTTGCAGATATTATTTTGCCTTGTGTTATAAAATATCTCAACTGCTTGGTCTTTTAACATTCTCCTTGGCTCATAATCATTTTTGGGCGTACTTGTGATGATGAAATGAAATCTTGGTTGATGGGGGTCAGATTATTTTTTTCCTTAGGAAGGATGGGGTAAATTAGTTCCTCTGTTTTTCATTGGTGATGTTACTTCTTGTAATAAACTACCAATTAGCTTATTTCAACAATGTTAAAAGTGGTTTGGTTGCAGTTGATGTAATTATTTTGTAATAAATTCTGATGAAATAGGCAATACATTCATTATAATTGCTTTCTTTTGAGATGATTGGTTTTCTATGGTGTGGCCCTTTTTCAGGTCTGCAATATATAAATTTATGATAATCTGGTTGCATTTTCTCTCTCTCTCTCTCTCTCTCGGTATGTTTTTAGCGTGAAATTACATCTTTTTCTCTTTTGAATATAAATTTGGTTTGTTTTTAGTTGGTCAAGTATTTATAAGCTCGAAACCAGTTAAAGTTCGAATTGTGAATGATGAGATTTCCATTTAATTTGAGGGATAAGTGATTCATGACCCTGCAATTATAGTTTTAGGAGCTAAATGCAAGGATATATAATTTTTATTGCTCAAAATTTAGGGTTTTTTCTATTAAATTAGGCTTGTCGAATTAGGGTTTCTAAATTGAATTGGGGGTTGAGGTAGATGATTTTTTCTGTTAAATTAAGGCCGTCAAGGAGGTTGAGAGTTAGTTTTCAATTTTGATTTTAATTTCAAGGAGCTGTTTGATCGTTCTGCATATTATAAAGTTCTGATGGCGATCTGTTTTTTTATTATAGCAAAATTGATGAGAACTCTGGCCGAATAACCGAAGAGATAGAGAAGTGCAAAGAGTAGAGTCTTGAGAAGAAGAGAGGCTTAGAGGAAGCCAAAGAACAAGTTGAGAAAGCTGCTTATGCAGTTTTAGAGATGCTCAACAACAGAGGATAGAATGTAGAGTGAATGTATTGAACAATACTCTCAATTACATGAATGAAGTTTATGTTGGCTTTGATGAGGATATAGTACCATTGAGAATAAGCTTTTAAAGTAAATTTGACTGTTATATCATAGTTTATGTGCCAATTGAAACAATCATCCCATTAGCATTGTGAATGGACATTGTACTATAAAGTTGTATTTTCAGATTAGTATATGTATATTGCCATGTTATTGACGGTCTTTTCAATTTTGAAAAAGTATATACAATATGTGATTTGTCAATGTAATTGACAAACAGGCAGTGCCATTTGCATTCCAGTCGTGCAATTGATAAACAAAGTAGTATTATTTGCATTTAAGTCGAGCAATTGCCATTATCTATGCACGATTAATTGAAAATGTAAATATAATATGTGATTTGTCAATGCAATTGAAAAACAGGTAGTGTAATTTGCATTCCAGTAGTGCAATTGACAATCAAAGTAGTCCTATTTGCATTTCAGTCTTGCAATAATTGTTATCTTTGCACAATTATGAAACATAGAATCTCTCACTAATGATAAATCCTTCATAATTAATTGTATTTTCAAAAGGTTTCTAATCCATGTGCAAAAAAACTTAGTAGAATGCATAAAAACATTGCTTAATAGTGAGTGACCGGTTAAATGGGTTGCTCCAAGTTAAAAAAAGGAAAAGAAAGAAGGCTTTCCTGCGACTTCTATCTCTTCCTCTTCTTGGCACAAATCTCTTTTTCTTCGCACGACTCGTGTCTCTTCTTCTCTCTCTTCTTTAGTTAGGCTTGTTAAAATGAAGGTTTGCCTTCTTGCCTGATAGCTTTTTCTTGACTGGAATTGTGAAGCACAATCTTGATTTTGTCTATGCAATTGGAGTTGGTGGGTCTGTGGCTGCATATGCTATCTGGTTGTTGGATCGTGAACTGCTGCTGAGGCAATCCCACCAACGACACTCTCTCTTTCATCTCTCCCTCTCTTCCCCTACATGTGAATCGCTTGATTTGCTGAAAAGAAAACCATTGTAATTTGAGTTATTTCACAGACAAGAAACACAATATGATCAATGCCAATATTTTTCTCTTCTTTAATGTTGGGCATATTGTTGATGTTGAAAAGTTTGTGACTCATTTGAAAAACATTAGATATAATTTATTAATTGTAATGCAAATGGCATGATATTTGTTGCCTTGCATTTTGGTAATGGAAATGTAAGAGGTACTTCAATATGTCATTTTGAATCCATTGGTTAGTCCAATTTTGCAATGATTGTATCCATGTTGCCATGTTATTGGTAGCCTCTTACATTTTGAGAACATATGTGATTTGTGATTGCAATTGACAAACAGTTACGTCTAATTGCGTTATAGTCTTGCAACTGACAAACAGAATAGTCTCTTTGCATTCTTGTCGCGCAATTGCCATTATATGTGCACAATTATGAAATGTAGAATCTCTCAGTAAGGACTAATCCTTCATAATTTAATTGTATGTTTATATTTCTACTAAATACAATTGATGTGTATCCATTTATTTTCATATTAATTATGCCATGGAAGCATAATGCAATTGACAAACAGATAGTAGGAAATTGAACAAGTATAATGCAATTGACAAACCATCTATTTGAAATTAGGTCTTTATACTTTTAAACACAAATGTTTACAATATTAAGGTCTCGTATTACTCTATTTTGGACATTTATGTTCCATAAGATTGTAAAATTCATCCTTAACCATTGTAATTTGGATCCATATCCTTGTAAAATAAGGATTTACAATGTTAAGGATTATGAGAACCCTAATGTTGTAAACATGGTGCAAAAACCTATAAATCACTATCTAAATTGTGTAACTTACAAGTTTATGGATCCTTTTTACAACGTTATGGTACCCTCGTATCCCAACCATTGTAAAATCGGCCCTTAATATTGTAAACCCTCATTTTACTACAATAAGGACCCCAATTTACATCCTTATGGTCCAGACTTGCCTATTCTTTGTAATTTCGACCCATATCCTTGTAAAATAAGGATTTACAACATTAAGGATTATGAGAACCCTAATATTGTAAACGTGGTGCAAAAACCTGTAAATCACTACCTAAATTGTGTAACTTACAAGTTTATGGATATTTTTTACAACGTTATGGTACCCTCGTATCCCAACCATTGTAAAATCGGCCCTTAGTATTGTAAACCCTCATTTTACTACAATAAGGACCCCAATTTACATCCTTATGGTCCGGACTTGCCTATTCTTTGTAATTTGGATCCATATCCTTGTAAAATAAGGATTTACAACATTAAGGATTATGAGAACCCTAATGTTGTAAATGTGGTGCAAAAACCTGTAAATCACTACCTAAATTGTGTAACTTACAAGTTTATGGATATTTTTTACAACGTTATGGTACCCTCGTATACGAACCATTGTAAAATCGGCCCTTAATATTGTAAACCCTCATTTGAGGACCCCAATTTACATCCTCATGGTTCGGACTTGCCTATTCTTTGTAATTTGGATCCATATCCTTTTAAAATAAGGATTTACAACATTAAGGATTATGAGAACCCCAACGTTGTAATCGTGGTACAAAAACTTGTAAATCACTACCCAAATCGTGTAACTTACATGTTTTTGGATCCTCTTTACAAGGTTATGGTACTCTCGTATCCTAAAATTGTAAAATCAGCCCTTAGTGTTGTAAACCCTCATTTTACTAGAATAAGGACCTAATTTACATCCTCATGGTCTGGAGTTACCAGTTCCTTGTAATGTGGATCAATATCCTTGTAAATGGGTATTTACAACGTTATGGATTAGGTGAACCCTATTGTTGTAATCCTGGTTCAAAAACTTGTAAATCGGTACCCAAATCTTGTAACTTATAAGTTTTAGGATCCTTTTACAATGTTATGGTACTCACATATCCAAACTATTGCAAATCACTATCCAATCATATGCCAATTGCCAAACAGGAAGGGCATAATTGCTACCCAAATCTTGTAACTTATAAGTTTTAGGATCCTCTTACATTGTTATGGTACTCTCATATCCAAACTACTGTAAATCACTATCCAATCATATGCCAATTGCCAAACAGGAAGGGCATAATTGCATGACCCTAATGTTGTAATCCTGGTTCAAAAACTTGTAAATCACTACCCAAATCTTGTAACTTATAAGTTTTAGGATCCTTTTACAATGTTATGGTACTCTCATATCCAAACTACTATAAATTACTATCCAATCATATGCCAATTGCCAAACAGGAAGGGCATAATTGCATGACCCTTATGCAATTGCATTTCAAAAAGTGAAAACTTGATAACTTGTATAAACGGTAACTAATTTTTAAAAAAATATGGGAGCATCATAAAGGACAAATGGTGGATGGGTGCACCTGGTGCACTATAGAAAGTGCCTGAGCTGGAGATGCAACTTTGCCAGTTCCAATGGCCCACACGGGCTCATAGGCCAATACAACATTGGTCCAATCTAACACTATTGCTGCAGTAAAAAAACATCTTTTAAATAAGTACATAAAGAAATTGATCCAGTTACACAACACTCAACAAACATTCTTTCACACTAACAGTAAGCAAGAACTTGGAATTTTAAAATGCACCTGCAATGGCCTTGGTTTGTGCAGCCACAACCTCCACAGTTTTTCCAGCTGGGAAGAAGATTGAGAAATTCCGAAAGATGATAACGTCTGGTCTTGAAGGGTAGCTAAAGGTTACTTCCTTGAATTCTATATTGCCATTAACATCAGACAAGCACTTTCCATCCAAGGGGTCTTGAATTATGGTGGGCTTTTGCTTAATAATCTCCATCAATTTGTATCCAGCTGATTTACCTTTGCTAAAGGCCCCAAGATTTGAAAATGACTGACCCAAGCTCCTGTAACATTCAAGTGTATTATTAAATATCAAGAAGGCTTATTCATCTGAAAACGAGAATAGAAGAAAACGAAAGTTCTCAGATTAAAATCTTACATGCCACCAACAATGGCTGAAAAAATGGCTGTGAATGCTTTCCCACCATCAGTCTGCCCATTTCGGATAAACACGCCGGCATACCAGAAAAGAAGTGCCCATGACATGCAAGCTATGCCATAGGTACACCCTAGGCCCAGACCTTTGGCCATTCCAGCCTTGTAACCAAGCTGCAGGGTGTTCTGTATGGCATCCGAATAGGAATTGAGGGCCTTGCTTTCACCAACATATGAATAAACTGTCCTAACTTGTGTAATGGCCTATGGAGCACACAGAGAAACAACTTTAGAGCCACACACAACACTATCATACTCATGAGTCATAACACAGACCATTTAGAACTAATATCATACTATAAATTACTCTAAACTCTAAGTTACGTTGTTTTAAAGGAAACTTTGAAAGAAAAATAAAAAAGCAAACAACTTTCTGTTGCACATATAAAACCATGAAATCACACTGGGTTTTAGCAAGGAAATAAAAAATGACACAAACTTGGGCTACAAAAAACTCACCTGCTCAGCCATAATCCCTGCATTTGCATATGACTCGCGGCTCTTGGAGGTGAGGCCAGTGAGTGTATAGGCTTATAAGCCCCCGGCAAAAGCAATCCCTGGAATCACAGCCACACTCAGCAGCGCCAGCCTCCATGCTGATACAAAACCAACCACCAGCCCCGCCAGAAATGTTGAAAGATAGTGTACGAAATTGCCCACCTAAAAAACCAAAAATCAACAACAAAAAAAAAAATTCACAGAATTATTATTTAAAACTAGATGTCGACATCTTGACGCAATGAAACATACTTCTAAATCATAAACATACACACCTAACTTCACCAGTGAAGGCACCACCCTTCTTGACCCAACAGTTTTGAGCCTCAACATGAAAGTCAGGCCACAACGAACTCTTCACCACTGGAAGAAACACATATGGTGGGCTCACCACAACCTCTAAAATAAGAACAACCCAAAAAACAAATTAACAGTTTGATAACTCATATAGATCACTACCAATTATAGAAGAAGTACAAATATGTCAATCTCATAAGTTAAGGAATATTGGCATTAATTTAGACTTGAAGGCAGAGTGTCATAAAGATAAACAGGAGCACTGAAGCAGAAAAAAATTTGCAAATCAAATCCAAATCAGAATAAGAACAGACTCACCCACAACATCTTGTGATGGCACCTATCCCTCATTGAGTATTTTCACAATCTTCGTCACCTCATCAAAGGTTCCATTCTACACGCAGATTTAGATTTAAGTAAATCAGCACTTCGTTCAATTAAACTTAAAGCACAAAATGGAAATGCCAAGCCAACAAAAATTGTAGACACATCCCTACATCTATTAGTTGGAGAAACAAAGGAAAACTCCAGAAAACAGAATCAAAATACTTTATAAATTACCATAAAGAACTTTGGTTTTTGGGCAGATACGATAAAGAACTTAAGTAGACCAAATACATGATTTACACCAAGTCAACTTCAGCTAGCTGATAATTTTATTGAACCCAACAAAATTAATTCACAAATAAATCAAAAATCCCAAACCAAAATGAGAGAGAGATTCATACCATTCACATCAAACCCATCAAATCTAAATGCTTTCTTCATTGGTGCTTTGGAGAAACAACATATGTAATCAAAGAAATTCCATTAGGATCCAAAAATTAGAGATAGTAAACCCTAAACCCTTATCAGATCCATAACTTCTCTCTTTAAGTCTCCATTTCTCCTAAAAATTTATCATCTGTGTAGAGCAACAGCCGTAGAGGGCAAGAGATGGAAAAGCTAAGCACCTGCAAAGGAAACAAAGAGAGATGGTTAACACCCAAATCACAGTGTCGAAATCAATTGAAACCCTAAATATTTGTTTTCTTTACCTTTGTTGATCAAGGGAGAGCGACCACAAGCCAACACCCAAATGGTTAGATTAAAATCCAAATCAGTAACCCTAAAATTAAAACCCAAATCTCTTTGAACTAGAAGGAGGGAAGAGAGAGAGAGAGAGAGAGAGAGAGAGAGAGAGAGAGAGAGAGAGAGGGAGACGCGAGAGACAGAATCTCTTTGTCTATGGCCGTGGCAAAGGCAAGGAGACGAGGTGGGAAGAACAAGACTGTGGAGAGAGGGAGACGTACGCCAGAGACGAGATAGAAGAGAGATAAGAGCAACTCCACCCATTTGCCCCTTGCCATGGCAGGGGGGGGCTAGGGCAGCCACTATTCACATGAATAGTGGTTGCCCTTGCAAATAGTAAATTTTGTGTTTCCACCCATTGCCATGGCTAAGGGCAATTACTATTCATTTTTTTGTTTTTTTTCACAAATTTTTTTACCTCAATAATTAATTTGGATAATATTTTCGGATAAGATTTCCGGGTTTCTACGTGTCATGACTATTCATAATCGGATAAGATTTTTGGGTTCAATTTTCGGATGTATTTCAAAATTCAAATTTCAGATAAAAATTTGGGTTCAAATTTCGGATGAATTTCAAAATTCAAATTTCGAATAAATTTGGGTTCAAATTTCGGATGAATTTCAAATTTCAAATAAGATTTTCATCCAATCAAATCAAGCCACGTGGCATCTCTATCTTGCCAAAATTTTCTATAAAACCAGAGGCTCAGCTCATACCTCTCACACCATATCTTTCTATATTTTCATTTCTCAAAGTTTAGAATATGGCTTGTATCCATCGCCATGGTTTCCCGATCCGTCTTCTCCGTATCTTTTTTGCGCAAATACTCCCTTTCTCGTGAAAACTCGGCTTGAATTGCCATCTCGTTATCTTGGCGTTTCTGCTCCAGTTCAATTCTTATGGCATTTTGCCTTGCAATTTCCTCCAAAAACTTTGAATTACTATTACTTGAATTACCCGCTTTTTTTGCCTTCGCAGCCTTTCGGCCAATGGGCCTCGGCTCCTTTTCGATGGGTGAGTCTTCATTCATAGGGGAATCGAGAGGTGACTCCGATGTCATTGAATCACGGAGTGGCGTCTCATTTAACACAACGGCGGGACCCGTGGGAATAATTATGAAGCATTTGCAATATTTCACCACATCCCAACATTCATGATGGTTGAAACTTTTTTTGCCACGCCCGATTGCACCGAACCACATCTGTGCTTGAATCATCTATTTAACAAAAAAAAAATGGAAATGCAAGAAATATTTAAAATATATTGGATATGCAAGTAACCAAAAAATAAACAAATGGAAATGCAATTAACCTTGCAAATAAATTGGAAGTGCAAGAAATATTAAGAAACAATTGGAAATGCAAGAAATATTAACAACATATTGAAAATGCAAGAAATATTAACAACATATTGAAAATGCAAGAAATATTAACAACATATTGAAAATGCAAGAAATATTAACAAAATCTTTAAAATGCAAGAAATATGAACAAAATATTTAATTTGCAAGAAATATTAACAAAATATTGAAAATGCAATAAATATTAACAAAATATATAAATTAGGACATTAAACTTAATGAAACGAAAATTACAAAATACTTACCTCGTTAGTATGATTTTCCCCGCTTCTACAGTTTTCCATCGCTTTTGACAACGCATCTGTCCATTTTCCCAACTCTTTATTTAGAATTTTCCACCTACTAGATAATGCCATTTTCGTACGAGTCGACCCCGGAATTTTTTCACAAAATTCGGCATGAATTTTTTTCCACATATGAAAAAATTTCATCTCATTGCCTGTCACGGGACAATGACAAACTTGGAGCCAAGCCTCACACAAGGAAACATCTTCCATGGTGCTCCACGCCCCTCCGGTTTCGATAGAAGAAGCCATAAAAATAAGAAGAAAAAAAATACAAGGTTAAAGAGAGGAAAATGTTGAATAAAGAGTGAATAATAGTAGAAGTAGAATAAAATGTATGAGGATTGGTGTTGAAAGTGAAGGGTATTAATAGGTATTTATAGAAAAAAAAAATCAGAATTTTTTAGGTTTTTTTAAAAAAAAATGTGATTTTTTTTCATAATTTTATTGCCAAAAAATCGCCAGCCGTTGGATTGGAGGAGAGAAGCAGATCGAAGTGCCCAGGTTACGACACCTGTCTTCTAGCCGTTGGTGCTCGAGCAGGGCTGACGTCAGGACGACGTCACCCCAAACCGAGTTTTGGACCTCGGGCTGAACTAGCCTTCGGGCCAGCCCGACTTGCTGGGACCCGCACCTTGCCCGGGCCTGGGCTCACCGCTGGAAACTCCTTTTTTTGGTTTTCTCCCCCCAGCCTTGGGCTAGGCTCATGGCTGGAATTGCTCTAAGAGAGAATGACAACTATCGGGCCTTAAGAAAAAATATTGAGTCACTGTTCACTCCGTTTTTTTTTATTTTTTTTTATTTTTACAGCTTCAATTACAACGGTTGAAACAAAAACCGTTGTGGAAAATTGTGAAATAAAATCTGAAAATCACATACCCTAAACCACAACGCTTAAAAACCCCCTTTAACAACGGTTATGTAATAACCGTTGTGGAAGAAACAACTACAACGGTTTTGGAGCCAACCGTTGTGAATTCAGCGTTGGACCTCTTGACAAATGTTTTCAAACTCGGTTTGGAAGACCTGGGACCGGGCTTCAACAGAGGAAGAGGTGCTGGATGCCATTGAAGTAGTTTGAAGTCAAGGGTTTTGAAAGAAAGGTTTGAAAAGGGAAGGATGAACACAAAGAGCGCCAGAAAGCTGGAAACCCAGAAAGAGGTTCAAAAGGTTCGTGAACTCTCTGAGGAAATAGAAGAAACGATTGGTTTGCTTACAAACAGAGAGAGAGGAGTTCTGAAATTTGGAGTTTGAAAGTGTTTCGAGAGTTGAGAAAGAGTTTTGGCAGAGTTTGGGCGTCTGAAAGTTCTGAAAGCATGAGGAAGAAAGAAGAAGGCGGGGTTTTTATACTAACACATGAAGTCGAAACGAACGGGCGTGGCTCCCTCGAACAACGTCACGTTCTCTCAAACGACGTAACAGCTTGACGATACACTTGAGCGCGTGATGACAAGGCGAAGTGACGGCTCGCGCAAATCAACGTAATAATAGCCTAAGCGACGTGCTTGCGTATTAAAGGCGCCGACTGTCTGACTCGCGCATTTAAGGCGCAAACTGTCAGTCACTTCATAAGAATACAAAGGGTCCATCCCCTAGAATTCATTCGGCCTACATCTTTGCCGCGACCGAAGAACCCAGGAATGTGGGGGCAATGTTTGTGCCTGGTAAAATCTCGGCCAAGGAAGTTGACCGAAGGAGTCTGGCCGAAGGGACATCAAGTCGGCCCTAGCACCTATACATGGTCAAGTCGTCATTCGCTCTCTTTATTTAAAGACAAGTGAGTTTATAAGTCAACACCATCACGACCTCGGTAATATCGGCCGAGGACAAACTCCTCAGATATACGGCCAAAATGGAAAAATCAAGTGACATCGCCACGTGGCATCATGGCCCCACGCTTTATTTAAACCCATGATCCACGTAAGAGCATTAATGAGCCAAAAAGAGGGGACGTGATTGAAGTCAGATGTGGTGAGTAAAATCAGGGATTAGGTGTGAAAATCCCACGATTTTGTAAGGTTAACCCACCAACCGTCAGACCAGAGCATTAAATGCGTCCCCACGGCCAAAGGCGCAGAACCTATGATCAGGGCGGTGGCCGGGATTTATGGGGTCACACCACCATGCTTCACGATCCCAAATGCCGATTTGACTACCCACTTGCCTTGATCAGGCCCATCATGCAGATTTCTAGCCTCGATTATCCCTCCAAAGCTCCTCCTATAAATACCAAGCTCTGACTACATTCAAGAGGTTCAAACACCAAATCAAAAGCCTCCCACGGAGCACATTATATTTTCTTGTTATTTATCTTCCTGTCATTTACCTTCTTGTAATGCACTTTCAATACCCTTACTTGTCTTCCTAGGAGTAGTGACAGTATGTAAGGAAAATCCATTCATCAATATATCATACGACCTTTGGTTTTCAAGGCGCCGGAGCACCATCTTTGTTACTCCCTCATTCACCCCATATATCACACGACTGTCGCCCTTTAGCGACGCGCCGGAGCACCACATAAAATTCACCAGAAACACTACCACTAAAACAGCCTTGTAGCTCAAGCCGTGAACCTAACAGATGAGATCAGTTCCTCTCTCGGCCACAATCGTTTGATTGGAAGTCGAACTCAAATTGGCGCACCACTTAACCATTTACCCAAACACATCACTCTCAAACGCACGGTAAACCGTGCTGGTACGCTCACGCACAACCGCACCGCCTCCAAAAGAAGGACGTCACGTGTCGACGCATATCCTCTCGGCTCAGAACACCAGGCCGTGAGATTTGTGGCGCCAACATTTACCATCCTAACTTCTGTGCCAGACAACTTGGCTGTCCTTAGCTTATCGTGCGGATGATCAAGGATGTGAAGCTTATCGTGCGGATGATCAAGTGATTGAAGGTAAATTCTCAATTTTCCCTTTTTACTTTGGATTTCTGCACTATGGGACTTGGAGCTTCCTTTTGGAGACCAGGAAGATGAACATGAGACTCTGGCAGAGAAAGCCCTTGAGGCTACTCCTTCTGTTAGAAAGAGCAAAAGGAAAGAAATTGCCCACGCTCAAGATAGTTCTGTCTAGCCTGATATTCCAGGTGAATTCTTTGAACTGAAATCTTTTGTCATTCTTTCTGGCTATTTGTGAATTGAGTCCTAACCCTGTGATATGTTCTTGTTTAGTTGAGAGCCCTTCCCCTCCTCCTACCAAGACAAAAAGGCTTAGGAAGGGTTGTGAGTGATTCTGTAGAGGCAGAAGAACCTGTGGCTGCTCCTACAACAACTACAGACTGATGAGGAGATGAGAGAAGCCTTTGATGCTGTAGATAAAGAGAAAGAAGTCTCCGAGGTTGCCACAGAGAAGATCAAGGGAGGAGAAGAAGAAGAAGTGAGATTTTCTTTAGCTTCTAAGACAGAATTGTTTGACTTTGCTTTCTGCGTCTCTTTTAATGTACATTCTATCTTTTGTAGGAGGAAATCCTTGCTAAGGTGGTAGTAGAGAGTATTGAGCTGGCTAAGAAGCATAAATAGGAGAGCCCACAAGCTTAGAATTGGCTCTTTTTGATGATGTGGAGGCAAAAAACTCTGATGCTGTCCCAGAAGCTGAGGTAGTTTCTATTCTCTTTCTTTCTTTCCTTAACCTAGGTGCAGCTGCAAATTAAACTGTTTGAGCAGTGCCTGTATTGTTCTAAGTGTGGAAATGAATTTTGGAAGGTGAAAGGTCTTTTCTGATTGCTGTTACGAGTACGGGAGTATGGATTTTACAAAGGAGTTCAAAAGTACGAACAGTTTAGAAAATGTTTGGTTATGAGGCCAGAGGCCTGTTTATTTGTTGTGTGTGACGTACTTTGTGCATGCTGAAGTTTGGTGATTTTTAAACTGTGTTTTTAGCAGATTGAAAAATTTGGTAAAGTCCATTTTTTAGGGGAGACTCTGCAGAAATTTCGGTAGAAGTCTCGACCCTCTTTTTCTTTATTTTAAGGGAAGAGGATGTTGGTAACTAGTAAGTGGGCCCGGCATTGGTTGGATGCCGGAAAAATCACAAGCTCCGTCACGGATTTCAAGGAATTCGTGGCGGGTATATTTGTAACATATGCTCTTATTGTTGTAATTAGTAGCTATAATTTATGGGTTAAAAACCTTTTGTTATAAGCCTATAAATAGGTACTTATCGAAGATGAATGTGATAAGTTTTAGAGACTAATTTCTATTGTCTTCCTCTACTCCTCATTTCTCTATACAATTTCCTTTAGTTATATAACACATGAAACATATTTTGCTTAAAGAATTGAACCTTGATGCCTTGGCATTTCCATTATTGATATTTCATTTTAAAACTCAATCTCTACAACAATCAAATCGAATTACTTTTCCATTCTGCTTGTCACTTTTATTTTGGTACGTTTAATTACTTCTTTGTGTGCAGACATTTGTCTACCTGCTCCTTGAGGATACGATACTTGGACTTCCAAGATTATTACAACGTGTGACTACTTGCACTTGAGTAGACGCAACAAGTTTTTGGTGCCGTTCTCGAGGAGCGGTGAAGCGAAAAAGTAACACAAGGAAATTCATTGTTAAGGTTTGTGATTTTAGTTTCCAAAACTAATTTGGTAAGGCTTATCAAACTCAATTTTTCATTTTTTTTTCATGGTTTTTCTGTTTGCTTTTGTCTTAGTTTTTTTATTAAAAAAAAATTAGTTTAGTTTTTTTTATCTGTTGCGTCTTTATTTTGTTTATGAGATATCGTGATCGGTTTGGTAGATTTGCCAAGAGACCTCAATTTGACCAAACTTCTTCACAAATGGCTGAGAAAAATAATAATAATAATAATGTATTAGAAGTGCCCCGAAAATATGAAGATAATCATAGTGTTCATAATGATGAGAATCATAGTGTTCATAACGATGAGAATTCACTTGTTAGGATATTACATGATTATTTGCATCCTGCTCGTACAAGTGTGCCGTCTTGCATCATTTTTTGTTAAATGGTAAACTTTTGATTTCAAACCAAGCATGATACAACTTTTACCACCTTTTCATGGAATGGAATGTGAAAACGAGTCCTCGAGAAAACAAAGAAGCCATAGTTCAAGAACACACAAGAAGCGTGAAGTTCGAAGGAAAATAAACCTAATGCTCTAATACCAAATTGACAGGAATCGCCCTGAATCCCTCTGAATTCGTGAAGAATCCTGTAGATTATCCGACATCATACTGATGCTAGGCCCACTTACAAAGAGAAAGGAGACTTTCTGCCAAAACATCAGCAGAGTCTCCTCTGAAAAACGGCCATTTCCCAAATTTTTCAACATGTTCAAACACAATTATAAACCCAACCAGCAACATGCACAATGTAGAAACATGCAATTTATATAAGTGGCCTTTGGCCTTACATTCAACCATAGCATGGGTGATAATAGAGCATATCTAAAAAAATTCAATTTACAAACAAAATATAAAGTTCAACGGGAATAAAAATGAGTAAAAGATTGTCCTACAAAAGCTCGGGGGTCAAAGGTTAAGATCGCAGCTCGGCCATTCAACTCAGCTCAACTACCGCCTGGGGGGCGCAAAACAGAAAATTGTGAGTGGACAAAACAAAGTTTTGTTACATTTGAAAATAACATATAATAACCCCCACCATTTAGAAAACGATGCTGAAAACGACATGCATTCGAAACCGATGTAGCTATATATATATATATATAGCTAAACCAAAACCAAAGTGAAATCCGTATTCTCATAATGGTATACTAACACCCATCCCAATTAAAACCTTTCCAATTTTCCCAAACTATTCTCTCAAAACACGTGCCCGTTGGCCCAGCGAGCGAGGAAGGATCCTCATCGACAAATAAGAATGAATGTGTATATATATATATATATATATATATATATATATATATATATATATATATATATATATATATATACAGTCCCGATCTCTTGGACCACAGGGGTCCAAAAGATTTGTGGTCACTCACCGTTGGATGTAAATTCAACGATTCACTCACTCTTGCACTCCTTTTTAAGAAACTTTTTTGAACCATTGGATTAATATCCAACGGTAGGTGACCACAATTTCTTGGACTCCTGTGGTCCAAGAGATCAGGACTATATATATATATATATATATATATATATATATATATATGACCACTACCAAACTTGTATCGGAAAAACAATCCAACTGAGGGATTGCTTTACTAGACCACATGGAAGAATCCGGAATTAACCATGTGGCTAGGGAATGAGCCATCCAACTGAGGGACCGGGCTCACCGGCAAGTACAGCAGAATCTTCAATATGCGTACGCCTGTGACAAGTCCTATATGCCCAAACTAACCCCGCTAAGGTTCTATGAAACACCCCGTCAAGGATGCCCGGGTTCCGACATATCCAAGTATCCCATATCACCATGTATCCAATCCAAATGTTCAAAAGTCGGGGAGGTACATATGGTAGTGCTAATAGAACTCCAAACTGACATAAACCACAACCCACTCTCATTCCATAATTTCATTACCAACAACCCCATGTACCCAACACAGAATAATTCTCAAAAATAGTTTATATCCATTCAAGATAATCACAATCCGCAAATATTCGAATATAATTCCAATATTTTCATAACCACATTTTATTTCAACATCTAAGTATATAATAACTCAAGAATCAAAGAACTCATTATGCATATTTTTCCATCCTAGAAAATAATGAATATTATTTAAAAACAAAGTCCACTCACAAATAATAAAATACTTCTGTCGAGTACGCTGGGCCGGAGTACCTATTTAAGAATACGAGGACTAGATTAAAATAAAATACTTCGAACGAGACTTTAAAATAATTTCCTAGTTTTTCGGGGATTCCAAGTGTGTGAATGACGAACGAGAAGTTCCTGAGGTCTAACTACATGTTTCGAATGGTCGAATAACCTCGAAAGACGCTTGATCAACTTAGTCGTCAAACTTCCTAAATTTGGTCAATCCTACACTTTGAATAATTGCATTAGAGCATCCGGGGCTCCGATTCTCGATCCACGAATTCCTACACGATCCTAGAGGTACCTAGATCAACATATTTGAAAATGGGGCCGATTCAACGGTCCGAACATATCGAACTTAGATAACGCCTAATATGCGTGAATCTGATCGACTGCCAAACAATAACCAAATTCAAATCTGAGCCAAATTTTAGACCAAATAGGCCACCCACACATGGCCCACGCGACGGCAGTGCGTGGGTGGCTTGAGGTAATTCCGACGACTGGAAAATATTTGTGCCAAATAAATCAAGGCCATAGGTTGACCGAAGGAGCCCCTTTTCTCGGCCCTAGCACTTGTTCGTAAAACTAAAACGCGGCATTTCGCCAAGATGTTTGGCCTTTCCTGAAAACAAGAGAAGAATTGCTAAGGCATGATCTTCTCAGCCTCGATTATAGGCCGAGGCCGAGGCCGAACAAAATCACGGCCAAAGGTATTAAAGTCAGATCATCAAGTGGCAGCAGGGTCCCATGCTTCATTTAATGAAGTAGTGCCTCTGTTTATTGCAGCAAACCCACTGACCACAAATAAGCACTTAATGCACGAGGGAAGGTGGGAAGTGACTGAAGTCAGGGTTTGGCGATAGGAAATAGAGTGAGTAGACACAGACATTCTCACAAGAATTCTCGCAGCTTGAGAGATTAGGTCACCAGCTATCAGAGCAATAAATGCGTCCCCACGGCCAGAAGCGCAAAAACCACAATCAGGGCGGCGGCCGAGATTTACCAGGATTTATGGGGTCACACCACCATGCTTCACGATCCCAAATGTCGATTGGACTACCTACTTGCTCTAATCAGGCTCCACCTTGTAGATTTTCATCCTCGATTACTCCTCCAAGAACTCTTCCTATAAATATAGAGCTCAAACTACATTCAAAGGGTTCAAACACCAAACCAAAGCCTCCCACAGAGCAACTTATATTTTCCTGTAATGCACTTTCAATATCTTTACTTGCTTTCCTAGGAGTAGTGTTAGTTTGTAAGGAAAATCCGTTCATCAATATATCATACGACCGTCGCTCACTGAGCAACAGTTCAGAGTACCGCCCGAAACCCACCACCAACACCACCACTAAACGGCCTTGTAGCTCAGGCCGTGAACCTAACGGCCGAGATCAGTTCCTCTCTCAGCCACAATCGTTCGATTAGAAGTCGAGTCCAAATAGGCGCATCACTTAACCATTTCCATCCAAACCACATCTCGACGCATGGTAGACAGTGCTGGCACGCCCGTGCACAACCGCACCGCATCCAAAAGCAGGAAGCCACGTGTTAACGCACATCCCCTCGGCCCGGATCACCAGGCAGTGAGATTTGCGCAGCCAACACTTTTGGCACGCCCAGTGGGACCCTTGCCAAAAAACTTATGGTGGAAACTAGGGCATAGGCCTCGCCCGCAACACCTCCTAGAGCCGGACAGAGAAGCCAAGAGCGCGAAAGGATCGAGCCTTACAGCAAAAGCAGTAGCCTCAGCGTCTCTAGCTGCACCCAAGCGTCAGGTTACGGTCAGCATTCTCTGCCGCCGACAAATAGCTGGGGGTAGTCTCAGCCTACGTGGGCGCATCCTGGGCCAACTTACCCGGCAGAGACAGCGTACGGCCCACTCCATTCTCTGGCCATATCATTAGGGCAAAGTAACCCCACACCTTCCGCGATCCAACCAGTCTGCCTAGTTCATACTGCGGCCATCCAGGCTCATCCTTGCCCGAGCAACGCGACCGCTGCTCCGTCACAGCAGTACGACCAAAGCAATCCGGCCGTTTCGCCACCATTCCAGGCGTCCTTGCTCCCGGTAGGCTCTCACCTTCACTACGGCTCGGCCATTTCGACGGCAACACACTTGCACCTTGGCCAAACCCATGGCGCTCACTTGGCGCCAACCAGTTCGGTCGTGCCGGCCGAGCCCCTTGTTCAATTGGCCTAGCAGATAAGGCCATAGAACGAGGTGCAACAGGTCCCCCGGCCGTGTGCGGCCCTGCATGAAGCGCCACCTCAGGGGATTCGGCTTGAGGACGTCCGACGAATGATCGAGGACGGTCTAGCTCAGAGGCGGCCGGAAGCGCCGAGATGTACAAGGCCATACCCGCCAGAAATCGGCCGAACCCCTCTTCCCCGGAACTATCGACTGCCAGAGTTCATGTTGTTCTCCGGGAACGGGCAGATCTCCTCCATTGAGCTCGTAGGCCGCTTCACGGCCCAATGTGGAGAGGCAGATTCGAAGGCCCAAAAGCTCCGTTTATTTGTTCACTCTCTGACCGGTGCGGCATTCTCATGGTTCATAAACCTTCCGCCGAATTAGGTAAGGGATTGGTCTGATATGGAAAGAATATTCCATGAACATTTCTATCAGACCAACCGAGAAATAACGATCGCCGAGTTGGCAAGGATGAGCCAAGCATCGGACGAATCACCTCGCGACTACCTGCAACGGTTCAAAACATGCAGGAACTGGTGCCGCACGAACCTACCGGAGAGGGAATTTGCCAAGATGGCCGAAGAAGGATTAGAGTTCGAATACCGGAAGAAATTCCAGGGAATCAAATTCCGGGACATGCATGACTTGATCAACAAGGTGGACCGATACGCGTCCTTGTTGAAGGAGGAGATGCAAAAGAAAACGGCTTCAAAAGGGACCTACTACAGAAATCCCGTTGTCAGCTACACCGAAACAAACGGCTCCGCAGAGACCGAAGGCGACGAGGTAGAAATGAGTTTAGCCGAGGTCAGCATAGACAAACCGTTCGTCTGCAAAGGGCTTGTCAAAACCGATAATAGCCGCACAAAAATTCCCGACGTCAAGTTTGCGACGCGGGAAATGAAGGCCTATACTTTTGATTTAACGAGGGCCAAGGCTATCTTTGACCTGCTCTTGGCGAAGAAAAAGTCAAATTGTCTTTCGGCCATAAAATTCTGAAACCCAACGAGCTCAAGGGAAAGACGTTTTGCAAATACCACAGTTCTTGGTCTCGCAACACCAACAACTGCGTGGTCCTGCGAGACGTCATCCAGAAGTTGATAGACGAGAAGAAGCTCCAGTTCCCGGAGAAAGCGGCCATGCAGGTTGACTCCAAGCCATTCCTCCCACCTGTCGTCAACATGGTCAATGCCCAACTCCGAGCCGAATATAAGGAAATTCGTCGGCCGGAGAAGGGAAAGGAACCGTCGGCCGAACCAGAGCCGGTGCTTTGCGAACGATGCAAGTACGAGGTCGGTTAGCCTAGGCTACAAGAAAACAAGAGGAAGGCCGCCGAGCCATCTCAGCCAACGATGAAGAAATTCAGCGGTCAGTACGACAGACGGCCTACCAGCAGGGCTGTTTTCGACCAATTGGGGGCACAAACCCTTGGTACCTCGATGGGCCCCAAGGATGAGGCCGCCCCTAGGCTAGTAAAAACTTTCAAACTGCCGGTCATACGGGACGACTGTTGGTACCATGCGCGACTTGGGGGCAGGGCCAAACTGCTGACAAAAACCCAACTGAGGAGAATGCAGAGACAAGTTCAACAGGCCAGAATACAGACAACCGAGGCCGAAGGTTCCAAGCGCCAAAAGAAAATGGCGGCTGCAGACGGGCAACCATCCACACCAATTGCCCCCTCAGTCGCAAAAACGGCCAGCACCAAGCCCCCGAGGACATGGCGTCCCAGGAGGGATGAAAGTCCCCGTGGAACGACGGTCATTTCGGTACAGCCAAAAGCCGTGGTCCTAGAGAAAACAGACGAGGGTATCGTTGACATCTACCACGGAAGGGATCCCCCTTTTTCGGCCAACGGTCTGTCCTTTCTCAGGGAATTCCATAAAGACCACTCGGCCACAGACCTATACGGCATGACCCCTGAGAACCGCGAAATCGTGGAGTTGGCCCTCAAAAACGCGAAGGCAGAAGGGCTCCTCGTTACCAGACTCGGCCATTAAGGCCGTATACTAGGCAAACAGGGAAGCCAGAGCGAGGGGGATGCCAGGTTATCAGCCCGACCTCGGAGGATCGGAGGCTAAAGTCCCCTTCAGCAAGGGCGATTTAGAGTATCTCCGCCAATATTTTACTGTGACCCCAGCGGACACTATCTTTGGCCTGACGACCGAGGAAAAGGCCTGGGTAAGCCGTTTAGACGACTACTTAACGGCCAGGGACACATTGGCAAATGCTAGGCGGGCCCTCGAGGAGGTCGAGGCCTCAGATCCCCCTGATATCAAAACATCCACAAGCGAAATCCCGGGGACCGCAAAGCCTACGATCGAGGGCCTCGGTGATCCTTTCTTTGGGCATGAGGCCGAAGACGACCCCACTTTAGGAATCTCTGATGAAGAATATGAGGGGATCCTCGGGATGGTCGAGGGAGGGGTCCTCACCAAAGACGGTTGTGAGGCCGAAGAAGAAGCTGGTAGGGGAAACCCGCTGGAGCCGAAGGGGGTCGGCATGGATGATGACATGGCCGAGGAGCAGCTTGATCAGAGGCCAAAGACAAAGGAAGAGTTGTTGGCCGTGGCGTTTAACGAGGTAATACCTAGAAATGAGCAGAACAAATATCGACACCTCAACCCATTATACATCTTGGCTCATGTAGAGGGTGTGCCCGTGTCCAAGGTTTTCGTTGACTGTGGGGCAACGGTCAACATCCTTCCTTATTCCCTGATGAGGAAGCTGGACAAATCAAAAGAGGACCTCATCCCCAGCGACGTGGTCATGAGCAGGTTCATCGGCGATAAGTCCAAAACCATTAAAGATTACCGTGGCTGACCAGACAAGAGTCGCGGCCTTCTACGTAGTCGAATCCAGTGTGGACTACAATATATTGCTCGGCCGTGACTGGATCCACCAGTCTGGGTGCATACCATCTTCCCTCTTCCAACTGTTGTTCTTTTGGGACGGCCAGAAGGTGTCTATACACCTGGCCGACGTGAGACCTTTCGAGGCCAACACCGTACAAGCTCGGATTTACGACGATGACGTTGGATGGGTTGTCCTCACCGGCCACGACGCAAGCGGCCGGCCAACCAGAACGACGGCCCAGAAAGTACTAGAGCTAGGCGCCGAGAATGTCCGACAGGATTCGGCGCGTGAAGTATTGATCGACCTTACCAGCCTTTAGATGACAGACAAAGCCACTAAAGAAGAAGGAACAGCGGCTGTGACCGATCTGCTAGAAAGACTGCTGGAACATTGGGCGAAGGAATCCTTACGGCCAAACTCACCTGATCGAATTCCTCCACGAGTCAGACGAGACGGGCGCCTTGACTTTTGACGACCTGGAAACGGCGCCCGCCGAAATGAAGGATGAGTACCCCGAAGTCCAGGACCCTTTATTAGAAATAAATGTAGGGTCGGAGGCCGAACCACGGACTCTTTTTGTAAGCCAACTTCTGAGCCTTAAGTTAGCGGCCGAGATTATCGGCCTACTCTACGAATATAAAGATTGTTTCGCTTGGGATTACCATGAGATGCCTGGGTTACCAAGAAGCCTAGTTGAGCACGAATTAAAAATCAAGGAAGGGTTTAGGCCTTTCCAACAGTTGCCGAGGCGGTTCTCAACCGAAGTTCAACTTAAAGTCAAGGAGGAGATTGAACGGCTCCTTAAAGCCGGCTTCATCCGAACGGCCCAGTACGTTGAATGGTTGGCCAACATCGTGCCAGTTTTAAAGAGGACTGGGGTTTGAGGGTCTGCACCGATTACAGAAATCTGAATCTCGCAACCCCCAAGGATGAGTACCCCATGCCTATGTCGGACCTCCTGGTAGAAGGAGCCGCGAAGCACGAGCTCCTGTCTTTCATGGACGGCCATGCTGGTTACAACCAAATTTTCATAGCCGAGGACGATGTCCACAAAACGGCGTTCCGATGCCCAGGCGCGATCGGAACCTATGAGTGGGTGGTCATGCCGTTTGGCCTAAAAAATGCCGGCGCGACATATCAACGGGCTATGAACCTTATTTTTCACGACCTTATCGGCCGGACCGTTGAAGTTTACATCGACGACGTGGTCGTGAAATCCCCATCCAGAACCGACCACGTAGGCCACCTCCGGCAGGCTTCCGACCGAATGCGGGCCTACGACTTAAAAATGAACCCGAAGAAATGTTCTTTTGGCGTCACCGCCGGGAACTTCCTCAGTTTTTTGGTTCACCAACGAGGAATCGAGGTAGATAAAAACAAAGCTACGGCTATTATGACGTCCCCTCCGCCAAGGACCAAGAAGGAACTCCAATCCTTCCTCGGTAAGGTCAACTTTTTAAGGAGGTTCATATCCAATTTGGCAGGGAAAATCCGGCCGTTGACTCCCCACTCAAGCTGAAAGACACGGAACGGTTCGTATGGGGAGCAGAACATCAAGCAGCCCTCGACGACATCAAGAAATATTTATCTCAACCACCGGTCCTTATGCCGCCGAAAAGAGGGAAACCCTTGAGGCTTTACATTTCGGCTTCAGAGGGCTCTATCGGCTGCCTATTGGCTCAAAACAACGAATCTGAATGAGAGCAAGCGGTGCACTACCTAAGCCGCACCGTTAACATGGCCGAGCTAAACTATTCGCCGATCGAGAAATGGTGCTTGGCACTTTATTTCGCGGCTACTAAGTTGCGCCATTACATGCTTCCTTTGGTCGTTCAGATCATCTCCAAGACTGATCTCATCAAGTATATGCTCACTCGGCCGATCATACGCGGCCGAATTGGGAAGTGGACGATGGCATTGTCCGAATTCACCTTCCAATATGTGGCTCAGAAGTCGGTCAAGGGGCAGGCACTGGCCGATTTCTTGGCTCATCACCCGGCTCAGGGACAGGAAGAAGAGTTGGAAGTTGAGATCGGCATGGCCCACATGGAAAAGAACTACTGGACCATGTACTTCGATGGCTCCAGTACCGAGGCCAGGTCAAGGGCCGGAGCCGTGATCGAGTCCCCGCAGGGGCAAAGGTGGCAATTCGCATTCCAACTCGATTTCAGATGCACCAATAATCAGGCCGAATACGAAGCGCTCATCATCGGCCTCGAAATCCTGAAAGAAATGAAGGCAACTCGTGTGTTGGTCTACGGTTATTCTCAGCTGGTAATTAACCAGCTAACCGGGGAATACCAGTGCACGAGTGAAAATCTAACCATGTATTATGTAACGGCCCTCAATACGGCCGACGAGTTTTCCAGGATCTCCTTTGTTCACGTGCCACGCGCCGAGAACCATGAGGCCAATGAGATGGCCCAAGTGGCGTCAGGCGTAAATATTCCGGGCGATGACCACGATTAGGTAATAAGGATCGAGAAGCGTACCTTGCCGACTTTGGCCGAAAGGGGGATGACAACGCAAGTGGCATCGGCCGAGATCACCGACGAAGTCAACACAGCCGAAGCCGATTGGCGCTACCCTATAGTGAAATATTTGCTCGACCCTTCCGGCGGCCATGAGAGGACGACACGATTCTGGGCTCGGTGTTATCTAATCTATCAGAACGAGCTATATCGAAAGGGATCAGATGGCTTACTACTCCTATGTCCCAACGCCGAAGACATCAAGGTCATCATGACTGAATCCCACAAAGGGATTTGCGGCTATTATTGGCCGACCATCTTAAAGGAATGCATAGAATATGTGAAGGGATGTATCAAGTGTCAAATCTACGGTCCCATACAAAGGGTACTGCCGAAGCCCTCCACCTTGTTCCTAAACCACGGCCGTTCAGAGGGTGGGCCGGGGATATCATTAGCAAAATCCATCTGGCCGCGTCCAACCAATATGCATGGATTTTGGTGGCAACCGACTATTTTACTAAATGGGTCGAGGCAAAGTCCTATCGGTCAATTTCTAGCGCACAGGTGGTCAAATTCTTTGAGAGTCACATCGTCCATAGGTTCGGTATACTTGAGACTATCACGGCCGATAACGGTCCGGTTTTCGCATCGACCGAAACTCGGGAGTACACCGAAAAAATGGGGATCAAATTGGTCCACTCAACGCCTTACTACCCCCAGTCTAACGGACAGGCCGAGGCAAGCAATAAGGTAATCAAGGGCATTCTCGAGAAAATGATCAAGGAAAAACCTAGGGCATGGCACGACTTGCTCCCTGAGGCCCTTTGGGCTTACCGGATCTCAAAACGATCGGCTACGGGCACATCCCCTTATGCCTTAACCTACGGTCACGACGCCATCGTTCCAATGGAGTTGAAGGTTCAGTCTCTTCGTGTGACCGAGCAGCCTGGACAAGAGAGAAGGGACTATGTGCGGGCCATGGCTCAGGAGTTAGAAGATTTGGAACAGTCCAGACTTGATGCTTATAACCTAATGCAGGCATAGAAGCAGATCGCGGCGAGGGCCTACAACAGAAGGGTCAAGCAGAAGACTTTCGCCGAAGGCGACTTGGTTTGGCGAGCCGTGCTTCCTATTGGGACTAAAGACCCTCGGTTCAGCAAGTTCTTACCCAATTGGGAAGGGCCGTTCATTATTGAACGGATCCTTGGCCGAGGTGCATTCCAGTTGAGAGACAGGGATGGAGAATGGCACAACTTGCCAATAAACGGCCAATATTTAAAGAAATATGCCCCGTCACTATGGGAGACGGCTGAGAAAGAGTTATGAGGATCTCAATTGGCAAGGTAAACGACACGACAAAGATGAAAAAATAGCATGCGTTCAGTCATAAGGAAAAAGTTGCGATTTATTTAGATTAAGAGAAATGGGTCGCGTTTACAAAGGGACGGCCGGTCATGGCCGATTACAACATACAGATACATATAAAAAGATAGATTATATCCTAAAAATCTACGAACAACGGCTTCGTGATCCCCTCGCTGGATAGACAGACATTTCCTCGTGGTCCCCTCGCTTCACCAACAACGGCCCCACCGGGGCCATCACTCAGGACATGGGCACGGCCGATTTGAAAGCCAAGGCTTCACTCAGGCCATGCTGCCCTAAAGCCAAGGCTTCACTCAGGCCATGCTGTCCTAAAGCCAACGCTTCACTTAGGCCGTAGCCAAGGCCGATACTCTGGGTGCAGATATGGCCGGGTGAAATCAAGACCGTCACTCCGACCATAGGTATGGCTGGGAGGCTCGGCCAAATGGGCATGGCCAAGATGGAATCATCATACCAGGTCTTCCCATCTTCATCAATTGCACGGCAGTTTCTCCTCGGCCTCATAAGGAGGAAAGTCATACTCCCCCAGGGCTGGGAAGGAATCTCAGCCACGTCATGGCCTTGGCTCATGTCGACTTTCCAAAACGGAAGACAGTTGGTAGGCAGCAGGAGAGGGAGGGCCATCTGGACCAGGCCAAACCACCAACTCGCGAGGTTCAGCAGATATGGTTAAACCCCTGTTTTGGAAAGGCTACAATGGGGGTCATCAGAGCAAGCTAGGATGGAGGAAGGAGGGCTGAGAAAACTAAGCAGTTCAGAGCGAACTCTTAAGAAGCATGGATTTGAGGATTCTGAAGCTGTGGAGAAAGAACGAAGAAGTTTGGGTTTTATACTGACCCTGGGATTCAAGAAACGAGAGGTGTGACTCTCGAAAAACAAAACGGCCTGACAACGCACTCAGAATACGTGAAGATATGTCAGAAACCTGGCGGCTGACGTTTCAGTTGACGATGCAAAGCGACACCTCGCGTAAGCTTGGGCAATGATGACCTGCACGACGTGCTTGGGCATTAAATGCGCTGACTGGCCTGCGCATTTAATACCCCAGTTGTCAATCACTTCAGAAGGAATGCAAAGGGTCCATCCCCTGGAATACATTCGGCCCCTACCCATGCCGAGACTGAAGAATCCGGTGATGTGGGGACAATGTTTGTGCCTAATAAATCACTGCCATAGGTTGACCGAAGGAGCCCCTTTTCTCGGCCCAAGCACTTGTTCGTAAAACTAAAACGCGGCATTTCGCCAAGATGTTTGGCCTTTCCTGAAAACAAGAGAAGAATTGCTAAGGCATGATCTTCTCGGCCTCGATTATAGGCCGAGGCCGAGGCCGAACAAAATCATGGCCAAAGGTATTAAAGTCAGATCATCAAATGGCAGCAGGGTCTCACACTTCATTTAATGAAGTAGTGCCTCTGTTTATTGCAGCAAACCCACTGACCACAAATAAGCATTTAATGCACGAGGGAAAGTGGGAAGTGACTGAAGTCAGGGTTTGGCGACAGAAAACAGAGTGATTAGACACAGACATTCTCACAAGAATTCTCGCAGCTTGATGTTTGTGCCTAATAAATCACGGCCATGAACTGACCAAAGGAGCCCCTTTCCCTCGACCCTGGCACTTGCTCGTGGACTAAAAACGTAGCGTTTTGCCAAGATGTTAGCCTTCCTGAAAACAAAAGAAAAATGCTAAGGCATGATCATCTCGGCCTTGATTGTGAGCCGAGGCCGAGGCAGAGCAAAATCACGGCCAAAGGTAATAAAGTCAGATCATCACGTGATAGCAGGGTCCCATGCTTCATTTAATGAAGTAGTGCCTCTGTTTATTGCAGCAAACCCACTGGCCATGAATAAGCAGAGTGATTAGACGTAGACATTCTCACAAGAATTCTTGCAGCTTGAAACATTAGGTCACCAGCTATCAGAGCAATAAATGCGTCTCCACGGCCTGAAGCGCAGAACCTACGATCAGGGCGGCGGCCGAGATTCACCGGGATTTATGGGGTCACACCACCATGCTTCACAATCCCAAATGTCGATTGGACTCCCCACTTGCTCTAATCAGGCTCCATCATGCAGATTGTCAGTCTCGATTACTCCTCCAGGAACTCTTCCTATAAATACAAAGCTCAAGACTACGTTCAAAGGGTTCAAACACCAAACCAAAGCCTTCCACGGAGCAACTTATATTTTCCTGTAATGCACTTTCAATATCTTTACTTGCTTTCCTAGGAGTAGTGTTAGACTGTAAGGAAAATCCATTCATCAATATATCATACGACCCTTGATTTTCAAGGCATCGGAGCACCATCTTCGTTATTCGCTCATTCACCCCATTTATCATACGACCGTCGCTCACTGAGCAGCGCGCCGGAGCACCGCCCGAAACCCACCACCAACACCACCACTAAACGGCCTTGTAGTTTAGGCCGTGAACCTGACAGCCGAGATTAGTTACTCTCTCGGCTACAATCGTTTGATTAAAAGTCAAGTCCAAACAGGCGCATCATTTGACCACTTCCATCCAAACCACATCTCGATGCACGGTAGACCGTGCTGGCACGCCCGCGCACAACCGCACCGCACCCAAAAGCAGGAAGCCGCGTGTCAACGCATATCCCCTCGGCCCGGAACTCCAGGCCGTGAGATTTGCGCGGTAGACACTTGAGAGATTAGGTCACCAACAATCAGAGCAATAAATGTGTCCCCACGGCCAGAAGCGCAGAAACCAAGATCAGGGCGGCGCCCGAGATTTACCAGGATTTATGGGGTCACACCACCATGCTTCACGATCCCAAATGTTGATTGGACTACCCACTTGCTCTAATCAGGCTCCACCATGCAGATTTTCAGCCTCGATTACTCCTCCAAGAACTCTTCCTATAAATACAAAGCTCAAGACTACGTTCAAAGGGTTCAAACACCAAACCAAAGCCTCCCACGGAGCAACTTATATTTTCCTGTAATGCACTTTCAATATCTTTACTTGCTTTCCTAGGAGTAGTGTTAGTTTGTAAGGAAAATTCGTTCATCAATATATCATACGACCCTTGATTTTCAAGGCGCCGGAGCATCATCCCTGTTATTCGCTCATTCACCCCATATATCATATGACCGTCGCTCACTGAGCAACGCACCGGAGCACCGCCCGAAACCCACCACCAACACCACCACTAAACGGCCTTGTAGCTCAGGCCGTGAACCTAACGACCGAGATCAGTTTCTCTCTCGGCCACAATCGTTCGATTAGAAGTCGAGTCCAAAAAAGCGCATCACTTAACCATTTCCATCCAAACCACATCTTGACGCACGGTAGACCGTGCTGGCACGCCCGCGCACAACCGCACCGCATCCAAAAGCAGGAAGCCACGTGTTAACGTACATCCCCTCGGCCCGAATCACCAGGTCGTGAGAGTTACGCAGCCAACAGAAAATTTTCAAGACACCCATCAATACCTATACCTACATGATCAGGACAACTAGTGGAGCAACTTTTGTTCTTGGACAACGGCCAAAATGTGGCCGGAACTTGTCAAAAATTCAAGCCAAAAACCGGCTTAAACTTTGGATAGTAAAACAAGTTTCAAAACTTCAAAATCAATCCTAACCAACCCAGCCCTCAGCTAGATCACGTTGAAAGAACGAGAAAGCATACATGGATTGACAAAGTTGGTGGCCAGAATCGTCATAAATTATGACAGAAAGTTTGGGTGAAACCAAGCATTGTTTTGTGTTTTCTGGCGACCGGAGTGTCCGGTTGCGACAGGGATGGAGGGAGGGAGGCTGGGGGTTGTTTTGGTAAAGACCCTATCGCTTGGGGTGGCCGGAGGAAGAGACTACTGGCCAAAATGTGGCTGGTTGGAGTTGTTTGTCACAAGGAGACAGAGGTATCGGGAGAGAGAGAGAGAGAGAGAGAGAGAGAGAGAGAGAGAGGAATCTGGTGTTCTTAAAAAACTCAACTTTGAAATATTTACGGTTGTGCCACTGCACTTCCGTTGACCATAACTTCTTCGTTAAAACTCCGATTTTAGCCCACTACGTGTCTACGAACTCGTATGAACGCACTCTACGTAACGATACTATTTATTTCCCAAAAATCATACCAGATTAAAAAGTGACCAAAATAACCTTACCCGTGAGGGCAAAATTATAATTTCATAATTAAATAAATTGATTAATTTAAACAAATAATTAAAATTGGGTTGGGGTGTCACATTTGTATGATGGCTTAACACCTAAAGATCGACAATGAAAATTTTATGTATAAAGATCCTGAAGATGCTTTTGATTTTCTTGATGAAATTGTAGAAAAATCTCAAATTTGGAGCACTCCCAACACATTTGAGCATAATTCCCAAAATGAAAAATCTTCTATTAATCCTTCCAGCGGAGATATTTATCACCTTAAGGAGGAAGATAGTCTCAAAGCTCAATTGGCAACAATGGCTAGGGAAGTTGGAACTCTAAAATCAAAATTTCCTCAAAAAGTTAATTCAATTGCAAGTGAAGAAATTTTTTTGATTTGTGAAGTTTGTGGGGTCATGGGACATGTAATAACAGAGTGTCCAACACTTCTAGCATTCAAAGAAATGTTGCATGACCAAGCAAACTTTGTGAATCAATTCAAAGCAAACTTAAAAAACCATCCACTTTTTCTAAAAACTTATAATCTAGGATGGAGAAACCACCCAAATTTCAGTTGGAGAAATAATACTAATAATAATGTGCCTCAACAAAAGTCTAATTCTTTTTCTTATTCTCCACAGGTAGAAGGACAATCATCGTCATCAAATTTGGAAGATGTTATTGAAGGAATTTCAAAATATTTTTTCGAAGTTCATTTGAATATTAAACATGCATTTAATCAAATTAATTGCAGCGGAAGTCTATGGTGGTTGTTTAAATTCAAGTATCTTAAGCCATGAACATTGATATACCTTTCATAAATGGAAAATTTAAGAGAAATGATAAGATCTAATTACCCTTGAAGCAATTATATGAACCAATTTGTGTTTGGTCTTCTCTTGATGTTTGATCCTCTTTATTAATCTCATCTTTGATCTTTGATCTTTGCTCCTTGATCTTTCACCTCCATGTGAGCCACAAAAGTACATGGCCTCTAAGTCTCCACACCAATGAAACCTTGAGATGAGAGAGGAAGTATCTTGAGAATACAAGGATGCTAGTACAACATTCTCAAGATTAGTTTCAATCTAAACCCCTTTGAAAGATGAAAGTATTTCACTTTTGAAAACTCTCTTTTATCTCTCTTTGATCTCCCAAACATATTTGGTTGATGTTGGATTGTGTTTGTGTGTTAATTAGCTTATGGAAACAATTCCCATACATATTTACTTAACCATTTTCGGCCAAACTCTATTGGGCTTCCAAAATTGGGCATTGTGACACTTAAACCATAATATTTACGTGTCTTAAGCCCTTGGGCTTGATACCCAACCATTTGGACTTTCCGTTAACTATTACCGAGGCCCAAATACGTTTTTACACATAGTTAATCATCCACATCAAATCAATCAAATTGATTTCCTCATTCAAAAACCAAAGAAGTGAAACTAAATCCAAACTACTCAATTAAAGTTCCAGAAGAAACTTTAGTTCGCGGCTGAACCTGGGTGGGATCCTAGGCTACCTACGTACTCTTACTAGGGGATCAAGCCACACGTAGTTCTTCCTTCAAATCCAAGCGTCCATTTATATTTTACTTGCATAAATTATATATATAAAAACAACCAAATTCATAAAGCCCTTTTAATTCTTCCTTCAAACTCACATAAGGCTCATGTATACAAATGAAGAACAAACCATTCATTCTTCCAATTTTCAACACAAATTATAGTTATATAAAGATACTTAATCAAATAAATTGAAAAACCCTCATGAGCACATCAAATCAATATGCTGAAATTCAAGCAAGAGCTATTGATTTCAGAATAACTTATCACCCATGACATATGTACATACATAATTTTATATATATATATATATATATATATATATATATATATATATATATATAATAGCTCATCACTGAAGAGAATATTTGTGAATTTTATAGAATCTTTGAAACTTGTAAACCTTCAGTCCTTGTCTCATAAAATCAGAAAAATAGACATTAAAACCTTTGCCCATAAATACCAAAATAAAATCCTCAATTTTAGGCTAAAACATCTCAAAACTTAAATACTCTCCACCTAAGCGTACCCCCATTTCTGATCCATCAATTCAATTAATACCGTCAATTCCAATATTAATTCGTCAATTCCGGTAATAATCCATCGATTCCTTGTGTCACACTATGCGACACATCCTCGTAAGGCCTCGAAATCACAAAGTCAACCCCAGCCGCAATCCTCGCAGGCCTCGGAGACACAAAGTCAACCCCAAGCCGCAATCCTCATAGGCCTCAGAGACACAAAGTCAACCGAGCCGCAATCCTCGCACCACACGGTTCAAGCATCCTCGAAACTCGTGAGGCATTATCAAAAATAACAAAACTGTTTTAAAGGCAACTCGAGGGTACTCTTATGGTGGTTTTGAAAACCATATTCCAAAACTTATCCTAAAATTTCCCTTTATTGCACAAATCCATTTTCCAAATCTTTTTCCTCAACTTTCAGAAAATCAGTTCTCCACTACCTTTGAATTTACACCACATACTATTGAGAACTAGGGCGCTCAACCGTTGGATCTGTTTTAATGATCTTGTGTGGCTGAGATTGTTTTACATCTTCTAACCCGTTTTCTGCCAAATAACCCGACACATCCAACGCTAGAGAAGACCTAAGGCACGCAGGCTCTTAGATGGGAAACGAAGGAAGAGGAAGGGCCCCTTGCAAGCCTAAGAGAAGACCCACTCTCTCGAGATGAAGAGATGACCCTGTTGATGCTTTTTTTGGGAGGTCAACTTAGATAGATGTGGAGTGGTGGATGATGTTTGAAGACGTGGGTCTTCAGCAAGTGTATGTGCCTTCGCCAGAAGACAAGATATACGTTGTTCACCCGAATGATGGGCTACGTCTACGGAGAAGATGTTCTCATTATGATAAGTTTGTTTATATTTGTACAAAGGGATTAGACCCAAAGATAAATGGAAGAAGGTCTAGGGCCTAAGGTACAAAGCTAGGAATCTGAAGCCCAGTGGTCAAGCCCCAAGATCCAGAGACCCAGGACCCGAAAGCCAGACTAGCATGAGAGTCCTGAAGAGAGAGCCCCTTTCCTAAGGGGAGAGTAGTCTTCTTTTATAAGTGAGGGGGAGTCTCCATCTCTTATAGTTTTCCAATGTGGGACTCCTGGTTGCTCGGTTAGTCACGGTACCAACAGTAGTCCCCCAAGTTCGCGAGTAAGAAGGTACTTCTTGCTTGGGGATTTGTAATTTTAAGTGCACTGGCCGAGCAATACCGTAGTTCGTCTTCCAAGTCGTATAGTGCACTATCCCCAGTCACCCAAGCCCCCGAGTAAGAAGGACATTGGAGGGAGAGAAGTTGCAAATTTTTTTTTTATTTGTTCGTTGTGAATCCTCCTCTTGCTTCAGCATGGTCCTTGCTGTTCGGCAGGGCAGGTGCGAATTTTGTTTTTTTGTTTTTGTTTTGTGTTTTTTGTTTTGTGTGGTGTGAGGCCACCATAGTCTTCGGCATGGCCCTTGCTGTTCGGCAAGGAGCCAAGATGCAGATTGGGCTAGGCCTGAGTACTAGGCTAGGCAAGGAGCCAAGGTGCCAGTTGACAAGGGATGCCAAAGGCAACAAAAAGATTGCATGTTGCAAGGCAATATGCTCAGGCACGAGGGTGCCGAAGATGAGCTTAGGCAAATGGGTGCCGAAGGTGAAGGGATTCCAAAGGAGACACAAAGCTTGCGTGTTGCAAGGCAATGTGCTTAGGTACGGGGGTCTTCAGCAGCTGTATGTGCCTTCGCCAGATTCTTGCCTTGGGCAGTAAAGGTAAATGAAATAAATAAGCATGCAGAAGATAAGATATACGCGGTTCACCCGAATGATGGGCTACGTCCACGGAGAAGATGTTCTCATTATGATAATGTTTGTTTATATTTGTACAAGGGGATTAGACCCAAAGATAAATGGAAGAAGGCCTAGAGCCTAAGGTACAAAGCTAGGAATCTGAAGCCCAGGGGTCAAGCCTCAAGATCCGGAGACCCAGGACCCGAAGGCCAGACTAGTAGGAGAGTCTTGAAGAGAGGGCCCCTTTCCTAAGGGGAGAGTAGTCTTCTTTTATAAATGAAGGGGAGTCTCCATCTCTTGTAGTTTTCCAATGTGGGACTCCTGGTTTCTCGGTTAGTCACGGTACCAACAGACCCACCATTTCTAACTCAGCTTGCGAGATTTCTATTTCTATAAGGTATCCACTGTCTTGGTTTTTTTTTCCTTTCGAAATCTGGGTTGTGGTCGTCGATTTGGAGATGTACAAGGGGTTTTTGATATGGGTTTGAAGATTTCTGGGTTTTTTAAAATCTGAGTTGGGATTAATCTCCAGATTTAATATAAGTTTGGAAAAATTCATGTGAATTATTATTGTTGTGTTGTTCTAGTATTGTTTGTGCCTAGAAATCTCGGCTTGTGAGGCCAACCGAAGGAGTAATCTCTCGACCAAGACACCTGTCCAAAAGCTGAGCATGACAGGTTATCGTTCGCTCTTCCTCATGGAACGAGGGAGATTTGTGGAGGGAAAGCCTTCACGACCACGGTATTATGACTCCCCCCCCCCCCTCCCCACAAATACGCGGCCAAAGTGGAGAAGTCCACGCTCCATTTAAATAAGATAATGCTCCTAATTGCAGCAGAAAACCCACAATTCACGCAAAAGAAGAATTTACATTTAATGCATGAGGGAAGGAGGGAAGTGATTGGAGTCAGGGTATGGTGAGTAAAATCAGGATGATTAGGTGCAGATCTTATGACTCGTAAGGCTAAGTCACCAACCATCAATCAGAACATTAAATGCTCCTCCAAGGCCCAAGACGCAAAACCAACGATCAGGGCGGCGACCGAGATTTATGGGGGTCACACCACCATACTTCACGTTCCCAAATGTTGTCCAGACTACCCACTATCTCTGATTGACCACGTCATGTGGATATCAGCTTCGCCTCCCTCACAAAGAACCTCTTCTATAAATATCAAGCTCCAGCTACATTTAAAGGGTTCAACACCAAACACAAGCCTCCGACGGAGCAGATTATATTTTCCTGTCATTTACCTACTGTCATTTATCTTCCTGTAATGCACTTTCAATACCCTTACTTGACAGCTTGTAGGAAGATCCATTCATCAATATATCATACGACCCTTGACTTTCAAGGCGCCGGAGCACCATCTTTGTTACTTTTCCGTTCATCCCACATATCATACAACCGTTGTTGCCCAGCAACGCGTCGAAGCACCGTCTAAAAATTCACCATTAACACCATCATTAACGGCCTTGTAGCTCAGGTCGTGAACCTGATGGCCGAGATCATTTCCTCGCTCGGCCACAATCGCTATGATTAGGAGACAGACTCAAACAGGCGCGCAACTCATCCATCCATTCACTCACATCACCCTCGAATGCACAGTAGATCATGCTGGCACGCCCGTGTACAAACGCACCGCACCAAAGAAGGACGACTTGTGTTGACGCGAATTCCCTCGGCCCGGAGCACTAGGCCGTGAGATTTGCGGAGATCAACAAGTATCTGACATGGGTTTTTTAAAAATCGATTTGAAGATTTGAGCTAAAAGTTGAGATTACATCTCCAGATTTGATATGGGTTTGAAAAAATTCATGTGATTTACTTCTTCTTGTTGTTGTGATATCTGATATGGGTTTTAAAATTGATTGCAGCCACAAGAATATTAAATATTATTTTTTCCTGGCATGGAACTTCTCATTCAAAGTAATAATATATCTTGAGTATGTAAAGTCATATTCTACCTATGTGATTTGCCTCTTCTTGATAAAATTGAATTAATTATTTTCATTTGCTTTGTCTTTTCAGGATGATGTTTTGAACTCCTAGTGAGTAGTGGCGAAAGATATCCAGTTTTACTTGTGTTCAACATATTTCTGGTGTTGTATGATTGCTATGACAGAGATCCATTTTAAGGTTATCTGAGCCGCATAGCTTCTTAGGGTCAGTTAGATGTGAGTTATTTTTTATTAGACAAGAAATTTTGTTAGGGTCAGTTGGATGGTGCAAGTCTTTTTGAATTGTTGTTTATCCGACCCTATTAAACTATGGGCAAGGGTCGTTTAAGGCATATCTTGTGTGATTACTTTGTAATTAGTTGTATTAATAAAAATTGTTGATGCAATATGTCAGATTGCGTTCTCTATGTGATAAAATGATCTTCTAATTTTTCGCTTATCATCGTTATTTGCTTACATTTGTACTTCGTATCAAATGGAAGATTATTTCTCCAAGATATGTAGTGTTTGCGGTAATCTATTGAGCCTTGGCTTGTTTCTTGGCTGTCGACAATATGGCCATGTACCCTGGTCGAGACCGGTTCATGAATTTGTTAGCAACATGAATTGTTGGCTACAATTATTTTTTGTACAAGCACATAAGGAAAAGCCCTTTGTCCAAAAAAAAGAAAAGGAAAAACCTTGTGAAAGAAGCTAGTAAGGAACGAATGGAATATTTTCTACTTCTAACAACAAATTGATAACTTTAAACCTCCATCAGCTATGATTAAAGATATATGAAATTAAATCATGGAAAGCTGATTATGAACTTCAATAAATTGCAAAAGTTGACCCAAACAACTATTCATCTAAATAGAAAAGCTTACACCCACCCCCAAAAAGACTACAAACATTATAATGACAAAAACTAGAACATGTTTGTGCCTCTTTCATAGCTCTTGATCGGCAAATGATTCATAATGAAGAAAAATATAAATCTCGTTTGCTCTGTTCTTCAAAGCTCCTCCTCAGATGGTTGCACTATTGACATAAACGGAAACCCAAGTATTCCACAAGCCACACTAGCCATTGTCCATGAAATCCACTTTAAATTCATCAACCAGTAAGTTCTGCACATTATTCTTACTTCAATGCTGAATATGATTGCATTTTCGGTTGGATGCATATCAGCAAATAGCTTTTTTTAAAATAAAAAATATATATTCATGTGGCTGCAATAAATTTCAAAACCCCCACATTCAAAACCCATATCAGATAACACCACAGCAACAACAATAATAAGTAAATCACATGAATTTTTTCAAACCCATATCAAATCTGGAGATGTAATCTCGTCTTTTAGCTGAAATCTACAAATCGATTTTAAAAAAACCCATGTCAGATACCAGAACAACACAACAATAATAATTCACATGAATTTTCCCGAACAAATATAAAATCTGGAGATTAATCCCAACTCAGATTTTTAAAAACCTAGAAATCTACAAACCGATATAAAAAAACCCTCGTACATCTCCAAATCGACGACCACAACCTAGATTTCGAAAGGAAAAAAAACCAGGATAGTGGATAGCTTATAGAAATAGAAATCCCGCAAGCTGAGTTGGAAATGGTGGGTCATCTCTTCATCTCGAGAGAGTGGGTCTTCTCTTGGGCCTGCAAGGGGCAATTCCTCTTCCTTCGTTTCCCATCTGAGAGCCTGCGTGCCTTAGGTCTTCTCCAGCATTGGATGTGTCGAGTTATTTGGTAGAAAACTGGTTAAAAGATGTTAAACAATCTCAGCCACACAGGATCATTAAAACAGATCCAATGGTTGAGCGCCTCATCCCTCAAATAACACTATTTGAGGGATCCCTCAACTGAAGAGGACTGATATATATATATATATAGTTTAAGCTTTCGTGCGGAAGGTAGTGTGGAGACATAGAGAATAAACATAATTATTATAAGGAATTCAAACATACAAAGCCAAAACCAAGGATAATAATATAAAGAAATTAAATAAGATATCAAACGTAGTATCATTAATATTTAGCAAACTTACATAGAAGCAAGGAAAGTAGTAGTGCTTAACAGAAGCTTCGCAGAAGCGGCACTTGAAAACACTCAAAACACTCTAAAGCACTCAAAATACAAAGTTTATTTTCTGCTGGAGAGACAATCTTTTTTCCGGTGCTTCATCGAGGAGGAGAAGCCCTTTATTTAAATAAACTTTGTATTTTGAGTGCTTTAGAGTAAAACACATCCTTATACCATCTAAAATGGGACAAGGTTGGACACTTAAGGTTCATCAAGAGTTCTCTAGACCTGTCGTGCTGTAATTCTGTAGTTCCTACAAAATGTAGAGTAATTGTGTAAATTAGTGAATTTACCGCATCTTCTTGGTAAATGTTTTCACTTTTGATTATCCCAGTTACCGGATCCTGTACATTCTGCTGACCAATGGCCACTTGGGCGTTCAGGATGTGGGCTCTTGCTGCGTCGCTTAGGTGGAAATCCCACCATCCTTTTAGTTGACCTACAAAGCCTGCGATGATAGCTTCAGCCACCCTCTTATCTCCATTTCCCTTGATCTTAGAGGCTGTAGCGTACATCATCATATGCTTCATTGCATTAATGATATGATATTCTGTCAAACCATCAATATTCCATTCTACTATGGAGCTTCCATCATATTGCGCAGAAATCCACATTCCATCTTCCTCAAACTGTAAATTTACCGGCGTGGGTCTAGGGTAGTAATTTTTTGTTTTAGCGGTTTGAGTGAATTTCTTTTCATTCGTTAACCTATTAATTTCAGGTTGTTCTTCTTTAAACATCGTTTCAAGGTCGTCTATTTCCCCTTCAGTGAGTACCGACACTTGAGGACCTTTTCCTTTGTCTGACAATTTTACTTCTGATAATTTCTTTGCCAGGATGTCAACAAAATTTTCATCTTCTGACAATGTTCTTCCCATCTTAAAATTTTTATTATCCAAAGAGGGAGGTGGTTTGAAGAATACTTGACTACTCATTTCTTTGGTTTTCTTAGTTTCTGAGGGACCTGGGTCGGATTTCTGTTCCTTTGCAGAAACAGACGTTTCAATCCTAGTGACTTGCTTTCCTAGAGACTGCATAAACAGGTTAGTGTAATTATTCTGCTGAATAACTGCGCCTATATCCTCATTACTAGCTGTGCGAAAATTATTGGCACTATCATCAAGGAAAGTGGTTTCTTTGTAGGGGGCAGCTATCATATCTTTCTGCTTAAGTACTATCTCGGGTGGATGCACGGCTTTTACTGACTTCCCATCTTTAGAAGTGTAAGTCGTGAACGGGCTCCCTATCATTTCTATATGACTCCTATATTCAGGAATGTCATATTTCTGAGCACAACAATCTAACCATGTGAAGAAGAAACAATTGAATTTCTTTTCTTTCATAAAGGCGGTATGGGCTTTCCAGAGATGATCTTGCCTATGCTTCTGAAAGGCTGTTTCAAACCAGATTCTTTTACTAACATTTTCAATACTCAGATAATTCCTTTTTATCTTTTCATGTTCTATTTCGAAGGATTTTAACATATTTATTTCAAACTCTACATCCGAGAAGGATGGCTCGGGTTGAGGCGGATTCCTTCTAATTCCTAGGTTTTGAAGGGTTTGTTCAAACCTGTAGGCTAGCCTTTGTATCTGTTCCTGGGTTTTCCTAAGCCCAGCCAAGATCATTCTGTCATGGTCTATATCGTAGGCTATATCAGAGGAGGTACTCGACCTATGTGGTTCTAGGTTGGATCTAGAAGGTGCTAGGTCAATCCTAGAGGTACTCGACCTATGTGGTTCTAGGTTAGACTGAGAGGGTGCTAGATCAATCCTAGTTTTTCTAGAGTTGGAGAATTGTATTTCTACTTCTCCATCAGCGAATTGGGAGATTCGAGTAGGTTCTTGATTTTCAAGGGGCTTCTTTGGGACTACCTCATCTAAAATCCACTTTTCTGGTAGGGTTATATCACTCCACTTTATCATTTTTGGGACTGCTACGTTTGATTTTTCAAGGTTGGTTTGGAACAAGGTGGTTTCACCTTTATTGTCTAAATCTTTAGCTTTGCGACAAACAGTGTTCATAACCTTATATGAAACCCTATAAATGATCACTAGATTTTGGGATCCTGGGTCCATATCATAACCCTGAGTTTGAATATTCAATGTTAGAGCTTTCAAGACATTTTCGTCGGAAAGTGCAACAGAAAAGTTTGGGAAACAGTTAAAGTATATCGGTCCTTCCCCTAAGGTTGACTCAACTATTCCTAACAAGGAATCCGTGAACTTTCTATGTCTTCCATCTCTTACACAAAGCAAGATTGAACTGGGCAATCCTGTTCTGGTAAGTGGTTTCACCGCTACTTGCGCCAATCCTATATGCAAATAGTTATATCTTCTATCCAGATGCTGGTCGATTTGACTCTGGGTGAATAGCTGAAAACTATCATTTTTATCAATGACAGATATCGCTTTTTCAACAGTTTTTATCGCGTAATCAGATTTGAACTTGAAAGATCCTTTATAGTAGATATCAGTGACGGGCACTCTGGGTATATCCCAGTTGCACAACTCCTTTTCTACGTCCCGCATGATTATCTCTTGAGAATTTTTAACTCTTAGTGTTCTATGACTAGGACTGTTACTTGAGCTTGGTTCTCCAGAAGAACGGATAGACAAGATTCTCCTAAGGCTTGCCATTTTAATATTCTGGGTTTTATGCTTTCCTTCTGTTCTCCTCCTAATTCAAGGTTGCTAGTCCCTGCCTAGGTCTCTCAACGCCTTAGCTTACCGGGCAACGGCTAACGAGCCTATATGACAACTAGACAACTCGATGACTAGTGAGTAAAGGAAACTTGACACAAAAATCAAAAAGTAAACTGACAACTTAGTTAGAACCTTAGCCTTAACATTTCTTCTAGGGACTTTGGCTTTGATACCAGGTAGTGGCCCAGACTCTTAAGAGCAAAAATCTTTCAATCAAGTTTAAGCTTTCGTGCGGAAGGTAGTGTGGAGACATAGAGGATAAACATAATTATTATAAGGAATTCAAACATACAAAGCCAAAACCAAGGATAATAATGTAAAGAAATTAAATAAGATATCAAACGTAGTATCATTAATATTTAGCAAACTTACATAGAAGCAAGGAAAGTAGTAGTGCTTAACAGAAGCTTCGCAGAAGCGGCACTTGAAAACACCCAAAACTATATATATATATACAGTCCCCTTCTATTGAGGGATCCCTCAAATAATTTTATTTGAGGGATGCCCTTTAGGGTACCCTACAATTTTTTTTTCAATGA
The DNA here is from genome assembly GCA_034190965.1 of Prunus campanulata. Lineage (NCBI taxonomy): Eukaryota > Viridiplantae > Streptophyta > Magnoliopsida > Rosales > Rosaceae > Prunus > Prunus campanulata. The sequence goes on along the minus strand of CM067214.1, from coordinate 9,479,892 downwards.
TCCAAACCATCTATTTTTTAGGTCTTCATTTATAGATCATCCTTACAAAAAATTAGACAAATCGGAAACCGTTTCGATATCCAATTGTGTCCTACAAAATCAACGAACAATAGTGCATCAAGAAAGTACTCAAATTTCAATAACACAATTGAGTGGTCAAATAATATCGGATTCAAGTGATTTTTTGTAGAGATGATCTTTGAATGAGTATCTACAAAATAGACGGTTTGGATTAGTGAAATACAATCCGGAGTGGGGCCTACAAAGGGTGTCCCTCAAATAAGCTTATTTGAGGGATCCCTCAATGAAAGCTCTCTGTATATATATATATATATATACGTATAGTTAGATATGTTCTTAGTTATTTAACTAATTTAATATTCTCATTGAAAACCAATTAACAAACCATTCCCAACTCTTCACAACCAAACTCAATATAATATCCCTAAAAGGCAAAAGCGATTACATAATATCTCATGAACATTTGAATAATCCAATATCACCCAAACATATACTTAGTTATTTAACTAATTTAATATTCTCATTGAAAGCACCAACATAAATCTTAAACCAAACATAACCAAAATATCACAAACAGCCAAGCCTCGTTTACACGATCGCTCTAGCACCGCTCAAAGGGTGAAACTACCTCGAAAGACTCACGGTCATCCAAGGATCAAACTTTCTAAATTGGGTCAAACGGGCCCACGACCTCCGATTTCCGATCCGTGTGTTCCTATAGGTTCCATAAGATTTAGGATACCCGTACTGCAAGTTTGATCTGAATCGAACGGTCGAATCACTAGTGATCGCACGATCTGATGGTTATTGTTTAACGCAAACTTTAAGTTATTAAATCGGAACATCAGGGGCTCAAATTCACGATCTGCGAAATCCTACACAATCCTAGGAAAGCCTAGATCAACATATAACAAATTGGAGTTGATCCAACGGTCCAAACATGTTGAACTCAGAGAACGCCTAATATGCGATATCTGATTGGCGATCAAACGATAACCAAAATCATATCCGAGCATACCGTCGTGCTCGAGACGACATAAGGATTATTTTAGGACTCAAGGATTGGCCAGAAAGTGGCTCACGCGCCGCCACATGGGCTGGCAGAGTGTGGGTGTCCAAAGCAATTCTGGCGATTGAAAAATCTCCAAACCGCAGGTCAGGACCTATACCTACATGATCAAAATAACTAGTGGAGCAACTTTTATAACTGGGCTGACCTCCATCTTGGCCGAAAAGTGGCCGGAAAACGCTGCCAAAGTCGGACAAAATCTAGGTTTCTAATCAAACACTCACGGATCCAAATTGATCCAAACCAACTATCAAAATAGCTAGAGCATGAAAAATAGATGAAGAAGCATACCTCACTCGTCGGATTCCGTTGCCGAAATCACCGAAAAACAAAGGAGGAAACCGGCAAAACTTCCTCTCGTTCCATTCGCTTCACGGCTCAAAATCAAGTTTGGAAATTTGGTGGGTTGGGTAGAGGAGGACGAAGGGAACATTTTTCGTGAAGGTGGCAGGGCCAATTAGTGCACAACGACGGCGTATGACGGCCTGGAATTCGAATAGTCACTGCTGCTACAGTGACTGTGTCGAATTGCCCCGCCTGAAGAAGATGAAGTCGCAAGGAAGAAGAAGGAAAAATAAGAAAATTGGCCCGGTTACTGTAGTGATACTATTTACTACAATAACAAATTTTAAAATTCCGACTATGTCCTTTTCGTTTCTAGACCTTTCCTCATTCGTTACAACTCGAAACTGGGCGTGCTGCATGTCTATGAACTCATATCGTCGAGCTCTACGCAACGATACCACCCAAATCCCCAAATTCTTTCCTGAATAAAAAGTCAACTTTAAACCCATTAAAATATTCTCGGGGTAAAATTATCTTTTACTAATATAATTTAATAATTAAATAATAATTTAGGATTGGGTTATTACATATGCACTATCAAAAGACAGCACAATGTTGATACGACCGCATTTTTAACTGAGAATGTAAGTGCAATTCTTCAAATTAATATTCAAACTAATACTCCACTCAAGTACAAAGATCCAGGTTGTCCCACATTTTCTTGTTTTATTGGGAATTTTAGCATTGAGCAAGCTTTATTGGATTTTGGTGCTAGTGTTAATTTGTTGCCTTACTTAATTTACAAGCAATTGGGTCTTGGTGAATTAAAACCCACCTCAGTAACATTTCAATTGGCTGACCGTTCAAAATCCCAAGAGGTATGGTGGAAGATGTGCTGGTTCAGGTAGACAAATTTTATTTTCCAATTGATTTTATAGTTTCGGATACTAAACCAGTTGTGCATTCTAGTTCTCAACTTCCTGTTATTCTTGGGAGACCATTTCTTGCTACATCTAATGCTCATATGAATTGCAAGAATGGACTTATGCAACTATCATTTGAGAACATGACATTGGAGCTCAACATATTCAACATATGCAAGTAGCCCGCAAACAATGAAGATGACAAAGAAGTTTACATGATCGAGACAATTGTTCAAAATTGCTTTAATTCTTCTTTTTCTTCTGATCCATTGCAAATTTGTTTAGTAAATGGGGATTGTAATTTTGCACAAGATTTTGAAGTACAATATCTTTGTTCTTTGTTGGATTCTGCGCAAGTACAAGAACATAATGGTTGGGTACCAAAATATGAGGAGCTGCCAACTGTGAGTGATGAGACAAAATCATCAAGAGAAGAAGCCAAAAAGTGTGAATTGAAGTCTCTTCCTGCTGAACTTAAATATGCTTTTCTGTGAGAAGATGAGACCTATCATGTGGTAATATCTTCTAAACTAGAGCTTTTGCACAAAAGTATGTTACTTTTAGTTTTGAAAGATCATAGGACTGCTATTGGATGAACTTTATCTGATATTAAAGGTATTAGTCCTTTGGTTTGCACACACCAAATTTTTCTTGAAGAAGATGCTAAACCAGTTAGGCAAGCTCAACGTAGACTTAACCCAACAATTAAATAGGTTGTACAAAAGGAAGTACTTAAACATTGGGATGCATGTATCATATATCCAATTTCTGACAGCAAATTGGTAAGTCCTACACAGGTTGTTCCTAAAAAATCAGGAGTCATAGTAGTTGAAAATGATAATGGAGAAATGGTACCAACTAGGGTCACTATTGGATGGAGAATGTGTATTGATTACCGCAAATTGAATTCAGTCACAAGAAAGGATCATTTTCCTTTACCATTTCTTGACCAAATTTTGGAAGAGTTGCAAAGCTTGTGTATTATTGGGTTTTAGATGATTATTCAAGGTATTATCAACTTGAGATTTCATTGGAAGATCAAGAGAAAACAACTTTTACTTGCCCATTTGAAACTTTCGCTTTTAGAAAAATGCCTTTTAGTCTTTGTAATGCGCCAGCTACATACCAATGTTGCATGATAAGCATATTTAGTGACATGGTAGAAAAATATTTACAAGTTTTCATAGATGATCTTATGGTGTTTGGTGATTCATTTTCTGATTGTTTATCTAACTTGGAGAATGTTCTTATCAGGCATTAACTGGGAGAAATGTGACACCCTCGACCCAATTTAATCCTTTTATTCAATTTCATTCAATTTATTTAAATTCTGAAATTAAAATTTTTCCTTCGAGGTAGGCTCACTATTGTGTAGAGCTCATCGATACGAGTTCGTAGACACATAGTGGGCCCAAATCGGAGTTTTAACGAAGAAGTTACGGTCAAAGGAAGTGCAGTGACACAATTTTTTCAAAGTTGGATTTTTAAAAACCAGGCCAGCCTTCTCCCTCTCTCTCTCTCTCTCTCTCATTCCCCAATTCTCTCCCCTCCTTCTCGTGCCGTCGCTACAGCCGGATTTTTCGACGATGATTCTGGCGCCGTCCGGGCACCATTTCTGACGAAACAACTTGCAAAATCTTCCTCTCCTCCTCTACCTGACCCACCCAATTTCTCCGATCAAAAACCTGCGTTGCGCAGCCAATTTCGAGAAGAAAAATTGGCCAAAACTACCATCAACGTCGATGACTTTTCGGCCACCTCCAGTCACGCCACCACTTGGATAAGGTAGCTCTCTCCTCCCTCTTGCTTTGCCCTAGGTAGCGCGACGCCGTTAGTGGCTGCCGCCGCAGTATCAAGGCCAGGAAGTTCCAGTCCAAGAACCAAGAATGCTCCCCTTGTTAGTCTGAACGTGTTGATATATGTATTGTAGGGTGTTACGAGAATTTTCCGGTCGTTGGAATTTTCTAAAGACACCCACGTGTTGCCGGCGCGTGGGCCATGGAGTGGTGGCCCATATGGTTCTAACATGCTCCCCATGTCGTCCCGAGCATGACGATATGCTCATATTCGAATTTGGTTATTGTTTGACAATCGAACGGATTTACGCCTATTAGGCGATATCTAGGTTCGATATGTTTGGCCTGTTTGACCAATCGGTTGACCGAGAGTCTTCCGAGGTTATTACACTTTTCGAAACGCGTATTTGGACCTTAAAAACTCCCTGTGCATCGTACACAGACTTTGAATCCCGGGAATACTAGGATTTTGTTTTAAAGTTCTCGTTCATAGTGCTTTATTTAATCTAGTGCTTGTGTTCTTCAATAGGCACTCAGGCTCAGCGTGCTTAGCAAGAAGGACCCTCTCAAGGTCACCCAACTTCGGACATTCTGTGAGTGGACTTTATTTTTAAAAAATTATTATTTTCAAAGGTGGAATGCTATGCATATTTATATATTGGGATATTTTTAAATGCTGAAACTTTAATATTGTTTTAATATTACTTTTTAGTATTTTCTGGAATCATCGGTATGTTTTTGGATACTTGAAGGTTGTGGTTTTTTTTGGGTTGACTTATTGCTATCTTGAGAGCTATTATCTATACTTTGAATATGTATAATTTAGGATTCGTGTTTTGGACACAAGTGATGTCCGATTGTCTAGAGATATGTGTTGGGTATATGGGATTCTTGGAAAGTGGTTATGGAATGGGATTTGGGCTTTGGTTTATGTTAGTCTGGAGTGCTTTTAGTACTACTCTATGTACCTCCCAACACTTGGATACTTGCTAGACTTATAGGAACATTCGGATCGGAAATTGGTGGTTGTGGGCCCCGTGGGCCAATTGGTCATATTCCCTGATCGGGATCAAACCGACCATTGGATCGTGATGAGACTTCTAGGATTGGTTTAACTTATGGTTATGGACCAATAGGAAGTGTCTTATAACAAATAGAGGTTGTGGGCCCTACGAGCCCAGTTGACTTAGATAGTGGGCTATGAACGCTCGGTTGAGGCCAGTTAGTAGTTGTAATTGTAATTGGAGGTCTGTGTTAAATTGGTATTTTGGCTATGAGAGCTTTATTAAATGTTTTTGAATTATTATGCATTCGCTTTTACTTTCCAAGCATGTTATATTATGTTTAATTGTGTAAAATTGGGAATGGCTTGGATAACTGGGTTTTGGCATGAATATGGAATTAATTAAATGCCTGATTATTATTGTCTATACTTAAATATATGCTCGATGGCTTGAAATCGATGAATTATGAATACTAATTTTCTGAATAGTATGCTGTGCATAAATGAATCTGAATGAGAACATAGTCTATTTTTTATTTATTAGATTATGGAAAGTATGGTCTAATCTGATGTTGGTTTTAATAGTATCGTATGATCTTACTAGTATTGTTTGCTAAAGATAAGGAATATGATTTTGAGTACGAAATTGGGAATTAACTTTTTGGTTAAGGAGGTTATGAAAAGGAGTTACCGGATTGGTTTCACTTTTTATAGTGTGACATGAGGATTTCTGAGAATATATATATATATAGTCATTGTTATTATTGGTATTATTATATATAATATTGGAATATGGGTCTGTGAATTGCACCATCATATGTACCTTCCTTGGTTCGATATGGATGATAACCACACGTGCGTTGAGGTATTTTCCAACGTGTGAGATGTTAATTACCCAGGCACCCTTGGCAGGGTGTGTTGTAGGTCTCAACTGACATTCCGCGCGTAAAAGACTTGGGAGGGTGTATTCAATTGCAATTTTAATAGATTGTAATCACAGGATTTTAATGTAATGGATTTCAACAGGATTTGGTAATTGCAAGATTTTACTTACGGTTTTAATAGATCGTGATTACATGATTTTCTTATGATTCACTTAGGACTTTTTTGTATTCTCCAAAGAATCAAAAGATTTTCTCTAGGATTTCATATGAAATAAAAATCATATAATAACATGGATTAATTATGCCATTGTAAATAACCAAATGATAAAAGTAATAACAATAACATCATGTAGCAACTAGACATGGCTTAAGGAAAACAAAAGTTATTCAAGACGTAATAAACATTTGTTGGAGCTTCATCTCTCCACATAGCTGAAGCTATGCTAGCTCTCCACATGTTAACATCCTCTCTTTGTTGCTCTTGGGTTTGATAAATATGTTCCAAATTGTCCTCTTCGTCAACTGGTATTAGTGAGGATGAAGATGATGAAGATTCATCAGTTGGCTCAATAGGAAATTCATCGGAACGACACTCCTTACGAAGAAAGTTATGTAATGCTGCACATGCCAAACTAGCTCTACTTGTGTTTAAAATAGAAATGGAGGAGCTGACTTAAAAATTGTGAATCGCGATTTTAAAATACCAAATATCCTCTTGATCACATTCCTTAAGGATGCATGACGAAGGTTGAACAACTCATTTTCATTTTCGGGGTCACGACCATGACCTGCAAAATCTTGGAATGATATCTCACACCTCGAAACGGAGCTAAAAATTGGCGTCGGTTGGCAAATCTACAATCCACTAAGAAATATTTACCTAATTATATATTAGTATGCAACAAAGAAATAAAAACGTGTTTCCCACCAAAAAGATAAGTATTTACCTTGAGGAACTTTAAGACCATTCCTCCTTGATAGAGCATCACTTAACACTTTTGAATCATGAGCCAAACCCTCCCATCCGCTAAGGACATACATGACAAATTGTGATCGCCCAAATGTTTTACGAATGACACAATATTGAAAATTTTGACCGACAATTTGTAAAAATGCTGCTAGCATTTCTTCAACACAAATATATCTTGTGTCCTTTAAGAGTGTTTTTTCTCGAACAATAGTGCATAACTTTCGGAACACATCAGGATACATCCTATATACCTATTGGAAAATTGCAGGATCATCATTCAATGCCTGATGTATATAATCATATCCAACGGTAGTATTTCGTCGTCAAGTTAGCGGACACTCAATATGTCCTTCATCCCCCTCAAACTGATGTAGCACATGTATTAATGTTTGAGTTGCCATAAGTAAAATCTTAATGCCTTCATCAAATTCTTCATCCAAATCTTCATCTATTTCTTGTTCACCGATTTCTTCATTATAGATTTCTTCTTCCTCTCTGTCATGATCTTCATATATGTTTGGGTATGACATTGTATGTAGACATTAAAATATATGCTGCTGAAAAAAAAAATCAAAATTAACCGACAAATTAGGAATTGCAGGAAGTGATATTGTTGGTAGAATTCAAATACATGAGACTACAAATGAAAAAAAAGATAAAAAATTAATTCGTTATCATGTAATTCACATGTTGATAAAATAAAATAAAAAAGAATTCACATACATATTAATTAGAACAATCCATTTTAATGAAATGAGAGCTATTGTTTCTAGTGATCAAGGGACAATGAAAAGTACAAGATGTACAATCTGCATGAGGACCTCATATTACTTTGTATAGATGATTGTTTAGCTGGTCATATTACTTCACTACTACATTTTACAATTTGCGTGACGAAGAACATTTGGTCGCGCGCAATGTACATTTGAGTCGCACAAACTTCAGCTCGACAGAAATTTCATCACGCAGAATCCGTCGCTCAAAGATCGTGAAGAAAGACATTGTGCGACCAAGTTTTGTAATTGGTCGCGAAAAACTGAGCGATGGTTAACCTTCGTTGCACAAAAATTTTAGGGACAACAAAATTGTTCGTCTCTCAAACCTTTGCACGACGACACTATGGTCGTTGTGAGTACACAGCGCGACGGTTTATATTCGTCGCACAAAAATAAAATATATATTTTTTAAATTTAGTTTTACGTTTTTGTACTTTGTAAAAAGTGAATTGGCGCAACGAAAAGAGTTTCATCGTGCAAAAATAAAAAATATTTTATTTGGTTTTTATTTTTTAATAAAATGAAATTGCAATAAAAAAATGTAATGAAGAGAAATATTTTTATTTTATAAAATCATATAAATGTATAGTACAAGAGAAATGTTTAAAATGCAATTAAGAATGTGAAAAACTAATTAAACAATGTTCCAAAATCTACTTGGTCGTCTGGCAAATGCGGCTCAGAGGTCTGGACATTGACGACAGGGGTAGAGGTTTGGGGGCCATGCTCGAGTTGGAGGGTCTCGGAGGTCGATGAGGGACCAAAAGTCGGGATTGGAATGCCGGACCGAGCGAGGGACTCTAGAAGCTATGACATCTGACCCTTAAGCTCGGCCACCACTGTTGTCAAAGTAGTCACCTGACTGTTTGACTACAACGATGAACGGGGTCTAGGTTCCTACCGCCGGGCATTCCCCATCCCTCGACAATATGTCTCTGGCCTCCTCTTGAGAGTCTGATCCAAGGTCTCCATCAGAATTTGAAACCTCACATCTTGTGGGGGATCCACAGACTCGAGCGCAGTATCGGGAGGAAGTTAGGAGGCGGACTCTTGAAGAACCAACTGGTTCTTCTCCATCATCGTCGCCTGCTGAACATAACATAAAATATTAATTAAAACATTCATATAATCAAGGATTGAAATATCGGCCGATACACCGATATATCGACATTTTCAGTTATCGATACCGATACTGGGGAGTAAGGTCATATCTTCCCCGATATCGACGATATATCCCCGATAAGTGCGATATCTTCGATATTTGGCCGATATCTACGATATTTCCCGATACCCATAACAAAACCCAAAAAAATTCAAAAGTTTTGAATTGAAAGTCGAGTCCTTGATCATAGATTCTGGGATGCCATGGAAGGAGTGCAATCCATCTATGAGCCTTTGTATAGCATCCTGCGAATTGTTGACACAAAGGTAGTTCCTACAATGCCTATCTTATATGATATGTTTCACATAATGAAAGAGAAGATTTCTAAGTTGAAGGGAAAAAAATGGATTCTCAAAATCATCAATCACAGATGGGATGTCACATTATCTCGTCCATTACATCAAGCTGGTATGTTTTAATCTCTTAGTAAAAATTTGCATCAATTTTTAAATTTATACAATGGGCATTAACAAATCTTCATATTTGTAGCCCACTACTTGAACCCAAGATATCAATATGAAACAGGGGTTGGCCACAATAAAGAGTTACTTTCAGGACTCCAATGAGTATTTGAAAGTTTGAATCCAACTAGGGATAGAGGTTTGCAAGCATTTGGGGCCGAGGTAAGTGAATACAAAACAATGTCTTCCTTATTAAATTTAGTTTTATGCACACTGAACACAAAACATTGTGAATCAAGGTGATAAATTTTAGAGACTGTAGAAAGACATTTCGCACTGAGATGGCAGTCAAATCAAGAAAATCGATCCCCCCAGCAGAATGGTGGAATCTTCATGGTGATTCTGCCCCGAACTTGCAAAAAATTGCTATGCGTATATTGTCATAAACAACATCATCATCGGCATGTGAGCGAAATTGGAGTACATTTGCTCTTATTCACACGAAACAAAGGAACCGTCTCGCATATACTAGGCTGGAAAAGATTGTCTTTTGCTATTATAATATGAAACTTAAGTTACGTGATGAAGAGTCCGAAATGAACAAGGTTGCAGAAAATGACTACATAGACCTTCTTGACATTGCAGGGCAACCATCTAATGATGATAATAATCCAATTCAACAATGGATTATGACAGCTCACTTGGATGATGAACAAGGCAACCCTGATGCCGTTATAGCACAACATGCTGCCCAAGAAGGAGTTGATGTCGATAGAGTCATATCCGAAGATGTTAGGAGTGGAGATACTTCATCATTTGAAAGGAATATGCTTGGACCTCGGCAAGGTCAAAGATGTCCCTTGAGAGACGATGCCAGTACTAGTAGAAAAGAAAGTTCATCCAATTCATTAGATAATGATGGAGGAAGTAGTGCTGGATCAGGAGGTAATGAAGAAGGAAGACAATATAGCCCATTTACTATCGAGGCTGATTTTACTCATGCCACCCAAGATGAGGATCATGGATGCAGAGAAGCTAGACCAAGCATTGGCGCAATTGGGAAGCAATACTCAAGGAAAAGAAGCCAACCAATCAATCCATCTGAAGATGACATGGCGATCAGTTTTGGATCTATGAGCACAGGAACTAGACCTAGTACTAACTCAAATGAATCTTATGATGGCTATGGTTATGTCATGTCTGATTATAGTGGAACTAGTTATGGAGCTCAAGATGATGAAACAGACTATGGACCTACTAGTTGGGTTAATCCTAAATATCCCATATATGGGAGGACAGTAGGGAGCTCAAGAGAGGCATATGTGCACCATGTTCAAACATGGCTTACAAACTGCTCGGGTTACATGACTTGGTATGACTATTGTATGAATCCAGATGGTTGTTCCTCATTGTTTGAACCTCATAGGAGCTCTTCATTTATGTAGTTGGACACTTATCTAAATTGTAATATAATGTTTAAACAAACTATGGATTTATGCATGGTTTATCCATTCTAATATATATCTTATTTTCAAACTTTTCATTAATGCGCATTACATACCACTTATATTTCATCATATATATATATATATATATATATATATCTTATTATTAGTAAATTTTCAGTTTTATTTGTTCAATACATTCATTGATAATGTACATAACATCTATGAAAGTTTTAGACCACAATTATGTGTTTCAATGCCTATATCTGTCATTTTTGTTGATTTTTTCCCAATACCTAAAACAATAACGATATATCCCCCGAAATATCTGTAAATTGGAGGCCCAATATTATCTGCACAGCCGATATTTTAATCCTTGCATATAATAACCATGAAAGTTGAATACGTAAGATAATAATTAAAATTAAAGAATACTTACATGAAGGGACTCCGCCAACTCATTCCTATTATTACCCACCCCCGCGCCTTCATCCTATATGGTGGAGAAGGGCCTGGAATCGGAATGGTGGAGAAGAGTCTTCTTGTCCCTATTGCCCTTATTTGCTTTCGCCTTCTTCTGTTTTACAAAAAATAAACCTATTAGTTGAAACTGAAATTAAATATAAAAAATTAAATAAACATTAGTAACAAACGTATAGTAATTTTGAACTTAATATAAAAAAAATTACCACATAAATTGACTCCTGAAAATGACCGCAAAGCCACACCCAACTATCCTCCCTCCCCTAAAGCTCCTTCGGGCAACTCACCTGAAGAGCGACCTGCGAATCATCAAATGCCTGAAAATGGTGGTGTAAGTCACTCTTCCATTGCTTGTACCTCTCAGCAAAGAGTTTGTTGAGGTACGCCAACGACTCATCCTCGAGGTTCTCTAAATTGTAGTTCGTCTGCAATAAATTAATTACATACATTAAGTAATAGAAATATATAAAGTTTGAAAGGAAAACAATTAAAAGGTAGGATACATACCGACAACTGTTCGCGCACCTCCGTCCTCATCTCATCAGGCATGACCTTCCAAGACTTCCATTTGATCGGGCAATGGGTCCAAACGACGTCACCAATGTCGTGGGCCAATGAGCTACGCTGGTTCGTCGTTGGTGCAGCCCGATGCCGCTCGTCGTATCTGATGTTGATACGACTGTTGGTCACCCGGGTGACCTTCGCTGTCTTCAACTGGCGACAAGGTCCCCGGGTATTCTTCTTGGCTGCAAAGAAATATAAAATTAACTTTAAATAACAAATCCTACTAAAATCTTGGTCCAAAACAGCCGGAGTTCAAGGAAATATTTACCTAGTTGTGACCCCGACGCACCAGTAGCGGATGTCGATGTTGCGTCGATTGTGCTGGGGTGGCGGTGACGTCGCCTGGCGCTAGCAGGTTGTACCACTGATGACTCTGATGTTGTCGGCGCATGGGAGACCCAGGGACCAACTGGAATGTGGTCCATCTGTGCTGGAGCAGTGACAGCTGACGGCATAGCCGGGGGAGGTGAACTTAGTGCAGTCATCACCGCCTTACGACTTCTAGTAAGGTTTGACATCTGCACAAGTAGGAACCCATTCAAGAAAACAAAAAATCATGACCAACCATCAGACATATACAATCGCTGCAACCGAGGTTTCAGGGGCAGATAACGTTTGAATATTTGGGGGATCTTAGTCATTCTATTCTGAGATGTCATTTTGAACCTCGACTCATTGCATATAGGGCATGTATCCAATCTTTCATACTCTGTGTAGAATAACATGCAATTTTTTTGCGAGTGTGAATTTTTTCATAACCCAATCGAAGACCATTCAACACCTTTTGCGCGTGTCTACGGTCTTTCGGCAAACAATTGTCCGTCGAAAGCATTCTCTTGAAAACCCCCAAAAAGTAATCGAAACACAGGTTCGACATACGATACTTTTTGTTTCCGTGCATTAGCTCTACAATGCCCGTGAGAAAGGAAAAGCTATCGCACCCTGGGTACAACTCTTGGTTGGCATTTTTTAACAGTTTTTCATATTGTTCGAACTCTGCACTGTCCATTGGTGTAGGCACATCATCTTCCCCTTCCTGATTGATGTTGGTCGATGCAAATGGAAAAGAATCATTTATAATATCCATGACTTGTTCATTTGAATAAACAATAGGTTCAGCATTGTCCACTCTTGTGGCCCTTGAAGATGAAGCATTGTCTAATTGTTCCCTGTGATGGTTCCAAGTGCTATATGTCTCCCACAACGTGTTGTTACAGCTCCTACAAGGACATCGGATTCTAGTTGTAGCCAAGTTGTGTGTACGTGCAAAGTCAATAAAATCCTCGATTCCTTCCAAGTATTCATCTGCGCATCTATTCGAGTTCTGTATCCACCTCCTACTCATAATTCATGAAACCACAATCACAATACAACAATCACAACAACTTCATACAAAATCATAATGTCACCTTATGCCTCCGGTAAGGGCCCTATCCCATTCTGGAATGCATAGTCATGTCACGTAATTTACGGCTACATAAGATTAGATTTCGACGTGGATGAATTTCGGTAGCATCTCGATACAGTTCTTGATGTGTACCGTAGGTATAAAATACCTATGTATCACCCGAAGAACGTACGGGTATGACACTGAAATCTCCACAACCGAAACCTAATCATGTAGCCGTAAATTACGTGACATGACTATGAATTCACAAACTGTCTAAATAATGGGACAAGTCAAGAATTAATTGGACTGCAGTCATCCTTTCGCATCCATGCACGAAATCCAACTAATCCTCACACGGGAAACAAAGTTTTACTAAAAATTAAAAAAAAAATACGAAGTTAATTTTAATTAACTTCGTATATCACAACACATTGTTCTACGTCGCGAATCAAACTTAACAACAGAATATAAATATAATTTCACAAAACAATATAAGTTTAACATAATGTAATTAATTTTATATTTTAAAAATATAAAACGAAGAAAATACATTCTCAATCGTTCTCCACCAATCGCTAATCACACACAATATCCCTATAGACAACGAAATTAATGGCGTTAGTATGAATTTACATCAATACTTTTACACTAACGACAAAAAATAGTTACCCAATGAACGTAGTGAATTCCCAATAGAAGCAAAGGAAGAGCAGAGGTAATCTGCAAATTGGAATTTTGCAGTTTTGCCTCTGCAATGTCTGAATCCAGATTATATGACGAAGGATTTTGCGCAACGAATCCATTTTTGTCGTGCAAACTATCGTCGCGCAATAATAAAAATTTCATCGCGCAAAAACTCACTTTCGTTGCCCAAAATACCATTTTCGTTGGTCAGGTACATGTTGACCCAAATGCTCATTCTCACGCAAATGCTCATTCTCATCACGCAAGTATTTGGCACCAAATAAAATAATCCCGTGTTTTTCTTACGCGACGATAACGTGTGTTGTCACGCTAAGTATTCTTTAGCGACGTCATCGTGTAAGTGTTTGGCGCCAAATAAAATAAACCCGTGTTTAGCGCCAAATAAAATAAACCCGTGTTTGGCGCCAAATCACGTGACATCTGTCGTCGCGTAAGTGTTTAGCGACCACATCTAACGTCTATGGTCGCGCTAAGTGTTCTTGTGCAACGAACTTTTTGGTCATGCAAGTTTAGAAATATAAAATTATTATTTGCGATAGTTTGTGCTACGAATGAGTTTTTACGTCGCGCAAGGATTTCTTGTGCGACGACTTTCTCTTCGTCGCACAAAATATCATCACTCAAATAGTAAAATGTAGTAGTGCTTTGTCGTTTCCAGTGATTTTCATACATATTATTTTAGTTGGTCACCCCTTTTTGTTCATGGTGTGAAAAAAAAATAGCATGTTCATGGAAATTTAAAAAAATACAACAAATTAAACCAAATACATAGTTCAACCAAAATGACATAACCAAAATTTAGTGACTTGGTGCTACAAATGTCTCATTGGCAGCATCATATGTAAAGTCTTCCATCCCAAAATTTAGGTTTTCCTCGTCCCTAAAAGTTATTGCATCGGTATCATCGACACCTAATGCAAGTGAGCCATTCCTAGTAGCAGTTGCACCCCCAACCACAATTTTTAAATCATCATAATTAGCAACACTTTCTGTCTGAAGGTTCTTGTGACTTGGGTGGGACTAGCAAAGAAAAAAAAATTGATGATTATTAATATATTATAAATAAAATATTAGAGTAAGCTAGTAAGTGACATAGCATATAATATGAAGCTCACCTTCAAGTAATTTTCTCATACTTCATCACTAGCCGTAAACTTCTTTGTAATTGGGTTCCTCCCAAATCCAGAGTTGTTACGCATAAGAGTAGTCATTTTGTCAAACTTCTTATACCATCTCATTTGGCTCAAGTAATTGTTATATTTTTTAGGAGACACGTTTTTCTCATTTAGGCGAGGAAGTACTCTTTTTTCTATTGTTTGCTTACTTATTGACCCATTACCATCATGCCATCCTCAACTGATACCATCAACCAATAGCTCTAACAGAAAATCGCTCACTACTACAAAAATCGAAATAGACGACAGGAATCCACCGCCGTCTAGAAGGTTTTCAAACCGTCGTGAAATCGACTGCCATCTTTTCATTGATAAACAACGACGGTTAATAACCGACGTCATTAAAGAATTTAACGTCACAAGAATATAATAAACCGACATCTAATTACCATATATAGAGCGTAAAATGAAACCCCTGGCAAAATTAGACGACGGTTTTGTTGAAAATGAGACGTCTTAAATTTGTTACATGTCAATATCAAAAGAAACACCGTCGTACAGATAATTATCCACGTCCCTAATTGAACGAATACAGGCTTGTATAACTTAGAACCGTCATGGTTAATCAATACTACGTTAAATAAATAAAACAACCGTCGTCTAACGTACAAATGACGACGTGTCCAAAAAACACAAACATGTAAAGCATATTACATGTCAGTAGTCAAACAGTAACCGCCGTAAAATTAAATAACCACGACACATATTCTAAAAAACCAACGTCGTTCAGATATTCAATGTCACAAAAACATAACAAACCAACGTTTAATTACTATATAGAGGGTAAAATGAACCTTCGGCAAAATTAGACTACCGTTTTATTAAAAATGAGATGTCTAAAATTCATTACATGTCAAGATCAAAAAATGCACCGTTGTATAGAAAATTATCCATGTCGCTAATTCAAGGAATAAATAACCTAGAACCATCGTGGTTAATTAATACTATGTTAAATAAATAAAACAACCGTCGTCTAACATACAAACGACGTCGTGTCCAAATAATACGGACGTGTAAAGCATATTACATGTCAGTAGTCAAATAGGCACCGCCGTAAAATTAAATAACCACGACACATAGTTGAAAAAACCGATGCGTATAAGGTTATCCACTTCTGTCTCTTGTGAGAATCGTCATTTAAATTATTCAAAGAAGCCACCTGGACAAAGTTAGATGACGCGTTTTCTATAAACTGGACGTCTGAATATTTTAAGATGACACAATATTACTGAATACCGACGTAAAACATCCTACCCACGTCTACTGTTGTTAAAGTCTAACGTTAAAATTATAGGGTAAATGGCCAAAAAACCCCTGGACTACTTCGACTGTCGAAATGTCCACCCTGGATTATTTTTTTAGCTAATTTAGCTCGCAAACTATTTTAAATGGTCAATTTAGCACCAGTCGTCAAGTTTTTAGACTTCCATCCAATTTTCTGTTAATTATAAGGGTAAATTTGTCATTTTACAAGGACAATACCAAAAAATAATAAAGAAAATGTAAAATCATGATTTCTTCTGGCCCTGTGCTCTCTCTCTCCTTTCTAGTGGACACTTTAGCTTCTTATCCATTTGAAATTTGAACGGTACTGCTCTAGCAGATTACTCATAATACATTTCAGATTTCAAATGATAAGAAGCTGAAGTCTCCATTCAACGACTCCTTTCAACGTCAATTTGGTGGTTTGATTATGATCAGGATACAAAGATCTGACTGGTAAGATTTCATACATCTTGGGATCTCATTTTTATTTCCATGTGACCATGGTTTTCTATATAAACCGTCGTAGGCTACCAAAATAAAACAAAAAAAACAAATCTTAAAAAGCAATAAAAATTAAGACGACGGTTTACAAAGAAGGAAGTCGTATAAATCGAATAAATACGATGGTAAATTTAAACAAACCGACGTGGTTATTACTAAATATTATACGTCGTATAAGAAATAGACGTGGTTATTGAATAACTAAAAAACTGACGTGGGAATCTTATTTTAACATCCCTATAACTAAAAAACCGACGTGGTTATTGAATAAATAACAACCGTGGTTTTGTACAATTAGACGGCGGTATTTATATACGGACCACCGTGGTTTTTGAAGATTTATTTTATAAGTTTGACGCTTTCTTTCAGTTTCAGTTTTCATTTAGAGTTCCAACTTCTTCTGGAGGCTCATCGCTCTCTCTCACCTCTCCGGGGGAAATAATTTGGATGTTAACGATGTATGTGTTTTGGTGTATCTCAAAGACACCAAAACACAAACATTGTTAACTTTCAAAACAATGTCTTTCTCAAAGTTTGCAGACGTCAGTTCAGTTCTAGTTTCGTTTTGGATTTTGTGCATTCAAACATTGTCTTTCTCAAATATTGTCTCACACTTTGGTGGTTCGATTATGATCAGGATCCAAAGATCTCAATGGTAAGATTTCATACATCTTGGGATCTCATTTTAATTATCATGTGACGACGGTTTTCTATATAAACCGTCATGATTTTTCTCAGTTCTTGTCATTTTGTTGATTTACCGTCGTAGGCTAACAAAATAAAAGAAAATAAATCTTAAAAAGCAATAAAAATTAAGACGGCAATTTACAGAGAAGGCAGACGTATAAATTGAATAAATATGACGGTAATTTTAACGTCAAGACATGGTAAATAAATATTAGACGTCGCTAATTGAACAAACCGACGTGGTTATAAATCTTGATATATAATAAATATGACGTGGATATTCTAATTTAGACGTCGTTATCTACTCTTCTGCTGTCGTGGTTCTCTACTAATCTATACAACAGTAGTGTTGTAGGTACCGTCGTAGTAAACTCCCAAATAATAAGTCGATAAATTTATCTTTCGCGTCATGGTACATTGATTTCACACGGCATTGTTTTGTAATATACCGAAGTGGATTCCATTATATTATATGACACGAACGAAGAACAGTTGGTCGTGTTTATGTAGGAGTTAACACAGTGGCTTGTTTGTTGCACCGTCGTCTTTAATTTCTATGTCGGTGGCTTCATACCTGCTGTCGTTGTCTTTGCATAAGAATTTAACCCTGAAGAAAACCTTTTTAATAAGACGACGCTTTTTTATTTGGGTGCGTTGTTTTTAAAAAATATGCAAGCGGATCTCCATTTTTTAGGTGTTTAAGTTACTTATCCACAACGGTTTTCTGTTACCATCACCTTTCTAAACACAACAACGGTATTTTGTTCCACTGTCGTTTTTTCTGGTCGTATTTTTCACTTTTTGTAGTAGTGGAGGCTCTAGTGTGTGAGGCAAACCACCCCCAAACTGGGTGTGAAGCAGTAGCATGTGAGGACAGCAACAGCAGCAAAATCTGGAAAATGACCTTTAGCGACAGTTTTTCTGCAGAAAACCAACTAACAACTCTCGCAAAAGGGTTGTAGCAACGAAAAATCCGACGAACAGCCATAAAATGCAGCAATAGAAATTTTGGTATTTTGGCTCATATATGAACTTCCAATCGACCATAACCATTTGCAACATGTCTGAAACCTTGAATTCACGTGAAACACTCGATAGTGAAAATTATGAGGAGAATCCAAAAATGACCATAATTGTGCCAAAAGGCAAATTTTCACAATAAAGTTCTTCAAACTAAACCAGCACCCAGAACATCTTCGTGAGACCATATGTCACTTGTGAGGGCCACTCCTTGGCGCGAAAGAACTAAGAAAATGTTATTGTGCATAGGAAAACTTCACAACTTCTCCAACAAAAACATCAATCAAAATAACCTTTCCTCTTGCATTATTTCAACTCTTGGCCATTGCAAGCCCAACAAAAAGGCATACGTGAGCTGTTTGATATCCTTGTGCACAAAAGCCTTATGGCTTGGCTCTCAAGCTTTAAATCCTACTCCATGAAGTTAGCCTAGGTGCCTAGGTGTATGGACACCCACAAAAACTAGTTTGCAGCCTTAGGAGCATTGGATCAAAATCTGGGCTTTGAAACCTTGAAAATACCTATAACTGCAGGTGGTTTATGCTTGAACTGTAACTGTCTGACTTCCCTTGCTTTGTGGTCCAAATGAGGTGTGCCAACACATTGAAAAAGATTCTGTAAACATGCTAGGAAGTCTTCAACTTGTTCCTACACACACAAATAATCAAATCACTAATGAGACCTAAAAGACAGCAAAAGAAACAAAAACTGGAAATTAACTAGGAAAAGTATGAAAACTTGGGTTGCCTCCCAAGAAGCGCTTGTTTTAAGTCATTAGTTGGACTTAAAAATGGTGCTCACGGACATGGTGATGGAACGGTGTCAAAGAATGACACCACCTCTTGAGGATCAAAGTGCGATTCTAGATAATGTTTGAGGCGATGACCATTCACTTTGAATTGGGCCCCAGTTGACATGTTCTGAATCTCTACAGCACCATGACAAGAAACTTGAGTGACGAGGAAGGGGCCTGTCCATTTTGAACTCAATTTTCTCGGAAAGAGTCGAAGTTTGGAATTATAAAGCAACACTTTCTCTCCCGTTACAAATGTCTTCCTAGAAATAGCTTGATCATGCAACTTTTTGGTCTTTTCTTTATATATCCTTGCATTCTCATAAGCCTCATGTCTGAGCTCCTTAAGTTCATTAAGCTGTAGCTTCCTTTTTGCACCAGCAGCTTGCAAGTCAAAATTGAGCTTCTTGATAGCCCGATATGCTTTATGTTCCAACTCCATAGGAAAGTGGCATGCTTTCCCCACTACTACAAAAATGGAAAAAGACGACCAGAAAAAGACGACGGCATAACATAAAACCGTCGTTGTATTTAAATAGACGACGGTATAAAAAAAAACCGTCGTGGATAAGTGATTTACTGTTCAATATTTTTAAAAGACGACGCGTACAAATAAAAAACCGTCGTTTTTAAAAAAGGATTTCTTCAGTGTTAAAATCTGACCAAAAAACAACGACAGTAGGTATGAATACACTGACGTAGAAAATAAAGACGACAGTTCACCAAAAAACCTGCCGTGTTAACTCCTAACTAAACACGACCAACTGTTCTTAATCCACGTCGTATAATATAGTGGAATCAACGTCTGTATACTACGACGGTGCATTCTCTGTAAACCTCCGACTTATTATTTTGGAGTATACTACGACGGTACCTACAACACTACTGTCGTTTTTATTTACCACGTCCTAAGTTCAAATTACGGTCGTATTTTTTCAATTTATACGTCTGCCCTCTCTGTAAACCGCCGTCTTATGTTTATAGCTTTTTAAAATTAATTAATTTTTCTTTTATTTTGGTAATATCTTTCTTAACACAAAACAAAATTTAATTCTCAATCCTCAACAACATTTTCATCTTAAAATGCAAATCTCTTCGTGTTAAATATGAACACAAATTTGGCAAATACATCGTGGCAAACAAAATCAAAATCAAAATCAACAAACTGTTTCTTCCTCTCATATGCAAGCTGGGCCCTCTCCTTCCTCTTGTTCTCAAGCTCCTGCACAGCCTCGATTCCTGAAAAACAAAATCAAAATCAACAAAGTGTGAACCCTCACTCCTCGATTCCTGGTTACATTGTAGTCCCCTTTTCCACAGTGATCAACTTCAAAACTCCTGTGTAGCAAGGTGGAACCAGCCTTAGAACCTGTTGTGGGTTGTGCCTTTGGGGTGAAGCTGGGAGTGGGCTTGAGGTTCAGAATGAATAGACACCACCTACTCATTCTGAACCTCAAGCCCACTCCCAGCTACAGCCACCACCTGAGTCCGTCTCTGCGAGCATCAGGAACACCCACGCGGGTTCTCAAGCTGGTTTCACCCTTGCTACACAGGAGGATGTAGCAAACCCATGCTTGGTCTTGTGAGGAATCATTCTGCAAACCCATTTGCTTTCAGAAAGACAATTTCTGCAAGCCTAATTGAAAACTGAGAGTTAACAACCGCGTTAAAAAATCCTATTTAAACAAAATGGAGTAAATATCCACGTCAGTTCTAATATACATAGCGACGTCATATTTGACTAATCAACGTCAGTTTAGATATAACTACATCGGAAATCCAAAAGTCATTTGGCGAGTATTAAAAAGAGAACAGAACCAAAGTAACCACGTCGGTTTATTGAAATACACAGTCGTTGAATTTAAGAGTACAACGTCAGTTTAGAGAAACAAAGCGCCGTCATAACCACGTCGGAAATCCAAAAGTCATTTGGCGCGTATTAAAAAGAGAACGACGTCGTTTTCAGAACCGCAAAGTAACCACGTCGGTTTATTAAAATACACAGTCGTTGAAATTACAAGTACAACGTCAGTTTCGAGAAAAAAAGCGCCGTCATAACCACATCGGAATTCCAAAAGTATTTCGGCAGTTGTGATAACCACGTCATTTATGAATTATCTACCGTCGTTATAACAAAATAATACGGCGGTTTGTTAATGACAACGTCGTTGTATTGAACTCTGGGAAAATATATAAACTTTTCGTCACCTGACCTAATATTTTACGGTTTTCACTTCCCGATAAAGTATCGTAGTTTCCCTCTCATTTCCCAAATCACCATTTTCGTCACTTGACCTAGCATCATCGTCTGAATCATCGTCTTCATCGTCCAAATCACCATTTTGGTCTTCGTCTTCGTCGGAAGGAAACATTTC
Organism: Prunus campanulata; assembly: GCA_034190965.1. Classification (NCBI taxonomy): domain Eukaryota; kingdom Viridiplantae; phylum Streptophyta; class Magnoliopsida; order Rosales; family Rosaceae; genus Prunus; species Prunus campanulata. Next base: position 9,458,198 of record CM067214.1, on the reverse strand, counting down.
TTTGCACGCCGGTGTTATTCAAGGTTTTTTCTCACTCTCCTCCCTTTTTTTACTTTTCATTTGCATGCCGTAGTTGTCTGGAAACTAGATTCTGTCAAATTGAAGAAATCTTTCACTGGTTTTGATTAAATACATAAGTAGATACCCTCACGACGCCAAAAGACGACAGTTCTGTCCTGTTTTCGACGATGGAATGGACACACCACGACGGTGGCTAAAACCGTCATGGTGTGACAATTAATACGTCGGAAACAAGATAAAACCATCGTCTAGTGAGAGAAGTACACTAGTTTTGTAATTTAATAACCGACGTAGTTTATGAATATTTACGTCATGAAATATATAAAACCGTCGTTGTTTTTATATTATTACGTCGTTTATTTTTAATAACCGACGTTGTTTTTCTGGCAGATTAATCAAAAATGGTTTCGAAATCTCAAAACAAGGAAGCTGAAGCGTCAAAGGCCACAGCAGGTTCAATGGCACAAGGGGATGAACCCAAAACAGGTTTAGTGGAAGTTGAAAAATCAACTCAAAGCAAACCCTCGAAGAGGATGAGATATTCCTCAACCTCAGAGAAAGACTCGAGCACAGCCACATTTGTTGAGGAGCCAAAATCTGGCCGCGGTATCAGCACAATGAGCCGTGTTGTGAAGAGGAAAATTGAGAAGGTTAAGCATGTGGTTGAGTTCAATAAAGATGGCAAACCACATGGCGAGGCTGCTGTTGAGATGCAGTCTTACATTGGTGTTTTGGCACGCACCAGAGTCCCTCTTGTGGACAAGAAATGGAAACAATTACCCAAGGACGTGAAGGAGCAGATTTGGGAAGCTGTTCAAATGTCCTATGTTATTGGGGATCGTTACAAGAACTTGGTCTTGCAGTCTGCCGCCAAAAAATGGAAGGATTTCAAGTATAACGTAACTAGGCAGTATATCCTTCCTTACGCACATGACAGGGAGAGGTTAAGAGAAACCCCTGCGCTTTATAAGTTCATAGAGAAATCGCAATGGGATGCCTTCGTAGCTTCAAGGTTAACCCCAGATTTTGAAGCTAAGCATGCTGAGCAGAAGGAGAGGAGGGAGAAATTGGAGTACAACCATAGGTTGTCTAGAAAAGGGTATGTTGGTTTGGCGGACCAATTGGTAGAAACCATGCCCGAAGGTCAAGAAATCGATCGAGCTGTTCTGTGGAAGAAAGCAAGAGAAGATAAATCAGGAAACATCCCTGATCCAAAGGCTGCAGAGAAGGCAAAACTAATCGTAAGTCTCACTAACTCTGTTCTAAATTTGAAAAACAGAGTGTTTTATTTTGGTATAGACGTCGTTTATATTTATATAAGCGACGTTATAAAGTGAACACCACGACATGCTTAATTTACGGACGTTTAAAAGTGAATAGGACGTCGGTTTTTGAATAAAGTAGACGTCTAGATAGAATTAATACGACGGATTAAATTATTCTATGAACTGCATTTTTGTTTTAAGTTTACTCACGCACACACTCTCCCTCTCTCTGTCTATTTCACTGAATTTTGTGGTGCACAATTTCTGGAAAAGAATGCATATTTCAATCGAGTTTTTTCACTTCTTCATTAAAACTTACGACGGTTTTATCTTATCTAGACGTTAGAATGATTATACAACGACGGTAATTTTGTGCAGCCGTATGGAATTGTACATCTACGTCTGTTTGTTTAATAATCCGTCGTCTTACTTTGAATATACGACGGTTTTTAATTTATGTCTTAATCTGTTTTATTTTGAATATACGACGTATTTTTATATACCGACGTTGTAAAGTATAAACAACGACGGTATTTATATATAGACGTTTTAAATTAATACCACGTCTGTCATTTAATAAAAACCGTCGTTGTTTATAATTTACAACGTCGGTATATGTATCTGTCATACACCCTTCTCAGGTTCTAACAATCTCTCTTTCTTTCTTTTAGGATGATTTGCAAAAGCAAGTCTCCGAAGGCACTCTGACTGTCTCCGGGAGCAATGATATCTTGACTCTGGCTTTGGGAACCCCGGAGCATGGTGGGAGAGTCAGAGGAGCTGGTGCTGGCGTTACCCCAACTCAGTTCTTCAATTTGCCGAAGCAGCAGAGAGTGAAATTTGGTGACAAATTGAAGGAAAGTGTGAGGGAGGCAGTCAGAGAAGAGACCTTGAGGATTGAGGCGAAGTCAAGGGAAACTATAATGGAAGCAGTCAGAGCAGAGAGGGAGACTTTGTTGGCATATATCCGTCAACTAGTTCCTAGTTTTGATCCCAGCCAGATGCTCCAAACCCCAATTCCTCCAATTATTTTACCCCCTCAAGATCAAAGCCCAAAAAATCCAATGTCTGATAAGGCAAGCTGCTCTGGGGCCACTAATATCAGACCCCTAGCTTTGGAATTAGAAGATCCGAAGCCTGAAGCTGATACTGCTGCAAAAGAGAAAGAGGACACGGTAAAATCTCTGCTTATTTATATTTCTGCTTTTTAAATTTTAAAAAGACGTTGCTCCTTTTAATAGCCGACGTTAAAATTTAAAATAACGACGGTAAATACGTCTGTTTCTTACAAGACACGTCGTGTTTCGTTATATACCACGACGCTTTTATAAACCGTCGTTCATTTCATGATTTCATTAACTGTATTTATATTAGACGACCTTTCTATAGAATAGCGACGTTATAAATTCAATACAACGTCAGTATTAACGAGAAACCGTCGTTTATATTATATACCACGTCTGTTTTTTTTGTTTAGTTAGAGTCGTTTATTTTAGTTCACACACAAACTAACTTATATTTCTTTATTAATTTCTTTAAACAGGATCTCTCAAAGCTAGATATGCCGCCTCCTCTTTTAGCCTTATGCCAACATTTCCAGACCAAGTTGTTGCCTAATGGTAACGAGGCTCTAACAATTCACATGCCCAAGGAAGTGTTTGGCATTGAGCATGATACCTTCCTCTTCACTGAGGATGTTTTGCAGTTTGGTTCAATGGTTGAGATAGGAACCACAGTGATATCAGTATACATGAGGTAATTCTCCCTAATCCCATTTTGTTTTACATTTTCCTTTCTTTTAAATTAAAATCTCATTTAATTGACTTTCATATATTTAGGTTCCTATTTGACTATTTAAAAATGGCAAATCTTGTAAACCTTGTTGGCCTCGTGGACCCTGGGCTAGTGAGCTCTGGAGTTGGATCAATATCAGACCGAATAAAAAACCTGTCAAACCGCCTGAATACAGCAGATGGGAATCAATTTTTCTTGGTCCCTTATAATCCAGGGTTAGTACCATTTAAAGTATTTTCCTATTACATGAATTCACTGCCTTATAATCCAGGCTTCTAATATTTTTCTTTCTAATATGAATCATTATGTGCAGGGGTCATTGGGTGATGGTAATTGTGAGACCATTAACAGAGACTGCCTATTACATGAATTCATTGCCAAAACGCATGGTTGACGACGAAATGAAAAATATAGTGAATACGTAAGTTGATTTCTTCTGATTTATGATTTTTCCTATAAAGTATTTAAATAAACGACGGTTTTTACTAATACCGACGTTATTATATAATATAACGACGGGAAGATATTACCGACGTTTTAATTTAACTACCACGTCAGTATTTTCTTAAAAACGTCGTTTTAATTTAACTACCACGTCGTTTGCGTTTTATTTAAGAACGTTTTAATTTTTTCTGCACAATTTTCGTCATACGACGTTTTTTACTCTTACCGACGTTATAACGTTACACAACGACGGTTAGGTTTTACCGCCGTTTTAAACAAAATATAACGTCTTGGTTTAAAAAACTCCGTCGTTTTGACTGATTTACCACGACGGTTACTATTTGTATTTAACACCCTTTGTTTTCTTGTAACAGGTCAATTAAAATGTTTAACATTCATATAAACAAAAATTCACGTAAACAGCAGGCCATTTGGAAAAATCTACACGGCACTCCTGAACAACCAACAAGTGTAGAGTGTGGCTATTACGTGATGCGATTCATGAGAGATATAATTCATGATCCAGACCTAAATTTCGAAAAGAAGGTAAAACGCAACATTTTAGATATACTTTCTTTATTTTACTACGTCATATTTTTGTTTAACCGTCGTTTGTATTCTTTTAACACGTCGGTTTTTTGGTTTATTTTGCAGTTTGACAAGAAAAAAGATAAACTTCAGTATACACAAAAGGATATTGACGAAGTTAGGCATGAATGGGCAGAATTCGTGAACAAGCAATTACCGAAGGATAATTGATGTAGATAAATATTTATGAACAATGTTTAATTTAGATTATTTAAAATGTATATAAATATTTTGTTGTAATCAAGAGAACAAAAATCAACAAAATTAAATTTTGTTTAAAAATTTGTTTACTTCCCAAACACCGACGTCTGATTCTAATTTACACGTCTCATACGTGTACACAATGGTCGTATTGCAGTAAACGACGTGTAATAGTCAAAACAACGACGGTTTATAATTAATTCATCCTGTATAAATGAATTTGTACTCATATACTACGTCCGTTAGTATAACCTTATCGACGTCGTAATAATATACAAAGGCTGATATTTCTAAATATCCGCCTTTGTATAAAAAAAAAACGTCAGCTATATACAACAAAATGACGTGTAATAGAAATAACAACGACGGTATATAATTAATTCATCCTGCATAAAAGAATATGAATTCATATACTACGTCGGTTAGTATAACCTTATCGACGTCGTAATCTTATACAAAGGCGGATATTCTTAAATATTCGCCTTTATATATATAAACAACGTCAGTTATATACACTAAAATGACGTTTAATATTAGTAACAACGACGGTTTATAATTAATTCATCCTTTATAAATGAATTTGTATTCATATACTACGTCGGTTAGTATAACATTAACGACGTTGTAATATTATACAAAGGCGGATATTATTAAATATCCGCCTTTATATATTTAAACAACGTCCGTTATATTCACTAAAATGACGGTTTATAATTAATTCATCCTGTGTATATTCTTAAATATAGTTTCAACGTCGGTTTTTTATGTTTAATGTCGTTGTAAAGGGATACAACGTCGGCTAAGTCATTTTTAATTTAATTGTTATTGACTTTTATATTTTATTTAAATCCATATTAAATTCATAACTATATCTAAAAATTATACTGAAAACTACCAAGCATTGGAATATTGTCTCTATCCTAAAGCTTTAAAAAATATAATTTTGGAAATATTTTTTTATTGTATTTAATTACTAATATTAATAATATATTCAACACAAAATCCGAAAAATATACCGGCAAATTCTATGCACTGATTGAGACAATATCTTGCCCGTTAAGGCCTGAAAAATGTAATTTTAGTTTTCAAAGTTCAAATGATAACAAAATTCAAACAAATTTAGAGACAAAGCATTGTACTCCTTATACTTTACATAACATAACCCTAAGGTTTATGTGATCCATTGGTGCCCATAAATTCAAAATTATGAAATCCATATTTTAGCCTACTATTGTAGAAGGCAATGTTGTAAGGAATCCATAGCAATTTTCGGTTCATTTTTCTCGTACTTGTGTATTTTTTAAAAATTATTTTACAATTTAGGGTTTAGGGTTTAGGGTTTAGGGTTTTTTGAAACGACGCCGGTTTTCTCCCGCTGTTTTTGGTCAACTACATTAACAAAGACTAATTGAATTCGGTTGATGACGTCAGTTATAAAATAGCGACGTCTTTAGTGTTTACAACGTCGTAAATGTATTATACCCGCCGTTGTAAGTAATTATTAGACGTCATTATAAGTGTTGACCGTCGTGGTTGAAAAACGCGGTACTTAAAAATTTTTGACCGCGACTTAAAATTTTCAGAATTTCCCTTTAACCCTCAAATAGTTCATTCTCTCTCTTCAACATAAATTTGTCTGAAAGTTTTCGTTCTCCAAGCTCTCTCTCAATATCCATGTAAGTACAACTCTAGTCCCTTTAATCCTAATTCTCTCAGCTCTGTCTCAAGCTTTTGTTATATTCTCTCAGCTCTCTCTCAAAGCATTGGGTACGTAGATTCTCCAAGATCTCTCTCAAAGCATTTGGTACGTAGATTTTTCAAGATCTCTCATTGGGTACGTAGATTCTCCAAGCTCTCTCTCAAAGCATTGGGTACGTAGATTCTCCAAGCTCTCTCTGAAGCAGTTGTTATATTCTCGCAGCTCTCTCTCAATATCCATGTAAGTACAACCCTAATCTCTTCTTAAATCCATAAATGTTTTCGTTGGTAGCTATATTAGGGTTTTGGTGTTTGCAATCTTGTAATAATTGCTCTCTGTTTGGGTTCTTTTATGTTTGTTTGGCCATGGGTTCTTGGAAAAGGAATGGGGATGGGAGATTTAAGCTGTTTTTTTTTTTAACTACGACGACGGTTGAAGGATCAAACCGTCGTCCAAATGTTTATTATACGTCGGTTGTTCATTTACTCCCGTCGTCTACGTTTTAAGCCGCAACTGGTAGCCTAAAGACGACTGTTTCTCCATTAAACGTCGTCTTTAGGCTACCAGAACACCGTTCAAATTTCTGGGTCTGGGTATCTTAATGACGACGGTGACTATAGATGCCGTCGTCGGAATGTATATTAAACGACGATTATTTTTATAAACCGTCGTCTTTTCCATGTTTTATATTTAATTTTCATTTTGTTCTCTGCTATTTGAATGAGGTAGTGTTTCATTGCTGGTCTTTCCACTTTAATATATATATATTTATATGAATTTGATAGAGTGTAAGATGGATAAGTCATGGATGCATGCGGATAGAAGATCGAAGGCATATGAGTTAGGGGTGGAAGGATTTTTGAATTTTGCGTTACAAAATCTTGGAAATACAACTGAGATTCGTTGTCCATGTGTTAAATGTGGGAATATTCGATTGTTTGGGGTTGGAATTATAAGGGAACACTTATACTTTAATGGAATTGACCAAAGCTATAAGATTTGGAGATGGCACGGAGAACCTTGGGAATGGACTACCAATGCTAGTAGAAATGTGGAAGAAGATGAGCAAAGTAGGTTTAGTTATGTTTCTGAAGAATTAGGGATGGATGATAATGATTTTGCCAATATTGGATCTGATCCTTATGAGTTTGCCAGTGTGATTGGGGATGGCGATGAACCCTTGTACCCTGGTTGCAGTAAGTACACGAAGTTGTCGGCTTTGGTGAAGTTATATAATTTGAAAGCAAAACATGGGATGAGTGATGTTTGCTTTACAGAATTATTGATACTTCAAGGAGAATTTCTTCCAGAAGGAAATACACTACCTTCCTCTATGTACGAGGCAAAAAAGACTTTGTCTGCTTTAGGGATGAGTTATGAGAAAATCCACGCATGTTCCAATGACTGCATTTTGTATCGGAAGGAGTATGAGAATGCAACTAATTGTCCTACTTGTGGTATCTCAAGGTGGAAGGAAACCAAGGATGGGTTCTTGAAAGAGGGTGTGGCAGCGAAGGTGGTGTGGTATTTTCCTCCAATTCCAAGGTTTAAAAGGATGTTTCAATCACATAAGACAGCTAAGAGTTTGACTTGGCATGCTGCAAGAAAATCAGTTGACGGTTATATGTCTCATCCAGCGGATTCCCCGTCTTGGAAACTTGTTGATGAAAAATGGCCCGACTTTGGTAATGAGCCAAGAAACTTGAGATTGGCTCTCTCATCTGATGGATTCAATCCCCACAGTTCTTTAAGTAGCAGATACAGTTGTTGGCCAGTTATGTTAGTTACATATAATCTCCCACCATGGCTATGCATGAAGCGGAAGTTCATGATGTTGACTATACTGATTTCCGGTCCTAAACAGCCCGGAAATGATATAGACGTCTACTTAGAGCCTTTGATTGATGATTTGAAATCTCTGTGGGATGGGATTAGAGGAGTGTATGATGCCCACATAGGAGAATACTTTACACTCAGAGCTGCATTACTGTGGACAATTAATGATTTTCCCGCTTATGGAAACTTATCTGGTTGTGTTGTTAAAGGATATAAAGCTTGTCCAATATGCGGCGATGATACACCTAGTCACAGGTTGAAAAATGGCCACAAAATTTGTTACATTGGGCATAGAAAGTGGTTACCAATCAATCATCCATATAGTAGGCAACGTGCAGCTTTTAATGGGAAACCTGAATATGGCATGCCCCCTGAGCCATTAACAGGAGAAGAAGTGCTGCATATGGTTGAAGATATTAATTACATATGGGGCTCGAAAATTGGGGGAAGTGTTGGTGAGAATGATGGTGATAGAGTTTGTTGGAAGAAGAAATCAAAATTCTTTGATCTCGAGTATTGGAAATACCTCCCTGTGAGGCATGCCTTAGATGTTATGCACATTGAGAAGAATGTTTGCGATAGTATCATTGGTACATTGCTAGAGATCCCTGGAAAAAATAAAGATGGGATTGCTGCTCGGTTAGACTTATTGAACATGGGGGTAAAAATTGATTTGCAACCCGAGTATGGAGAAAGACGTACTCGCTTGCCTCCAGGGCCTTGGAATTTGTCAAGAGCAGAGAAGAGAGCGGTTTGCAATTCTTTTTATGGTATGAAGGTTCCTGAAGGTTATTCTTCAAATATAAAAAATCTTGTATCTTTAAAAGATTCAAGACTTCTTGGCCTTAAATCTCATGATTGTCATACCTTGATGCAACAATTGCTCCCTGTGGCAATTCGTTCTGTTTTGGAGAAGCCTGCAAGGTATGCAATAACTCGATTGTGCTTCTTCTTCAATGCTTTATGTGCAAAGACGGTAGATGTTTCCAAGCTAGATAAGTTGGAAGAAGATGTAGTAGTTACTTTATGTTTGCTTGAGAAGTACTTTCCCCCTTCATTCTTTGATATCATGGTTCATCTAGTAGTACATCTTGTCAGAGAAGTTCGTCTATGTGGGCCAGTATATTTTAGATGGATGTATCCGTTTGAAAGATATATGAAAGTGCTAAAGGGGTATGTTCAGAATCGTACTCGTCCCGAAGGTTGCATTGCTGAGCGGTATATAGCTGAAGAAGCTGTAGAGTTTTGTACCGACCATTTATCTGATGTTAGTACAGTTGGAGTGCCTTCAAGCCAGAATATGGGAGTTTCAAAGCCATTATCAGGTTGCACAGTGGGCTTAGTTGATATGGACTTGTTGAACCAGGCACATCTATATGTCTTGGAGAATACGGAGGAAGTCCTACCTTATATCGAGTACGTATGAGTTTAATTTTTCATATATATGTAGCCATGTTAAATATTATTACTCCTTATATTTATCTTATATATGAGGGACCGTAATGCGTGTTTTTTTCGTGTCAATTGTAGGGAACATATGATCCACATCAAGACCACTTATTCGAAATTTAGAAAGAGAACAAAGTGGCTACAAGATAAGCACAATAGCACTTTCATTCAATGGCTACGTGTTAAGGTATATATGTTATTGAATGACATATTCAATTTATTATTTTAATTTTCTTTCTTTCTATATATATGTTAGATTGAATTAATATATATGTTTAATTTGTAGGTTCAAAGTGAATTTTAATTTTACCCTTGTAGATCTGAGTAAAATTGGACATAGGAATGACCAATTTGTTATGGCTTCTCAAGTCAAACAAGTATTTTATGTTGACGACCCAATGCATCGTGGTTGGTCGGTAGTGTTATCAATGCCTAATAGAGAATATAATGATGTTATTGGTGATGATGTGCTAGGTGATATTAGAATTGAGTGTGAGCCATTTTCTAGAGGGATACCAAATGTTGACACATTTGATGACCTAGTGGGTGAGTTTGGGAGTGAGAACATTAGAGATGGGTGTGAAGATATATGGATTGATTGATTGTTGTAATGTATGACATTAGTTATGCAGTTAATTGTATGACATTAATTCATAGCTCTGTATATCATTTTAATTCCGATCACATTTTCATTCTGCAAGCTTTGTATGACATTAATTCATAGCTCTGTATATCATTATAATTCATTTCAACCGTCGTCTATTACAGTCGTCTATTATAGTCGAAAGGTCTCTTTTTTATGCGATTATGTACCAAATCGACGTCGGTTTTAGTTTTTTACTGACGTGTACTATATTAACCACGTCGTTTTTTTGTGTTCAAGCCGTCAAAATAATTTTCAACGTCTGTGGTGATATAAATGGTCGTGGTTATTGCTGTTTTTACGTCTGTTCAAGTAAATATATGCCATGTTATATGTTTAAGACGTCAGTTTTTCATTCAGTGAACGTAGTATTTATTAACCACGGCGGTTTCTAAGTTTTATACGTCGGTTTTGTTTTATTTCGAGACGTAGGTAAAACCATTTACGTCGGTTTTATAGTTGTTTTTGACATTTAAAATTATTTAAACGTCTGTGTTTTAATAAAACCGTCGTCTATTATAGTCGAAAGGTCTCTTTTTTATTCGTTTATGTACCAAATCGACGTCGGTTTTAGTTCTTTTGTGACGTGTACTATATTAACCACGTCGTTTTTTTTTGTGTTCAAGCCGTCAAAATAATTTTCAACGTCTGTGGTGATATAAATAGTCGTGGTTATTGTTGTTTTTACGTCTGTTCAAGTAAATATATGCCATGTTATATCGTTAAGACGTCAGTTTATTCAATCAGTGAACGTAGTATTTATTAACCACGGCGGTTTCTAAGTTTGACACGTCGGTTTTGTTTAATTTAGAGACGTTGATAAAACTATTTACGTCGGATTTATAGTTGCTTTTGACATTTAAAATTATTTAAACGTCTGTGTTTTAATACAACCGTCGTCTATTATAGTCGAAACTTCTCTTTTTTATGCGTTTATGTACCAAATCGACGTCGGTTTTAGTTCTTTTGTGACGTGTACTATATTAACCACGTCGTTTTTTTTGTGTTCAAGCCGTCAAAATCATTTTCAACGTCTGTGGTGATATAAATGGTCGTGGTTATTTATGTTTTTACGTCTGTTCAAGTAAATATATGCCATGTTATATGTTTAAGACGTCAGTTTTTTCATTTAGTTAACGTAGTATTTATTAACCACGGCGGTTTTTAAATTTGACACGTCGGTTTTATTTAATTTAGAGACGTTGATAAAACTATTTACGTCAGTTTTATAGTTGTTTTTGACATTTAAAATTATTTAAACGTCTGTGTTTTAATAAAACCGTCGTCTATTATAGTCGAAAGGTCTCTTTTTTGTGCGTTTATGTACCAAATCGACGTCGGTTTTAGTTCTTTTGTGACGTGTTCTATATTAACCACGTCGTTTTTTTTGTGTTCAAGCCGTCAAAATCATTTTTAACGTCTGTGGTGATATAAATGGTCGTGGTTATTGTTGTTTTTACGTCTGTTTATGTAAATATACGCCATGTTATATGTTTAAGACGTCAGTTTTTTCATTTAGTGAACGTAGTATTTACTAACCAAGACGTTTTCTAAGTTTTACACGTCGGTTTTTGTGTATTTAGAGACGTCGATAAACATATTTACGTCGGTTTTGTAGTTGTTTTTGACATTTAACATTATTTCAACGTCAGTGTTTTACTAAAACCGTCGTCTATTATAGTCGAAAGGTTTCTTTTTTAGGTTTTATGTATGAAATCTACGTCGGTTTTAGTATTTTACTGACGTGTACTATATTAACTACGTCGGTTATTTTCCGTCGTTATTTCATGTATGAAAAGACGGCGGTCGATTTCTCGTCGGTTGTAAACCATGATACACGACGGTGGATTACCGTCGTCTATTTCGTTTTTTGTAGTAGTGCCCATACACCAATCGAAATGGTGACATGCCTATAGGTGTTTTGTGAGTTGTCCTATAAGCCCACAATGCATCGTTTAGCTGTAGAGACCAATCCTTCCTTAAAGCACTGACTGTTTTCTCTAAGATTCTCTTGATCTCTCTATTGGAAACCTCAACTTGGCCACTGGTCTGAGGATGGTAACGCGTGGCAACTATATGATGGATATGATATTTAGCCATAAGCTTGTCAAATGCTCTGTTGATGAAGTGCTTCCCTCCATCACTGATGATCACTCTTGGAATGCCAAACCATGAGAAGATGAATCCTTTTAGAAAACGCATAACAACAGCAGCTTCAGCAGTGGGACACACCATTGCTTCAACCCATTTTGACACGTAATCTACAGACACTAATATATATTTGTTGCTACAGGATGACGGAAAATGGCCCATAAAGTCAATACCCCATACATCAAAGAGTTCAACCACAAGAGTACTTTGAAGTGGCATCTCATTCTTTTTGGAAATATTACCAACTTATTGACATCAATCACAAGCGGCACAATACTTGTAGGCATCCTTAAACAAAGTTGCCCAAAAGAAGCCACTTTGCAAAATTTTATCTGCTGTGCGTTTGGGACCAAAATGTCCACCACATGCATAACCATGAGAAAAATTCAGGATGCTCTGTTGCTCATTCTCCGGTAAACATCTTCGGATAATTTGATCAGGGCAATACTTGTACAAGTATGGCTCTTCCCAAAAATAAAATTTGACCGTGGACAGGAACTTCTTCTTTTGCTGAGAGTTAGAATATGCGGGAATAATTCCATGATGTATAATTTTACTACCTGAAATTAGATAGTTAAATTCAATAAATAAACTTGCAAGCGCACAAGGTTAATGCAATATAGCCAAGGCAAGTACAACGTCGTTTCCACAGAGACTGAATAAATTCTCAAGTTGTTGCGACTTCTAAACTAATGTAAATCCTAAATTACTCTAGACACCCTAACTAATAAACTTAAAGCTAATGACTCAACTAAAACTTAATCAAGGAGTTTTGAAAGTTGGTTTTGAAAAATTTTCTTTAAAAGAATGTTGAAAACAAGATAATTAAAAGACAAGATAATAAAGAAAAACGTGAACTAAATACGTTTGTGAAAGATTTTAAAGAAGCTTACCAAGACAACAATTTCACCACAATTCCTCTTATCCAAACCTTAGCATGCATACTATCAAAATTCCCAAGTTATACTAACAATTTCACCACAATTCCTCTTATACCCTAACATGCATCAAATTACTTAACCAAAAACCTAGATGGTAGCTAGGCATCAAGATTATTAGTTAAGAAAATAAGCACAATGATTAAATTTCAACATGGAAATTCTAATAGCATGACATAACTAAGCTTTGAATAATTAGAAAAGGGTTACATTGTGTCTTAGTAAAAGATAATTAGTTACTTATAATCATGGTAACAAAGCAAAAGTAAAACATGGAGAAAGAGATAAGAAAAACCCTTAGAGTTTAGAGGCACGATCGCTCTTCCCTGCTCCACGGTTGAAATCTGAAATTTCTGGTGTATCCCTTGAGCCCCCACGATCTCCCCTCTTAAAAGAACCTAAAACCTAGTTAGAATGGGCCTAAACAAGTGGCCTTACACGAAGACTTGATTTCCAAGTCAGTTCCTAACTAAAAAAGGTAATTAAAACTAAGTTTCCTAAAACCTCCAGGAAACTGCACGTGATCCTCATTACAAATACGTTTTGAACACCTTCCTGACCTCCAAAAATTACGTGCGACCACTCTTTGGAAAGCTCTGGATGTCTTCGTTTCAGCCATATATCGTATGCCTCAAACCGATATCGTATGAGTGAGTTATGCTCAAATTACCCCTGCTGACTCAGTACTCTCCGGGAATTGATTTAGGCTGAGTTGTCTAATTAAAAATGGGCACCTTAGTAGTCTTCAAAAATTATGAAAATATGCATGGACAAACTTCAAGATGCTTTCTTCCATCTCCAATTGGAATCATGTCAAACTCTATTACGAGAAATATTTGGCGAATTTATACATTTCGTGGCTCATAAGCTGAAAAAACCAGAAAATAACTAAACTCGGCATCTTTAGTCCAAATTAATTCACAAAACTAAGTAAAAAGGATATAAAATCATGTGAAATTATGAACATATCATTCCACTAACCAGATAATTCACAATGTCTGCATACCACGGGACTCCATGTTGTACATAAAATAGTTGTTCATCCGGAAATGACTCATTCAGGGGCAACACGTCTACTTCCTCTTCGTGGCTAGGTGTGAGCCTTGATAAGTGATCTGCTACCACATTTTTGGAGCCTTTCTTGTCTCAAATCTCTAAGTCAAACTCTTGTAGCAACAAAATCCATCGAATGAGTCTAGGTTTGGCATCCTTCTTTGTCATCAGGTACTTTAGAGCAGCATGGTCAGAATACACTATGACTTTAGATCCAACGAGATAAGATCTAAACTTCTACAATGCACAGATTATGGCAAGCAATTCCTTCTCAGTGGAATTATTAGAGCAAATAGCACAAACAGAGGAAGACTTGATTTCCAAGTCAGTTCCTAACTAGAAAAGGTAATTAAAACTAAGTTTCCTAAAACCTCCAGGAAACTGCACATGATCCCCATTGAGAATACGATTTGAACACCTTCCTGGCCTCCACAAATTATGTACGACTACTCTTTGGAAAGCTCTGGATGTCTTCTTTTCAGCCATATGTCGTGTGCCTCAATCCGATGTCGTACAAGTGAGTTATGGCCAAAATACCCCTGTTGACTCAGTATTATCCGGGAATTGGTTTATGCTGAGTTGTCTTATTAAATATAGGCACCTTAAATTATGAAAATATTCACGGATCAACCTCAAGATTCTGTCTTCCAACTCCAATTGGAATCATGTCAAACTCTATTATGAGGAATATTTGGCGAATGTATACATTTCGTGGCTCATAAGCTGAAAAACCAGAAAATTACTGAAATCAACATCTTTAGTCCAAATTAATTCACAAAAGAAAGTATAAAGGATATAAAATCATGTGAAATTATGAACATATCACTAATAAAGTACAAGTTTGATGCCTTTGAAAAGTTCAAAGAATTCAAAAACGAAGTTGAAAAGAAAATAGGAAAGAGTATCCTCCAAGGAGTTTGAACATTCGTTTTGATGAGGACATCCTCCAAGTCGCCTCCAATCTTCAAGTCTCGAAGTCGGTCATTCACGAGCTTCTCAACGTCCTTTACTCGCAAGGCTTGCAGTTAACTTTGGTGTCTCCCATGACGCGAGCATCGCTGATCGACCTCCTCATTGACTCTTGGGGGTTGATCTCCTTGGCTATCCTGCTTGCGAGGCGTATTGGTGGACTGAGCTTGTGAGGGATTCCCTGTGGCTTGTCACCGGGTACTAGCTCTAGCATATCGGGCCGACGAGCATCTTTCTTCAAGTACTTCTAGAGGAGGGACGTGAGGTTGATCTCCATGTGGGCCTAGCCTGGCATGAATGCTTCCTTGGGGACCCAGGCGAGAATGGACATCAGATCGTCAGCCCAACCTTTCGTAGACATTGGTCCGTGGACCTAGTCTTGAACGGAGGGTCGATATACTTTGACTCGAGCTCGCTGACGTATGTGACATGCCAGTGTGCTCTTGTTCTCCTCCTCGCTAGCTTACGACCTCTCGAACTGTCTGCCAGTGCGCTTGCTCATCCTTCTCTCTTCACCATGGGATCCAGGTCCAAGGTTCCGGGCCACGTCAATCTGCCTAAGAAGTTGTCGAACCAAGTTGTTTTAGTTGTCTATTCTTTAAGCCAGCTGGTTGACTATAAGACTGATGTCCACTTGACTGCTTGGATCTAGAGGAGATAATTCATATTGTTGAAATAAAACTCCTATGAGTCCCAAATGATATTTCTCAAATAAAATTATTTGCCTCGATTATTGCTGCTTCGGCATTGACACCTAGTTTGCCATCAACTTAAATGGGCCTTGGTTCGTCATCCATTTCTCCATGGTTGGCTTCAATCAATGGCTGATCCAGGATACTCGTGTCATAGGGTCAAATTTTAAAAGTGTCAAATTTTTTTAGGCTACCATCTGCTAAAATATGAATATGGTTTTGGATATCTTAGGTTCTTCTATTCTTCTCCATAAGGAGGTATATATAAGAGTTTAGGGAGCTTTAGTTTTAAGCCATAATATAGTTTACTAATTTAGTAGAAAGAAATACAATTTCATCTAATTAGCATAAGGCCAAAGACCAAAATGAGTACCCAATTTTACAAAAATATCATTAAAAAATATCAAAATTACACACAATGCCATTCCTTCTAAGGCAAGCATACTATGCCACATGTCCACATCCAGCCAACCACCACCGCCGGCCAACCACCTGCAGCCGGCCACCTCCGACCAGCCGCCGCCGGCCACCTCCGACCAGCCGCCGCCGGCCACCTCCGACCAGCCACCTGCCGCCTGCCACCTCCGACCAGCCACCTGCCGCCGGCCACCTCCGACCAACCGCCACCGGCCACCTCCGACCAGCCGCCGCCGGCCACCTCCGACCAACCGCCGTTGCCCCTTATTCACTTTTTTTAAAAAAAGAAGATTTTGTGTCATTAAAGGGACTCGAACCTTGACCCTCAAAGGAAGAGGGCTCACTCACAAACCACTACACCAAACTTGATTTTGTAATATTTATTCAATTATACAATATTTATATAAACGATCAACGGTTTTAAAAATTAAAAAAAAATCATTTCACCACATATTCACATAAAAACTGCAACTAAAAGCAGAAACTGAAACAAAAATACAATGTAGATATCAATTATATATATATATATAAATAAAATAAAATTTATAGAAGCAAAATGGAGGAACCAAGATGAAAGTACTAAAATGGAAACTGCGATGCAGAAACAGAAACTGCAATGCAGAAATAGAAACTGCAATGCAGAAACAGAAACTGCGATGCAGAAACAGAAACTGCAATGCAGAAACAGAAACTGCAATACAAAAATAGACACTGAAATGCTAAGCCTAGGCAAAAATGCTCAGCTCTAAAGTTAAACAAGAGAAACTGCAATACAAAAATAGACACAGTTTTTTTTTTAAAAGTAAAAAAACCATGACAACAGATATCAATGACTAAAATAATAAGGATGCAAGCTGGAGATTTAAACAATAGATCTTTTTATTGTTGTGAAGTCTGATATGAAACTAATATCACAAGAACTGAGCAACTAACAAATAGAAGATTTCATAATCAAATGAGACAACATAGTCAAAGGGATTACCTTCTAGGCATATAAATGTAAGCAACCAAATCCTACCTTACACTATGCTCAGCTAAAATGTCAAAAGTAATACCTATCATCTTTCTAACTTCAGCACATGACCTGCAATTATATAAAAAAAGAAAAATCAGTCAACAATCCACATCTTACTCTACAACCAAAGATAAGAACTAGTTATTAAAACACTACTATCTAAAAAACTGTATTAAAATGACACTAATATCAATAGACATTACTAAATCCACAAAATATTTAACTAACGGAAATCGTTCAAAAACTGAAAATAAAAGCTGAAACTGCAACAAAAATACAATGTAGATATCAATTATATAAAAAAATAATAATAATAATTTTATAGAAGCAAAATGGAGGAACCAAGATGAAAGTACTAAAATGGAAACTGCAATGCAGAAACGGAAACTGCGATGCAGAAACGGAAACTGCAATGCAGAAACGGAAACTGCGATGCAGAAATCGAAACTGCAATACAAAAATGAAAAGAGCAAAAACCATGACAACAGATATCAACGACTAAAATAATAAGGATGCAAGCTGGAGATTTAAACAATAGATCTTTTTATTGATGTGAAGTCTGATATGAAATTAATATCACAAGAATTGAGCAACTAACAAAAACAATTATACGAAAACTAGAAAATCGACTCCCTACAAACAGCTTCATTTCAGTACTACCTGATTGATGCTACAGATATCAACACATCATTTCAGTACTACCTAATAAGCAATTCGTAGAAGAAACAAATGACCAATTGAGATTTAACTTTCACTTAAAAGAAATGACATTAAATTGGACTTGAAGGCATTGAGCATTTCAACAACCACAAGCACAGTCATGGACACTGTTGATGGATGGCGATCATCAAATATACTGCATGGATAAGTTGTCTCCCTCGTTGAACATGAGTCGAAGTTCATCTGAAACAAAATAACTAAGAGCTAACTTAGAAACCACCAAATAAATCCCACAATTATGAACATACGCAAAAGAAAACATAACAATTTTATAATTCAATAAAACCATAGAGCTAACTTAGAATTCTAATTGGTGGTTTGGGCTACTAATTAACTTACTTGGGAATGTTGGAGTAAGAAAAGGATCGGCGGCGTCACCCGAATTGCCATCGGTAGTGCAAAACACAGTCCCTTGTAAGTAGAACGCAGCAACTAGGGACCTGGGATCCATCATCCTCATCAATATTGGGCTCAGCTTTTGTAACTGCCACTGCAGCGACCAAGAGGCATACAATTGTGACAAAAATTGTTTTGAAGGTCATTGATTCTAGCCTAGGTAGATTGCTATAAGAAAGTATGGTGTGAATCTTTTCGATATTACAAATATATAACAATCGTAAATGTTTGCAAAAGGGAAGAGTCTGTAGATCCTACATCTAAGGTAATTACACACAAGAAGGAAAGAAAGTGTTGTAATTAGCTAAACAAGGGTAAACTTCAATCAAATTTTATCCTTCAGTTAAGGCTTGATTTCTAGCAAATTAACTGATGACTTGAGCAGAATTGCTGTGCACACAATAACCAATTCTATGAGCCGCATTGCCTCACCTAGCTAGATCTAGAATTCCGCCTTCTCCAAAAATAAGTGGTCATTCATTTACTTCTTGATATATGGTGAATTTCTTTTCTTTTTATTTTGGATGGGTTGGAGTCTAAATTATTCAACTTCAAGAAAGTTTCAATCACAACCAAGCATAAATGTTCATTGACTAACAAAAACGCAACTGTGGCGAGCCCAAGTTTCCTTGACTGACAAAAACGAAACTAATAAGTCATTAAGTACATAATTTCTTACTGCAATTCAGTCTGAGAACGCTTACCAACTTAGTGGAAGTGAAACTAGCAACAGTAGTACTTACCAGTCAAAATTATCACACACACTGAGCGTACAGATTACCTATCTAATAATACCCAAAAACAATCAGATATTCAAAACTATCGACTCCTTCACTTTCCTAAACACAATTTGAAATTCAAATTGATCACGCATCAAACACTTACAGAATCAATCCATAACTCGCTGATCCCAAGATCAAAATTGAACAAACTAAGCAAAAAACAATAACAAATCGCGGATCAAGGATTTCTGATCAGACCGACAAAACTGCAATCAGAGTGCCAGCAAATGTTATGTAAAACAGAGATTGAGATTTAAGAAAACTTACCGAGTTGATAAGTGGACTCGGCGAGACAGCGAGTGAGTAATGAATCCGAGTCAAAAAAGAAAACGAAGACCAAGTAGAAGAAGAAGAAGAAGAAGAAGAAGGAAAGAGAAGCGGCGACTCTGAAAACCCTAGCAGAGTGTGGGAAGCAGCAGAGGTAGGAGGAAGGTCGGAGCTAGCTTGGGATGCGACGCCGGTCAAAACTTGACCGGTCCGGTGGCTGGGTGGCCGACGTGACAGTGGCTAGGGGTTTTTGTCGGTGTCGGTCGAAACAGAGGGGAGAGAGAGAGATCTGAGAAACTAATGAATTTGGGTTAAGTTTTTAAATGAAAGGGGTATAATTGTCTTTTTAATGACTGATGTAAGGTGGGTCAACAAATCTGGTCTTCCTCTTTGGCCTAATCCAAAATAACAATTCTTTTCTAGGTATTAAAACCCAAACCAAAATATCAAATGTCTTAAATACTAATAAGTAAAGTTATCTATGTCTAATACCTAATTTTCCTAAGAGTTTACATGAGTGCTTTACAAGGAATTAGATCTAGTAAAGAATTAGGAAAATATCTCCTAATTATACAATGATTTGACAACTATATAAAATAGGAAAGTAAATCCCTTAATTAACCAAGGAAATAAATCTGTAAAATAGGAAAGTAAATCCCTTAATTAATCAAGGAAATAAATCTCCTTGATTAATTAGGAGACTCACTTCAACACCATCAACCCCAACCTACCCTAGAAACCTTCTGTCTAATACCCAGAAGAAGAAGGGTTTATAGACACTTTTTAATTTGTAGATAAAAATCTGATCAATCACATCAACACATAATAAGGCTAGAACAATAATAATAAATCAACTAAAAATTAGAGCAATGATTTAACTAATGAACAAGGATCAAGGAACAATAAAACCTGGATTTTGATCAATTTTTTCTTCAATTGAAACAAAGAACAACTTGTTTGCGTGCTAGCAAATCTGCAATGGGTAAAGCTGTCTTATTTGTGTGCTTGCTTACTTACTTAAATCCAAATAACAGTCGATATCAATATCATATCAATAAATTCAAATTCATCAAAAACACTACATATATCAATTTCATTAAAAATATGATGTAATTAAATTATAAAATAACCTTCTCATAAAGATAAAGAAACATTTATAAAATTAAAAGATAAAACTAGCTAGCAACAGTAAAAATCACCCGGAGCCATATACGGTATATGATATACCCAATTGGGGCTAGGGTTATGGTCTGGATAATAGAGTCTCCTCCACCCAAGAGTTTTGCAATTCCAAAATCAGCAACATGTGTAACCATATCATGGTCTAGTAGTATATTGCTAGGCTTCAAATCACAGTGGATAATGGGAATTGGATAGCCGTGGTGAAGATATTCAAATTCTGATGCAACATTGATCATTATATTCAACCTCTCTAGGATATTCTGATGATCTTGATGAGATTTCGATGATGAATATTGCTCAGCATTTCACATTCACTATCAAGAGTCTTGAAAGCCCCTTTTGGCTCTAGATTGAACACTTCACTGATGGGAGGCAAGGCAAGCAAGCAGCCCAAGGGTAGAGAGAGGGGGAGTTTACTGGGTTCTTGTTTTTTTTTTTTTTTTTTTTTTATAACCTTGTTCAAAACAAGGCCATTTTGAAGCCAAGTTTTTTTATTAAAAAAAATAATAATAAGGTGCCTGGACTAAAACGGCGTTGTTTTGGCCAAGGGTCTTTTAAAAAAATAAGCCTCGCGCGCGCGCTGTTCAAGGTAGCAGCAGCGCAAGGCCTCTTGCGCATTTCATCGAACAGGTGGCCTCAGACCTCCACACCCATTTTTTTTGGCTTCTATGGGGTCACCTGACCCCATTTGTCCCTATGTGTGTTCCTCCTGGCTTCAATCTCCACGTTGGTTTCAATCTACACATTAAGCATAGAAAGCAAGAGAAAACGCCATGGCTCATAGAAAATCCACATGGAAAGATGTGCTACCATGGGACATGAAAAATCATATCGGCAGTGACGCCTACTGTGGGAACAAATATTCTAATTGAAATCCCTAATTAACTCAATCTCTCCATTAAAAAAAAACATAAACACACTAATAAAATCATGTCCTTTTTTTCTCTAACAAACAAAATCATGTCGTTTTCTATGGTCCGTTTGGATGAAGGAAAATAACTCGGAATTTAACTAAAAGTCGGGAATTTAAGAAGAGAAATTGACAA
This sequence comes from Prunus campanulata, assembly GCA_034190965.1. Lineage (NCBI taxonomy): Eukaryota > Viridiplantae > Streptophyta > Magnoliopsida > Rosales > Rosaceae > Prunus > Prunus campanulata. The sequence continues at coordinate 9,436,630 of CM067214.1, read as the reverse complement.
TTCCCTTGTTTGGCAACTTAAGCACGGAATTTATTAAATGACATGTGGAAAAAATCATGGAAATTATTGGGGCATCAAATTCCCAAGTTTAATTTCCACCAAAATAGGCGTCATTTCACAATTTCCATAGTCCCAATTACTTAAATTCTGTCATTTACAAAATTCGACATACATAAATCCAAACACTGAAATTTTCAATTGTCAGAAATTGAAATGATGGAAATCTAAATTCAGTCATTTTATAATTCTATGTAATTTTCTATTCCTTCATCCAAACAGAGGGTTACAGAAGTTTCTGGTCTCTTGCTTGCTCCCTTGCGTTTGCGTTCGTCTCCGTCTCTCTCTCTCACTCTCAACCATTTCAGATCTGTATGCAAATTGCGAGCCCCCTCATCAAACAAATTTGATAGCATATTGCTAAGCCCCTCTGAGCTGAGAGATTTCAGGGGCCTAGTTAACACTTCCCCTTGGAGATCACAATGTATGGAATATGCCTAGTTAAAAACCTTGCCAATAAAACCCAGCGAGATAAAAACTGGTCGAAGGGAAAAAGAGTACATAACTATGTGTAACATAAAATTTTGTGTATATAATACTGACATGCGTGCGACACTGCCTCATTAAAATCTTGCCAGGAAAAACCTAGTGGGACAAAAATCTGGACAAAGGAAAAAGAATACAGTGTGTTTAGATCTTTATTGATGACACGCTCCCCTTCATGTTTGCAAAACACCCTTAATCCATATTGTTGATCATCTTTCTGAATATCATAGTTGACACTACTTTTGTGAGTCAATCTTATAGTATTGTTGTATGTTCCCCCTAATATCTTCATGACTATCTTTTGGTAGGAAAATCTTTCGGAGTGTAACATCTCGACCCAAATTAATTATTATTTTTTTGATTGTGAATTGAGTGGCACCATTGAATAGAGTGTCACCATTACATAGAGCTTGTCGATATGAGTTCGTAGACACGTAGTAGGCCCAAATTGAAGTTTTAATTAAGAAGTTACGGTCAACGGAAGTGCAATGGCACAACCGTAATTTTTTCAAAGTTGATGTTTTAAAAACCAGATATGTTCTCTCTCTCTCCCCCACCAAATTGAAAAGGACAAGTTGCAAAATCTTCGTCTCTTCCTGCTCTACACATCCATGCTCATTTCCACCTTCGAAACTCCCAGATTGGTCGCAACTTTCAACTGAAACCGAGCCGAAAACCCATGTTCGTTGCTAGAAATGTTCATACGATTTCCAGCGATTCCGGCTGCCAAAATTTTCAAACCAGGTTCTTTGGTACTACGAATTGCTCCAGATGAAACTGCAGAGGGTTGAGGGTGATTTGGACCATGTGTGAGTGGACATTTGTTTTACAAATAATTTTTCCTGCTATGTTGGTTTTATGAAATGTTTTTTGAATGAATTATTTATGGCATTTACTTTCTAACTATTCAGTTTTGGTTGAAAATGATTTATATATGGTTTAATTGTGGTTTAATTGTGGTTTAATATTTGAGGTTGATATTAAATGTTTAGAAATGATTTAATTGTGGTTTGATGTTTCAGAATTAGTTTCAGAACAATTTGGAAGGAATTATAAATGGTTTGAATCAAGATAGTGAAATGGGATTTATTAACGGTTTAAAAAAGGGGTTTTGTTTATTTAATTAAGCATGATTCATACTTGTTAATTAGTTCGGTTTTGAAAGATTGGGGTATTGTTTGAGAAAACCGAGAAAGGATTTGGGAAAGTGTTTGGAAAAAGGGATTTGTGAAAAAGGGAGTTTTTATGTTTAAGTGTCGAGAAGTGGATTTCAAACCCACCCTAGGTACTCATTCTGAGTTTTCTTCGCAATATATCGGTTGCCTTCAACAAAGTGTGTGCACATGACTAGAATTGCCTGTACCTACATAGAGACTACTATGTAGGTGTCCGGCCAGAGTATATCGCCTGTACCTGTGCTGACTACGCAGGTGTTCGGCCAATGGTTTGCCTGTACCTGTAGTAAGGTTATTTTGTAGGTGTCCGACGAGTGAATTGCTTGTACCTGCTTATGTGGGTGTCCGGCCAGGATTTTCCCTTGGATTTTGGAATTAAATGTTGTTTAAAATACCATATTGTATTAATTGAAACTTTACTTTCCAGTTATTTCCAAGATTGTTTTACCTTCATGTGAATTTATTATATTATATTCTTGTATGTAAATTTGCTTCTGTTTTTTAGTAAGTTTTCAAAGGTTTGCGAAAACAGAAGGGTTAGTATGTCCGGCATAATTACTTTGAAGAAAAACTTTATTTTTGTTCACTCACGCTTTTACTGTTTTGCGCCCCCAGGAAGTAGATAGCTCAGAGTTCGGACGACCACATAAGCTACTCCGGCGTCGGTGAGGTCCCTGTAGTTCTACCTAGTAGGAAACTTCATTTTCCGTTTTCGTTGTTTATTTGGAAACTAACTTTGTAAATTTAACTCCAGTAGTTGCTCTGATATTTCCCACTTAGGACTGAATTTGAGGCCGAAGGCCATGTGAAATTTGTGTGTGCCTTATCTTGTGTGTGCTGCCAGTAGGGATTATTAGATTTTCGGTATTTGCAGGTGTTAATCTAGGAAAAGTCCATTTTACAGGAGAGACTCTGCCGAAATTTTGGTAGAAGTCTCGACCCATTTTTCTTAGGTATGAGTGGGAGGTGTGAAGTTAGTAGTGGGTCCAGCATGTGCCAAAATATGTAACAAGATTCGATACGAGTTCTGCAGGGGAATTCGGGTCTAGTCTTGTCACGGAGTGAGTGGAGGATGTAGCCATAAAAAATTCCTTAGTTGAGTAATTAAATATATTTCTAGTGAGTATTGCTTGCATCTTTACACTACTACAAAAAGGGAAAAAGACGACCCGAAAATAACGACTGTAGAACAAAATACCATCGTTGTGTTTAGAAAGACAACGGCAATAGAAAACCGTCATAGATAAGTAACTTAAACACCTAAAAAATCGAGTTCCGCTTGGGTATTTTGACAGGACCGCCATAAATTCCACGAAATCTGTGACGAATCCTGTGGTTTTTCCATCATCCACCTGATGCCAGGCCCACTTACTAACGTCACCCTCTTCTCCAAAAATGAAGGAAAAGAGGGGCGAGACTTTCTGCCGAAATTACGGTAAAGTCTCCCTTGAAAAACGAACTTTCCCAAAAAAAAAATTTAACATGCCAAAGCACATTTATAAATCCCAACCAACAACATGCACAATATAGAAACACACAATTTACATAATGGGTCCCCGACCTTATGTCCAACCCTAACATGGGCGATAACAGAGCAAATCTAGACAAATTCAATTTACAAGTGAAAACAAAGTTCAACGGAAATCAAGACAGATAAAAGTTATCCTACAAGAGTTCGGGGTTCAACAGTTCAAGTCTCGGCTCGCCCGCTCGGTTTAGGTCTAGCGATTGCCTTGGGGGCGCAAAATAGAAAACTTGTAAGTGAACAAAACAAAGTTTTATTATAATTCAAAACAACATACTAACCCCACCATTTGAAAAACGATGCTAAAAACATGCAATCGAAAACATTTATACGTATTCATTGTGAAATTGATGTACTCCCACACCCCTGATATAATATGATACTATCCAAGTCAAATCCTTTGGCTCCAACCAAATCCTTTCTCGAAACATAGGGCTTATAAAATGAAATATGTAAAGAAAGCTTCTGAAATAGTTAAGCGTATATACATATATCTATATACATACAGACACGAAAAATCTTGAAATTTTATAGGTATACACCTCGAAATCCATTACTATACAAATAATATAATTTATAAGTATATATGATATTTTCACACCAATACAAGTACCGGGGAAACAATCAAACACAGGGATTTTTTGACTAGCCTACAGGGTTTCAACTTTCTACCATGCGTCTAGGGATGAGCAGTCCAACTGAGGGAATACCACTCTACAGCACACACGCCAAAAATTCCAACGCTTCATGTGGCCAAACCAAACCAACTATGTCCTACGCGCATAGACTACTTTATCACACACTGGATAATCCAACACCACGTGCGATAAAGTACTAACAAAATCATATGGGCCCACAAGTCGGAAAATCCAACGCCAAGTGTGGGTACAGTAACCAGAGGAGGGCACTTAGTATGGTGCAATTACATACTCATATAATGATCAACAAAGTACCCAATTCTTATCAATCACTGGCCCAATGATTTAGTCATATAAAGCAAATAGCAATTTCACAAAACATATAATCCATATCCAATATAATTATAAACTTCAATTACCAAGATAACAGAAATTTCCATAATTAAATGATATATAAACTCTATAATCAAAATAATCCATTTTAAATGCATAGTAATTTAATTGTTGAAAATAATGCTATTTCAAAACAAAGTCCACCCACAGGAAGTCCGACGCTGCATGATCCTTATAGGGTCCTACTTGCTGAGTGTGCTTAATCGGAGTATCTATTGAAGAATACAAGGACTAGATTAATTAAAATACTTCCAACGAGAACTTTAAAACAAACTCCAAGTTTTTTCGGGACTCAAGTGACTGTATGATTAATGAGAATTTTCTAGGGTCCAACTACGTGTTTCGAAAGGTGAAATAACCTCGGAAGACTATCGGTCGACTGAGTGGTCAAACGTACCTAACTTGGTCAATCGGGCCCGCGGGGCTCACGACCTCTGATTTCCAATCTGAAAGTTCTTACGGGTTAACAAGGTATACCAACTACATCCTGCAAGTTTGGTCCAGAACGAGCAATCGGATAGCTCTAAATCCTCCTCAGTCCAAACACATAGGGACAAGATTCTTGGAGGCTCTAGAGCCTTCCCGCAGCTGTCTGTGTGACCATCTCCTATTTTGGGCAACCCTTTCTCCTTCTTTTCTCCTTCATTTTATGACAAGAGCTAGTGGGAGAAAGGAGTGGGTAATGGTGTTGGTCTGAAGGGCATTTTGCTCAAGTATCCTTTGGTTTTTTAGATGGCTTGTGTTAGGTTTGTCTTTGGACATGTGCTGGAGACTCCCAGCAGCCTGCACACGCAAATACCTTTTGGTTTTTTACGTGGTCCATGTGGTTTTGTCTCCAACCGTGTGCTGGAGACTTTCAGATATTTTTCTAAGTCACTTGGGCCATTCCCTAAAGTGATGAGCTAGTCTACTAAGAGGATGGGCCAACTTTCTAAAGTGGTGGACTATTTTTACTAAGGTGATGGGCCAATATTCTAAGGTAATGGGTTATCTTGTTCTCTTTTTCATGCTTACCCACATATTTGGGCTCAAGAAATGGGCTCAAGTTTTGGGGCTCCCAAGCAGCCAAAAACTTCCACTTCTTGGCTCATCAATGGGTCTCTTGAATACTCGTAACCATCCATGCCACAACTCGCTCAGCAAGCCCCATACATTTGCATGGCTTGGGCCCACGTAAGCTTGTATCATGGCTAGGTGTAAAAGGGTTTTCCACTTGGCATGGCATAAGATACGTCGATTTTCGAATGCATATAGTTTTCTGCATCGTTTTCTAAATGGTGGGGTTGTATTATGTTGGTTTCAATTGTGAAATGAATTTTGTTTTGTGCCCCCCAGGCAGTAGATAGATTCGAACCGAGCGACCGAGCCAAGATCTTCCTTCTGAACCCCGAGCTTCCGTAGGACACTTTTTATTCGTTTTTATTTCAGCTAAACTTTATATTTTGTTTGTAAATTGAATTCTGTTAGATATGCTCTGATGTCACCTATACTAGGGTTGATTGTAAGGCCGGAGGCCATTGATGTTAATTGCATAATACTATCTTGTGCATGCTGCCTGTTGAGATCTATAAATGTGTTTTAACATGTTGAAAATTTTTGGGAATGTCCATTTTTTAGGGGAGAGTCTGCCGAAATTTCGGCAGAAAGTCTCGTCTCTTTTTAGTAAGTGGGCCCGACATTAGTACGATGTCGGATCATTTACAGGATTCGTTCCGGATTCCGAGGAGTTCAGGGCGGGTCCTGTCAACTGACATCTACCATATATTTTTAAGGAAAGCAATAATCCAACTTAAACATACTAAAATATGTTGTACCCACAAAAGGACTTAAATCACTACAACGACGGTAAATTTACAAAAACAGACGTTGTAAATATAACCAACGTCGGTTCTGCAAAACATATGGACGTTTTAAGGATTAAAGACTGATAAACACATAATTATTACAATTTCTACCCCTAATCTATATTTGTTAGTACTTTGTTTTAGTGATTTTTGCACCAATTAGAATGTTCCATTGTATTTTACGAATCCATTTGCACTTCATTGAAATATAGGCTAATTCATTTGAATTCTCTATTTTGTAGCTCTCTCTTTGAAGTGGCACCCAAACTCTTATCAATTGGGCAATAATTGTTACATTCTATTCCAATATCATGATTTTATATAGGTGCATGTTGGAGCTATTAAGGAGAAAGAATGTGCATGCATGTGAAGCAAAAAGAAAAGAAAGAAAAGAAATGAAGCCAATTCTAGTCCATTTCCGGAAGTCAACTTGTAAGGCCCAAAACGTACACTTGGTACTACTCAGATGGGAATACATTCTTCATAAACGTTGTTCCAATGGGTCTCTATTATGACATATCCAAATTTGAGCCCCATTGGATACATATTGAAACCTCAGGCCTTCCTACACCAAGCTTGGTTCAGAAGAATCATTTTTTCCAGTAACCAAAAGAAAATCCACATGGGTTGGCAGCAAAAGGCAACCACAATTGTACCACTTTGCAAAACCCAAGGGAAGGTATCGTATAGTAGTGTAGCTCAGAAGTCCGAGTGTCGTATCCACAGAGAGCAATGTAAAGAAAATAACAGAGATGAAAAAAACAAGTGTGATTGAGAGGTAGATTTATGCAAGATTTGATTTAGAGAAAATTTAATTGATTAAAACACTAAGGCATTGGGGTTCCACTTTTAACATAAGCATGCAACTCTTATTAATTTGATCCACAAAATATTTTCCATTGTAGTTGTTCAAAATAATTAAAGCTGTGCATAGCTTGTACCATTGGCAACAAACTATCCAAAAATAATCTTCATCAAAATTCTATTAATCTAAGTAATTCTCTTTTCTTTTAAAAGCATGAAAGTTTTTACTACACAATGGGAAAAACATGATTGAACCCATGAAATAGATTATCAAACATTCATCAATCAATTAAAAAGAAAACTACAAATTCCATTTGAACAAAAACTACAAATTCACATTAAAGCTTAAGTTTGGATCAAACTAATAAAAATTACACACTCATATTAAAAGCTTTCTCCCTAGCCTTAGATAGGGAGTTAGTTCCCCATAAAATAAAACTAAAACAGAAATTTAGAACTAGAAGAATTGGAGGAAGGAGAGAGAGCTCAAGAGAAGATTGTGAGCTTAGTGTGTGATTTTGAAGCTTGAAGACTTCTCTATTTATAGGGCTAAGAGGGAGGAACATCATGATGAATTCCAACACCACCATTCCTATTCCAATACAATCCATAACTCCCACTTCATCTTGTGTAAGTTAGTGTGGTTGGAATCAATTTTTTTTTGTTTGCTTCCATCCCATACTTCTTTTCCTTTCTTCTTTTGGCATGGGTGTCGCACTTCATGCATTCTTTTCAATTCTTTAGCTGCTGCACCTCAAGCTTTCTTCACATGGGTTTTCAAAGGTGTTCAATTATGGTTGCCTTTTGCTGCCAACCCATGTGGGTTTTCTTTTGGTTGCTGGAAAAAACGATTCTTCTGAACCAGGCTTGGTGTAGGAAGGCCTGAGGTTTCAATATGTATCCAATGGGGCTCAAATTTGGATATGTCATAATAGAGACCCATTGGAACAACTTTTATGAAGAATGTATTCCCATCTGAGTAGTACAAGTATACGTTTTGGGCCTTACAAGTTGACTTCCGGAAATGGACTAGAATTGGCTTCATTTCTTTTCTTTCTTTTCTTTTTGCTTCACATGCATGCACAGTCTTTCTCCTTAATAGCTCCAACATGCACCTATATAAAATCATGATATTAGAATAGAATGTAACAATTATTGCCCAATTGATAAGAGTTTGGGTGCCACTTCAAAGAGAGAGCTACAAAATAGAGAATTCAAATGAATTAGCCTATATTTCAATGAAGTGCAAATGGATTCGTAAAATACAATGGAACATTCTAATTGGTGCAAAAATCAATAAAACAAAGTACTAACAAATATAGATGAGGGGTAGAAATTGTAATAATTATGTGTTTAACAAATACCCCCAAACCTATAATTTGCTAGTCCTCGAGCAAACTAAAATTAAAAACTAAGAATAAGTGAAAACTAATTAAGCCACTTCCGCAGGGATCTCGATTGCATTTAGCGTATGCAATAAGCCTTTAAACCCCTAGGTTGCCCTAGTGGACGAGTTATAGTCTCGTGAGGGTTTTCAGGGATGATACCCACAAACATCTGAAATTTTAAGTAACTCTCCTGCCAAATTATCATCAAGAATGTCAAAAGCTCAAAAACAAAGATTCTCAATTCATGAACAAATTTAAAAGAGCGAACACAAATCCAAAACTTTAAGTTCTTCCAGTCTAAAGTCAAAGTTATTTGTCACCATTAATAAACTTTTCATTTGCTTTCTTAGGTGGATTCATGACAAGCGAAGTAATAAATTATAAACAACGTCGATGCCTAACAATTTGATGATGTCTAAAGGAACTTGGACGACATTGGTGTTACGCCATTATAAATGCATACAACAGCGGTTATCTTTCAATATCGCAAGCAAAATGGCCACAAAATTTGTTACATCGGGCATAGAAAATGGTTACCAACATATCATCTATATCGAAGGCAGCGTGCAGCTTTTAATGGGAAACCTAAATACGGCACACCTCCGGAGCCATTAACCAGAAAAGAAGTGTTGCAGATGGTTGAGGGTATTAATTATAAATGGGGCTTGAAAAAAGGGGGAAGTGTTGGCGAGAATGATGGTGACAAAGCTTGTTGGAAGAAGAAATCAGAATTCTTTGATCTTGAGTATTGAAAATACCTTTCTGTGAGGCATGTCCTAGATGTTATGCACATGTTTGCGATAGTATCATTAGTACATTGTTGGAGATCCCTAAAAAAATAAAGATGGGATTGCTGCTCGGTTAGATTTATTGAATATGGGGGTCAAAACTGATTTGCAACCCGTGTGACACCCCGACCCAATTTTAACTGTTCGTTTAATTTATTTAAAATTATCTAATTGTGAAATTATAATTTTACCCTTGGGGTAGGGTCATTTTGGTCACTTTTTAATCCGGTAGGATTTTGGGGAATTGAATGGCACAATCGTAGTTTGGGACAAGTCAAAATTTAAAATACCCCAAGTCAGACCTTCCCACACCTGTACTTGGTGAGTCCCAAGTCTGGTCAGTTCATGTCCCACAAATATTCTCTTCATTCCCCCCACATAAAGTCCCACGAACTCAACATAATTACCAAACCCATCAAAACCTCATCAAAACCATACAAACCTGTTCACAAGTCCAAAGCATCAACTTCCTGAGCTCAAAACGAAATAGTTCCTTCTTCAGACTTGTTCATCTGCCTCTCTTGTAGAACATATCCAAAAATTAGCCTAATCGGAGAAATGTAAATACCTCAAACCTCAGTTAGAGGACTGAATTTGAGGCCGGAGGCCATGTGAAATTTGTGTGTGCCTTATCTTGTGTGTGCTACCAATTGGGATTATTAGATTGTCATTGTTGCAGGAGTTCATTTGTGAAAAGTTCATTTTACAGGGGAGACTTTGCCGAAATTTCGGTTGAAGTCTCAACCCATTTTTCTTAAAGTACAGGTGAGAGGTGTAAAGTTAGTAGTGGGTTCGGCATCATTTGGGTGCCAGAATATGTAATCGGATTCAACAAGAGTTTCGAGGGGGAATTGGGGTCAGGTTCTGTCAACTTGGTATCAGAACATTAGGTTCAATTTCCTATAGACTCTTCACCTTGTGTGCATCCTTAATATAGTTAGGTGTCTAAGGTTCCGTTTGGAAATGATGCCTCTTTAACGTGGTTGACCTCATAAGACGTTTCAGGTACGTTTCGTGAGTCCATTTCCTATAACACGTGGTGAATTTTGACTTATGATTGATAAGGTTGTTGAGTTTACTGTGAGAGTTGACTAATTCTTTTAAGAAGTAACGGTGTTGGTGGTAACAAGATTCTATTTATTGTTCTAATGAGACCATAAGGTAACTTTTGAGATCTCGAAACGGCTTTCACGAAGGTCTATTGGTTTCTTGGTGTGAGCCCGAAGTAAATCCTGTAGGAAAGTTGTGATGAATTTTTAGAGGGTCTCACCTACTGCGTACACTGCGTCGGAGTACTTATTTAAAAATATGAGGGCAAGATTAACATAAAATAGTTTGAACGACAACTTTAAAATAAAATCCTAGTTTCCCAGGATTTAAGTGTGTGTACGACGAACGACGAACGAGGGTCTCACCTACTGCGTACATGTCCTGCAAGTTTGGTCCGAATCGAACAGTCGAATCGCTCGCAATCGTACGATCGGATGGTTATCGTTTAACCTAGTCTTTGAATCATTGAATCGAAGCATCCAACACTTCGATTTAGATTCACGAATTCCTACACGATCCTATAGATGTCTAGATCAACATATTTGAAATTGGAGTTGATCCAACTGTCCGAACATATCGAACCCGGTTAACATCTAATATGCGTAATCCAGTCGACAGTCAAAGGGTAACCAAATTCAAATCTGAGCACATTGTCGTGCTCAGGACGACATGGGGATCATTTAAGGACCAAAGGGGTCACCCAAGCAGTGCTTATGTGCCGCCACACACGGCGGTAGCACGTGGGTGTCTTGAGAAATTCCGACGATCGGAAAATTCTCGAAACACCCAACAATACCTATACCTACTTGACCAGGACAATGAGTGGAGCAACTTTTGCTCTTGGACTATGGCCAAAAAGTGATCGGAACTTGCCGAAAACAAAAGCCGAAAACAGGCCAAACTTTAAGCGATAAATCAAGTTCCAAAACTCAAAAATTGATCCTAATCAATCCAACCATCAACTAAAACACATTGAAAGGATGAGAAAGCATACCTAAATTGATGAAATTGGTGGTCGGAATCGCCGAAACGAGCGATAGAAATTTTACATAAAAACCGGCCCTTTTTTGCTATATTCCGGTGGCTGGAGCGGCGGGTGAGGGGCGGGATGGAGACAGGAGGTGGAGGTGGTTGTTTTGGTACCTGCCTTGTGGTCGGAGGTGGACGGTGGCAAAAAATGTGGCCGGTCTTTTAATGGGGGAGGCTATCGTGCGAAGAGAAAAATATCGGTGTTTTTGTGTGTGTTGGGTGGGTGGGTGGGCGATAGAGAGATAGAAAACCAGGTTTTAAAATAAATCAGACTTTAAATTATTTACGGTTGTGCCACTGCACTTCCGCTTATCGTCACTTCTTCGTTACAACTCCAATTTGAGCCCACTACGTGTCTACGAACTCGTATCGACGCGATCTATGTCATGGTGTCATTCAATTCCCCAAACTCCTTCCGGATTAAAAAGTGACCAAAATAACCCTATCCCATAGGGCAAAATTATAATTTCATAATTTAGATGGGTAATTAAAATAAGGTCGGGTGTCACAGGAACTTTTTGGGTTGGGATCGACAGTTTATTGGGACAAAGTTCCATATGATTGAGTATGAGTTAATAGAGTGCACATGTTTAGTTGGAAGGAAGTAAGAATGTTGAGTCTCTCAACTAAGTCTTGAGAATTTGACTGGTGGTGAAAGTGTCGTTGGTGGAAACTGAGTAAAGAAATTATTCATAAGGTTGTGTTTATTTAAGTTAGGAATCATGATAGAGAAACGGTTTGTGTGGAGGTTGGCTTTGATTGGTTGTCATGGTTGCCTTAAGCTGATGCAACAATAATAATGGTTCGATCCTTTGCACTGGTGGTTGTATTTGAAAATTGGTACGGCTACTACCTCGGTGTTGACCATTTCTTCAAGTGGAACTGGTCGTGTGTAAGTGTAGTGAGAGGAAATCTTGAGACTTATGTGGGCATCTCAAGTTCGAGAGCTTAGGCATTGTTGGAGATTGCATCTAGTTTGGGGTATTGTAGCAAGCACAGTTTGAAGGAATACTGTTTTAGTGGGGAATATTGTCTTAGGTCATATGACCATTCAATCTATTAGGATTAGCAAGTGGTTTGGAGGTTTCTGGGAGCCTCTAGATGTATATCTCAAGTTCTCTATTCTCAAATAGTTATAGGGAAGAAGGAAGATCAAGAGAAGGAATAATCAAGTCAAGTTTACTCGTATTATTCATGGGTCCAACGCCCAATAACAACCATGAATGTTTTAAGTAGTTAAGACACGTAATAAAATCAACCTCTTTCCAAAGGCCTTAGATCTGACATCTTGGCTAGATGTTTGTAAAACAGGAGCTTAGCTCTTATAAAATCTACAGGGGGTTCAAGTAGGCTTTAGGATAAAAACTCACCGGTTTAAAATTATTACGTAGTGACAAATGACTTTAAACACAAATATTGCTTGTGGTGATCAAGTAACCAAGGTAAATGCAATAAAGTAAATGACACAGTATTTGTTAACCCAGAAACCCATAAGGGAAAAACTGGGGACCAAGTCAGGAAAAGATTCAATCCACTCAATTGTAAAGTACAAGAAATATAGGGATATTAGGTCAACTACACACAATAGGCAACTAACTATCTAACCTTCTAGCAAAGCAACATTTCTTTACTTCATAGCAATGGATTCTTTTCTCGACCTTGCAACAGCACCAAGCATAAGTTGCTCCCGATATTATGTTATGAAGTGAGTTGTGGTTTCATAAAAGTCATCGATCTCAATCATACAAATAATTGAACTAGATAAAAGAAACTGTGTACCATTATGAATTACAACCAAAAGATGTTTGAACTTTGAAACAAGGTTTTAATCATAAATACAATAATGAAACCAAAGCAGTCATTTAATCAAAGTGAGAATAAACTTGGAGTAAGTTTTATGTGTATGCAATCATACTCATAACTCTCAAGAATTCAAGATGACTAAAGTAAGTTTTTGAATGTTTAATAACTGATATGATGATCTTTCAAAAACATGAACTTGGAAGTATAGTAAAGGCTGAGATTAAAACGTGATGCCAAATGCTTAACATGCTTGTCTCTTCATTAAAACTAAGTTCAGTATTTATAGAGAACTGAACAGCAAGTTTCAATAATGAGGAGTTCAATATAAAAAACAGGTTCAATCAGGAACTTGATTTCGAGAAGAATATAGTTTAACTTTTAAGAAAATTAATAGTTTCAACCAAGTAGAACTATTATGAAACTATTGATTCCATGAAGAACAATAGTTTCAAGAAAGTTTGACTGATAAGAGATTGTAAGATGCAGAGGATAATCCTATTTTATCTTTTCAGAAATCAAGTGCAGAAAAGATATTTCTAATAAACTATTAATTGATTTTTGCAATGAATGGATTAAAACAGATATAGGATGGATTGATACAGAATGAAAGATAAAACGTATTTTAAAGTGTGTATCAATCCTTGTATATCAAACTCTGCTAATGTATGCAAAGTAACGGATAGATTTAAAACAGACAGGAGAGGATTGATACAGAATGAAAACATAAAACGATTTTAAAGTTGTATCAATCCATATGAATGTATGCAAAATGTTCTTACCTATTCTTCACAAAAAGAGATCTTTGGAAACCCGCAACCACTTTGTAAGGTTTTTATTTGAACCTTTATTGTATTTTGGCTCTTCTCTTAAACCAACAAAACCTTTGTAATATTAATTAGATTCTAGGTTAGAATCATTGTGGGTTGAAGGGCTTCCAAGTTTCCTCGTTGCAGGTCAAAAGGTAAAATCATTTGTATTGTTCACATAGATTAATCCATACTTCACTTGGATTGATCCAATGTAGATTATTGCATACTGCAACACATTTCTCCAGTCTGTTTTCAGTTGTATTAATACTTTCATAAAGTATTAATCCATGCTACGTCAGTATTTCCAAGTTGTTGGCAGATTTCTTTATTCATTCTTTCTTCATTCCTTTTTGAATGTTGGCTCCTAGCCCAACGGGTGTGAATGTGGAGATTGGGAAACTTAATATATTATTTTATAATATATTGTTTCCATGAGACTTGTTTAATTTTGAACATGCTTTCTTGACAAAGCATGGGGTTCTTCTTTCTTTATTCTTCCTTTCCAAAAAAACTGACAAATGCTTGAGATTATTCTTCTTAGTCTCAAACAGCTCTATTTACCGATGCCTAACATACTAATAGCATCGATTTCTCTATTTACCGATGCCTATGTAGTGTTGCTGAAAGTAAAATTTGGCATAGTGTAAAGTGATGGTTGCATATTATTAATTATGGTTAATTACAGTTTGGTACCCTAAAATGATACCCTTAAGGCATGTTAGTCCCTATCTTTTCAATTTTAACAATTACATACCCTTAGTTTGTAAATTTTTTACAATCTGGTTCCGCCATTAGTGTTTCTGTTAGATCTCTCTGTTAATTGTCTAAGTGGCATTGTGGATCCCACATTTTTTAATTTTTTTTAATTTTAATTCATTAAAATATGAATAAAATATTAAAAATCAACGAACCCAGATCTCTTTTCTCTTCTCTCTGCTCTCTCTCTGCAATGAACCCAGAACCCAGAACCCAGCTCTCTCTCTTATCTTCTCTCTGCTCTCTACCCCATGACACCACCACCTGCAAAATATACCACACCCTAGCCTGCAACCACATCCTCATGAACCCAGAAACCCAGACCCGATTTCTTCCCCTCAACCTAGATTTCTTCTCCCTCCCGTAATTTCTTCCCACCACCCAGATTTATTCTCTTTCCCCTCCCCCCTCCGATTTCTTCTTCCCCCCCTCATCCCAAATGTAATAAAATAAAAAAACTTTAAAAGGAGGAATAGAGGCACCTCTAGCAATTCCACCGCCCCTACAGAACTTGATCTTCATGCATCACAGAATAACAAAGAATATATTAATATGTAAAAAAGTATGAAGAAAAAAAGCTTATACAAAATACAAGGAAAGCCAGGACTGAAGCAAGCCCTACTCTAGGCTCTCATATCTGAGATATAAGATCTCAGATTTGAGATTTGATCTAAAACGCCCTAGAAAAACTAGGGAGATAACAAACTCTGTCAAAAGCAAGGAGATAACCAAAAAAATGGAGGGATTGGGGTGAAAACCACCGGATCAAAAAATAAAATCAGATGAGAAAGGGGTTGCTGGGTTGCGCAGAGAGAGAGAGAGAGAGAGACATATATATATATATATATATATATATATATATATATATATATATATAATTGCAGAAATCACGGGATGGAGGGAGAAGAAATCGCATGGGGTGGGGGAAGAAGAAAATCGCAGGGGTGGATGGGTTGTGGGTTTGTGGGGGCTGGGATTCTTGGTTGTGGGTTTGTGGGGGCTAGGGTTCTGGGGTTCTGGGGTTCTGGGTTGTGGGTTCGTGGTGGTCATCGGAGAATGCAGGGAGAGGGAGTTCTGGGTTCTGGGTTATTTTTTTGTTTTTTTTTTGTTTTTAATATTTTATTCATATTTTAATCAATTTAAATTTTAAAAAATAAATAATGTGGGACCCACAGTACCACGTAGGCAATTAACGGAGAAATCTAACAGAAACCCTAACGGCGGAACCACATTGCAAAAAATTTACAAACTAAGGGTATGTGATTGTTAAAATTGAAAAGATAGGGATTAACATGCCTTAAGGGTACAACTTCAGGATACCAAACTGTAATTAACCTTATTAATTATTCCTCTTTTCCAATAGCCACTTGCGGCACCCATGCTTTTTTATCCCTTTCCCTTACCTTGTCAGCCCACATGGTCTCCAAAAGGAATAAAACAATTCCTTATCTTTTGTTCTGTCTTGAGCCGTTCCTTATTTAAAGGAAACTGAGTCTGTGGCCTTAAGAGCAGTTCCAGCAGTTACCCCTTGCCATGGTAAGGGGGGAGAGGGCTAGGGCAGCCACTATTCACTGCTAGGGCAGCCACTATTCACGTGAATAGTGGCTGCCCTTGCAAAAAGCAATGTTGGTTTCCAGCAGTTGCCATGGCAAAGGGCAAACACTATTCATTTTTTTTGTTTTTTTTCACAAATTTGTTTACCTAAATAATTAATTTGGACAATATTTTCGGATAAGATTTTTGGGTTCCTACGTGTCAATACTATTCATATCTCATAATCGGATAAAATTTTCGGATAAGATTTTCGGTTTCAAATTTCAGATAATTTTCAATGAAATTTCATATGAATTTCAAATTTCAAATAAATTTCATCTGAATTTCAAATTTCATATAAATTTCATCTGAATTTCGAATTTCAGATAAGATTTTCACCCTCTAAAATTGCACCACGTGTCATCTTTATCGGCCCAAATTTTTCTATAAAACCAGAGCCTCAACTCATACCTCTCACACCATATCTTCTCTTTATTTTCATTTCTCAAATTTTAGAATTCATACTCCATTCTCAATGGCAGACATGAACGAGGTCTTTGAGAGGCAAATGCGAGAATTTAGAGAAAAGAGGCGTAGACGAGCTGCAGGCAACAGGGCTCAGACATAACTAGATATGCAAATTGTCACAGCAGTGGCTATGCTTGATGAAGAAAACCAGAGCCGCCAGGGTTCACGAGAAGGTCGTGGCCCGAATGTGGACAGACATAGACATTCTCGGGGTAAGAATCTTCTGGAAGATTATTTTATCACAACTTCTCTATACTCTGATGTTGATTTTCGAAGGAGATATAGAATGCAACCCCATTTGTTCAATAAAGTCATGCATGATATTTGCAATTATGATGAATATTTTGTTCAAAAGAGAAATGCTGCTAGAAATTTGGGACTCTTCCAGAGCAAAAGTTCACAGCTATTATACGAATGAGAAATTTGGACCCAACACTCACACAACAAAACATCTTCCATGGTGCTCCATGCCCCAACATCGTCGATAGAAGAAGCCATAAAGATGATATGGAAAAATAAAACTTGAAAGTGAATAAAATGTTGAGTAAAAAGAGAATAATAGTAGAAGTATAAGAAAATGTATGAGGATTTGGTGTTGAAAGTGAAGAGTATTGGTAGGTATTTATAGAAAAAAATTTCCAGTATTTTTTTTTGAAATTTTTGTCATATTTTTATTGCAAAAATATTGGATGTCGTTGGATTTGAGAGAAAATCACGATCGGAGTGCCCAGACGACGACACGTGGCCCAGAGCCATTGGCGCAGTGCAGGGCTGACGTCAGCATGCAGAGTTGAAATTTTTTTACCGTTGTCGTATGCTCTTTGGGGTTGGACCTGCCCTTAGGCCAGCCCTTCTTCGTGGCCCCCACATGCAACCTGAGCTAGCCTCAGCTGCTAGAGTTCGTTTTTCGTCCAAAACCCCCCCAACCCGAGTCCAAAATGAGCTGCTGGACTTGCTCTAAGGAGGGGAGCTTGATAAAACATCTCTACATATACTCCTCACATTTTGACTTTTTGGAGTAGTGATCTCACTCATGCATTGAACACATTACTTATGCTTCTCAAGTTATATTCTTTGCATAAATCGAGTTGAAATAGTTTCTGGAAATATTTCTTCTCTTCCTTAGCCATAGTTTATACTCTTAAGGGTTACAAGAATGAATGCATTCACATAAGTGCTTCCCCAAGATGATTTTTACTCTTTAATGGTTGATTGTGTTTCATTGCTTTAATTACTCATTTATTGTTTCAGCTAGTTTATGTTACTTGTGAGTATACGATTGATTGTATACATACAACTTCCTCCAAGTATCCATTTACAAGATTTTGGTTGAAACCTTTTTATTGTTGTTATGTTGAATTAAACTATATGCTTCAAGTTCATTACTTCTGGTTTATTCATTACAACACTTAGGTTTCATTTGTCTAGCTCAATCATACTTTGTGATTGAGATAGATAAATCTGTGAAACCATAACTCACTTCATACATCAAACTACATGCAACTTGAGTTTGGTGTTCTTGAGAGCATTTGCTGCTAAGAGATAAAGAAAATGTGCTTGCTGAAAGATTGGATTGTAGCTGCCTATAGGTGATAGATGAGCTAAGTCTTCATTCGTTTTTCTTGTATTTCTTAATTGAGCAGATTGGATCTCTCCTGGCTTGGTGCCCCCAGTTTTTCACCCTGTTGGGTTTTCTGGGTCAACAATTATTTTTGTGTTATTTACATTCCGCTGTTACTAGTTTTAATTTATTAACCACGAAATTGTTTGTGTTTGTGCTTGTGTGCTTTTGAAGAAGTTTATTTTAAAAAGAGTAGTCTTTTTCTTCTTGCCTACTTCACCCCCCCCCCCCCCCCTTCTTTCTGTAGGCTTTTAAAGCTTAGGGCCTGGTTTAATCTAACCTAGAGACTATCTCAAATATCTAAGGAGATTACAATGGTTTTGTTCCAAAAAAGAGAAGAGCCAAAAAAGCAACAATTACAATCTCCCCCTTTGGCATTTTCTTAAACAAAACCATATTTTGAAAATTTTACATAACTGTAAAACTGACTTTATGAACCATCAGACAATACCATGCATGCACAAGTCTCACAAAAGATAAATAAAGAATTTCAAGCAATCTTTGACAGCAGGATTCCAAGAGGGCAATTTTAACAACACACATAGTTAAAGAGATTTAAAGGAATATAAACCATAAAATCATAAAATTTTAACCAAGGAAATAAACAAATGAGTTAATTGACAACGTGCTTAAATATTTTCCAGATTGTTCATTTTCTCCCTCTTTTTGTCTTTAGAAAAGACAAAGGGTTCACAGACCAAAAGAGAACCAGTCAGAAACATACAGAGCAAAAAAAATGGAGACAAAGTCTCCCCCTCAAACACAGAGACAACGTCTCCCCCTTAAAAACAGCCCACCTACTTCGTTCTTTCTCCTCGGAGCATTAGATTTCAACAGATACCAGACACAACGACCAAGTGGAGTCATATGAGCAATGTGAAAGTGGAATTTTGGTTTCACTGGATATTCAGGCTTGAATAACACAACATTAATGTCGGAAAGAGCAACAGATGTGCCATTCCTTGAAACTGTATTGATACAATGAATATCTATATCAAACCAATAAATGCTAAGGAATGAACTATTTTTCAATGATTGCCCAAAAAAAAAATCTTAAGAAACATAATACCCTGGTAATTGACTAAAGAAATAACACTGCATCTCTGTAAGAAAAAAATGATGATCATGCAGACACGCAGTACATGAGTTAGCTATGAATCAGAAGAGTTTCAAGAGAAGGATTTTGAAGAACTATAGTGATATAACGAAGTTGTAATCTAGAGATCAAAAACTTTTATCACACCATGTTAACATGAAAGCTCTTTTTATTTCCCAGAAATTGATGAAGATGTTTAGGTAAATTCGTTGTGACCTTAACAAAAAAATATCCAGGGAAATTTTTTTAATTTTTTTTTTTTGGGGGTATTTTTGTTCAAGGAACATATGCACACTAGACATTTGCTAGAAAGGCAGCAATTTCCAAGCAAAACGAGTATATTCATCTTGTTATGTTGGGTGCTGCACCTATGCATCAAAATAGCTTATTTGTTTTTCTTTTCTTTTCTTCCCTTTTTTTTTAAAATATAATTTTGAAAAGTTCAACAGATTGACTGAAAAAATTCTTAAGACATCTTGTACTTAAAGATTTTTCCTGAAAACATCTTGTACTTTGGTTCACTTGTAAACCAAGGAAATATGTGAGTTCCCCAACCATGGACATCTCAAACTCATTGTCCATGAGTTTAGTAAACTCATGAACCAATTTTTCTGAAGTTGCACCAAAAACTATGTCATCGACATAGACCTGTGCAATAATTCTATATGATAAGCAAGTTTTTACAAACAATATTTTATCAACAGATCCTCTAATGAAATCTTCATATAAAAGAAAACTAGAAGAAAGCCTCTCATACCAGGCTCTAGGAGCTTGTTTAAGACCATAGAGGGCCTTTTTCAATTTGTAAACATGATCATAATGATCAATGTCTTCAAAACCCTTAGGTTGCTCACAATAAACTTATGCATTTATGATTCTATTTAAGAACGCTGTTTTAACATCCATTTGATATAATTTAAAGTTCATGTAACAAGAAACAGCAAGCAAAAGTCTAATGGATTCCAATCTAGCAACAAGGGCATAGGTTTCTGATATGTTCATAATTTCACATGATTTTATATCTTTATACTTAGTTTTGTGAATTAATTTGGACTAAAGATGCTGATTTCAGTTATTTTCTGATTTTTCAGTTTATGAGTCACGAAATGTATAAATTCGCCAAATATTCCTCATAATAGAGTTTGACATGATTCCAATTGGAGATGGAAGATAGCATCTTGAAGTTTGTCTATAAATATGTTCATAATTTTTGAAGACTTCTAAGGTGCCCATCTTTAATTAGACAACTCAGCCTAAACCAATTCCCGGAGAATACTGAGTCAGCAGGGGTATTTTGGCCATAACTCACTCATATGACATCGGATTGAGGCACACGACATATGGCTGAAAAGAAGACATTCAGAGCTTTCCAAAGAGTGCTAATACTCAATTTTTGGAGGTCAAGAAGGTGTTCAAATCGCATTCACAAAGAGGATCACGTGCAGTTTCCTGGAAGTTTTAGGAAACTTAGCTTAATTACCTTTTCTAGTTAGGAACTGACTTGGATATCAAGTCTTCGTGTAAGGCCACTTGTTTAGGCCCATTCTAACTAGGTTTTAGGTTCTTTTAAGAGGGGAGGTCGTGAGGACTAAAGAGAATAGACCAGAAATTTCAGACTTCAATTGTGGAGCAAGGAAGAGCGACCGTGCCTCTAAACTCTAAGGGTTTTTCTTATCTCTTTCTCCATGTTTTATTTTTACGTTGTTACCATGATTATGAGTAACTAATTCTCCTTTACTAAGACACAATGTAACCCTTTTCTAATTATTCAAAGCTTAGTTATGTCATGCTATTAGAATTTCCATGTTGTTGAAATTTAATCACTATGCTTATTTTCTTAACTAATGATCTTGATGCTTAGCTACCATCTAGGTTTTTGGTTAAATAATTTGATGCATGTTAGGGTATACGCCATGCCTAATATGAGGTTTGCTTCTTGTGATTAAATTCATGAATGCGCCTAAAGTAAACACCATACTGTTAGGGGTTTGTGTGATTGTGTGAAGTTCTCATTGAACCTAAGGTCTTTATACATGTTTATATTTATGCATCATGCCAAGGATAAATTGCGTGTAAGAAGAAGTGGTTAATTGCTATGAAAAGAGTTAATCATAATTTTGGAGAACTAATCATCAACATAACTTGAGAATTTTGATAGTATGCATGCTAAGGTTTGGATAAGAGGAATTGTGGTGAAATTATTGTCTTGGTAAGCTTCTTTAAAATCTTTCACAAACTTATTTGGATAAGAGGTCCCTTGTTGGCCTTGGCAGCCATGGGAGACGACCCCATGAAGAAGAAGATGGTTGCGAGGGAGAAGAAAAATGGAGAAAGAAGAGAGAGGGGTGTAATATTCCAAATATTTTATTATTTGGGACAAGTTTTTGGTCAAAGGTTCAAAACCCATTATGCTCTTTTTGTTGTAATATTCCAGATATTTTATTATTTGGGTTATTTTTTGGTGTGTGTATTTAATATTTGGGTTGATGTTATTATTTTGATTAAATTTATGGTTTACATAATGGGCTTAATTTATTGAATGATGTTTTTGTTAATTGGAATAAGTTTGGCTTGTTTTTTAATTTTTAGCGTTGTTTTTATCCTTAAAAAAAAATTCAAAATTTTAACACTAGTACTATGACCCCAAGGGGTAACAATTCTGCATCCACCACTGTGGACGGTAAATGGAAAAATAGATGAGAAAAGAGGGGTGCAGTTCATGGAGATTGAAAAGTCCACTGGAAGGGGTAAAGATGATTGCTTTCAGTTTTTTAATATAATTTTGGGACTAAAATATCTACATTCAAGGGCAGGACTAAGAAAATTTGGCGCCCAGCAGGATAGGAAAATTTTCTGATAAAAAGTTTTGGAGGATAGAGGAGAGAGAACAAATTGAGGGTTTCACTTAGAATTACTTTTTCGAAGCCATTGGATTAGATCTAACGGTGTTATCACATTAAGGTTCACAAATAGAAGTACTCGTTAGAGAACGGCCCATAAATATAATATGTAAAAATATTTGTGATGGGCCTGGCCTGTCTTGGATATCATAGGTTCGTTTCGTAGTAAGGGAGGGAAGGGCTTCTTCAAGAAAGTTGGAAGGCGGCGATTGTTGGGCAACCAAAGCCCAATCTTTATGCGGACAGCGGACCGGAAGTATATAATTTGGTCCAAGAGATGAGCCCAAACCTTTCTTCTCTGCTATCGCTATCCCGTCTCAAGCCCTAACTCGAGAGCATTCCTTTCGTCCCATCCGATCCGATCCTTCCCAATGGCTCAAGCTCGTCATCCCATATGCAAACTCCTGATACTCGCTGGAATTTCCGTAATGAGTTATAAAATTTATAATCTCACAATTGAAGCAACGGAACTGATGCTAGAAGCGGACAAAAACATCGCCGAATTTGATAGGTAATTATTATGTGATTTTTTTTCTTTTATAAATTTTATTTTCAGTTTCTAATTATTCTGCATCCTTGCTTTAATTGGTTTCTTCGCTTCGCTTCATAATCATGTTGTTTCTTCTGGTCTTTGCATCTCTATATTTTCGTTTACTGGAGTGTGGGAAGTATTTCCGTCCATACACACACACACACACACATATATATATATATATATAATCTATTTATTTTATATCCCTACTCTAGAGCCTTACCATGCAAGGCTGTTTTGGCCTAATTATGTCATAGGTTTACGAAAAATGTTTGTAACCCTCAGTTTTGTCCATCTCAAATTTCCTTTTTCTTATCTTTCTTTTTATCCTTCTCTTTGGAGGGGGGTGGTGTTTGTTATTGAATAAAGTAAGAGATGAAGAGTGCATTTAAGCTCTTTCAGAGAAATATCAGTAGGTACTCTAGGAACTGCAAAGTTAATTTACTGTGGTTGCAAAGGCCACTGTTCTCCCCATATTGTTGCACTCTGATTTGTGCATAAAAAATCATTAATAATTTTTGGATTCCAAACAATAAGTCTGTTATTAATTTTTACAAAGTATTTTGTTTATAATATTCCTTGATTTCTGTTGTAAGTACAAAAAGGTTGCAGCTTGTGCAAAGCATTTTGTGGGTGATTGGGGAACAACCAAAGGCATCAATCAGAATAACACTCTGATAAACAAACACGGCTTGCTCAGCATTCACATGCCAGGCTACTATAACTCAATTATCAAGAGATGAAGAGTCCTCGTTTTTTCCAGGGTTACACACATATAATGTACTAATACTGAGGCTGAAAGCCCACATATACAATCTCGTCCCCTGGGAAATAATTGGAGACTACCATATAAGTAGGAACTAGTAAACTTTTCTTTGGACTCATTCTTGTCTTGTCTGTCTGGCCGCCATTTCTACTTCAGTGAGCTTGTTTAACTTATTCAATAATTTAGTCGATATGATTTTCCATTATGCTGAAATTCTAAATTGGCTTGTCTATTGCAAATGTTTTAGAATTGAGTTGTGTTTGATTTAGATTTAGGTATGTTCATAGAGGAATCCTCAAGTGTGGACTTCCTCAATGCATACATGTCAACAACCTATCTGTGTGTCTGTGTTAAACCTATTAATAACCATGCACTCTCCACTGGTTATTGACATGTCCTGACGTTCACACCTCAGGAATCACCGACATTTATAGTTTGACTTTCCTTGTTTTCCAATAGGACCTATGATAGAATTACAACGGACTACATCATTGATACGTACCGGGAATGGAGGAAAAAACAAACCTTTCTGGACACCATTGCATCTACACGCAGGTTCAGGTAGGTATATCGCAGTTAGTTATCTTGGTTTTGATTGATCTATCTATGTAATTTTTCAATGTTGCCCTTTGGCCACTACACCACTCTTAGGTTTCTTGCTGCACTATTTTAGGTTTGCGTGACTTGATTACTTTATCTATTCTTTGCGTGCAAAACCCCCTCAACTGATTCAACACCCAAACCTGAATCAGTAACTCAAAATCGTCACATTTCATCTGATGTACTTATGAACCAATTATTTCTAACGACTTAAGTTTTTTAAACTACATCGCTGTTCTTTTTTTAATCCCTCGTCCTAACAAAAACTGTACATAACTCTACTTTTTTCGGCCCACCACCCTATCCCTCATCCACCCTATTCTTTTGTTACTTGCTTTGGTAAATGGTAAGGTGGTTGTTGTGAATGGAGATGTAGTGGAAAATTCACACGGTATCTGGAACTAACCTAACAGTCCTAGATATACACACAATGTTTTACATGTGTCTTAAGCCCTTAGATCTATCCACATCTAACGGTTAAGGATTTATTTAAGATGAACAAAATGTGCTTTTATTACTTTATTGGTAACAACAGAGATTTCTAAAACTTCTCTCGTCTTTTTTATTAATTTATTTTTTCTGGTTATCTCTCTTTAATTTGATTGCATGTCTACTTCTGCATTTCTCAACTATCTTTTTCACTTTCTTCCTCTACAACTCCATAACCAATCTCCCTCTGCAGCTCGGTTCCTTCAGCAACTCCCTCTGTAATTTCTTCACTTCAAGCCATGCTAGTACATAAGTTGCTTGTAAAATATCTGATTTCACCAAATAAGATAACTACAATGAGATATTATATTGGTTTTGTTATGCTAGTACATAAGTTGCTTACCCACTGTTATTGTACTGGTTTTGTTCTGCATCCCCTTATTTCCTTTTGTTTTTAGCATGTATAGTCGGACTTGACTTGTTTATGTGTGAATAGGGATGCTAGTGTGGGGAAGATGCCAGAGGAATAGTTTTGTGCTTCAAATACTGATCCCCTGAGCCTCATCTCTCCATGATGTATGTGGTAGTTTATTCTTTCTATGTTCCTCACTTTGTTAGTGTAGATGTACATCTCCTTTTGTTTTTGTCACAGCTGAAAGCTCTCTATTTTATCCTATTTCCTCAGACAGCGACGCATAATTTCAAAGGAATCGGCGTAGGTATATTACAAAAAATTTCGCTGTATTAAATCAATGTACCATGACGGTAAAGATAAATTTATCAACTTTTTGTTAACAATGTACTACGATAGTATCTATAACTCTACTGTCCGCATAAGTTGTGCTAACCACGATGGTTTGTTCAATTAATGACGTATAAATTTTTTTACCACTTTGTGGAGTTAAAAATACCATCGTATTAATTAACTTTATACGTCTGTCATTATCTGTAAACCAACGTCTTAATTTTTATTGCTTTTTAAGTTTTATTTCTTGGATTTTTTATCCTATGGCGGTAGATCAACAGTATGACAAGATTTGTGAAAACCCACGATGGTTTATATAGAAAATCATCGTCACAAGCAAATTAATGTGAAGTTTTACCAAAATGAACTACGTTCCTCATCATAATCGAACCAACACACAATGGCAATATTTTAGACATTAATGATGTGTATGTCTTTGTGTCTTTGAGATACACAAAGGCACAAACACATCAATATCCAAAACATTTGCCTCTAAAATTCGACAACGGCAGCCAAGACATTTGCTTTCAGAAAGACAATTTTTTAGAAGTTGATGATGTGTGTGTTTTTGTACACACAAAAGAGCACACACATCAACATCCAAAAAACTTGCCTCTAAAATTTGACGATGGCAGCCAAGACATTTGCTTTCAGAAAGACAATTTTTTAGAAGTTGATGAAGTTTGTGTTGGTTTTAAAACATTTTTAAGAAGTTCATTTGAATATTAAACATTCAATTAATCAAATTAATTGAAGCGGAAGAATATGGTGGTTGTTTAAATTCAAAACAAAACTTCTTCCAAGTATCTTAAGCCATGAACATTGATATGATTTCATAAAGTGATAGTACTAGAGAAAATGATAAGTTCTCATTACCCTTGAAGCTATAATATGAACCAAGTTGTGTTTTGGTCTTCTCTTGATGATTTCCCTTTGTTGATCTCCTCTTTGATCTTTCTCCTCCTTGTGAGCTACAAAAGGATATGGCCTCTAAGTCTCCACACCAATTGAATCTTGAGATGAGAATAAGTATCTTGAGAATACAAGGATGCTAGTGCAAGATTCTCAAGATTGGTTTCAATCTAAACTCCTTTGAAAGATGAAAGTGTTTCACTCTTGAAAACTATCCTTTTTTTCTCTTTGATCTACCAAACCTATTTGGTTGATGTTGGATTGTGTTTGTGTGTCAATAAGCTTATTGAAACAATTTCCATACACATCTATTTAAGCATTTTCGGCCAAACCCCATTGGGCTTCCAAACTTGGGCCTTATGACACTTAAACCATAATATTTAGATGTCTTAAGTCCTTGGGCTTGATACCCAACCATTTAGGCTTCTCATTAACTATTACCGAGGCCCAAATACATTTTTACACGTAGTAAATCATCCACATCAAATCAATCAAATTGATTTTCTCATTCTCATTTGTATTACTCAAAGTTAACCATTTAAGGTGTGCGATCCATTAGGTTCTAATTAGCAAGGCAATGGGAAAATATTAGAAGTCTTTCTAACCAACTGGAATTAAAACCCCTTTTTAATTCTTCATTTATTTGAATCAATCACAATTAATCCTAGGACTTCCACAAGCCAAGAGTGACATCTAGCAATATATCAAGGTTACCCAAGCTAACCAGAATAGATAAAGAACCTATTCAGTTGGAATTGCAATGCAATACAGTCCTTCTCTTATACAATGTTTCAAATCATATTATTAGGGTACGGATTGATTATGTCAAACCCCTAATATGATTTATAACCTCATGTGATTAAAAAAAAACATGATTAAGAACAACTTTCTAAATCAAGCTTAAAATACTTTGGCCAAAGATTTATTGAATCACATCTTGAAACATTCTCCTTCTTTTATCGAAAGTAGAGATTTCTTATTGTACATTCACATGCCCCTTTGATGAATTAAGAGATCCCAACAACACTTAAGATAAATCTTTTACGGCTTGCCTTTAAGAGCTATCAAAGATCAATAACGCATCACAGGACAACCATGATGCCTCAGGTCTAAGGACTAATTTGCATTATTGGAACTATGAGTTCTCGTTTGACATATAAATAAATACTCCATTCGAGAACTACGGTTGATCGCATTCAGTGTACTCATTCACTAATGAGCACCCACATATTCGTATTAGTGTCAACTACACAAATGGTTTGAGACTAACCATCCTCCCACATTTGATAACCTATGATTAGGAAAATTTTTGGATGCTACAGTTAGAGATTAAAGGTCTCCCGAATCTAATCTTCTTTAGATTACTTTATCTCTTATTTAGCATACCCTAGACATTTGTTTCTTTACACGATATAAAAGATAACAAAATAAGATTGCCCTTTATTTATCATATACGAAATGTATTCTAAGGAGATTACATCAAATGTATTGGCTCTTAGGGCACATTTCTAACAGTTTGTGTGTTTGTGTCTTTCAGATACACAAACGTGCACACACATCAACATCCAAACTATTGCCTCTAGAGAGGTGAGATAGAGCCAAGGCCTGAAGTGAGGACGAGAGCCAAGAAGAAGTTGAAACCCTAATTGAAAAATGAAAGTGAAAGGACGCCTGAAAAACAAATATTTATAAAGTAAGCTTCACTACCACGTCAGTTCTATTACAAGTAGCGATGTCTAATTGAAAACATAGACGTCGGTTCACACTAAATTAAGATTGTATAAACCTCATTAACCACAATGGTAGATAAAAAATCTGACGCGCACACACATCAACATCCAAAAGAAAAGACCCAATTTAAAACAAAAGTCTTCAAAACCACGTTGGTCATAGTATCAAATGCGTCATCAAAAAATAAAACTCCAAGGCCCTTATTTTTTATTAAGCACCGTATTAAAGATGTTACACGTCAGTTTGTGTAATTAAAAGGACGTTCTATAAGTTTTTAACGTTGGTATTATTGAAAATAAGGTCATTGTGTAAAATTGAAAAAGATGGGATACATCTTTTTGGAAGAAAAAATCGTCGTTTTATTAGACATAAACACGATGTTTTAAGGAAAACTAGGGGTCGTGTAAACCAATGTACTAGGGCGGTTACAGTCTATAGCGTCGTATAACATTGAATACTAGGGTGGTTTCATTTAATAGCGTCGTGTTATGAAACGGTCTGTTAATATTTTAAACTTTTTGTCTTACCTACCCTACACTTTCACTGTTTCCAAACCCAAGAAAAAATTTCAAGCTTCTCTCATTTTTCCTTCTCGAAGTACTGTGTCTGTATCTCATCTTCCGCTCCTCTTCGTCTTCGTCTCTAAACTGAAACTCCCAACTCCAAGAGAAAACTTTCATTGCACGCAAAAGGTAAGCATTTCTAACTATTTTTGTTACTGTTTTGCATGCACATATCATTTTTGTTCCGGTTTTTGTTGTGAAAATCTTTTTACATTTTTTTTGGCGAAAATTATTTTACGATTTTCCAAGTTTGATAAAATATACAAACAAAGAACGAAAGTTTCTGGTACCACTACTCCGTTTCTTTTATTTCAACTAAATAAGACGACGGTGACTTCTTATTTACGTGGTTAGAATTATAGACCACGACGGTTCGTCAGTTATCCTAGCGTTGGTGAACATTGAACTAAGTTGTTTTTTTAAAATGACCGTCGTTTTTTTTTGTTTAGGATAAATAAATTGCAGGTTTGATTTCTCTAAACCAGGGTTTTTGTATTGAAAATCTTTTTAATTTTTTTTCTATTGAAAATCATTTTACGATTTTCCAAATTTGATAAAATACAAAGATGTTGTGTGAATAGTCATACCATGACGGTATATAAATACAGCTGTGATATAGCCCTATTACGTCTGCTGTTACATTTTGCGTCGTGTGAATAACAATACTACGTCAATTTTTTTTCAAAAAACATCATTTTTAGTAAATGAAAATCTAAAATATTTTCACCTGAAGGTCTGAATCTGGAACCACTACTCTATTTTTTGTATTTATATCATAAGACGTCGGCGGCTTATTATTCACGTCGTTTGAATCATTTAACCACGTCGGTAGTTAAGTGATGTCGTGATAAATGTCTTATTACGTTGTTTGTTATGTTCTTGCGTCGTGTGAAATTTTATAATACGTCATTTTTTTATAACCATCTTTTTTTTATTTGTCTGTAACCATGGTTTCTCAAGACCAAAGTAAGGACTCTGGCTTGAAAAAAAATCAATGTAAGGAGCTTAAAGTTGTAAAACCTCAAGCCAAGTCCTCGAAGAAGATGAAGTTTATTTCATCTACTGAGATAGCACCAGGCAGCATGACAACATTTTCTGAGGAGCCAAAGTCAAGTCAGGGTATAAACACAATGCCCCGTGTTGTGAAGAGAAAATATTAGAAAATCAAGCCAGTTATTGAGTACAATAAAAGGGGAAAACCATGTGGCCTTGCACATACTGAGATGCAGTCCTACATTGGTATGTTGGCATGCTCTAGAGTCCCACTTGTGGACAAGAAATGGACTGAAATCCCTAAGGATATAAAAGAACAGTTTTAGGAAGCCGTTGACATGGCTTATGTGGTAGGTCAAGGGTACAAGAAAATGGTGTTATCCTCTGCTGACAAGAAATGGAAGGATTTCAAGTATACACTAACGAGGCATCATATCCTTCCATTCATCAAGGAGAATGAGAAGTTAAGAGAACCCCCTGAACTATATAAATTCATAGAGAAAGCAAACTCGGATGCCTTTGTAGCTTCAAGGTTATCCGAAAAATTTGTGTCTGTGCATACTGAACAAGCACAGAGGAAGGAGAAACTTAAGTACAATCATCGATTGTCTCAAAAAGGATATGCTAGTTTGGGGGATGATTTGGAGGAAACCATGCCCGGGGTAGAAATTGATCGATCAACCTTAAAGAAGAGACTTTGAAGATGAAGGCTAGATCAAGAGAAGAGACTTTGAAGATGGAGGCTAGAACCAAGCAATTAGTAGAAGCTGAGAGGGAAAATTTGCTGAATCAGCTGCGCCAACTCTTGCCCAATTTTGATCCAAGCATGCTCAAATTGACAACTAACCCTTGTCAAATCCAAGGCCAAGAGCAAAGTTCCAAAAATCCAATGTCGGACAAAGCAAGCTGCTTTGGGGCGCTTATATTTACCGCCGTTTGAAAATACAAACCGCGTCTTTTTTATTAATAAACCGTCGTTGGGAAAGCAATACCACGACGATGGAAAGGATTGAGTTATTGTCGTATTTAGTTTACTTTTTTTACAAGCTATCTTCACTGACTCAATCCCACTCTCTGTATCTCTCTCTCTCTCTCTCTCCCTCTGCAATTGCTGTTATCTCTATTTCTGCTAAAAAAAAAGGTTGGTTCACTCTGGAATCTAGATTTCTGAAATTTTTTATTTTGATTTAGACGACGGTTTTCTTTATTACCGACGTAATAGATAATTCACCACGACGTTTCTTATTTACTGTCGTGTAATGTGTTTTAAAAGTTGGTTATACCTAGATACCGTCTTTTGTTATGCCTTACCACGATGGTTTAATTTAATTTTTTTTACTTTTTGTACAAGCTGTCTTATATATCTTTCTTTATTTCTTAAAACAGAAATCTAGGGATGGAGAAAAGCATGATGGAAAGGTAAATTCTCAGAACTTTGCATTTTTACTAGTTTTTCAATCTTTATTCACTTATTCAATCTCTCTCTCTCTCTCTCTCTCTCTCTCTCTCTCTCTCTCTCTCTCTCTCTCTCTCTCTCTCTCTCTCTTCATATGCAATTTTTTTTGTGCTTGAATTTTTTAAATTGTTGTACAAGCTTTCTTATATATCTTTTTTTATTTCTTAAAATAGAAATCTAGTGTTGGAGAAAAGCAAGTTGAAAAGGTAAATTCTCATAACTTTGCATGCAATCTGTTTTCGAAATAGCATTTGACATCGTTGTTGTTTGTTTACCGTCGTTAGAATTGTATCAGAACGACGATTTTTATTTACCGCCGTTTGTAATTATACGGCGCGTCTGTTTTATTTATAAAGCGTCGTGAAGTTATGTATACGACGTCGGTTTATAGGATTGAAATGTGACTTATTTGTTTAATAGTTTTTCAATCTTTCTTCACTCACTCAATCCCTCTATATCTCTCTCTCTTCAATGCAATTGCTATTAACTATATCTTTGTTAAAGCACGCTTGTTTTTGCACTATGAACTTTCAATATCTATGAATTTTGCATTCGAATTAGACGTCGGATTTTTTTATCTGACATAATAAATTATTTACCACGACGGTTTTTGTTTACCGTCGTTTAAATTCATTTCGAACGACGGTATTTTCTGTAAACCGTCGTTTCTATGGAATTACCACGGCACTTTATTTTGTTTAGTGAACTTTTTTAACTTTGTTGCACATGCTGTGCTATATATCTTTCTTTATTTCTTAAAACAGAATACTGAAGTACAAGATTACTCAAAGCTAGACTTGCCATCTTCTTTACAAGCCCTTTGTCGTTATGTTGACACAACACTAAAACCTAATGAGAAGGCTATGACCTTTACAATTGAGAAGGAGGTGTATGGTGAAGATCGTAATACCTTCATCTTGATTGAAGATATTACACATTTTGCAGCCGTAGACAAAATTGGGGCTACTGTGGTTGCTGTATATATGAGGTTTGTCCTTATCAAATTTTCATTTCACACTCTCCTTTCTGTTGAAAACAAAAACACTCATGGGATCATTTCATATATTTAGGTGCCTATTTGATGTTTGGAAAGCGGGAAATATGGTGAACATGGTATGCCTTATCGACCCCGCTCAAGTTAGTGCCAATTGTGGGACATTAACTCACAGATCACGTGTGGTAGCCAATCGACTTCAAAGGACAAATGGTGAATAGATTTTCTTCATGCCTTACAATCCAGGGCTAGTCCCCTCAACAAGATTTTGTTTGTATGATGCAGTGCATATAAAACTGTTTAACCTTTATATTTATTTTGTGCAGCCGTCATTGGGTCTTGGTCATTGTGACAGCAAAGAAGGAGACTTGTGTATTTTTTGGATCCACTACCTGGAAATCGAGTTGTTGATGACGAGTGCAAAAACATAGTGAACACGTAAGTTGATTTACCAGCTTGATTTACTATCTTGTAAGTGGATTTTTGCGAGTGCAAAAACATTTTGAAATAACACTTTGTTTTCTTGAAATAGTGCTCTCAAAATGTATAATTCACACATAGGCAGACAAGGTCGTAAATCACCAATTTGGAAAACTCTACAAGGCACACCAAAGCAACCCAACAGTGTAGAGTGTGGCTATTATGTCATACGCTTTATGAGAGACATCATCATGGATCCTACCTTGGAGTTTGAGAAGATGGTAAATAGAAATGTTCAGATTTAATTTATGTTGTTTTGGTATGCTCAACGACGGTAAATGGTAAATTCCGTCGTTGAATCAATATATTACGTCGATTTTTAGGCGCCCTGTCGTCATGTCTCGACAGCCCATGTCGACAGCACTCATAGCGCTTGTCTACAGCTCTCGATAGCGCTCGATAGCAGCTGTCGACATCGTCTGCGGATATCGAATATTGAATTACTGTGTATTTATAAAGTTTGAATAATCATTTTTTATGGATTGCAGTTTGTGAAGGGAAAATATCAAGCGCCATACCCCCAAGAAGCCATTGATGAAGTAAGGAAAGAATGGACAGATTTTGTTTGCCTTCATACGGAGTAGAGGAGTTTTAGAAACACTTAACATTTTTATATAATGTACATAGTTTTGTTAGAATTAGACAAGTTTTTGTACAAATTTTGTGTATAATGTACATTCTTTATTTTCCTATGAATTTAAAATTGGTTTTCATTATTTTAAAAGAAAAGTAATTGCGTAAACCAACGTGTAATAACCTTTCCAACGACATAACTATATCAAACACCGTCATCTTATGGAAGTACAAACGTTGGTTAATAACCAAAATGACATGAATGAAATAAAACACGACGGTACATTTAAAGACGACGTCTCAGGTCTTCATAAGTGACTTTGAACATAAATAACAACGTCATCTTTTGATACAAAAGATGGCGTGGTTGTCTACCGCGCAAATCTCACGGCTTGGAGTTCCGGGCCGAGGGGATATGCGTTGACATGCGGCTTCCTGTTTTTGGGTGAGGTGCGGTTGTGCGCGGGCGTGCCAGCACGGTCTACCGTGCGTCGAGATGTGGTTTGGATGGAAGTGGTGAAATGATGCGCTTGTTTGGACTTGATTTTTAATCAAACGATTGTAGCCGAGAGAGGAACTAATCTCGGCTGTCAGGTTGACGGCCTGAACTACAAGGCCGTTTAGTGGTGGTGTTGGTGGTGGGTTTTGGGCGGTGCTCTGGCGCGCTGCTCAGTGAGCGACGGTCGTATGATATATGGGGTGAATGAGCGAATAACAAAGATGGTGCTCCGGCGCCTTGAAAATCAAGGGTCGTATGAAATATTGATGAATGGATTTTCCTTACAGTCTAACACTACTCCTAGGAAAGCAAGTAAAGATATTGAAAGTGCATTATAGGAAAATATAAGTTGCTCTGTGGGAGGCTTTGGTTTGGTGTTTGAACCCTTTGAACGTAGTTTTGAGCCTTGTATTTATAGGAAGAGTTCCTGGAGGAGTAATCGAGGCTGACAATCTGCATGGTGGAGAGAGCAAGTGGGGAGTCCAATCGACATTTGGGATCGTGAAGCATGGTGGTGTGACCCCATAAATCCCGGTGAATCTCGACCGCCGCCCTGATCGTGGGTTCTGCGCTTCTGGCCGTGGAGACGCATTTATTGCTCTGATAGCTGGTGACCTAATCTCTCAAGCTGCAAGAATTCTTGTGAGAATGTCTACGTCTAATCACTCTGTTTTCTGTCGCCAGTCCCTGACTTCAGTCACTTCCCACCTTCCTTCGTGCATTAAATGCTTTATTCGTGGCCAGTGGGTTTGCTGCAATAAACAGAGGCACTACTTCATTAAATGAAGCATGGGACCCTGCTATCACGTGATGATCTGACTTTAATACCTTTGGCTGTGATTTTGCTCGGCCTCGGCCTCGGCTCACAATCGAGGCCGAGATGATCATGCCTTAGAATTTTTCTTTTGTTTTCAGGAAGGCCAACATCTTGGCAAAACGCTGCATTTTTTAGTCCACGAGCAAGTGCCAGGGCCGAGGGAAAGGGGCTCCTTCGGTCAGTTCATGGCCGTGATTTATTAGGCACAAACATTGCCCCCACATCCCTGGATCCTTTGGCCTCGGCATAGTTAGGGGCCGAATGGATTTCAAGGGACGGACCCTTTGCATTCCTCCTAAAGTGATTGACAACTGGGGCGTTAAATGCGCAGGTCAGTCGACGCATTTAATGCTTCAGGCACGTCGTGTAGGCCATCATTGCCCAGACTTACGCGAGGCATCGCTTCACCTTGTTAAATGAAACGACGACCTCTGGGCTTTTGACACGCCACCGTGCTTTCAATTTCGCGCGAGCCATCATTCTGCCTTGCCAATTAAAACGTCGGTCCCCAGGTTCCTGACATATCTCCGCGTGCCCTGAGTGCGTTGTCAGGCCGTTTCGTCTTACGAGAATCACATCTCTTCGTTTTGAATCCCAGCTCTAGTATAAAAACCCAAACTCCTTCGTTTTCTCTTCACACTCCAAAAATCCTTGAGTTTATCCTCCTCAGAAATTGGCTCTGACTTCCCCAGTTTTATCAGCCTTCTTCTTCCAAGTCTGAAATCTTTCCAATACTTGGTGACTTTTCTCCTTGTTTTGAACATTATGGAGCCTTTCCTTGATTCTTGGGCTCCATCCTTCCTTATTTCAACTGGCTCTAATGGCCCTTATTGTAACCATTCCAAAGCCAGCGAGCCGCATCTGCTGAATCTCATGACTTGGTGGTTTGGCCTGGTCCAGATGGCTCCTCCTCTCTTGCTGTCCATCAACCGCCTTTCGTCCTGGAAAGTCGACGTGAGCCAAAACCAAGATGAGGCTGAGGTTCCCTCCCAGCCTTGGAGGATGATGGCCTCCCTCCCTTTGAGGCCGAGGAGAAACTGCAATGTGATTGATGAAGATGCGGGAACCTGGTATGATGACTCTAACTTGGCCGTGTTTATTCGACTGGGTGCCCCGGCCGCTTACCATGGCCAGAGTGACGGCCGCTTATCATGGCCAGAGTGCCGGCCGCTTACCATGGTCGGAGTGGCAGCCCTTGCGCTTACCGTGGCCTGAATGACGGCCCTTCTTTCTCCCGATCGTGGCTCCTAATGAAGCCTTGGTTTCAAGTCGGCTGCACACATGCCCTAAGTGGCGGCCCTGGTGGGGCCGTCAAGCAAAGGGACCGCGAAGAAGTGTCTGTTTGTCCGGCGAGGGGACTACGGAGTCGTTGTTTGTAGACTTAGGATGTAGTAATTTTTCTCATGTGTATTTGTAATCGGCCATGACCTAGCCGTTTCCTTGTAAACGTGACCCCCTTTTAAATGAAATATGATTTTCCTTTTCACCCTTGTTGCGCCGTCTACTTCTTTTACTTGTCAATCGCAATCTTTAAAACTCCCTCCCGACCGTTTCCCATAACGACGGGGTATACTTCTTTAAATACTGACCGTTTACTGGCAAGTTATGCCATTCCCCATCCCTGTCTCTCAACTGAAATGCACCTCGGCCAAGGATTCGTTCAACAATGAACGGCCCTTCCCAATTGGGTGAGAACTTGCCGAACCGAGGGTCCTTCGTCCCGATAGGAAGCACGGCTCGCCATACTAAGTCGCCCTCGGCGAAAGTCTTTTGTTTGACCTTTCTGTTATAGGCTCTCGCCGCAATCTGCTTCTGTGCCTGCATTAGGTTATAAGCATCGAGTCTAGATTGCTCCAAATCTTCTGACTCCTGAGCCATGGCTTGTGTATAGTCCTTCCCTTTTTGCTCAGGTTGTTCGGCCACACGAAGAGACCGAACCTTTAACTCTATCGGAACGATGGCGTCATGACCGTAGGTTAAGGCATAAGGAGATGTGCCTGTGGCCGAGCGTTTTGAGATTCTGTAAGCCCAAAGGGCTTCGGGGAGCAAGTCGTGTCATGCCCTTGGTTTTTCCTCGATCATTTTCTCAAGGATGCCCTTGATTACCTTGTTACTAGCCTCGGCCTGTCCGTTAGACTGGGGGTAGTAAGGTGTTGAGTGGACCAATTTGATTCCCATCTTTTCGGTGTATTCCCGAGTCTCGGCCGATGCGAAAACTGGGCCATTATTGATCGTAATAGTCTCAGGTATACCGAATCTGTGGACGATGGGGTTCTCGAAGAACTTGACCACCTGTGCACCAGAAATTGACTGATAGGACTCTGCCTCGACCCATTTGGTAAAATAGTCGGTCGCTACCAAAATCCATGCATGTTGGTTGGACGCGACCGGGTGGATCTTGCCGATGATGTCCACGGCCCAACCTCTGAATGGCCATGGTTTAGTAACCGGATGGAGGGCTTCGGCCGGTACCCTTTGTATGGGGCCGTAGATTTGACACTTGATACACCCCCTCGCATACTCTATGCAGTCTTTTAAAATGGTCAGCCAATAATAACCGTGCCTCCGAACCAACCATCTCATCTTGACGCCAGACTGGTGAGCGCCGTAGATCCCTTCGTGAGATTCGGTCATGATGACCTTGATGTCTTCGGTGCTGGGGCATAAGAGCAATAAACCGTCTGACCCCTTTCGATATAGCTCGTTTTGATAAATTAAATAACACCGAGCCCGGAAGCGTGTAGTCCTCTCATGGCTGCTGGAGGGGTTGCGTAAATATTTCACTATGGGGTAGCGCCAATCGGCTTCGGCCGTGCTGACTTCGTTGGTGGTCTTGGCCGATGACACCTGCGCTGCCATTCCCCTTTCGGCCAAAGCCGGCAAGGTATGCCTCTCAATTCTTATCACACGATCGCGGTCGTCGCCGGGAATATTTACGCCTGACGCCACCTGGGCCATTTGATTAGCCTCATGGTTTTCAGCGCGCGGTATGTGGACGAAGGAAATCCTGGAGAAATCGTCGGCCGTATTGAGGGCCGTCACGTAATACATAGCTAAATTCTCGCTTGTGCATTGGTATTCCCCGGTCAGTTGGTTAATAACTAGCTGAGAATCCCCATAGACCAAAACACAGGTTGCCTTCATCTCTTTCAGGATTTCGAGACTGATAATGAGGGCTTCGTATTCGGCCTGATTATTGGTGCATTTGAAATCAAGTTGGAATGCGAATTGCCACCTTTGCCCTTGAGGGGACTCGATCACGATTTCGGCTCCTGACCTGGCCTCGGTACTGGAGCCATCGAAGTACATGGTCCAGTAGTTATTTTCCATGTGGGCCATGCCGATCTCGGCCTCCAACTCCTCCTCCTGCCTCTGGGCCGGGTGATGAGCCAGGAAATCGGCCAATGCCTGACCCTTGACCGACTTCTGAGCCACATATTGAAAGGTAAATTCAGACAATGCCATCGTCCACTTCCCAATTCGGTCGCGTATAATCGGCCGAGTGAGCATATATTTGATGACATCGGTCTTGGAGATGATCTGAACGACCGAGGGAAGCATGTAATGCCGCAACTTGGTGGCCGCGAAATAGAGCGCTATGCACAATTTCTCGACTGGTGAATAGTTTAGCTCGGCCGTGTTGAGGGTGCGGCTTAAATAGTGCACTGCTTGCTCTCATTCAGATTTGTTGTTTTGAGCCAACAGGCAGCCGATAGAACCTTCTGAAGCCGAAATGTAAAGCCTCAAGGGTTTCCCTCTTTTTGGCGGCATAAGGACTGGTGGTTGAGATAGATATTTCTTGATGTCGTCGAGAGCGGCTTGATGTTCTGCTCCCCATACGAACTGTTTCGTGTCCTTTAGTTTGAGCAGAGGAGTCAACGGCCGGATTTTCCCTGCCAAGTTGGATATAAACCGTCGTAAAAAGTTGACCTTTCCGAGGAAGGACTGGAGCTCCTTCTTGGTCCTCGGCGGAGGGGCCGCCATAATGGCCGTAGCTTTATTTTTATCTACCTCGATTCCTCGTTGGTGAACCAAGAAGCCGAGGAAATTCCCAGCGGTGACGCCGAAAGCACATTTCTTCGGGTTCATTTTTAGGCCATGTGCTCGCATTCGGTCAAAAGCTTGTCGGAGATGTCCTACGTGGTCGGCTTTGGATGGGGACTTTACAACCACGTCGTCAATGTAGACTTCAACGCACTACAAAAAAAACACCCTTTACTGACGGCTAAAAAGCGTCACTAAAGCCATTAGATGACGGTTCCAAAAGCGTCAGGGACGCCGCTGTTAGGAAAGGGTACCACCATACTTGACGCTTATTATTCGTCAAGAAATAGCGTTTCGTGACGGGTAAAAAGCATCACGAATTAGTGAAAAACCGTCAACGAAAGCTTTTCTTGTCGCTTAATAAGTATCAACAAATATATTTCCTGACATTTAATAAATCTTTCTTAACGGTTCTTAGCTGTCAAGATTTGTATAACTAAAATTATAAATAAATAAAAAAGAATTTTAAAAAAAGCTTCTTAGACAACTAAAGTTTCAAAGAATTTAGTAGCTAAATGAATATATTTAACAAGCTGAAATTTAATATCCACTAAAATAGAATATTTAGATACAAACATTCAAAAACTCGTAACAACATGTTAACTATCTTGAGAAATGTTACTAAAAAACATTAAAAAAATTACATTGAAAACAATACATGCTGAAATAAACCAAACTATCTAGTATAGTAAAATGTAGAATTTCTAACTTAGAAGCTTGGCTTTCCGTAGCACTTGTGTTTGTTGTTTATGCCTCCATATACACATCAATCTGCCAGTATAGGTAAGACATGAATTTAAAGAATTAAGAGATATAACCAATGAACACATCAACCTTGTCCAACACCAATAGTCTCATATCATGCACATATTCATTACCAAATATAAATGCCCACTTCTTTTGATTCAAATGCAGAGAAGAACTTGAGAGGAAACTCCGATTTGTGTTGTTTAGAAAGTTATTTGGAATTCTATAATGAGAGGAAACTCAAAATTCTTACCAGCGAGAAAAATTATCAACACAATTAGAAAAAAAAGCATAAATCCAATTCCCTAAGCTTTCTTCTTCATGCAAAAGTTCGGTACCAACACGGACTGGAAAATTAAAAGCGAATTTAAATATTGGCACAAAGAGTATTATAACAACAATAACCTCTACATAAAAGCATTCATTTATGCAAATGCATGAATGTTTCTCAGTAGAAGAGAATGCCAAGTTACAAGAAACGACCCTATTGAGAAATCACAAAACCAGCACATAATATCATTTAATCTGCTTAGAAACAATATAAGGCATATAAAATATTAAAGCATTACCCTAAGTGATACCTAGATTAGCATCTGCATGAATGTCAGCTACAACATTCGCATCATCTAAAATCTGCAAAAAAAAAAACCAAAAGTGAAAAATATCTTGCGTTATTAGAATAAAAAATCAAAAGTGGAAAACTTATTTCTGAAAGAAAATTAACAGGTCATTGAAAAAAAATCCCAAAACAGCTACTTTTGCATTTTCTAAAAAGAGCAAACAAGACCAACTGTAATAAACATGAAAATGCATCTTTATCTGTGATGCCCAAGGCTTCGGTTGCTTTACAACTTTATTTGAGAGTGAGGGAAATTATATGTAGCCCACACCATCTTATGTCTGCGATTCTCTCTCATGGCCCTATTCCTATTATACCACAAAATGCAAAATCACATACCAAACTTAAACAATTTCAATTCTCAGCCATGTACTTGTTGGACCCAACAAAGAATGAAAACTTTGCAAAAAAAAAAAAGAAAATAAAAGAATGACAACTAAAATTAAAAGAGGAAATGGAACCAGATCTAAAACATAATAAATTGTGAGAAATAAATACGTTTTCTGTAAGGCATTCGGGATTACCTCAAATCATTTCCATAATATTGATTTGTTGCCTTCCCAGCAAGACCTTGGAAATTAAAAAACAAATAACAGAACTGAAATTCGTGAAAAATATATCAACAACAATAGTACCCAGCATGAAAAGAAGAATCTAACCCCAACTCTGTCCAAAATGAAAAATTAAGAAGAGACATGCATCAAAATGAAAAATTAGTTTTATAAATGATTTGAACAGCAGCCCCTTTTGCAAGCAATAGAACCTTGGATACATAAAAAAAATTGAACACCCATAAACATCGAATTCATATCAGTGAATGAAAGCAGACCAAACATTTCAAGTGCTCTTCCAATTCGGTATAAGAGTCCTCAAAAAGTAGAAATTATGCAAAGAACTAGATGTATACAAATTCAGATAAGTAAAAGATAGAGCAAAGGCTAGATAAGTGTAAATGGCTTCATCTACAACTGGATGACCGAGAAAAGAATAACAAGCATCACCATTACCACACTCTTCAACTTAAAATCCATAAAAATTAAAAAATTAAACCTAAAGAATAAATCATATTCCCAGAAAAAGACCTAGAAATTCTTTTTTCAGAAACTTCCCCAATTTCTATATAATTCGAAAATATATATTACAAAAAACATAATTAGGGCTTACAATGGAGGAAGAGAGACTGAGCGAGCCACAACGATAGAGAAACAGAGGCAGAGCAAGAGTGAGAAAGAAAGAGTGAAAGAGAAGAGAGAAATCGTGAGAGTGAGAAGGAACGAGAGAAGAGAGAGAGAGAGAGAGAGAGAGAGAGGAGAGAGAGCGATAATGAAAATGAAAGTGAGAGAGCGAGTGAGAAAGAGAGAGTGCTTTTGAAAAATTGGGGAAACTCGTGAAAAATCAGATCCCGCTTTTATTTTTAGTGCCCGCCCACAATCGCTTCTTTTTCTTTTTCTCTTAGCGTTTCCTCTGCTATACTTAATGCTATCTTCATTTTTTATTTTTTATATTTATTTTTTTTTTGTATGAGACTAGCTTGTTTAAAGTGTCAGCTTTTGTTTTTTCTCTTTTTCTCTTTTTCTCTTTTTCCTAAGGGTATGTTTTTTTAGAAAGTGTAAAGAATACAAGGGTTTTAATTGACGTTTTTTATAAAACGTCAAGAAAAAGTGATATAGAGTTGACGTTCTTTATTAAACGTCAAGGAAAGTGATATATAGTTGACGTTTTTTGTAAAATGTCATGAAAACCTACTATATAGTTGACGCTTTTTAAAAAGCGTCAAAGCTTCATAGAATAGGTGATGGTTTTGCAAAAAGCGTCAACTATGAAGTGTCAACTAAGGCTCATTTTCTTGTAGTGATGGTCCGGCCTATAAGGTCGTGGAAAATCAGGTTCATAGCTCGCTGGTATGTCGCGCCGGCGTTCTTTAGGCCGAACGGCATGACTACCCATTCATAGGTTCCGATTGCTTCTGGACACCTAAACGCCGATTTATGGACATCCTCCTCGGCCACAAAAATTTGGTTGTAACCTGCATGGCCGTCCATGAAAGACAAGAGTTTGTGCTTTGCGGCTCCGTCTACCAGGAGGTCTGACATAGGCATGGGGTATTCGTCATTGGGGGTTGCAAGGTTCAGATTTCTATAATCGGTGCAAACCCTCAATGCCCCAGTCCTCTTTAAAACTGGTACAATGTTGGCCAACCACTCGACGTACCGGGCCATTCGGATGAAGCCAGCTTTAAGGAGCCGTTCAATTTCCTCTTTGACTCTAAGCTGTACCTCGGTCGAAAAATGCCTTGGTGGCTGCTGGAAAGGCTTGAACCCCTCTTTGATTTTTAATTCATGTTCGACCAAACTTCTTGGCAATCCAGGCATCTCATGATAATCCCAAGCAAAACAATCCTTATATTCATGGAGCAGGCCGATAACCTCGGTCGCTATCTTAGGATCCAAAAGCTGGCTTACAAAAAGAGGACGTAGTTCGGCCTCCGACCCTACATTTATTTCTAATAAAGGGTCCTAGACTTCAGGGTAGTCATCCTCCATCTCGGCGGGCGCCGTTTCCAGGTCGTCAAAAGTTAATACATCCGTCTCGTCTGATTCGTGGAGGAATTCGATCAGGTTGATTGGTGAGTTTGGCCGTAAGGATTCCTCCACCCAATGCTCCAGCAGTCTTTCTAGCAGGTCGGTCACGGCCGCTGCTCCTTCTTCTTTAGTGGCTTTATCTGTCATCTAAAGGCTGGTGAGGTCGATCAATACTTCGCGCGCCGAATCCTGTCGAACATTCTCGGCGCCTAACTCCAGTACCTTCTGGGCCGTCGTTCTGGTTGGTCGGCTGCTTGCATCGTGGCCGGTGAGGACAACCCATCCAACGTCGTCGTCGTAAATCCGAGCTTGTACGGCGTTGG
This sequence comes from Prunus campanulata, assembly GCA_034190965.1. Taxonomy (NCBI): domain Eukaryota; kingdom Viridiplantae; phylum Streptophyta; class Magnoliopsida; order Rosales; family Rosaceae; genus Prunus; species Prunus campanulata. Next base: position 9,394,002 of record CM067214.1, on the reverse strand, counting down.
CCTCAAAAGGTCTTTCGTCAGCCGGGTGTATAGACACCTTCTGGCCGTCCCAAAAGAATAACAATTGGAAGAGGGAAGATGGTATACACCCAGATTGGTGGATCCAATCACGGCTGAGCAATATGTTGTAGTCGACGCTAGACTCAACCACGTAGAAGGTCGCTACTCTTGTCTGGTCGGCCACGGTAATCTTTAATGGCAACACGCCAATGGTTTTAGACTTGTCGCCGATGAAGCTGCTCATGACGACGTTGCTGGGGATAAGGTCCTCTTTTGACTTGCCCAGCTTCCTTATCAAGGAATAAGGAAGGATGTTGACTGTTGCCCCACAGTCAACGAAAACCTTGGATACGGGCACACCCTCTACATGAGCCGAGATGTATAATGGCTTCAGGTGTCGGTATTTGTTCGGCTCGTCTCTAGGTATTACCTCGTTAAACGCCACGGCTAATAACTCTTCCTTCGTCTTTGGCCTCTGATCAAGCTGCTCCTCGGCCACGTCATCATCCAGGCCGTTGGTCTGCCCTTCTGGGATGAAAACTCAGATGGTAGCACCAAGACCATGTTGATGCCGACCTCCTCCAGCTCCCGTGGGTTTCCCCTACCAGCTTCTTCTTCGCCCTCACAGCCGTCTTTGGTGAGGACCTTTTCCTCGACCATCCCGAGGATCCCCTCATGTTCTTCATCAGAGATTCCTAAAGCGGGGTCGTCTTCGGCCTCATGCCCGAAGAAAGGATCACCGAAACCCTTGATCATAGGCCTTGCGGTCTCCAGGATATCGGTCGTGGATGCTTTGATCTCAAGGGGGATCCGAGGCCTCGACCTCCTCCTCGAGGGCCCGTCTAGCCTTCGCCAATGTGTCCCTGGCTGTTAAGTAATCGTCTAGGCGGCTTACCCGGGCCTTTTCCTCGGTCGTCAGGCCAAAGATAGTGCCCTCCGGAGTCACAGTAAAATACTGGCGGAGATATTCTAAGTCGCCCTTGCTGAAGGGGACTTTAGCCTCTGATCCGCCGAGGTCGGGCTGGTAACTTGGCAGACCTCTCGCTCTAGCTTCCCTGTTCGCCTGGTATACAGCCTTAATTGCCGAGTCAGAATTGATGGTGATGAGGAGCCCCTCTGCCTTTGTGTTTTTGAGGGCCAAATCCACGATTTCACGGCTCTCAGGGGTCATGCTGTATAGGTCCGTGGCCAACTGGTCTTTATGGAATTCCATGAGAAAGGACAGACCGTTGGCCGAAAAAGGGGGTCCCTTCCACGGTAGATGTCGATGATACCCTCGTCTGTTCTTTCCAAGGCCGCGTTCTTCGGCTGGACTGAAATGGCTGTCGTTTCTTGGGGACCCTCGTCCTGCCTAGGGCGCCATTTTCTTGGAGGCTTGGTACGGGCCACTTTTGCCACCGAGGGGACGATTGGAGTGAATGGTGGCCTGTCTGCAGCCGCCATTTTCTTTTGGCGCTTGGAACCTTCGGCCTCGGTCGCCTGTGTTCTGGCCTACTGAACCTGTCTCTGCATTCTTCTCAGCTGAGTTTTTGTCAGCGGTTCGGCCTTGCCCCCAGGCCGTGTATGGTACCAACGGCGTCACGTATGATCGGCGGTTTGAAAGTCTTTACTATCCTAGGGGTGGCCTCGTTCCTATGGCCTGCCACGGTATAGTAGGTCTGTGCCCCGAGTCGGTCAAAAACAGCTCTGCTGGCCAGCCTACGATCGTGGTGACCGCCGAATTTCTTCACGGTCGGTTGGGGTGACTCAATGGCCTTCCTCTTGTTCTGCTACGGCCTGGCCTGATCGATGTCATACTTGCATCGCTCGCAAAGCAATGGCTCAAAATCAGCCAATGGCTCCTTTCCCTTCGCTGTCCGATGAGCTTCCCCATACCCGACTGGGAGTTGGGCATCGACCATGTTGACGACAGGTGGAGGGAATGGCTTGGAGTCAACCTGCATGGCCGCCTTCTCCGGAAACTGGAGCTTCTTTTCATCTATCAACTTCTGGATGATGTCTAGCAAGACAACGCAGTTATTAGTGTTGTGAGACCAAGAACTGTGGTATTTGCAAAACGTCTTCCCTTTGAGCTCGTCGGGCTTCGGAATCTTATGGCCGAAGGACAATTTGACCTTTTTCTCGGCCAATAGCAGGTCGAATATAGCCTCGGCCCTTGTCAAGTCGAAAGTGTAGGGCTTTGTCTCCCGCGCCTCGAACTTGGCGTCGAGAATTTTTGTGTGGTTGTTGTCGGTTTTAACAAGTCCTTTGCAGATGAAGGGTTTGTCTATGCTGACTTCGGCCGAACTCATCTCTACTTCATCGCTCTCGGCCTCTACGGAGCCGTTTGCTTCGGCATAGCTGACGATGGGATTCCTGTAGTAGGTCCTTTTTGAGGCTGTCTTCTTCTGCATCTCCTCTTTTAACAAGGACGCATATCTGTCCACCTTGTTAGTCAAGTCATGCATGTCCCGGAATTCGATTCCCTGGAACTTCTTCCGGTATTCGAATTCCAAGCCTTCTTCAGCCATCTGGACAAACTCCCTCTCTGATAGGTTCGTGCGGCACCAGTTCCTGCATGTTTTGAACCGTTGCAGGTAGTCACGAGGTGATTCGTCTGATGTCTGGCTCATTCTTGCCAGCTCCGCAACCGTTATCTCTCGGTTGGTCTGATAGAAATGTTCGTGGAATATTCTTTCCATATCAGACCAATCCCTTATTGAGTTCGGCGGAAGGTTTATGAACCATGAGAATGCCGCGCCGGTCAGAGAATGAACAAATAAAAGGAGCTTCTGGGCGTCCAAATCGGCCTCTCCACACTGGGCCGTGAAACGGCCTATGTGTTCAATAGAGAATAGCATGAATTCTGGCAATCGATAGTTCCGAGGAAGAGGGATTCGGTCAATTTCTGGCGAGTACGGCCTTGTATATCTCGGCGTGTCCGGCCGCCTCTGGGCTAGGTCGTCCTCGATCATTCGTCGGACGTCTTTGAGTCGGAGCCCTTGAGGTGGCGCCTCTTGCTGGGCCGCACACGGCCGTGGAACCTGTTGCACATCATTCTGCGACCTTGTTTGTTGGGCCAATGGGACAGGGGACTCGGCTGGTACGATCGAGCTGGTTGACGCCAGATGAGCGCCATGGGTTTGGCCAAGGTGCATGTGCGTCGTAGCTGGAATGGCCGAACCGTAGTGAATGTGAGAGCCTGGCGGGAACAACGACGCCTATAATGGTGGCGAAACGGTCGGAATGCTCTGACCGTACTGCTGTGATGGAACAGCGGTCGCGTTGCTCGGGCCAAGATGGGTCTGCACGGCCGCAGTGTGAACCGGGCTGAGTTGTTGGATCGCGGGATGCTCGAGGCTACTTTGCCCCAGTGACACGGCCAGAGCATGGAGTGGGCCGTGAGATATCTCTACCGGGTAAGTTGGCCCAGGATGCGCCCGTGTAGGCTGGGACTACCCCCAGCTATTCGTCGGCGGCAAAGAATGCTGGCCGTATCCTGACGCTTGGGTGCGGCCAGAGATGCCAAGGCTACTGCTTTCGCCGTATGGCTCGATCCTCTCGCACTCTTGGCCCCTCTATCCCGCTCCAGGAGGTGTTGTGGGCGAGGTTGCCGGCATCCTCTCCTGGAAAAGCGTTCGTAGTTCTGAGGAGAACCTATCCATTGCGGCCATGAAGGATGTCTCTATCCTGTAGGCCTGCTTCGACATCAGCTCCTCCACTACTGCCTGTTCTTGCATGGACTCGGTCGTGCGATCCGTCGTTACTGGAACGCTGGCCGAGATCTCGACCGAATGTTCGGTGTCGGTGATGGTGATTGGTGAGGCGGACTCAGGAGTCTCAGAAGTCATTTTAACTGCTTTGTTTTTGAGCTTTGCCTGTGCCCTAGTTTCCACCATAAGTTTTGACAGGAGTCCCACCGGGCGTGCCAAAAGTGTCTACCTCACAAATCTCACGGCCTGGAGTTCCGGGCCGAGGGGATATGCGTTGACACCCGTCTTCCTGCTTTTGGGTGCGGTGTTGTTGTGCGCGGGCGTGCCAGCACGGTCTACCGTGCATCGAGATGTGGTTTGGATGGAAGTGGTGAAATGATGCGCCTGTTTGGACTTGACTTTTAATCAAACGATCGTAGCCGAGAGAGGAACTAATCTCGGCTGTCAGGTTCACGGCCTGAACTACAAGGCCGTTTAGTGGTGGTGTTGGTGGTGGGTTTCGGGCGATGCTCCGGCGTGTTGCTCAGTGAGCGACGGTCGTATAATATATGGGGTGAATGAGCGAATAACAAAGATGGTGCTCCGGTGCCTTGAAAATCAAGGATCGTATGATATATTGATGAATGGATTTTCCTTACAGTCTAACACTACTCCTAGGAAAGCAAGTAAAGATATTGAAAGTGCATTATAGGAAAATATAAGTTGCTCCGTGGGAGGCTTTGGTTTGGTGTTTGAACCCTTTGAACGTAGTTTTGAGCCTTGTATTTATAGGAAGAGTTCTTGGAGGAGTAATCGAGGCTGACAATCTGCATGGTGGAGCCTGATTAGAGCAAGTGGGGAGTCCAATCGACATTTGGGATCGTGAAGCATGGTGGTGTAACCCCATAAATCCCGGTGAATCTCGGCCGCCGCCCTGATCGTGGGTTCTGCGCTTCTGGCCATGGGACCCTGCTATCACGTGATGATCTGACTTTAATACCTTTGGCCGTGATTTTGCTCGGCCTCGGCCTCGGCTCACAATCGAGGCCGAGATGATCATACCTTAGCATTTTTCTTTTGTTTTCAGGAATGCCAACATCTTGGCAAAACGCTGCGTTTTTTAGTCCACGAGCAAGTGCTAGGGCCGAGGGAAAGGGGCTCCTTTGGTCAGTTCATGGCCGTGATTTATTAGGCACAAACAGTGGTAAGTTAACTGAAACGGCGATAAGCTAAGAGTTTATGTCGTGGAATATCGTTTTTACGTCAGTCTATGAGTAAACACCGTCATGTTTTTCTTCTTAAACGACGTGATTTGTATAAGTATGTCATTTATTCCATCTCTACAATGACATCTCTCACGTACTTACTGACGTGTTAAAGTTCTAAAACGTCAAATTTTGTTTAAGAAACAACATTGTACTTCTATAGAGTCGGTGACGTCTTATGGGACTTTAACAGCGGTAATTTCAAAGAAAACGAGGTTGTACTAGGGAAACAACGACCACACTTGTACCTGCAGACGTCTTAAGTTCTTACAACGTTGTTATATACATAAATAACGATGTTGCATACATATACAACGTTGGTTATTTCCTAACACCGACGTGGTTTGTTGGTGTTTATAAGAATATTTTATTGTATTTAATTCAAAATATTCATAATAAATTTAAAATAAATCCAAAAAATGCACCGTCAACTCCTATGAAGTCATTGCGATATTTTCTTCCCCCTTAAGCTTTCAAAAATGCAATTTGAGTTATAAAAATTTAAAATGACCACCAAAACAAAAATATGTTTTGATGAGTCACAACATCACTTATAGTTTTGTAAAATAATAGTATGGCTTGTGTCATCCACTGGTGGTGATAAATTCAAATTTATTAAATACTGCTTTTGGCATTCAAATAAAGAAGGCATTGTCGTAAGAAGTCTGTAGCAATTTTCAATTTATTTTTCTCATACCTTTGCATTTTTTACAAATTTTTTTAAAAATATATAATTTAGGGTTTAGGGGGTTAAAGGTTTATTTTTTGGGTTTATGGTTGAGATATTTAAACCCTAAAACCCTAAACCCTTTTTTACAATTATGTTTAAAAAATATATATAATTTAGGGTGTAGGTTTTAGGGTTTAACGTTTAGGGTTTAGGGTTTAGGGTATAATGCCAGTATTCGTACACGAGTTCGAATCCCTACAAAACCAAACCCCACATGTATTATTTAGTTTGTAATACATCAGTAATTTTTTTTTTTGAGTCGTGAGGCGAGTTACCACGTCGCATTTCATGTAATAACCAACATTTGTTATGACATTTTTAACGGTTTTTATGTTTTCCGTCGATGTTTTAAGAAGCGCGCTTTCTAAAAATTTGGCCGCGACCTAAAATTTTCAGATTTCGCTCTATCACTTCAACTCTAATTCAAAACTGGTAACCCTGAACCCTAAACATTTCTCTCTCTCACTTCAACTCTAATTCAAAGTTGGGCTTTCCAGGCTCCTTCGAATCCAAGTTGGCCATAATCTATGAGCTCTGCCTACCTGTAAGTACAAACCCTAATCTCATGCTTGTAAATTCATTTAATGATATTCTGTTCTGTGTTAAAGGGTTCATAATCTGACATGCTTATGAAATCATTAGAATAATTTCGTTGGATTTGATCCTTATGGGTTTTAGATATATATTTTGCGATCTTTTAATGTTGTCGGAGGTATGGGTTCTTAATATATGTGTTCTTAATCACTCTCTGTTATTATGAATCGGGAATGGATTTAATGTTTTCATGCTTAGTATATGTTGGTTTCATGTATACGAGTTCTTAATACCCAACATAAAAATTAATGTATATGTTGTGTTCTTAATATATTTTGGGTTCTTGGAAATAAACTGGGATTTCGAGATTTAGACTGCTTTTTTATGCATACGACGATGGTTTTTTAACAAATCGTCGTCTGTATTTACTCCATACGGCGGTTTTCTTTAACTACCATCGTATGAAATTTGTTTGGCCTTTGTCGTCGTCTGTATGTGTCGAATACGTCTGTTGTTGTTCAAAAACCATCGTCTGTATACTATATTACTTGCTATTAAAATAAATATAATCTGTCATATTGATGGTCATTGCTTGTCTTTTCACTTTATTATATATAATAGGGTATAGTGTCGGAGATGGATAAGTTATGGATGCACTCGGATAGAAGATCGAAGGCATATGACTTAGGGGTGGAAGCATTTTTGAAATTTTCTGTAAAAAATCTTCTAACTACAACACATATCCGTTGTCCATGTGCTAAATGTGTGAATTTGCGATTGTTTATGGGGTTGGAATTATAAGGGATCACTTATAGTTTAATGGAGTTGACCAAAGCTATAAGAATTGGACATTTCACGGAGAACCTTGGGAAGCAACTACTAATGCTAGTAGAAATGTTGAAGAAGATGATGACCATAGTAGGTATAATTTTGTGTCTGAAGAAATAGAGATGGATGATAATGATTTAGGTGATTTTGGAAGCGATCCTTATGAGTTTGCCAATGTGATTGGGGATAGAGATCAACCATTGTACCCTGGTTGTAGAAAGTACACCAAGTTATCGGCATTAGTGAAGTTGTATAATTTGAAGGCAAAACATGGGGTGAGTGATGTATGTTTTACAGAATTATTGATACTTCAAGGCAATTTGCTTCCAGAAGGAAATACAATACCGGCCTCTATGTATGAGGCAAAAAAGACTTTGTGTGCATTGGGCCTGAGTTATGAGAAAATCCATGCATGCCCCAATGATTGCATCTTGTATAGGAAGGGGTATGAAGATTCAACTAATTGTCCTACTTGTGGTACCTCAAGGTGGAAGGAAGGCAAAGATTCAAACTTGAAAGAGGATGTGCCAGCGAAGGTGGTATAGTATTTTCCTCCAATTCCAAGGTTTAAAAGGATGTTTCAATTACATAAGACAACTAAGAGTTTGACTTGGCATGCTGCTAGAAAATCAATTGACGATCATATGTCTTATCCGGCGGATTCCTCGTCCAGAAAACTTGTTGATGATAAATGGCCCGAGTTTGGTAATGAGCCGAGAAACTTGAGATTAGCGCTTTCATTTAATGGATTCAATCCCCACAGTTCCCTAAGTAGCAGATACAATTGCTGGCCAATTATCTTAGTTACATATAATCTCCCACCATGGCTGTGCATGAAACGAAAGTTCATGATGTTGACCTTATTGATTTTCGGTCCTCAACAACCCGGAAATGATACAGACGTTTACTTGGAGCCTTTGATTGATGATTTAAAATCTTTATGAGATGGGACTAGAGGAGTGTATGATGCACATATAGGAGAATACTTTACACTCAAAGCTGCATTACTGTGGACAATTAAATGATTTTCCCACATATGGAAACTTATCTGGTTGTGTCATTAAAGGATATAAAGCTTGTCCAATATCCGGTGATGATACACCTAGTCACAAGTTGAAAAATGGCCACAAAATCTGTTACATCGGCCATAGAAAATGGTTACCAACATATCATCCATATCGGAGGCAGCATGCAGCTTTTAACGGAAAACCTGAATATGACAGGGCTCCAAAGCCACAAACCGGAGAAGAAGTGCTACAAATGGTTGAAGGTATTAATTATACATGGGGCTCAAAAAAAGGGGGAGGTGGAGGTGAAAATGATGGTGACAGATTTTGTTGGAAGAAGAAGTCAAAAATCTTTGATCTCGAGTATTGGAAATACCTTCCTGTGAGGCATGCCCTCGATGTTATGCACATTGAGAACAATGTTTGCGATAGTATCATTGGTACGTTGTTGGAGATCCCTAGAAAAAATAAAAATGAGATTGCTGCTCATTTAGATTTATTGAACATGGGGGTCAAGACTGATTTGCAACCCAAGTATGGAGAAAGACATACTCGCTTGCCTCCAGGGCCTTGGAATCTGTCGAGAGCAGAGAAGAGAGCGGTTTGCAATTCTTTCTATCTTATGAAGGTCCCTAAAGGTTATCCTTCAAATATAAAAAATCTTGTATCTTTACAAGATTCAAGACTTCTTGGCCTTAAATCACATGATTGTCATACCTTGATGCAACATTTTGTTTTGGAGAACCCTGCAAGGTATGCAATAACTCATTTGTGCTTCTTCTTCAATGCTATATGTGCAAAGACGGTAGATGTTTCCAAGCTTGATAAGTTGGAAGAAAATGTAGTAGTTACTTTGTGGTTGCTTGAAAAATATTTTCCACCTTCATTCTTTGATATCATGGTTCATCTAGTAGTACATCTTGTCAGAGAAGTTCGTCTATGTGGGCTAGTTTATTTTAGATGGATGTATGAAAGTGCTAAAGAGGTATGTTCAGAACCGTACTCATCCCGAAGGTTGCATTGCTGAGCAGTATATAGCTGAAGAAGCTGTAGAATTTTACACCGAACATTTATCTGATATTAGTACAATTGGAGTGCCATCAAGCCAAAAGATAGGAGTTTCAAAGCCATTATCAGGTTGCACAGTGAGCTTAGTTGATCGGGGCCTGTTGAACCAAACACATCTATATATCTTGGAGAATACGGAGGAAGTCCTACCTTATATTGAGTATGAGTTTTATTCTTTAAGTTGCCATTTGAAATTATTCCTTATGTTTATCTTATATGTTTCGGACCGTAATGCTTGAATTTTTCATGCCATGTAGGGTGATCAATACATAATTATGTATCATTTTGTAGCACTCTACCCTATTGTTTGGTTATGTTTTTAGGTAAAACTTGTGCTTTTAATCCATTTTGTGTTTGTTATTCAGTTCATTGAGCTCTAGGTACCACATGGGGCATTTGAAGCAAATTGGTGCAAAAATGTGCAAAAACTGAGTTAGAAATTCATTTCGGACTTATGTTCTTCATACGAGCTTGGATTGGGCCAATTCTTGTGTGGTTGGATCAGAGACATTCTAAACTTCAAAATGAACATCTCAAAGGCATCATTTGACTCAGCCAAACCCAATCCGTGAGCCCATCAAAACATACATCATGCTGACAGGAGGATGACCTAATGGATGCTTGGTCATGATGAGCTAGGCATGAGCTATTGTTTCTGGTTGGAAGCTTGGTCATGTTGACATGAAGATGAGCTAGGGCTGCTGGTGGGATTTGTTAGTGGATTAGTGCAGCAACCAATTCTGATTTTCTAATACAAGTGTTGTATGCATTAGCCATATTGAATTCAGATTTATTACTACCTTCTCCCTATAAATACCACATTCATTCCACATTCAAGGTGTGCAAATCCTGGGATTCACAACCCCTCTCTTCCAATTCCTAGAAGATCACTCATCCCAGCACAATCCCCTCTCAAACATTCATCAACCACAGCCTCATACATTTCTCCCACAGATCACTCTATCCTCCACCCTCCCATCATTTCCCAAACACAATCCATACAATCCACACCATCTACACCACTCTTCATCTCTAGCTGTAGCATACAAGGTGGAAGCTGTGAGAAGCTCTACAACAACAGAATTTGTTCTTCACGGGTTTTTCTTACTCTCTCCATGTTTATTATGATTCAAATGCATATTCCATTAATGGAGTGTAACTAATTACCATAGCTGGGGTTTCAATGTAACCTGACAAGACAATTTCATGCTTTCAAGTTAATGTTACCTTTTGTTGATTACTTCTAATTTTTTGGTCTCATTCACTTGTTCTTAGTTGAATCTTTATGCATGTTTAATAACTGGCCACTATGAACACATGCATGTTGGTTATCTAGTTTAAGTTTACATAAACACCATATGACTCTTGAACCGATTAGTGAATGAGTGAGTAATGCATTTAGGACAAACACCATGTTTAAATGTTTACTTGGTTCCTTTGTGTTCTTCTTAAGCTTAATGGATTCAGATTCATAGCTTAGACTAAACACCATAGCTAAGTTGTATTTTCTGAGTACTTGATTAAAACCAAACACCATATGGATAATCATACATAAGAAAGAACGAACTCCAGAAATTGAATTTATCAACTTAAATGCTTGTTAACTTGTTGCTTGAAATTGAATTGTCATGGTGAAGTTGAAACCCTAGTGCTTGTCTCCTTTGTCTCTAAATTTTCTAAACATCTACTTGTTGATCACTTGTCATTTGCTTTCCCTTTTTGTAGTCGTTAAATCACTTGCTATGTTGCATTCCCTTTTAGTAGTTTTCACTCCAAACAAACTCAACACAACCTCATTTAAATTCTGTTTAGTCTTAGGTCACTTGTGAGTCTAAGTAATAGTAATAAGTGTCTTTCATCCAAGTCTCTGTGGAACGACCTCGTGCTTGCATTCCTATACTACAATTGGTTCGTGCACTTGCGAGAAATAGATAGAGTAAAATATGTCCAACAAGAAAATGGCGCCGTTGCCGGGGACTTGATTAAGAGTCTTGTTACTATTGCTTACTTTCTTTAGTTTTTCTTTGTTTTCAGGTATTTGCATGTCGAGCAAACCATTGCTTGAACAAGTTGTATCAGCGGTCAAGAAACACTCTCAATCCGGAACCATTAGGATCCAACCAATCCGTGGTACACAACAAACATCACTAGCTGAATTTGAACAAAGGCTTGTTGAAGCAAGGGAGGCAGCCATTAAATCTTTTCTCAATCCCTTAGAAGCCGAAACCTCCAATTCAGCAAGCTCCGAAGAGTACTCTCTGTTCAACATCTTTAACTCAGATCAAGAAGAAGAAGAGGAAGAAGAAGAGATGGCGGCCAATGACCAACGTGCTTTGGAGGATCTTGCTCAACCAATCATACCAAATTCACCTTCATGCATCTTGTTGTCCACAGAAGCTAGAAACTATGAGCAATACTCATTAATAATTCACTCAAGATATTTTAATTTAAATATAATAGAATATAACCAAAAATATTTTAATTTAAATACTTATGCTTGAAAAGCAATACTCATTAATAATTCACTCAAGATCAAATAATAAAACTTTAATTGCATAAAATTATTTATAAAACAAAAGCCCACTAACTGGGCATCCAAGCTAGCTTGACCCTTTGAGGGTCCCTTCTGCATGTCTGACGGTGCCCGAGTACCTATTTAAGTTATTAAAAATATTTAATTAATAAAATTACTCAACATAATTATTTAATCAAAAACCCTGACCCCGGGCTTCTAAAAGTGCGTGTACTTAGTTTAAGTGATAAGCGATAAATTACCAAAAAGGTCAACCCGGGACCCCATGTGGTCCACGACCTCCAATTACCAATCCGCGAGTTCCTGTAGGTTCTATACACATTACTAAATATGTCCTGTAAGTTTGGTTTGAATCGAACAGTTGGATTGCTCACGATCGTACGAGCTTGGATTGGGCCAATTCACGTGTCTATGGACTCAACTCGACGTGTTCTACGCAATGGTACAATTGGAATTCCCAAATTTCTTCCTGAACAAAAAGTCAACTTTTATACTAATAAATTATTCCATGGGCAAAATAGTCTTTTACCAGAATAAATTAATAATTAAAAATCTAACTAGGATTGGGTTATTACAATCTACCCCTTTATAAAAATTTTGTCCTCGAGTTCCCAAGTGGCCTCTTCCACAGGCAGTTGAACAAGGTCACTGTGCGGAATAGATATTTGTTGCCTCGTATTGATGATTTATTTGATCAGTTGAGGGGTGCTAAAGTGTTTTCTAAGATTGATTTGAGGTCAGGCTATCATCAATTGCGGGTCAGAGAAGAGGATGTACCTAAGACTGCTTTCCTGACGAGGTATGGCCATTATGAGTTCTTGGTGATGCCTTTTGGGCCGACTAATGCGCCAGCTGCATTTATGGATCTCATGAACAGAGTGTTCAAACGTTATTTGGATCAGCTCCGCCGTATGAAGCATTTGGAAATTGTACAGTTGTCACATCTCGGGATCAGCTCCGCCGTAGCACGATATTGTCTGCTGATCGGTTCATAATTGTATACCATTTCGTACCCTTCTAGCTTATGATTTGGTTATGTTTTTCAGTTAAACTTGTGCTTTTAATCCTTTTTGTGTTTATCTTTCAGTTCATTGAGCTTTAGGTAACAATAATGGCTTTGGATAGGAAATGATGCAATCCATGCATGTTAAGGCCTGATTTGGGTGAATGGAAGAAGAGCTTAAAGACAAACTAATTTTGGCTATAGCCCCTTGCCAGCCCAGTTTCGTAGGTCAACTTCTTGGCCTTGGATCAGCATACTCTGGGGCTCGGATGAGGTGAAGACATTCATAAAAGTTGTTCCAATGGGTGTGTACTATAACATATCCAAATTTCAGCCCAATTGAACATATCTGGAGTCCTTAGCCCGTCCAACACTGAACCCTGCTCAAGAGGATTTGCAGCTGCCAGCTTTTAGCCATGTGCCTCACCCCAGCTATAACTGACTTTGTACCCAACATAATGAGGGAAGTAGGGAGGCATTCCAGCTACGAAAGTCTAAAGGAGCAAGTTGGTACATGCTGGAGCTATTATGGAGAAAGCATGTGCATCCATGTGAAGCAAAAAGAAAGAAAAGAAATGAAATGAAGTCAATTCCAGTCTCTGTTCGGCAGCCAACTTGCAAGGCCCAAAACGCACACTTCTACTGCTCCGATGGGAATACTTTCTTCATAGAAGTTGTTCCAATGGGTGTCTAGTATAACATATCTAAATTTGAGCCCCATTGGATACGTGTTGAAACCTCTGGCCTTCCTACACCAAGACTGGTTCAGAAAACTCGTTTTTGTTCAACAACCAAAAGAAGACCACATGAGTTGGCAGCAAAAGGCAGTCACAATTGAACACCTTTGAACACCCATGTGAAGAAAGCTTGAGGTCCAACAACAGAAGTATGGGATGAGATTGATTCCAACCACACTAACATAGACAAGATGAAGTGGGAGTTATGGATTGTATTAAATGAGAAATGGTGGTGTTGAAATTCATCATGATGTTCCTTCCTCTTAACCCTATAAATAGAGAAGTCTTCAAGCTTCATAAATCACAACCCCAAGGGGGGAGCTCTCAAACACTTCTCTAGAGCTCCCTTCCCTTCTCTCCCTCAAATTCTCTTAGTTTCCTTTCAAGTTGTCAATTGTTGTAACAAAATGATTTTACTAAATTTTCCTTCAAGTTTTCAAGTTCTACTTTAATTTTATTTGTAATGTACATTCTTTCTTAAGTATTTAAGTTTAATTATTTTCCAAGTTTCAATTATGGTTTTTGTTCTTATTCATTATGCTTATAAGTTAATATGCTAGTTTGAATGATTGATCACCATTTAGGCTTGCATGTTAGCTATCTTGGTTTGAATTAAGAGTAGACACCTTGCTTTAATTCGAATTGAACTATGAATAGGAAGAGTATGTATGGACATTCGACAACAGGGATTAGATACATGCTTGGTTGTTTAAATTGTTCTTCTATGCTTAATGGGTTCCTAATGCTTAATTTTAGGTTAGACAACAAATGATCAAATTAGGGAATTAGGAACACAAGGTTAAGACCAAACACCATGGCTTAATCATACTTTAGCTAGAATTAATCCGTTAATCTAATTGAACTTGGGAACTTATTTGCTTGAGTTATTTCTTTCTTTCTTGTTTTACTTATTTTCTTTCTTATTTTTTTTGTTTTGTGTAGGAAAACTGAATTGGATTATTCAATCACCAATCCCTGTGGCATCGACCTCGCACTTACATATGCTATACTACCGAACGGCTCGTGCACTTGCGAGTATTACAAGAGTAGGATGCAGCTGAATCCATTTTGGTGCAGCTGAATCGACGCAACATCTGCTTTGGGCCCCCCATTCTGGGATTGCTCTAGCCCCAACTTGCTTAACTTCGGAGTTCCCATGACTCCGAAGCCAGTGAGCTCCCAAAAGGCCTCGTGCTAGATGGAGGCGGGCATGTATTGATCCGTCCATAATTGTATATCATTTTGTACCCTTCTAGCTTATGATTTGGTTATGTTTTTGAGTTAAACTTGTGCTTTTAATCTATTTTATGTTCGTTATTTAGTTCATTGAGCCATAGGTACCACTTAAGGCATTTGAAGCAAAATGGTGCAAAAATGTGCAAACTGAGTTACCAAATCATTTCGGCCTTACAATCTTCGTCCAAGCTTGGATTGGGCCAATTCATGTGTGGTTGGAAAGGAGACATTCTGAACTTCAAGATGGACAACTCAAAGTCATCAATTGATTAAGGCAAGCTCAATTTGTGAGCCCATGAAATTACACATCATGTTGACCTAAGGATGAGCTGATTGATGCTTGGTCATGATGAGCTAGGCATGAGCTATTGATTCTGGTGGAAGCTTAGTCATGATGAGCTATGCATGAGCTATTGATTCTAGTGGGAAGAGCAGTAGCCAAGAAACTCATTTTCAATTGCAAGTGTTGAAGGCATTAGCCATATTCAATTAAGATTTCTCACTTCCCCCTCCCTATAAATATCACTTCCATTCCACATTCAAGGTGTGCAAATCCTAGGATTCATAATACCACAAATCACTCCATCCATCCTTCCCCAAACACTCCAGAAATCAACCCAACACTCTAAACATCCCCAAATCACTAAAACACCTCAAACAAGCCTTCCTTCCATTTTCCTACGAATTTCCTCTTGCTCTGCCAACACAACTCACTCAAACTCATCCCAAATCACTTCCTTAGCTGTCATACATCCTTCCAGACGTGGGGAAGCTCTTGGAGAAGCATTAGAAGTGGAGAAGCACTTGGAGAAGCCTTGGACACCACAAGAACTTCAGAAAAGAAATTTTTCTACTCTTTGTCTAAGTTTCTTTCCCATTACGAGCAACTAAAACCATAGCTAGGGTTTCAATGTAACCTGACAAGACAGTTTCATGTTTTCAAGTTAATGTTACTCTTTGTTGATTACTTCTAACTTTATGGTCTCATTCACTTGTTCTTAGTTGAATCTTTATGCATGTTTAAATAACTGGCCACTATTAACACCTGCATGTTGGTATCTAGTTTAAGTTTACATAAACACCATATGACTCTTGAACTGATTAGTGAATGAGTGGGTTATGCATTTAGGACAAACACTATGTTTAAATGTTTACTTGGTTCCTTAGTGTTCTTCTTAAGCTTAATGGATTCAGATTCATAGCTTAGACTAAACACCATAGCTAAGTTGTGTTTCTGAGTACTTGATTAAAACCAAACAACATATGGATAATCATACATAAGAAAGAACGAACTCCAGAAATTGAATTAATCAACTTAGGTGTTTGTTAACTTGTAGCTTGAAATTCGATTGTCATGGTGAAGTTGAACTCCTAGTGCATGTCTCCATTGTCTCTAAATTTTCTAAACTTCTACTTGCTGGTTACTTACTATTTTGCATTCCTTTTTAGTAGTTTTCACTCCAAACAACTAAACTCAATCTCATCTAAGTTCTATTAGTTTTAGGGTTACTTGTGAGTCTAAGTAGTTGTAGTAAGTATCATTCATCAAGTCTCTGTGGAACGACCTCGTGCTTGCATTCCTATACTATAATTGGTTCGTGCACTTGCGAGAAATAGATAGAGTAAAATCTGTCCAACATGTACATATAAGGCACATCACCCCCTCTTCGTTGGTCGATATGGGATGTCACAATCCACCCCCCTTAGGGGCCCATCGTCCTCATCGGCACACTCGCACCACACTGCAGAGTGGCTCTAATGCCAAATTGTCACATCCCGGGAAAGGCTCCGTCGTCGCACAATATTGTCCGTTTTGGGCCCCTCTTTCTGCCCTCACGGTTTTATTTATGGGAACTCACGAGCAACTTCCCAATGGATCACCCATCCTGTGATTGCTCCAGCCCCAACTCACTTAACTTCGGAGTTCATCACCCCCTCTATGTTGGTTGATGTGGGATGTAACACCTGTCACTCGAAGAGGTAAGGGTACTGGGCCCACATCTGCTCCTCGGGTTCCCAAGTGGCCTCTTCTACAGTATGACTCCTTCACAGGACTTTCACAAGTGGGATCTCTATAGAACGTAACACTTGAATCTTCCAATCCAAAATCTGAATGGGTTGCTCCACATAACTCAAATCATCCTTCAATTCTATTGGTTGCACCTCCAGAACATGAGAAGGATCTAAAATATACTTCCAGAGCATGGAGACGTAGAATACGTTGTGTAACTGAGAAAGTTCTAAAGGCAAAGCAAGTCTATAGGCTACTGGGCCTACACGCTCCAAAATCTCATATGGCCTAATGTAACGAAGGCTTAACTTTCCCCGTTTCCCAAATCTCACCACACCTTTCCAAGGCGACAACTTTAAAAATACCCAATCACCAACTTCAAACCGAAGATCTTTCCTTCTATAGTCTGCATAGCTCTTTTGTCGATCCTAGGCTGCCTTGAGTCTTTCTCTGATCAGTTTAACTTTCTCCTTTGTTGCTTCAATGTCTTCAGATACTTCCAATCTTTGCTCACCCACTTCATCCCAATAAATTGGAGTTCTACACTGCCTTCCATACAAGTCATCGTAGGGCAACATCCCAATGCTTGATTGATAACTATTATTATAAGCAAACTCCATGAGAGGTAGTTTATCATCCCAATCTCCCCGAAATTGTAGTGCACAAGCTCTTAGCATATCTTCCAAAGTTAGATTGTTCTTTCCGACTGTCCATCAGTCTGAGGATGAAACGCAGCACTGAACTGCAATTGAGTCCCAAAAGCTTCATGTAACTTTGTCCAAAAATGGGACGTAAACCGAGGATCTCTGTCAAACACAATTGACACTGGCACCCCATGCAATCGTACAATTTCATCATTGAAAATTTTAGCTTGTTTATTTAGGGCATATGTCGCTTTCACAAGCAGAAAATGAGCGGACTTGGTGAGTCAATCCACTATTACCCAAACTCCATCATGCTTGTTTCGTGTTCGAGGAAGCTTGAACATGAAGTCCATAGTAATGTGCTCCCACTTCCATTCAAGAATCGGAAGTGGTTGCAGCAACCCAGATGGTTTTTGCCGTTCTGCCTTGACTTGTTGACAAATGAAACACTTACTGACATACTCTGCTATTTCCTTCTTCAAGAAAGGCCACCAATAATGCGCCCTCAGAGTACCATACATCTTTGTGCTGCCAGGATGCATAGCGAAGGCCGAACAGTGGGCCTCCTTGAGAATTTCCCTCCTCAATGCTACATCCCCAGGAACATACAATCTTGTTCCTACCATTACAGCTCCATCATTCCTCCCCGAATAATCTGTTCTCGTACCATTCTCAACCTCCAACCTTATCGTGAAGATTAACGGATCCTGCATTTGAGCTTCAATAATTCGTTCAACCAACACCGATCTTACGTAGAGAGTAGCAAGTAAAGCTTCCTGATCATCCAAACTTAACCTAACTCTCGACTTCCTCAACTCCACCAACAATGGAAGATACTTTCCTCAGAGATGAGCCAAGGATCTAGACCACTTCCTGCTAAGAGCATCAGCCACAACATTAGCTCTCTCAAGATGATGTTCAATGGTGCAGTCATAGTCCTTTATCAATTCTAACCACCTCCTCTATCTCAAGTTCAGTTTCTTCTAGGTGAACAAATACTTGAAACTTTTATGATCCGTGAAAATTTGACACGTCGCCCAATCTTTAGGGTGAACACCACTGCGGCAAGTTCCAGATCATGAGTGGGATAATTCAACTCATGCTTCTTGAGTTGCCTAGAAGCATAAGCAAATAACTTACCATGCTGCATCAAAACACAACCTAACCCTTGTCATGATGCATCACTGTAGACGACAAAATTCCCACTATCATTGGGGAGTGTCAATACCGGAGCAGTTGTCAACTTGGTTTTGAATTCATTGAAGCTTCCTTCACACTCGTCTATCCATTCAAACTTAATTCCTTTTCTTGTCAAACAAGTGAGAGGTGTCTCTATAGTAGAGAAACCCTCCACAAAGCGACCATAATACCCGGCTAGCCCAAGAAAACTACGCACCTTGTTTGTGCCTAATAAATCTCGGCCAAGGAAGCTGACCAAAGGAGGCTAGCCGAAGGAACAACAACTCGTCCCTAGTGTCTATCCACGGCCGAACGTTTCAAGTCATCATTCGCTTCCTTTTGTCAAAAACAAAAATGAGATTATAATTCAAAGTCACCACGGCCTCGGTAATATTGGCCGAGGACAAACTCCTCAGATACACGACCAAAGTAGGAAAGTCAAGCGGCGTCGCCACTTGGCATTGAGGTCCCCGCTTCATTTAATGCCTCTGATCACAGCAGAAAGCCCATGATCCACATAGAAGCATTTAATGAGCCAAGAAAAGGGGATGTGATTGAAGTCAGATATGGCGAGTAAAATCAGGGATTATGTGCGAAAATCCCATGATTTTGTAAGGCTAAGCCACCAACCATTAGACCAGGGCATTAAATGCTCCTCCAAGGCCCGAGATGTAGAGCCCACCACCAGGGCCGCGGCCGGGGTTTGTGGGTGTCACACCACCATGCTTCACGTTCTCAAATGCCGACTCGACTACCCACTAGCTCTAATCAACCTCACCATGCAGATTTTCAGTTTCATTGTCTCCTCAAGGCCTTCCTTATAAATAACAAGCTCCAACTACATTTAAAGGGTTCAACACCAAACACAAGCCTCCCACGAAGCAGATTATATTTTCTTGTCATTTACTTCTTGCCATTTACATTCTTGTAATGCCATTTCAATACATTTACTTGCTTTCTTAAGAGTAGTGGCAGTTTGTAGGAAAATCCATTCATCAATATATCATACGGCCCTTGATTTTCAAGGCGCTGGAGCACCACCTTTGTTACTCTTTTGTTTATCTCATATATCATACGACCGTCGCCACCCAGCGACGCGCCGGAGCACCACCTAAAAACCACCATCAGCACCGCCATTAACGGCCTTGTAGCTCAGCCGTGAACCCAACTGCCGAAATCAGTTCCTCTCTCAGCCACAATCGCTTGGTCGGAAGTCAGACTCAAACAGGCGCATCACTCATCTATCCATCCAATCAACTCATCCTCAAATGCACGGTAAACCGTGCTGGCACGCCCGCATCCAACCACACCAAACCCAAGAAGGACGACCTATGTTGACGCAGATCCCTTCGGCTCGGAACATCGAGCCGTGAGATTTGCGAATGCCAACACTTTTTGGCACGCCCAGTGGGACGTAGGCGTAATGTTAGGAGCCTTCTGGTGGAAACTAGGTCACAAGCAAAGCTCAAGAACAAGAGAACCGAGATGACTTTGAAAATTCCAGAGTCAACCTCACCAATATCGACCGAGACCGAGCAAACGGCAAGCGTCTCGATCAGTGTTTCGATAGTGACGGCCCTTACGGCTGAAGCCATGCAAGACCAATCGCAGATTGAAGAGTTGATGGCCATGCAGATTTACAGGATAGAAACCTCCTTTATGGCCGCAATGGATAGAATTTCATCAGATTTGCGAACCCTCTTTCAAGAAAGGATGCCGATTGCTTCACCTTCGACTCCCCCTGGAGCTGGACAGCAAGGATGAGCCAAGCGTCAGATGAGTCGCCTCACAATTACCTGCAGCGATTCAAGACATGCAGGAATTGGTGCCGAACTAACCTTCCGGAAAGGGAATTCGTCAAAATGGCTGAAGGAGGGCTGGAATTCGAGTATCAGAAAAAGTTCCAGAGGATCAAATTCCAGGACATGCATGACCTGATCAGCAAGGTGGACAGATACGCATCCTTGTTGAAGGAAGAAATGCAGAAGAAAACGACCTCAAAAGGGACGTATTACAAGAACCCCATTGTCGCCGACGCCGAGGCAGACGGCCCAATCGAGGCTAAGAACAGCGAGATTGAGGTAAGCTCGGCCGAAGTCAGCATAGACAAACCGTTCATCTGCAAGGAACTTGTCAAGGCCGACAACAATCGAACAAAGATCCCCGACACCAAGTTCGAGGCCCGAAAAATGAAGGCCTATACCTTCGATCTGATGAGGGCCGAGGCTATCTTCGATCTATTATTGACCGAGAAGAAGGTTAAATTGTCTTTCGGTCATAAAATTCCAAAGGTCAAGGAGCTCAAAGGGAAGACATTCTGCAAGTACCACAGCTCCTGGTCCCACAGCACTAACAATTGTATCGTCCTACGGGACGTTATTCAGAAGCTCATAGACGAAAAGAAACTCCAGTTCTCAGAAAAGGCCGCCATGAAGGTTGACACTGAGCCGTTCCCCCCACCCGTCATCAACATGGTCAACGCCTAGTTTCGGGCCGAATATAGGGAGGACCATCGGCCCGCTAAGGCTTCGGCAGGAAGCTCAACGTCAACACTGAAGCCGGCAGGAGAAAAAGAGTTGTGGCCCAAACCAAAGTTGGTGTTTTGCAATCGATGCAAGAACGAGATCGGTCGATCCAGGCCACAGGAGAACAAGAGGAAGGCCGCGGAGCCCACTCGATCAGCCGTAAGGAAGCTCGCTGACCAGAACGATCACCGACCGGTCAGTAGGGCCGTATTAGATCGATTAGGGGCACGAATCCCCAAAGTCTCGTATAGCCAAGGGGACGAGGTCACCCCAAGGCACATCAAGACCTTCAGACCCCCGGCCGTACAGGATGATCATTAGTACCATGCGCGGCCAGGGGGCAGGACCGAGCTGTTGACAAAAACCCAACTAAGGAGGATGCAAAGGCAGGCTCAGCAGGCCAGGGCGCAGTTAGCCCAGGTCGAAGGTTTCAAACACCTCAAGAAGACGACGGCTACGGACATACGGTTGTGTTTTTTGGCTGACACTTTATGTGGCCAAGGGACCTGCCACTAAGGGCCCAGAAGCATGGCATCCTCGGCAAGACAGAGACCCCCTCAGGGGCAAAGATGGAAATTCACGTTCTAGCTTGATTTCAAATGCACCAACAATCAGGACGAATATGAAGCGCTCATCATCGGCCTCGAAATTCTGAAGGAAATGAACGCAACTCGCGTTTTGGTTTACGGCGATTCTCAGCTGGTGATCAACCAATTGACCGGGGAATACCAATGCACGAGCAAGAATCTAACTACATATTACCTGACGGCCCTCAACACGGCCGACAAGTTTTCTAGAATCTCTTTCGTCCACATGCCGCGCGCTGAAAACCGCGAGGCCAACGAGATGGCCCAGGTGGCATCAGGTGTAAACATTCCGGACGGCGACCACGACCGTGTGATCAAAATTGAGAGGTGCACACTACCAGCTTTGGCCGAACGAGGGATGACGACGCAAGTGTCTTCGGCCGAAATCACCAACGAAGTCAACGCTGCCGAAGCAGACTTGCGCTACCTTATAGTCAAGTATCTGTGTGACCCCTCCGGCAACCACGAGAAGACCACACGCTTTCAGGCTTGGTGCTATTTGACTTACCAAAACGAGCTGTATCGAAAGGGGTCGGACGGCCTATTACTCTTATGTCCCAGTGCCGAAGACGTTCAAGTGATTATGGCCGAATCTAATGAGGGAATTTGTGGCGCCCATCAGTCTGGCATCAAGATGAGATGGTTAGTTCGGAGGCACGGCTACTATTGGCCGACAATTTTAAAAGATTGCATAGAATATGCAAGGGGATGCATTAAATGTCAAATCTACGGCCCCATACAAAGGGTACCGGCCGAGGCCTTCCACCCGGTCACCAAACCATGGCCGTTCAGAGGGTGGGCCGTGGATATTATCGAGAAAATCTATCTAGCTGCATCCAACCAGCACGCATGGATCCTAGTGGCAACCGACTATTTCACAAAGTTGGTTGAGGCGGAGTCCTATCGGTCGATCTCTAGTGCACAGGTGGTCAAATTCTTTGAAAACAACATTGTCCACAGATTCGGTGTACCTGAAACTATCATGGTCGACAACGGTCCAGTCTTCGCTTCGGCCGAAACCCAGGAGTATGCCGAAAGGATGGGAATCAGATTAATTCATTCGACACCTTACTACCCCCAGTCTAACGGATAGGCCGAGGCTAGCAATAAGGTGATCAAGGGCATCCTTGAAAAGATGATTAAAGGAAAACCCAGGGCTTGGCATGACTTACTTCCCGAAACTCTCTGGGCTTACCAAACTTCAAAACGCTCGGCTACTGGCACATCCCCTTATGCCTTAACCTACGGCCATGACGCTATCATTCCAATGGAGTTAAAGGTTCGGTCTCTTCGTGTTACCGAAAGGCCTAGGCAAGATGAGAAGGACTACGCGCAAGCCCTGACTCAGGAGTTGGAAGATCTGGAACAAACAAGGCTCGACGCTTACAATTTGATGCAGGCTCAAAAGCAAATCGCAGCGAGGGCTTACAACAAAAGAGTCAACAAAAAGACTTTCGTCGAAGGAGACCTGGTTTGGCGTGCCGTACTTCCTATCTGGACTAAAGACATAGTTCGGCAAATTTTCGCCGAATTGGGAAGGGCCTTTCATCATTGAACGAATTCTTGGTCGGGGAGCGTTTCAGTTAAAAGATATAGATGGGGAACGTCACAACTTGCCAATTAATGGCCAATACTTAAAAGGGTACGTTCCATCGCAATGGGAGACGACCCAGAATAGAGCATAAACAATAAATTGGTCTAAGACAAGAGAATGCACAGATAATTCAAAGAAAGATATATTTACTTCTTTTGAAATCAAAAATGAGGTTCGTATCTACAAAGAACGGCCAGTTATGGTCGACTAAAAATATACATGAAATATATAAAAAAAAGTCTATGAACAGGCGCCTAGATCCCATCACTGAACATTCCCCAGATCAGGCAACTGATCCTTCTCCAAGCAATGTCCCCGTTGTCCATGTCCGCCAGCCACCTTGCCCTGATCAGCTTCTTCTCAGCCAGCGCCTTCTTCTTTTCGGTCGCTGTCTTGAGGATTTGCTTGGCAGAGGACTTTAGCTCGGTACCGGCCGCAACCGCACGGTCTCGGTGCTCGAGGATGAGTTCGCGTCGGGCCTGGAGTTCAGCGATCTGGGCCTCAACCTGGGCGAGCTCTTCATTTTTTCTTTGGACGACATGGTCATTTTCCTTCAGTTGAGCCATCGCAGGTTGGGCCTGTTGTTTTATCCCCGTCAGCTCATGCTCCAAGGAACACCCTTCGGTCATCCTCATCCCAGCTTTAGCATATCGACCGATCATCTCCTCACTCTCGGCCAAGCGAATTTGTAACTCGTCCAGCTGGGCCGAGCCCAGTAGACCGAGGGCCATGGCCAATTTACCACGACTTCCACCTTCTGGGGGTCCACATAGATACCTTTTGCAGAAATCACGTGCCCCAAGAAACTCACTTTGTCCAACCAGAACTGACACTTGCTGAACTTTACATACAACTGCCTCCTCCTTAAAGTTCTCAGGAAGATCTTTTGGAAACACATCCGGAAACTCCTGTACCACCGGAATATCTTCCAATTGCAATTCAGGTCGTCTGAGAAACACATCTTTTGGAAGAACCCTTCGCTCCCCGTAGAAAGTCACCTCAGGTCGTCCGGGACTACGAAATACGACCTCCTTTTGAAAACAATCAATCGAAGCATGATGCTTGGCTAACCAATCCATGCCTAGAATCAAAGATTAAAATATTGACCGTGCAGATAATATCGGGCCTCCAATTTATGGATATTTCGGGGGATATATCATTATCGTTTTAGGTATTGGGAAAAAAATCAACAAAAATGATATATATAGGCATTGAAACTTCTGATTCTTCATAATAATAAATTATAGGGTTTTGAGCAAGGATTAGCTACTTTTTGGTTCTAATTTGCTTCAATTGCCTTCTAAACTTCTGATTTTTTTTTGGGTTCTGTTATGGGTATCGGGAAATGTCGGGGATATCAGCAAAACATCAGGGATATCGCACTTATCGGGGATATATCGTCGATATATGGGAAGATATGGCCTTACCCCCCAGTATCGGTGTCGACAGTTGAAAATATCGATATATCGGTGTATCAGCCGATATTTCAATCTATGCCCAGAATGACGTCTAAATCCACAATATTCAGAGGGACTAAGTTCGCCTCCAAGAATACATTCCCTACTAACACAATACTATCCCTATACTACCAACCATAAAAACATCTCCCGTGGGTACAGAGATAGCAAGTTCCTCACACAGGACCGTGAGTCTCACATCCGTATTATTGGCAAAATTATGTGCAACAAAGGAATGTGTAGCCCCAGGGTCGATCAAGACACGTGCAGGAATTCCAAAGACTGGTAGCATACCTATGATGACGTCTGGTGACGCATGTGTCTTTTGCTGAGTCATATTGTACACTCGGCAGGTTGCTCTGGAACATCCACCTCATCCCCTTTGTTGACTTCCTCCTCCGCTAGCTGCACTGGTCTAGGCCCCACTACTGGATGAGGCTCCCACAAACTGAGATGTA
Source organism: Prunus campanulata (assembly GCA_034190965.1). Taxonomy (NCBI): domain Eukaryota; kingdom Viridiplantae; phylum Streptophyta; class Magnoliopsida; order Rosales; family Rosaceae; genus Prunus; species Prunus campanulata. The sequence continues at coordinate 9,368,935 of CM067214.1, read as the reverse complement.
CCTGGCACTCAGCTCTGTACACCACTACTCTGAGTTGGCCAAGCAGTAATTCCTTCACCTTGCAGTAGCATCGAGCACTCCCTCCGAAAATGCCCTGAAGCACCCTGCTGACATGGCCAAGCATGATATTTTTTGCTCAAGGCACACTGGGGGAGACTCCTGCCACTATATACTGTCTGCAACTATCTCCCTGAACCTCTAGCTGTACCACCACCCGAATAGGATCCAAGACTACCACTCTAATTAGATCCTCCACTGGAACTAACTCCAACTCAAAATCCTCCATAACTACGGCCACTAGAATATCCGGAGCTAAAGCTACACCTCTTGGATGACCCATGACTAGGACCACCCATATCATATTGACGCCAGTGGGAATCACCTCATCCCCCACCATTATCTGACTGCTCTCAATCAACAAAGCAGACATCACTATATCACGGATGGATGCCTTAAAACCCCTAGTAAATAGCTGACATTTCTTCCTCTCGTCTGCTACTTGTTGGGCTCGTAAATCTCATGGCCTGGTGCTCCGGGCCGAGGGGATGTGCGTCGACACGTGACGTCCTTCTTTTGGTGCGGTGCGGTTTATGCACAGGCGTGCCAGCACGGTCTACCGTGCATTTGAGAGTGATGGTTTGGATAAATGGTTAAGTGGTGCGCCTGTTTGAGTTCGACTTCTAATCCAACGATTGTGGCCGAGAGAGGAACTGATCTCGGCCGTCAGGTTCACGGCCTGAGCTACAAGGCTGTTTAGTGGTAGTGTTTCTGGTGGATTTTAGGTGGTGCTCCGACGCGTTACTAGGCAGCAACGGTCATATGATATATGGGGTGAATGAGAGAGTAACAAAGATGGTGCTCCAACGCCTTGAAAATCAAGGGTCGTACGATATATTGATGAATAGATTTTCCTTACAAATTATCACTACTCCTAAGAAAGCAAGTAAAGGTATTGAAAGTGCATTATAAGAAGATAAATGACAGGAAGATAAATGACAAGAAAATATAATTTGCTCCGTGGGAGGCTTGTGTTTGGTGTTGAACCCTTTGAATGTAGTTTGAGCCTAGTATTTATAGGAGGAGCTCTGGAGAGAAAATCGAGGCTAAAAATCTGCATGATGAGCCCGATCAGAGTAAGTGGGTAGTCAAATCGGCATTTGGGGCGTGAAGCATGGTGGTGTAACCCCACAAATCCCGGTAAATCCCGGCCGCCGCCCTGATCGTGGGTTCTGTGTCTTGGGTCGTGGAGAAGCATTTAATGCTCTGGTCTGATGGTTTGTGACCTAATCTCTTAAGCTGTAAGAATGTTTGTAAGAATGTTTGTGCCTAACCACTCTGACTTTCCTGACCATACCCTGACTTCAATCACTTCCCCATTTCCCTCGTGCATTAAATGCTCTTTTGCGGCTAGTGGGTTTGCTGCAACAGTCAGAGGCGTTACTTCATTAAATGGGGCGTGGGACCCTGATGTCACGTGGCGATGCCACTTGGCCTTTATGTCGACCGTCTATTTGAGGATCTATTATCCCCTTCGGCCTCGGCCTTTAGTGCCAAGGCCGTGAGGACTTCGCTGTTACACTTCACCCTTGTTTTATGAGAGAAAGCGAACAACGCCCTGCCACGTTTGGCTTTCCTGGGCAGGTATTAAGGCCGAGAGGAAGTCCATTTGGTTGGCTTTCTCGGCCGGGATTTATTAGGCACAAACACTACTAGTGGTGTGCAATACTTGGACAACTCATTAAATTTCTTTTCATATTCAAGTACTGTCATACTGCCTTGTTCAAGTTGAAGGAACTCTTCCATCTTCATATTTTGATAGGTTGGGGGATAAAACTGCTCATCAAATGCAGTCCAAAACACTTGCCATGTGATGGTCGACTAGTCCTGATACCGTCTTCTGATTGATTCCCACCAATACCTTGCATTTCTAGAAAGGAAGAAGGTAGCCAACACTACTCTGCGTTCCTGAGGGATGTCCATCACATCCATAATTCTTTCCATCTTCTCTATCCATTCTTCAGCCATAGCGGGGTCACCATCACCATTAAATTCCACTGCCCCTATCCTTCTTGCCTGGTCTACATATGTCAAGGAGGCATCTCGGGTATGCTAGGTTCGAGACAGGGCCTGGGTTAACAACTCCAGTGTGTGATGAAAATTGGGATCAATTGTTGGGGTGGGCATTGCCTGTACTGCCCCTCTCGGACCTCCTACATAAGACTGCTCAACCTGTTCTGGTACCGAACCCGGAATCGGATAGTTCTCCAGCACATGAGGGGGATCTTGTCCCCGAAGTCGGGATGACTGTCGAGTCCCTCTACAAGTACCACCACGCTTAGGGCCCATGATTCTATCACAAGAAACACAAATTTATCAAATCTGGAATGTACACAAGGTGCGAAGTCTACAGGAATTTAAACCTAATGCTCTAATACGAAGTTGTCACATCCCGGGATCGGCTCCGCCGTAGCAAAATATTGTCCGCTTTGGGGCCCCCTCTCTGCCCTCATGGTTTTGTTTCTAGGAACTCACGGGCAACTTCCCAATGGGTCACCCAACCTGGGATTGCTCTAGCTCCAATTCGCTTAACTTCGAAGTTCCCATAACTCCGAAACCAGCGAGCTCCCAAAAGGCCTTGTGCTAGATGGAGGTGGGCATGTACATATAAGACACATCACCCCCTCTCTGTTGGTCAATGTGGGATGTTACAACTTGGTATCAGAGCCACTCTGCTGTGTGGTGCGAGTGTGCCGACAAGGACGTCGGGCCCCTAAGAGGGGTGGATTGTAACATCCCACATCGACCAACGGAAAGGGGGTGATGTGCCTTATATGTACATGCTCTCCTCCATCTAGCATGAGGCCTTTTGAGAGCTTATTGGCTTCGGAGTCATGGGAACTCCGAAGTTAAGCTAGTTGGGGCTAGAGCAATCCCAGGATGGGTGACCCACTGGGAAGTTGCTCTTGAGTTCCCAGAAACAAAACCGTGAGGGCAGAGAAGGGAGCCCAAAGCAAACAATACCGTGCTACGGCGGAGCCGATCTCGGAATGTGACATAAGCAATACTCACTAGAAATATATTTACTTACTTAACTAAGGAATTTTTTATGGCTACATCCTCCACTCACTCCGTGACAGGACTAGACCCGAAGTCCCCTTCAGAACTCATGTCTAATCTTGTTACATATTCCGGCACATGCCGGACCCACTACTAACTTCACACTTTTCACTCATACCTAAGAAAAATGGGTCGAGACTTCTACCGAAATTTCGGCAGAGTCTTCCTTGTAAAATGGACTTTTCCCAGATCAACACCTGCAAATAACGACAATCTAATAATCCCTACTGGCAGCACACACAAATTTCACATCGCCTTCGACCTCAAATTTAGCCCTAAGTGGGAAATATCAGAGCAACTACTGGAGGTAAATTTACAAAGTTAGTTTCCAAATAAACAACGAAAACGGAAAATGAAGTTTCCTACTAGGTAGAACTACAAGGACCTCACCGATGCCGGAGTACCTTACGTGGTCGTCCGAATTCTAAGCTATCTACTTCCTAGGGGCGCAAAACAATAAAAGTGTGAGTGAACAAAAAGAAAGTTTATCTTGAAAGTAATTATGCCGAACATACTAACCCCTATGTTTTCACAAACCTTGGAAAACTTACTAAAAAACAGAAGCAAATTAACGTACAGGAATATAATATAATAAATCCACATGAAGGTAAAACAATCTCGGAAATAACTGGAAAGTAAAGTTTCAATTAACACAATCTGGTATTTCAAACAACATTTAATTCCAAAACATCGAATAACTCAAAAATATAATTCAACCAAAATGAAGTTTCAAACCATACTTTGAATTCAATAAATCAAGCAAGCTCAATATACAATTCATCCAAAATCCAATGTCAATCCAATTCATACAAAAACTCTCCACCCAAGTATACCTATGGGGAAAACTGGGCAACCTTGTGTAGTATCGGCAGAGTGGCAGGAGAAAATCTTGGCCGGACACCCACATAAGCAGGTACATGCAATTCACTCGCCGGACACCTATAGAATAACCTTACTGCAGGTACAGGCAAACCACTGGCCGGACACCTACATAGTAGTCTCTATGTAGGTACAGACAATTCTAGTCATGTGCACAGACTTTACTGAAGGCAACCGATATATTCCGAAGAAAATTTGAAATGGGTACCTAGGGTATGCCATAAATAATTCATTCATAAAACCAACATAGCAGGAAAAATCATTTGTAAAACAAATGTCCACTCACACACGGTCCAAATCACACTCAACCCTCTGTGGTTTCGTCCGGAGCGATTTGTAGCGCCAAAGAACCTGGTTCAAAAATTTTGGCGATTTGAATCACTGGAAATCGTACGAACATTTCTGGCGAAGAACATGGGTTTTCAGCTAGGTTTTTAGCCGAAAATCGCAACCAATCTTGGAGTTTCAAAGGTGGAAATGGGCATGGACGTGTAGTGCAGGAAGAGATGAAGATTTTACAACTTGTCCTGTTCGATTTGGGGGTCGGGCGGCGACAAAATCATAGTCTGAAATCTGGTGTGTTGCAATGGAGAGAGAAAGTCGCGTGGGCCCACTACGGTTGTGCCACTGCACTTCCATTGACCGTAACTTCTTAATTAAAACTTCGATTTGGGCCCACTACGTGTCTACGAACTCATAGCGACAAGCTCTATGCAACGGTGCCCACTTAAATCCCAAAAATCCTTACGAATTGAAAAGTGACTAACGTGACCTTACCTTAAGGGCAAAATTGTAAATTCCACAATTAAATAAATAATAATTAATTTGTTCTAAAAGATGGTCATGAAGATATCAAGGGGAGCATACAACAATACTATAAGATTGACTCACAAAAGCAGTGTCAACTATGATAGTCAGAAAGATGATCAACAATATGGATTAAGGGTATTTTGCAAACATGAAGGGGAGCGTGTCATCAATAAAGATCTTCACACACTGTACTCTTTTTCCTTCGTCCAGATTTTTGTCCCACTGGGTTTTTCCTGGCAAGATTTTAATGAGACAATATCGCACGCGTGTCAGTATTATATACACATAATTTTATGTTACACATAGTTATGTACTCTTTTTCCCTTCGACCAGTTTTTGTCCCATTAGGTTTTATTGGCAACGTTTTTAACTAGGCATATTCCATACATTGTGATCTCAAAGGGGAAGTGTTACAGAAGTTTGAAAGTGGAGCCTACATGTTGGAAGGAAATTTCCTTACACCTTCCTGAAGCCTTCCTTCTCTGGTTATTAGCCAAGGCTTTGCTTAGAGCATCTCCAGCCTTGGCACAAGACTGGGCAAAAGGCCCCCCAAGGCAGCCCAAAGACGCTCCAGCGGAAGAAGAATGGCCCGGGCAAATGGTGGGTCCCATCAAACTGGGCAAGCCCACGGGCAGATCTTGCCTAGGCAGCAGCCCAAAGGCGCTGACGTCAGGCGTGACGTCACGCTAACGTCAGCGAGCGGTAAATTCAAATTTTTTTTACCGTTGGCGTGTGAATTTCACGCGCCAACGATAAAAAAATTTGACTTTCGCTCGCTGACATCAGCGTCTGACAGGGCCCAACGAAAAAATGCCACGTGGCGCTTCCTGGGCGCTGCGATGGCTTTTTTCACAGAAATTTGACGCCTCTCTTTTTTTTGGCCAAAAAAATTCCAAAAAAAGTCAAAAAAAAAATTAAATTTTTTTAAAAAATACTGTATTTTTTTCCCTATAAATACCTATCAATTTTACTCACTTTCTTTATCTGACATGGACACGTGGCAACCAAATATCTTATCCGAAAATTTTATCCGAAAATGTTATCTGAAATTTGAGGTTATAATTTTATAATAAACAGTGACACATGGCAACTGAAAATATTATCTGAAAAGCTTATCAAAATTAATGGTAAGTATAAAAAAATAGAAAATAAAGTACAATGAATAGTATTTGCCCTTGCCCTAGCCTTCCAAGGGTGGAGCCAACTAAGGCAAGGCTGGCACTATTCATGTGAATAGTACCAGCCTTAGCCTTGCCTTAGCCTTGCCTTAGCCTATATGGGTGGAGATGCTCTTATAAGGTCATCTCCTGCCCATGGGCTATATCTCAAACATAGCCCTAAAATAATGCAAAACTCATCTTCAGCCATGGGCTTAAAAAAAAAATTGGCCAAATTTGGAGGGCCACATTTGGCCCTTTAGCTCTCCAACCGGGCCACATGTAGCCCAGCTTTGGCCTAGGTCAAATTTTTTTGGGCCTTAGGCATGTGCTTTTCAAGAAGATAAATTATCATAGTTCAATTCGAATTAAAGCATGGTGTCTACTATTAATTCAAACCAAGATAGCTAACATGCAAGCCTAAATGGTGATCAATCATTCAAACTAGCATATTAACTTATAAGCATAATGAATAAAAACAAAAACCATAATTGAAACTTGGAAACTAATTAAACTTGAATACTTAAGAAAGAATGTACATTACAAATAAAAGTAAAGTGGAACAAAGAAAACTTGAAGGAAAATTTAGTAAAATCATTTTGTTACAACAATTGACAACTTGAAAGGAAACTAAGAGAATTTGAGGGAGAGAAGGGAAGGAAGCTCTAGAGAAGTGTTTGAGAGCTCCCCCCTTGGGGTGTGATTTATGAAGCTTGAAGACTTCTCTATTTATAGGGCTAAGAGGGAGGAACATCATGATGAAATTCAACACCACCATTCCTTCTTTAATACAACCCATAACTCCCACCTCATCTTGTCCATGTTAGTGTGGTTGGAATCAATTCCATCCAATACTTCTTTTGCTGCACTCCAAGCTTTCTTCACATGGGATTATCAAAGGTGTTCAATTTGTGGCTGCCTTTTTCTGCCAACCCATGTGGGTTTTCTTCACCTTTGCTTGCTGAAAAAACGATTTTTCTGAACCTGTTTTGGTGTAGGAGGGCCATAGGTTTCAAAACGTATCCAATGGGGCTGAAATTTGGATATGTTATACTAGACACCCATTGGAACAACTTCTATGAAGAAAGTATTCCCATTGGAGCAGTAGAAGTGTACGGTTTGGCCACTGCAAGTTGGCTGCCGAAACAGGGACTGGAATTGACTTCATTTCATTTCTTTTCTTTCTTTTGCTTCACATGCATGCACATGCTTTCTCTTTAATAGCTCCATCATGTACCAACTTGCTCCTTTAGAATTTTATAGCTGGAATGCCTCCCTACCTCACTCATTATGTTGGGTACAAAGTCAGTTATAGCTAGGGTAAGGCACATGGCAAAAAAGCTGGCAGCTGCAAATCCTGCTGAGCAAGGTTTAGTGTTGGACGGGCTAAGCACTCCACATATGTCCAATTGGGCTGAAATTTGGATATGTTGTACTAGACACCCATTGGAAAAAGTTTCATGAAGATCATCACCTCATTCGAGCCCCATAGCATGCTCATCCAAGGCCAAGAAGTTGACCTACGAAACTGGGCTGGCAAGGAGTTGTAGCCAAAATGAGTTTGTCTTTAAGCTCTTCTTCCATTCACCCAAATAAGGCCTTAACATGCATGGATTGCATCATTTCCTATCCAAAGTCATCATTGTTACTTAAAGCTCAATGAACTGAAACATAAACACAAAAAGGATTAAAAGCACAAGTTTAACTCAAAAACATAACCAAATCATAAACTAGAAGGGTACAAAATAATATATAAATATGCACCGATCAGTGACTTACAAAGTTTCGTAAATATTTTTTCGCAATTGTGTTTTTATAGATGTCTGTTTCAACAGTTTCATATTTTAATTGCACGCGTGTGATATATTGTCGTCCTAAAAGTTTTCCTTTGTGGCCCGTATTTTTCTAGAGGTCCATCTTAGCAGTTTCTTTTTTTCTTTTATAGCGTGTGAACTATTAAGATGGTCATCTAGAAAAATACGGGCAATAAAGGAAAATTTTTAAGATGACGATTTATCACACGTGTGCGATTAAAATATGAAACTGTTGAAACGAACGTCTATATAAATACAATTGCGAAAAAAAAAATTATGAAACTTTGCTAGTCGAGCACAGGGCGCATGATTAAAAAAAAGCCCGCGTGTGCAGAGAGGCTAGTCTAATGAGCTTTAGGAGCTACGGGGATTCTTTGTGTTTTTTTCTTCTTTTTTTTTGAATTTTCTGTTTGGTGGAATTGAAAATTTTCCTTGTTTTCCCCCATAATTTGAAATACCTTTTTTTAGCTTGGGTAAAATGCTTTTTCCTGTGTTTAATTTTTAGTTTGATTTGTCCTTAAAAGTTCTTGTTTTCAATAATTTGGTAAACATATGTTGTATTGTATTCATTGATAACCTTTATAAAAATAAATCAATTATCATAGTTGATCATATTGAAAAGAATTAAAAACAAATGCAAGAACAAATTTAAATTCCTCTTTTTATTTATTGATAACAATCATCATAGTTAACCATTGAACCGAATTTGGAACAGATGCAATTGAATAAATCTTTATTTAAAACAAAATTCATTACACCAAAATATAGTAATTGAAGCTAGTATTGCAACCATTGAAAAAGGAAAAGAATAAACAAAAAATTCATGACAATTAAAATCCTTTTAGCTACTGCTTGTACATAACTCCTGCAGCAATTTTATGGTCTCCTGCTACTATCTTCTTTGGAAGCCTCATCCAGCAATTGGATCTGCATTTACAAAAAAAAAAAAAAAAAAAAAAAAAAAAAAGAAGAAGAAAATAACTAAAAAACTTAATATGAAGCAAGATATTAAGAATACTAAAACAATCCATCAAAACAATAGACTTATGTTTCGGAATAAGTATATCACAGTGTGTCATTATGGGTGTGTTATTATCAGCTTCACCACGCCCTTCAAATACTGAAATAGATTAGCCCTTCAAGTGTTTGGTTTATTCAAAGCCAACAACTTTAAAGGTACATACATGTCATTCCTGGATAAAGCAACTGCTATAAATGAGAGATGACATTTTTGAAACAGTGAATTCAACAAACTTTAATTTTCACCAAAACTTCTAGCATACATATAAATATCACTAGGGACAAAAGTAGTTTTCAAAAATCAAATTACACAGTTTATTTAAATTTTGACAGGAAGAATGAGAAAAGCTCACAGAGTAATTCCCACCACAACAAATTATGTCCCTTCTAGCATCCATATGAAATAACCTAATAGAAACATTGAGAAATCGCCCAATTAGCACATAGAAACACAGAATTTAAACCTAGAAACATAGTTTCTTTTGCATCATGACACCTTCACCTAAAGTGAACACACAGCCACACAATTGTTTAAACCAAACCATAAACTTGCAATTTCCTTTTAACATAGCCAAAATACCCACACCTCCATCTGCATCTCCACCACTCTATCACCCTAAACACTGAAACCACAATAAAATTCATTGTACCAAACGAAAAATAAAACCCATTAAAAAATGCCATAAACAATACATTCCCAATGATTACAGGCTACACAAATTATCCCATAGATTAAATCCACAACCCCATTTGCATTAGCTGCTAATGGAATGCGAACTTCAAAAACTTCGAAACGTGTTGCTATAAACCTGTACATTGGCATAAGACCCTTTCATAGTAATAAATAAATAAATCTATTCCAAAACTAAAATCAGAAATTCATAACAATACAAACGTAAAATTAAAGGAATTACACAAAGTGACCTTATCTAAACAGCTGAACTGAAATTGGGATTTGATGTACAGAAGCAATTGAATTACTGAAAGAGAAAGAAGACAATTATGTCACTCGAAACCAAAAACAAAAAAACAAAGGTACGAATAAGGTACCTTTGGACTTGTCCACGAAGAAGAGCGACTTTGGTTCACTGCTTGAAGAAGTCATGATCGGTGCTTATGTTGATTCACCATGATGCTTCCCTTTTGTTTTGCTTTCATGTTACTCTTGAACTCCCTCCAACTCTGATCCTGAGTTTGCTTTTAATTCCTGTATCAAAAATAATCCCTTGAGAAAAAAAGAAGAAGAAAAAATCAAAGCATAATCTTATTCGTAACATAAAAAATAGAAGTTGATGCTTGAACTGGACACTTTACATCAATATGAAACTGAATTTGGATCTAGAATGACCTGGACACTTAACAAAAAATAAACATAAAGAAAGAAGAAACTACTAGTGACAGTGTAAACAAATAACAAATGTAAACCAACACCCAATTCCAGTCAGAAACAACCCAAAAGTATCCCAAAGGGTGATTTGTTTGCTTTCTTTTTCCTTTGTCACCTGCGTCTTCCAGAAAGACAAAAATAGAAATCGTGGATTCTCACTAACACATGAACGTAGAGAAATAAAGCCATGGCTTTGTTAGGCGCATTTAGAGGCCCAAATTATCAGCCGAAAACAGAACACCTAGTTACAGTAGAGCCAATATTAAAAAGTTTAATTTTGGGAGGGAAAAGGGATTGTATAATAATGGACAACTTTTGAGAGAACGCAATAGGAAAAAATCATCTTCCAACTACACTAATGTATGCTGATTGGAAACTTAAAATACAAAATATAACGAAATGAAGAATCATTAACCTTAAATATAGTTTCCTCTGCGTCTTATGGAACCCTTATGCATCAGAGAGTGCTAGGTGAGAGGCGATTCCATCTGTTGAGATAAAATTCCAAAGACTTTTTAATTTCATAAGTCAAACACATAAATAATTACAAACACAAACACAAATATTAACACAGACCTAGACCCTAGCCAAAGTCTCAGTCAATCAAACATAAATTAGGGATAGCTTTGTGTGAGAGAGAGAGATTCGTACCATTTAAAGAATTGATGCTCTGCAGATTGAAGATTATTAAACAGAAAGCATGGAACCGGAGTCATTGAAGCAATTCTGGACTTCGAGTTCTTGAACTAATGACTGGACCCCGAAAAGTGAAGAAGAAGAAGATGAGAGCGTAAAAACACTCAAAGGAACTTCTGCCCTATACATATTAAAACTAAAGAGAAAGAGAAATGGTTATCAGATAACTAAAACTAAAAATTGTTTTTTTTTTTCATTTGATCCGTTTTCTCAGAAACCATACAATAATATAAAGGCGGCCAAAAACATAATAGTGAAATCAAACTTACACACACCGTTGATTTTTAAAATTTATTCCCCACTCCGCTGATTCCAACATTTTTCTCAAACTTCGGTTCTGTTGAAAAGGTCTCAAGCATGCAAAGCACAGGGTGAGAGGCTAATATCCATATAACATGAATCCTAGGAAGAAATACTTGAGTTTTGTGCAAGCCTAAACACATGAAAACTTGACCATACTTGGCATCTTGAAGCATGGCATACTCGTACATGAAACTATTATTCAAAAAGTCAATACAACAAAGAAAAAGAACTAAAGAGACAAAATTTCACCAACACTAAAAAATCTTACAAATTCATTTCCCAATTCTTATTTACAAAGCTAAATTAGATAATACAAATAAAGCCGACCAACAAAGTGTTCAAACTAAAATCAACTTTGGCATTTTAGCAAAACTTGGAATGCAAAGCTGAATATATGCAAGTAAATAATCTAACTGTTTGTACCCAATTTTGGTCAATGGACCAAAAGTGGTTACCTTCCCAAAAAAGGAGCACAGCATAGGCCCAAGCCCGATAGTTGTCTACAGGTTATATTTTTCAGAAAGGGCTTTTCTTGTTGAAAATAAAAACCAAGACAAGAGAAAAAAAAAAACCAAAGCCCAAGAGCAGAGGCCCCAAAGCGATTGGACTACTGAAAAATGGGAATCAGTAGCTGTTCCAAACCCACGCGAAGGTGAAAGGGACCATCAACATTTAATGACGATTTGACTTTTCCCTCTTCTATTAAGAAAAGCCAGCCGTCTAAGAAAGCCTCCAAGCCAGGTGAGAAGCCAACTTGCACATCAAATCGCCAAGTACGAAGACGCTTCAGACCAGGAAACCAATTCGAAAAACTGGCGGTTCTCATCAGAAAGATCGATCTCTCCCTCTACGGACCAGTTCAGAGCGTCAAATCAGTAAGTTGACTTTGGACAACAGGCAAATATCCTTGCCCAGGCATCATCACTTGAGACCTCTTCTGCCTCTATAAATAGAAAGCTTCCAGCACCTAAGAAGGGGACTCTCTCTCCAAAACCAGACGCAACGTCTTGCAAAACATTTACACAAAGCACTCAAGGCATTCCAGCTATCTCGTTCAGGCTTCAGATAATCAGACGACCTCTGTGTTCATCTTTTTATTTCTCTACCATTTCCATGGTATGACTAACTTCTGAAGAAGTTCAATTTGAATTTGTATAATGTAGCAGGCTATGAACCTTAGATCACAGTGATAATGTAGGTTTTAGTTCGGAATTAATGAGCATGGATCTTTGTTGTCTTGATCACCAATTCAAGAACTAAATAAATAAAAATGATGGAACCCATATCTGAAGAACTTTGTTATGCTTATGCTTGCTTTCATTTCTATATCTGCAATACTTAAGCCGTCCCGCCTTTATTTTATTTAAATTATAAATATCATAAAGAGTTTTTAGTCCGAATCGGGCCACATAGGTCCGAAGGATGCAAACCAATCGGGCCCAAAAATCACATAGCTGGGCCCGAAGTTGTAGTTAAATTTATATCCAAGTTCAGAGTTAGGTCCGTGAACCCGCGCGAGGTGTTTACTGACCAAGAACTTTGTCTTTTTCCCTTGCTTGGACAGGTGTTGCTCGCACCATCCATAGCCGATATATACATGAGAGAAAGAATTGTAAAGTCCTCTTAGCTAAGGCATAGAAAAGAGCCAACCCAGGCCAGTACCCCACCTGGTGCACAATGGCTTGAACGGAAGATCAGGAGGAAGGCGCAGACTCCGCAAAACATTAACTACATTCACTCACACCAGGTCTGTTGGACTGGTCACACACCCAACAGTGGCACGCCTATAAAGCAGAACTCAGGTATGAAAAGAAGTCCGGAGATCAGGCCCAAAATAGGGCTGGACTGGATTTCTTGTCAACCTGATTCAACTTTCAATCTCGTTGAACATTGAAGTAACATTTGCGTGGGCCAAAAAGATACAATCGGGGCATTGGTGTAGGTCCGACACTTCCTGTGTTCTTCCGAGCACGCCTACCTCGACATTAGGCGAAAAGAATACTTAACAGGAAAAAAGACCAACATATTTTTGGCACGCCCAGTGGGACTTTCACTCGTGTATGGTGAGAAGGACCAGGAGGAAGGTCTACATGGCGGAATCCACACAAGCCACTGACGAGAGACACAAAGGGATCGTGGAAGCAGAGTCAATAGAATCTTCCACGGAATACCCCTTTGAACGACTGGAAAAGGCCGTGATAGAAGGTTTTCAGACGATGACCACTTCCATGACCAATTCGATGAACCACATGTCCCAGAGCATTGTCCAAACCGTTGAGAAAGGATATGAGAACACAACTCTACAAGGAAACGAGACTAGGGCTCACTTGAGTCAAATCTTCGAACGAATCATACGAATGGCACAGGAAGAGGATGCGCCCAGGAAAGAAAAAGGGCTCCTCGAAAATGAAAACACCCCCTCAGGAGCTCCACGGTATTCCCCGGGTCAGACAAGCGGCCATGCTAACTCAACGTCTCCCAAAATGATGATAGGAAGCTCTTATGGAACTCCTTTCCAAGTTGCTAATACAGGCACTCCAGATATGGCACTCGTTGGTCCAGTCGCTACGTAAGCGAGCGGTCCGTCTACGGAACCAGGAGGGCAGCGGGTCACACCTGCTGGTACTTCTTCCAAATATCATGCACCAAGAACCGGCGAGGCCGCTTTGCCACCAGGACCCGTCCGAAATAATATGTATGCTGAAAAATGGAGAGAACCTGCAGGATTCAACCTCCATACTGCCCACCACAGCAGTAATAATGGGGGTAATGGGCGAGCTAGACGAGATCATGGAAGAACGGCCGAGCCGTCTCAAGATTCTGACGACGACGACGAGGCAGGTCAGAACCCTCACGCCGCTATCGAACCACCTCCGGCACCCCGTCCGGATGAGGCCATACGAAATGAGATAGAAGGGTTAAGGCAACTCGTTTATAATGGTCAAGCCGGAATCAAAAGGGCAGCCCGACCCACATACCAGAAGCCATATCCTGCATACATCGATGACTTGCCCTTCCCAAGAGGATTCAAGGTACCAAATTTCAGTCTGTTTAACGGGGAGGATCTATACGCAACAGCATTGGAACATATTGGGCGCTTCTCGGCCCAGTGCGTGGCAATTGAAACCCAACCTCTTCTGAAACTGAGATTGTTCGGAAGCTCTCTTTCGGGCCAAGCATTCACTTGGTATTCGAACTTAGGCTCGAATTCTGTCACAGGATGGGCAGAAATGGAAGGTGCCATTATGGAACAGTATTATCGAGCCGAACCCAAAGTCACTATCAATGACCTGACTGATATGAAGCAGGGGGAGCACGAAACGGTGCAGGATTTCATCGCTCGTTTTAAGAAGCTCAAAATGAAATGCAAAATCCCCATGGACGAGAAGCACTTCATCAAAATGGCCCAGAATGCTCTCAGGTTATCCCTCCGGAAGAAGTTCGATGATCAGGAGTTCGTGGACTTGCAAGACGTGGCTCAACGAGCCGGAAAATACGAACTGTTGCTCCAGGAAGAAGCACAAAGGAGAAACAGTTCCAAGCCTGTCTACTTCAAAAACCCAATCCATCATCTGGAAGTCATCAACGAATTCGCTGAAACCAGTGAAGAAAGCATCGGACCCGAAGTATCGCTCGCAGAGATCGTTCAAATAAAGAATCCAATCACCTGCAAGGCAGTAATAAGACCAGCAAAAGAACAACGGAGTAATCCTCCGCCGACCGGAGGTTTCGTGCCCTACAAGCAAAAACATAAATCATATTCCTTCGACCTCTCCAAAGCGGAAAGTATCTTCGATAAGCTGCTCAGGGGGAAGGTGATCAAACTGGACGAGAAACACGTATTTCCAAAGCAAGAAGAAGTAAAAGGCAAATTGTTCTGTAAGTGGCATAATTCCTTTTCTCATGCTATTAATAATTGTGTTCAGTTCAAGGATGTCATCCAGGATCTCATTAACGAAGGAAAGATCCTCCTGGACAAACCAACCTCTATGAGAGTCGACAGCGAGCCATTTCCCATTCGCATGGTCGGGGTCAACTGGCCCGAAAGACAGAATAAGAGAAGGATCGTAGTGGATATTGAGAAAGCAAGAAAAGCTAGCTCGTTATTGGTAGAAAGACCAAAAGCAACCGTCGTGGCCGGAATCGTGATGTGCAGTCGATGCAAATGCGAATGCGAGCTCGAGATACCGGCTGCAGGAGGGACATAGATGAGCAATTACTGCAGGATACGGTCGAGGCTGACCAGAGTTACCACAAAGTCGGAGCCCGAAACTATAGCCTTTTTAGCCCACGACAGGGCCCAAAAGGCAATTATGAAAAGTTTCGAGATATAAGCAGAAAGGCCATACAAGAGCCATTCATGCCAAGGAAGGCCGAACGCATGAGATTAGAAGATAGAGATGAATGGCGCACAAGATTGGTCCAACCCGAATCTGGAGCATCATCTGCACGATCTGGGAAGATACGCGCCCAGGATGCAGGACATAGCAGACCATCTACCACATCCAACTCGACCAATGTGAAGCCAATCAAGCCCAGTCGAGTCGCAATGGTCCGAAACGGTAGATGGTACCTAGTGGGAAAACGAGGCAAGCCCGAAAGGGAATTGACTAACACACAGGCCCGAAGAGTCAGAAGGCAGTACGGGAAGGCCAGAAGATATTTGGAAAATCAGGCGGTCAACCTTGATTCCATTGCCGACACCAAGGATAGGGACCACGAAGTGCAAAGTAAAGAACGACCAACCACTGGAGTCCTTAGGCCAAAAGCATCATCATCCTTCCCAAAAATCCAGAAGGAACAGGAGTCAAGAGAATCAGAGCCACAACACCATACTTCAGCTGATCAGTCACCACTTTACTCAAAGATACCAAGGCTCTCCATAGGCAAAACCATCCTCAAGCGCCCTGTGAAAACCGAAGGTGAGGTCGTTTCGCGCAACCAAAATATGGAAAAGATAACGGCAGCAAAACCTGAAGTCGGACCGTCAAGGTCCGGTTTGAGGGTTATCATGCCACAAAGGATGATTCGGGCCAAGTTATCCATAGAAGAGGAAGAAGAGGACGACAACATGTCCGAAGAAGAGGATGATGACTGGCTAAACTACAAACTCGATCATGAGGAATTTAAAGCAGCTTTGGGACTAAAGATCGGAAGCAAAGAAGAAGATGAGCAGCTTAATCACACCCCAGCCTTGACATTCGGAACCTTGGGACAGGCCCCCAAGAACATTGCCACGACGGAAAAAACTGCAGAATCAACAGCGTCAGGAGCTGTTGCAGAAAAAGAATGTCAGAGAAATCAGCCTATGGAGGTTGAATCAACGCCTACTATTCCGAGAACTATGCCCATAAATATGATACACATCCTCCCAGCTTTCTATAGATCACAAGAGGATCAACCAGGACATATGGAAGGCGATAGTTTGATCGGGGATCACCCGACCGCATTAATACACATAATCGATGATCATGATGAAAGGCCCGAAATTCTGAAGATAAATGGATCGAGCGTGGTTGGAAAGCTGGAAGATTCCAAGGAGGGGATTCCTCGGGTGTTCTTCACCAGACCAACCCGAGCAATGACAAAGCATTTGAGACCTTTATTCATTTCCGCCAGAATCAACGGTGTACCTTTTAAGAAGGTGCTAATCGACGAAGGAGCTGCTGTTAATATCTTACCTTTCAAAAGATTAGAGAAGTTGGGGAAGAAAAAGGCGGATCTCATTCCCACCGACTTGACCGTATCGAACTTCGCAGGAACCATTACTGCCACCCATGGCATTCTGGTAGCCGAATTCGAAGTCGGATGTAAAAATCTTATGGTATCCTACCTGGTCGTGGATAGCACGTCTTCTTACCATGCTCTGATGGGAAGGGACTGGATACATCAGAGCATGTCTATACCTTCTTCCCTTCAGCAAGAATTATTGATGTGGGACGAAGAACTGGAGGATTATGAAATGATAAAGGCTGATCCACAGCCATTCTTGCCATCTGCAAATAGCATCGACGCACGATTTTACAACGAGGATATAGCTCCTCTCACCATTCCAGAACTAGTCAAGAACGGCCACTCCCCAGTAGTGATGGCCCAGAAGTTCAGCCAGCAGGGCCTCATCTTCTCAGCAGAAGAATGGGAAAGGCCCCAAATATCTTTCGTCAATTCCCATGAATAAACAAGACCTACAGGAACAAGAGCGGTCTCTGGCAGAGACATCTCTAATTGAACGGCTGCAAACGGAAGAAGTAATGCAAGAAGAATTAGGAATAGATCCAGCCAACTACATGGCTGAATTTGTTTCTGAAGATAATTGGGTCGAATCAGCAGGGTTAAATGAAGAGATTCAATTAGGACCCACCAAGCTCAGCACAACACCTCCAGAAATTCAAGATCCTCTTGAAGAAATTAATTTGGGAACTGACGAAGATCCAAGGCCAACATTCATCAGTGGCCTCTTGGACCCTAGCATCAAGGAAGAACTAATTTCCCTCCTCCAGGAATTCAAAGACTGTTTCGCTTGGCACTACCATGAGATGCCGGGACTGGATAGGAGTTTGGTAGAGCATCGATTGCCCATAAAAGAGGGCTATAAACCAGTAAGGCAGCTAAAGCGAAGAATGTCAGTCGAAACTGAGTTGAAGGTAAAGGAAGAAATCCAGAGATTATTAAGGGCAGGATTCATCAGACCAGCCCGATATGTCGAATGGTTGGCAAATATCATGCCCGTTCTAAAAAAGGTCACCAAGGCTGTCAGAGTATGTGTCGACTACAGAAACCTGAACGAAGCTACCCCGAAGGATGAGTACCCTATGCCAATGGCTGATATGCTGATTGATGGAGCAGCACGTAACAAGATTCTATCATTTATGGATGGCAACGCAGGGTATAACCAGATCATGGTCGCTGAGGAAGACATTCATAAGACAGCATTCAGATGCCTAGGGCACGTAGGGGCGTATGAATATCTAGTCATGCCTTTCGGGCTGAAAAATGCAGGGGCCACATATCAAAGGGCAATGAACGCCATTTTCCATGATATGATTGGATACACCCTGGAAGTGTATATTGACAACGTGGTCATCAAGTCAAAGGAGCAGGAAGATCATGTGGAAGATCTCAGGAAAGCTTTCATCAGAATGAGGAAGCATCAACTGAAAATGAATCCAAAAAAATGCGCCTTCGCCGTCCAGGCGGGAAATTTCCTGGGCTTTCTCGTTCACCAGAGAGGAATCGAAGTGGACAAGAATAAAGCCAAGGCGATCATTGACGCCCCTGCTCCTCGCAGCAAAAAAGAATTACAAAGTCTGCTCGGAAAGATCAATTTTCTCAGGCGATTTATTGCCAATTCAGCCGGGAAGGTCCAACCCTTCTCTTCTTTGCTGAGAATAAAGGACAAGGATCCATTCCTGTGGGGGCCGATCCAGCAGGAAGCATTTGATCAGATAAAGCAGTACCTGAGTAACCCGCCAGTCCTCATGCCTCCGAGGAAGGGCGTCCCTCTAAAATTATATATCTCTGCTTCAGATAACTCTATAGGTAGTTTCTTAGCCCAAGATAACATAGAGGGCAAAGAATAAGCTGTATTTTATCTGAGTAGAATATTACAGGAGGTTGAGACTTGTTATTCTGCTATTGAAAAGCTCTGCCTCGCATTGTATTTTACAGCAGTAAAGTTACGCCACTACATGATTCCCTTTACTGTTCACATAATAGCCAAAACTAATCTAATTAAATACATGCTAAATAAACCTATGCTAAGAGGGCGGTTAGGAAAGTGGATTCTGGCTCTCTCAGAGTTCAGTTTCAGATATATCCCTCAGAAGGCCGTCAAAGGCCAGGCCATTGCAGACTTTTTAGCTGCTCATCCTTGCGTCGAAATTGAGGATTTAAGCACTATGGAAATAGCCAACCTAGGTTTCCCGCCCGATCAGAGAGCCCCAGAAATAAAAATCAAGAATGTTTTTGGAAAGTTACCCGGCCAGCAAGGGCAGGTTTTGATTCCTGTGAAAACTGTCCAGGTCAAGCCATGGAAATTATTTTTCGACGGTTCTAGGTCAGAATCGACGGCTGGTGCAGGCATTGTCATTGAAGACCCATTCGGAGCCAAGTACGCGTATTTGTTTCAACTCGATTTTGACAGTACCAACAATAGGGCCGAGTATGAAGCCCTGATCATCGGCCTGGAAATGGTACTAGAGCTTGGGGTTACCCACCTGGCGGTCTTTGGAGATTCTCAGTTAATAATCAAGTAGCTGACAAATGAATATAAATGCAGGGATCCGACTATGGCAGCCTACTATGTCGCGGCCCGCAATCTGAGCTCTATGTTCAAAGAGATATCGGTCAAATATATCCCAAGAAACGACAATCTGGCGGCCAATGAAATGGCACAAATAGCATCTGGCATCCAGATACAGGAGTACCAGTCCGAGAGGATCATTAAAGTCCAGAAAAGGTCATTACCTTCGATCCTCAGCAGAGGAATGGATCTCGAAGTAAATACAAATGACGTACAGGCCGGGGATTGGAGAAAACCTCTGATCGATTATTTGACCAGCCCATCTCCAAGGGTGAGCAGGAAAGTCAAATACCATGCCACCAAGTTCCTAGTTATGAATGGAGATTTATTCCGACGGACCAATGAAGGAATTTTACTAAGATGTCTGGGACCGAAAGAGTCCATGAGGGTCATGGGAGAGATTCATGAAGGATCCTGTGGTGCTCACCAATCCCGAAAAAAGATGCGATGGCTGATCAAAAGATATGGCTATTTTTGCCCAACTATGGAAAAGGATTGCTTCAACTACGCCAAAGGTTGCGAAGATTGTCAAAGGAATGGCCCGATACAGCACCTACCAGCTGTCCCTTTAAATCCAATCGTCAAACCCCGACCTTTCAGAGGGTGGGCTATGGATTTTGTAGGCAAAATCGTGCCTAGTTCAAGTAATGATCACACATTCATTATCGTAGCCACCGATTACTTCACAAAATGGGTAGAGGCGAGTGCAGTTAAATCCATCTCTTCGTCAATAGTGATCACCTTCATTAAACAGCACATCATCTACAGGTTTGGGATCCCAGAAACAATCACGACCGACAAAGGCACGTCCTTCATTTCCAAGGAAATCCAAGACTTTTCGGACGCTTACGGCATTAAATTCGTGCAGTCCAGTCCCTATTTCCCACGGGCAAACGGTCAGGCAGAATCTACTAACAAAGTCTTGATCAACATCATCAAGAAGATGGCCGAAAACAATCCTAGGGACTGGCACGAGAGGTTATCCAAGGCGCTATGGGCAGATCGGACCTCAAAGAAGACATCTATCGGTACTACCCCTTTTGCATTAACATACGGTCACGATGCAGTTCTGCCAGTTGAAATCAACGTGCAATCTCTACGGCTAGAGAAACAACCTGACATGGACGACGCAGCTTATATCGAGGCCATGATCAAGGAATTGGATGAATTAGGCCCGGTCCGGGCCAAGGCCTTAAATCATCTCATGGTTGGTAAACAGGCAGTGGCTCGGGCCTATAACAAAAGGGTCCGAGGAAAAACGTTCGAAGAAGGAGAGCTCGTCTGGCGAGCTGTTCTACCCCTAGGAGCCCACGTATCAGGATTTGGGAAGTGGAGCCCAACTTGGGAAGGTCCATTTCTGGTGAACAGAATCTTGGGAAAAGGGGCTTATCTACTGCAGGACAGGGATGGAACCCCACACCAACACCCTATAAACGGGCAATGGTTAAAGAAGTTCATTCCTTCCTTATGGGAAATGACAGGCATTGATCTTAGTAATGACTAAAAGGGGATAGCGCATAGTGCAAAACCTTGTTTGCCAATATGTTGTAGCTAATTACCCGCATTAAGGGTGAACATGTATGAACGAAAGTTTGTTGAAATTTTATATAGCCCATTTGCAGTCTCATCATACTTAGAAAAGCATCCATCTTCAAAAGCATTTAAAGGGCAAATAAAAATTACAAAACCAACAAACATATCCGAAACAAGTTTAAACAAAATTACGCCAGCAGATCAAGCAAAGTCTTGATCTTGTCCGAAAAGTGTAGCACGTCTACACGCAGCCGGTCAACCCGGATCTTCTTCAGCTTTTCATTCCACAACTCCAGCCCGACATCCATGTCCGCTTTATCTAATTCTTCTTTGGCTAAGGACAGAGTGGTGAGCATATGGTCCGCCGCAACCTGAAGTTCTCTCTTCTACACCAGCACTCTTGCCAATCTGGCCTCTGACGTCTTCAGGCGCCAGCATACTTGCTTCAGCAGCGCGTCCTGTTCATCCAACTCCTGATGCTGCACCGCCATCACCTTCTTTGATTGGGCCAGCTCAGCCTCCAACCCAGGAAGAACATTGGATGTTTGCAACAATGGATCATCATGTTAGAACTTACCAGCGAGGGTTTCCAAATCAGCCTTAGCAGTCTCATAGAAGGTTGCAAAATCAGGACAGGCCCGGCGGAGGGAATCTAACGCATTGAGAACTTTGGTACCTTGCTCGTCCGCCATCTTATCTTCCAAAGGCAGCGCCAGCCACTTCCCTAGCAAAATCTTTGCTCTTGCATTAGAGATGAAGACGCTGTCCGAACTCCCAGTCCCTGGGCCTCCAGACACCTCCGCACTCGCAGAACCGGAGGAAGGTTCGGCGGCAGGTGTGGCAACCGGCATCCTGGGCGTGTCTTCTCGGGCTCGGGGGGCATCATCATCGGGGGCATTCCCTTCCTGGCCACTCTTTTCGGCTGAAACCTTTGCTGCAAGGTCTTCTGCAACAGGAGCAGTTTCTTCGGGCATCTCCTCCTCAAGACTGGCAGCTCCAACTGGAATAGAAATGTCTGGAGCCACCTGCAGTCAACCCTTATGATTAGAAGGTATTGCCCAATGATTATTAAGCAGAAGCACTAATTCGGACCATACCTCGGATTGTTTATCTACACCACTTGTGGCTTCTCCTCGGGTCTCTTGTGGGACCAACCCAGCAACCTGAGGGACCATGTTCCATTATTATCTTTACTGTTTCTATATCATTGTTGAAGAAAAAAAAAAAAAAAAAAGATCATCGCTTACCTCAGCAGCAGAGCCAACTTCAGCAGCTCTTCCCTCGGATCCATCACTAGGCAAAACGGCGCTTAGCGACGGTACCATCAAAGGAGAAGAAGGAGCAGAAGCCTGCGAAACAAACCATGAGGATGAGCAAACTCAAAGAAAGAAACAGAAGCAAAATCGAGAAAATTTAGAGGCCCACCAAAACCGCTCCAGGGACCTCGACAGAAGAAGTTCTGGCCCGCTTGTTTGAGGCCACCTCAGATCGAGCCTTTTCCTTCGCACCACTCCCAGCTTCTTCTAGCTGAGATCTTTTCTTGGTAGCCACCCGAGCAACTGTTCGGACCAATAATCGGATCAGAACTTAGAAGCATGAATAAAAGTTCTATCCAAGAGACAAATTTTTGATTGATGATACCATGGGAAGGAAAAGATAGAGGATCGCCACCAGCCTGCATAACAGGAGAAGCGGAAGCTCCTTCCTTCTGTCCCAGCTGAACGAAAATGGGGGTTTTCAGTCCACCAGCAATCCCCTGCCCCAAGGTGGTCAATTGGCTGGGCGTGCAGAGGGACTAATAATTGACCAAAACTGCATTGGAAAGCGGAGATAATTATGTCTACGCCAACAAAAAAAAAAAAGAAAGAGGGGGACAGAAGTAAAACTCTTACCAGTTAAAGATAGTTGGTTGTCTTCCGCAATCTGTTCAAACAGAATTTGCTTGTCTCCACTCTTGAGATCCCTCCGAAAAGGACAGTTCTTGAAAACCCTCGGATACGCCTCATGTAGGGGTCCGTACCTACTCAAATAATGATCCCACCAAGCTCGGAAGGATTGAGTACAGAAGCAATCAGGATGGTAGGGCCTCAACTCCAGAATTCGGGCCGATTCTCTGATCTTAGCCCGAATGCCCAAGAGATCACCCTTACTCAACTTGGGAAACCTGTAGGACGAACCCTTATTAATCAAAGAATAGTCCAATTCAGGGATCACCTGGGGGCATCCAAATTGTCTGCTGAAAAACTGAGGATTGTAGGCCTCTACTCCATACTGGTAGTTACTGGAGTCCATCCTCCCACCACAGGGCAGGTCCCGCGTCTGCAGACATGAGAAAATGTCCATATTCTCAAGGGCCAAGGGAGCTTTTCCATCTCGAGGACCTTGGCTGATTGATCGATTTTCGAACCAAGGTGAACCCCTTTTCAGATTCATCAGCCACTGGGAGGCATGCCTAGTCTTCCGACATAAAAAGAAGGTAAAACACTCTTCAGTGGTCTTACCGGAAGCAGTGCTCAGCAATAGTTCCCTCAAGGGCACGGCAGTGGAAGCAACCCGCAGCTTTCGAGCCCGCAATTCAGGAAAGGTCCATTGAAGCCAGACCTGAACCATCCATAAGGGCCCCTTCACATTGAGATTGATGGGCTCCACGGTCGCTTCCCTTAAGGCTCTGTAAATGGAAGCCAGGACCAAGGGACCAGTGGCAATATCTTTGTAGGAAGATAAGCCTTCAGCCAAATGGAGCCACTCCATGGTAATGCAGTTAGAAGCGCTGGGGAAGATGAACCTGTTTAACCAATATAGCAGGAACATCACATGCTCCCCATCGGGATAATCAACATCCTGATCCATGAAGGCCCCCATAAAAGCCCCATAGGCCCGATTAGAGCCTATTAAACCGATAAGAACTTCAAGGCTCTTCTTCCTCTCTTTTTCCTGAGAAGGACCATCCTCAAAGTCCCCTAACCAGTCAGCACTCCGCCCATGAGGACGAAATCCAAAGATCACAGCAAGATCAAGAATGGAAATCGACATAGGCCCGACTCCAAAGTTGAAAGTGTTGGAGGCGCTGTTCCAAAAAACTAGGGCCGAGCCCAGAAGGGGAGGGTCGGCTTGCGGCTGAACGACTGAGCAAATAATGGCTTGATAAATACCGTTATCAAGCCAGCGATCCCTGTACCGAGGCTCCATTCTGTTTACCCAGTCCGCCCAACGAAGTTCAACACTCGACACATTGATTTTTGGAAAAAACCCAGGTAGCATCTTGTTCCAATTTGACCAGCCAACTGGATGCACCTCATAGTTCCAGAGTTGATCAGGCTTCTGGTCGAAATACCGAAGGCCCAATATGCAGTGATCGTTCATGAAGCTGATGGCATCTTTGCATAAAAAGAACTGGGCACGGCCAACAGCAAACCTCTCAACCCAACTGTCAAAAACGGCGGCGAAATCTTTCACTCCTGACCCAGAAAGAAACGCCGGTCCAGTGGAAACAGCTCCGGAGCAAGAAGTGTCAGGGGCAGAGGACGAGGATTTCTTAGGCGCCATTTTTCCAGAAAACACTAGGAACGGATACGAATTCAAAATTGTGAAAGGAAGGAGGGTTGAAAATTTTCGCTCTCAGGAGATACGGACCCTTTTGACACGATTTCGAAAAGACAGGAAATGGAAAGACGGAAGGAGGGGAAAGGCTAATGTCAGACATTTAAAACTCGACGCGACACGACCTTTCAATTCAGCCGCCTGACAGGTTTCCATTAGCATGACACGTGCTCGAAAAAAGGACATGACAAGTCTCGAGGCGCGACACTCAACAAAATAGCGCTTGAAGACACGATGCGTAACGGACAAAAAGCCCACTTTAAGAGATAGGCCCAAAAAACAACTTTGAAAGGGCTTCTCAGACTTGGCTTCTTTTATTCCTTAAAACGAATATTGGTACAGGATCTGTACTCATTGGGATTAAATGGCCACCCTCTTGAAATTCGATTTGTCTAAAAAACGCAGTTATTAAGCCAATTAATGGCTGGACAAAAATAACTGTCAAAACGAATCAAAGGAGAGAAAATGCCATAAACCATAATAATGTCTACAGGCCAAAATAAAAATTAAAATAATTAAAATTCAAGCGATAAATTCTAAAATGGTGGAAATTAAGTCCGACAAATTAAGTCCATGTCCAAGTCAAGGGCCCGCCGCGCGGAAGCCAATTTCTTGCTGGCCAATCTGGCCCGAAAGGTGCGAGAAGTCAAATCTTGAACAGCAGGTTCACTGGCCGCAATTCGGGCCCGAATATCCGCCATCTTAGCTTCCAGCTCAGCCTTCAACTTGAGATCAGCAGAGATTTCGCCCTTCAAAGCAACCTCTTCCTGTTCCAGCGCCTCCAGCCTGTCCAGAACCTCCTCCGCCGCTTCAACAGCCTCTGTAAATCCCTCTTTGCGATCACAGTGATCCTCCAGAATCTCCTCAGGACTGCCCGCCGAAGGAAGGATACTTTTGATTGTGCAAATGTGCTTTAGCGTTTTGCTTAGCCATCGGTCCAGATGATTGCACGCAGGGGCAATATGTGGCTTCACTTCAGCAATCTGACAGAGGAAAGGCTGGATCTTTGAAAGGGTATCATGATCCTCCACAGGATCGAAAGTTGGAGCCCTAATCGTGTTCCACAGAACCTTAAGCCCTTCCACTGCATTAGCAAGCACCACATTCGGCTTGCTCAAGGTCATCAGGACCTTCCTGCCCTCTGCACTTGTGAGACTGGCGGCACGTCTGGATTGAGGTCCGAAGGCCCCAGATGCTCCAAGATTTGAAAAAATAGGGCGGCTCATGGTTGAGGCTGGTTCCGGTAAAGGTTCGTAGGGAGGAAGATCGACACCTTCTTCAAGCTTAATGGTCCTCACTTTCAAGCAAATCCTTTGAGGGCGCCCATCACCTAAAACAGGCCCAGAAACCTTCTCCTTGCCTGGGCGCTATAGTTATAAAGCGACAAGTTCAGAAAAGCATTACAGAAAATCAGGAAGAGTCTGAATAAAACCAAAAATCGGACCTGAGGTACCGGTAAAGGATCCAGTTCCGGTTCCTCTCCTTCACTAGAGGAAGAATCCATCCTCGCCCTTTCCTCACTAGCACCTGGGGCCAAAAATAAATAGTCTTATTATAAAAAAAAAAAAAGACACTTACCAAGGGCAAGAATGACTTAAAAAGAAAAAATTCGAACCTCCCTCAGGATCGACGTTCTCAAAGCCCGGCGAGGATGGAGCCCTTCGTTTTCTCTAGAGGGACAAGTCTCCCTCTTCTTCTTCTGCTTCTTCTTCTTCTTCTCCTGCTTCCTCTACCAGAGGAGCCTTCCCCTTGTCTATACTTGACAGACCAAGGACGGAGGGGTAAAAAGAATGTGGAGGGGCTGGGGATTCCTCCAATCTCTCATCCATGGCCACGTCACCAGAAGAAATGACGTTGGCCTGAGCTGTAGAAAGAAAAAGTAACCCATATAAGAAATCAA
Source organism: Prunus campanulata (assembly GCA_034190965.1). NCBI lineage: Eukaryota > Viridiplantae > Streptophyta > Magnoliopsida > Rosales > Rosaceae > Prunus > Prunus campanulata. The sequence continues at coordinate 9,342,417 of CM067214.1, read as the reverse complement.
AAGAAAAAGATTGATCAGGATCAGGATCTTACCAGTGCTCTCTGGGATGGAAGATTCGCCCTGGATCGTTTCTGTCAATCACCAAAAACAATCCAGATTGTTAGAAATTGACGAACCAAGGGCAAAAGAGAGAATAAAAGTTTCGGATGATTACCTATTACTGCTATATCCTGGAGATGCAACAATCTCCTCCTCATAGACTTTTCTTCTTCACCCATCATCTCTCGGGCGAAAGGGCAACCCTGGAAAGCAGAAGTATGGAAAAGCTTGGCAGGTTCAGGAAGCCAGGAAAATAGTCTCCCTTCCCAGAACTCATGAAAGTTTGAAGTGCAAAGCGAGGAAGGAGTATACGGAGGCACCCTGGCCCTAACAACTCGGCTCTTCCATGACCTGATTGATTTTATTGCTTCAGGCCTCAAGGCCAAATTGCGCCAGGAGCTTCCCTTGTTCACGGAACTGTATCTCAGTTCAGGGACAGGCTGGACAAATCCAAACTGCCGGCTGACGAATTGAGGGTTATAAGCTTCAACTCCGTAGCTACACTTCTTATCATTCATAACCCCTCCAAAGGAAAGGTCCCTGCTAACCAAGCAAGAGAGGCTCGTGTCAGAATGAAGCCGAGATCGGAAGTTGGTCAGCTCTCTCCACTGGCTCGGAGCCTGATGCAGGCCTCCGTCTGTAAACCAAGGAAGGTCACAGCCAAGAGAGCGAAACCAAATTTTGCTGGGGCGTTTTCGGCATTCTCGAAAAAAGATAAAGCACTCTTCCGTGCTGACCGATCTCTTCGCAGCAAGGGCCAGAGCAGTAGCAGGAATGTCGTCTTCAAGATACACCAAATCCTCAGTACCTAACTCAGGGAAGTACCATTCCAGCCAAACCTGGACCATCCAGAGAGGTCCGCACACAGCAAGGTCAAGAGGATTGACCGTTACCTGATAAAGGCAGTGGTAAAGCGAGGCCAGCATAAAAGGGCCAGTGGCCAGGCCTGATTCATTATGGAGAGCTTCGGCCAGATGCATATACTCGGGGCTGACGCTGCCATCCACATTGGGGAAGATGAACCGGTTAAGCCAGAATAGTAGAAACATCATGTGCTCCTGTTCACGGTCAATCATTCCCTGGAAAGACATCATGAAACCAGAATAGGTCTTCAGGCGAAGAATCTCGGCCTTGCTCACCTTCATTGGAACCTTAACCAGCCTATTCTCCAGCTCATAATCACCCAGTGCATCAATGTTTCCACCCCAGGGTTTAAAACCAAAAAGGGCTGCCATGTCCAGAATCGTAGGGGTCATGGGACCAGGCCCGAAGGCGAACGTATTCGAAGTACTGTCCCAGAAACAGAGAGCGGCCCCCAGTAGCGAGGGGTTCAGATCAATACGGTTTTTCGACAGAAGAATGGCATAGAAAATTCCATTCCGCTTCCAGACATCTGAAAATAAGGGCTTCATCTCGTCCACCCAATCCGACCAAGAGAAGTAAACTTCAGACACAGGAACGTTAGGATTGGAACCCAACCGTTCCAGGTTAGCCTCCCAGGAGCTCCAATCAATATCCTCCAAGCCGTACGAGAATGGAGCACGAACCAATCGAGTATCTACCGAGAGAAGGGCTTCGGGTTTGGCTTGAAGATAGTGAGGACCCAAAAATGGCGTCTGAAAAGAGCCTCTCAGGGCTATCGGAAAAGGAGAATAGACCGGCGACAAGACATCCTTCTGTTCTTGGGCCAGGGTTGAAAGGAACTCATCAGCGTGCTCCGTCGCCGCTTGCTCTGAAAGCCACTCAGGAACTCTAGTAGAGATTTTCACGGTCTTTGATTTCTTAGGAGCCATAGTGAAGACAACGGTCTCTGGTTTGTTTAGGTTTCTTTGAAGGGAGAAGAAGGGATGGTTAGTACAGGGGCAAGTGGAAAGAGGATGAGCGTATTGGACAAACAGTTGGCCGAAATAGGAAGCTGAGAGGTTTTTGACAGGCCGAATTAATTGCTATCACAAACTTGGCGCGTTACTTTCAAAAATTCTCTTTTCGTACGATTGGACATCGTAGGAAGCTGGGGGTCAGTTTTAATAGACTTGACCCAAGCCCATTAAAACCGGGGGGCAATGTTTGTACCCAATTTTGGTCAATGGACCAAAAGTGGTTACCTTCCCAAAAAAGGAGCACAGCATAGGCCCAAGCCCGATATTTGTCTACAGGTTATATTTTTCAGAAAGGGCTTTTCTTGTTGAAAATAAAAACCAAGACAAGAGAAAAAAAAAAAACCAAAGCCCAAGAGCAGAGGCCCCAAAGCGATTGGACTACTGAAAAATGGGAATCAGTAGCTGTTCCAAACCCACGCGAAGGTGAAAGGGACCATCAACATTTAATGACGATTTGACTTTTCCCTCTTCTATTAAGAAAAGCCAGCCGTCTAAGAAAGCCTCCAAGCCAGGTGAGAAGCCAACTTGCACATCAAATCGCCAAGTACGAAGACGCTTCAGACCAGGAAACCAATTCGAAAAACTGGCGGTTCTCATCAGAAAGATCGATCTCTCCCTCTACGGACCAGTTCAGAGCGTCAAATCAGTAAGTTGACTTTGGACAACAGGCAAATATCCTTGCCCAGGCATCATCACTTGAGACCTCTTCTGCCTCTATAAATAGAAAGCTTCCAGCACCTAAGAAGGGGACTCTCTCTCCAAAACCAGACGCAACGTCTTGCAAAACATTTACACAAAGCACTCAAGGCATTCCAGCTATCTCGTTCAGGCTTCAGATAATCAGACGACCTCTGTGTTCATCTTTTTATTTCTCTTAGGGGTGGGCATAAAAACCGATAAACCGATTAAACCGACCGAACCAACCCAAACCAAACCGAAAAAGAGTGTTTTTTGACCAAACCGAAAAAGTCAAACCTGGACCTGAACCGAACCAAAAGTCAACGGTTCGGCTCTCGGGTCTAAAAATTTCAGAACCGGTGAACCTGAACCGAACCGGTGAATATTTAAATAAATAAATATATATATATATATTTTACACGTGGCATCGTTTGATTGGCCAAAAAAATATTAATGTGAGGCCGCTTGCAGCGGATCCCTCACTAATATTTTTTTTTCCCCGTAACCTCTCGCACGCGACTCTCACTCACTCTCACTTTCACTCAAACTTCTCCTCTTCTCTCTTCTATTTTCATTTTCTTTCTCTGGTTTTGACCTAAGGGGCTGCGTGCGGCGCCTCTCTCTCTCTCTCTCACCTCACCCAAGCTCAGATCTTCAATCGACCTTAGATCTTTGAACAACAACATCAGCGTCACTCCTTCCTTCATCGATCTCTCGATCTGTCATCTGCCGCCAGGTATCATCTCTCTCTCTCTCTCTCTTTTCTTTCTCTGGTTTTGACCTAAGGGGCTGCGTGCGGCGCCTCTCTCTCTCTCTCTCTCTCTCACCTCACCAAAGCTCAGATCTTCAATCGACCTCGGATCTTTGAACAACAACATCAGCGTCGCTCCTTCCTTCATCGATCTCTCGATCTGTCATCTGCCGCCAGGTATCATCTCTTGTCTCTCTGTCGTCTGGCTCTATGTTCCTTTCTCTCTCGTCGACCTAAGCCTAACCTAACCCACAACATCACCCCTCTCTGTTTCAGGCATGCACAGCACAAACCCTATCAATTCTAATACTTGCACGCTTGAGGCAGCAGCGACAACCACCTCCCTTGCCGAAGGTAAATTCTCCCTCTCCTCTGTACATTCTAGGGTTTTTTTTATTTTGAAATTTATACTTATGCTCTGAACTTGAGAAATTATTTTTGCATTTTGTTTGAACGATTCTTCCATTCAATCTGTTTGTGCTCTGTGTGTTTTTTGATAGAGTAACGAAGAAAGAGAAAAACAGAGAGAATTAGAGAAAAACAGAGAAAAAATACGAGTTTGATTTTGAGTATTAATTAGCTAATGTTTTGCCTATATCCGATGGATTTATGCTCTAAACTTGAGAATTAATTTTTGCTTTTTTTGAACAATTCTTCCATTCAATCTGTCTGTGCTGTGTGTTTTTTGATAGAGTAAGGAAGAATTTGGTTTTTTGAACAATTTTTATATGTTTTATTATGGTTTGGATTCTTGGAAGGGTGATCATATATTTGCAGCCTGACAGAAAAAGATATTTGCAGTAGGAGGAACTAGTTTATGTATTTTTTTAAGAAAAGAAAAAGATTCAGAATTTTTTTTTAAAGCTTTTGTTTGGTTGCTGAGAAAGTCAAGTTTAAATTCTCATGTAATTATAGTTTCTTGTGCAGAGCGACGTTGGCGTTTTGGTTGCTCAGATAAAAGACCTGGAAAGGAAGAATGCAAAACTGGAAGAACAAAACAAAAACTTGACTTCCATGGTAGGTCTATTATTTATGTAGTTTTGTGTTTTATTATCTGTTTGCTATGTTTACTTTTATGAAGCTCTAATATGAGGTTATATAATTTTGTTGTTTTATCTGTTTCTTATTCAGGAGTAGTAGTTCATGATTTTTGACATGTTCGTTTGTTAAACTTTGAAGGGTTTTGAAGATAAGCAAACAATTTATTTCTATTTTTACTGAAATTATATGTTTGGTGATTGATTGTTGACTGATACAAGTGTATTTTTGGACAGATGAATGCAGGTTTGTCAAGGTTTTTGGAAGGATATTTGTTATTTTTTTGTCATGGGTTGTAATCATTATAATTTGGATTTCTTGTTTTATTATTTGTGTATTTTTTTGTGATGATTGTTTAAATTTGTGATTAATAGTTCTTTAGAAACTTGGATTTGAATGATGGATTTTTTTATGGATTATACTTGAATTTGCATGATTTCAGCATTTGAAAGAGTATAAAAAATTGATTTGGGCCTGTTAATACTGATTAGGTTTTGGTAATTTGACAAAAAAAAAAAAAGATTTTAGCCAGAAAATGATTTGGGCTTTTAAAAAAACTAGTATTGGGCTAAAGCCCAAAACCGACCAAAAAACATGAACCGAACCGGAGCCTATCGGGTCGGCCCATTTTCGGGTTTGAGTTAAGACCCGATCCAACCCGAGAACCGATGTCTCACTCGGTTCGGCCCACGGGTCAAGCAAAATTCAACCCGACCCGAACCGTGCCCAGGCCTAATTTCTCTACCATTTCCATGGTATGACTAACTTCTGAAGAAGTTCAATTTGAATTTGTATAATGTAGCAGGCTATGAACCTTAGATCACAGTGATAATGTAGGTTTTAGTTCGGAATTAATGAGCATGGATCTTTGTTGTCTTGATCACCAATTCAAGAACTAAATAAATAAAAATGATGGAACCCATATCTGAAGAACTTTGTTATGCTTATGCTTGCTTTCATTTCTATATCTGCAATACTTAAGCCGTCCCGCCTTTATTTTATTTAAATTATAAATATCATAAAGAGTTTTTAGTCCGAATCGGGCCACATAGGTCCGAAGGATGCAAACCAATCGGGCCCAAAAATCACATAGCTGGGCCCGAAGTTGTAGTTAAATTTATATCCAAGTTCAGAGTTAGGTCCGTGAACCCGCGCGAGGTGTTTACTGACCAAGAACTTTGTCTTTTTCCCTTGCTTGGACAGGTGTTGCTCGCACCATCCATAGCCGATATATACATGAGAGAAAGAATTGTAAAGTCTTCTTAGCTGAGGCATAGAAAAGAGCCAACCCAGGCCAGTACCCCACCTGGTGCACAATGGCTTGAACGGAAGATCAGGAGGAAGGCGCAGACTCCGCAAAACATTAACTACATTCACTCACACCAGGTCTGTTGGACTGGTCACACACCCAACAGTGGCACGCCTATAAAGCAGAACTCAGGTATGAAAAGAAGTCCGGAGATCAGGCCCAAAATAGGGCTGGACTGGATTTCTTGTCAACCTGATTCAACTTTCAATCTCGTTGAACATTGAAGTAACATCTGTGTGGGCCAAAAAGATACAATCGGGGCATTGGTGTAGGTCCAACACTTCCTGTGTTCTTCCGAGCACGCCTACCTCGACATTAGGCGAAAAGAATACTTAACAGGAAAAAAGACCAACACTAACTAAACCCTTATAGAAGAAACAGTTCAAATATGAAAGAAGCAGAGGCAGGGCGTCATATTACCTGAGACAGAGGGTTGGTGATGCGAGATGGACTGTCTGATTTAGAATCTAAGTAAACGTCGATCGGTTTTAACAGCATCATACCATAATTTTCTTGACTCTCCCATACACTGCAACATCTTACAAATACTGAAAATTCACAAAAAGAAAAAACGAAAATAAACACACAAAATCATACCATAATTTATACCAATTTTCTGGAATAAACACAGGCAAAGAGAAAATCAGCCGCACAAAGACATGAACTACCAGATTGATGAGCAGACTGAGGATTCCAATATTGATTGCTCCAGTTATTTTTCCTTCAATCTTCCTCCCTGTAACAACAAATCAAACTCAATTTATGATTTACTTCTCAATTTTTGACATCACAAATGAAGAAACGAACCTAGAAAAAAAAATGTCAAACCTTTTTATGCAGTGAGTAGATGAGGATTCTTGCTCTGCGAAACATGGGAGAGGAGGAAATGTGTTTCCAAGTTTGCGGGCCATGGTGGGTTTTGGATGGTTTCAGTTTATTTCAATAGAACGTGCCAGAAGAAACTGATAAGAAGAGCAACTCCTCGTGAGGTTTGTACCTTTTTCCTTTTCTTTTTAATTTTTTTAAAGTTCTCCGTAATTGTTCTTTTACAATTATACCCTACAATTATATGTATATATTATAAACATTCGTTCATAGGTTAACCCTAGCCTCATCTTTACTCGCTCTGCTTTGGTCTCATCTCCGTCTACCTCTGGACTCTCTCTCTCTCGTCTACCTCTCACCAAATAACAAGAGGGTTGGTCTCGATACCCAGATCGGATTCAAAGGTTGGTTCTTTTTCCTGCGCTTAGTTTGCATTTGAGGGAATTCATTTTCCAATTCTCGTTTATTCTATTGGTTTCTGATTATTTTGTTTGGGTTGTTTTAGATTGGTGGGGTTCTGAACTATTTTTGGGTTGTTAAAGAGAAACAAATAAGCTGGCTTCTCTCTGAAATAGAAAGAAAGAAACCCGTGTATTTCTTCTTCCAGTATTACTGTTGTGAGTTTGATGATGTGTGTGGGTCCGTGTATAGATTTCTGAATCCAAATGAAAAACTGAATGAAAGTGAAGCATCTGTTATGTACTGTAAGAAATTGTAATTTATTTATGGTGTTGGATTTTTTATATTTTATTTCAGGTTCGAATCGACCCCAAACCCTAAATCTCAACCTACTATCTTTGTATAGTTTTGTGCGTAGATGGAGCGCTTTGGCTCTCTCTCTAAAATCTTCCCCTCACGCGACTCAGTGCGGTTCATGATGAGAGCCAGTCCAATTTTTGTATTCTTGACATTGGAATTATCACGTGATCTGAAGAGAGTTGAAAAGTTGAGAAACATTAATGAATTAATGGGTGGATTTATCGGAAGGTGGAGTTCTCTTGATTTTATTATATTTCATTTATTATGTTTTTCTTTCTTTCTTTTTATTAGTTTGTTTGTTTTTATTAGTGATAATGGAGCTACGGACTGCAGCACGACGGAGCTTCCACAAAAGTCTTCTGCTTCAAATACCCATGGCTGAAGGTTTAATCTGTTTATTTTTATTTTATTTTATGTATTTCGTATTTACATCTGGATTTGTCGTTGATGTATTTCGTATTTTATTTTTGGCAAAACGATACTTGTAGTCTATGTGGTTTCCAACTTTTACCACTAAGGTTTCAATTTCGTCACTTTTGCCACTGTGCTTTAATAGTCCAAGCAATTCAAGGACACTTCTCAATTTCCGTCAAATTCCTTTTAATTCTGTTAGGGCATCAGCTGTTGCACTTACTTATGAAATAAGTGGAGGGGCATTAAGGTAAAATCTCCTGTAATTAAAAAACAATAAAATATTAATAATAACAAAAATAACAAAAATAAAAAATGAAGAGTGATTGTGTCTTCTCTGAGAAGCCAGCACCCAAAAATATTTAGAGAAAAAGAAAAGCTTTGAGAGAGCTTAGATTGTAGTAGAATACAATACAAGATTCAATAATTGTCTACGTCTCCAAGCCAAAGCCATCATTTTTGCTATTTGGATGCTGAACCTCATACTGGTCATCCTCACCAACTCCATACTTTTTCCATTAAAGCTTTCACGCTATTTACCACAAGAAATTTGTAGCTTCCTCTCATAGAAAGGTGTTTTCTCCAACCTCTTCTTCCCTAAAAGCTCAACCTTTCTCTCTGCTATAAAACCCAAAACATAAAGCCCTCTTCTTTCACTCAACCCAGTTGACTTGACCTCTAATGGCGGGCATTCAGAGGGTTAAGAGCTTTGTGTGCATTGCATTGTTCTCTATCTGCTTGCTTCAGTGTAATCCCATCGCCTTTGCCATTCTCGACATCTCCCAAACTTCCCCCAAATTCGCCTAATTCGAATGGGTAAAGCTGAGCCATCGTTTTAGGTTTATAACACGGCTCGATTTGACCGTAATGCCCCTCCATGTGAGGGGCACGTGCTGATGCCCTAACAAAACTAAAAGAAATCTAACGAAAATTGAGAAGTGTCCTCGAATTGCTTGGACTCTTAAACCACAGTGGCAAAAGTGACGAAATTGAAACCACAGGGACCTTAGTGGTAAAAGTTGGAAACCACAGGGACTACAAGTGTCGTTTTGCCTTTATTTTATTCGCCTATTTAGAATCACTCCTAAATGTGTGTTTTTGTTTTGGCTTTGCTGCGTCATTTACTTACTCTTCTCTTTGTTTGTTATATTATACATGTTGCAGGTGATGGGGTGGGATGGGATGGATATTTGTGGTTGTGGATCTTATTTATTAAGTATGTTGTGGATCATAATTTGAGTTTGACTCAGTATTTTGAGTAATGTATTTGATTCAGTCAAACTCCTATGTATCTTGTGGATGTTAATTTGTATTTTGAGTAATGTTATCGATTCAGTCTTTTAGGGATCTGCGGGGGTCTTTTTGTTCCAGCAGCCTGAGGAATGGGCTGGGGCTGCTATAAGAAGAAAACGAACAAAATCCCCTGATGCCTGAGTTCAAGAACCAGACTCCCAAAAGAATTTTTAAAAGACTTGCTGAAGCCTTAGAAAAATACGTTTGGGTTCGTTTCACCAACAACCAGAAGAACGTATCGAATTTATTAGTGACTTAGCTTGAGGAGCTTGTGGCATGGGACCTAAGCCTTTACGAGTTTAGCAATTTGAGAGAGAGAGAGATCAAAGCATGAGTTTCTTCAGCAGAAAAGTGTTTAGAGTGAAAAAAAAGAAAAATTAGGGAGATTTCTACCTCAGAAAGAGAGAGAAAACGATGGAAATAAAAGATGGGGCGTCCAAAGTAAATTCCAGTGCGCTTGACAAAACTTGGTCGTGCTGTGGAATGGTGTGTTTTGTAAGGTAGAGGGAGCTTTCTTTTATAGGCACTTGGGACCCTAATTCTATGATCTTCCATCCCCACATTTCCTTCACTTCTTTCCATTCATTCCTTTTGGTGAAACCTCCTCCATCAGAGTGCAGGCTCCTTTGAATTCCAAGGTTCTCTATACAGCTAGGCCTCCCCAGGGGGGTGAGGCGCCACCTGCTTTCTCCTTCGGTTTTCAAACTAGAGCTCGCAGAGGGAAAGAGAGGATGGGAGAAGTCGTTTGTCCAGTGGGTATTCCTTCGATATACACAGATTTCCTTCGGTCCCTGCCATAGCTCCTCGTTGACCAACTTGGAGTCCTGACAAGAGTGGAACACGGGGCTGGTTTTTAATAAAGCGCTAGGTTGGGCTTTGGCATGCTATTCCCATCATCCAATGGGTTTTCGTGAAGCTGCTGGAAACTAGGGATGGGCATTGGAACCGCAAAACCGCAAAACCAAACCAAATCAAACCGAAAAAATCCAAAAAAAATCGAGTTGACTAAAAAAGTCAAAAGCCGTAAAAAAAATCCAAACCGAACTGGTTCAGACCGGTTTCGGTTTCGGTTTCGGTTCCGGTTTTTCAACACATAACCGGTCCAATATAATTAATATATATATATATTTATAATTTGTTACACATGGCTCTTTTTTATTGGTTGTTTAAGAAGTTACCATGGGCGTGCATGCACACGATCAGCACCTAAATTATAACCCAATTAGGTTTTCATCTCTTTCCTTCTTCTGCAATTTCGTTCCTCTCTCTAAGCCCTCTCCTTCTCAGCCGCCGACCCCGATACCTCTTTGCCAAACCTCTCTCAGCCATCATCTCTCTCAACCAAAACCTGCATCTCTCTCATCCTCTCTGACAGAAGCTTGCCAATCCTCTCTGCGCAAAACCTTCTCTTAGCCTTCCTCTCTCTCTCTCATCCTCTCTCTCATCCAGCGACTCTCTCCGCCTTTGCTTCTCTCAGAACCGCCACCTCTCTCAGTCGCCGCCATCACAGGTCAGATTGTCTCTTCTTCTTGTTTTTTTTTTCTTTTCCCCCTTTGAATCTCTGGCTAACTCTATTTGTCTGCAATTTGCAGATTCAACACAGCATCCCGCTTCCATCTCTTCATCGTATTTACCTCTCTCTCTGGCAGGTATGATTCACCTCTGCAAATACTATTTAATTGTATCTGATTGTTATGCTCTCAAGTTTAGTTTAGTTCTTAGCTTTGTTATTGTCTGCTGTTTGCATTTTTCAAATAGATTTAGGGTTCTTGTTCAAATAGATTTAGGATTACAGGATTATATAGGTTTGTTATTGTCTACTCCATCCGGCTTCTATCTATTCTGTTTATTTTTCTGAAACTATTTATTTTTTTGAAACTGTTTATTTTTCTGAAACTTCCAAGATGTAATGTTACATCTTGCTTTAGTACAATTCATTGATTTAGGAAATTGAATTGGCAGCAGTTCGTGCAGATCAGCAATATGATAATTTTTTCTAGAGTAGTTTGCAGCTTCCAGATTTTGAGGTATTCTTCATTTCTCTCACTGTCTCTCTGTCTCAGATTTTGATGTTCTGCAGATTTTTGGTTAATATCATGTTTATGTTGCTGTTTTTTGAGATTTTGAATTGATGATTGAGTTTAGATTTTTTTTTGGTCGAAGAGTTTATGTAGTCTTCGAAGAGTTTAGGTAGTTTGGGCTATCATTTCAGCATAATCTTTCTTGTACTTGCACGTGATAGATATCCCATTGCCCATGGGTTTCAAGGTGATTTCATTTGTTAAACTTGTGTTGTAAATCTTCTATGCCACTCCATCTGACTCCTACTTTTGCATGTTATGCTGCCTAATTTTATAACTCAAAAAAGTAACTTTTTTGCAGTAAGGGTGTGGCTAATTTTCACCGACCAAAATCTTTATGGTAGTATGTTTTATTAAGTTGTAGTATGTTTTATTAAGCTGTAGTTGTGTAAGGAACCCAAACAAATCATAGTCTGTTTTGTTTTGTTTAGGGTTGTGTAAGGACCTAATTTTGAGCTTTATTAAGCTGTAGTATGTTTTATTAAACTGTTTTGTGCTTTATTTAGTTGTATTATGTTTTATTAAACTGTTTTGAGCTTTATTAAGCTGTATTAGCATGAAATTAGCTTTAATGTTCAGGATTTTGTGATTTATTTAGTTCTATGAATCGATTGAATTAGGTATGTCTTTGTAAGTTTATGTTCTTTATTAAAGAATCATGTAATATGTATGTTTCACTAATGTTTTAATGTGTTTATTTTTTTTTATGTAGATATTATAAGTTCATCCATACCTAGCATCACAACTCCAGCTACTTTTCAATCTTAGGAGGAATTTAATGAAGTTATATTAAATTTGGGTTGTAATATATATTTGGATTGAATTTTGGTTGTATTTGGCTTGTAATTTAGTTTGGAACTTATTTTGTTGAAGTTTGATTGAATTTGGGTTGTAATTTATATGTTGAAGTTGGATTGAATTTGGATTGTGGTTGTAATATATATTTGGATTGAATTTTGGTTGTATTTGGCTTGTAATTTAGTTTGGAACTTATTTTGTTGAAGTTTGATTGAATTTGGGTTGTAATTTATATGTTGAAGTTGGATTGTATTTGGATTGTATTTTTGTTGAAGTTGGATTCAAAATGATGTGTTGAAAGCTTGATGAAACCTCAAATTTGAGGTATGTTGGTATATAAATGCATTTTGGGCAGGTCTGTGAAAAAATAAAAAATAAATAAAATTTTGGGCCCAAGCCCAAAACCGGAACCGCAGGAACTGAACCGGAATTGGACAGGTTCGATTTGGTACAGATTTTTGAATGGGTTTTCAGTAGAACTGGTCCAAACCAAACCGATCAGGATTTTCGGTTCAGGTTCTATTTTTTGACGAAAACCTGTCCAAATTGGACCGTGCCCACCCCTACTGGAAACAACCTATTTGTTTTCATTTTGGGCTTTTACTGATGTGGGTTTGCCTAAGTGCTTCAGCCAACACCATAGCTCCCAACCTCATCCCCATCGCCATCCCAAGTTCCAAACCTTCCCTCCCCGTCCCATTCCCTTTTTATTCAATATTATTGTCTTTCAGAATTTTTCGTTTGGTTGAATGTTATGAAGACTGATTCTCTTGATTTTGATTTGCCCTTAGATTTTGTAGACTTTATTTTTTGTATGGAGTTGTCTTTTTTCATCTTGCGGGTTCACTCCCTTTTTGGGTGTTCCTTTGACTGTCGTGGGAGTAAGAAAAAAGAAGATTTTCTGGGTTATTTTGTTGTTGCAGAAAATCACCTCTTTTTTTCTTCTGTTGATGGAAGAAGTTTCGTGTGTACAGAGTCAGTGGGGCATCCACCTATGGGCCCATCTAACTAGAATATTTTCCTTACCCATGAAGTCTCCTGAATTTGATTGAAATTCTGCTGGATAAAAGTCTCATCTCCTCTGGTTGTTTCGTTCTGTATGATGTGGGTCCATAGACAGTCAAGCTATGGAATTAGAGAAGAGAAGCTTGGAGGGAGAGAGAAAGAGACAGTAGAAAAAAAGATGGAGAGATGAATCGGGAAGAGAGAGGAGCAAATATGAATAATTAATGTTGTGTTTTTTATTTTGTTCTAAGTCAGCCTCTCCACTCGCTTGCTTTGGCTGAGTGTGTGCTGCCTAGTTTGTATGTTTCTTTTCGTGGCTTTTGCAATCCCTTTTCGTCAAAAAAAAAATGTTGTGTTTTTTATGGGGAAAAAAGTTGTTTATGTTTTGATGAATTTATAATAAATGGAAGATAATATCAAGTGGCAGCACCTGAATAGTGTATCGTTAGTGCTTCATACAAGTGTCATTATCTCATAGTCACGTGTCCTCAAAGTATCATACAAACTCCGTGCAATATTATATTCGACTATGAAGTCTGAAAATCCAAATTTGAGTTTGGGAAATTTGAAATAAGAATTGGAGGAAGAGTAATGAACTCAATCTTAGTATATAAGGAAACTTGACTTTGATAAATTATTTGAATTTTTTAAAGTGCAAATTATATTTTAAAACCCAAAACATGTAGAAAAAATCATAATGAGTTCATAGGATTTTTTTGGCGTATTTGTTTGGTTTTTTGATGAATTTGTTATGATTTTTGAAAGTTAAAACATTAAATAAATAGTCATAAATGGAAGAGAATTACACATGGCAACACTTAAATGGTGCATCATCAATGCTTCATACAAGTATCATTATTGTGTAGCAATGTATCATCAAAGTATCATTTTATCTGTTATTATCCTTAAAAATTCACCAAAATCTCATAAAAATAAAAAGCAGACCCTGAAATTTCCACAAACTCCTTGCTATATTATCTTCCAATATGAAGTACGAAAGTCTAAATTTGAGTTTGGGAAATTTGAAGCAATAATTAGAGGACATGAATCATTTATATCCGTTCTACAAGTATCACACTACCAAAACAAGTTTCATAAAAGTGTCATAACAAATCTTAAAAGCATCACGAAGATGTCATTAGGGCTTCAATACTTATTAAAATTTGAGAAATTTAATAAGAAAATGTGTACAAAAGAATGTAGGCTATGCAAAAGTAAAGCGCATAACCAAAATATTATAATAATTGAAATTCTTGTTGAACCCAAAACTTAAATTTGAATAAAAACAAGAATTAAACACTCAAACTAAGAATTTCAAATGAAACCCACTCGTTGGATGGCAGGCTTCAACAATATGAATATAAGAATTCAATCAAACACCTGAAATGAGAATATCAAAATGAACCCATAGCAACTCTAAGCAGTACTAAACATTTCATTTTGAAGCATTTACAAAACATATTTTGGTGACAAATACAATAAATTTCAATATTTACATCGGAATAGCCAGCAAGTAGAATACTAAAATATAAAAACAAGATAATAAATGTTGGTTCAAATTCAGATTCGTGATGATTTCTTGCATTTGACAAACTGGTCATAAAGAATAGTGGACATTCTAGGCAATTGGCATCATGCCATACCACATTTGTCAATGAGAACATATGATGATATATCCTCCGGGCCAACTTCAAATGGAATTTCCAACTTTTACTACCTTGTCTTATACTTCTTTACAAGCAAAAGCGTTGTGAGCATTGAAACAGATGATGTAACATAATCATTCAACTTGGTAAAAACCAAAAGGTAAAGTAAAAACCTATGTACCTGACCATTGTACCAACTAGAGTCTTCATCTATAAACAGAAAGAAGAAGAGCAGAAAATTAATTACATGTATATGATAACCATTACGTTGTTCTAGATAATTAACAATTACCTTTTGTCATATATGACTTGTATCTTAGAAAATTGATGAAGTCTAAGATTAGGAACCAAGATGAGAGGCAACACATTTACTTCAGAGTATCCAAGAAAGCAAATGTGATAAGAGTGTTTTGTTGGCAAGTCTTATAAAACCATTTATAGTGCTTGACTCTGTATCAGCTTGGTTAGCAAGCCTTTCTCCTCTCGTTAAATTATGTTGTAAGTAATAAAAAGGACATATAATTGAAACGAGAAACCTTTCGTCTGATACTCTGTTTAGCAAGTTAAAAGAAATTAAAAATACAAAAACGAGAAACCTTTCCTCAAATGTCCCAGCATCAACAACAAAAACCATTAAAAAAAAACCTCTTAATGGAAATCCTCTTCTCCAAAAACAAACTGCATTCATGCTGCCAATAAAAAAATTACCATTTCTTGAAGAAGCAATGACTGATCTTGTTTCCACAGGTATGGCCAATCTTTTCACTTCATTTAAAAATAAATAAACATATTATCAATTTCATTCCCAAGAGTCATCCTATAGCCAAGATTCTCATGCCTACATAATACACAGAAGCCATTGGAAAATAAAAACATGCTTTATAATAGTTACCAAATTTGCAGGGCAACCAAAGCTTCCTCCCTACTTAGGAAGGTGAAACTTACAAGAAGTGCCAAATTTGCAAGTCCCTCTCCTCATATAATACTACCACCAAAGAATCACAGCACATCCTATCCCAAAAAAAAAAAATTTCACAACACAGTCAAATAAAGGAGATTCACAAACTTTCAAGGACTACCAAGATCTGCTACTTTTTCTACCATCAATCTGTACAATTACCCTGCTTAGGATGGTTGAAAATTTATCAAAACCGTGAACTAGATAGAATGAACCAACAAGAAAATACCCATTTTTTTAAGAACCAATACAGAAAAATTAATCAGGAAACATATTTAAAGAAAAAATAAATTGGCGTTTAGGAATTGATACAAACCAAGAGCGAGAGGGTTACTGGAAAGAAGAGGGAGAGAGGAGACAAACCAACATAGATTCTGCAAAAATAAAAATAAAACTTGAAAGCCAAAACGAAATAAGAGATTGAATTCTTGAAATGAATACTTACAAACCAATCATACTTCTTCTTGGAGACCATGTAGCCAGAGAGAGAGAGAGAGAGAGAGAGAGAGAGAGAGAGAGAGATAGTGAAAGATGAGGTGAGGGAGAGGGAGAGGGAGAGCAGAGAGTGGGTGTGGGAATTTTAGGATTTGGGTCTGGAAAAGAGATAAGGAGAGAGGAGGGGAGAAGTGGTTTCGATTTGGGGCTGAAAAGAGAAAAGAAGTGTGAATTTTTTTAGGATGAGGGAACAAGAGGGCTAGCGCGAAATTAGAATTTCACCCAAAAAAAGAGCTCCATCCAATTTTGTTACGGAGGAGAAATCAATGTCTATGACGCACATGCCATGTCATAGAAATCGATGTCCAAGACTCTGTCACGTCTCAATCTATTATATTTCATATTATTTCTCTATAATTTAATTTTTAAAATTCATAATAAATAAATTAAAAAATATAAAAATACACAGAAAATTCCTATGAATATCTTGTGATATTCTCTTCTCCTTAAAGCTTCAAAATGCTAATTCTAAATTATAAAAATACAAATCAATAATAAAAACTTAACTTTGTTCATAGATATAAAATCAAACCATTCTATTGTTGGGTTCATTTTTACACATGATTTATCATGTTATTCACCCAATATTTTGAGTTAGTTCTTGACATTTTATAGTTTTTTACTTTCTTTTTGTGTTTTCATAGATTTTAATTTGATTAGAATGAAAATGAGCTAAAAATGCATTATTGGTTATAAATTCTGTTTTTGTTTATTTTCGTAGGTCAACTTCTTGGCCTTGGATCAACATGCTCTGGCACTCGGATGAGGTGAAGATCTTCATGAAACTTGTTCCAATGGATGTTAACTACAACATATCCGAATTTGAGCTCCATTAAACAAGTATAGCCCATCCCATCGATCCTACATGTTACAACAGCTCTAAAAATTTATCTTGGGCCAGTTTTTACCTCCGTAATGTTATGTTGATTCTTCTTGTTACCATACCATTTGGTAACAAGAAATTTCTTTGATTGAGTGTAATTTTCTGAGACAAAGAGCATCTTTGTGAAGACAAAAACTCATCATGACAAGGAGACAAGGAGGAAACAAAGTCAAAAGTACCATGATGAAAGGAGGAGAGAGATGATGGAAAATTCTACGGTGGGCTTGGTGCATGGATGCGCCCATTGTTATAAGGGAAATAGCCCAAAATGCCACTAATTTTTTAGTTTTAAGTGGAAATACCAAGCCTCCCCAAAAATTTTGCAAATACCACCTATAAATATATATTTATTGTCCACTTACTGCCCACATAACACTTTTTTTGAAATTTAGTTCTCTCCCACTCTCTATTCGTTCTCTCTCTCTCTCTCTCTCTCTCTCTCTCTCTCTCTCGTGCAGTTGCATCTGTTCTGAATTGTCCCCATCTCTCTGTTGTGAATCTGGAAACCCTACATCGACTCCATCTTCTAGGTAAGTCTTTTGAATAACGTAAGGTCGCAGCTACTTGCAACCTTGAAGCTCTACTCCATTGCTGACCTCCAATAGGCATTCTTGATGGTCATTTTCTTAATCTTTGTGGAATTCTGTGAAATTGGTTTACTTTTGATTGCTTGGGTTGCTATGAAATTGGTTTTATTTTAATTGCTTTGGGTAATGTTTTTTTGAATCTTCATGCTCATCGATCTGGGTTTTTACCAAATGCATTTAGATTGCTCTGGATATATGAATGTTGAAACTTCGGATTTTCCATTTGATGTAGTAGATTTGTATAGTCTGATTGTGATGAATCCTTGTTCAGTGCTGTGTTAGTGTTGTTTTAGTGCGGTTGTGTTGCTGTTATATTGCTATTGTATTGATGTTGTATTGCCATTGTATTGCCTGGTTATTGTTGTTGTATTGCAGTGATTTGGTCGTGGCTTCAAATGTGTTAATGAAATGTTGTTTTGTGATGGTCAGAAATGGAGACAATTGTTATTCTGGTTTGCTACAATGGAAAATGTGTGACCTCAAAGAAGATGTGCAAATACGAAGGGGGTGACTCAAAAGGCTTAATAGTACCACGAAGCATCACATTTTCTGAACTGTTGGATCGTGTGCATCAGATTGGTAATACAAACAACAGGGAAGACAAGGTTTGCTTAAAGTTCTCAGTTTTGGTGGCTTCGAATGAGTGGAAGCATATAAAGATTGAGGATGATGATGATGTCAAATTTTTTATGAAGTACAATTGTGAGGTAACACCTTCAAAACTAGCTCCCTTACTTGTGAGTATAGAAGATAAAGGACTGAGAAATGATGTAGTTGATAGTATGCATATGACGACAAATAGTAGTCGGATGGGTCATTCTTCAGTTGCCATTGTTGAAAGCAATGTGGGAGGTGATGTTGAGACAGATTTTATGGACATGATTGATTTTAGCGAGGTGGAGGAGATGCATGGTGGTGATAATGGTACTGAAACAAATGAAGTGTCAGTGTACTCTGCCCCTCCTATTTTTGGTCGCTTGGACACATCAGCCCAGTTGCCAATAATGCGTTTAGGGGGAGAATCTGAACCCACTCGTGAACATAATTTGAGTGAAATGAGTGAACAAAACCAGTACAATGTGGTTGGTGTAAATGATGGAGAAGCATATTTGGACACAGAGTATTCGCGAAGTGATTGGAATCGGAAAATTAAAGTTGGGCAAATTTTCTCTAGTAAGGGAGCCTTGTTGACCAACTTACGGTTCATGGCATTAAGAGGCCACTTTCAATTTAAGGTGCAATTCTCTTGCACTAAGAGGTTGCTTGTGGTTTGTTGTCAATGTCCATGCCCATGGCGGGTCCGAGCATTGAGAATTGGAGAATACAACTTCATGATTGTGAGGTGTACAACTGTCCATGAATGTGATTTGAGGTTCGTAAATGACAACCATCGTCAAGCAACCGCATCACTTGTAGCCACTTCTTTGAAAAGGAAGTTGAAGGATTGTCGGACAATATACACACCAAATGACATAATGAGAGATGTGAAACACAACTTTGGTTTGACAATTCATTATTCGAAAGCTTGGAAAGCGAGGGAGTTAGCTCTAATGTCCATTAGAGGATTAGCCGAGGAGGCATATTATATCCTTCCAGCATTTTGCTATGAATTGGAGCGTATGAATCCCGGCACAAAGACACACATCCATATTGATGAGAACAATCACTTTGTGTATTTTTTTATGGCAGTTGGCGCATGTATTAGAGGGTTTCGTTCTTCCATACGCCCAGTGATAGCAGTGGATGCCACTCATTTAAAATCCAAGTACAAGGGTGTTATGTTTGTAGCAAATGCATTCGATGGTAATCGAAATATATATCCTCTTGCTTTTGGGATTGGGGATTTGGAGACGGATGCATCATGGCATTGGTTTTTCACTAAACTTCATGAAGCCATTGGCGAGTGTCCCAATCTTGTTTTCATTTCTGATCGCAATGTTAGCATAGAAAATGTGTGGAACAAAGCTTTTCCAAGAGCGCAACATGGCATATGCTTTTATCATATGAAGGGAAACATGAAACGCACTTGCAAGTTGAAAAAGCATGATCAAATGCTGATGCACTTTGAGCAGGCTGCGAAATCTTATTCAATGGCTGAATTTGATTGTCATTTTCGTAAGATCAAGAGAAAGGAACAGGTTGCTGAATATCTTGAACAGGCAGGGTTACACAAGTGGTTTAGAGCTCACATGGATGGACGCCGCTACAATGTAATGACAACAAATATTGCAGAGTCAATAAACTCAGTCCTTAGGTTTGCAAGGATGCTGCCAATGGTTCATTTGATAGGGGAAATTATTAATCTGCTTGTGAAATGATTCACCGAACGTCGTGAGTTGGCTTTGAAATGCACAACAACATTGTGCCCCAATTTTGGCGAGAAGAAGTTGAGGAATAGGTTGGATGATGCTTCAAGGATGAATGTCATTAAACTAAATAACGTACAGTATAATGTTGTAGATGGTGATATGGACGGCCTCGTACATATGACGAACAACAGTTGTAGTTGTAGGAAGTTTCAGCTTGAGCAGCTACCTTGCAAGCATGTAGTTGCAGTTTGTCGCTTCTTGAACCAAAATGTATACTCCAAGGCTTCTCGGTATTACACTCGAAATACCTGGTTGGATGCTTATTCGGATAGCATCTACCCGGTACAGCCTCAGGGAATGTGGGTTATTCCTGAAGATGTCCGAAGTCGAGTTGTGCTACCTCCCATGGCAAAGGTCATGCCAGGC
The DNA here is from genome assembly GCA_034190965.1 of Prunus campanulata. Taxonomy (NCBI): domain Eukaryota; kingdom Viridiplantae; phylum Streptophyta; class Magnoliopsida; order Rosales; family Rosaceae; genus Prunus; species Prunus campanulata. Next base: position 9,322,246 of record CM067214.1, on the reverse strand, counting down.
AGACGGAAGAAGCTAAGAATTCCCTCACAAGGAGAGAGCACCATTACAAGAAAGTGCTCAAGGTGCGGTTCCACGGGCCACAATAAAAGCGCCTTTAAAAACAATATTCCACTGCGTAATGTATCTTAGACAATATGATTTGTGTTGGTTTGTTAGGTACCGTTAATTTGAATTTTATTTAAGCTGGATTTGGTGTTATGTGGAATGTGAATTCTGTTAAATATGCGTATTCGGGTTGCATTGCTATAGAGCATGGCGTGTTCCCTATTTATATTGACAGTACAGCTTTCGTATTGTACCTTTATTACTTTTAGATTGCTATTATATTGTACTTGTATTGCTCTGGTATTGCTATTGCAATGTAAACTGTGTAAGTACGAAATTAAAGGGCCTGAAATGTAACTTAATCGGAATCCACAATATTAAAGTCCTTACAATGCAATTATTACGCAATTACCGTGATACTTCTACTACACCTTCTTTTGTGATTACAAATTCAGACGATGCATGGGGCAAATACAAGGTGAAATGTCCTATGTGTTTGACTGGATATACCCAATTTCGTCATATATAGACTTGTCACTAACTCCTTCAACACAATATAAATTAGACAAGTTCCTATATATAACAGAAGCATAGGCACCATCTTCACGTCAAGTTTGGAAGAGACAAAGAAATATGTTGTCCAACAATTCACAAAATCTGAAGAATATTACCATGAAATGGTTGAATGTTTCAACAACGGCTTCTAGATGTTCCAAGATTATGCTTCGGTCATCTCACCAGACTTCAATTGGAGCGAAATTGATGTAGCTGGTGTATGGCAGGTGCTCAATACGGGTGGAGAGAGAATGGCTCATCATAGTCTCGTGCATGCAGCGAGGATGAAGGCCAAAACATGGATCTTTTGATGGACCTCTAATAATTTGCATTTGCCAGGGTTTGTGCAGCTGAATAAGGGTCACTCCTGGTTCTGTTGATGTTGTGCTGGGTGATGCGATGCGAAAGTGTTGCCTTCGTTTTCCCTTCGCGGGATAGTATTGTTAGGGTTCGGTGGTGATTTATTTTGCATGTGTAAAATGTAGTCTCAAAAGGATGTCTGCGTATTGAATGTAGAGTGACCTAATATTGCCATCCTATCGTATGTGTATTGTAGTAATATTGCCACTACATTGTCTATATAGTGTACTCATATTGTTGCCCTATTGCAAGTAAATTGGCTTATTATTGCTATCCTATTGCAAGTATATTGCCCAGATATTGCTACGCTAGTGTATGTTTATTGGGTCCTCAATGAGTTTAGGGTTTAGGCAACCTTATTTGAAAAGAAGAACGAGAGGAGAAAGAAACAACATGCCTTTGAAAACAAGAACACGTTGTAAGAGATAATAAAACAAAAATACTAACTATGAAAAAATTATTTACAAAAAAAAGTATGGTATCAATAAATATGAAAATGCTTGGTGATGGGTTCAAGAAAAGCATGTTTATATTTGGTGGTATGATTATGTTTGGTGATATGATATGTTGTTCATCTTATTCTTCGTATATGTAATTGTTGTATTAATAATTTACACAAGTTAATCTCCTAATCATCCAATCATAAACTAGTAATGAGTAAAGAAAAGTACATGAAATGAAACAAAAGAAGAAACCCAAAATAAACACAAACAGCAATTTCTAGCACCCTTTTATTGCCACTGTATCGCCACTGTATCACAATGGTAGCACTAGTTTATCTCGTTTTAGGCAGAAACAGATTATGCAATTCCTCTGTTTTTCAGTTTTGCCATATGTCCATTTTTTGCCCTTTAACTTGTCAACTGATAATGACAGGTAAGTGTAAAAATGAAGAAAACTACACGGACCAAATGTAAAAAATGGATAAAAGAATGGGCAAAATTCAGTGGAAACAAACACAACGTTTCAAATAAGTAAACTGTTAAACCTCCATAAAACGCAAGTATGTTTATATATCCAGCTGTACGAAATAGTTCACTTCACAATCTACACAATAAGTATGCTAACCACAACGGCAACTCAAAAACAAAACCCCAATTTGAAAACCGAATGAGAAATACATCCCTAGTGGTATTGATTAGACGTACAACCCAATTTATTTTGATAAAATTAAAATTGATGCGTATTCCACATTGAGTACAAGTTATCTGTCATGTCTACAAAATGGAAACAATTTAGGGTTTGGGGTAAGAGAATTAGCCACCGCCACCACCATTATGGATCACCATAAAAAGCACCTCCACCACATCTTCCATGTCTGCATATTCATATAAAGGATTTCCTGGAAGAATTAAGGAGCAGAGTGAATTCTCAAGTGATAAGTGAAGACTCAATTCACAAACAGTGCCACATTTACCTCATATATACGCGTCCCCCCTTAAAGCCTCTACAGCAAGCTTCAAACGGTAATATGCGATCTTCGCTAGGTCAATTTTATCCAACGAAATGCGCGCACTCAAATGCTCGATGAATTTCACAGTCATGATTCCGCACGAGGTGCTGTCGGGGCAATAAATATAATTTGTTTATTGCTTTTTGGTTGGCTTTCTTAATTAATATAATTTGTTGCAGGGAAAGCAACTATGAGTTTGCTTTATAAAAAGGATGTGACTTCCTTAATGGAATCACATTCTTACAATAATAAATCATCAATAAAAAAGCAATAATGGAATCACATTCTTACACCTTATTGGAATCGTATTCTTACACCAATAGCTGAACACGAATCAATCATATTGAAGAGATACATATACGGTGCTTGTTGTATCTTATTTATATGATAATGAATAATGATCTGACATTTTCCTTTACAAAATAAACTAATACAATCAAGCGTTTTCTTTTACAAAATATCCTTATAAGTTCCTTAACAAGACAGACTTGAAAAAACATGTGATAAGAAACAAATATAAGTGCAATAACCAGGCAATACCACAACACTACAATGGCAATACGATGACAATACAAATCAATAGGGGAGCAATACAATGACAATACAAAAACGCCACATTCCCACTATAATTTCATTCCACATTCCCAATATATATTCATAATCTACAACATATTACAAAAAGGACACGACATCCTTAATGGAATCACATTTTACACTCCTACATCATCAAAATACCCTCGAGCAAGGAATGGGCGGAGAGGCTTCTGTAAAAGTTGAGGATGTAAAAGATGTTCTTGACTTGAAGGTGGATTAGTTACCAGCCAAAGGCTTCTTAGGAAATTATTTTCCTTTCGCAACTCTCCAAGAGCTAATCCAGCCTGAGGGAAAAAACAGAGTCAGAGATACATAGGCATAACCAGTGACACTTGAGTACATTATGAACGACAAAGAACTCAAATAAATCACAAACATAATTATCCTTCATAGATTAGGCCTAACTCTATCTCAGCACCTTAACATGTTGGTGGCAGGTGGTTTGAGCTCCAACCACTTCGTGAAATTAACCAAAATAAAAACCATTCTCCAAAATTGATACTTCCTTTTCCGAAATTAGAAAACTTACAATTTTGCTAAAAACGATTAACATGAGAAAAACGAAAAGCTGCAAACAAGGAATAACAACAAAATTTAGCAGGTTTTATAGCACAAGGAAGAGAAAAATCCCACGCCAATTAACATTAGTATTTCAAAATTACATAATTAACCATTAAGACTAGAATGGTGCAAAATATCCTACTAGATGCTAAAACAGAAATGATAACAACAAATTTACTTCTGCATTATTACTCAACAACTAATTTAGGGCCTAGTGAGGTAAGCTGTGTTATAATGGAATAGCCATTGCCACCACAATAAATTCACACACTAAATATGCATCATAAAATGAAACTGAAAACGCGCATCACAAACGAACCAATCCTAGATGACTAATAGCAAATTGAGGCACTTCGTCATCCATAGAGCAAAATCAATCAGACCAATAGAAGTTTCATCCAAGCATGAAGTAATTCACAGTTAAAATACAGAAATTTCCAATCTCTCTAATTACTAAACTTCACAAAATTAGTCACAGGTTAGTGAAATTATCCTTCTCAAATGAAAATCATACAAAAAGACAAACTAGTCAATAACAAATACAAAGCCCACCTTAGAATCACTCGTTTTGCGCACAAAGCCCACCTTTTGTCTGTACATATCTCAAATAAACCGAGTTCTCTACTTGAAAATACCTTTATGTTCTATTCTTGTTATTCTTATATATTTCAAAAGGTTTTATCTACAATGGTCGGTGATGCAACAACATCCAAAAAATATGATGTAAGGTTGGCTTATATCTATTTAATATATCTGTCACTTGTCAATGCATATGGTATTGTATGTGAAATTTGATTCTTCTAGGTAGAAATTCACAAAGGAGTTGAGACACTTGAAAATCACGTCAGTATTCTCATAATTAGCGTCAATCCTTGCGTTGAGAAGAGGACAAAAGCTATTCAAGAATTTTAGGAAGGGGGAAGTTTGTCACTACCAAAGTAATCTTGTGCAGTATGTAATTCTTGAACAGCTTTTGTCCTCTTCTCAACGCAAGGATTGACGCTAATGATGAGTTAAGGTTCAGGTTCAGCCCCAAGAACCCTTTCCCACCTCACTCCATATCAATGGATTAAACTAAATGATTCATATCTTAAATTGAAGTCCAATTTCAAGATAGCAAAGGTGACTACTTCAATTATAGCCACTCTTCAATGGCCAAAAATTACATCCAAATATGTAGCAAAATGCAAATACCATCTTAAAACAGAGTCAAACATACCTCTTAAACACGAAATTGAGAAAAACTAAGCAGCAGTCCTTACAACCATCACAAGAGAAACCCATAAACCCTAAACCAATTTCAGACTAACCCCTAAACCAATTTCAGAGAAATCCCTAAATTGTAAACCAATTTCAGAGAATCCTAAACCAGTTTCGAATAAACATCTAAACCAATTTCATAGAAACCCATAAACCCTAAACCAACTTTAGACTAAGAAAATGACGATGAACAGTACCTTTTTAAGGTGAACGATGGAGTTGAGCTTCGATGAACACACACTGCTGAGGGAGAAAGAGCACTGCATCAGAGAGAGAGAGAGAGAGCTGCGTAAGAGAGATTGAGAGCAGCGTGCGATAGAGAAAGAGAGAAGATAGAGAGAGAGAGACCTGAGCAACAGAGAGAGCTGAGAGATAAGTCAATTTCAGAAAAAGTGATATTTAGGCAATAAGTAGATAATAAATATATATTTATATGTGGTATTTGTAAAAAAATTGGGGAGGGTTGGTATTTCCACTTAAAATTAAAAAACTGGTGGCATTTTAGGCTATTGCCCTTGTTATAAACCATTGGATGAGTAGTTGGTGATGTGAAGTTATCCACACCGTTGAGTTTGTTACCGGATAAATCGGTTGTTGTAGGTAAAAAGAAAACAAAAACAAAAACTCTCCTTCAGTAGCGTCGGGTTTCTCTTTTCTCTCTCTCTTCCAGTTCGACTCCTTCCAAAATCGCTCCTCTCCTCCTTCTGTGATGACGAGACAGCGCGATGAACACAACTCCTCTCCTCTCAGGTATCTCTCTCTTTCTTCTCCCTAATTGTCTCTGTCATCTCTATATCTCATGGTCTCTCAATCTCCTTCCCAAGCTTCGTTTCAAAACCAAACCCATACCAAAAATCTCAGCCCCAATTGAAATCCCCATTTAGCTCGATCTCTGCCGTCTCTCTCTCTCTCTCTCTCTCAATCGTTTCAGCCTTCACTCTCCCTCCCTCACTCGATTCTCTTTATCTATAGCTTTGGCTTGCTCTCTCTCTCTCTCTCTCTCTTAGATATGAGCACCAAACGTGGGTGGGCACAAATTTGTGAGTGATGGGCATCCTTTGAAATAGAAAGTTTAGGGTTTCAATTTTGTTAAACTGAAACCATCTTAGACAGAAAGTTTAGTAATGGGCATCCTTATGGGCATCACTCTCCCTATGCCAAAAGATAATTTTAATTATTCAAGGTTTGAGTTTTCTAATTTAGTAATGGGCATCCTTATGGGCATCACTCTCCCTATGCCAAAAGATAATTTTAATTATTCAAGGTTTGAGTTCTCTAATTTATATTGTAAGTTTTAGGTTTTAATATTGGGCTATGGTCTGTGCAAGTTTTCAACTTTTTAATTTATATTTGGACCATTAATTTGGAGACAAGGTGAGGATTTCATATTAGTGTTGAACTAGATGTAGATTTGGTAATGTTAGTTTAATTTTGAGTTTACTGCTGCATTCATCAATTTTTGGTGTTTTTTTTCTTCTTTTCCAATTGATTTTTTTATTTTTCTGAGTTGGTTCTTGTGTCTACAAGTTGCATCTTGTTTTCGTATTCGGATTCCTGAATGTGCTATGATGTCAGTCTTAAGTCTCTTTCTTTTTTTTCTTTTTTTTTTGGCTGGGCTCTGGAGTGTTGCTTTGTTTGCCTTTGTTTAGCCCGGATTCTTCTTTTTTATGTGGTTTTTTTCGCTTTTGTTTGTAGTCTTAGTCGTGTGTCGGTTGTGAAGATTTCTCATCCTCCTGTAGCCCCATTGATTTATGAATATAATCTTTGGAAGCTTGTTATGATTTTTTTCTTTTTTTCTTCTTGTCAGTATTCTACTAAATGCGTGTGAAGGTTGCCTCTTTTTTGGGGTTTTAATGAAAGCTACATAACAACCAAACAATAAAAGCCTCTGTTAGTTTCTTTAGTTTCCTTTTAGTCTCTCTAATTTTTTGCTGACCTTGTGCCTTCTCTTACTGATTGACAATTGGATGTTCACTTGGTGTTGTATTTCAGAAAGAGTGCTGTAATTTTCTATGAATTGTTTGATTTTCATTCATCATGTGTACATCTACATAGGACGCCCTGCTTATTACCTCCTCTCTCATGCTTACTATCCTAGGATTGTCTACCCTTCATGTATGTGAGTTTTAAATTTTCATCATTATATTTGTTATTAAACATTATAGATTATTTAAGGCATCATCTATTATCTGAATTCTGCTTAGTCTTAGTTCCATGTGCATTAATTAACTCTTTAATTCATACATTTACATTTTAGCAAATTGATGTGATTAGTGTGGCTCATACCAAAAAGGCAATCTTAGGCTCATCAAGGAAAGTCGAGCTTTCAAGTGACAAGTTGTATATAGTTTGAGACCTACACTTACTGGATATTAGATCATTTGGTTTATTTCCCTATGTTTATATGTTTTTAATATCATTTGCCTAGATGGTTGACATGTTATTAACATTTTTGTAGTGCTGAATATTTATTTGTATTGGATGTGAGATTTCAGTTTGTTGCTTTATATAATTATTTAGCAATTTAATTATTTCTTTGCACCTTTTGTTTACGAAGCTTTAATTTTCTTTTTCAGTCATACTATTCTTTTTGTACTATCTGTTTTTTTATTTAGGTTGGCATCGTGGTCGATATGTGGATGTGAGTTTTTTTTGCTGAAAAGAAACCCATTGTGATTTGAGTTTTTTTTTTTTTTTTTTTTTTGCAGACAAAAAACCCAATATGATTAATTTCAGTATCTTTTTTTTTTCTTTTCATGTTGGGCATATTGTTGATGTTGAAATTTTTGTGACTCATTTGAAAAGCATTAGGTATAATTTCTTAATTGTAATGATATTATGAGCTCTGACATTGAGTTCATCTTCAACTCATTTTCATCGGAATTGTTCTATTATATTGAAGTTTGGTATAATATATAGGCATGTAATTACCAAATTGTAAGGGGTTTTTTGTAGTTAGTGTACGTAACTTAACATACAATTGGCAATCTTTTTGCATTTTCAGAATGCAATTACCAACTGACTAGTCTATTATTGCAATTAGATTATGCGACATTATATTTGTTGCCTTGCATTTTTGTAATGAAAATGCAATAGGTACTTTGATATGTCATTTTTGAATCCAATTAGCAATTGGTTAGTCCGTTTTTACAATTAGTGTATGCATATTGTCATGTTATTGGTAGCCTTTTCAATTTTGAGAATGTAAATACAATGTGGTTTGTCAATGCAATTGACAAACAGGTAATGTCATTTGCATTCCAGTTGTGCTATTGACAAACAATTCTCATTTGCGTTCCAATCGCGCAATTGCCATTATCTGTACACAATTAATTGAAAATATAAATACAATATGTGATTTGTCAATGCAATTGACAAACAGGTAGTGCCATTTGCATTCCAGTCGTGCAATTGACAATCACACTACTTCTATTTGCATTCCAATCGTGCAATTGACAATCATAGTAGTCCCATGCTTTATATGTTTATTATGAAAATACAAAAGAAAATTAAACTATGCAGTTGGACAAGTTTATTTTCCAAAATAAACATTTGAATTGATTAAGGGTAAAATAAATACAAGTTAATAGAAAGTATTAGGTTATACAGATCCATATAAATAAAGGTACAAAGCATTGGATTTTCACATATTAACTTTTATTGTTAAGCTCTTTTTTTAAAGTCAGATCTCACTTTTAAATAATGATGGGGAATTTGTCTCTTGTTTGGCAATTGCCATTGATATAAAAAAAAGAGAGCATGTTTTACCATCAATTACCGAACCGATACTCATGCCCATCAACTGCCTATTTTGCTTTCGCCCAGTCCCATCAAGTTGGCAATTGATAAACAGAAAATACTTAATTGGCATTTCAATTTGCAAAAACCGACTGCTGGATTGGCAATTACGAAACCCATGGTTTTACAAGGTTTGGGAACGTTCATGTCTCAAACGCTGTAAGATGGGTCCGTAATGTTGTAAACCATTGTTTTTACAAAAATAAGGAGCTGTTTTTTTTAACGTTTTAATCACGATGCAAAATCGTGTAAAGTGCATCCATATCCTTATAAAAAGGGAATTTACAACATTATGGATTCGGTGAACCCAAAGGTTGTAATCCAAGTGCAAAAAACTCATAAATCGATACCAAAATCTTGTAACTTACGTGTTTTTGGATTCCCTTTACAACGTGGCACATTTGTATCCAAAATATTATAATATCAGTCCTTAATCTTGTAAAACCTCATGTAAATCATAATAAATAAATTAAAAATACACAAAATACACAAAAAAATTCATACGAACTCCTTATGACATTCTATAATCTCTCATGCTCCAAAAATATAATTTTGACACTTCAAAAAAAAAAATCAAACAAAAACTCTTGTTTGTTTCTAAACAAACCAAAGCACTAGATAGTGTTCTATGAGTCCTTAAGCTTGTAAACCCTCATATTTACTAGAATAAGGACCCAATTTTACATCTCCAAGGTCCACATTTCTACTTAAAACTTTTTTTTTATGCTAAGTCATGTCTCACTTTTCAATAATGAAGGAATGCACAAATGATTTTCAAATTTGAGAATGTCAATACAGTATGTGATTTGTAAATTCAATTGACAAACAGGTAGTGTCATTTGCATTCATGTCTTACAATTGACAAACAAAGCAGTCTCATTTACAGTCCAATTGCGCAATTACAAGCTATAATGGACACACATAAATAAAGTTACAAAGTATTATAGTTTCCAAGTGGCTTTATGAGTTTAATAAGGACTTGTTGTCCAAGTCCAAATAGAAAATATTAGTTTAATCATTTATGAACTTTTATAACATTTGAATTGTACCATATATTTGGACAAGTTATAACATTTCAATTGTACCATACATTTGGACAAGTTTATTTCCCCTAAAAAATATGTGAATTAATTAAGGGTAAAATAAATACAAGTTATAACAAATAAAAAGTATTAGGTCGTACGGATCGACATAAATAAGTAACAAATAGAAAATATTAGTTTAATCATTTACGAACTTTTATTTTAAGTAACTACTTCTAGTTAGTATTATCAATATTCATGGCGATTTGAGTAATTGACAAACAGGGACTGTGTAATTGACAACCAGGAAGCAACCAATTGCATACCAATATGGGTAAAATTTTGTTTTTTCTTCAGATTTATCTCTCTATCTTTGTCTTTCATTTTGGTGAATGGTTGGAGATTTTATTTATTTATTTTAGTGATGCATGAGGAATATATATTCATTTTGGTGAATTGTTTTTCAGGTTGGGGTAAAGAATTAGGCGGCTACTTGAATTTGTAATATTTTTCATTGTATCTGGAGATTTTATTATTATTATTTTATTTTTTTTTATACATAATGACTTGAGATTTTAGATTTGTAATTATTGGTTATGTATAGTGAATGTATTGAACAATACTTTCAATTACATGAATGAAGTTTATGTTAGTTTTGATGTAGTACCATTGAGAATATGCTTTTAAAGTAAATTTGACAGTTATATCATAGTTTATGTGCAAATTGAAAGAATCATCCCATTAGCATTGTGAATGGGCATTGTACCATAAAGTTGTATTTTCAGATTAGTGTATGTATATTGCCATGTTATTGACAGTCTTTTCAATTTTGAGAAAGTATATACAATATGTGATTTGTCAATGTAATTGACAAACAGGCAGTGTCATTTGCATTCCAGTCGTGCAATTGACAAACAAAGTAGTACGATTTGCATTCAAGTCGAGCAATTGCCATTATCTATGCACAATTAATTGAAAATGTAAATATAATATGTGATTTGTCAATGTAATTGACAAACAGGTAGTGTAATTTACATTCCAGTAGTGCAATTGACAATCAAAGTAGTCCTATTTGCATTTCAGTCTTGCAATAATTGTTATCTTTGCACAATTATGAAACATAGAATCTCTCACTAATGATAAATCCTTCATAATTAATTGTATGTTCAAAAGGTTGTAATCCATGTGCAAAAAAACTTAGTAGAATGCATAAAAACATTGCTTAATAGTGAGTGACCGGTTAAATGGGTTGCTCCAAGTTAAAAAAAGAAAAAAAAAAGAGAGATTTGAAAAGAAAGAAGGCTTTCCTGCGACTTCTATCTCTTCCTCTTCTTGGCACTTCTATCTCTTTTTCTTCGCACGACTCATGTCTCTTCTTCTCTCTCTTCTTTAGTTGGGCTTGTTAAAATGAAGGTTTGATTATTCAAGAATAGAAGAAAGGACGGGAAGAGAGAGAGAGAACAGAGAGAGCAATAGAATAAAGAAATCAAAGTTTCTGTATATTTCTCAATCATCTGAGCAGTACAATTGTAAGCTTATATATTCTTAGATTTTGCTTACTGATTAAGCACTATTGTTGACTAGCTTTTCTGAATTTCTAACCACTTCACTATTGTTGTCTTTCTTTGTGGTAGATGTTAAGTGTTAGCTTATGTAATTTGTTTGATGCTATAGACTTATTATATAATGATGTCAAATATGATCGTGTATTGTTCTATCTCAATGGGTTCAATGAGTTAATTCCAAAGGAAGTGACCATAAGATGGAAAGGGCACTGATAGATTGGCTCACCTACGATGAAAAGGTAATAATGTAATTGACAAACAGTTAGTTGGAAATTGCAACGGAATAATGCAATTGACAAACAGTTAGTTGGAAATTGTTCCATAGAATTGTAAAACCCATCCGTAATCTTGCAATATCGTAATTTACAAGGATAAAGACATCTAGTACAATATTAAGGTAACTAGGGACATTAGAAAAGTAAATTGGGTCCTTATACGTGTAAACACAAATGATTACATTATTAAGGTATCGTATTACTCTGTTTAGGACAGTCATGTTCCACAAGATTGTAAAATTCACCCTTAATCTTGTAATATCGTAATTTATAATTATAAAGATATGTAGTATAATATTAAGGTAAAGTGGAAAATTTAGAAGGTAAATTGGGTCCTTATACTTGTAAACATGGATGTTTACAATATTAAGGTCTCGTATTACTCTATTTTGGATAGTTATGTTCCAGAAGATTGTAAAACTCATCCTTAATCTTGTAATATCGTAATTTACAAAGAGAAGGACGTCTAGTACAATATTAAGGTAACTAGGGACATTAGGAAAGTAAATTGAGTCCTTATACGTGTAAACACAAACGTTTACTATATTAAGGTCTTGTTTTACTCGGTTTTGGACAGTTATGTTCCATATGATTGTAAAATGCATCATTAATCTTGTAATATCATAATTTACAAAGATAAAGACATGTAGTACAATATTAGGGTAAATGGGAACATTCGGAAGGTAAATTGGGTCCTTAGTATTGTAAACATGGATGTTTACAATATTAAGGTCTCATATTACTCTATTTTGGATAGTTATGTTCCAGAAGATTGTAAAACTCATCCTTAATCTTGTAATATCGTAATTTACAAAGAGAAGGACGTCTAGTACAATATTAAGGTAACTAGGGACATTAGGAAAGTAAATTGAGTCCTTATACGTGTAAACACAAACGTTTACTATATTAAGGTCTTGTTTTACTCGGTTTTGGACAGTTATGTTCCATATGATTGTAAAATACATCCTTAATCTTGTAATATCGTAATTTATAAAGATAAAGACATGTAGTACAATATTAGGGTCAAGGGGAACATTCGGAAGGTAAATTGGGTCCTTAGTATTGTAAACATGGATGTTTACAATATTAAGGTCTCGTATTACTCTATTTTGGATAGTTATGTTCCAGAAGATTGTAAAACTCATCCTTAATCTTGTAATATCGTAATTTACAAAGAGAAGGACGTCTAGTACAATATTAAGGTAACTAGGGACATTAGGAAAGTAAATTGAGTCCTTATACGTGTAAACACAAACATTTACTATATTAAGGTCTTGTTTTACTCGGTTTTGGACAGTTATGTTCCATATGATTGTAAAATGCATCATTAATATTGTAATATCGTAATTTACAAAGATAAAGACATGTAGTACAATATTAGGGTAAATGGAAACATTTGGAAGGACGTCTAGTACAATATTAAGGTAACTAGAGACATTAGGAAAGTAAATTGAGTCCTTATATGTGTAAACATAAACGTTTACTATATTAAGGTCTTGTTTTACTTGGTTTTGGACAGTTATGTTCCATATGATTGTTAAATGCATCCTTAATCTTGTAATATCGTAATTTACAAAGATAAAGACATGTAGTACAATATTAAGGTAAATGGGAACATTTGGAAGGTAAATTGGGTCCTTATACTTGTAAACTCGGATGTTTACAATACTAAGGTCTTGTATTACTCTTTTATGGATAGTTATGTTCCTGAAGATTGTAAAACCCATCCGTAATCTTGTAATATCGTAATTTACAAGGATAAAGACATCTAGTACAATATTAAGGTAACTAGGGACATTAGGAAAGTAAATTAGGTCATTATACTTGTAAACACAAATATTTACAATATTAAGGTCTCGTATTACTCTATTTTGGATATTTATGTTCAATAAGATTGTAAAATCCATCCTTAACCATTGTTTACTAGAATAAGGACCCAATTTACATCCCTAATGTCCACTATTACCAATCCTTTGTAATATGGATCCATATTCTTGTAAATATATGATTTACAACATTATGGATTTGACCCTAACGTTGTAATCCATGAGCAAAACCTTGTAAATTGTTACCAAAAACTTATAAGTTACGAGTTTAGAGATTCTTTTTACAATGTTTTGGTACCCTCGTATCCCAAAATTGTAAAATCAGCCCTTAATCTTGTAAACCTTCATTTTACTAGAATAAGGACCCAATTTACATCCTCATGGTCCGGAGTTACCAATTCCTTGTAATGTGGATCCATATCCTTGTAAATGAGTATTTACAACATTATGGATTAGGTGAACCCTAATGTTGTAATCATGGTTCAAAAATTTGTAAACCGCTACACAAATCTTGTAATTTATAAGTTTTAGGATCCTCTTACAATGTTATGGTATTCTCATATCCAAACTACTGTAAATCACTATCCAATCATATGCCAATTGCCAAACAGGAAGGGCATAATTGCATGACCCTTATGCAATTGCATTTTCAAAAAGTGGAAACTTGATAACTTGTATAACCAGTAACCAATTTTTTTTAAAATCTGGGAGTATCATAAAGGACAAATGGTGCATGGGTGCACCTAGTGCACTATAGAAGGTGCCGAGAGATGATAGCATAGAGAAGGCATCTTCCTTTAGGCATTTGACTTGGGCAGATTGTAAGGCAGCTAAGGAGCGGATGCATTTAGTTCTTGCAGAGATAGAGGGCAGACTTTCCAAAGGGGCCCAAATGTCGTCAAAAAATGTACTTTTGAGGGAGAGAGAAAGCCAACTTAGAAAAAAAGATGGAGAGATGAATCAAGAAGAGAGGATCAAATATGAATAATTAATGTTGTGTTTTTCTTGGGTAAAAGCGGAAACTAAAATATTTTGTACAAATTTGAAGTGAAATTGGAGGAAGAGTAAGGATCTTAAGCTTACACCGAAAATTTATTCAAACTCCTTGCGATAGTATATTCGACTAAGAAGTCTGAAAGTCCAAATTTGAGTTTAGGAAATTTGAATTAATGATTGGAGGAAGAGTTGTAGTGTGGAAGAGTAATGATCTCAATCTTAGTATATAAGGAAACTTGGCTTTGATAAATTATTAAGAATGCATCATACAACTTAGAAATATAGTATGTACTTGATAAGAAATTTAGTCTATATGTTGAGAAATTGTGAACGTGGACATTCCAAAAATAAGGTCACAACATGGAAATAGAACATTACTTTATATATTGATATCAATTTCATATAGTATAGTTTGTTTTTGTATATAGATATCAGTTTCACATAGAACATTACTCTAATACAACCTCTTGCGCGAAATAACAAAAATTTCATGCTTCTCTCTCAGCCCCAAATCAAAACAACACTCAATTTTTCTCTTCCAGAGCCAAACCCTAAAACTCCCACACCCACTCTCACTCTGCCTTTCTCTGGTTCTATCTCTCACTACAAAAAAAAAAAGTCATTTACGACATAGCATTCCATTACGAAGATCTAAAATCATGATTTCATATATTTAAATTAATGAGAATCATTTGATCAAAGAAGCAAGAATGTATGTGATAGAATGGTTTGATTTATATCTATGAAGAAAGTTGAGTTTTTATTATTGATTTGAATTTTTATAATTTAGAATTAGCATTTTGGAGCTTTAAGGAGAAGAGAATATCACAAGATATTCATAGGAATTTTCTGTGTATTTTTATGATTTTTAATTTATTTATTATGAATTTAAAAAATAAATTATAGAGAAATAATATGAAATATAATAGATTGACATGTGGCAGAATCTTGGACATTGATTTCTATGACATGGCATGTGCGTCATAGACATTGACTTCTCCTCCTTATTTTGTTTTCGTTGGCGCACTTTTTTTGGCTGAAATTCTAATTTCGCGCTAACCCTCTTCTTCCCTCATCCCAAAAAAATTCACGTCTGTTTTCTCTTTTCAGCCCCAAAATCGAAACCACTTTCCCCTCCTCTCTCCTTATCTCTTTTCCAGACCCACACCCACTCTCTGCTCTCCCTTTCCCTCTCCTCATCTCTCTCTCTCTCTCTCTCTCTCTCTCTCTCTCTCTCTCTCTGTGTGGCTACATGGTCTCCAAGAAGTATGATTGGTTTGTAAGTATCCATTTCAAGAATTCAATCTCTTATTTCGTTTTGGCTTTCAAGTTTTATTTTTATTTTTGCAGAATCTATGTTGGTTTGTCTCCTCTCTCCCTCTTCGTTCCAGTAACCCTCTCGCTCTTGGTTTGTATCAATTCCTAAACGCCAATTTGTTTTTTGTTTAAATATGTTTCATGATTACTTTTTCTGTAATGGTTCTTAAAAAAATGGGTATTTTCTTCGTGGTTCATTCTATCTAGTTCACGGTTTTGATAAATTTTCAACCATCCTAAGCAGGGTAATTGTACAGATTGACGGTAGAAAAAGTAGCAAATCTTGATAGTCCTTGAAAGTTTGTGAATCTCCTTTATTTGAAATTGATGATATGTTTATTTTTTTAAATGAAGTGAAAAGATTCATACCTGTGGAAACAAGATCAATCATTGCTTCTTCAAGAAATGGCAATTTGTTTATTAGCAGCATGAACGCAGTTTTTTTGTTTTTTTTTGGAGAAGAGGATTTCCATTAAGAGGTTTTTTTTTAAATGGTTTTTGTTGTTGATGCTGGGACATTGGAGGAAAGGTTTCTCGTTTTTGTTTTTTTTAATTTCTTTAACTTGCTAAACAGAGTATCAAAAGAGTATCAAAAGAAAGGTTTCTCGTTTCAATTATATGTCCTTTGTATTACTTACCACATAATTTAACAAGAGGAGAAAGGCTTGCTAACCAAGCTGATCCAAAGTCAAGCACTATAAATGCTTTCATAAGACTTGCTAACAGAACTCTCGTCATATTTGCTTTCTTGGATACACTGAAGTAAATGTGTTGCCTCTCATCTTGGTTCCTTATCTTCATTAATTTTCTAAGATACAAGTCATATACAACAAAAGGTAATTGTTAATTTGCTGGAACAAAGTAATGGTTATCGTATACATGTAATTAATTTTCTGCTCTTTTTGTTTATAGATGAAGACTCTGGTTGGTACAATGGTCAAGTACATAGGTTTTTACTTTACCTTTTGGTTTTTACCAAGTTGAATGATTATGTTACATCATTTGTTTCAATGCTCACAACTCTTTTAGCATATTTCATTGCCTTAAAAGTTGGAAGTTTTTCCTTTCCAATGCAATTTCCTTCCCTTTTGCAGAATCATAAAGCTTGCTTTCGAACTAAATCTTTTGCTTGTAAAGAAGTATATGACAAGGTAGTAAAAGTTGGAAATTCCATTTGAAGTTGGCTTGGAGGATATACCATCATATGTTCTCATTGAAAAATGTGGTATGCATGATGCCAATTGCCTAGAATGTCCACTATTTCTTTATGACCAGTTTGTTACAAGTTTGGAATTGTGTGAAGATTGAACAAGTTATTGCAAAAGCAGACACTGAATGTGCTTACCAGGAAATTACATTTCCTCGACTGAATTCCATGACGCTTGAAGATCTACCAAACCTCTTTTGTTTCTCTGCTGAAGCTTATACTTTGAAGTTGCCATCTTTGATGGAATTGAAGGTTATAAGATGTCCAGATTTAAGAACATTTGCTTCTGAGGTTGTCAACACACATTCTAGAATCCAAGTACACACAGAGTTGGGAAAGTCTGAGTGGATGGGGGACCTCAATAGCACTATAGGGAACATTCACGAAAAATGGTATGCTCCTGAATGTTTACTGGTGTTTAGTCAATAATATAACAATAAAAGTGTTTCTTTTTCAAACCTGATTGCATCTCAATAATACACATTCTTTTCTTTTGAATACAGGGAAACACAGAGAATTGCAGAGGTGAGTATATATATGTTGCCATCTCCAACTTCTATATTAAGGAAACCCTGAAATTATGCCATATTAAGGAAAGAATTAAATTGAGTTAGCAAGATCAAATTACGGTTCTGATGATATAAACAAAAAAAAAAATTAGGTGTGAGATTGTTTATGCTTCGATTTGACAATAAATTACAATGTATTTCATGTGTGTTTGAGGTTTTTTTTAATTCACGTGTTCTATCATTGCGATATAGTAGACGAAAACAAAACAAACAACCTAATTTTGATGTGGTATCTCGTTAGAACATCTCCAATGGGCTCCTACCTAAATGAGATTCTAAGTTAAAATTTAGAGTGAATGTCAGGAACCCAACTCCAAATATGCTCCTGTCTTGATTATTAAAATAAGGAGACCCCTGGTTGCTCTAAAATATGAGAGAGAAATGTACCCTTATATTTGCACATCGTTCTCTTCACCCCCTCTCTCTTGTTGAACAAAATACTTCTTCTTGCAAGCCAAATCACATAAAGGAAATCATTAAGACAGGGTTTCTAGATGGCTAGGATTTACGTTAACTGGGTTTTTGATAGGTTTCTTTAATGTATTTTGCATCTCCATATGATGATATATAGGAATTGACTGTTTTTAGTGATATGATCATGTTTTGGTTTTGTTAAATTATACCGATAGGAATGGTCAGCATGGTCACATTCTTTATGGATTTGTGGGACTAATATTGATGATAGCATAATTCAATTTTTCCTAGCTGGTTTCTGATCTAAGTATCTCAAAATATGAAGTTCTACAGTTTCTTCAGCCAAAAAAAAGGCCTAGCCAGAGTATTTAGAGCCTTCTAAAATTTGAATTTTGTAGATTTGTCTAGAGATTTTTGAATGTTGTAGCTTTTTGCATCATTATCAAAAACACTCCGATGCCTAGGCAGAGTATTTAGTCCCAACTTTCATTGTGTTTATTCGATTTTAGTATAAGCTGATGAGTATTATTTTTCTAGTTTAATATTGTTTCCCTCTTTTCAGCATTGATGAGGAGGTTCGAGTTCTGTTCTGAAGAATTTTATGAGGTTTGGAAAAGCAAGTTGCAATTTCACATCTCTAACCTCATCAATTCTTGAGAAACAATCCCATTTCAATTCCAAGTGTTGAAGTGTATTATAATTCATGTACTGGATTTCATTTGTATATCATTCAAATGTTAGAGCAGATCTGATGGTTAAAGCATAAGTTCATGTATTTTTTAGAGTTATCAAGGATTGATGTTAAATTCTCTCTTCAAATAAATACTTTTTGAAGATCCCTCTGCTACAATTTTTTCGACTTTGTTTGCCTCTGGAGTAAAAACAAGTCAAAATGGAGGAAAAACTGGTACACCAGCATTCTGCTGCAAGAAATGCCGAAGAATTGTTGCATTGCAGGACAATGTTGTGGATCACATTCCAGGCGAGGGTGGGAAATTGTTTGAGTGGCAAAAGCGAAAAAGTAGCATAAAACTCATATGTTTATAGGACTGCATAAAACCAATTAATTTGAAAGGATTGCAACTTTTCGGGGGATGGGAAGAAGAATGACAATAAGCATAAAATGAGGATCCATATCCTTGCTAATTCATTGTATTGTGGATCCATATCCTTGTAAAATGAGGATTTATAACATTATGGATTGGATGAACCTTAACTTTCTAATCCCTGTCCATAAAGTGTAACTCGTGACCCAAATCTTGTAATGTACATGTTTATAGATTCTCTTTACAACGTTATGATACCCTCATATCCCAAATTTGTAAAATCGGCCCTTAATTTTGTAAACCCTCATCTTTACTAAAATAAGGACCTAATTTACATCTTCAAGGTCACAATTACCAATTTCTTGTAATGTGGATCCATATTCTTGTAAAATGAGGATTTACAACATTATGGATTAGGTGAACCCTAATGTTGTAATCCTGGTTCAAAAACTTGTAAATCGCTACCCAAATCTTGTAACTTATAAGTTTTGGGATTCTCTTATAATGTTATGGTATCATCATATCCAAACTATTGTAATACAGGTCCTTAATCTTGTAAACCCTCGTGTTTACTAGAATAAAGACCCCATTTTACATCCCTAAGGTCCACACTTACTAATTCCTTGTAATGTTGATCTATGTCCTTATAAAATGGGGATTTACATGGGAAGCTAGGGAATTGGTAACTTTCTTCTCCTTCATTACCTCATTTAGTACTTTATTATGTTACAATACATATATCAAATTTTGAGTATTTTGGTTGAAATTACACATATTATATGTAAATACTATATTTATGAGTGGATATTGTTATTTAACAGTTTTTTTATAAATGGGACAAGGAAACCTGTATAACAAGAATATGAACCAAAACTCAGAGGAGGATCATAAGGGAAATTCTTGTGGGAACATGATTATGAGGATGACAATATATTAATTTATTTGTTTAGGCATGGAAATAAGTTTGTAAAAGCATATTTTGAATATGCTATGAGTCATATTCAAGAAATAATAAATAGTTTTAGTTTTAAGACATTTGTCTCAAATTATTTTAGAATTAGCTTGAATTCTAAAATTTCGTACATGAGAAGCAAATGAGAGGGTAACTCAATCACTTTCTTCCCCTACCTCAATTCTGGGTTATAAGGAGTCAAGTAACAAGTCTAATTCATATTCAAAGATTGATTCTAGCTAAAGTATGATTAGGCCATGGTGTCTGGTTCTAACCTTGTGTTCCTAATTCCCTAATTTAATCATTTGTTGTCTAACCTAAAATTAAGCATTAGGAACCCATTAAGCGTAAAAGAACATTTTAAACAACCAAGCATGTATCTAATCCCTGTTGTCAAATGTCCATACATACTCTTCCTATTCATAGTTCAATTTGAATCAAAGCATGGTGTCTACTCTTGATTCGAACCAAGATAGCTAACATACAAGTTCTAATGGTGATCAATCATTCAAACAAGCATATTAACTGATAAGCATAATGAATAAGAACATGAATCATGAATCCAACTTGAAACTTATAAACCCAGAATATTCATGTTAGGTTACATCGAAGCCCTAGTTATGAAATTAGCTGCTCATAATGGAAAAGAAACTTAGATAGAAATGAGAAAACATAAGGAATGCAATAAGAGTAGAAAAACCCATTTTCTAAAGTTCTTGTGGTGTCCAAGACTTCTTCAAGTGCTTCTCCACGCCTAATGCTTCTCCAAGAGCTTCCCCACGTCTAGAATGATGTATGACAGCTAGTAGGTGATTTGGGATGAGTTTAGGTGAGTGGTGATGGCTAAGAAAGAGGAAATTCGTAGGGAAATGGAAGGGAGGTTTTCTGGAGCTGTTTTGGTGATTTGGGGCAGTTTAGAGTATTGAGTTGATTGCTAGAGTGTATGGGGTTGATGGGAGTGTATGAGGATGATTTCTGGATGTGTTGATGGAATGATGGAAGTGTGGAGGATGGCTGAAGTGCATTTTGTAGCTTGAAGACTTCTCTATTTATAAGGCTAAGAGAGAGGAACATCATGATGAAATCCAACACCACCATTCCTCTTTTAATACAACCCATAACTCCCACTTTATCTTGTCTATGTTAGTGTGGTTGGAATCAATCCCATCCCATACTTCTTTTGCTGCACCTCAAGCTTTCTTTACATGGGTGTTCAAAGGTGTTCAATTGTGGCTGCCTTTTGCTGCCAACCCATGTGGGTATTCTTTTGGTTGCTGGAAATAAAAGATTCTTCTGAACCAGGCTTGGTGTAGGAAGGCCTGAGGTTTCAATATGTATCCAATGGGGCTCAAATTTGGATATGTCATAATAGACACCCATTGGAACAACTTGTATGAAGAATGCATTCCCATCTGAGCAGTACAAGTGTACGTTTTGGGCCTTGCAATTTGACTGCCGAAAATAGACTAGAATGTATGGTGTGCATTTTGATGGGCCCACGGATTGGGCTTGACTTCATCAATTGATACGTTTTAGCAGTCCATCTTGCAGTTCAGAATCTCTTCTTTCCAACCACATATTAATTGGGCCAATACAAGTTGGGAGAAGGAAGTTAAGGCCGAAACAAATTGCTAACTCAGTCTGCTCGTTTTTGCACCATTTTGCATCTTTTCCTATCCAAAGCCACCATTGCTACCTAAGGCCTAATGAACTGAATGATAAATAGAAAAAGGATTAAAAGCACAAGTTTAACTCAATAACATAACCAAATCATAAGCTAGAGGGGTACAAACTGATATACAATTATGAACTGATCAATAACCTCCCTCCGAATGTACAGATCTCAAATCAAAACAAAAAAAAACAACAAAAAGAAGGACTAGAGCAGCCTTGCCGAACGGCAAAGGCTGCGTAGACAAAAGGAAGCGTCATGAAGAACTTACAAGTCGAGCTCGAGCTCTGCCGAAGCCTGAAAAATCCCAGTCTTGCCGAAGATGTGTATTCCAGCTCCAGCTTGTTCCAATCAGACGTGCACTTGCCGAAGTTGAATTCTCGCGTACTAGTCTCCTACTGAAGCTGGAGATAGGCAGCGCCAGAAGAACCCCTTTCCTCACCTTCGCAAAACCCTAGCGAAAAGAGAGCCTCTTGCCACTTTTCGACTAGACCATACCGAACGGCAAGTTTTATATAAAAGAGGACTTGCAACCCTAGCTCCTTATAATTACTCATATTCCTTGCCGAAGCCTAGCTCAGCTCCTTAGCCTTCTTTGACCAAAGGATCACCTTTGCCGAAGCCCAGAAACCTAGCTCGCACAACAGCCCAGCTCTAAGAGCTTGCCAAAGCTTTGAAACCCCAGCCCAAACTATAACTAGGCTCCTTGCCGAAGCCCAAAGCTCTTGACCCAGCCCAAACCACAACCAATGCTTCCCAAAAGTACTCGAGCCGGCCTTGCCGTTCGGTACCCAGCGCAAACCTATACTTGCCGAAGTTAGAAGGAGGCTTCGCAAGCCCTTTAAAATAAAAATAAAATAAATAAATAAATAAATAAAATTTGGCCTTGTCGAACGACAAGGACCATGCAGAAGCTGGGGAGACAGCCCACTTGCTGACCACATGCAGAACGGCAAGGCATGTACTCAAGATCAAGGACTTACTGAAGCTTCCAGGCCCAGCTCCCAGGAACTCTCCACAAGCCTTCAAGGCTCAGGCTAGGATCTTGCCAGAGCTTTAAAGGCCTAGCCCCAAAGCACATGCCGAAGGATCAGCCCACACGCGACCTTCATAAATTATCCCAGCTCCATGCCACATGGCAAGGCCTGTACTACAGCCCCAGCCACTAATACGACTCTTGCTCAGCCTAGCACCTAGGCCATACTCTTCAAGCTTGACGCAACTTCTAGCTTGCCAACTTGGGGGACTAGGGACTGCCCCACGATTCCTACTGGATGGGGAATGCTCAGTTACGATTATGCAAAATCTTACAAGTTCCCAACCCAGAAGTTACTTCTTGACCACGAACTTGGGGGGACTACTGTTTACACCATAATCAACCGAGCATATCTAGCACCAAAGCGACTAGCACCAAGGCAGACACGCCTTCTTCCCTGCCGAAGGAAGACACCCTTCCAAGGCGACCAACACTTGCCGAAGCTCCCGACTGCCGAACCTAGCCTCCAAGGACACGTGTCACCACCACAGCAACTTGCACAAAGTCCCACATCGGAACTTTGTACAAGCCTCCCATTTTCACCTCCCTATAAATAGGGAACAGTACCCAAGACGAAAGGGGTAACTAATTTCTCACTTTTACTGTTACTCTGTCAAAGTTACCACTCTTAGCTGACTTAAGCATCGGAAAGCCTTCGGCCGGCACCACACCGGTGTCCGAAGCTTGACGACTGCTTCTCCTACTTTGTCTTCTGCAGGTTCCTCAGCTACCGAAGGTCCTAGCCTTCTTCCCTGCTGAAGACCCAAGTCTTTTCTATCAAAGTTGACCTCCCAAAAAGAGCATCAACAAGAGGTAATAATTTTCTGCAACCCAAATCAATTCTACAGTCAATCAAAATGTGGTTAACAGGTGTGTATGTTTCCTACCATGCAGCTAAGAGACAAAAAGTGATTGCGTGATTTTGACAGTACATTTGATTCACAATGTGCAAAGTGGTACTTTTCGTGGCTTTATATATTTTACCAAAATCCTCCATTGCTGACAGATAGTACATTGATTTACAATGTGCTAAGCTTTGGAGCTAAGCCTAATGGTATAAAAGATTCCACCCAAGCTTTTCTTGATTCATGTCGTGTTATCATGTGTAATGAGAACGATGGTTCTTGTAGCACTCCCCAAAAAAAAATAATAATAAAAGGGGACAATTAGTTGTATAAAGAATAAGAGGAATACGGTAGGTTTAATCACAACAACAAGGTTAAAATTCGCAGCAATGCCAACGATTAAAATTCTACCATGCACCAGGTGCATGGATGCACCAATAATATTCACCATTGGATAAGCAGCCAATGGATGTTGGTTAATCCACACCTTTGGTTGTTGGTGACTTGTTTATTTGGTTGTTGTAGGTTAAATATTAAAAAAACAAATAAAACTGAAACTTGACGCTTCTCTCTCTGGTTCCGCTGCTGCTCTTCTCTCTCTTTCATGTTGAGTTTCTTGGTTCAAACATGGCCCTCCCATAGACAGTTAGAGTTAGAATCAAATATGGGTCCATTCCATGAAATCAATACTAGCGCTCAATCTTCTATTGGTAATTTTTATAATCAATTTTCTAACGTTATTAGCAAATTACATCTTGGAATTGAATTTGAGAATTGAGAAATTAATGAGTTATGTGGTGTGTAAAACGGGGATTGGACCTTGCTCCCTCTGATAAATGAAATCATGAAATTAGAAGCTGGGTTCGATGAAGTTGTTTGGCTTTGGATTCCCAGACATCTGAATCACGGTGCGCATGTAGCGGCAGGGATTGATTTGAGGACGGTGGAGCTGCAAAAGCTGAGCTGGTTGGTGAACATTTTGTTGGGCTTGTGTTTTTGGCTTTAGCCTGATTCCTTCCTGGTGTTTATTTTTTCTATTTTTTCTTTTCCTTCTACACTCATTGGTTGTTTTTCTCCCACCGCGGTTTTTAGGCTTTCTTGATTTCAACCAAAAATAAAAGGTGATATTTAGAGATGCGATGAAATGCAAAGATGGAGAAAGCTTCAAAGTATTTTGATATGTGATTTTGGAATGAAATTACCAACTCATCATGCGGTTTTTGTAATATGTGTACATAAATTGTCATCCTATTGGTAGTCTTTTGCATTTTGAGAATGAAAATGCAATAGGTACTTTGACATTTGAATCCAATTACCAACTTCTTAGGCGGCTTTTGCAATTATGTTTGGAAATTGTCATGTTATTGACAACTTTTTGCATTTTAAGTAACTACTTCTAGAGTATTACCAATATTCAAGGCGATTTGAGTAATTGACAAATAGGGAGCACATAATTGACAACCAGGGAGCGCATTTTAAGTACAATCTTATAACTTACAGGTTTAGGGATCCTGTTTACGACATTATGGTATTATTATATTCAAAACATTGTAACATCAGTCTTGACTCTTGTAAACTTTTGTGTTTACTATAATAAAGGCACTTTTTACATCACAAAGGTCCAACCTTATTAATTCTTTGTAATGTGGATTCATATCCTTGTAAAATAAGGATTTACAACTTTATGGATTTGGTGAACACTACTGTTGTAATCTTGATGCAAAAACTTATAAATCACTATCCAAATCTTGTAACTTATAAGTTTTGGGATCTTCTTACAATGCTATGATACCCTCGTATACAAAATATTGTAATACCGATCCTTAATCTTGTAAACCCTCATGTTTACTAGAATAATGACCCCATTTTACATCTCCAAGGTCCACACTTATCAATTCTTGTAATGTTGATCCATATCCTTGTAAAATAAGGATTTACAACATTATGGATTATGCAAATCCTAATGTGGTAACCCTGGTGTAAAAACCTGTAATTCACTACCCAAATCGTGTAACTTACATGGTTATGGATTCTCTTTACAACTTTATGGTACTTTCGTATCCAAAATATTGTAAAATCTTCTCTTAATCTAACAAACCCTCATTTTACTAGAATAAGGACCTTGATTTACATCTTCATGGTCAACATTTACTAGTTCATTGTACTGTGGATACATATCCTTGTAAAATGAAGATTTACAATATTATGGATTGGGTGAACCTTAACTTTGTAATCCTGGTTCATAAAGTGTAACTCGCGACCCAAATCTTGTAATGTACATGTTTATGGATCCTCTGTGCAACGTTATGGTACACTCGTATTCAAAAAATTGTAAAATCAACCCTTAATCTTTTAAACCTTCATTTTACAAGAATAAGGACCCCAATTTATATCTTCATGGTCAACACTTACTAATTCATTGTATTGTGGATCCATATCCTTGTAAAATGAGGATTTATAACATTATGGATTGGAGGAACCTTAACTTTGTAATCCCCATCCATAAAGTGTAACTCACGACCCAAATCTTGTAATGTACATGTTTATAGATTCTCTTTACAACGTTATGATACCCTCATATCCCAAATTTGTAAAATAGGATCTTAATCTTGTAAACCCTCATCTTTACTAAAATAAGGACCTAATTTACATCTTCAATGTCCGCAGTTACCAATTTCTTGTAATGTGGATCCATATTCTTGTAAAATGAGGATTTACAACATTATGGATTAGGTGAACCCTAATGTTGTAATCCTGGTTCAAAAACTTGTAAATCGGTACCCAAATCTTGTAACTTATAAGTTTTGGGATCCTCTTACAATGTTATGGTACCATCATATCCAAACTATTGTAATACCGGTCCTTAATCTTGTAAACCCTCGTGTTTACTAGAATAAGGACCCCATTTTACATTCCTAAGGTCCACACTTACTAATTCCTTGTAATGTTGATTTATGTCCTTATAAAATGGGGATTTACACGGGAAGCTAGGGGACTGGTAACTTTCTTCTCCTTCATTACCCCATAGTACTTTATTATGTTACAATACATATATAAAATTTTGAGTATTTTAGTTGAAATTACACATATTATATGTAAATACTATATTTATGAGTGGATATTCTTATTTAACATTTTTTTTTTATAGATGGGAAGGGGAAACCTATATAACAAGGATATGAACCAAAAATCATAGGAGGATTATAAGGGGAATTCTTGTGGGAACATGAATATGAGGATGACAATATATTAATTTATTTGTTTAGGCATAGAAATAAGTTTGTAAAAGCATATTTTGAATATGCTATGAGTCATATTCAAGAAATAATAAATAGTTTTAGTTTTAAGACATTTGTCTCAAATTATTTTAGAATTAGCTTAAATTCTAAAATTTCATACATGAGAAGCGAATGAGAGGGTAACTCAATCACTTTCTTCCCCTACTTATATAAATTTCGAGTATTTTAGTTGAAATTGTATATATTATATGTAAATATCATATTTATGTATTATATATTGATTAAAAGTGCAATATATATTATTTAAGTATTATATTATTAGATATTCTTATTTAACATTTTTTTATTGATCAGAATGTGAACGAATTATATTACGAGGATATGAACCAAAAACTAGAGAAGGATCATAAGCGAAATTTTTGTTGGAAGATGCTATGAGTCATCTTCAAAAAATAATATATATTTTTTGTTATAAGACATTTGTTTAAGTTATTTTTAAAATAAGCACGAATACATATATATATTTATATAATGAGAAGTAATTATTGTGTGGCTTCAAACTACGTTGATGTAATATTTATTATAATATAAGTGGATATATTGATATTATGTCTCAAAAGTTGGATATCTTATCATTGATTGATATTATAACACGTGAACGAATTATACTATGTAGTCATATTTTAGTTCCTTATAATAATTTATTCACATTTAAGAAATAACAAAACAAAAGAATAGTTTAGATGTTCAAAAATTATTTTTGGTTACAAGTAAAAAAAAAACAATTTCAATTTGGCTAATTGAATTTATATAAAGCTACCCAAGTTTTATTGTTTTTGGTTACAAGTTATATAAAGCCACCCCTAACTCATGAATCATGAAAAAAAATCTGTAAGTGTTGTGAAATAATTGAAATAATTATAACAAATTGCATTTTGAAATTTGTAATTGCATTTTGAAACTTGCAATTGCATTTTGAAAATGCAATTACATGAAATCTACATTATTGCACTTTGACCGGTTACCTTCAAATGATAGTTGACATATATTCTTTATTATTATTTAAGAAGTTGGTGCACCGATACACCAAGTGCACCATAGACGTTGCCCAGAGGACACACCCCAGTCAGATCTCATATTTAGGTTTGCTACCCACCCATGATGGTGGGGGACCCTACTAACCCGAGGGTATGGGGCGTGCTTTGTGCAACTTTAAAGGAAGTGAACAAACCAAGATCACCTCACACCTCACTTGAGAACACAATCAAGCAACCAATTACTTTAATGTTCCGCTTACTTACAAGCCTAAGCTATTAGGCTCGGCAATTGTAAGCATGTGTATTGTTGAGTGTGTTTCCAATGAGGAATTTTGGCAATCTATCATTCTTTTCATATAGCACCCTGCCACAAACAATTTCTTCAAAATTATTTCTGTAACTAGAAACTATATGTATTTCTTCCTCCTGTCTTCCCATCACGCAATTAAACAATAAAAAAACAGAGTCCATATTACATATGAATTTAAATTAAAAAAAACCGAAGGAAAGATAAACTAAAATAAATAGCTGATCAAGATAACGCAATCTCTCTTACTGTCTCTCTCTCTTCCCCTGTCTCTTTAAGCTTCTGAAGTTTCTCTCAATCAGGTGCGTTCCATGGATTTCAACAATAATACATCAATGTCAATGCATATGACCTTTAATAAATAGCCACTGGCACTTTCAGAAAATCATGGTACAACAAAAAGCAGGACCTTTTTTTCCACGACTCCTCCAAACATGAATGGCTTGTGGATTTTTATTTATATCAATCTAAGTGTGTGCGTACAAGTTAGATTCCAAACAGCTATGCCTGAATTTTCTTTGTGTTCGGATTGAATTACCAGAACATAAGTGCGTGTAAACTTATGCCTCTTGTTCAATACCGATGCAATCGGGAAAAATGGTATGTTGAAGCATCCGATGGGTACCTTGTGGTTTCGATGGACTAAGTAAAAGCATAAGCAAGTATAATAGAAGAAAGTAGAGTTTATGATATATGCCTATTTGGTTTTCATAATGAAAGAGATTCTTAAGCATGTGAGTTTAGTTTAGGAGCAAAATACATATACAGGTTTTTTTTAGGAGGATGATGCTGCAGCTTCTTTTTTTGGGGGTGAGGGGGCGGGGCGGGGCGGTTAATAGTTTTTTGATGAAGGGAACAAAGAAGGAAAATCACAACAACAACAAAAAACACACATTCTTCCTAATTTTTATTTGGTCTTCCAACGTTTTTTTCCATGTGTTTTTTTTGTTCTAAACTTGGCAAATTGTTCCAAAGTTCTACGGGGGTACAATAAGGGTTTAGGCAGCTAATCAATTTCTGGTTTTGTAAAAATAATGTCACATGCTCACTTTTATTAGATAATTTTTGAGATATAGTCATATACCTATTCCTTTTTTTTTTTTGGTCAGATAGTTATACTTATTCTTAGCACTAATAATATAGCTAAACCATACACCATTTAATGTCTATAAACAAACCAAAAAAAAAAACTCAAAAAATGACAGTTTGATCAATTGAATTGAATTTTGATTATTAAATTACTTTGATGCCCTATTGAGTGTTTTGAGGTTTTTTTTATGAGGTTTCGGTGATGGGCTTGTTTTAAGAAATCGGTGGTAGTTTCGTAATTTATAAGAAGTTAAAAGCCTCTTTGTTATGTTGTAAACGGGCTTTGGGTGTGTTTCTAAAGTCCATTTCATAGGGTTTTTTTTTATAATTTGGGCCCCTATATTGGGTATATTAGTAAATCTCTTATAATTTTTTAAATTTTGAGAAGAAAAAAAATTCTTTTGAAATATTAAAAAATATTTTAAAAAATTCTTCACTTATCAGGATTTTTTTTTCGTTTTCATAATAAAATACTTTCATCATATAAAAAAATTTAAAAAGAAAAGCTGAAGACGGTGACCCATCCCCTTCCCCTCTCTCTCTGGACTCTATCACTCTTTCACTCGCTGACCTAAATAAAGGTAAAGAACAAGGATTTCTTGTTGTTAATTTAGGTGTTTTATTATCTTGTTTCCTTTTTTATTGACGGTGTAAATACTGTCCTTTTTTATTCACGGTCTAAATAGGATTTCTTGTCAAGCAAGTCTAAATAGGATCTCTGTAAATTGCCCCATATTGTTCGACTTTTCTTGCTTTGATAATCTTGGGTTTAGGAAAAATTCAAATATTTTTCAGTGATCATGCCGTATCTTGTTCGTGAGAATCTATTCCTCGGCAACATCGGCGATGCGGCGGAGGTTATCCGAAATGGCAGCAAAGAGATCACACATATTCTCTGTGCAATTCCCACAAAGGAAATCAAGAAGGTCTATGCTGGCGGGTCTGCTGGTGGGTCAACTTCTGTTGGTGATGGGTCGAAAACTTGTTTGCTTTCCGATAAGCTTTCGTACTCGTTGGAACGTGCAGGCAAGGATTTGAAGCTGGAGAGGATGGGGGTTCCGCTAAGAGATATGGACGATGAGAATTTATTGGATTATTTGGATGTGTGTGTGGATTTTATTGATAACGGTAGAAAAAAGGGTTCTGTTTTGGTGCATTGCTTTGCTGGTGTTTCCAGAAGGTACATATTGCTTTATCAGTTTATGATTTTCAGTTTTTAGAATAACAAGAGTCTACTAATAGTGTCGAAATTATTCGGAACAGGTTTACATTCTGATAGATTTTTCAGTTTTCTGAATTGTCAAGTTTAAAGTGTTTAAATGTGTTTGTTGCAGTGCATCTATCATTACAGCATATCTGATGAGAACAGAACATTTATCACAAGAAGGTGTGAACAAATCACTGCTTGTTTTAAGTATCCCAAGTCTTCGTATATTAACTACATGTTGCTGTTATATTTCTGGAATCCAAATAGCTGCTTTTGTTTCTTCAGTTCAAATAAAAATTAGTTTCACAAGCTTGTATGACTTTGAAAATGGGAGTTGATTTTGAAAATGGGAGTTTTACTCTCTCACAAGAGGAGTGCCAAACTCATATGGTCCTCTTGTGTGAGAGAGTAGAGGAGTGTGGGAGGTGATAGTTGGAGTGCCAAAATCATCACCCTTCGAAATATATGAATTCTTGAGAAATTGAATTGAAGAAAAGGTAGCGTGGGTTACAAATGCTTAGCTGCTTTAGTCATTATCTTCCTCTTATGCAATCCTACAGATGCACTCGGATCCCTGAGGCAAAGCTGTGAGTTTGTTTGCCCCAATGATGGTTTTCTAGATCAGGTGATTCAAGGCACTCTTATGTAACATCTTGTACAAGGTTAGATTACTTTCTGCTAAGCCAGCCCATAGTGAATTTTACTATTTTCTTTTATGGTGTTGCAGCTCAAAATGTACGAGGAAATGGGCTTCAAGGTTGATCGTGCCAGCCCCATATATAAGTCTTTTCGCCTGAAAGTATTGGGTACACTTTTATTTTTTCTTCTCCCTCTTCCCCTCCCTCTAAATTTATTGGTATTGATTGAACATCTTGCATTCATGTTTTGGTAAAATACAAGATGATGAAAGTGCTCCATGGGAAATAGAGACTAGGCTATAATTCTTGTGCTGTTGACTGACTAGAAATTGTTGTACGTAGGCTTTTCTTGAGTCTCATGATATTAGAGGCACCAACTCTTATCCCAGCTTTTTAATACCAACTGATGAGGCACATAATATGATAGTCGCTTGCTGTTTGTAAATAAGTGAGGCTCGAATTTAAACAAATGAAGTACTACCACATCAGTTTGTATATGAGTTGGTGTACCTAGGATTATATGTAAAATTCATTGATAGGAAGGTATTAAGGAGCCATTGCTTACCAAATTGGTTGTATATCATTGAAGTAGGATGTGAGATGGTTGGTCCAGCTTTTGGTGGGGTTATTGCTCAAAGAATGTTATTTTGAGAAGCGAGAGGGTTTGGATTGAGCATGGAGACACTGCTGGATTATGAGAAATCCCTAACTGAAGCTTCCAAGGTTCTGAAAGGAACTCAAAAATGCCAAAGGTTTAGAATTCCAAAAGCAAGATTGTCCCAATTTAGTTCACTCTATTTATACATGATAGAATCTCGAGAAAACCATATAGAGTTAAATTGTAGCCCTCGGAATAAAAATAATCTCACTTGTCAAATTAGCTTAGGGAAACTAACACAAAAAATTGCTTCAATGCTGCTACGTATCCATGAACTGTACCTCCCAATCTGTTTTTTAAATTGTATGCCATTCTCCTCTACCTTACCTAACATTTTAGCAGAAGAGAAAAAGAAAAAGAAAAAGAAATGCTTACCAGAACAGCAGTGACAACTGTGAAGGGTGTTGCAACTGCATGGCAAATGTTCTTGATGTTTATTACTATGTGAAAAGTTGTTTGTCCCAGAATAGGAGACATTATAAGTTATGCCTACTCATTTTCACTGGAGGTTTCAAATTGAGTGGCAAATTTGAATTTCTGTTTTCGCTGCTATAATAGAAATATTTTATCCATCCTTTCAGGTGAATCTTATCATCGTGGGGATAAAATAGACAATTCTAAATTTGGGGCAGATCCTGGGTTGCCTAGTGAAGTTGCCTCTGGAGCAAAAACAGGTCAAAATGGAGGAAAACCGGGTACACCAGCATTCCGCTGCAAGAAATGCCGAAGAATTGTTGCATTGCAGGACAATGTTGTGGATCACATTCCAGGCGAGGGTGGGAAATCGTTTGAGTGGCGAAAGCAAAAAAGTAGCAACTTGTCTGAGGATTCTGAATGTTCATCCATTTTTGTTGAGCCTCTAAGGTGGATGACAGCAGGTAACTGTGCCATATTTATAACTGTATGGCTTACCTTTTCCATTACAGTAATAGTTAATCATGCGAAAGTGCTCTCTTGTCAAAAGAGTTTCCTTGGGTTCTTTGATTTGATTGTTATTTCATATTTATAAATGCTCTACAGTTGTTTAACTGGGATATTATATGATCAAATTGTCACTTGAGATTACATGTTAACTGCGAATTGATTTTTCTTGTTGACCAGTTAATCCAGTGTGTTGACAAATGATGGAATTTTAAACATTGAAAAATTATCGAATATAGACTTTGACACTCAGACACAATCCACATCCTTTTCACATTCCTATTTCTGAACCTATAGGGCTTTTCCTGGTCTTTTCCTTTGTTTATTTTTCTTCAGCTGATTTTGGTTTCCTTATACCTTAACTTGAATGAAGTAGAAGTTATTTCATTTGGAGGCATCTTTTGTTCAATGTGATTTGTCATAGAAACATGATATAATTTAATCTTTCATATGTTTTCTCATTACACAGTTGAAGAAGGAGCACTGGAGGGCAAGTTGTCATGTGCACATTGTGAAGCTCGCTTGGGTTACTTCAATTGGTCAGGCAGCCAATGCAGTTGCGGGAGTTGGATCACTCCTGCCTTCCAGCTTCATAGAAGCCGTGTGGACGTTAGTACTGCCTAATATCCATCAAGGCAAAGCTTGAGTTGAGCCCCTATCAAACCCCTCTAAGCAATCGACGAAAAGGATGATAAGTTTATGGAGTTTCTCACACTGTGTACCCAGATCAAAATTGAGGAGCTGCAGCTAGAGAAAATGCTTCCTTGATCTGTGTTATATGAGATTTTGGGGATTCGGGTTTTGTTTTTCTCATTTTCCAATGCGAACTTAGTTTAGGTGCCGAAAATATTGTTCTGCATAACAGGATAAGTTGTTATAGGATAAGTTGAGTTTTGACCATATAATATGAACAAAATCCCTGATTGGGAAAGTAATTACTCTTTCATCTGTTATATATGAATTGCATTTGATCATTGACAAGTTCTATGACCATTAGCCAGAAGTACAAGTTTCCTTTTTGTTTTTTTTCAAGTTTTTTATATATATTTTTTATTTAAAGAAAATTATTAGTTATTGTTATAGGCTATGCCGAATGAAACTGTATTGAATTTGTGTCTCATGTTCTTCAGTTTATGAGATTTACAAAGGTATGCACATCTAAGCAAAATTTAGTTATACCAAGTGATGGCCAAAACGTAAAGCAAAAATGAAAGGCTAAGTCAAAAAGGGACTCCCATATATTTAACAGTCCGAATGCAATATACTGCAACTGTACATCGAGAACTTTGTTCAAATGTCTTTCCTGGCGTGCATATGAAAAGCAATTTAAATGGATCTCACGAACGATGGTTGTTGTAGATAACTCCCAACGCAAAACCCAAAAAAAAAAAAAAGAAGTACTTTTATGAGAATAAAAGGATCAAAATTGGTGGAGAGGTTGCAATTGATGTAAGAAAAACAAGTACTTTTGTATAAGAATAAGAGGTTCAAGATCGGAGGAGCTGGAGAGAGTGATTGTGGGATTGAGCTACCAACACCTCACCTCACTTTTTTTAGGAGGATGATGCTGCAGCTTCTGTGGGGGGGCTAATAGTTTTTAGATGAAGGGAACAGAAAGAAGGAAGATTAGTATTATGAGTAGAAGAATGTGTTTTTTTTTTAACACAAAGCTTAAACATGATTTTAGGCACTCATAAAGGAAAACTCTTCACTAGGGTATTAAGTAAATTTGTGGTTGTCTTAGTTACCCTACAAGTACAAGACTCTTCACTGTCATAAGTTCAATTCTTTTATTTTAGGGTAGAGAAGAATGAGAGCACACCTCCTCCAATTGATTTTGAGAAAAGTTTTACAGGAAGGCCTGAGGGTGTCCAAAAGAAACTTCCTTCATTGAACTGTGGAGGTGAGAATGAGATGCTATCAAGAAATGGCTCTCAGGCTTCTGCAAGAAGTGCTACTGTTGATGAGTTTAAAGCACAAAATACCACATTCACAACTGATGACAAGAGTACTGAATGCAGTACTTTATCGGAAGGAACAGAGGAAATGACTGATACCCAATGCAATACTCAACTTGCTGATCGTACGGTGAGTTTTTTTTATTTTGTCATCACTTCTTTAGAGTAAGCATTCATTGAGTGTTTTTTGAGATGGGACTCTAAAAATTTTCTTCAACTGTGAAAGTGCATCATCCTTCGATCTTAGGTAGCCAAACCCTACAAATAACATCTAAAGAACTTATGCGCAAAAGCAGTTCCATGTTGGTAGACTGAGTTACCAAAATCACTTCTATGGAAACAATCACAAAACCAGCTCTTGACACCTCAATAAAAGGCAGAAGGATTATTTGATTTGGTGGGATGCGTCAGGCCCATGCAGTAGTGCAACGCTTGGGCGACACTTGAGAGCCCTAGAAACAAGCTACTGTTGTGGGCACTAGCCCCAAAGAAATTAGATATTAAACTGATAAGAACAGATAGCTGTCTTTGTGCAGCCTTCTGATCATCTCGTAGGTATAATTCATCCAATAATTATAAATAAATAAAATTATTAGAAACTGAACCAATTTATTTATTTATTAAGTTGCAACAAATGAAAGAACATAATATATATATATGTTGTTTTGGAAGTTGGGAGAGAAAGGAAGAGACAAAAAGTGATTGTGTGATGAGAGGCCAAGCCAGGCAGCACGTTGAGGTGTAAATTGTAATGACTCTTGATCTGTGCGGTTGGGGTCCAGGTTTTTTTTTTTCCTTTTTTTTTGGTACCCAACAACCCCAATTAAATTTTTAGAGTTTTGGGTTTGCTACCCGCCGTTTCGGTTGGGTGGCCGTACTTACCTGAGGGTAGAGAGCGTGCTTTGTGCGACTTCACCGTAGTGAACAGTCCAAGAGCATCACATCTTACTTGATAAGGATTTGTTCAAACAATCAATCTCTTTAATGTCTTGTTTAGTTACAAGCTCATGCTACTAAGCTCCGAAAAATATAAAATTATAAATAAAGTTAAAAAAAAAAAAAAAAAAAAAAAGCTCGACAATTGTAAGGTGTTATGTAAATCTTTATAAGCATTTGTATTGTTGAGTGTTATTCCAATGTGGCACTTTGGCAATCTATCATTCTTATTATATGGCATCCCGCCCCCAACAATTTCTTCAAAATTATTTATGTAACTAGAAACTATAATATTTCTTCCTCCTGTCTTCCAATCACGCAACTTGTTTATATCATATTTGATCAAGTAACTAGAAGTAACTCTAAGCAAGGCAAAGAGTCCCACATTGGAATATTGCAATAAGTGAAGACTCCCTCTCACCTATAAAAGGAAACCACTCCTCACTTAGGAAGGGATCCCCCCCTGGTTGGGCTTGATCTTTAGTCTCTCTTCTCTTTATATTTGGGCTCAACTCTTTGTACAAATGTAAATACACATTGCTATAATAATGAGAATATACTTCTCCATGGACGTAACCCATTCATTAAGGTGAACCACGTATATCTTGTCTTATGTATATTTATCGCTTGCCCAAATCCTCACACACTTGGTGATGGTCCTTACCTTCACCCATCATCCATCACACCTCATCACTAAGTTGGGCTCAAAAGTGCCGAAACACTTTTTTGCATCAACACAACTAAACAGTAAAAAAATATTACATATGAATTTAAACAAAAAACAGAAGGAAAGATAAATCAAAATAAATAGCTGATCAAGATGACACAAACTCTCTTACTGTCTCTATCTCTTCCCCTGTCTCTTTAAGCTTATGAAGTTTCTCTCAATCAGGTGCGTTCCATAGATTTCAACAATAATCATCAATCTCAGCGCATATGACCTTTATAAATAGCCACTAGCACTTTCAGAAAATCATGGTACAACAAAAGCAGGACCTTTTTTCCACGACTCCTCCAAACATGAATGGCTTGTGGATTTTTATTTATATCAATCTAAGTGTGTATGTACAAGTTAGATTCCAAACAGCTGTGTCTGAATTTTCTAGTGTCTCATTAACTTGATTTTCTATCGTTAATTAAATTACTATTTTTCATAACTGTTTTAGTTTAATAAATCAATCTTCTTAATCAATTGTTCAAATAAACTTTTGAATTAATCATAATTGGAGTCTTCGTGGAAACGATACTTCACTTATATCTATATTACTTGTGCAAATTGGGCGCTTGCAATATTTTCACAACACTGTGCCATCTCTTTGATGTAATTTGTACAACCTAAATGTTCCACGAATCCTCCAAACATGAAGGGCTTGTGGATTTTGATTTATATCTATCCAAGTGTGTACGTACAAGTTAGATTCCAAACAGCTGTGCTTGAATTTTCTCTGTGTTTGGATTGAATTACCATAATAGAAGTGCGTGTTAACCTATTTACAAGTTCATTGTATTGAAGCATCGAAAGATGACATGATCGATTGTCCAACAAGCTGCATATATGTGATGAGAACGTACACTCATGAATGCTGACGGGCTGGCATGCAATTATGTATTGTTTATATCTGGGAAGGAACTGCTAAAATATGAATTTGGTTTGAATATTTTAAGTTAATTGTTTTCTCCTCTATAAGGAGGTATATATAGGAGTTTACAAGAGTGATTTACAAGGAAATAGATATAGTATTTAATTAGGAGAATATCTCCTAATTATACAAGGATGTGTCAACTATATAAAACAAGGAAGTAAATCACCTAATCAACTTAGGAAATAAATCTCCTTGATTTAATAGGTTAACTCATGTTAACACTCCTCCTCAAGTTGGTGCATATACATCACCAATGCCCAACTTAGTAAGTGAGTCATAAAACGCTCATCCATCTACAACATTTGTTAAGACATCTGCTAATTGGTCTTCTAATTTTACAAAGGGTAGACAGATGATCTTGTTCTCAATTTATTTTTTATGAAATGTCTATCCACATCAACATGTTTAGTTTGATCATGTTGAACTAGGTTATGAGCAATATCAATAGTTGACTTGTTATCTCAATGTAACTTCATCGGCTTCTCTCATTTAAAACCCAATTTTGTCAAAAGTCTTCTGATCCACAATAATTTACGAACTCCTTGAGCCATTCCTTGATACTCTGCTTCTGCACTAGATCAAGAAACCACATTTTGTTTTTTACTCCACCAAGTGACTAGGTTACCTCCAACGAATGTAAAATAACCCGATGTAGAGCGTCTATTTGTAATGGAACTAGCCTAATCAGCATCTTTATATCCAATAACTTCAAGATTTCCATTCTTTGAGAACATTAATGCCTTTTCAGGGGCTGACTTTAAGTATCTTAAGATCCGATTAACTGCATTTCTATGAGAAACACTGGGTGAATGCATAAGCTGACTACCACACTCACAACATATGCAATATCTGGTCTTGTGTGTGCCAAATATATCAATCTTCCAACAAGGCGCTGGTATTGTTCCTTATTGGTTGGCAATTGGTCCATGTCTTCACAAAACTTGTGATTCCTCTCAATAGGTGTGTTAGCAAGCTTACATCAAAGCATTCCTGTTTCAGTGAGTAGATCCATCGCATACTTCCTTATACCATTTTTTGACCTTGCTACTTCAATTCCAGGGAAGTATTTCAGAGCACCAAAATCCTTTATCTCAAATTCCTGAGACAAATATTTTTGTAGCTTCTGTTGCTCTCCAATGTCATTCCTAGTTTCGCATGTCATCCACATAAACAATTAATGTAGTGATTTTTCTTCCATCACACTTCAAGAATAGGATATGGTCTGAATTACTTTGAGTGTATCCAAAATTCTTCATGAACTTAGTAAATCTGCCAAACCATGCCGTGGGAGATTGTTTTAACCCATATAATGATTTTCTGAGCTTGCAGACTTAATTTTTCTTGTCATGAGCTATATTACATTTTGGTGGTAAATCCATGTATACCTCTTCTTCCAAGTCTCCATGTATGAAGGCATTTTTAACATCGAACTTATGTAGTTGCCAATCTAAATTTGTTGCTAGAGACAGTAGGACTTCAGTAGTGTTGATCTTGGCTACTGGGGCAAAGGTCTCTTAGTAATCCATCTCATATCTCTGTGTGTACCCCTTCGCTACCAATCTAGCTTTATATCTTTCAATAGATCCATCTGCTTTGAGTTTAACAATATAGATCCACCTGCATCCCACCGTCTTCTTTCCGTGAGGTAAAGGAACGAGCTCCCATGTGACATTCTTCTAGAGGGCTCGCATTTCTTCATTCTTGGCTTCTTTCCATTTTGAGTCTTC
Source organism: Prunus campanulata (assembly GCA_034190965.1). Lineage (NCBI taxonomy): Eukaryota > Viridiplantae > Streptophyta > Magnoliopsida > Rosales > Rosaceae > Prunus > Prunus campanulata. The sequence goes on along the minus strand of CM067214.1, from coordinate 9,283,518 downwards.
TAGTGCTTCTTTCAAACAATTTGGGACAAATATATTGGCCAACTGCTTCATAAAATGTATATGTGACTCTGCTAATATGCTTAGAGATATATAATTATTGATGGGGTATTTCCCTTTGGCTTTAAGATATGCTTCGTACTATACTCGAGGTTTACCATGGTTCTTTCTTTATGGAAGTTGATATATGGGGGTATATGTATCCTTTATGCTTTCTGAAATCAAATCATCATGGTTTATTTCATTAGTGTTATCAATTTCAAGGTGATATGTTACCTGAATGACTTCCTCATAAGGGGATTGGTATGGTACTATAGCTGAATGCGGGTCCGGAGTGGACAAAACCTCAAAAAATAGTTCAACTTCCTCCTTCCTATTTTGGCAGGGTGGAGTGGACTGGTCATTTTCCACTGGCGACATAGGCTCAATGTTTGGCAAAAAAAGACAAAGCGACGATCATTTTGATACAGTGGCTCTGCCTATGAAGGAATAAAGAGGGCAACCTTTCGTTTTGATGCTAAATCTCTTCCGATGTGAAATAGTCCAGAAAAGTCGGGGTGTTTTGCTGTAGATTCTCCTCCTGTGCTCCTAAAAAATATATGTCGTGTTCCCGGAACATTACATCCACGAAGGTATATACCTTTTTACTTTGAAGGTGATAACATTAGTAGCCTTTCTGATGAGGGGCATAGCCAATGAAAACACACTTTTTTGCGCGGGAATCCAATTTTTTGCGTTGGTGATCATGTAAGTGTATGAATACAACATAGGCGAAAATCCGTGGTTCAAGGTTTGGTGTGGGAGGTATTTGAAGATGGTGGTGAAGTGTTTGAAGAGGAGTTTTTAAATTTAAGATAATTGAGGGAATCCTATTTATAAGGTAAGATGTACGAACGACTTCCAATAAATGTCGGTTCTTTCGCTCAACCACCCCATTTTGTTGGGTAGTATATAGACACAACCATTGATGTATGATGCCATGATCCTGTAAGAATTTTTTGAGATCATGATTAGGAAATTCACCGCCATTGTCAAAATGGAGAACCTGTATTTGGGCATGAAACTGAGTTGCCACCATTTTATGGAACTGTTGAAACGTTAAACTGACTTCCCCTTTGGTTTTGAGAAGGGAAACCCAGGTCATTTGGATGCAATAATCAATGAAAGTGACAAACCATTGAGCTCTAGTCGGAGTAGCGATTTGAGAAGGCCCCCAAACATCAGAATGAATAAGGGAGAAGGGAACCAAAGTTGTGTAACAGACAACAAGTTATGGTCTAAGAAGGAAACAAGCAATACAGAATCCAAATGTATGGAGTTAGAGAGAGATAGAGAACTCTCCCCAACCACAGGAAGGGGGTACCATTAGCATTAAACACCATCGACTGAGTGGTTGGTTTGCGACTAATAAGTTTCCCAGGATTAAATGTCATGTGATCTGTAACACCCGAATCAATAATCCATATGGACTTTGGAGAGGATGTATGAAAAGAAAAACCTTCAGTGGTAGTGATAGGAGCATGAGCACGAGTAGCTAGTTCAGCAAGAGTGACTGCATGCTTCTGTGAGTCTGCAAGGAGGGAGTGAATCGTAAGGGGTCCTGACATTGCAGTAGAAGTAAGAGTTGATATGAGTGTGTTTTTGTGGATAAGGAGTTGATTTGAGAATTTGATGAGGAACGTGATTTGAGGAATTTGATATATGAATTTGAGGAATCTTATTTTAGCATGGTATATATAGGGCTGGACTTGTTTTAAGAAATCGATGGTAGTTTTATAATTTATAAGAAGTTAAAAGCCTCTTTGTTATACTTTACTTATGCCTCAAAGATCAGCGATTTTGACACACGCCTCACGCGCAAGCCTAGTTTTCTGAATTTTCGTTTTCCATCGCTACCGACTGGGAACTGCCTTCTAAGGCAGTTTCCCGGTGTTAATCTGATCATTTTATGTTGTTTGTTGTGGTTTTGGGTTTCATTTCTCCATGGAGAAAGGCTTGGCTGGAGTTTTTCTTAAGGGTTACGGGTTACCCAAGCGGAGTCGCGCTATGGACGTTGAGGATGCGGAGAGTGAGATGATGTCTGCGCCCTAGATAGCTGCATCGCCATCTGTGGACACGGTGCTACCCAAATCGAATTCTGGTTTTGAGAGTTTCAAGGATAAGCTCATGAATAAGGTAAATTTGGTTCGAGATGTTATTGATGTTAATTCTTTGGAGGCAGAGTATGAGGGTTTGAATGACAATGAGGATGTGACTATTTCTTGCGGAGATCGTGGGATGTGTATCTAGTTTTCGGATTGAGCAAACCTTGGCAGAATGCTCTTATTATCAAGCTCCTTGGGAGATCACATACCTACAACTATCTCCATGCTCGACTTCAACAAAAGTGGAGCCTAAATGGAGGGTGGAAACTGGTTGATTTGGTTAATGATTACTTTGTGGTTCATTTTCATTTTGACTAGGGGACCATGGATCATTGCTGGTCAATACTTGGTTATGCATAAATGGTCTAATCCGTGTTGGAAGGGTCTGTGGAGTATGACTCTCCCTCCTAAGTTGAGAGTTTTCTTATGGATTGTTTTCCAAGGTAAGATCCTAACTAAAGAGCAAAGAGTTAGGAGATATTTGGCTGCGGGCATGCTAAGGAGGTGTGGCTCACTATTCTGTCTCTAAGTAAATTCCATGGTGTAAGTGTATGCATTTTGCGATTTTCTTTTGGCTTCCCTTGACAATTTTGTAATAGGTCAATCATTGTATTTCTAGTTTAGATTAAGAATTACTTCTTTAAGCGTTCTTATCTGGCTACAATGTGATGGATAATCAACGTGTTTGACAAAGGTAATTTCTGCATTGCATCATATTCCATTCACTAAATTTCTTGAGATTATGACTATCATTTTTCTTTCTTATGACTAGTAAACCTTTGCATCAGTCGGATTTCCAGCTGGATCCAAACCAACTTTTTTGGTCCTATTCTACAATTTCTCTCTGCTGCCATGTGTACTTTCTGACTTAGGAATTTTTGGGTAAAAGCCAAAGAATTCCTCATTTGGCAGCCGTCTCTTTTGAGTGTAAGTTTTGGAAAGTTTTCTTGCAAAGTTTCTCTTCTTCTTTCTCAAGAGAAAACCATCTCATTTTTCATCTATGAGTTTTCCAAATTGATTTTTCGAAAAATGCTTTTGAAATATGGAATCTGCATCTAGCTAGAACAAACACTCTCTCATATACATATAGGTCAGATTCAAAATTGATTTCTTCAATAGTATAGTTTCTTGAAGAAATTGGTCATTTTCTCCTTGAATCCAAATTTCAGTTTTGTCTAAGTTTGAGCTAGCTAGCTGGTGCCATGAGATGAAAGAGCTGAAGAAGGAGTTGCCATTGCCATGAAGGACTAAGCTGCTGGTTTTGCTAAGCTAGAGAAGAAGATTGCACAAAGGAGGTATAGCTTATCTTCCTAAATAGATCCAGGATTTCTTAAGCTTTTTTGTGTTTCTTTGTAAGAATCTTTTTTTCTTAGTGGATTGCCTAGTCAGTTGATGACCTCGAGTTTTTCCCAATGGTTTTTGGTTTGCATCTCTATAATTTTCTGGGTTTGTGTTCTTGATTGTTGACTAGTCATCGCATGGTGTTCATCTATTTCTGGGTTTGTGTTCTTGCAGTTGAGTAGTCATCATTATTTGTTGTTTGGTGTTTACTTGATTATGAAGTCTTCACACACTTTCACCATAGTTGTTGTTAGCATAGGGGATGCCTAGATTGACGGGTCTTTCTGATTGCCTAGGTTGTCACTAGTAATCTTCTAGGCTTGCAAGTACATATTGGTATGCTCTACGTGTGTTCTTGATTATGGTTATTCATGACTAGCAATTGACTAGTTATAAGTATATTTGGTCAAGGTCTAAAGTGTGTGAAGATTGTTGTGTTTTGTTTGAGTGTCGTGTAATTTTACCCCTCGTCACCTAAGTACCAATTTCACATGGTTTTTTCTTATATGATTTTCCTTCTTGGCTTCAGAGCAATCTCTTTTCTAAAGCTAAGTGGGAAGGGAGGTCCCCTTGGAATATCGTGTTTGTTTTCATTTGTTGATATGTATGGAAGTGGTGTAACCAACATATTTTTAATGATGCTGAGGTCTCGCCTTGTAATCCTAGGAAGATTATTTGTGCTGCTGTTTTGGATTGGGTTAAGGCCTCTAGTGTGAATTGTAGGAATGTGCCCAGATTACAGGTTATGTTAAGGTGGGAGCCGCCTGGCAGTGGGTGGGTTAAGCTTAATGTGGATGGCACTTGCATGAATGCTTCTAGAAAGATTGGTGCTGGTGGTGTGATTAGGGATTGCTTTGGGGAGTGGTGTGGAGGTTTTGCTGTGAATTTGGGGAAGGGGCATATTTTGGATGCTGAAACATACGGTTTGTTTTTTGGCCACAGATTAGCAGTGGAAAAGAGCTTCACTAAGATCTTCATAGAAATGGATTCTGAGTGTGCTGTGAATCTTTTCCAGCAAAGGGATTCTCTATGTTTTCATCCTCTATCTGCTTTGCTTTCAAACTGTTGGAAGATGCTTAGGCATTTTGAGAGTTGGAATATCCAGCATATTTTAAGAGAGAAGAATGGTTTGGCAGATTGCCTAACCAAAGGGAGCCATAATCTAGACTTGGATATTCAGTTTTTTGTTTTAGCTCCTATCTAGGCTAGCTCTGCGATTGCTGATTTTTCTTTTTTGGGGGTCACTCGTGGCCGTTTGATATGTATTGGTTAGGCGTTTTGTTTTTTTGAGTTTCCCCCCACCCCCCCCCTCCTTCCAATTTTATCCACACAAAAAAGCCTATTTGTTATGTTGTAAATGGGCTTTTAGTATGTTTTTAAAGTCCATTTTATAGGGTCGGGATCTAGTGAGAACGCTTATGTGAGAACATAACATGAGAATACCGTTGGATCCAATCTAACGGCTGTATGAAAAGCAATTGTAAGTGCAAGTGTTGTATTAGAACGAGGCCTTCTTCTCTCTTCTCCCTCCAATACTCTCTTCTCCCTCCAAAACATCCCCTCCAAAACAGAAGTCCCCTCCAAACCAGCTGTTCACTCAGTTCAATGAAAATAACCATTTTTTTATCAGCTTTGATTGAGGAAGAACTGTAACATTGAAGAGAGAGCACCCTCATTTTTCTGGGTTTCCCATTCAGGCGAAACAAAGGAGTCTTGGATTTTATAATTTCATCTCTGTGGTTGGGTTTTTGGGGTCGGGACATACGTCAATCCTTGAGCAACGTCGAAACTGGCGTTGAGTTGGAAAGTGCTGACCGTACCGTTGTGGTTCTGCTCTGTTGGTTTTGAAATCCTTGAGCGGGGCGAAACAGGGGTTGAGGAAGAAGAAAAGTTTTTGGGGTTGACGTCCAGATCTAAAAGGTCTACGTTACGTTGTCGTAGTTGTTGAAAATTTGAAGTTGGAAATCAGTTACGAGGTAAGCCATATACTGTATTTGTCAATTTCATTATTGGGCATCAGCATGAGTTAGATTAGGTTGTATGTATGTCTTTAATGTTTCAGCAGAGAGTCATTCGCATGTCATATGTTAGTTAATATTTATTGTAAAGCTGTTTGAAAGCATGTGCCAAATATTGGGCATCAGCATGAGTCAGATTAGGTTGTATGTATGTCTTTAATGTTTCACTAGAGAGTCATTTGGATGTCATATGTTAGTTGATATATATTTTGAAGCTCTTTGAAAGCCTGTGCCAAATATTGGGCATCAGCACGAGTTACGTTAGTGTTTATGTAGGTCTTTAATGTTTCACAGATAGTGATTTGAATGTCATATATGATGGTTATTATGTGATATTCAGGGTTAAATTGCAAGAACTGTGAAATGGAGTGCGAAGGACAGGTGACACCGGAAGTTAGTTCGGAATTGAAACCAAAATTGGGACTTGAATTTGATTGCTGTGAGGATGTGTTCAATTTCTATAATATGTATGCCGCGAAAGCCGGATTCGGCATTCGGTGTTCTACAACGAGAACTTGCACATTCACAGGAGATGTAACAAGGAAAGAATATGTATGCTGTAAACAAGGGTACGCGTTGACAAGCACTGTTAGTCGCAAGAGAAGACAGCGAGGTTGTACTCGAACTGGGTGCAAGGCTAAACTTGCGATTTTGAAGGTAAACGAGAAGAATAAGTACACTGTTGTAGGATTCAATGAGGTACACAACCATGACATGACAACAGTTGATAAAGTCCATCTATTGAGATCTCACCGTAACTTAACAGAGTCTACAAAGGCCTATAGTGCACATATGAGCAAAGTTAATATCCCTGTACATAAACAGGTAAGCCTTCTTGAGGTGCAAGTAGGGGGATTGGAAAATGTTGGGTTTGTTAGGAGAGATATCTATAATTATGCAAGGGACGTGCGTGGGGAGGTGATTGGCCATGATGCACAGCTGCTGAAGGAGCATTTTTTGGCTGAGCAAGGAAAAAATGAATCATTTTATTTCAATATGGAGGTAGATTCGGAAGGAAGGATGGGAAATGTTTTCTGGGCAGATGCAAGGTCAAGACGAGCTTATGGGTTTTTTGGGGATGTGGTGGTATTTGATACGACGTTCAACACGAACTGCTATGGGATGGTCTTTGCGCCTTTGTTAGGCGTTAATAACCATAGGCAGACAGTGTTGTTTGGTTGTGCATTCCTAACTAGTGAAACCACGGATTCATTTGTATGGTTGTTCGAAGAATTCAAGAAAGCCATGCCAGGTGAGCCACCCAAAATGATCATCACTGATCAAGATGCAGCCATGTCAAAGGCAATTGCTTTAACTCTCCCAACAACATTCCATAGATATTGCATATGGCATATCTTGAATAAGTTTATGGAGAAACCCGGCATTGGGGAATGTTTTTCGGAAATGTGCAAATGCATATGGGGTATGGACACGAAAGAAGAATTTGATGCGAAATGGGATGAAATCGTCACAAGCAATGGGCTGAAAGACCATCCGTGGCTGAGCTCGATGCATGCTTTGCGGGAGAATTGGGTTCCATCATATGTAAAACATGTGTTTTCGGCTGGGATGTCAAGTAGTCAACGGGCTGAAAGCTGTCATGCATTTTTCAAACAATATATTAACCGGAAAAACACATTGATGGAATTCATTGTACGTTTTGAAAGAGCTGTTGGTTCACAGAGGCACAAGGAGTTAATGGCTGATCATGCTGATACCAATGAAAAACCTCCACTGCCATTTCGAACACCAATGCAACATCAAATGGCACGCATTTACACTCGGGAAATTCTTGAAATGTTTGAGAGGGAAGACTTCCGAAGCCTTTTATGCTTGTTCGAACTTGTAGAGCAAGATGAGACCCAGTGCAGGTACAAAGTAAGTGAGCGGGTAAATCCGGGGGTGACACGGATGAAGGAGCTTGTGCATGATAAAGATGCCGATAAAGCTTATTGCAGCTGCAAAGGATTTGAATTTTGGGGTATTCCGTGCCGACACATCCTAGCATTTTTAAGAATGAAGCAGGTGGAGCACTTGCCAGACAATTACATAGTGACACGATGGCTTCAAAGTGCAAAGTGTGGTGTAGTATATGATAAGAATGACAAAGAAGTTAAAGATTGCGTGGACGGTTTGGTTTTAGTTAAGAGATCGAAACTTTGCAAAGTTGCAGGTGAGTTGATAGATTCTGCTTTGTTGTGTGATGAAGGTTTTGAGTTGCTGGAAAATTCATTTGACGACATTCGTGGGAAGCTTACAAGGTTGTTGTCATCAAGAGCTCGTGTCGAAGACACACCCAATGGAGAGGTCGGAACTAGTTCTTCCCAAGTCAGAATTAAGGATCCCCATCGAGTAAAACCAAAAGGGCGTGCGAGAAGAGTGAAAGGACAAAAAGAGAAGGCAGCGGAAGGACATAAACGGCGGTGCAGTGAATGTAGGAAGACTGATCATGATAGACGGAGTTGTCCAAAACTTGTGAGCGGGTAAGTGAATATGTAATTGTCTGGGTTTGAATTTTGTACAAGAAATGCTGTTAACTTGTTTCTTTGTTTCGATGTTGCAGCTCTTCATCTTCCGACGCAGAAGTTGGTGCTGCAGTTGATGAGAATTTGCAGCCCAGTCAGAGCACGCAGGACAGGGAACCTACAATGACAGAGTCATTTCTGCAAGAGTTTGATTTCATTTACGGTCCCGGAGTTTGAATATTTGTTGACACCAATTTGCGTATTTTTGGAAACCGTCTGGAACCGTTAGTGAATCTTATGTAAGTGCCTCATGTTGATACTGAACTAAGGTATGTGAAAAGCAACAGTGAAACCGCCCAAAAACAAAGTAACTTTTGTATTCGATAATTATTAAGTGTCACAAACGTATCGCATGACTTACATTGGACCCCCTGGAAAAAAAAAAAAAACTACATTAAAGTGAACAATAAGTTATTTGAAGAGCCACTTAGTTATCATCATCAAAGTCATCACTTGACTCAAAGCGGCCACGTTCCTCCCAATCTAGAATGCGTTTGTCATTGTAGCAATCCTCGCACCAGTCTAGGGGTAATGCAAACAATGGGAGATGGGGGCTTTGGGGGAGAAGGGGTCGGGGACCGATAGTATTGAACATTGTCTGGACCTACGTGGAATAGATCCCTGCACGTCCCACAAGGATGGTCGTGAACGTCACCATGCTTGCAATAATTATGTGCAACTCGAACTTTCGGATCCATCTTTGGTTGAAGGTGGATGTCCATCCTGGGGCTTTGGTGTTTTCAGAACGTGGAGCCAGTGTTTGAAAGTATTCGTTTGGGATTCATGCAATGTGGGTAACGTTTTATACACCTTTGCAACGGTTGCAAGGAAAATGAAATATGTAGGTAAGGGAATCTTGAAACCATCACTGTGTGTCAGCAAGGGAATCTTGAAACCATCACTATGTGCCAGTAATGTGTCAAAGAACCGAATATATATGTCAGATAATCTTGAAAAACTTTATCGACCCACCGACAATTTTTTAAACCAAAAATTTGAGCACTATTAGTAACTGAACTCTACTAATCCAGTAGTTAGTGATCGAAGAAATAAGATTGAACTCTGGTAAGAACATAGAACCCAAGGCTGTGATAGCAGATTTAAACCTGAATAAGGTGCACGTAAGTCAGATCGGGCATAAACATGTAAACACAAACCCAGATCTGGCATTAACAAAAAACAAACAAGTGAATAACGATTGCCTAGCGATTCATATGGCTACCAGCCGTCATTATCGTTGGCTTTGGCTGGTTGGTGGCCTAGCTCTAGTGGGTGTACACCGCCGGAGATGATTTGCTGTGCAGCAGACGGAGTTATGGCGTCCCAGTCAATATGTTTGTGGACATCTGCAGCGAATCGTCGGAATTGCTCAAAACCTTCGTTGAAAGCCACAGACATTGCCTGCCCATGCTTGTCGCCTCCTTTGTGGATGCTCAAAGATTCGTACGTAGCATCCTCCAGGGTCATTTGCAAATCCTCTGCTTTGAGCTTTCTTCTTTGGCCACAAATTCTGTGCTTCTCTTTTCTGTAACGCGCTTTGTTCACTTGGCGCGTCAAATACGCCAACTTCTGCTCAGCTCCGACACACTTTTGAGTCCAATAATGGACCAAGGAGGAGTCGTGTTCCAGTTTGTTCTTCATATCATTTATTTCCAGAGCAGGATCATCGGAGTCGCCCTCGCTTGCCGAGGAGGTTGGAAGTGGCAGCGGTGGTAGAGGGGACCTGAGATAGTCGGGGGCATATTCCCATGACCCATCGGAGTCCCCCTGATTTGCATTGCCGTCTGAACTGGTTGACATGTTGACAAATCTTCAGTTTCTTCAGATTGGGGGATTCGTTGTATGCACAAAACACAACTCCAAAGAAGAGTCAGGAAGAAAACAAGATGTTGATCTACGGCAATGAGTATCCCATAGCCATACGACACCGTTTATATATGATGTCCTGGAGTATTCCGCAGTTTGTTTTATCTGTTTTCCCCATCTGTCACATCAGTTTTGTTTTTTGGTTCAGTAATGAGAGCATTTGATTTAGGTTGAATTCGGATTAAAGGCTCGTATTAATCACAGATAGCATACACATGAATTTTGAATTTTCAACTTTCAATGAGGTGGTAGCATTTGTCGAATTATTATCCCGATGTTTGCAAAGGAAGGGTGAGAGAATGGTGAATGACGTCCACGTGTGCACCTACCGAAGGTTGATGCGGTGAGGTCCCGCCATGTGTTGTATTTCGTTATTTTCATTACACAACTAGGGGAAAATTATTGAAGACATGGTAATAACAAGGAGAAAAATCGGAAAAAATGCCCCAAAATTGATACCAGCTCCTTGTGGCATTACACAACTGGGGGAAGCTATAAATCGTCAAAAGTGTTTTTTCAACTCACTTTCGTAATCAATTTCATAAGATGTGATAATACAGAGTGTACACTTCATCTTCGGAATATGGTTTGAACTAGCTTTCGTTTCAACCGTAACATTATGTTTTGCAAACCTTTTCCGTCTATTTCCTTCACGTTCATTATCTAATTTAAAATAACACAACTATCAGTTACATTTGCTTCGTATGTAATATTTGGGAAAAATTAGTCTTATTTTCTCCTTTCAAATGACACACAATATTATTATTGTTATTTCATTGGTCATCTATTATATATTTCACATGAATAAGCACACCTCATATTACCATTTTAGGAACAACAGCTCCTGTGAGGGAGATCCAATCCAATCAATGCTAAAAACTATCCCATTCCTTTTAGGCATTTTGTAAAGAGAAATTAAATATGTTGACAGAAAATAATGTCAACATACTTCAATTAAAGCATACCCGTTTAGCTTTACAAAAGTACCCATAATCAACCAAAAGCAGTTTCCCATAATTTTCACTCGCTCTTTCTTCACGTCTTATAGCTTGGATACATACAAGATACCATCTGAAGTGTCCAAACCAAAATGGTTACACCTTGAGGAGCGCACACAAACTTGGAACAAAAGCAGTCAAAATGAACGTTTACGCATTTTTTCCAAACAAACTTACTGAAAATAACGAAAATGAACGTTGTCCAGCGACGGTTTACTCCATGGCGTCTTCGGTCCCAGGTGTAGCTTGGGACAACACATTTTGCATGCTCTCGGAACAGGTAAAATCCTTTACGTGCTTCTGCTTCCCTCATCTGCACTGCCTCATTCGACCCCCAGAACCTTCGACAACCTTTGCCTTTCGCAAGTCTAACCCTCAGTTTCATTAGTTTGACTGATCGAAGGTGTAATTTCGCTTGACTTTTACCCTTCCCTAATGTTTCTTCATACCATCTTAGACGTCTCTTCTGACGTTTTATTTCAGTCTTCAACGCATCGTACGGCATCTGGCCGATACGACCTGCATCATCGTGGTCCCGAGATGAAAAATTGATGGATTTCGCAGGTCCTACAGGAACATCTTCTGCGTTCTTATTCTTGTGTGGCACCATTTACGGTTTATGGGTTTAGGGTTCAGGGTTTATGCTGAATGATTAATTCATAATAGTAGATTTGCAAACACTTCTTCATATTTCATAGCTGTCCGGATTAGAAAATTAGAAAATATATACTTGAAAAGCCAAAACAGAACACAATTTATAAATATATACTTGAAATTGCTTGAAGATTTCCAGACGCAAAAAGTTTCTTACTTCTTCATCACTTGAACTGCCAAATTCAGAAATGATAGAACTAACAACAGTATGAGGATGTTTTTAATGCCCTTCACCATACGGATGACTTCAGCATATGCATTAAGTTCCTTCACATCCAGCTGGTTTTCAATTTGAGATTCAGTTGGCATGTTGCCTCCAGTCACCCATTCATAGCCACTACACCTTGTAGCTCCCTAAAAAAACATAAGAAAGTTACATTTTTCATTTTCGGATTACAATGTCAGACCCAATTCTTCTACTCTGTAGCAGTTTTCGTTGCCTTAGGCAATGGCCGATCTGAGTTAGTGTTATTGGCTTAGGGAAGATAATACTTACATACGTTGTGAAGCACTTCCAATACGGTCTGCCCATATTCCTTTCAGATTTGGAAATTAGCATAACCATCTCAGCATTGCAGTGCCAACACCTCTTTCCTTGAGTGTTTGTTGAAGAATTCGACATGGCTCTGCCCAGAAGGGAAAATGAAGATAACAGAAGATGACAACCCTTCCAAAAATTTGCTCAAAACCCCCAATTAATTTTCCTTAAAATCTGAAAAGGAATGGTATTTTCTTTTTTGGGGAGAACTAATATGGAGTTTCAAGTTTCAATTGTCCTGTTTTGGTCGTAACAATCCGTGACTATGAGCGGCAAATTCAAAATTTGCAGGAAAGTTTTTTTTTTTTGTTAACCCTAACCCATGAGCGGGAAAGAAAAGCATTGGTTTAATATTTTTGAACCCTAAGCATTCGACAGTAAACCCTAAACCGTAGGCGAAAAGCCCCTACACCCTTGAGGTCGTTTAAAAATTGAATATTTAAGTGGAAAAGATTAGAAAATAGAAAAACTGGCGAGTGGCGGCATGGGATTGCGCCGCGTGGCGGTCAGGCTTGCAGCTCCCCACTCCAGCGCCTCCACTTGGCATTTCTTGTATATTTTATTCTGTTTTTTTCCAAAAATCGTTAAAAATACAGGAAAATTAAGGAAAAAATTGGGAAATTTCCTAACTCTGTGTGGGGATGAATACTTCATACGGAAAGTACAAACCCTGGTTTAGGAGGGAGTGAAAAATAAAATTTGGGAACCAACCCTACATTCGGATGATGCAAATGAAAACCCTAATACACTTTGTAAACCCCACACTCTCATATGTTCAATCACATTAATCCCGTATCCAAATTTGTTTGTCCTGCCCTTTTTCCGGATATGTCATCGAAGGAAATCCCGTCCCGATCCCTGAGGAATTTTTCGGGATTTTTTCACCTTCAATTTCGATTTTTAATTGAATATTTAAGTGGAAAAGATTAGAAAATAGAAAAACTGGCGAGTGGCGGCATGGGATTGCGCCGCGTGGCACTCAGGCTTGCAGCTCCCCACTCCAGCGCCTCCACTTGGCATTTCTTGTATATTTTATTCTGTTTTTTTCCCAAAAATCGTTAAAAATACAGGAAAATTAAGGAAAAAATTGGGAAATTTCCTAACTCTGTGTGGGGATGAATACTTCATACGGAAAGTACAAACCCTGGTTTAGGAGGGAGTGAAAAATAAAATTTGGGAACCAACCCTACATTCGGATGATGCAAATGAAAACCCTAATACACTTTGTAAACCCCACACTCTCATATGTTCGATCACATTAATCCCGTATCCAAATTTGTTTGTCCTGCCCTTTTTCCGGATATGTCATCGAAGGAAATCCCGTCCCGATCCCTGAGGAATTTTTCGGGATTTTTTCACCTTCAATTTCGATTTTTAATTGAATATTTAAGTGGAAAAGATTAGAAAATAGAAAAACTGGCGAGTGGCGGCATGGGATTGCGCCGCGTGGCGCTCAGGCTTGCAGCTCCCCACTCCAGCGCCTCCACTTGGCATTTCTTGTATATTTTATTCTGTTTTTTTCCCAAAAATCGTTAAAAATACAGGAAAATTAAGGAAAAAATTGGGAAATTTCCTAACTCTGTGTGGGGATGAATACTTCGTCAAGAGTTTTGGGTTAATATTTGGCAAAATGTTTTTTGTGAAAATTGATATGTAATTCTTGATGTTAGTGAGGAGGGATTTCCGTACAATGGGATTCAATTTTTTTTTTTTTGGGTAAAAAATTCTAAAAATTGCTGGACAAATCCGAAAAGAATGGGGAAATGTCGTAGATGGTTATAATCAAATTTTGGAAAAACCTTCCACTTAAGTCGTAGATCCACATTGCGATATTTAAATAATTATGTTAGTGAAAAGGGATTACCGGATGACTTAATTACACTTCTGTTTTGTTGCAAATATAGTTTCAAATGCAGGACAAATCAGGAAATTAGGGGGATTTTTTTGGGGTATTTATGGGATCATCAGAGTATCTTAGAAGATCAAGGATGTGTCAGACATCCACTTGTCAACGAAGTCAGTGAAAGGATAATCCCTTTCCGGGTTGACAACACGCAACCTCCCTGGCATATGCCTGTCCGTCATCTTTAACGATTGACTCTTTGGGGGATATGAACCAGAAATTCCACATTTGAGACCACTTACTGAAACGATATAGGACCCAAAACCATAAACATACTTCAAATAAAAACAATACAAAGTTCACACAGTTTCACCTTTACATAAAAACACAAAAAACCAAAACAACAATTTATTAATAAATCCCCTATCATACCATGTATATACACCTTATATATCAAACGCAGTCATGAAGTGGAGTTCGCGCTGGATGCAGTGCAGCTCCCTCTTCCATTTGCAGGGTTCACAGCAGTTCCAAGCATCTACGTTGTCCCAGTCGTCGGCACTGCGGTCCCCGAACTCATACCACTTCCGATTACCCTCACAGTCAATGCAGTCTTGTAAAAATCCCTTGTCTGTAGTAAACTTTTCAAGCAGAGGAGGAGTTTTGGTGCCAGACATTGTATACCGACCCAGTCGCAAGCTTATTGAATCCCTGCAAGCTTTTATGTTCAGTTTCTTCGTTTTGCTGAGATGGCACAAAAACTCCAGCGCATTCTCCTTGCCCTCTCTAGGGTTCAACAGCCCTAGCAAGCCAACAAGGTAGGAGGCTTCCTCATGCCCTGCCGTAGCCGCCACCCGCAGGTTCTTCATGCCCTCATCATCTTTCAATAGGAAGAAGTCATGAATAGCTTCTCTGTAAATCATTTCTGGATTGTTATGTTCTTTGCACTTTTGCAAGAACTCAACAATTTTGCCTTCCTCACTTGGGTACCAGTCCTGATGCCACTGGTACTTATCCACTGACACCGTTGTCCAAACCTCAGGATCGTTGAGCATTTCTTTAAATAACTTGCAGGTTGCCGCCATGGTGTACAGATCTTTATGGGACTGCCTTGCAACCACGAGCAGCACCTTAAACCATGCCAAATGTGGAATATCCATCTTGGTTTAGGGTTTAGGGACTGAAAAGGGTCTGTGGAGAAGAGGATTGAAAAGGGTGTGTGGAGAAGAGGACTGAAAAGGGTGTGTGGAGAAGAGGACTGAAAAGGGTGTGTGGAGAAGAGGGACTGAAAAGGGTGTGTGGAGGTTTTAAAAATCAAGGTGTCGTTTGGGGACGAAGAAGGAAGTGCCGCATATAAACCCAACCGGCGTGACCCACTTGACAATTGACGAAGACAAGGGTTTAGATCAGTTTCAATTATATTATTCGTTTCCCAAGCGCTGTGACTGAAACGACAATTGACACTTATCGCTGAAGCTGGAGGGACTCAATTGGTTTCGCGCGCTCCCATATTGAGAGCATTTATGATACCAGTTGTCACCGGCAGCAGTCACAAAATTATAAATGCTTTTCGTCATAATTATTTTGCTCAAATCACATCACCACTTTTGAAGCAAATGACTTAGTTACATTTGAACATGACCAAGTAATCAGTTTCATTTTGCCAACCTTGAAACTAAATATCAACGCACCATTAACAGTAAAGTAAATGATCACATTGTATATGGTTCTAATAATGCAAAAATGACATTAGAACGAGTGAAGGTAACTTGCATTTTAACATTAACAACGAAGCAGTTGCTTCTTGCCAAATATGGAACTAAATATGAACGCGTATCACCAGTACAGCAAAAGAAAACTGTGGTTATGATACTGATAATGCAAATATGACAGCACACGTTCTCAAGGTAACTTACATTTCAACCACGCCGCGCGAACACTTAAAGCTCCGCAAATATGATACTTAAATTGTCTGATAATCACCTATAAAGAAAATGAAACTAGTGTGTCTGATACTAATAATGCAAATATGACATGACCACGGAAATTAGGTAGCTCAAGTGGCGGCTCCCCAGTCCAAGTGAACAAATTCATTTTGGCGGGTAAAATTAGTAAGGGGATTGCTGTATAAATAACAAAGTGATATATTTAACCTCACATTGCACCACCAGTTGGGCACCAACGCGACTTGGTCCAAAAGTAAACTCATTAATTATAAAATCACACCTAAATAATAAAAGATATCCTAAAACTACATAAATAAGAAAATAACAATATATCATGAAATAACTAATTAAATGGTACCTAAACCACATTTGAAAACACAGTGTGGCACCATTTACGGTTTATGGTTCAGCATAGTATCAACAACATATGTTCACGGTTGCGTACAGGTTGTATTTGAACCCACTAAAAATAACTTTTTCTTTAATTTAAAGTCAAAAGGGGGAGTTGCATCATAAACAAGAGTTTGTTCATTGGGAAAATTAACTTATGCTTCGTATGTAATATTTGGGAAAAATTAGTCTTATTTTCTCCTTTCAAATGACACACAATATTATTATTGTTATTTCATTGGTCATATATTATATATTTCACACGAATAAGCACACCTCATATTACCATTTTAGGAACAACAGCTCCTGTGAGGGAGATCCAATCCAATCAATGCTAAAAACTATCCCATTCCTTTTAGGCATTTTGTAAAGAGAAATTAAATATGTTGACAGAAAATAATGTCAACATACTTCAATTAAAGCATACCCATTTAGCTTTACAAAAGTACCCATAAACAACCAAAAGCAGTTTCCCATAATTTTCACTCGCTCTTTCTTCACGTCTTACAGCTTGGATACATACAAGATACCATCTGAAGTGTCCAAACCAAAATGGTTACACCTTGAGGAGCGCACACAAACTTGGAACAAAAGCAGTCAAAATGAGCGTTTATGCATTTTTTCCAAACAAACTTACTGAAAATAACGAAATTGAACGTTGTCCAGCGACGGTTTACTCCATGGTGATTCCGTCCCAGTTGTAGCTTGGGACAACACATTTTGCATACTCTCGGAACAGGTAAAATCCTTTACGTGCTTCTGCTTCCCTCATCTGCACTGCCTCATTCGACCCCCTGAACCTTCGACAACCTTTGCCTTTCGCAAGCCTAACCCTCAGTTTCATTAGTTTGACTGATCGAAGGTGTAATTTCGCTTGACTTTTCTCCTTCCCCAATGTTACTTCATACCATCTTAGACGTCTCTTCTGACGTTTTATTTCAGTCAACAACGCGTCGTACCGCTTCTGGCCGATACGACCTGCATCATCGTGGTCCTCAGATGAAAAGTTGATGGATTTCGCAAGTCCAACAGGAACATCTTCTGCGTTCTTATACTTCTGTGAGATAGGGTCTGCATTTTTTGGTGGAGTTGTTATAAGTATGGGGGGGATTTTCGTAGGTGAACCCATGGTGAGTTGAGGGTTGTTTGGACCAACTGGTGGTGCAATGTGAGGTAGAATATATAACTTTGTTATTTATACAGCAGTTCCCTTACTAATTTTCCCGCCAACATGAATTTGTTCACTTGGACTGGGGAGCCGCCACTTGAGATACCTAATTTCCGTGGTCATGTCATATTTGCATTATTAGTATCAGACACACTTGTTTCATTATCTTTACAGGTTATAAGCAGAGAAATTAAGTATCACATTTGCTTCAAAAGTGGTGATGTGATTTGAGCATAATAATTATGACGAAAAGCATTTATAATTTTGTGACTGCTGCCGGTGACAAATGGTATCATAAATGCTCTCAATATGGGAGCGCGCGAAACCAATTGAGTCCCCTCCAGCTTCAGCGATAAGTGTCAATTGTCGTTTCAGTCACAGCGCTTGGGAAACGAATAATATAATTGAAACTGATCTAAACCCTTGTCTTCGTCAATTGTCAAGTGGGTCACGCCGGTTGGGTTTATATGCGGCACTTCCTTCTTCGTCCCCAAACGACACCTTGATTTTTAAAACCTCCACACACCCTTTTCAGTCCCTCTTCTCCACACACCCTTTTCAGTCCTCTTCTCCACACACCCTTTTCAGTCCTCTTCTCCAACAACCAAGATGGATATTCCACATTTGGCATGGTTTAAGGTGCTGCTCGCGGTTGCAAAGAACTCCTCTGAAGATCTGTACAGCATGGCGGGAACATGCAAGTTATTTCAACAAATGCTGAATGATCCTGAGGTTTGGACAACCGTGTCAGTGGATAAGTACCAGTGGCATTAGGACTGGTACGGTGAAGATGAAGGGAAAATTGTTGAGTTCTTACAAAAGTGCAAAGAACATAACAATCCAGAAATAATTTACAGAGAAGCTATTCAGGAGTTCTTCGTGAAGAATGATGATGAGGCGCTGAAGAACCTGCGGGTGGTGGCTATGGCAGGGCATAAGGAAGCCTCCTACCTTGTTGGCTTGCTAGGGCTGTTGAACCCTAGCGAGGGCAAGGAGAATGCGCTGGAGTTTTTGTGCCATCTCAGCAAAACGAAGAAACTGAACATAAAAGCTTGCAGGGGTTCAATAAGCAATCGACTGCGTCGGTATACAATGTGTGGCACCGTGACTCCTCCTATGCTTCAAAAATTGACTGCAGACAAAGGATTTTTACAAGACTGCATTGACTGTGAGGGTAATCGGGAGTGGTATGAGTTATGGGCCCATTGGGCCGACGACTGGGACAACGTAGATGCTTGGAACTGCTGTGAACCCTGCAAATGGAAGAGGGAGCTGTACTGCATCCAGCGCGAACTCCAGTTGATCACGGGGTGGGTTTAAGGTGTATATACATGGTATGATAGGGGATTTATTAATAAATTGTTGTTTTGGTTTTTTGTGTTTTTATGTAAAGGTGAAACTGTGTGAACTTTGTATTGTTTTTATTTGAAGTATGTTTATGGTTTTGGGTCCTATATCGTTTCAGTAAGTGGTCTCAAATGTGGAATTTCTGGTTCATATCCCCCAAAGAGTCAATCGTTAAAGATGACGGACAGGCATATGGCAGGGAGGTTGCGTGTTGTCAACCCGGAAAGGGATTATCTTTTCACTGACTTCGTTGACAAGTGGATGTCTGACACATCCTTGATCTTCTAAGATACTCTGATGATCCCATAAATACCCCAAAAAAATCCCCCTAATTTCCTGATTTGTCCTGCATTTGAAACTATATTTGCAACAAAACAGAAGTGTAATTAAGTCATCCGGTAATCCCTTTTCACTAACATAATTATTTAAATATCGCAATGTGGATCTACGACTTAAGTGGAAGGTTTTTCCAAAATTTGATTATAACCATCTACGACATTTCCCCATTCTTTTCGGATTTGTCCAGCAATTTTTAGGATTTTTTACCCAAAAAAAAAAAAATTGAATCCCATTGTACGGAAATCCCTCCTCACTAACATCAAGAATTACATATCAATTTTCACAAAAAACATTTTGCCAAATATTAACCCAAAACTCCTGACGAAGTATTCATCCCCACACAGAGTTAGGAAATTTCCCAATTTTTTCCTTAATTTTCCTGTATTTTTAACGATTTTTGGGAAAAAAACAGAATAAAATATACAAGAAATGCCAAGTGGAGGCGCTGGAGTGGGGAGCTGCAAGCCTGAGCGCCAAGCGGCGCAATCCCATGCCGCCACTCGCCAGTTTTTCTATTTTCTAATCTTTTCCACTTAAATATTCAATTAAAAATCGAAATTGAAGGTGAAAAAATCCCGAAAAATTCCTCAGGGATCGGGACGGGATTTCCTTCGATGACATATCCGGAAAAAGGGCAGGACAAACAAATTTGGATACGGGATTAATGTGATCGAACATATGAGAGTGTGGGGTTTACAAAGTGTATTAGGGTTTTCATTTGCATCATCCGAATGTAGGGTTGGTTCCCAAATTTTATTTTTCACTCCCTCCTAAACCAGGGTTTGTACTTTCCGTATGAAGTATTCATCCCCACACAGAGTTAGGAAATTTCCCAATTTTTTCCTTAATTTTCCTGTATTTTTAACGATTTTTGGGAAAAAAACAGAATAAAATATACAAGAAATGCCAAGTGGAGGCGCTGGAGTGGGGAGCTGCAAGCCTGAGTGCCACGCGGCGCAATCCCATGCCGCCACTCGCCAGTTTTTCTATTTTCTAATCTTTTCCACTTAAATATTCAATTAAAAATCGAAATTGAAGGTGAAAAAATCCCGAAAAATTCCTCAGGGATCGGGACGGGATTTCCTTCGATGACATATCCGGAAAAAGGGCAGGACAAACAAATTTGGATACGGGATTAATGTGATCGAACATATGAGAGTGTGGGGTTTACAAAGTGTATTAGGGTTTTCATTTGCATCATCCGAATGTAGGGTTGGTTCCCAAATTTTATTTTTCACTCCCTCCTAAACCAGGGTTTGTACTTTCCGTATGAAGTATTCATCCCCACACAGAGTTAGGAAATTTCCCAATTTTTTCCTTAATTTTCCTGTATTTTTAACGATTTTTGGGAAAAAAACAGAATAAAATATACAAGAAATGCCAAGTGGAGGCGCTGGAGTGGGGAGCTGCAAGCCTGAGCGCCACGCGGCGCAATCCCATGCCGCCACTCGCCAGTTTTTCTATTTTCTAATCTTTTCCACTTAAATATTCAATTAAAAATCGAAATTGAAGGTGAAAAAATCCCGAAAAATTCCTCAGGGATCGGGACGGGATTTCCTTCGATGACATATCCGGAAAAAGGGCAGGACAAACAAATTTGGATACGGGATTAATGTGATCGAACATATGAGAGTGTGGGGTTTACAAAGTGTATTAGGGTTTTCATTTGCATCATCCGAATGTAGGGTTGGTTCCCAAATTTTATTTTTCACTCCCTCCTAAACCAGGGTTTGTACTTTCCGTATGAAGTATTCATCCCCACACAGAGTTAGGAAATTTCCCAATTTTTTCCTTAATTTTCCTGTATTTTTAACGATTTTTGGGAAAAAAACAGAATAAAATATACAAGAAATGCCAAGTGGAGGCGCTGGAGTGGGGAGCTGCAAGCCTGAGCGCCACGCGGCGCAATCCCATGCCGCCACTCGCCAGTTTTTCTATTTTCTAATCTTTTCCACTTAAATATTCAATTAAAAATCGAAATTGAAGGTGAAAAAATCCCGAAAAATTCCTCATGGATCGGGACGGGATTTCCTTCGATGACATATCCGGAAAAAGGGCAGGACAAACAAATTTGGATACGGGATTAATGTGATTGAACATATGAGAGTGTGGGGTTTACAAAGTGTATTAGGGTTTTCATTTGCATCATCCGAATGTAGGGTTGGTTCCCAAATTTTATTTTTCACTCCCTCCTAAACCAGGGTTTGTACTTTCCGTATGAAGTATTCATCCCCACACAGAGTTAGGAAATTTCCCAATTTTTTCCTTAATTTTCCTGTATTTTTAACGATTTTTGGAAAAAAAACAGAATAAAATATACAAGAAATGCCAAGTGGAGGCGCTGGAGTGGGGAGCTGCAAGCCTGACCGCCACGCGGCGCAATCCCATGCCGCCACTCGCCAGTTTTTCTATTTTCTAATCTTTTCCACTTAAATATTCAATTTTTAAACGACTTCAAGGGTGTAGGGGCTTTTCGCCTACGGTTTAGGTTTTACTGTCGAATGCTTAGGGTTCAAAAATATTAAACCAATGCTTTTCTTTCCCGCTCATGGGTTAGGGTTAACAAAAAAAAAAAACTTTCCTGCAAATTTTGAATTTGCCGCTCATAGTCACGGATTGTTACGACCAAAACAGGACAATTGAAACTTGAAACTCCATATTAGTTCTCCCCAAAAAAGAAAATACCATTCCTTTTCAGATTTTAAGGAAAATTAATTGGGGGTTTTGAGCAAATTTTTGGAAGGGTTGTCATCTTCTGTTATCTTCATTTTCCCTTCTGGGCAGAGCCATGTCGAATTCTTCAACAAACACTCAAGGAAAGAGGTGTTGGCACTGCAATGCTGAGATGGTTATGCTAATTTCCAAATCTGAAAGGAATATGGGCAGACCGTATTGGAAGTGCTTCACAACGTATGTAAGTATTATCTTCCCTAAGCCAATAACACTAACTCAGATCGGCCATTGCCTAAGGCAACGAAAACTGCTACAGAGTAGAAGAATTGGGTCTGACATTGTAATCCGAAAATGAAAAATGTAACTTTCTTATGTTTTTTTAGGGAGCTACAAGGTCTTTGATTTGATTGTTATACTATAAATGCTCTGCAGTTGTTTAACTGGGATATTATATGATCAAATTGTCACTTGAGATTACATGTCAGCTGCGAATTGATTTTTCTTGTTGACCAGTTAATCCAGTTTGTTGACAAATGATGGTATTTTAAACATTGGAAAAAGTATCGAATATAGCCTTTGACACTCAGACAGAATCCACATCCTTTTCACATTCCTATTTTTGGACCTATACCGCTTTTCTTGATCTTTTCCATTATTTTTCTTCAGCTGATTTTGGTTTCCTTATACCTTAACTTGAATGAAGTAGAAGTTATTTCATTTGGAGGCATCTTTCGTTCAATGTGATTTGTCATGGAAACATGATATAATTTAATCTTTCATATGTTTTCTCATTACACAGTTGAAGAAGGAGCACTGGAGGGCAAGGGCAAGTTGTCATGTGCACATTGTGAAGCCCGCTTGGGTTACTTCAATTGGTCAGGCAGCCAATGCAGTTGCGGGAGTTGGATCACTCCTTCCTTCCAGGTTCATAGAAGCCGTGTGGACATCAGCACTGTCTAATATCTGTCAAGGCAGAGCTTAAGTTGAGCCCCTATCAGGATAAAGTATCCAAAACCCCTCTAAGCAATCGACGAAAAGGATGCTAAGTCTATGGAGTTTCTCATACCGTCTACCCAGATCAAAATTGAGCAGCTGCAGCTAGAGAAAATGCTTCCTTGATCTGTGTTATATGAGATTTTGGGGATTCGGGTTTTGTTTTTCTCATTTTCCAATGCGAACTTAGTTTAGGTGCTGAAAATAACGTTCTGCATAACAGGATAAGTTGTTATAGGATAAGTTGAGTTTTGACCATATAATATGAACAAAATCCCTGATTGGGAATGTAATTACTCTTTCATCTGTTATATATGAATTGCATTTGATCATTGACAAGTTCTATGACCATCAGCCACTAGTACCAGTTTCCTTTTAGTTTTTTTTTTTTTAATAGTTTTTTTAAATATATTTTTTATTTAAAGAAAGTATTAGTTATTGTTATAGGCTATGCCGAATGAAACTGTATTGAATTTGTGTCTCATGTTCTTCAGTTTATGAGATATACAGAGGTATGCACATCTAAGAAACTTTAGTTATACCAAGTGATTGCCAAAACGTAAAGCAAAATTGACAGGCTAAGTCAAAAGGGAACTCCCATATATTTAACAGTCCGAATGCAATATACTGCAACTGTACATTGACAAATTTGTTGAAATGTCTTTCCTGGCGTGCATATGAAAAGCAATAAGAGGATCAAAATTGGTGTAGATGTTGCAATTGATGGGAGAAAAGTGATGAAGGGAACAGAAAAGAAGGAAGATTAGTATTATGAGTAGAAGAATTTGTTTTTTTAGCACAAAGCTTAAACATGATTTTAGGCCCTCATAAAGTTGTACTCTAGAAGACTCTTCACTAGGGTCTTAAGTAAATCTGTGGTCGTCTTAGTTACCCCGAGTACAAGACTCGTCACTGTCTTGAGTTCAATTCTTTTATTTTAGGCTAGAGAAGAATGAGAGCACACCTCCTCCAATTGATTTTGAGAAAAGTTTTACAGGAAGGCCTGAGAGTGTCCAAAAGAAACTTCCTTCATTGAACTATGGAGGTGAGAATGAGAGGCTATCAAGAAATGGCTCTTAGGCTTCTGCAAAGTGCTACTGTTGATGAGTGTAAAGCACAAAATACCACATTCACAACTGATGACAAGAGTACTGAGTGCAGTACTTTAGCTGAAGGAACAGAGGAAATGACTGATACCCAACGCAATACTCAACTTGCTGATCGTACGGTGAGTTGTTTATTTTGTCATCACTTCTTTAGAGTAGGCCACTCGTCTTATTGGTGTATTGATGAAGAGAAGAAAAGGGCAACTAGTAAGATTGACATCCAGTTCAAAGAAGGAAAAAGGAAGGGCAATTTTGCAAGACCCTTCACTTTGTTTCACACTATTGAAACTAAACTGAAAATTATGCAATATCTGATTTATGCACAATTCTTGCAGGAATTATAGGGAGTTTAGTATATTCAATCAGCTATTCCTTTTCTCTTCAAATGTAGCCATTGAGGAATAAAGAAGCGAAGTTGTAGACAATCTAACTAATTATATTTCTAACAAGGCTTTTATCGTATGACAGGTGCCAGAGACGGATTTGAAGCCCGTACCATCTGCAAGGGATGTAAAAGATGTTGGCTTGGACCCAATTCATAGTGATGAGGAAAGCCCTTCAATGTGGCCTTCAGAATTCAACAGGCTGCAAAGAGAGATCATTGAACTTTGGGAGGCCTGCAATGTGTCATTGGTTCACAGGACTTACTTCTTTTCTCCTATTTAAAGGTGATCCCAGTGATTATATTTACATGGAAAGCACGGGAGATTGTCCTTCCTTAAAGATACGTTTGCTCGGGGCAATCAAACTTTGGAAGATGGTCAAATTATAACACCCGCTTCAAGGTATTTTACCACATCTGATCTAGATTAGAAGGTTGCAGATTTGCTTGGTTATCTCGTATGTGCATTGTCTGAACTTAAACATGTTTCATTCTATAAATAGCTTGAAGGCTTCGTCTAGTGAGAGACACATGCTGACCAAGCAAAGGCGGAGGCGGCTCTCTGCAGACGAAAGAAATAACATGTACCTAAAGTGGGGTATTGGGCTACATTCAAAGAATAGGAGACTGCAATTGGCAAACCTACTGTGGAGTGACACAAAGAATATTTTTAATTGATTAAGAATTGGTAAGCATGATGAAAATCCTATCACTCTCTTTGGCCTGCCATCATTTGATGTCATTGGTGTACGGGGCTGTAGTTGGTTCCCAGCTGTTTTCTTTAACAGGTGTTTTTGAAGAACTGATGAAGAAAAAATCTGAGTCTTGACCTATATTTGCTTGGTCCATGTGGTATTTTTTGTGGCTTGTTTCAAAAGACGTTTTATGTGGGAAGTGTAGGGTTTCCTCCAAACAATTTAAACCTAGTTCACAAGAAGACTGATGTCTCTCCATATTGATGTGCAAGATATCCATCATTAAAGCTAGAAGTTGTGGTCAACTTGATATATTGATTGTGCTTTCTGTATGTAATTATATTTGTGTTAAACTAATGTTCTATTTTCATTTTTCTTGTCAGAACTTTTTGTATTCCGTAAGGATGAGAATTCACAGTTGAAAGCCATTGATTTTGGCTTATCAGATTTTGCCAAACCAGGTTTGTCCTTTCTTGAATAATCCAGCTCTTTGTTATTATCAATGTCTCAGTCTTCGGAGTTTGGAGTGGGATTTTAATACTCAGTCTGGCTTACAGATGAGAGGCTTAATGATATTGATTTTTAGACAAGAAAAGGATGCTGCGTGAAACATGAACAGGAAAAACTGTACTATGTCCTCTTACATACGCGAGAACCATGGAGAAAGAAAAAACATAGAAAAGAAATTTCCAAGGTAAGCACAATGAAGATTTTCAGAGATTGCCATTTTACGACTCGAGAATCATGAGACAGAATTAAAAGTAAAGAACATGGAGAAACCTGCTTGATCAAATTGTGAAAAGACCTGAAAGAAAATAATTAAAGGTCAAAACATATTAAGGAGAAAATTCCTGCTTCCCATTAGCGGAATTTATATTTTTATTTGGTGATCTTTTAAGAGGTCAGCAAATCTGTCGGCCTCTGTTCTGTGCTTCTTTGCCCAGTTTTGGATATTCACTTGAGTTAAAAAACAATATGTTAAAAAAAAATAAAAAATTGAGTGAAGAGAATAACATATTTTTTCAATAATGTTGAAGAATCTGCTGGAACAGTTTTTGGTCCTGAACCTCTCAACTCATTCTCTAATATCTAGTCAATGCTCTTTGTAAATGCTTCACCAATTAATGCTTTATCCGACATGACTACATTAACCTGTGCATTTGTTGTCGCTTCTTTAGCACAGCTTGCAAGCAAAAGGGTATTTCTTGATTGTTCAACATGGCTATGTGCAGGACTCGTGGTACAAATTATGGCAGTTCTAGCATTAATTCCTCCCAAGGAGGACTGCAGAATGCGGGTTAGCTTCGAATCTCGGTAAGGAACATGCCCATTTCTTCCCTTGCTGCATGAGTATTGCACAAATTAGTATCAGATATGACAATTCGTGTTATGCTAGAAGTTCAATTGCACAAAGACTAACAGAAAGAAGCAAAAGTTGAGACACAACATAACAATGGCACATAGTAGAATAGGTTTTTGTAGAAAAATATATTGGGTAAGAATATTTCATTAATACGTGAATGAGAAATATATATACAATTACAAGACTTTTATCCCTACAAGTTAGGAATACAACTACAGCTAGGATTCTATCGTCTAACACTCCCCCTCAAGTTGGAGAGTGAATGTCAAGAACACCCAACTTGCGTATCAAAGTTGAAAACTTGTCCTTCCCAAGAGGCTTAGTGAACAAATCTGCCAACTGGTGTGTCGTGCGCACATACTCTGTCGCTACGGTTCCATCTGCAATCTTATCGCGTATAAAATGACAATCCATCTCAATGTGACGAGTTCGCTCATGAAAAACAGGATTCGCGGCTATATGCAATGCTGCTTGATTATCACAAAATAAAACAGAAGGACCTTCCAAAGGAATATTCAAATCCTTCAACAAAAAACGAAGCCAAACTAACTCACAACAAGCACCTGCCATGGCCCTATATTCTGCCTCAGCTGAAGAAAGCGACACAGTTTTCTGTCGCTTTGTTCGCCACGAAATCAGAGAATTTCCCAAGAATACACAATACCCAGTAGTCGAACGACGAGTGATAGGACAACCGGCCCAGTCAGAGTCGCAAAATGCAGCTAATTTGGTCTGGTTGTCAGAACGAAATAATAAGCCTTGACCTGGAGTTGATTTCAAATAACGAACAACACGAAGCGCAGCATCCATATGAGGAACACGAGGCGCATGCATAAACCGACTCAAAACATGCACGGAATATGTGATATCTGGCCGAGTTATGGTGAGATAAATCAACCGTCCTACTAAGCGCCGATACTTCTCAGGATCCTTGAGAAGTTCTCCTCAATCAGATAATTTTGTGTCATCCATGGGAAAAGCAATGGGCCGTGCACCCAGAAAACCATAATCCTTGAGAATCTCCAATGCATACTTTCGCTGTGAAATATAAATTCCACATTGAGAGCGAGAAACCTCAATACCCAAAAAATATTTTAGTTCCCCAAGGTCTTTTATCCGAAAGTGATCACGGAGAAAAGACTTCAGAGAATCAATGGCCCTGACGTCGTTCCCTGTAATCACAATATCGTCCACATAAATGAGTAAGGCTGTGAAAGAAGTACCGGACTTTCTGGTGAACAATGAATAGTCAGCTTTTGATTGTTGGAATCTAGCAGAAAGAATGGCAGTAGTGAATTTAGCAAACCATTGGCGAGAAGCCTGCTTGAGACCATATAGAGATTTATGAAGGCGACACACAAGATTCTCCCCCTGTCGCCGAAGACCCGGAGGAGGAGACATATAAATTTCCTCATGTAAATCACCGTGCAAAAAGGCATTATTAACATCGAGCTGATGAAGAGACCAAGACTGACTAGCAGCAAGAGCGAGAAGACAACGCACAGTAATCATCTTAGCAGTAGGGGAAAAAGTGTCATGATAATCAATACCTGCAGCCTGTGTGTAACCTTTAGCAACCAAGCGAGCTTTGTAACGCTCAATAGAACCATCAGGATTATACTTCAATTTGTACACCCATTTACAATCAATGGGAGCTTTGCCAGGGGGCAAGGTAGTCAGAGTCCAAGTACCATTGGCATGTAATGCCTGAAGCTCCTCATGCATGGCACAACGCCAATTAGGATCACTGGCAGCCTCGGCAAAGGAGGAGGGCTCCACATGCCGACTGACAGAATATGTATAAGAAAGATGTTTGGGTGAGTAACGGTGATAAGAAATAAACTTACAAAGTGGATAACGCGTACCAGGTGGAGAACTGGGCGGCAAAGTCGAGGATTGGTGTGGTGGCAGAATCACCTGCGAGCAAACGTAGTCCTTTAAATAGGATGGGGATGTACGGGTGCGGGAAGAAATGCGGGGGGTGGGAGAAGGGTGAGAAGGAGGCGGGAGCGAGGAGGAGCTGGGATCTGGGGGTGAACTAGATGGGATATCGGGGGAGGGAGCAGAGTGGTCTGGGAAGGTGTCATCAGGAGGAGGAGGAGGAGCCGTGGAGGGAGAGGGGGATGTATCATCAGGAGGAGGAGGAGGAGGAGGAGGAGCCGTGAAGGGAGAGGGGGATGGGTTGGCAAGAGGGGCAGGAGGAGGTCGCGGTGTAGGGACAGGGGATGGGGGATAAGGAAAATCCAGAGAGGAAGGAAGAGGCAGGGTAGGCGTGGGGGATGGGGTAGAGGTGGGTGGAAGAGTATAAGGGAAGGAATCTTCATGGAAGATGACGTCCCGACTTGTGAAGAGGCGGTGAGTGTCTAGGTCATAAAGTTTGTAGGCCTTTTGGCCGGGAGGGTAACCAAGGAAGATGCAACGGTGAGCCCGAGGGGAAAATTTAGTGGGTGGAAGAACAGAGGTGGCATAGGCTAAACAACCAAAACGCGGAAGTGATCATAGGTGGGGACTTTGTTATGAAGGACTGCAAACGGTGTGCGATTATGGAGAAGACGGGTGGGAAGACGATTTATTAAATAAGTAGCGGTAAGGATACATTCACCCCAAAACTTGAGGGGAAGATTGGACTGGAAGCGAAGGGCACGTGCGGTTTCTAAGAGGTGTCTATGTTTGCGTTCAACAACGCCGTTTTGTTGAGGGGTATAGACACAAGAAGTTTGAAGTAAAACCCCATGATCCGAAAAAAATGGACGAAGAGAAAGAAATTCGCCGCCATTGTCAGTGCGAATGCAACGAATTTTAGCATGGAATTGGGTACTGACATAAGCAAAAAAATCCTTGAGTAATTGTTGAGTATCATATTTATGTTTCATGAGGAAAACCCATGTAAAACGAGAAAAATCATCCACAATGGTTAAAAAATAATGAGCTCCAGAAAGGGAAGGTTGACGATTCGGACCCCAAATATCACAATGAATTAAAGCAAAAGGAAAGGTTGTTGAAATTGAACTTAAACCAAAAGGTTGACGAGTTTGTTTCGCCAAAGGACAAACATCACACACATGACTAGAATCAAAAGAACAATGTAAAAAACTAGAAGCTAAAGCTTGCAAACGAGGAGGGGAAGGATGACCAAGGCGCCTATGCCACAGGGAAGATGGGATGGTGATGACATTGCAGAGGGGTGGACAGGATGGGATGGAGGAGGCAAGAGCCACAAGATAATATAGGTCACCACATCGCTTACCCACACCAATCGTCGCCTTCGAAGCCAAGTCCTGCAAAACACACCAAGAGGGAAAGAATGTTACGGAACACGACAATCCATCTGTAAGCTTACCAACCGATAAAAGGTCCACTTTAAAAGTAGGGACGCATAAAACATCTTTCAAAAAAACAGAGGAATTTAAATGAAGAGTGCCAGTGGAAGTAATAGGGGCGGTAGCACCACTGGGCAAAGAAACAGGTGGCAATTGCGAAGCAGAAGTATTAACCAAACACGAGGCGGAAGAGGTAATATGATCCGTAGCGCCACTGTCAAGGATCCATTGACCAAGACGAGAAGCTACGGGAAACAAACCTTTGGTAAAATCCTCACCAAAAACAGCATGAGCCCGGGGAGAGGAAGGAGGTTGAGCACCGTCACTGAGGGCAGCAAGAACCCGGGAGTGTTGATCGGCTGAGAGATGGGGCATAGCAATCTGGACATCATGCAGCGTGGGCTGCCCTTGCACGTGGTGAGCTGAAGGAGGGCTGGTAGTGGGCCAAGGGTGAGCAGCATGGAGGGTACGGGCAGAAGGGGCAGCACCATTGCTGCGTGAAAAACCAGCACCATTGTTGCGTGAAGAACCAGCAGAGGTAGAGCGACGGGGTGGCCTCCACGGCTGGCCATGGAGAGGATGACCAACAGGGTAACCATGAAGCTTGTAGCAATTGTCAAGGGTGTGAAAATCGTAGTTGCAATAGGTGCAGTGAAGAGGAGGACGGTCGGAGGAAGCACGGGACGACCCACGGACCGCCATGGCTGCAGTAGATTGGTCGACGGAACGGAGAGCACCCATCGAACGTTGCTTCTCGGCCTGAGACACGGAGGAACAGGCATGGCGTACGGTGGGCAGAGGGCTCATCAAGAGGATCTGATCACGAATGGCAGAAAAAGACTCGTTAAGACCCATGAGAAACTGCATAAGCTGCTGTCTGTCGTTCTTGGTGCCGGAAGAACAAGTGCAGGGGTCGTTGTACGAGGCAAGTTCATCCCAAAGCCCTTTGAGACGAGTGAAATAGGCAGAAACAGAAGAAGTCCCTTGGGAGATGGTGGCAATGGCACGGTTGAGTTGAAAGATGCGGGGAGCGTTGCTTTGGGAAAACCGTTCACGGAGGTCGTCCCAAACAGCTTTGGCAGTGGTGGAAAAAAGAACGGACTCGGCAAGGTCAGGCTCCAAAGAATGAAGAAGCCAAGAAAGAATCATATCGTTGCAGCGGCGCCAGGCAGCGTGGTTATCAGGGTCTGCGGAGGAGGACGGTTCCTCAATGGTACCATGAATAAAACCAAGTTTGTTCTTGGCGCTCAAAGAAATCTCCATGCCGCGTGCCCATGTGGTATAATTGTCTCCATTTAATTTGGTGGAGACAAGAACAAGGTTAGGATGATCAGAATGGTGAAGGGAAAAAAACTGGAATCGGAGTCTCCCATGATGAAAAAAGAAGGAACGGCAGGAGGCAGCCGAAAAAAAAATTAAGGGGAAGCTAGGGTTTTGAGACTCTGCTCTGATACCGTGTAGAAAAATATATTGGGTAAGAATATTTCATTAATACGTGAATGAGAAATATATATACAATTACAAGACTTTTATCCCTACAAGTTAGGAATACAACTACAGCTAGGATTCTATCGTCTAACAGTTTTGGCAAAAGACCGTAACTTCTGAAAATTAAAAATTAAAAATAAGCTGCACAAGCTGACCTGAGCTTGCGAATAACAGTGCCCAGAGTTAGTAGACTGTGATTTATATGGCAACCCTCTTTCAACCTTGTGCCAGCTGATAGTGTCTGGGATGCACGCTCACTTCCGGCAAGATTGACGAAGTTCTGTACCAAAAGGAATTGTATCATTCTGTTGTTATCCGTTATCCCTTCGATGGTTTTTATTAAAGGGAGATTCACTATTATACATAATATAGGGGCCTAAATTATATAAAATTAAAAAAATATATATATGAAATGAACTTTAGAAACACACTGAAAGCTCATTTACAATATAACAAAAAGGCTTTTAACTTCTTTTAAATTACAAAACTGCCATTGATTTCTTAAAAAAACCCAACTAAAAAATCTCATAAAAAACCCCAAAACACTTAATAGGGCATCAAAGTAATTTAATAATCAAAATTAAATTCAATAGGGCCAGCTGTCTTTTTTTGGTTTTTTTTTTTGTTTGTTTATAGAAATTAAATGGTGTAGGGTTTGTTTATAGTTTTAGTGCTAAGAATGGGTATATGACTAAATAACTCATTTTGAAATCATATTCTTCCTTTAAAAATAATAGTACGTACCACAGCAGCTGTAAGGGAGCTTGATTTGTCATAGCCAAGAAACTCACGTGCTGAACTTTCTATTACATGATAAAACCACAACATAATTGACCAACAGGGTAATTTAGCATAATTGGTAAGCAAAACAATGTGACATTTACAAATTCAGTTTGTTAGGAAAAAACAACTGGTCATACCAATCTGAGAATCTGATGAGATTTGTAGCTTGCTTCATTTAGGAATGTGTCCCCTATCTGCAGGCGGAGCTAGGAATTCTATCAAGGATGGTCAACTTTAAATAGTTTTATAATTACAATGAACTTAGTTTTTATAGGAAAATATATATAAGAACTCATTATAATGATTAAATTTCAATATCACGAATTTAATATCTTAGTAAGTATAACCCAAATTCTAGCAACCTAAAAATAATGAAAGAGTATCAAAAGTTGATTTTAGATAGAATGAGAAAATCAAATAAAATCCATGAAACACACATATAAATGACATATGAAGACATGAAAACAAATATAGATCATATTCATGTTCATTGTAGAAAATTTATATTGTGAGAATGGTCAATAATAAGTATAGCTATAAAACAATTTGGATAACATAGATAAATATAATATTTTCAAAATGTTGAGAAGAGTCAAGTGACACTTGTGGGCCTTAATTGGCTTCGCCAATGCCTATCTGTCTTTGAGTTGTGAAAATGCATTAAGACATTATTTAAATTTGCATCCATAGTCATCTCATCTGTTGAAACAAATAATAGCTTAAAGAAATAACCTCGGCAGTATCCTCGTATAGGATGGTCAACATAACCGAAAAGCCTTGGATGCACATAGTATCGGACAAGTTTCTGATACGAGCATAGCCCTCATGACTGCTAAAATATGAATATGGTTTGAATACTTTAGGTTAATAGTATTCTTCTCTATATGGAGATATATAAGAAGAGATATTTAGTCAAATACCCATTTTTAGCACTAAAACTATAAATAAACCCTACACTATTTAATTTCTATAAACAACCCAAAAAAACTCAAAAAATAACAATTGGCCTTATTGAATTTAATTTTGATTATTAAATTACTTTGATGCCCTATTGAGTGTTTTGGGCTTTTTTATATGTTTTGGGGTTGAGTTTGTTTTAAGAAATCAATGGTAGTTTTGTAATTTAAAAGAAGTTAAAAGCTTTTTTGTTATGTTGTAATGGGCTTTGAATGTGTTTCTAAAGTCCATTTCATATAGGGTATTTTTATAATTTGGGCTCCTATATTGGGTATAATAGTGAATCTCACATATAAGAATTCACGAGGGTGCTTTACAAGAAAATAGATATAGTAATTAATTAGGAAAATATCTCCTAATTACACAAGGATGTGTAAACTATATAAAACAAGGAAGTAAATCACCTAATTAACTCAGGAAATAAATCTCTTTGATTTAGTAGGTTAACTCACGTCAACACTCCTCCTCAAATTGGTGCATACAAGTCACCAATGCCTAACTTGGTAAGTGAGTCATAAAGCACTCGTCCACGGACAACTTTTGTTAAGACATCCACTAATTAATCTTCTGATTTTACAAAGGGTAGACAGATGATCTTGTTCTTAATTTTTTCTTTGATGAAATGTCTATCCACCTCAACATGTTCAGTTCGATTATGTTGAACTGGATTATGAGCAATATTTTCTCATTTTCCACTGTGAACTTAGTTTAGAGGCTGAAAATATTGTTGTGTTGGAGGTATGTTCGGCATGAATTTAAGGGCCCATTACAACTATCCAGTTCTACTTTCTGCATAACAGGATAAGTTGTTATTGAATAAGTTGAGTTTTGACCTTCAGCCAAAAGTACCATTTTGCTTTATGTTGTTTCTAGCTTCTTCTTTTTTTATTTTTTCTAACGATGGAAAAGTATTAGCCCTTGGTAGGATATGACCAATCAAACTGTATTGAATTTGTGTCTCATGTTCTTCAGTTTACGAGATTTACAAAGGCATGCACATCTTAGAAAATTTAGTAAGTGATGGCCAAAGAAAGTGGAATGTAAAGCAAAAATGACAGGCTAAGTCAAAAAGGGACTCCCATATATTTAACAGTCTGAATGCAATATACTGCAACTGTACATCGACAATGTCTTTCCTGGCATGCGTATGAAAAGCAATTTAAATGGATCTCAAGAACGATGGTTCTTGTCGATAACTCCCAACACAAAACAAAAAAAGAAGAAAGAAGAAAAGCCAATTACTTTTATAAGAATAAAAGGATCAAAATTGGAGGAGAGAGAAAGTGACTATGTGATGAGGTCCAATCTCAAGGACACTAAGGGCTAGATTTGGCATTACTGTGCTTAAAAAAACTGCTTATGCTGTGCTGCGAGAATAAACAGCTGTGAAGTAAAGCAACTAAGGGCTAATTTGGCATTGCTGTGCTGTGAAAATAATTACTTTTAAATTTGCTGTAAGAAAAATTAGCTATAAAGGAAAATAATTTAGCGTTTGGTAATCTATATTTGTAAAAGTATTGTGAGTATGAAAAGAAGTGTCAAAGTGTTTGATAAACTTTTGTATAGAATTGTTGTGACAGTGTACAATGACAAAAAAGAGTATGATGATGAAACTTTTTAAAAAAAACCAAAATTATCATTAAAAAATAAATAATGTATAATTTAGGTTTCTTTTGCTGTTTGGTCCAATCAGATCTTGGACCTTCAGTTTTTTCAATCTCAATTCTGTTGAAGTGAAAGGTTCATGCTTTGTTGGGTAATTTCAATACCCAGGAGGAACGACAGTCAAATGAGAAGGAATAGATCGTGAAAAGGAGAAGGATTGAGCGTGTAATTTGTTGAAACAAATAAGGACAATATGGGAAATCTGAAAACTCCTCCTGATTGGGAAATCTTGAAATCTGCATGCCTCTTGGCGCAGCAGTTTTTAGAAGCAACCTCTCACTGGCTTTTAAAAACTATGACCCCCGATTTTGAAAAAAAAAAAAAAATCAGCTTTTTTCTTTTTTATCAAACAACAATTTCTTTAAAAAATTAAAATTAAAAATTAAAAATTAAAATTAAAAAAAAAAGCTGCTTCAAAAAGAAGCATCCCAAACTAAGCCTAAATATTTGCTAAAGTAAATGAGAAACTATCAGATTAATTCATATCAAAGACTTCAAATTTTGTTTGTGATGACGATATTATTACTTTGAACGATGAGGAAGAATATTTCATACAAGGGTTGGATAGCACAAATCCTTGTGATGCTTATCTGTAGGAAATTATATCAAGACTGGGGGACAAAACTTAGGAAAGCATGAGTAACCCTAGCACTTGTCTGCACAAAACCTTTTTGCCATCAACCTAGTAAACCCATTTTTGGAAAATGCTATGTATAGCCTAAAAGCTGTATTGATTTAACGTCATCCTCTTCCTTGCCAATATACATTTATGGTAAACAGAGGTATCATGTCAAGTTTCCATGAAATATCAGTACAAAAGAAATATACGAGCACCTGGGTCGTGGGTTGGCATGATAAAACAACTCAAAACAAAACATAATTTTAATTATTTCTAAGTCTTGACAAACGTTGGGAAAAAATTCATTCAAAAACAAATATCAAGGTTTACATTTTGCTAGGATATCAAATAACCATTCTGTACCCACATGTGCTGCCTTATCACACCTTGTTCAACTGGGTAACACTCTGTTTCACATATGCATCTTGTTCTGTGCTCTACGATCTTTTCTGCAGATAAGTACCAATGGCTGAGACAAAATCAAGGACAGCATCTTTCACTTTGTCAAGGAAGTGAAAATGGGCATGTTTTCAAGACCTCTTCATGGCCAATGTCCCAAAAACTCCCCAGAACCCTGCACAGAAACCTATCACCATGCTAATGATGAACTATAGCTTTTCAAGTTTACTGTCATCATCCTCTCCTCCATCTCCACTTGGAATTTGAAGTGCTTCTTCATTGTCTTGGCAACCAATTGGTAATGGACACCCGCTAAGACCTGCATTGCCCTCTTAAATTGACGGGTCAACAAAGGTCTGAAACTGGTTACCTGTTGGAATTTTCCCGGACAAGTTATTGTATGACAAGTTCAGATTACTCAAAAATGTTAAAGAAACCATGCTCTGTGGAATTGAACCTAAAAGTTTGTTCATTGATAGATCAAGAGTTTCTACCAAACCCAAGTTTCCGATATTTGCTGGGATATTTCCTATCAAATGATTCATGGACAAATTTAAGGTGCCCAACTTTATTAGGCTTGTTATCCTCATAGGTATCTCTCCTGACAAGTTATTGTCCGAGAGATCAATGCTATTAACAAGGTAAAGGATGGAGTCATATTCAAGCACTCTTCCTTTTGACACCACCTCCAATCTTCCCTTGTGCCCATAAACTTTTGTATCTTTGTCTGTGAATTCAGATTTCAAGCCACTCAAATTACCTATGCAGTGGGGAATATTTCCGAAAAGATTGTTGTGTGAGAAGTCCAATATATGGAGAGTGGAAAGGCCACATAATTGTAAAGGGATGCTTCCAGTAAATGAGTTGGACCTCAAGCTTAAAATCTTTAAAGAGAGCATGCTTTCACCAATGAAAGATGGAATCAGTCCAAAAAACTTGTTATCACCAAGGTCAAGAATCTTCATGTCAGTGTAGTTTTTCAAGGAAGGAACTTCACCTGAAAAGTTGTTACTAGAGAGGAACAAGACTCTGAGTGAAGTAAGAGAGCCTAAGGATCTTGGGTTTGTACTAGAGAGATTGTTGTTTGACATGTCTACAATATACAACGATGGTATATTGTCCCAAAAATGAGGAATACTTCCACTCAAAGAGTTCCTAGAAATGTCTAGATGTGTCAAATTGGGCATCACTTGACCAATGTTATGAGGAATTGGCCCTGAAAATAGATTGTCTCTAAGAAATAGCATGGTAATGTTTGAGGACCAGAGTGGGAGTGGGCCCTCATAGCGGTTTGAACTCAAATCAACAACGGAATAAAAGTTAAATCTTAATGAATTGGGTACCATGCCGCTTAGCTGATTATAAAAGACATCCAGATAATCTAATTGCAAATCCAACTGCAAAAACCAATCTGGTATGGTGTCTGAAATCCTAGCATTATTGAGTGCCACCGTGGTCAACTCAGTCTAATTTCTAAGCCATGTAGGAAATTTGGGACCCAGTTGGCATGATCTAATGTACAAGGATCTTAATTTGAAAGGAGGTATCCAACCAGAAGTTATGTTGAAAACCAAGGAAATGTTTGGGGAATTGTTTTCAATCGATACTCTTCTCAGGCCTCAAAGTTTTGCTAAATGAGCTTCTATAATGGCACCTTCCCATGTGTTGCCATAGATATCAAGTGAAACCAGCGATGAGAGCTTCCCAAGACTTTCTGGGATGATCCCACTCATTTGATTCCATGCAAGGTCAAACTCCTCCAAAGATGTTAAATTTCCAATCGATTTTGGGATTGAACCCTGAAATGAGTTATACAACAAGTCGAGGTATTCCAAGCTTTTAAGATATCCCAAAGAATCAGACAGTTTTCCTGTCAGATTGTTATCTGTCAAATCCAGCATCTCTAGTTTAGTGAGATTGAACAACCAAGGAGGTATCGTGGAGGTGAATTTATTGTCAGAGAGATCAAGAACTAAAAGGGATGTGAAATTGATGGAAGGAAGAGTGAGAGGTAGCATGGGAAGTCTACAGGAGGGCAAATGCAATTCAACAAGTGAAGGGAGTATAATAACAGTGGGAAGCCAATAGGATGTAGTCTTAGCAAGGTTCCCTCCTTCCAAGTTAAGGTACTTTAAGGAAGAAAGAGTTGCAAGCCAATGAAGGTCATTCTCAATTGGTTCAACAATGTTATTACTAGGATCAAGATAAAGCAACCCTGAGAGGTTTCCAAGATTGTGGGGAATGATTCCACCAAAAGATGCACCAGAGAGATTGAGGTATTTCAGTTTCTCTAGTGATCTAAAGAAATTTGGAAGTTGGACACCTCCAAAGTTATTCATGCTCAAATCCAAGTAAACCAAATCTTTCAAAACAAGCAAAGAAGGGTTGATCTCACCACCAAATGCGTGATCTGTTGCTTCATCAGCATACCCATTGTGATTGCGAAGATTGAGCATGTTGACACGTCCAGTTATGTTGTTGCAGCCTACACCACTCCATTTGCAGCAATCTTCTCCCACCCAAGACAAAAGTCGGTTGGAAGGATCTGTGAGGCCTTGTTTGAGCTTGAGAAGGGCTTTCCTCCCTTTATCTAGGCCTCATCATTTGGCCCGCGGGCTCATGGGCCTACAGGGGCCCGCCCGGCCCATCGAAAAAAAGCCCGTCCCGGCCCGTTATGGGCTTTGAGAGGGCCCGGCCCGCTTGGGCTTGGGCTAGGCTTGGGCTTGGGTGTTTGAAGCCCGGCCCGACCCATAGGCCTGGCCCGATTAAGCCCATGAAAGCCCGACCCGGCCCGCCCACAAAAGCACGGCCCGTTAGGCCCGCATACATATATAATTATGTATAAATAAGGGTTTAGGATTAGGATTACATCACTTGAATGACAAATCCCCCTCTTTCATTTTTTTGTGTGTGTGTTACTTGTTTGAAAAATTGTGTTTCTATTGAATTCTACTCATTCCTAATTTATAATTGGATGATTAGTACATTAATTTGTGTCATTTATTAATACAACAATTATATATATATATATATATATATAATAAGACGAACAACATATCATATCACCAAACATAATCATACCACCAAATATAATCATACTTTTCTTTTACACATCACCAAACATTTGCATATTTATTCATATCATCCTTATTAAATAA
The DNA here is from genome assembly GCA_034190965.1 of Prunus campanulata. Taxonomy (NCBI): domain Eukaryota; kingdom Viridiplantae; phylum Streptophyta; class Magnoliopsida; order Rosales; family Rosaceae; genus Prunus; species Prunus campanulata. The sequence goes on along the minus strand of CM067214.1, from coordinate 9,244,803 downwards.
AAAAAAAAATTTACACTTATTATTTTTTAGGCCCATTTCGACCCGCCCCGGCCCGATGGGCTTGGGCTTGGAATTTTCTAAAAAAGCTCGGCCCAGCCCGGCCTGATATTTTCTCTCTCCTCTTTAAAGCCCGGCCCGGCCCATTGACGAGCCCTATCTATATCTATGCATCCCACATTATGATCAACGCTGCAGAAACCAAGTTGAATGGTTTTAAGGGATAAAATTCCTGATAGTATAATTAGTGAGACAAATTGGATGGAAGCACTGCAGTGACCCATGATTCATATGCAATGGGATGAAATTGAGATGCCCTATATATAGGAGTCAATGAGAATTCAGATGGTTGAGCTTTCGTACTCTAGATAGTTCGAAATTATGCAAAGACTTCCAAGTCAATTTGAGTTGCGGGGTAAATGGTTCAATCCAATTAACAGTTCAGCCAGATGACTTTTGTTAAAGCATGAAGTAAAATGAGTTATTATCACTGAAGGTAGCATTCCGGGTAAATTGCATTCTCCAAAGTTCTTTTATGCAGTTCCCATGTATTAAGGAGCTTGATTGATTCTTGTCTGGTGCATAAGTCTAGGGCTCGTCAATGGGCCGAGCAGGGCTAGCCCAGCCCAAATTTAATGGGCTTGGGCCGGATCAGGCCAAGCTTTAAAGAGGAGAGAGAAAAAATTGGGCCGGGCTGGGCTGGGCTTTTTTAGAAAATTCAAAGCCCAAGCCCATCTCATGTAATTAGAAAATAAGTTTTGTGTTTGTTTCAATGTAATAAGCTTGAGACTCACTAAATGCATTTTGGACACAAGTTAGCTCAAAACGGTGTCTGCAGATCAGTCAACTTCACGGATTGGACTGTACTTGCTCAAGAAGAACCAGATGATGAGCCATATATCATTAGAAATATGCGGAAGTCTAGTTTCTGGAGAATTTTACGGTTCATGATTCCGAGTCTTCTAAAGAAAGTTATACAAGTTTTGGAAACTTAAGGTCAAATTCAGCAGCATCTGCGTTACTGGTCCAAATATCACATTTGAAGAGCTTTCCGATTTTGCCTTGAGCTGGGCTGTATATGCTTGGAAAGATAAGACAAAGCGCTTCAAGATCCATATTTTTCCAGATTTTTCAGAATGGAGCCACAAGCCCAAAACGAGCCCACAAGCTGACAGCAATGCATTGTCATGCATGACATAAGCATGAGCTAATTATTTTTGGTGGGGAAATTAGGTAAAGTTGTGAAGTGAGTGTGGTTAGTGAACTCAATTGTATATTCAGAACTTCACCTCCCCTAGGCCTATAAATTGTGAGATTTCCAAGCTTGTAAACACACCCCAAGGGGGGAGCTCTCAAACACTTCTCTAGAGCTCCCTTCCCTTCTCTCGCTCATATTTTCTTAGTTTTCCTTTCAAGTTTTCAATTGTTGTAACAAAAATGCTTTTACTAAATTTTTCTTCAAGTTTTCGAGTTCCACTTTAATTTTATTTGTAATGTAAATTATTTTCTAAGTTTTCAAGTTGATTAGTTTCCAAGTTTCAATTATGGTTTTAGTTCTTATTCATTATGCTTATAAGTTAATATGCTAGTTTGAATGATTGATCACGATTAAGGCTTGCATGTTAGCTATCTTGGTTTGAATTAAGAGTAGACACCATGCTTTAATTCGAATTGAACTATGAATAGGAAGAGTGTGTATAGAATTCGACAATCTGGATTAGATACATACTTGGTTGTTTAAAATGTTCTTCTATGCTTAATGGATTCCTAATGCTTAATTTTAGGTTAGACAACAGATGATCAAATTAGGGAATTAGGAATACAAGGTTAGGACCATACACCATGGCTTAATCATACATTAGCTAGAATCAATCCGTTAATCTAAATTGAACTTGGGAATTTATTTGCTTGAGTTAGTTATTTTCTTTCTTTCTTGTTTTATTTGTTTCCTTTCTTTTTCATTTCTGTTTTGTGTAGGGAAAATGAATTAGATCATTCAATCACCAATCCTCGTGGGATCGACCTCGCACTTACATATGCTATACTACCAAACGGCTCGTGCACTTGCGAGTATCACAAGTTGAGGATGCAGCTGAATCCATTTTGGTGCAGCTGATCCGACGACAACAATATATATAATTGTTGTATTAATAAATGACACAAATTAATGTGCTAATCATCCAATTATAAACTAGGAATGAGTATAATTCAATAGAAACACAATTTTTCAAACAAGTAACACACACACAAAAAAATGAAAGAGGGGGATTTGTCATTCAAGTGATGTAATCCTAATCCTAAACCCTTATTTATACATAATTATATATGTATGCGTGTGGGCGGGCCGGGCCGGGCTTTCATGAGCTTAACGGGCCGGGCCGGGCTTCAAACACCTAAGCCCAAGCCCAAGCGAGCCGGGCCCTCTCAAAGCCCATAACAGGCCGGGCCGGGCTTTTTTTCGATGGGCCGGGTGGGCCCCCATAGGCCCATGAGCCCGCGGGCCAAATGATGAGGCCTACATAAGTCAATGTTTCTCGAAACTCTATTTCCTCACATGTATTATAAAACCTCTTGTATCCTCTTGTATCAAATAATTCAATACAAATAGATTATTTTAAGTTGAAAGTAGCAGTTTCAGTCAAAAGAATACTTGTGTCGCATATTTTTCAAACAAACTATTAGACGTGGTCATAGAAATGGAACAAGAGGTCCTGCTATATATGTATTTTAAACATTCTCAAATCCTACAACTTTCATATAAGGACTTTATAAAAGAGATATTTAGTCATATACCCATTCTTAGCACTAAAACTATAAATAAACCCTAAACAAATTAATTTCTATAAACAAACCCAAAAAATGATAGATGGCCCTATTGAATTTAATTTTGATTATTAAATTACTTTGATGCCCTATTGAGTGTTTAGGCTTTTTTATGAGGTTTTAGGGTTGGGTTTGTTTTAAGAAATCAATTGCAGTTTTGTAATTTAAAAGAAGTTAAAAACCTTTTTGTTATTTTATAAATGGGCTCTGGGTGTGTTTTTAAAATCCATTTCATATAGGATATTTTCATAATTTGGGCTCCTATATTAGGTATAATAGTGAATCTCCCTTTATAAAAAAAAACCATGTTGCACGGACACTGCAATAAGGTGGAGTGTCCACGTGTCCTCCGACACTCGGACATGGCATGGACATGCCTGGGACACGCATTAGACACAGTCAACGCCTTGGACGTTCAAGACACTCCTGCGTCAAACTATGGTCAAGACACGGGTCGGAAAGTCTTGAACAAAATTCTGAGTTGCAGAGGTGGCTTTGGGTGTAGAGGAGGCTTTGCCTATCTGCAGAGGCGGAGCATGTCTATTTTTGTTGGTTTCTAATAATTTTTTCCAATTGGATTGGCAGAGGCTTTGGTGGCCCAAAGAAATGGTGACTCAGCAAAGACTTGGGGGATTAAAAGGCCAAGAGGATTTAATTTATAGGAGGATGATGCTGCAACTTCTTTGAGGGGGCTAATAGTTTTTAGATGAAGGGAACATAAAAGAAGGAAGATTAGTATTATGAGTTGGAAGAATGTGTTTTTTGTTTTAAGTTTGGCTAATTGTTCCAAATTCCTATGGGGGTTAAAAGGGTTTAGGGTAGGGGTGGGTATGGGTAGTGTTAGTCCCAACACGATATATAGCTTTTTATGATTATTGGACTCAAAATTCGCTCATTATTAGGCCAACTCAACTTAACTCGAAGTTTTTGTGATAGGGTTAGGCGGTTTGGTCAGGTTAACTCAAAATTAAGCATACTTTAAAATTTTGGTTTCAACCCATACATAGCGGTTTATGGTCTTTTTAAACTTAAGACCTGCTCATTTTTAGGCCAACTCAACCTACTATGATCGGATTGGGTGGTTCGGTTGGATTAACTCAAAATTAAATTTACTTTAAATTTTAGTTCCAACCCGTACATAGAGATTTATGATTTTTTTAACTCATGACCTGCTCATTTTTAGACCAACCCAACCCACTATGATCGAATTAGGCGGTTTAATCTGATTGACCCGAAATTGTGCCCATCCCTAATTTAAGGTGAGGCTAATCAATTTCTGGTTCTTTAAAAGGAATGTCACATGATTTGCACATGTTCACGTTTATAGGATAATTTTTTCAATTTTGAGGAAAAAAAATACTTTTGAAGTATTAAAAAGTATTTTAAAAAATTAAAAAGAAAACAACCCAATACCCACCATCATCCCCTTCAGTGAAGGGCCTTCACCTATCAGGATAATTTTTTCATTTTTCAGAATATACCTTTGATCTATTCAGAAAAAAATAAAAAATAAAAACCTAAGACTCATCCCTTTCCCTCTCTCTCTCTCTCTCTCCCTCACACACACACACTAGCTGACCTAAATAAAGGGGGAGAACAAGGATTTCTTGCTTTGATAATCTTGGGTTTAGGAAAAAATCAAATCTTCTTCAGTGGTCATGCCGTATCTTGTTCGTGAGAATCTATTCATCGGCAACATCGGCGATGCAGCAGAGGTTCTCCAAAATGGCAGCACAGAGATCACACACATTCTCTCGGTTCTGAGTTCTGCATCAATCTCGTTTTTCTCTGAATGGAAGAAGGGTCTTACAATTCCCACTAAGGAAATCAAGAAGGTGTATACTGGCGGGTCTGTTGGTGGGTCGGCTTCTGTGGAGGATTCTGGTGATGGGTCGAAAAGTTGTTTGCTCTCGGATAAGCTTTTGTACTTGTTGGAATATGCAGGAAAGGATTTGAAGCTGGTGAGGATGGCGGTTCCGCTGAGAGATATGGAGAATGAGAATTTATTGGATTATTTGGATGTCTGTTTGGATTTTATTGATAAGAGTAGAAAAGAAGGGTCTGTTTTGGTGCATTGCTTTGCTGGTGTTTCCAGAAGGTACATATTGTTCTCTCAGTTTTATAATTTTCAGTTTCTAGAATAACAAGAGTCTACTAATAATGTCGAAAGTATTCGGAGCTTACATTCTGAAAGCTTTTCCAGTTTTCTGAATTGTCAAGTTTAAAGGGTTTACACCCTTGTTTGTTTGCATGTGTTTGTTGCAGTGCAGCTATCATTACAGCATATCTGATGAGAACAGAACATTTATCACAACAAGGTGTGAACTAATCATTGCTTGTTTTAAGTATCGCCAGTCTTCGTATATAAATTCACGTTGCTGTTATATTTTTGGAATCCAAATAGCTGCTTTTCTTTCTTCTTCAGTTTAGATAAAAATTAGTTTTACAAGCTTGTATGACTTTAAAAATGGGAGATGATTTTGACACTCCAAATGTCACATCCCACACTCCTCTACTCTCTCACACAAGAGGAGTGCATCAGCCTTTTTTAGGCTGATTTTGGAACCCTCATATAGTCCTCTTGTGTGAGAGAGTAGAGGAGTGTGGGAGGTGTTGGAGTGCCAAAAAAGGCTGATTTTGGAACCCTCATATAGTCCTCTTGTGTGAGAGAGTAGAGGAGTGTGGGAGGTGTTGGAGTGCCAAAATCATCATCCTTCAAAATATATGAGCAATTGAATTGAAAAAAAAGAATAGTGGGTTACAAATGCTTAACTGCTTAAGTCTTTATCTTCCTCTTATGCAATCCTCCAGATGCACTAGGATCCCTGAGGCAAAGCTGTGAGTTTGTTTGCCCCAATGATGGTTTTCTAGATCAGGTGATGCAAGGCGCTCTTATATCACATCTTGTACAAGATAACATTAATTTCTGCTAATCCAGCACATAGTGAATTTTACTCTTTACTTTTATGGTGTTGCAGCTCAAAATGTACGAGGAAATGGGCTTCAAGGTTGATCGTGCCAGCCCCATATATAAGTCTTTTCGCCTGAAAGTATTGGGTACAAGTTTTTTTTTTCTTCTACATCTTCCCCTCCCTCTAAATTTAGGGGTATTGATTGTACATCTTGCATTCATGCTTTCATATTTTAGTTTTCCAAGTTTTGGTAATAGATTACTGTATGAAAAGTTCATTAATAGGAAGGCATTAAGGAGCATTGGCTTACCAGATTGGTTGTATATCATCGAACTAGAATGTTTTTTCGACAAGCGAGAGGGTTGAAATTCTTTGGGATTGAGCATGGAGACACTGCTGGGTTATGAGAAATCCCTTAGAAAAGCTTCCAAGGTTCTAGATTGAACTCAAAAATGCCAAATGTTTAGAACTCCAGAAACAAGATTGTCTCAATTTAGTTCACTCTATTTATTAATGTTAGAATCTCAAGAAAACCCTAATTGAGTTGAATTGTAGACCTTAAAATAAAAATAATCTCACCTGTCAAATTAGCTTCGGGAAACTAACACAAAAAACTGCTACAATGGTGCTACTGTATCCATGAACCATACCTCTGAATCTTTTAATTTTTAAATTGTTTGCGTTCTCCTCTACTGTACATAACATGTTAGGAGAAGAGAAAAAGAAATGCTTACCAGAACAGCAGTGACAACTGTGGAAGGTGTAGCAATTGCATGGCAATGTTCTTGATGTATATTACTATGTGAAAAGTTATTTGGCTCAGCATAGGAGACATTATAACATATGCCTACTCATTTCACTGGAGGTTTCAAATTGAGTGGCAAATGTGAATTTCTGTTTTCGCTGCTATAATAGATATATTTTATCCCATTCTTTCAGGCGAATCTTATCATCGTGGGGATAAAATAGACAGTTCTAAATTTGGGGCAGATCCTGGGTTGCCTATTGAAGTTGCCTCTGGAGTAGAATCAGCTCAAAATGGAGGAAAAACTGGTACACCAGCATTCCGCTGCAAGAAATGCCGAAGAGTTGTTGCATTGCAGGACAATGTTGTGGATCACATTCCAGGAGAGGGTGAAAAATCATTTGAGTGGCGAAAGCGAAAAAGTAGCAACTTGTCTGAGGATTCTGAATGTTCATCCATTTTTGTTGAGCCTCTAAGGTGGATGACAGCAGGTAACTGTGCCATATTTATAACTGTGCGGTTTACCTTTTCCATAGCAGTTGAAGACCTCTCTTGTCAAAAGGGATTCCTTGAGTTGTTTCATTTTATTGTTATATAATAAATGCTAACAGTTGTTTAACTGGGATATTATGTGATCAAATTGTCACTTGAGATTACATGTCAACTGAAAATTGATTTTTCTTACTGACCAATTGTTCCAGTGTGTGGTATTATGAATAATGAAAAAAAATTCAAATATGGTTTTTGACACTCAGACAGGATCCACATCCTTTTCACATTCCTATTTCTGAACCTATATGGCATTTCTTGATGTTTTCCTTTTCTTTATTTTTCTTAAGCTTATTTTGGTTTCCTTATACCTTAACTTAAACGAAGTAGAAGTTATTTCTTTTGGAGGCATCTTTTGTTCAATGTGATTTACACAATAATTTAATCCTTCATATGTTCTCTCATTACACAGTTGAAGAAGGAGCACTGGAGGGCAAGTTGTCATGTGCACATTGTGAAGCTCGCTTGGGTTACTTCAATTGGTCAGGCATCCAATGCAGTTGCGGGAGTTGGATCACCCCTGCCTTCCAGCTTCATAGAAGCCGTGTGGATGTCAGCACTGTCTAATATTTGTCAAGGCAAAGCCTGAGTTGTGCCCCCATCAGGATAAAGGGTCCAAAACCCCTCAAAACGATCATTTCAAAGTCTACTATTTAACAAGGTATAAAGTCTCCAAGACAATCAGCAACCATAGACGAAAAGGATGCTCAGTTTATGGAGTTTTTCAAACTGCCTACCCAGATCAAAATTGAGCAGCTGCAGTTATAGAGAAAATGTTCCCTTGTTTTGTGTTATATGAGATTTCGGGGACTTGGGTTTTGGTTTTTCTCTTCTTCCAATGCGAACTTAGTTTAGGTGACTGAAAATGTTGTGTTGGAGGTATTTTGGCATGAATTGTTATGATTATAAACTGAGTTACAATGGAGATCGCATATACTGTATAAGGTCCTGTTACAACTATCCAGTTGCATAACAACAGGATAAGCTGTTATAGAAGTCGAGTTTTAACCGTATAATATGAACAAAATCCCTAGATTGGGGAAGTAATTACTCTTTCATATGTTATATATGAATTGTATCCTTTATGTCGTTTCTAGTTTTTTATCTTTTGTTAATTTGAAATGACAGTTTACCAGATTTACAAAGGTATGCACATCTAAGAATCTAAGAAAATTTAGTTATACCAAGTGACGGCCAAAGAAAGTGGAACGTAAAGCAAGAATGACCGGCCAAGTCAAAAGGGGGCTCCCATATATTTAACAGTCCTATGCAATATACTGCAACTGTACATCTCTGGTTTTCTTTCAAAGAGAGTATGGACGCTTCCAAATTCCAATATGATGCAGACAATTCTACAGCCTCCTACTTTTGCATAAATTGAGTATAAATACATATCCCGAACGTGATAGCTACAAGGAAACTAAAGAGTAAAAGAAATAAAATAGTAATCCTTGACTAAGATACTGCAAATGCCTTAATGGATTTCTGAGAGCACATCATCATCTCTGGTCCTCTGAATGTGCAAATTTGTATTGCCACCCTTGGATATGGATGGATCTTCCATCCCTCAATTCAAAAATATTCAGGTTTGTCTTCACAGAACTATAGTTTTGGAATCAGTGGGCCTGTGCTTCTAGAAGGATGTTTGTAGCTACGTTGACGTCATTTCTAGCCTGCACCAGTGCCTGTCTGGCAGAGTTCCTATCAAAGCCCATAGAAACCAGAGTTGCAATGGAAGCCTCCGTTGGCTCTGTGGCAGAAGCCAAGGCAGAGGGATAATTTCTCTGAAACCAAACAACAAAATTGATGAAGTGGATGGAAATTTCAGTTCAGACCAGTACATAATATGGCATAGTGCAAGTCCAAAGCCTATAGCGACAGGAATAAATATATGCAATCCTATATATCAAGCGAAAGAACTTTACAAAAGTCGTTTTTCCTTTTTCCTTTTTCTTTTTTTAATGTGACCGTTTTTCCTAATTACTTGAGGCTCTTAACATTATTTCTTTTCTGCAATTCATTCCATGACGTCCTCAATAAGTTTTTCCTAATTACTTGAGGCTCTTAACATTATTTCTTTTCTGCAATTCATTCCATGACGTCCTCAATAATCATACCAGTACCTACCTATTTATTTATTTCTTATTTTCCTGGATCAAGTTACTCTTTTGAACTTGCATATTACTCTCTTCATTGTACATAACTGGAACCATCGCAAATGAGACCCATCATCTCTTTGATTTGTGCCACACCCACCTGAGCAAATTGTTTCATCCCTAATTCTTACTACCACCAATCCATCTTAAACATATATGTCCCAACTACCCTCATTTTGCCTGCATGTTTTTGCTGGCCAACATTCCATATAGGGTCCATAAATTTTTCCCTAACTTGACACATGTTATATATGTACCTCTGCACACAAATCTGTATGCTAACTACATTCATCTACTCCTCTAGACCCAAGGGAAACATTCTGGTCCCTATCCCAGTTTGACTAAACCTGCATTCAATATGCTCAGTCTTAGTCCTGGCATTGTCTAGACCCTTTAACAACCATGTTCTTCCCATGAAGTTAATATTTTGTTTAGAAAGCTTTCGTCATTCACAGATAATAGAGATTACTCAGTCAGGTGTCCATCTAACTTTCGTGGGAAGCTACTGAACTTTTATATTTGAAAAATATTTCATGAGGGATTTCTGAAGTAGATGGTGGTTGATAGAGTAATTCTTGATCATAATTTGCAGTATGAGTACTGCATCCAACACAAAACTTATGGCTATCTACAATTCGGAAAAATTATATGTACTGAAGTCAATCGCAGATCCAAAGCATTGAGGGAAAACAAAGAATTCTTGCCTCTACTTGCCGAGCTGTGAATGGTGTTGCACTTCCCACAATATTTCTAGCTGGCGCTGCTGGTGGACTCCCCGTTGATGGCCAAGAAATCCGTGAAAAGAAAGAAGCAATGACTTCTGGGAACTGTAATATGAGAAGAGACATGCAAAGCCATGAATTACATTAATTAAAAATCTCAATTGCAAAATCTGCAACTAAATTGACTCATATATGCTTAAGTAAACAGTTTTGTAAATGTGAGAAATTAAGAGGGGGGAAAAGTACATTCAGCAGGCTGTCTTAATTACACTACTTTTCCCCACTAAAATTAACTCGGTAGAATACATGACCGAACCATATTGTGCTAAAAGTAACTTAGCAGAATGCATGACTGAATCATATTCCATAAGTACATGTATCCATGCAGACAGTGGCACACACATGACACGAGCACAAGCACAAGCACATACGCAGAAAAATGCATTCTTCCTTAAAAGAGTGTAAAGTCTAAAAAGATGGTTTTAACTTAGTTACATTGTATACAATGCACTACTAAGAATTGAAGCAAAAGTGATTCTGACTGAAACTGCTGTGTGATCTGTAACTGATATTAAAGTCCAAAATAAAGTATGTCCAGTTACTGAAAAAACCACCATATTTCAGAGTGAGAAAGCGAAACTTTAATAGCGGCATTGGTAATATGGTTTATCAAACCCCCTTTGTTCAGGAAAATAATTTATCTTAAATGACAGTTAACATAAGTTAGGGACAGGACAGAGCACATAAATGAATGCGGACACGGAGTGGCCCAGAATGTGAAAGGGCTGAAGAGCTCGTAATTGAACACATTAAGAAAATTAGATGGAGACTTCTGTTTTTAGGTTTTTGTTATCCCTCTGACGACACCCCTACTACCTCCCCTTAGCCTCTTAGCAGATTTCCTTTTATATGGCCAGTGCATATCTTCTGTTATGAGGGTTCAGAGAGGTGAGGAAAACATTATTTACTGTTTGAACAGAATGTAAAGCTATCGGCTGCATCTAGAAATACAGTGCAGAACGAATGCATGGTTTCTTGTTTTGCTTGGATTTTAAGTGAACCTCAAAGATCAGATTGAAAAATAACCTTTGCTTTGCGGATATGGAAGACATTTAGATGATATAAGGAACCACAAAGGATGCCAAATACCCCTGGTAAGATTGATCTTTTCCAGGATGATAAAAGGAGCTGCAAGAGAGAAACCAAAATTAGATTAAATGTATAGGGGAAGGAAAGAACAGCTATGTAATTGCCATGCAACATAGATGGTTAGATGGTATACTTTATCACACACGTTTTACCTGTAGACCAGCTAGATATATGAAAGACTTATCCGAGAAGCGCACACCAAATACACGAAAGCGTGTTGAAACTGGAATGTCAAAGAAAAAGGGTACAAAAGATGCAAATATAAGACCATAAGGTCCGGACGTCACCAGGTTTACTGCAGGATCTGCAAAAGACAAGTGATTTGACTCCAACTTTATCAGTGCAAAACACAAATTAAAAAACAGAAAAATGAAAGAAACAACGAAACAGTCTGCAATATAATACTTGAACTGTACATAGTTTTCTGTAAATTCCCTACAAAAATGAAACTTGGCAGAAGGGCCAGTTCAGCTAAGCAACCACCAGTAGGAGAACTGATGCTGCCACAGCTCACATCAAGATGCCATGATATTCAGAGTTGCAGTAACTATTGCATTAGAAAGGAAGACAACTCTCTATTCATCATATCATGCTGTAAAATATAGAAGATTCCTTTTTTCCTAATTGGCATTCAACAACTTCATAAGGTGGTAAGGTTTGGCAAAGCAATAAACTGGCCACAGTGCAACTCCAGAAGACCTTTCTCCAAGGCCAAATTATATGAAGGGTTTCCATTAGAGAGGATTACAGTTCAGATTCCGCAAACCTCAACAAACATCACAAAAAGTGATGGGCAGGAAAAGGGTGAACTAGTCAAATACATGCAAGAGGTCTCGTGATAGATCTTGCCATTCGTAATAGAACTTGAGATTTTCCAGAAAATCAAGGTAATGTCCAGTACAAAATAGGCCAGTGCATGCAAGAAAACAAGGTAACTATGGATAAGCAGCATAGAGATAGGGAAAAGAACCAAAAGACAAGACAATAATGAAACATAAATTTACAACTAAGAAGAGTAAAATAGAACTGAAGAAACAATATGCACCTTTAAGATATGCTAGAGCAAGGATCTCAAAGAGTAATGATACAGTCACAGAGAACAAAATAAACACCTGCACATATAAGAGGGAAAAAAATCATCTATTACATTCTTTTTCGTATTTTTATTGTTGAACGACAGAAGTAAGACAACATCAGTACTTAACGAACAGGTCATATATACAGAGAGCTTCCATTGAGGGATCTCTCAAATTAGCTTATTTAAGAGACACCTTTGTAGGGCCCACTTCGCATTGTATTTCACTAATCCAAACCATCTATGTTTTAGATAATCATTCAAAGATCATCTCTACAAAAAAATCACTTGAATCCGATATCGTTTGACCACTCAATTGTGTTATCAAAAAGGTTTCCGGTGTGTCTAATTTTTTGCAAGGATGATCTATGAATGTAGACTTAAAAAATATATGGTTTGGATCGTTGGAAAAAAATTCACAGTAAAGGGCATCCCTCAAATATTATTTGTGGGATCCCTCAACGAAAGGGGACTGTGTGTATATATATATATAATTTTTTTTTTTTTTTGGTTGGGGGTGGGGGGTGGGGACTGGGAGGGTGGCAGAGCTGGCCCCCTTGCAATTTGAAAACAGCCTAGTGATTTATCATGTTTATCTACTTTAGTCCCCGCGCAACACTAAGTAATCCAGGCCAACCCCCATAACTGACCAACAGTGGTAAATCATGTTTCTTAGAGGTACTAAATACAACTCCACGAATAAGCAAAAGGAATATTATCATCTTTTTGTTAGCACATTCATCACCACTTAGGGTATGAAAGAAAATTTTGACACTAGGACATTGTCCCTTTTAACGATTATAGTTCTGTTACATCAAATGTGAGCCACAGATGATGAGAACAGCACCTAGTAGAGTTAGTTTAAGTGGCTAAAGACACAATGTGAAACTTTTTTTCCTTTTTTGCCACGCAGATATGCAAGAAGAATATAACAATAATAATAAAATTGAGGAAAAATATTGGAAAGGTGAAAACTTAAGTGGGCCAGAAAGCAATATTGTAGGATATGAAAACATCCAATGTATCATACCAGAAATCCCACTAACTGAAATTTAGTTATTGTAAGTTACTTTGTAGCAATTAAAGTAATTGGATTTCGTAATTCTAAACTTTTAAGATTATACAAGCATTTTGACAACCCTAGCAAACCTTACTCAGAAACCCAAGTAAAGCAATTTATTCCACAAAAACTTAATTGGTAGTCTCTGTGCTGGAGCAGTAAGCACAGAGATAGCACACCAGAGGTGGAGATACTACATGGATATTGGTACTTGCCATTGTAGCATGGCTTATGTGGAAGTGGAGATTATAGCAGTTCGCTGAAGAATGCGGCTGTGTTGCAACAGAATTATTGTTGGAGGTTTTCTGCATTTTTGTGATGGTACAGATGGCAACTAGGAGCGAGGAAGAAGAAATAATGGCAGTAAGGTGGAAAGGAGGAGTATAGTGGTTGTGGTATGAGCACTAATGACAACAGCCCCCCAGACAAAATGTTACATATTACAATGATAGGCAGAATTAAGAATAACTGAAGCAGTGTTAGTGGAATTCAAGAGGTGAAAAAAGTAGTGCAGCCAGTGTAATAGAAGCCATATCCTTGTTGCAGTGTAATATAAACTGTCAAGTCACAACTCAATTTTTCGAAACTTCCTTTCTTTCATTGTTTAATAGCCAGATTACAGTGAAAGTTATGCACTAGGCACTGTTGGGCGGTGATGCTGATAATGGTCAAGTTGATAGTGCACTTGGGTGTTGCTGTTTCTTAAATGCTTTCTTTATTTTGTTGGAAATTATAAAAAATTGTTCAAAATGCCTCTTTCAAACAAGAACAGTATTTTATTAACAAACATCCAGACAGGCTCTATATCTTTTTAATTATTATGAAATCCAAATAAGAGCAAACCGGTCCCCTTCAGAAAATTCCAAGCATATTCTTCATATTTTTTATAACTCATCCATACTGATGAAATTCTTTAAGATTTGCAATAACATGACAAGAGTCACAAGACAGTAAGTATGGCAACAGCTTAGTCCTTTCTTTAGGTACAAGATATTTGTGATATAACATCTGAAGGAATTCCAAATAAACATCAAAGGAGAAGTCATGAAGAGTTTAAGCTTGGTTACTCACAGAGTACTTATTGGAACCTATCTGTCTCTCAAAGACCCTGAAGTAATATAGTAGATACAGCCCAAACATCAGTTCTGGCGTAGATGAAAAGGCAAAAATTGACACGATTAACTTCCAAAGGCGAAACTTCCCAAATATATCCTGTCAAAAAGACAAAAAGGTATTGGGTAAGAATTCATTTAAGAGTTTCACTAATTAAAAAAGAAAGACATAATACATATATACAAAACTTTCTATCTGCAAGACATCACAGATATCAGATGCCATTGAGCACATACACTATGCAATGAATCAGTTTGACCAAAGAGCATTGTGCATCCTTGTCATGCTACTGCAATTTATATCATATAAATATAAGTGTGTTTCAACTATGCAAGACACCACTGAACACCATGGATCATCTGATCATGCAGTCAACACAGTCAACAATTTTGTGAACATATATATAGCATAGTGTTCCAATGCCCAATCATATCATTTGTGTTTTCTTCTGTTTGGGGATTAGGTAAAGTTTGGTTTGGAGTTTAAGGCGCCCTAGAGTTTCTTCTACACCTTAATGTCATCAAATTAGTCAGGAAAAACTGCAAAAATGGCAGTGCTCCAATACTTCTTCCAAAAACCTCCACTCCACATAATCGTAAGTCTTTTCAAAATCAATCTTGAACACCAACCCTTCCTCCCATTTCTGCCTCACCTCCTCTACGACCTCATTTGCTACAAGTACTGCATTAAAAATTTGTCTTTCTTTCTGAAAAGCTCCCTGAGAATGAGAGATCGTGCTTCCCATAACCTCCCTTAAGCATGCTGCCAGAACTTTTGCCACCACCTTACATAAACGTGTCATTAGCCTTATAGGCCTAAAGTCCCTTATTTTCAAGGAATCTGTTTTTTTGTTTTTTCTGGAACTAGACACATACAACTTTCATTAGTCACTGCGTTAATGATCCCATTCTTGGAAAATTCCGCCATCACCTTCAAGATCACACTTTTCAGCAAATCCCAGCATTCTGAAACAACAAAAATGAATGACTTATCCTTGCCACTATAAAATAATGCTTTTTGAATCTTCATTGCTAGAGTACATCAGCTTCAGGAATTTTACCACTTCCTGTTCTATTTCCCCTTTATTACCTACTACTCCAGAGTCTTCTGCTTCCAATCTTTTTATAAAATTTATCTTCCTTCTTCCACTAACTATCTTGTGAAAAAAATTTAGTGTTTCCATCCTCATTTCTAATTCATTTGACATTTCCTCTGTACCTCCATTTCACTTCTTCCTTGAAGACCAACACTTCCACTTGAAATAGTAAAATATTCAAGATCAATATAACCTCCACTCAAGCTAAACGTATGAAAAAAAAAATTAACACATGTGGCGAACCCCAGTTAAATCGATTAGGGCTTACTTCATTGCCAGTCTCGAATCCTTTGCCTACCTCTATGAGATAAATACCCAAAAATATCTCTCACAAGATTCATAGTCGACTAAAATAATCACATATCATATTTTGATTGGGGAATTTCACTAAAGAAGTAACCATACTGAAGAAATTGGACCAGAAATAGGTTCCTAGGAGGGTATTGGTTGGACCAAGATTAATAAAACAAAGAACCGTTTAATACTGGTTGGACCAGTTCCAAAAAAATTTCTCATCTTGATAGACATAAGTTTAATTCCAAAATCAAAACCAAACGCTGGTAGGTTTCTTTGGGTTATATACTTTTAGTTTGGTTACTATACAACTGAACTTTAGGCTGGTCGAGGTGAAATCAAATCCAACAAGTAACAGCCCTAATCAACCTAGGTTCCTCTAACATACAAGAAGACCTGCATGATAGGAGAGTTCAGGTGCAGTAATCATTGGAGATCTCCATAAGCTCTCAGATCCTTGAAATGTAACATTTTCCAATCTCCAGGTGGGAGAGTTCAACCAAAACTAAAGTTGTCTACACAATCCCAATTCAACTCATCCCCAAACATCTAGACAAATCTGGTTTTATAGTACTTTTAAAGTATATTCACAGAGATAGTGAAGTAACGTAGGATCACAAAAGAATTCAAGCCAAGTATTCAAACCCTACTTGAAAGAAATCCAGAAATAGCAGGGCACGGTAGTTTTAGGTTTTTCACCTCATATTGAGTTTTCCAAACAGTAGAGTGAATAACCAAAATCCAAGTGTAATTGACAAGCGACAAGGAATGGCTAACAGTGATTAGAAAAATAATGGTGCCACCCATTAGAAAAACACAAACTAAAAATAAAGCACATAGCAATTGACAAAACGGTGAAATCACATGCAATCAATTCCATTTTAAGGTACCTCTACAGATGAGTAAAATCTATTTCCGATTCCCCCCTTCCCCTTCAAGGGAAAAAAAAAAAAATTGTGCTTAACTATGCATTATGAGCCAAAAATTCCATGATGTTGACCATCAGGTATTTCTACTAAAAAAAGGAAAAGAATATCAACTCCCTTAGCATTTGAAAAATACAATAAAGCAACAGTTCATCGTGGTGCTGATGAAAAAGCAAGAATGATCCATAAAATCAGACTAAGATTCAACAGACCATTTAACAGCACAATCAATAACAGAACTTAAAAAGTAAATTTGGGACAAAACCCGCTCGCAATCATCTTAAAACACAGTAATTCGTCAATATTTAACATTAAAAATAAAAAAATTCATGCAAAATTACAATGAACTAAAAATTTAAGAGAAAGAGCACCAGATACGACAATCCAAGCTTGCTAGAACGGCCCTGGAACCCGAAGAAGACGGTAAAGAGAGCGCTAGCAACGACGAAGGCTCTGGTAACAGGAGCATTGTCTGTGATAAAAGAAACGACAAAGCATTTGGGTCATGCAATAAAAAGAGAATCGCGAGAAAAACAGAGAGAGAAGGGCATGAAACGTAATATAAGATGAAGGTTGAGGGTTGAGGGTAATTCGGGGAGGAGACTGTACGTACGGAAACCAGAGGGGCCGCCGTTCATCTTCTCAGTGAAACAGGAAGAAGCAACAACGACCTTCGCAGTTGACAATCTCTTCTTCTTGTTGTAATTTCTCAGGCGTCTGGTTTTGGTTTTAATTTTGATTTTGTCTTGCTTTCCAAACTCTCTTTCTTCTTTCCTTTTTCCTACTGTTTTCTATTTCCTTTTTGTTTTTAAATTTTGCTTGACAAAAATTGAATAACTATCTTTTTAATGAAATACTCATAGGAGTTTTTATCTGGAATTTTCTGGATTAATCATAAGTTGTTATTTTTGCACTTAAATTCGAATCTCATTTTTCGTCAATTAGTGATTGTCCCATTTTCATTTTCTCCACTTATACTTATTTTTGCTTTTTAATATTTTTTAATCAATTTTGTTCTTTCTCTTTCTTATTTTACATTTATCCTACAATTCCCTTTAATAAGAAGACATATACAGTCACTTATTAACATTATGAAAGAATAAAATTCTAGACTATTATGCATACCTTGCTCTCTACATATCTAAACTCCTAATGACAGTTTGATTAGTAGCATTATTTGGTTCTTCGACCTGTGAACATGTTAGCCCAAAAAATTTATTATCTATTAACTACAACAAAGATAAATAGTACTCACATACTTGGTAAAAAAACACAAAGAATTTGGCATATAAATAATTACATTTCTATCCATTTCCAAAATTTATTTTTGTTTCTGTTTTATTTTCTGTTAACTTTTCTTAATTTTAGTTATGAAAACCTTAATGTAGCGTAAGGGTAAAATTGGAAAGAGAAAGAACAATATTAATTAAAAAGTAAAAGGAAGTGTAAGTGGAGAAAGGGGGAGTAGGAAAATCGACGCCCAAAATAAATTAATGATAGTTTAAATTATTGCTTTGTATAAAAAATAAAATGAAAAATTTTAGTTACTAAATTTTTATTGCACTTTGTAATTAAAAAAAAAATTTGGATTAGAAACATTTTATTATTTACTATAAATAATTAACTTCATTGACCAACAAAATAAACAAGATTTAGAGTTTTTTTTTTTTTTTTTTTATACAAGTTGTGGAAGCAAATATTCACAGATTCTAGGTCAAATAATTAATCCAATTAATTTGAGAAATATTTGATTCTTACCATAATTGAGGATTTGATTTTAATCAAATTCCTAATTAAATCAATCTCTCCAAATTTGGGAAGAATAATTCCTTCCATGTGTGGATTATTCTTCCCAAATCCTAGCCTCCGAGACTCCTATAAATACATGGCAACGCACAAGGTCTGAAGTAATTCTAAACCTACATCTGAAACTTTGCAGAAATCCCCTCTCACAAACACTAGCTGCCACTCTCTCTCTCTCTCTCTCTTACAAGGCTCCGGCCACCTAGTTCTCCCCGAGAGAAATCTCCGTACACTTTGTTAGCTACTATTTTTCCTACACATAGTCAACTGAACTTAGGCATCAGAGGGCCTTTGGCCAACACCCCCCAGCTGTGGTCTTTTCACTTCATGTTGTTTTACAGGGAGAAAGAGAAGCGAAGAGGAAGAAGGGATCTCGAGATGAATATTCTCTAGGGAGGAAAATCACTCCCACAAATTGGTGCTTTCGTCCCTAGAGAATATTCGTCTCGAGATCCCCTCTTCCTCTTCGCTTCTCTTTCTCCTTACAAAACAACACGAAGTGAAAAGATCACACTCAGGGGTGTTTCCCAAAGGCCCTCTGATGCCTAAGTTAGGGCGACTGTGTATAGGAAAAATAGTAGCTAACAAAGTGTATGAAGATTTTTTTTAGGAAGAACTCGGTGGTGTTTGGGCCCAAATTCGGCGCGCCAAAACCAAAAGCGAAAAGCCCACATCACTTCCAAAGCCGCTTGAGCGATTTCAGTCCACCAGCATGTCCAGTCCATTAAGCAAAACAAACAGGCCAATACCACGTGGCCCAAAGAGCGTTAAGAAACCTGGGCTGCAATGGAACAGTTTCAAGCCCAAAGAAGGAATGATTTTTACGGTTGCGATTAAAAAGAAACATGCCCACGTGACCCTGACTTAGGAAAGTCAATGAATTCGGCTCGAGATAGAATCTGAACAGGAGCAGGTATAAAAAAGAGAAATTTCTGAATTAGCTTCGCTGCCAGGGGATCAAAAACCGCTTAGTTTATCTAAAAATAATATGATATTTTGGGGAAACACAATTTTCAAAGATAAACAGACTCTGCTAAATAAAGCGGGAAACAGGGAGCTGTTCAAAAGCTGAGAATTAGCTATCTCAAAACGATCAGACTCATGCAGATTGAAATGAAAGAACAAGCATGGCGCACCATCAAAATGCAGAAGCAGTCACCTCAAGAACTGATCGTTGAGTGCTTATTCACCAGGAAAAGGATGGAACCCCTGTTTTGTTTCAATTAAAAACTAGAAAAGATCTTTTGATTACTTGCCGCCCACTCTCAGAAAAACATTTCCTATATATACAAGAGAGGGTGAACAGAGCAGGGGACAATCAATCAAACAACCAAAAACTCAGTCAAAAGACAAAAACACTCAAAGGATCACTTGATCATAAAAATCTCAAGCAAGTTACAACAGACTCAGAGTCTGAAGTACTTCAAATGCAAGAGCTTCTCAGACAAGCTTGCAGAATCATCCTATTTTCCCCCAGCAAAGGCAGTTAGACCCTTGCTCCTGAATTGAATCCCAGTTCATAACTCAACAATAACGAGATTTCTCTCGTTACAAATTTGGTTCAGCAAAAGCCAAGTTTAGCAGAGTTCGAGTTCTCTCAAATATGAAAACCTCAACAAATTTATGAAGAGCCCTGACTTAGCCGCACAGGTACTGTAGTACATCCCCAGCTCAAGTCCAGCCACTTCTGCCCCTTTCAGACTGGAGAAGTCCCAGTTCTGCCCATCCAGAAGCCATCAGGGCTTGAAGTAGATTAAAGCTCTGCCAAACTCAAGCTTTGGCATCGATTTGCAGCCGAAGCCTAACAGTGGAAGCTGTCCAAAGTCCAGCCCAGCACAGACGCACCCAATCCAGCCCAGAACAGAGGCAACTAACCAGGCAGAAATGGAAGCACAGCCCTCCTCTCGTTTTCATGTAGTCAGTTTTCCCTTTTTGAGTCTTGTAAAGGGGAGTTCTGCCTAAAATCAGTTCAATCTGTTATTAGTTGTTCTGGCCAGAACTGCCGGTTTTTATACTGAGATAAATTGTAAAAGTCCTTACCAGTCTAAGGCATAGAAAAGAACTTACTTGGGAGATATTCCTCACCCAAATTCACAATCGTTTGGTCAAAATCAGTAACTTGGGGCGCAAGTTATTTTTACCATAAGTCTGTTAGGGTTGAAAAATTGCTAGCAGTGGCACGCTCAACACATAAAGAAAGTTAATTTACTGACCAAAACATGGTCTTTGAATTAATGGGGAACTTTGCCCTGTCATCTCAGGAAGTAAACCAAAACGGGTGAACAATTTGGCACGCCCAGTGGGACTTCTCAGTATATATTCTACAGTACGTCGGAAGTGTATGTATATTGGAAGTTCTAGCCAGAATCCACATCGCGCGATGGAACGAGACCAAGCAGCTTTTCGAGAAGGGCCAGACTCATAGGAAAGCGACGCTAGGCAGTCGGCCCATGGCAGTACAGGAAGCAGGCGTTCCAGAACTGGTTCCAGGAGGCTGAACCAAATACAGGAAGCTGTGTTCCGACAGGAGGTTACATCGCAAAGGAGTCAGGAATCTTTGAACAATATAACAGCCATGATGCAGTGGCAAGTTAACAGGCAGTTCAGGAAAGACCGCGAGGCCGCTATGGCCAGAATTCCAAACCCTGATGCTGTGGTTCAGCAGTTGGACCTCCCCTACGGCCCTCCACCAGGATTGGCATGGCCATATCAAGAGAATCCTCTTATTGCCCAGATAGCTGGAGTACCGGGACCTGAAGAAATCCAAGCTGTACAGAGGGGAGGAGCCCCTCTCGCCCTGGAGCACGAGGCCCCAGTCAGACCAGGAGGTCCTGCACCAGTTCAGAATCCCCAGAACCAGCCAGAACCACCTATACCACAACCTGTGGCCCCGCAAGATCAACCCCTGCCACTTCTGCCCGAGGCGCCAGCTGTGCCTCCCTACAGGCCAAGAAGAATGGACCCCAATCCATTTCCTCCACTAGCAAGGGGCAGAAGAGGCAGAGGGGGAATTAACCCTTTTGCCAACAACGACAGAAACAGACCGGGGGCAAACTGGAGGAACCATCTGGAGGTTGAAGAAGAGGAAGAACATAGGCAAGAAGTTCTGCCTCGACCATACAGAATAGAGCACAGGTTGGATCGTGATCAGCCAGAACAGGGACGAAATCCGCATCCTGTCAATGCTTTGAATGACATGGGGGCATTACAAAGAATGATCAGGGAGATGATGGAGCCGGAGGCCAGAAGGGGGGAAAGGCCGACCTATAGAAAGCCGTACCCGGCTTACATAGACCAGATTCCCTTACCAGCAGGTTTCAAAGTACCAAACTTCACCTTATTTAATGGAGAGGATCCTCATGCCTCATCTGTTGAGCACATAGGCAGATTTTCTGTCCAGTGTATAGCTATAGAGAATAATCCTCTGTTAAAGCTAAGACTTTTTGGGAATTCTCTCTCCGGACAAGCTTTCACCTGGTATACCAGTCTACCAGCCAATTCTGTTCAGACCTGGGAGCAGATGGAAAACGTTTTCCATGACTATTATTTCAGGATCCAGCCAGAAGTCACCATCAGTGATCTTGCCGCTCTCAAGCAAAGCGAAGACGAACCTGCCCAGGATTTCATAACCAGATTCAGGAAACTCAAAATGAAGTGCCGAATCCCTATGGAAGAGAGACACTTCATCCAGATGGCTCAGACCTCCCTTAAGATCTCCTTAAGAAAAAGATTCGATGGAATGCTATTCGGAGATCTGGCAGAACTAGCGGACAAAGCATCCAAATATGAGGAACTGCTGAGGGAGGAACAGCAGAAGAGGAACTCTTCCAAAGGCACATACTACAAGTCCCCTTCTTCCTCAATCCATTTGATCGAAGTAGAGTCAGAAGAAGACACAGAGGGATCGGAAGAAAGAGAGGTTGCAGTGGCAGAAATGGCAAAACTAAAGCATCCTATCAGCTGCAAAGCTCTTACAAAGCCACCAAAGGACCAGAAGCCGCCACCATTTACAGGAGGATTTGTTCCAAACAAACCAACGCAGAACAAGGTGTACTCTTTCGATCTAACCAAAGTCGATGCTTTCTTTGACGAGATGTTGGCGCAAAAGGCGATAGAGACACCTCATAAACTGCCCAAACCAGAGGAGCTTAAGGGCAGACAGTATTGCAGATGGCACAACTCTTGGAATCATTCCACCAACAGTTGCGTCGTTTTCAGAGACGTCATACAAGAAGGAATAACTGCAGGAAGATTGAAACTGGCAGAAAAACCTCCCTCAGTTACGACAGATCCATTTCCCCAGGCCCAAGTTAACATGGTCAATCTAAATTGGCCAGAACGAAGGGAAAATGCCAGTTCTAGCAGGAACAGGAGAACTACAAAGGAGGACTTCCAAAGGCCAAAAGCGACCATCTCGGCTGGGGTAGTACTGTGCAGTAAATGCAAGTGTGAAAGTGAGTTAGAAGTGACTCTAGACAGACAGAACCAGTCCACACATAGCGTGTTTGACCGGATTGGAACGTCACACCACCAAGGCCCAGAGCCGATCCCTCCCAGAAGCAGAGTCAGACAAAAGGATTGTCTTAGGCCAGTTCAGCACCACAGAAGAATGCCAGAACAGCCTAAGGAGGAGATACCAATTAGGATGCCAGGGGATGATAAGCCCTTAGCAACAATCATAGAAGGAAGATGGTATTCCGTCGGAAAAAGCGGCAGACCAACCATGGAATTAACCAGAACTCAGAAGAGAAGAGTTCAGAGGCAATATTCCACCTTCCTCAGAAACAGGAAAGATGCACAGGTGTCGGCAGAGCCAAGTTCTGCCAGAAGAAGAGGAAATCCGGAAGCAAGTCCTCAGGCAGAACAGACAGGACATAAATCCCAAAAGCTGATGAAGACAGAATTGCCACGCGGACCCTCCATCTGTTCAATCTCACCCTCAGTCGATCAATCTGAATTTCCACAGGTACAAACTGGAGCCGAGACTGTTCCTGAAGAAGACCAACCAGGCTGGACTGAAGAAAACGAGGAAGAGCAGTTGGACTACGAGCCATCTGCAGAAGATCAAACTGGTTTCCTTGAAACTGGAGAACAAGGAGACTGGACAGAAGAAATGGAATACGACGAAGGAATAGACGAGGAAACCGAAGCCTTCGGTGCAGAACTAGAGAACTTGCTACAAGGAGATCTTGGCCTTAATATGGTATTCATCTTATCAGAGAAATTCAGGGCAGCAGAAGGACAAGGAAGTACTCTGAAAGGAGACGTATTCTCACAAGAAAGCTTTGAATGCAGACTTGCGGAAGTAGAGGAAGCGCCAGAACACCAACCACCTGCACTCAGAACAGGTGGAATCGCCATGAACCCACTTGCAGAACAACCTGGCT
Organism: Prunus campanulata; assembly: GCA_034190965.1. Taxonomy (NCBI): domain Eukaryota; kingdom Viridiplantae; phylum Streptophyta; class Magnoliopsida; order Rosales; family Rosaceae; genus Prunus; species Prunus campanulata. The sequence goes on along the minus strand of CM067214.1, from coordinate 9,220,996 downwards.
TCTCAAAACCAACCAGGGAAATGGCCAATCACCTTAGGCCTCTATTCATAACGGCAAACTTTGGAGGTATTCCTATTTCCAAGGTGATGGTAGATGGAGGCGCAGCCATCAATCTTCTCCCCCACAGACTGCTGAGCAAGATGGGCAGAACAGAGAAAGATCTAATCCCAACACGTCTGACCGTTACCAACTTTGCCGGGGGTATCACTAAGACTCATGGAATTCTGGACGTAGATGTTATTGTTGGAACCAAAAAACTCAAAATTGCGTTCTTTGTGGTAGACACTACTTCTACCACCTACAATGCCTTGCTCGGAAGAGATTGGATTCATCAAAGCCTCTGTGTTCCTTCTACTTTACATCAGCAGCTAGCCCTTTGGCATGAAGAAGGTTACATGGAGATAGTAGAGGCCGATCCACGGCCATTTCTGCCTTCTGCCATGTGCTTTGAAGCAAGATACTATCATGATGACCTCGGTCCTTTCACTTTCTTTGGAGTCAACCAGAACGGCCGCCCACACGGTGTCACGGCCCAAAGGCTCATTGAAGACGGTCTGGCCAGTTCTCTTGAAGACTGGAATAGGCCTTTTGTTCTGAACCTCCAGAACTCCCATGTTTAGTCCCAATCAACAGGAAAAGGATCGAGCTGCAACAATCCGATCCATTACAAAAAGATTGTTGATATACTGGGAAGAGAGGAAGCTCACTGCGCAGGATCCAGCCATTAATATGGCAGAATTCACGCATGAAAGCATCGAAGAACAAGAGGAGAGTTCACAGGAGGAAATTTTAGATTTCGCGCCAGCAGCACTAGATGACTCCTTGCCAGAAGTGGAAGATCCGCTACAGGAGATTAATCTAGGGACAGAAGAAGATCCAAGACCTACCTTCATTAGCGCACTACTAGAGGAACCACTCAAAAGCGAGATCGTTGCACTTCTACATGATTTCAAAGATTGTTTTGCTTGGCATTATCATGAAATGCCTAGATTGGACAGGAAACTGGTAGAGCACAAGCTGCCCATCAAAGAAGGCTACCTTCCAGTCAAACAGGCTAGAAGAAGAATGTCCATGGAAACAGAACTGAAAGTCAAAGAAGAAATAGAAAGATTGCTCAAGGCAGGATTCATCAGGCCAACAATTTACACTGACTGGCTGGCTAATATTGTCCCGGTTCTGAAAAGGAAAACAGGGGCAGTAAGAATCTGTGTGGATTACAGGAATCTCAATGAAGCATCCCCCAAGGATGAATATCCTATGCCAATGGCGGACATGCTAGTAGATGGTGTTGCTCATCACCAAATGTTATCCTTCATGGATGGCAACGCAGGATATAACCAGATTATGGTGGCAGAAGAAGATATTCACAAGACAGCCTTCATGTGTCCGGGGCATCTAGGTTCCTTTGAATACACTGTAATGCCGTTTGGCTTAAGAAACGCAGGAGCCACTTATCAAAGAGCAATGAATTCTGTTTTCCATGATATGATAGGACACTCTTTAGAAGTCTATATAGATGATGTGGTGATCAAATCTCCGGAAGCAGGAAATCATGTATCAAATCTAAGAAAAGCATTTTTAAGGATGAGACAACATAAACTAAAAATGAATCCTAAAAAATGTGTTTTTGGAGTACAAGCAGGGAACTTCTTGGGATTTTTGGTACATCATAGGGGCATAGAAATTGATAAAAATAAGGCAAAATCCATCATAGAAGCTCAACCCCCGAGAAACAAGAAAGAGCTGCAAAGTCTCCTAGGGAAAATTAACTTCCTAAGGAGATTCATATCCAATTCCGCAGGAAAAATTCAGCCCTTTTCTTCTTTGTTAAAACTAAAACAGGAACAGACTTTCAAGTGGGAAGAGCAACACCAGCGAGCTTTTGAAGAAATCAAACATTACCTCTCAAATCCGCTAGTTCTGTCCCCACCAAAGAAGGGCAGACCACTTAAGCTCTATGTATCCGCATCAGAAACATCTGTTGGAAGCTTGTCAGCTCAAGATAACAAGGAAGGAAAGGAACAGGCAGTCTACTATCTGAGCAGAACTCTGACAGAAGTAGAAAGAAATTACTCTGCAATTGAGAGGCTTTGTCTGGCTTTGTACTTCACTGCTATAAAACTCAGACGCTACATGCTGCCATTCACCACTTATATCATTGCCAAGACGGACTTAATCAAATATATGCTAACAAGACCAATGTTGAGAGGCAGAATTGGGAAATGGACTCTGGCTCTAACAGAATTTGCTTTCAGGTATGTCCCTCAAAAAGTTGTCAAGGGACAAGCGGTAGCAGATTTCCTAGCCGATCATCCAGGAGAAGAAATTGAAAATATGGATTCTTTGGACATAGCAAATGCAGATTTACTGACAAGAGTTCATGTTTGCCTTAACAATCCCATCTACTCGATTCATCTCACACCATGGAAGCTGTATTTTGATGGATCAAAAACTGACGCCACTTCCGGAGCAGGAATTGTTCTAGAGGAGCCTTTGGGAGTCAGGCATTGTTACTCTTTTCAGCTAGATTTCCAATGCACCAACAACAGAGCTGAATACGAAGCTCTAATCATTGGCCTTGAAATGTTGGTAGAGCTCGGAGTTCAGTCTGTGGAAATTTTGGGGGACTCTATGCTTGTTTTAAAACAGATTGCTGGAGAATACAAATGTTTGAATCCTGATTTGGCTGTCTATTTGGTAGCAGCCAGGAATTTGTTGACAGAATTCAGGGAAGCCACTTGGGAACACATCCCAAGAGAAGAGAACTTTGCAGCCAACGAATTGGCTCAAATAGCCACAGGAATACAAATCCCGGAAGACTGTGTACAGAGGATTATTAAGGTAGGAAAGAAGAGTCTGCCATCTGTTCTGACCAGAGGAATGGAAATAGATGTCAATTCTGCCATAATCGCTGAAGATGACTGGAGAACTCCCATCATAAGCTATTTACAATATCCAACCTTGCCTTCCGAAAAGAAAGTCAGAATCATGGCTTTAAATTATCTTATGTGGAATGAAGATTTGGTCCGTAAGAGTAAAGATGAAGTATTGCTAAGATGCTTGGGAAAGAAAGAGTACATGAAGGTCATGGGGGAAACCCACGAAGGGATATGTGGGGCACATCAAGGTGGAAGAAAAATGTGCTGGCTGATCAGAAGATATGGCTACTTCTGGCCAACCATGATGAAAGATTGCATTGATTATGCTAAGGGATGTGAAGCTTGTCAAAGACATGGACCAATCCAGCAGGTTCCTTCGGTTCCCATGAATCCGGTAGTTAAGCCATGGCCATTCAGAGGATGGGCAATGGATCTCATTGGCAAAATTTATCCAGCCAGTACCCAACAGCATTGTTTCATTATTGTAGCCACGAATTATTTTACAAAATGGGTAGAAGCCAAGCCTGTTAAGTCTACCACATCTCAAGAAATCATCACTTTCATAGAAGAACAGATCATACAGAGATTTGGTATCCCAGAATCAATCACTACCGACATGGGATCTTCGTTCATATCCGGAGATATGTTGAACATGGCAGAAGCGTTCAAATTTAAGCTACTCCAATCCTCTCCTTATTATGCTCAAGCCAATGGACAGGCAGAATCAAGTAATAAAGTGATAATCAATATTATCAGGAAGATGCTTGAGAAAAATCCAAAACAATGGCATGAGAAGCTGTCAGAAACATTATGGGCGTACAGAACTTCAAAAAGGGAAGGATTCTGGCAGAAATCGAGTTCTGAGGAAATTAGGATTCAAAGTAAGCAGGAATTAAACTCTGAAGAAGCTAGGTTTTGAGATGAACAGGAACTGGAGGTTTCAAAATTCTTTTAAAAGACTCGAAATCGTGGGAAAAGGGAAGACAAGACGCCATCTGAAAGCTGATAATGACCAGCTAGTAACTAGCTAGTAACTGACCAATTTCCCACGAAGTCTAATTCGTGGTAGGCGGACGTGGCAGACAGGGGTGTTTTATTTTCGGCGCGCACGAATTAAATAGCCGGAAAGAAACATTAAGTTTGGAAACCGTCGTTTTTAACGGTTCAAACTTAATGGGGGCATTGTTTGGGCCCAAATTCGGCGCGCCAAAACCAAAAGCGAAAAGCCCACATCACTTCCAAAGCCGCTTGAGCGATTTCAGTCCACCAGCATGTCCAGTCCATTAAGCAAAACAAACAGGCCAATACCACGTGGCCCAAAGAGCGTTAAGAAACCTGGGCTGCAATGGAACAGTTTCAAGCCCAAAGAAGGAATGATTTTTACGGTTGCGATTAAAAAGAAACATGCCCACGTGACCCTGACTTAGGAAAGTCAATGAATTCGGCTCGAGATAGAATCTGAACAGGAGCAGGTATAAAAAAGAGAAATTTCTGAATTAGCTTCGCTGCCAGGGGATCAAAAACCGCTTAGTTTATCTAAAAATAATATGATATTTTGGGGAAACACAATTTTCAAAGATAAACAGACTCTGCTAAATAAAGCGGGAAACAGGGAGCTGTTCAAAAGCTGAGAATTAGCTATCTCAAAACGATCAGACTCATGCAGATTGAAATGAAAGAACAAGCATGGCGCACCATCAAAATGCAGAAGCAGTCACCTCAAGAACTGATCGTTGAGTGCTTATTCACCAGGAAAAGGATGGAACCCCTGTTTTGTTTCAATTAAAAACTAGAAAAGATCTTTTGATTACTTGCCGCCCACTCTCAGAAAAACATTTCCTATATATACAAGAGAGGGTGAACAGAGCAGGGGACAATCAATCAAACAACCAAAAACTCAGTCAAAAGACAAAAACACTCAAAGGATCACTTGATCATAAAAATCTCAAGCAAGTTACAACAGACTCAGAGTCTGAAGTACTTCAAATGCAAGAGCTTCTCAGACAAGCTTGCAGAATCATCCTATTTTCCCCCAGCAAAGGCAGTTAGACCCTTGCTCCTGAATTGAATCCCAGTTCATAACTCAACAATAACGAGATTTCTCTCGTTACAAATTTGGTTCAGCAAAAGCCAAGTTTAGCAGAGTTCGAGTTCTCTCAAATATGAAAACCTCAACAAATTTATGAAGAGCCCTGACTTAGCCGCACAGGTACTGTAGTACATCCCCAGCTCAAGTCCAGCCACTTCTGCCCCTTTCAGACTGGAGAAGTCCCAGTTCTGCCCATCCAGAAGCCATCAGGGCTTGAAGTAGATTAAAGCTCTGCCAAACTCAAGCTTTGGCATCGATTTGCAGCCGAAGCCTAACAGTGGAAGCTGTCCAGAGTCCAGCCCAGCACAGACGCACCCAATCCAGCCCAGAACAGAGGCAACTAACCAGGCAGAAATGGAAGCACAGCCCTCCTCTCGTTTTCATGTAGTCAGTTTTCCCTTTTTGAGTCTTGTAAAGGGGAGTTCTGCCTAAAATCAGTTCAATCTGTTATTAGTTGTTCTGGCCAGAACTGCCGGTTTTTATATTGAGATAAATTGTAAAAGTCCTTACCAGTCTAAGGCATAAAAAAGAACTTACTTGGGAGATATTCCTCACCCAAATTCACAATCGTTTGGTCAAAATCAGTAACTTGGGGCGCAAGTTGTTTTTACCATAAGTCTGTTAGGGTTGAAAAATTGCTAGCAGTGGCACGCTCAACACATAAAGAAAGTTAATTTACTGACCAAAACATGGTCTTTGAATTAATGGGGAACTTTGCCCTGTCATCTCAGGAAGTAAACCAAAACGGGTGAACAGGTGGTCAGAGCCTTGTGAGAGAGAGAGAGAGAGAGAGAGAGAGAGAGAGTGTGTGTGTGTGTGTGTGTGTGTGTGTGTGTGTGGCGGCTAGGGTTTGTGAGAGGGGATTTCTGCAAAGTTTTAGATGTACCTCAAACCATGTGCGTAGCCATCTATTTATAGGAGCCTCGGAGGCTAGGTTTCAAAAGAATAATTCCACACAAGAAAAGAAATTATTCTTCCCCAATTTTGGAGTGATTGATTTAATTAGGATGTGATTAAAATCAAATCCCCAATTATGGTAAGAATCAAATAATTCCCAAATTGATTGGATTAATTATTTGACATAGGATCTGCGAATATTTGCTTTCACACAAGTAATGTGAAGAGAGGGGGGAATCAAACCTAGGACGTCTAAGTGCATAGGTAAAATACTATTAACTACTTGAGTTACAAGCCTATTGCAACCATATTCATAGTTGTTGAGGCCCAAAAATCCAAGGGCCATGCCCAAACTTATTCTTGGCCTAGCACAAATAATTAATCGCAAAAGAAGCCCGATCAGAGAATAAAGAGAAATTGTAGGAGGCACCTACATAAGCCATGGGTCATGTGTCACACCAAGCAAGCATGCGCGAAAGGGGCCAAGAAACACACCAGCTTTATAAATTCACGCTCGCCAACCTATCCGGTGCTATTTGGTCCAATCACGGCTTATTATGGCGCAATAAAACTCAAGCACAAGCACGATAAATAAACACGCAATGCCGTCAAGCCGTGCTACGAGCTCAAGTGGGCCCAAGCCACGTAGTTACCTGGGGCTTGCTGAGAAGGTTGTGGCATGGATGGGTACGAGCACTCACAGGGCCCATTGAGGGACCAAGGAATGGAAGTTTTAGGCCACTTGGGAGCACTAAAACTCAAGCCCGTTCCCCGGGCCCAAATACATGGATTAGCATGAGAGAGAAAAAAATGGGGTCCAATGCCTTAGGAGAGCATCCCATAGGTTTCTGTAGCACTTAGGCAAACCCTTGTTAGTTAGAACGCCCAAAAACAAATAGGTCACTTCCAGCAGCTTGACGAAAACATGCGGGCCACTGGAAAAGAAAACACCAATAACCCAATACTATAAGCCCAGCCCAGCGCTCTATAAAAATCCAGCATCATGTCTCACCCTTGTCAGAACTCCAAGGTGGTCAACGAGGAGCCATAGCAGGGACCAAAGGAAATCTATGTATGTAGAAGAAATACCCACTGGACAAATGACTTCATCCATTCTCTCGTTTCCTGTGTGAGCTCCGGTTTGAAAACCAAGGGAGAAAGCAAGTGGCGCCTCACCCCCATGGGGAGGCCCAGCTATATAGAAAACCTTGGAACTCAAAGGGGCCTGCACTCCGGTGGAAGAGATTTCACCAAAAGGAGTGAATGGAGATAAGCGAAGGAAAAGTGAGAATGGAAGATTGATAGAATTAGAGTCCTAAGCATCTATAAAAGAAAGCTCCCTCTACCCAGCAAACACACACCATTCCAGAGCTCAACCAAGCTTCGTCAAGCAAACTGGAATTTACTCTAGACGCCTCTCCCTTCATTGTCCTCCTTATTTTCTCATTAAAATCCTCCTAATTTTCTTCTTTCCTTGATTTGAACTTTTTCTTCTCTTCTCTATAAGAAGTCCACGCTTCTCTTTCTCAAATTGCTAAACTAGTGAAGACTCAGCTCCCATGCCACAAGCTCCTCAAGCCAAGTCCTTTATCAACTTGTCATGCTTCTTAGTGAAAAGAACCTGAAAGTGTTTCTTCTAAGGTTTTAGCAAGCCTTTTAAAAAACTCTTTTGGGAGTATGGTTCTTGAACTCAGGCAACAGGGGGTTTTTGTTCTTTTTCTTCTCATAGCAGCCCAAGCCCATTCGCCAGGCTGCTGGAACAAAAAGACTCCTACAATAGTCAACATCCTAAAAATAACAATGTACATATATTTTTTTTGTCTGATAACAAGTGAACATATGTTACATTTTCTCAATGAGGATTAGACAGGTGGGAGGTGAATGGTAGGGATAATACCCAACTCATTATGAATTGTGCGATAATCATCACTTTCTTTGTCATTTGTAATGGCAGTCATGAAGGTGCCTGTAATAATACCTACAGTGACTATGAAGTTTTATGGCATGTAGAGTTTTAGGATTATTTGATATGCTAGAAAATGAAAAGAAAAAAAAAGTAGTAAGTTGTGATTTTTATTTTTTTATTTTTGTTATAATTGGGCTAATAATTTTGAAAAATTGTGAAAGGAAAAAGAATTGGGCTTAGGCATGTATCGGCCAAACCAAACCGTCTTAAAATGGAATTAGGCTTAGGGAACCATCGAATTGCATTATAATTTTAACTGAATAGGTTCTCTAATATTCTACGTAGTTTGGTAGCCAAGACATGTTGCTAGGTCTTATGGCTTGTGGAAGCCCTCAGAATTAATCATAATAGTCTTCACACAGAAAAACCCTCATTGCTCTCTTTGTGTGAGTCCTAAAGAAAAACTCCACAGAAGGGGAAGGAGGAAAAAGCACCTATGGATGAATGACAATGAATATTTTTCTACATTATATTATAATATATATTTATTATAATAATTCAACGCACACAAGGCTTATGCCTCAACGGGACAAGGCTCACGTGTGGTGAAATAATCTTTAAAATACTTCGCTTTATGTCTTAGCGTTTTAAAACATTAGAATGAGGTTCATCCGAAATCAGTCCCTTCCAAGGTTTAACTCCCGATCCTATAGCAAGAAAGGAATTCAATGATATTAAGGTTCACCTGCCTAGCTAAGTTCCCGATACCTTCATTATATTGGAAAGAAAGAAAGAAACTATAGTGTTGATTCTCTGTAATGTTGTGTTGATCAGGTTGAGGAAATCATAGAGGTTTTAAGTTTTCTCTCATTCTGGGGCAGAAGTTTATCATTCCAACTTCATTGCTAGACAATTAGAACGTCCCCAAGTCATTCCTGTTCCCTTCTTCATTTCTCTGAATAAAGGTAGCTCATTTAGAGAGACCAAACGTAATGTGTAAGGAAACAACTTCGACAAGAAGCTAAAAGTCGAAAATCAAAATAATAAACTCTTCTAGAATACGGATTTCGAATTTATTCAGATGTATAATATGCATTTTTAGATTATCCATGCACAAGTTTCAAATTCTTGGGTCATCCGTTCATTTGTGGGAAGCTCATGAACGCATGAGTATGGTCCAAATGAGAACCAGCAAGCTTTCTACTAACAGAACATAAGATATTTCCTTAGAGGCATGTTAAACACACAGAAAAACTAGCCAGTGCACTATGAGAAACATGTAAAGCAGGGAGTCACATAACATGTATGTGACTGAGACTAATAAGAATGTGACTGAGACTAATAAGAATGTGAGCATCCAACTCAAAACCGACAACAAATATTGGGTGACGAGGCCCAAATTTTTTTGATGCAAGGCTTCCATTTTCTGATGTGGGCTTCAACAACTATGCCTGTTAGAGATTCCTACTTTGGGAACAAAATCATGGAGTATTATTTTCATCCTTTTAGAATGACTTCTATATGACTAAGCTCTTCATTCACAGCTAAAGAGCAACAAAAAAAGGGGGCGGGGGGCTCAATTATTTACAGAGCAGTCAGAGTGGAAGGCTTATTCAAGGACTTGGGTAGGCCATAGGTGCTTCCACCTTGCAATTTCCTCCTCATTGTAAAGCTTTCGGATCCCCCCATAGAAGCCATCTGCTTCATTGCCTTCTTCTCGATGGTCTTTCCTGTTTATCGTCACTTGTCTCCATCTGGATCCAGGAGTGTACTGACTGAACTCCAGTGTTACTGTATCTGTTGAGGAAGAGTACGTCTTTGTCAGAAACTTATATGTTATAACTACTTCAACTACCAGCAGCAGTACAGAAAAATAGTCTGGGAAAAGCATACTATGAAAACTACTTCCTTCAAATATAGCAACAAATAAATAGAAGAAACAAAGAATGCATTTAAATGAGTGTATGCATATGTGCATAATATTAAGTAGTTGGTGTTGTGATGATATGAGAAAATTGAATTCAACAAAGCTTAGCTGTTAGGGAAAATCTTTAGATAGACATGTAAGATTTCAGATTTTATCATGATTAATGTGCCTCATGTTCCTCAAACTTGAGAAACAGAGAAGTTTCAGCCTCAAATCATCTATATGTCTGGATTTAGAATTTGATCCACTCTAAGTTCACTAATTCGCGGGCATGAACATCCAACCTTGCTTCCAAAGCAGTACTGCACTTCAAGGTGCAAATAGAAAGGGAAATCACTCAATCGTTAGAAACAGAGAAGGAAGTTTCAGCCTCAGGTCATCTATATGTCTAGATTTAGAGTTAGATCCACTCTAAGTTCACTAATTCATGGGCATGAACATCCAACCTTGCTTCCAAAGCAGGATTGCGCTTTGAGGTGCAAAAAGGGAAATCCCTCAATTGTAAGAAACAGAGAAGAAAGTTTCAGCCTCAGGCCATCTATATGTCTAGATTTAGAGTTTGATCCAGTCTAAGTTCACTATTTCATGGGCATGAACATGCCAGCTTGCTTTTAAAACAGGATTGCTCCTCAAAGTGCACACAGAAAGGGAAAAATAGAAAGAATAAGAAAGGAATGTCAGCCACCAAGGTAGCAGCTAAAATGACATAATTATACAAACATAGAAATAAAGGTTGTGCATGATCACCACAACAGATGGATGCATCATATCATGAGTCAGTTAAAAAGAGTAATAAATCATTCCATAGTGAAAAGCTATGATTCACATGTACTTTTTCTAACATTTGGAGCAAAAGTGAACCTTCTTAAAGTGTCTAAACTGGTGCAGGACATATGAAATGAAACCCCATGCTGAAAGTGCTTGCATTCCAAACCATTCAGAGGAAAGGTTATCCTAAATACCCTAGATTTATACATGGAGGCATTAATGTGATCACATGCTCTATGCTTAGTTGTTTACTTATTGACATGAGAAAAAAGGCTGTATTTCCCGGTAATGAAAATGAGATATAGGAAATTCAGGAGAATTGCAGAAACTGAAATGATTTTCTCACCACTGTAGTGACAACGGCAGCGATTCTCATGCCCATCACACAGCTCCAAGTGACCAATGACACCATACCACCAACCTAAAATACATAAAAATCCAAATTATTTTTATATTTGTCTACAAAGTAAAGGAAATTTTTGAAAATCAGTATCGGCATACAATGAACATTTAACACATCGTGAACCATTAAACATCCAACACTCGAGTTTCAGTAAAATTCAAACTCTAGTATAAAATTGAGGCAGGATTGAAGGTGGGATTTGGGAACACACCATATGGGAATTCTTTGTTTCTCCTCCACTGGATTTCAATATGATCACCAGGTTTCAAGCCATGTAGACAATCAGAGACATGAAGCTTATGTGAGGGAGTATCAACTGGAGCCGCTCTTAGTCTATCCCACGGAATATTATCCTCTGTTGCCCTCCGCCCATAAGGTGAATACCTGCAAAACAGAATCCATTTTAAATTTAAGAGAGGACCATCCAAAAATAAACCTTTCCAGAATCTAAGTTCAGTCTTATGTCTTAACATCAATTACTCTCCCTGTACCTTGCTTGAAATGTGTTTGTCCTTGAATCATAGCTCACTTGTGCATCATAACAGGACAGCATAAAGCCTACATTACCATTCTGCAGGAAAAGAAAATAAGGTTTTCATTGAATTGTTAAATAACAAAAAAAACAACATCAAATAAAAAAATTGTGCAAACTAAAAATTTTACTACAAAATATGAAATTGCAGCCATACCTCACGGTTATAGACCTGAGCTGGGAACCAGAACTTGCCACTTTCAAGAGAAAGATACAGAGACATGACTGACTCGACCGGTAAACTAGTCCTCACTTTGCAATCCGAACTTGCTAATTTTGGTCTGATCCATGAAAAAGGCCAAATTTTACTCACGACAAGAGACTCAAATAGACCTTTTTTCTTGGTTTGATCAGAGATATTTCTGACTCTGCTTCTTGAGGCCACATGTAATTGCCATTCTCTATAAGCAGAAGCCCCAATCAGTCTACCCCATTTCTCCTTCATGTGCCTCTCCCATAAACGATCATCTCTGCACCTCTCCCTCAAAGAAGTACAAACTCCTCCCATAGTGCACAACCCAGATGGGGAAAGCCTCTCAAGAATGCATTCCAAGGTCAAGTCAGGCAAATCCAGGAGAGAGAGACTGTCTCTCTCCTCCACATTCTCTACTCTTGAACTAAAAGTCATCATCTTTTTCAATTTGCAGATGATGGGTTGGAACAAATCAATAGCAAGCCTACTTTTCTGGAACCAGGACACAAGAAAACTTGATAACTCACCCCAAAACCAAAAAGAACTCAATTTTAGCTTACCCTCCCATGATTGTATTGGCTTGTGAGTGAAGGACTTGGAAATAAGGATGAATGAGACACAAGAAATCAGGAGGTAAAGCATTTGATTGATTGATTGGAGATTGGCATAAAATGAAAATAAGAGAAAGTACCAGTTGCAAGTGAAGCAATGGTGAATGCAAATATATAATGTGGGAGATGAGACAAGGGGTAAACATGACAGCTATTATTTTTTCTCTTTTTTCATTTGACAAAGAAAGATGAACCAATGAAACTTTTTTCATTTTTTTTAATTTTTTATGGGAACCAATGGAAGTTGAGAATGTAGTTATTTGCTATAGGTTGGCCAGAATTAATGGGCAGGCTCATGGAGTGGGCCTTTTAATTCAGAGAAGTTAATTCACACACTGCAACTGGCTGCTGCTGGGTAGCTAAAATTCCACTTTAAGATGAAATGAAATGGCATCCAGACACAGTGAAAACCCACCAGCAGGAGAACCAAATTGTACACACAAGTGGGTGGGGGACAGCTGTCAGTTGACAGATTGAAAATATTTGAGAGGTAAGTAAGAATATATAATCCTAGCCTTCAATCTTCATGTGAGTTTTGGATTGAGAGAGCCACATGTCATCAAAAATTCTGAAGTTAGGTGAATTAACACAAGGCCTAATTGTAATAATAACAATGGTAGGTGACTAGGTGGAACTAGATCAGAATTAGGTGAATTAACACAAAGGTTACTGCTAAAATTGGCAAACTACTAAAGAAGAAAAGTACCCAAGTTTGTAGCAAAAGTTCTGATGATTCACATGTGGATGAACCTGAAGTTGAATGTGAGTCCTCCTCGTTTCATTCAATTTTCATAACAACTCCCTTTTGTTTATATCCATTCACGTATATGAGGTTTGCAGTTCATCAACGATGAGAAATCACTTATTAACGTGTGCGTGACTAATCTTAATAAAAAAATTATGAACGATAGTAAAATTCTTATCTCGTTAATGAGTCTTGGGGGTTTATACTTAGATAGGAATTGGTGGCACTTTTTGGTAAGAGATGTCACAAAACAAGAAGATCATTAGAGCCTCAACCAGATTACTTGCCTAACTTCCACCCGACTCCAGCACCTCCGGACCACAACAACCATGCAATAATGTTGCCGGCACAAATGGTGCCAAATGGCCCATTAAAGACAGACGACGTGACGTTTTATGACTTTCTTGAATTGAAATTTGTGAATGCCAATCGATCACAAAAAGACATGCATGGGACTCTGTGTCTTGGCCTTGTTGCCTCTGATGCTTCCAATGTCCTTCCATGTTTTTTTTCTTCTTACGCCATGAGCTTTGGTACACTGACACTTCCACCCTTTTTCTACTTTTATTATTTTAAATACCATTAATAATATTAATATAAACATACCTTGTATTTTACTCAAGCTTAAGAGATATCATCAATGTTCAAATTCCTAAATTTTTTTTTAATATAAAAAAAATCACTTTTATTTATTTTAAACAGTCAATCTGAAATTCCTAGTTTTTTGTCCACAACTTAGAAGGAATGAGACCAAAAATGGGACATTATTTTATTTGCAATTGTAGCTTCATCTTATGTATGTCATGGTAAGGACTGATATAATCAAGGGGTGACTGTCTACCAATAACAACTATGCACTAAATTTGTTCACATGGTCCGTTTTCTATAGAGCGGCAAACCAGTCACGTTAGAAAATAACATGTGTACAAACTTAATAATTTATTTTTATTTCTTTAGCACATGCCATATTCGTTGAAAAAAAAATCACATTCCAGATATTCTAATTGAATTTTTCTAATACTCAATATTATCGCGTGATAAGAACAAACCTCACCCAAAAAAAAAAAAAAAAAAATTTCCCCACCAAATGGTATTTGAAAAGTTAAAAGTAAAAAGAACTAGAGGCACTAAAAATAAATTGGATGTTGGAGATACCAAAATCACCTCATTAGCTCTTTAATGATATGGGCTAATGAGATGGTATCTGAGGCTAGGGCTACATGTGATCTTGGTCTAGCCATAAAGTGCCCTCTGATATTATCCTCCAAATGTTCTGGTGCACATAGCATTATATGCCCAAGCAAGCAATAGCCTCAAAATCATCTCAAGCAGGGCACCATCTCTTAAACAACCACCATTATTGAGGCAGGGGGCTAATGGTTATGATCTTAAGGTGTCAGCATTAAGATTTTGCTGGGCCACCAAAAGAGAAAGGGGCAATATTAAATTGTTTTTGTAAATAATAATAATAATAATAAATTGTCCAAAAAGAATTGTGTTGGCATGGGAGGGGACTAGGAAGAAACAATGAGTTAAAGACCTTGAGATCAGGTGGGGTCTTATGAAAAAGAGTTGGGCAACTAGTGTGGTGGAAGTTGGATCAAACTCAGGGGGGTGGGGGTGGTCCAACACCACCCAATTATTATATGAACTCAATTCCACTACTTCACCTTTCTTTTTTTCTTTTTAAGTGAAAATGTATTTCCATTAGCAAAGCTAAAATATGAAGCCTTTTTTTTTTTTGGATGAGATCCAAGGGTGTCCACCGCCGACAGCAATTGGTAGTTGGTGATTGTTTTGTGCCAATTATGTCAAAAAAGCCTAAAAGCTTGTTTGATTGTAGAGACAAAAGCAAAGCATAATGGAAAAAGAACAACCATGACAGTGATTGAGCTTCCACAATTTCAAAATATTTTTATTCTTTCTATTTATAAGGATAATGATTGGAAGTTCTGCATAGTAATTTTTAAAGACTTTGTGCTCATGCCTAATTTTCAATTAGTTTTGGTTTAGGTGTTTTAAATCTATCATCGTATCAAAACAAGGTTATTCGCATGTTAGGCTCGTCATCACATATTAATTGCCCCTGTGTTTAACTTGAGCGACACTTATCTATTCATTTCTTTAATTTTCCCATCACATTGGTTCAATAAAGAAAGTGTGTTTAAATTAGCAATTGAGAGGGCGATTATACCCATGAGCGCTACAATGCAAAACCTTTTTCTCTTTTCTTCCTTGTTCTGTTTCTTTGGCTAAGGTATTCACAGAATCACAATGGAGGCTGAACAGGACAAAGAATGCTGTTAGTAGAATTCTCCCTCAGTGATATTAGCCCCCCATCGTCACTAATATCAATGGGATGTTGATTAGTTTGGAGTATTCAGCCTCCGTTGCAGCATCACAATCCATGACATGCCATCCAAATCCAACAATTTTAACAAAGTTGGAAGACCAAAAAGGTCAAATTGCCATGAAGTCCTCATAGTTTTGATCATTTTCCACTCTGATTATAGTCATACTTAACTAGCAGTTCGTCTAGTGGTACGTTTCTTCCTAATAGAGAAGACATGGGCTGTGAAGCTATGGTTCCTCCTAAGTGAGGTGGGTTGCAGCCAAACCTCAGCCATAGACTGAGTCCATGCCTGAGCCCCAGCAATCGTTACACGCTTGACAATATTGAAACTACAAGAACAAGATGCAAGAACCAAAATTGGAATTGTTTTGAGAACTATTTGGTTTCTAGGTTTCAGTTTTAATTTTTTTTTTCTTGCTAAAGGTACAGGGAAAGTATATTAGGGAAAAAGCAATGAAGAAAGGTGGCGAGAGTAGAATGTGTGTAGCAAAAACTAGGTGGTGAGAAATGCAGACCTAGTTTTCATTTTTTGCCTCATTCCATATGCATTTTTTCTATTTCCTTCCAGCCACTCTTCCTCCACCCTTGTTCATCCTCTCTTCTCCCCAGTATTTGCTCTCTATTTCTAACAAAATCTAAAACCTAAAAACAAAATAGTTATCAAACAAGCCTTAATGGCTTGACGCCAAAGAGAAACATTGTTTTCTGTAAGAGGGTCCAACTCGCAAACACACACATACAAAGTTGCTGTAAAGCGAGTAAAACAGACCACAGATGAACAAATGCACATGAATTAAGATGGCTGGAAAGCAATAGGAAAATGGAGCTTGAGTTCATACCGAGCATATTGCAATCAAATTTTCTAGCTTTACACAATGTTAGATTGTCATGTGAAACCATTTTTCCGTGAAAATCTACAACTCCCAATAAGAAAATTAGCATAGAATCATAAATGTGACTCTTGCACAAGAGTACAACAGAATATCCCGATGTCTTCACAGTACGAAGGAATTTGAGGATGCTTAAAGACCTAATCCAACAGTACGACCATCTCTTCTTCGCAGTCCAGCAGTGTACTGCTTCTCTAAATCCATTTGGAGTTCCTTCTGCTTCTGATCTTCGTTCTCGGGTTTCTGTTCCACCTTTACTTCGCCCTTCACACCCTACAATTGGCCATAGGCACCAAGGCAACCTCAGACTCTAAAATTGTGTTAGTAGGTGAAGAAACTCTATAGGGCTAAGCCAGTCATTTAGGAACCAAAAAAGAAAGGTTCAATTTTATATTAATTGTACTTACACAAAATAAAATAAATGGAATGGAGGTTTACCATGAGTTTGTTGAATTTTTCTTGTCTTTCCCGGTCAGGAAACAAAGTTGTATCCCAACGGTGGCCAACCTGTAAAAACAGAAAATGGAGCATCTAACAATTTACACAAAGAGAAGCTAGACCCAACAGCTCAATAAAACCAATAACATTAATGGTGTATAAGTTCCAAAATAAAATTAAAATATATAGCACTTTTTTCTCAGCAAGGACTTCGGATATTTTTTGTGTTGTTCAAGAAAAAAGATATTGTATGTTGCATAACCCCGTTATTTTGTAGTAAATAAAAAGAATAATTGATAGGTATTTACAAGTGCTATATTCAACATAACATTTTTCCTATGAAAGTGTTTCAAATGCAAAGTGTGTGATAATAAGCTTGAATGTTGGAATTGTAATTTTGGGGGTGTTATTTGAGGAAACTAGAAATAACAGACCATAGGAGGTACCTCTTCTGCTGTTGTGCTTCTTTTGTTTCCCCACAGCAGCTTTTTCTTCTGGTCAGCAGTCATGCATCCCACAGGGCCAACACCGATAAGGTTCCTATTAACTGCATATACACAAACAGATTTTCACGTGTAGCCAGGGAGTTTAAATCTGGGGAATCTATATTCCGTTTATAATTTAGTGTCCAATTTCTGATTACTCATCAAAGTTGAATGTCACATCAATATAAAATTATGATACTTGAGACAGATTTCTTAATTGACAAAGATGGATCAGCTCAGCTTAGCTATGTCATCAAATCTACAGGAACACATTCCACTTCACAAGTTTTACCACCTTTTGCAGGACATTTGTGAGAATGTGAAGAAAATATGGATTGCCATTTCACTGAGTAGGACAGGAGCAAAAATTCGTGTTACACTCACATGTGTTGTTTTGTTTAAAAATTAAATACTTACTGAGATAAGGAACAGGTCAATGTGCTGGAATTATTGCTGCCTTGGAGTTGGTGCTTGACTAGATGGCAAGTGGAATGTTGACTTAAGTTGAAAATAAAATATCGATTTATTGACCTATGTTGAAAAATAAATTATTCATTGACTAAACCCGAAATATGAAAATATTTATTGACCTAAACCAAATTTGATATTGCTTAATTTGGGCTTTTATCATTGCTGCAAATTGTTATAGGCAAAGAACAACAGGAAAAGTCAAGGATGACAGGAGATAATTACAAGAAAATGATGGACGCTACTAGAATCACACTAGTACAATTTTAAGAATTGCTAGAGACCTCATGCATCACAACAGGAGTTACGTTGCATCACATAATCCTATAGAAGCATATGCTTGCTGAAAATTTCTGTAAATTTATTCACGTCCCCAAATTTCTTTCATGCCTATATATAGAGTTCTCCTAGGCTGAATGCGGTATGTAATTCATGACTCCCAATCATACAATCAAGCCATATTAATACCAAAAATCTACCCAATCCATCAATCCTAGACATAAAGGAATGTGTATATATATACATATAGATGAAACAAAAGTTCTGTAAAAAAGAAAAGTACAAAACAATGGACAAGATGTCCACAGGAACAAACAACTTATTTGAGGTAAAGTTTTAAAGTTTGTTTCCACTTATTCCTCCATCACCTTCACAACAGTGACTCTCCAAACTTTTGGGTTAGGACTGCATAGATCCACAGGGATCACTGGACCAGGAGCAGATGCAGTGTCCAAGCACATAACCTTACATTCTGTTTCTCAAATCATACGGACAAGGATGGAAGAACTCAACCATTCCCTTAGTCATCCAGATGTAATAGCCAAGTTAAAATCTTACCCAGCTATGACTAAGAGACGTATGGGTGAGAAAAAGCTATGAAGTGTGCAGCTAGTAAGGATGAGATGAAGTCTCACCAAGCAATGGAGCTATGAAGTCTGTTTTTAGATAGGTTTTCTAAAGATGCACATTGCATAGCTTTATCTCATCCTTAAAAGAGCTCCCCGTGTTGCACTTGCACAAGCTTTCTTTGATACTCTTTCCAAATTTCAAGGAGTACCCAAGATGATTGCGAGTCATTGAGATAGAGAATTTACCCCAACAACTTCTAGCAACAACTATTCAAACTCCAAGGAACAAGTCTCCATTTCAGATCCACCTTAGCAACTATCTTACTCTATGGCCAAACTGCAGTGGTAAACAAAATGCTTAGTAACTAAACTTGTTGTTTCCCAATGATTGGCTCAACTATCTTACTATGGCAGATTACTGGAATAACTTTAATGTTAATTCTTGTACTAGCCTCTCTCCTTTAGAAGTAGTTTATGGGCACAAACCATCAAAGCTTAGTTACTGTGTTACTGGGTCAAGCTCTATCCCACAGGTTAACAAGAACTACGGAATTGATTCCATTTTAAAGACGATTACATGAAGCTCAAAGGCACATGAAATTTTGCAGATAAGAAGCGGTGAGATCTTGTTTTTCTGGTAGGAGATTAGGTCTATTTCTTCCTACAGATAGCCAATGCTTTTACGCTTTTACCTTGAGGTTACAGCCCTTTTCAGATTTTAGAAAGAATTAGAGCACTGGCTTACAAACTAAAGATTCCTGCTTCCACCAAACTAAAGACTGTCTTTCATGTCTATCACCTTAAAGATAAATTGGATTCCCTTCCCAAACTTTGTCAAGAAGGACCTAGAGGTCAAGCCTGGTTAAATTAAACAGGGCCCAGAGATTTGAGGCGGACAAAATATAACAGAGGCCTTAGTGCACCAAGTAACTACCACAGAAAACACTATGAAGAACTTTCATTAAACCTGAAGCGGATTTCCAGAACTTGCCTTGGCAACAAGGTTACTTTAACCGAGAAATATTTTTATGGGCATAATTATTAGTTGTGCAGCTTTGGTTTCTCTCTTTTCTCTCAGTAAATTTTGATAAGTTTGTTTCTGTGTAGCACTTTGGATACATTTACTTTTTTTACTTGGGTCTTTGTTGAAGTCGTACTTCTAGGAGTTTTTTTAAACTTTGTGTTTGCCTAACAAACAACTCTATCTTTCTCTTAGACCAGCAAATCTAGAAAAGACAACTACCCCCAAAGTCCCTTTCATCTAGCATCTATTACTTTTTCTTCAGCAAGAGACCAAATACATTAGGCTTGGGCCAAGAGATGTAAAATGACACCTAATCATAATAAGATATTAAACAATACATACATACATACATCCACACATTTTTCTTTCTTTAGAAAGAGACGTAACACCTTGTTCTTGGGCCAAAGGGACATAACATAGTACCCTAATGACATAATACATTTGAGGAATTGCATCTCAATTGTCAAATCGATGCATGGAGGGTAAAAATGGATGAGATACATCTCAACAGTTCATATCTAATCTAACTTCTGAGATTCAAGACCTCAACTTAAGTCCTCACTAAAAATCTACTGTGCACATACCCAGGTGCTAGTAACGAATTCAAAAAACAGGAAAAATAAGTATATAATCTTCGAGATTAAACACTTGCACTTTCAGTCATTGATCCTAGTAAAAGAAGATCTCACAACCTAAGATTAACAACTTATGTTAGCTCCTTTAGCTACTTAACAGAACTGCGTTGTTGTGTGTATGTGTCAATATAATATATTTTGGTATGGGTATGTATAACAATCATATAGTATATTGTCAATATTTGGTTTCATGCCAAAAGTTGTCCTGTGGATGCAATATTTAAAAAAGGTACCACATACCCAATTCAGCAGCTTTCAACGCAGCAACTTTGGCAGCATTTATATCATTAGCAGCCTCCGCATCATTGGACTGACTTTTTGCAGTAGTCATTTCATCTTCTTGAACTTGCTTGGAACTTGAAGACTCCCTTCCATCCGCTGTAGTTGTGAACTTTGAAACTAAACAAAGAGTAACATCATTGGAGAACAGACTTAGACTAGCACTTTTAAGGATTAAAATCAAATACAAAAACATAAATAAACCATTACCATCTTTTCGACCATCAATGCCCTTCTCTGAGCTAAATAACTTTGGTCTTTTTGCAGTAGATTCTTGATTTTCGCTCTTTATATAATCTTTATCTGCAGACCGCTCTGATGGTTCTCTAGTAATTCGGTTGCCCCTACTAGTTTCCTTATCATCATATTTCTTCCTTTGCTCTTTGGAAACGTTGTCATCATCCAATTCCTTTAATTCACTCTTGTAACCTTCTTTCATGCGATGTTTACCTTCATCTCTCCTGGAAATTGAGTCACTTCGTTGCCCCTTGGACTCTTCATATGAGAAAATCCGTTCACTTATATAATCATCTGAATTCCTACGGTAATCCTTTTTCTCATCCTGAACATCTCTGTCCAATGCATGCCTGTCTCGTTCCCTTTCCATCTCTTCAAAATGTCCATGTCTCCTGCCAGATCCAACTCTCAGAGATGATGAGTCCTTATCTTTATATTTCTGGTTCTCAGGAAATGAAGATTCTCTATCTTTATCCTTGTTCCTATATCCAGAACCATCATATTTATCACGAGAATATTTGTCCAAATTTCTTGAATAGTCTCTTGACCTAATATGATCATAATGAGCACTACCTCTTGACTCCCTAGCAGAACGAGAAGATAACTTCTGATAATTTTTATCTTCTTCATCAGCGTGTTTATCATGTTTGATGCAGTCATCATGCTTATAGTACCCATGCGAACTTTTGGAGGATTGTCTATCAGAATGCCGGTAGGAATCACTGCTTCTTCCATAATACCTCCTGTTTGAATCCCTCTCTAATTCCCTCCCATCATCTCTCCTTCTTGTTTGATATTCAGAGACTTTTCCAGGGTCTTCCCTTGAAAGTTTTGGGCTACAGTTATGCTCATGCATAGGACTCCCTGGAAAAAAAAAAATAATGTTAATGGAAACTTTTTTTTTTGCACGACACCAACAGACTTCTTACAATGACCCATATTTTGACTCGGAAATGGAAAAAAAAAAAAAAACCCATATCATTCCACCTTTGAGCCACTAGATTACCCGACTGTGCATACATTTTGATAAAAATGAAAACTTGAAAGAAAGAAATCAATTGATACAACCGTCCTTCTAGTAACTTCAAGCATCAAATTACAATATGCAGAGCAGTAAGTACAATCAGCACCACCACTTATACATTAAGCAAGTGCTAAGTCAAATTGTCAAATTCTCTATAAAAAAAGCCTTTCAATAAATCATCAGCACCATTTTAACTTGTGAAAATGGAAACAAAAAATTTGGAAAACTGACCATCAGAGGGAGATGAACCGCCAACTGGAGAACGGCGCCGGTACTTCCTGTTGGCTGCATCAGTTGCAGGCTTGCGAAATGCTGCTTTTGCATCACCACCGTCTGCAGCGTGTGGAGAGTCGAAGTTTGAATCCATGATGGCTACCACCTGACAGCACCAATTACATTAGGTTAGCATGGAAAATGAAACTATTAAAACTCAGCTCACGTTAAGGCAATTTATAAGGCCCAAACACATACCCAAAACCCTAACCCCAACCTCAACCCTCTGTCTCCTTCCTGGTTCGACAAAATAGAAAAGGGGGCTAGGGTTTTCTTTCTCAAAGCTTTTGATTGAGGAGAAGAAAGACGAAGAAATAGAAGACAGAAGAAGAGGACTCACCAATGCTTTTCTGTGCGTCAAAATAATCGTGCTCTCAGATACGTCTGTTCGGATCAACGTTTTTGCGTGAAGGAACAGCAGAAGAGTTCCTTCTTGTGCGTCAGGGAAGAACAGAAGAGTACCTTCGTCTTTAGCTTTTGGAGTGGTTCTTTTCTGTCTGGTTTGGGCCTTATCCATTTGGGCTAACCTTGTTTTCATTCATTGTTCGGCCTTCTCATATTTGGGCTCTGTATTTGGTTCTCTCCTTTCCATAGGGTTTTTATGATTTTTTTTATTTTTTACCCAAAGCAAAAATGGGTAAGTGTTAATTTCTTGGGAGCTTTAGTTTTAGCTCACTATATAGTTTACTAGTTTACTAATATGGAAGCTCACTATACAGTCCAAGCCAGCCCACCAAAAAGGGTTTAGGGTTTAAGAGAGAGAGAGAGAGACAGAGGGTCAGGTTCTGAGCTGAGGTTTCGTTTTTTCTTTAAATCAGCACCGCCATTTCCATTTTCCCTGCTAGGGGTTTCTGATTTGCTCACTGTCGCCATGTGGGCTCTTCGTCGTGCTTCTCTTCCTCTCAGGTATATATTTACCTCTTTCGTTCTAGGGTTCCTGTGTTCATCGTAGTAGTTTTAAAGGTTTAAGGGACGGAATTTAAATTATGGGTTTCACAGGTTTTAGGGTCTTCCTACTTAAGAGCGTGGATTATGGGCGTCTGTGTTTTTATTTTATTTTATTTATTTTAGAATTTTGTTTACTAGTGTTAGTTTATCTTGTATATGCAATTAATTAACTCTATCGGAAATGAAAGCGAGAATTTTCTGAAGGATATTAAAAATAAATGTTTTCTACATGCTACCTTTCTAGAAGCAAATACAAAATCAGAGGAAAAAGAATGGAATTCATGGAGTGAAGGAGACTGGGAAAGTTAGTTTCTTTTTATCCTACCCTATTAAAAATTGTCTTACAGACTATGAGATATGGAAACATAATTTCTGATGTTGTATCTCTCTGGATGTCTTAATATAGAGAATAACAACCAGAGAAGTTACCATCGTTTCTGTAATATTTCTTAAAGATACAATGTTATCTTTCTTTTGTCTCACAGGAATTCATAATATGATTGTACTAGTAGAAGCTCGACTCCCATTACCATCTTATGAATCTTATAATGTATATCATTTTTAGTATATATGCCCTCCTATTTTTATTTATTTCATTTTGCTTTTTTCCAGGCTGTGTGCTAGTAAAATTCTTTATTTTTTGGTTACGTTATGTTGCCTATTATTTTGTTTTGTGATATAATGTGATACTTAGTTTTCCTTTTACGGCCAGGAACCAAGCATTTAACATAAGAAGTTCTCGTGCATGTTGTGCTAATTTGGAGCTACCAATTACCTACGGACAAGAGGATGCTTGTTTCCATGAGTCCTGTAAATCAATGCCTGATGGATGCCTGTCATCCAAGAGATTATACTACACAACACAAGTTTCTTGGAACTTCTCAGTGGATAGACGCAGCTTTTCTTCACAAGCTGGTGCAGAAAGCAGTGGAGAGGAAGATGACTTGGAAGATGGGTTTTCCGAACTAGAAACACTACCTAGTGCTGAGGCTTCCCAACATGAAGTTGAATTAATTTCTGAACCAGAACTCTCTGAAGATGAAGAAGAAGTTGAGCCTTCTCAACATGAATTGGAGTTGTCAGAGAATGGGGCTGATTCAACTGAGAAAAGATCACCAAGGAAAAGGAATGTTTCAGCACTGTTCAAGGCCATTTTAGCTTTCCCTGGGTTCTCTGTTCATGGAGCTCTTGATAAGTGGGTTAAAGCAGGAAATGATCTAAATAGGGCAGAGATATCGCTGGCCATGTTCAATTTTCGCAAGCGTCTAATGTTTGGGAGGGCATTACAGGTGATTTGACTTTATTTCTATCTATACATGAAGATGTTGATAATTAGACAATAATATCAATGATTTTTCTTTGGTCTTAGCTGCATAAATTTGTTCTGTCAAAATCCTTTTGGATTTTAGTGTATATACTATAATACTATACATATATCACAACATAGCTGATTATCACAGAAGAGACATATCTGAACATAGCTGCTGCTTTGTGAGCCTTCCTGCAGCATTGTGTGTGAATTTGTTAAATATAGCAGTTGCATCAAACTAAAATATCCAAAAATGTTTTGTATAGCTAGGGCTTGGTCTTTTTCTGTTGTCCAAAATGTTACGTTCCACGTGTTGGTGCATAA
The DNA here is from genome assembly GCA_034190965.1 of Prunus campanulata. Lineage (NCBI taxonomy): Eukaryota > Viridiplantae > Streptophyta > Magnoliopsida > Rosales > Rosaceae > Prunus > Prunus campanulata. The sequence continues at coordinate 9,196,511 of CM067214.1, read as the reverse complement.
TATACTGTCTTTAGACTTTGGTTTTTCTTTTCTATTAGGAACATAATTTCAGTGTAAAATAATAGAATAATACAGAGTACAAGTTATTAGGAACAGAATTTCATTGTAAAATAATAGAATAATACAGAGGACAAGTTGTACAATGTTCTAGTAGAAGGTGCTGGCTAAACAATTTAACAAAGACTAACCAACCTTACATTGCAAAAGACCAACAAAAAGTAGTGTGCAGCAGAAATCCAATCATAGAATTATAGCCTTTAAAGGTATAACTCCTAAAGGGAAATCCGAAAACTAACTTTATCCCATGGTCACTAAAAAATTCTTCAACTCCTCTCCATTCACACCAACATAAAATATGCCCATGACAGCATGTCTCCCTACCACCATGCACATATTGTTTCCACCAAAAAACTTATACATCTCAGATCATAATGCAAATCTTTAGTCTTAGTTCTGTATGTTTGTAAATATTGAACAGGTCTTGATGCAGGACAGTACAAGGGTAAGTGTTTGAGTATGGTGTGGGTTTAGAATGATAGAAATTTGGAGAAATAAAATATATAGAGAACAAAGAAGGTTGAGATTGCAGTAATTTTAGAGAAGGCAGAGTTATCAAGAAGAATTTAGAAAGAAGAGAGAGAAGAAGATAAAAGACACACCAAGTACCAAGCCTTCTGCAAGCCTTTAATTTTCATTCATTCCAGTCTGATCTGCTCACAACAGATAGCCGTATTTTTAGGCTTCAAATAGAACGTTCAATGACTTCTACAAATAGCAAATGATTCATTGAAATATTAAAATCATAGGAGAATCCTAGAAAACTTAAAGACACTGTGTTTTCATGAGACCCAAATTAATAGACTCTTGACTCAGTTATTAATTTCATTATTTTCCTGATTCTTGCACTACCATGGATATTTCCCTTTCGACGCAAATGTTTTAATTTTTGAGTTGGCCGAGTGGGCTTATTCTTAGGCTTCCAAAGAGGGTGCTTTTCTAACCAAGCTGTAGCTACTGCATCAGGTCTACTTAGTTCTTGCTTACCAGAATTTTCTTTGTTTTTTAAGTAAAACAGACAATGGACTGTATGGTTTTTGTCTCGAACATGTCCATTTACAGATTAAGTATTTGTGTCCAACAGATGAGTTATCATATTCATAAATCATTATATCTTTGCAAGACTTCGATTTCGTGATCTTTATGTTTGGAAAGTTAACAGAAGTGTTACTTTCAATCTATCAATTATTAGAAAATAATCTTAAGTTCAGCCCTTTTGTATGTAAAAAGGATTCAGACCCAAAAATGAATGTGTAGAGGACTTGTAACCAGAAGGTAACATGGCATGGCTGGGTTTTCTATTACTATTAGAATCATCCATCCTCAAAGTGAGAACTTTTTATGAACCTTTACTTTTAAAGTTTGACTTATTGCCCTTTTCCTGTTTGGTTTGAGCATGTCCTTAATTCAAAAATCTCTTTCTTTTTCTTAAGATATGTCACCTATAATGATTAATATTTTTTCTACCATTGTCTTTATACTTTTGTCTAAATTCTAATTTCTAATTTCATAGTCCGATTAAATCCATTATTGTTTCAGAGTCTGGTGAAAGTCTTTGCTTCTCACATGTTTCGCTTTATTTTCCTTTTACTATATCATTGTCATACAGTCTTGAGGACTAGTTATTATGTTCAAGACATTATGGTTTAACAATTATTGTCTACATTGGTTTACAGTAATTTTTAGCACTTGTAATTTGCTTTACAAAGAGGGTTTCAAATGTTGAATGTGGTTTGTGCTTTCTGGTTCTAGTACTGACTATTGAGTATTTCATTCGTTTAAAGGAAAATGTATGATTACCCCCTGCAATGAGAGAAAGTGCAATTGGGTTGCGAAATGCAATGGCATATAAGTACTGATTATGTTAATAGACTTTCTGTTTATCGCTTTGATAAATTAAATGGTTACACCATTAATTTTATCGTTTTGAGTCCTTTTTCTTAATTTTTTATGGCAGATAAAGAAAAATAGGCATTGAAGTCATGAATTGTCAGATACTTTTGATGAAATTCTGTGGTTTATGTTGAAATGACTATGGCATTCTCATTTGGCCGCTTATGCTCCCATTGTTTATCTTATAGTTTGATTTAAACCAGAACAAATTTTTCATAGTTATACTTCCTGTTCAGTTTTGTTTTCTCAATAGATATATAATGAGAATGGTAGTAATATTCTTGGACCACAAGTGCATCTTCTTTTCTTGTGTTTGCTTCCTAGTTCCTTAAAAGCATGAATTTGTGGTCACGGAACCTTGATATTGTGTGATGCTTTGTCAACTTTGCAGCTTTCAGAGTGGTTGGAGGAACATAAGCAGATTGAATTTGTTGAAAGAGATTATGCATCTCGCGTTGACTTAATTGCCAAAGTACGTGGCCTCTATAAGGCAGAGAAATACATTGAGACAATCCCAGCATCCTTTAGAGGTGAGGTAATTTACCGAACCCTGTTGGCAAACGCTGTCTCTACCAACAATTTGAAGAAATCTGAAGAAATTTTCAACAAAATGAAGGACCTGGAATTCCCAGTCACACCATTTACTTGCAACCAGTTGCTACTCATCTACAAGAGGCTTGACAAGAAGAAAATGGCAGATGTATTACTGTTAATGGAGAAAGAAAATGTCAAGCCGACGGCCTTTACTTATAAACTCTTAATAGATACCAAAGGCCAGTGCAATGACATGACTGGAATGGATCAAGTTTATGAGACAATGAAGGCTGAAGGCTTTGAGCCAGACATCACTGTAAAAGCCACCTTGGCTAAGCACTATGCTGCTGGCGGGCTTAAAGAAAAAGCTGAGGCAGTTTTGAAAGATATGGAAGGCGGAAACTTAAAAGAGAACCGTTGGGCTTGTCAAGCTTTGCTTCCTCTTTATGCTGAGTTGGGACAGGTTGATGAAGTGGAGAGAGTTTGGAAGGTCTGTGAGTCAAATCCTCGGCTTCAGGAGTGCATGGCTGCAATTGAAGCTTGGGGAAAGTTGAATAAAATTGAAGAAGCAGAGGCAGTTTTCGAGAAGATGTCAAATACATTTAAGAAACTTTCTTCAAAGCATTATTATGTGCTTTTGAAGGTCTATGCAAATGGAAAGAAGCTCACCAAGGGTAAAGATCTTGTTAAGCGTATGGCAGATAGCAATTGTGACATCGGCCCGTTAACTTGGGATGCACTTGTGAAACTCTATGTGGGAGCAGGTGAGCTTGAAAAGGCTGACTCTATGTTGCAGAAGGCTGCCCAGACGAACCGGATGAAGCCACTGTTCAATTCTTACATGACCATTATGGAGCAATATTCAAAGAAAGGTGACACCCATAACGCAGAAAAGATATTTTATAGGATGAGACAGGCTGGTTATACGGCTCGACTTCGTCAGTTCCAATCTCTAATTCAGGCCTATATAAATGCCAAAACTTCACCTTATGGAATCTGGGAGAGGATGAAGGCAGATAATATATTTCCCAACAAAACTTTACTGGCACAGCTGGCACAAGTTGACCCATTTAAGAAGACAGCGGCGTCTGATTTGCTTGATTGAGGAATTTGATGGCTCCTCTTGGTATCCAGTAGTTTACCATGATGTCCACCTTGAATCCATGATCTGTGAGCAACTATCTACCAGTAAATTTGTAGGTTCAGCGTATAAGGTTTAAAATTGTCTTTTCTATCTATTTCAATCTTATATTCGGAAACTAGTTTTACCATGTTGGAGGATCATTTTAATGTAAGGCAAAACCTTGTGTCCATTTAGCGATGTTGAGCTTGACTTTGACCATCTGGCTGCTGTGAGGTTTGCAGGGCATGAATGTGCGATTTTGATTCTGAAGTATAATTCTTTAGCTCCCTTCAAGTCATTCTTGATTTGAATGCATAACTCGACTGTTTGCTCATCAACTGCAGCATTGTGCAAGGTTGAATTTTTTACAATTTTTCGGTATAGAAGAAAATTGAAATGCAAGCGCTTGTATTTTAAGTGGCTAAAAGCATTTACCTTGAGGTGTAGTAGTAGAACCAAATATCTACCTGACCCGAACCTCTTCACAACTGTTCTACTTTACCAAACCTCTTCACAACTGTTCTACTTTACCAATACCTTCAGCAAAATACATCTTTTGGAAACCCAACTCTTTCAAAGTCTTTGGCCTTGATGAACAATTCCAAATGCAATAAAATATGTGATATGTTATAAATACATAGAATGTGGATGATCACCATTACATCCATTACCTCTGCATTTTGATATATTGTAACCTTTGTTATTAGTATTGTAATTAGTAGTCTTTAACTCATAATTTGTGGGTTAGTTTCTTATCATTGTAAGCCTATAAATAGGTGATCAGCAAAGAAGAAGATGACAAGTTTTAGAGACTAATTTCTACTGTCTTCCTCCACTCCTCGTTTCTCTCCACAATTTCCTATAGTTATATAACGTGATACATTTAAGGGGGTCTTCCATAAAATTATATTAATGTGAATCTCATAATCCTGTGCTTGACATCAATTAGGCAATAATTGTTAATTCATTCCCAATATAGTTCGCGTATATGATGCCAGGGGTGGGGTTTTCGTCACCGAGTCTTGCTGGGCGTTGTACAAAATCTTCTAACTTTTGGAAAGTGTTGCTTAATAAATTCTTTAGTGGAGTGTTTTCTAGTTAATTAATTATTATTGTTGGGTCAAGAGCTTGAAGGGAAAAGATAAATAATTAATTGGAGCCAATTTTAGGATATACTTAGAGATCACACTTCTAGTCCGTATGAAATGGAGGGTTAAGTATGAAGTTTACAATTATTGGAATTTTATATTCTATTAAAGTGAGGAAGCATGTAGGTTTGCATTGCAATTAATTAGCGCAACGAAGCTCGTTTGGGACTGTTTTTTTGGGAAGCACTTTTGCTCATAAATGCTTTTGGAAAATAAATTTTTTATATATTATAATACTGTTGAAATTTTCATAAGAAATTCAAGTGTTTTTTCAGAAAGTGCACTCACCCAGAAGCACTTTTAAAGTCTACTATCAAACGCGGTCAGAAACGCTTTTAGTTGTCAGAAATCACTTTTAACCATTTAAAAAGAACTCTCCAACGTATATTTGTATTTGTCTTTTTAAGAAAAATTAAAATAAAAAAGTGACGGCTAGCCAAGCATTCATCACACGTGCACATGCATTTCAATATATGTAGCTGTCAGAAACGCTTTTAGTTGTCAGAAATCACTTTTAACCCTTTAAAAGCACTCTCAAACGTATATTTGTATTTGTCTTTTTAAGAAAAATTAAAATAAAAAAGTGACGGCTAGCCAAGCATTCATCACACGTGCACATGCATTTCAATATATGTAGCTGTCAGAAACGCTTTTAGTTGTCAGAAATCACTTTTAACCCTTTAAAAGCACTCTCAAACGTATATTTGTATTTGTCTTTTTAAGAAAAATTAAAATAAAAAAGTGACGGCTAGCCAAGCATTCATCACACGTGCACATGCATTTCAATATATGTACATTTCCCTGGAACACGGGCGCATGCATTTTCAATGACAGAAAATAGAATGAGCAATCTGCAAACACGAAACAGATTTTTCTTCAAAGAAAACAAAAAATGTTAAACCAAAATTGCACTGTGCATGGGTGCGTGTGGGAATGAATGGTGCTTGTTTTTGCGTCCAGGTTCATTCAAAAGAACCTAGTGCATAAATAGGACCGCATGCATTGTCATGCACAAACACTATTCGACGGAGTTGAGATTCATTTCATTTGGAAAATGTAAGTTCTTGTGATTTCAAGCTTCACGCAAAAAAGAATCATGCTACACGAAAGAACAAAACTTGGTAGATGCAACTTGCACGTTTCGTTTGGATATTGTTGACTTTAATTCTTTGTTAGGCAATTGAAAAGAAACACAAACATCATCAATTTCACTTAGTGAAAAGAAAAAATTACGGTTATGGCTTGAGGTTGTGGGTATGCCCTAGCGTTGGTGATGAGAGTAGCCAATTTTCTCCTAAACTTTTAGCCCCAAAAAAAAAAAATTTACGACTTCCTTTTGTTAACTCTTTATGCATAAAAATAGAGGATGAGAGTCGAATTCTTACCCGCTTAGTGCTAAAACAACATCATAAATTTCACTTCTTTGGGTATATCGTCTTTAAATTAGAAGGCCTAAACTAAATTACCATTCATGTATTATCCATAAAAAATTCATTATTAAGCAAAACTTTAATTAAATAACAGGGTAGGACTGACTAAATGGGGTGGAAAAAAAGGTTCATCCCATGCCATGAAAGTTGGGACCTAATAAAAATACAACAGAAAGCAAGAAAACACCATTTCTTTTTAATAAGACGTTTGTTATGTTTTTATACAACGATATTGGGAGAAAGAAAATTCGAACAAAGCACCTCAGATTGTACGGAAGTAAAATTATGATAACAGAAGAACACAGTTAGAAAAGACGGGGAAGGAAGCAGACACTACCTTTCTCATCAAGTGGGCGCAAAAGAGGAAATTCAATTTGGACATGTAGTAGTTTGGTCAGTTTGGACACATTTTTTGTTGGCATGTCCATGAAATCAAAACCTTGTACAAGTCAATGGCTACCTTTCTCAGTTCTCATCCTCGACTAAAACTGTCTGCAAACGTTAAAGTAGAGTTCTTTTCTTTCGTTTGTGCATCTATGAATGATCATCTCCAACAAAACTAGCTCATGGAAAAATCTTCTCATTTTGCATTCTATACCAATAAGTTAACAAAATATACATAGGAATTTAAGATTGCATTTGCATGCACCATCATCTCTTTCTTGATTTCTTTAATCCCAAATGACAACCCTCAAAATCACCAAAAAACACCACAAACATTTCAACAATCCTTTTCCTTCCACACCTGCATCTCTCCCTCTCATCCAAGGGAACCTCTTGTTCAATTCCCAAACAGTCCCTTCACACCAGCAATTCTCAATTGGCAAGGATTTTCAGCTCTCTTGGAGCTCCAACAATGGTGGGTCTCTCTCAATTTATCACCAATCGCAGCCCAAAAGAGCCATTTGGTCCACCATTCCAGGACAAGCTTTTGTTTCTGCAGCATTGGCAGAAACAGAGGTGGAGGAAAGCAGGGGTTCCTTTGTTGTGAAGGACAGAAAGCTTCATTTGGTTTGCCATCACCAAACCATTCAGGATATAAGGGTGATCGATCAGTTTGATCACTCTCTAGAGGCTCAAGATCAAGATTCTCCATCTGGGTTTTTGGATTTGGACCAGAAAACAGATTCTAAAGGTACCCAATTCCCTATGGTGCTTGTAACTGGCTGGGTTTTCAACATGAGAAGGAAGAAGAAGCACTCTCAGAAATATGGAACTCTTGAAAATGCACAATTTGAGGGAAAGGGACCTTCTACTTGTGCAAGGTATTGGGTTTTGTTTGAGCAGAAAAACAGTAATCAAATTGGATTCCAAGTGAAGCTTGGGCAACCCAACTTTGAATTCCGCACAAAAGCTTCTCCAGCTGCTTCAGGAAGATACAAGGGTTTTAGGAGAAGGCTGGGGCAGTTCCAGAAACGCAGGCTTAGGTGGTTTTGGTCCTCCGCAAGGCCAAGAGGGTTTGTTTTTGTTTCCTCATCAGAGGAAGAGTTAGAGGAACTGAAGGCTGAAGAATTCAAAGAATTCAACAGGGTTTGCTTGACATATTCTAGTGAAGAAAACGAGAGATTTTATGGTTTTGGGGAGCAATTCTCTCACATGGATTTTAAAGGCAAAAGGGTGCCCATTTTGGTTCAGGAACAAGGTATTGGGAGAGGGGATCAACCTATTACCTTTGCAGCTAACTTGATCAGCTACAGGTAAACAGAAGCCTAGCTTAGCTATTCAACCATCTGATTCTAATTAGATATTGACTTGACAATTTTTTATTTCAATACATTTCAGACTTAGACAGGTTTTGATTTCAATACATTTCATCACCATTGCAGGGCTGGGGGCGATTGGAGTACGACTTACGCTCCTTCTCCATTCTATATGACTTCAAAGATGAGGTCTCTTTACCTCGAAGGATATGATTTTTCCATATTTGATCTAACAAAGCAAGACAGAGTTCAGATACAGGTATTGTTGCATAACTATTGCATCTTTGCTGTTGTAATGCCATTTTACAATTGGAATTGATCCAAACAAAAGAAATTCAAAGTTGGATTTTCAAAATTTGAGGCCAACAGTCGTTAGCAAGAACAAGTGAAGGATTAGCATTTACATATGATGTCAGATGAGTAAATACAAGAGTTTCTAAAATAAATAAAGATCTGAGAGCTAGAGAAATGATCCATGATTCTTTTGAAGTCAAAAACAAAACTGGTCTCATTCAAGATCTTAAACTTGCAGTTTCCCATTTTCTGTATACTGGAGCTTGCAGATACTTGGAAATTCAGTTGAGGGACGGATATTGCACGGAACTTCACCATCTGAGCTCATTGAGTGTTTCACTGAGACCATTGGGAGACCTCCTAAACTTCCTGACTGGATTATTTCTGGAGCTGTTGTTGGCATGCAGGGTGGCACAGATTCTGTACGCCATATTTGGAATGAGCTCAAGACTTACAATGCTCCTATTTCAGCATTTTGGTTGCAGGTAATGCACGTCCCTGCTCCAAAAATAATATAAATACGTTTAAATATTGCATGCATACAAACATGCACACAAGCAAGATATCCAGAACATACAAAACCATAGTTTTTTTCCATCAATTATTTGCTCAAGACTTGCAATGGTCCCATTTCTGTATTGCAAATCTAAATATCCATATCAATTGCTGAGCCATTTCAAATTCAATGCATTTAAATTATAGTTTGCTTCCAAAGGAGGTACATTTTGGAAAAGTTTAGAATTACAGTAGTTGGAAGTTGCAGATTTTTGCGAGTACATTTTAACCCTGTAATAATTGTTGCACAGGATTGGGTAGGCCAGAGAGAGACATTCGTTGGTTCACAACTATGGTGGAATTGGGAAGTAGATTCAACAAGGTATATGGGATGGCAACAACTAAATAAAGATCTTAGTGCTCAGCATATCAAAGTGATGACATACTGCAACCCATGTCTAGCTCCGGTAAATATCGTCTCCCTCAATGATGCTTCTCAATAAACTCTTCTAATACAATTCTCGCAATTACTCACCTCTTAACAATTAGTTTGTTACATCACTGTAAGAAGGCTTATACCATCATTTATCCTAAGAGCAAACATGCTCTTCTGATCTTGCTCCTTTCCTTCTTAAGTGAAATGATTGCAATGTCTCTCCTGCAGCCAAATCTGAGCTGATAGGAATAAAAACTGTAACTTTGTTTGAAAGCTTTTACTTGATTTCACAGTGTCATGAGAAGCCAAATAGAAGAAGAAACCTCTTTGAGGAAGCAAAGAAGTTGGACATTTTAGTGAAAGACAAGCTTGGAGAGCCATACATGGTTCCAAATACAGCTTTTGATGTAGGAATGTTGGACTTGACACATCCAGATACTGCAAGTTGGTTCAAGCAGATTCTTCAGGAAATGGTGGATGATGGAGTCAGAGGATGGATGGCTGATTTTGGTGAAGGCCTGCCTGTGGATGCCACCCTCTATTCAGGTTCTATATCTCAACTTGATTCTTCAGAGCAGTCCACTTAAAGTGGCAATCACTTTGATCATGCTGGGTTCTGATGCCAATAGCAAAAGAATGAGCAAACTAGAGACTCTCGACTGAAATCATAATTATTTATATTTTTCGATGAGTCCGGCTTGACATTTTTTGTAACAAATTTTCTCGAGGGGTTATTTCCTTGTGTCTGCAATACAGTCATACTAACTACTAAACTATTAGTTAAGCCTCTTCCATAGAATCGAAGCATTAGGAATGAGTATGTTTTCTGTCATAGCATATAATAAGGGGTTCAATCATCTTGCAACTGGTTGGTTCACTTTTCCCTTTTCAGCTCAAAGAAAAACAGTATTTTGTCAATTCACTCTCCCCTACATTCTGAAAGTTTCATTCAGTCCTAACAAACTGTCAAGATGATCAAAGCTAATAGTGTTTTGTTTTGCACTTAATATTTCCAAAAGCTATTTAGGGTATTCTAATGATTATGACTCACCGTTTCAGGTGAAGATCCTATTTCAGCCCACAACAAATACCCAGAGCTGTGGGCTCAAATAAACAGAGAGTTTGTAGAAGAATGGAAAGCTAACCGCGTGGGTAAGGAGGAAGAAGACCCAGAGGAGGCCTTGGTATTTTTTATGAGGGCTGGTTTCAGAGATAGTCCCAAATGGGGGATGCTATTTTGGGAAGGAGACCAAATGGTAAGTTGGCAGACTCATGATGGAATAAAGAGTGCTGTTGTTGGTCTACTCAGCAGTGGAATTTCTGGGTATGCTTTTAATCACAGTGATATTGGAGGGTACTGTGCGGTAAACTTACCGTTTATTAATTACCGAAGAAGTGAAGAGTTGCTTTTGCGATGGATGGAGCTAAATGCTTTCACAACTGTTTTCCGGACACATGAAGTAAGTTCAATGTCTGACACCTGAAATACAAAAGCATCATTATTGTCATTAATCATCACCATTACTAAGTAAAATCAAGAAAAACAAAATTACAATCTTGCTATATCCTGGATCAAACCTTTTACTGAATGTATCATTGTCATGACTGATATTAGATGAAGCTAACAACTCTAACATGATTATGCTTTCATTAGAGAATAAAGAAGGTTGGTATATAGATCAGTTAATTTGCATGACCTGCCGAATACTCAGCACACACTTACAATGTAAAAACAATTAGAGATAATAGATACATTGCCAACAAAGAAGCAAGGTTTGACAGCTATAACTAATAATGCTTTTCATGAATTTTTTGTCAGAACATTTTAATTGCTCCACTTAAATGCAATAGCATGTATGATCTTATCAGCTACTGATTTAAATATCTTCTGCAACTAGGGAAACAAGCCATCTTGCAACAGCCAATTCTACTCAAATGACCGGACTCTATCCCATTTTGCACGCTTTGCTAAAATCTATAAAGCTTGGAAGTTCTACAGAGTCCAGCTTGTTCAGGTAATTCCATAATTCTTGTATACTAATTGTATATGCATCTGGTAACTTCACCGGAAAATCTGACAAACTTCACTCTCTGCATTGCAGGTAGCCGCTCAAAAAGGTCTTCCCGTATGCCGCCACCTATTTCTGCAGTACCCAGATGATGAACATGTGCACAGTTTGAGCTACCACCAGTTTTTGGTCGGTACTGAGATTCTAGTGGTGCCTGTCTTAGACAAGGGCAAAAATAATGTTAAGGCCTATTTTCCAACAGGTGAAAGTTGTACTTGGCAACATATATGGACTGGAAAACAGTTTAGAAAGCAGGGTGTTGAAGCCACAGTAGAAGCACCAATTGGCTGTCCTGCTGTATTTGTTAAGTCTGGCTCCATTGTTGGAGAGACGTTTTTGAAAAATCTTAAAGATTTGAAGGTTCTTTAAGAAAGCAGTCCCCAAAGAAGTTTCATTTCTCAAGGCACTTTTTAATTTTATGCATCGCATTCTCCACAGGCATGTTTATTTCTGTTCTTATAACCTTTTTATTATGTTAATTGAATCGAAACATAAATGAGAAAATGTTTTGTAAATGGAAATGCTGTTGCCACAAAAGAAATGGCTGAGATCTTTTATATCAGAACACAATTTTGATGGTTAATCTTAGTCATTCAGTCACAAAAATGGAGCTCCCACAACTAAACCATATCATTTTCAGTCACAGAAGATGAAATAAAGAAAATTACAAACAAGCCCTCCTTTCTAATGCATTGAAAAGCTTCAAGTTCAAAGCGTTAAGAACTCCGACACTCAAATTCAAACCAAAATAAAAATAAAATCTAACAAGAAGGTTTTTCTACTCACATTCAGGTAAATTGGGTGAACGGCTTGACTGGATTACCTTCAAGGCACAGCTGAGGTAAGAGTTGTTTTGATTTTGGGGGCAGTCTTGGTGTTTTTGTGGTTTTGTGTCTTCAAAAGGGGGAAGAGTTCATATTTTTAAGATTACTTTCCAACGTATTCGAATCCTTGCAGAATATTCTCTCCATTAAAGGTCCAAGGACGGAGTGTTGGTTTTTTTCTTTGTAGCAAAGCAACAAAAAAAAAGGCAGTGAATTTTGGAAGTGGATCCGCTGTCCTCAAATTGGTGTCCCCTCTCTAATTTGTTTTTAATTTTCTTAATTTTTAAAATTGTCAAATAAAAACATACGGTGAAAAATCCAGCTATTATATAAAATTGAAGTTCATTTATTTAAACTTGGTTATTAGTCTTTTGTTTTCATAAATACGAATTAAAATATGTAAATAATACATGTATCTTTGCAAAATATTAATATGAAGAAAAAAAAACGTAGAAAATGAATAAACCATAAGTTCTCTAAATAGTATATCGTATTTATCCATAAATTACCACATCCCCAAACTGTTGGCCTTCAAATCTTCATTGCCATACCAATATATTTTTGAGCCTCATTTACTCGCATTTCGCAACATTTGGACAAATAAGAAGATTTCAAGAAATTGAACAGGTGGCCATGCCAATGCAAATAATATAAATCATAAGTAAACAGCATTCTCTACACTAAACAACAAAACCTCTAAAACCCTAACTAAACTCTGCCCCACTGTGGAGCAACCTGCCCCGCTAAAAGGGAGCAAGTCCATACATCAAAAAATACAACAAAAAAACCTTTGTTTGATAACTGTGATAAGAGTTTCTGCTTGTCTGCAAACTGGTAACAGTTTCACAACTCGTCTTCTCTGGATTAATGGCTCCCTTAAATATCTAATTGATCAAGGTTGACCATGCTTGCAGAATTCTTTATGAGTTCTTTCCGGTAGTCCACCTAAAATATAAATAAGCACAATTTCATGTCAATCCTGGCATTTCACTCAATGATATGTTCTTTATGAAAGCTGGGAACCAGAACCTTAAAACAGGTACATATAAGATGATACAAAATCAAAGGCAATTCAGTTCCATCATGTATACCATTTTTTTTTTATATATAGGGTCAGGATCGGGGGGCACATTTTTTAACACAAATTTTGACACACTTTTAAGACCTTTAGATCTTACCACTTTCAACGGTGGAGATGAATGCTAATATAACTTTTTCACTATTACATCTCCTGTATTCTTCCCTTTTCGGGAATGACAATATTTAATAGCTTTTTCAGTCTTTTTTTTTCTCTCTTTCCTCCCTCCCGTATTTTCTAACCTTTCTTCTTCTTTGAAAAAAACAAGACCAACCCCCCCACCTCTTCCTTTAATTTTTCTGCGAAAATCCTTGTTTTATTCTGGAAAAACAATGAGGTAGATGGTGGTCTCACCCACCCGCATATAAACTTCCCATAAAAAAAAAAAATTTGCCTTATATCTTGTGTTATGAAAGTTATCAGGAAAAGAGAATTGTAATGCTTAGAAGAGGATTGTCACAACACACCAAAGCGGTTTGTCATGCCTTAGATAATCAGACTGTAGATATATCTTGCAGGAACTAAGACAAATCCAAAATATATTTGTTAATAGTCTGATGGATTACAGAGATATTAACTTATTAAGGAGGAAATTGAAAATTGAAAGTCTGCAGTTTTGGGTGCATGTCATCTATGTATTACTTCATCATTTCCAGAATGGCACAAGAACATATTTTACAGGGACGAGATTGAAGGAGAAGAAGGATTTTACTATTAAAAAAAAAACTGAAAACACGGGAGAGAGGAGATTAATTAAATTGAAGAAGTTATCCTTATCTTCGATATATAAAAACATAAAATTTCTAATATAAGTTTCTTTTCGACTTTAAAAAGAAAAGAAAAGAAAAGAAATTAAATTGAAGAAGTTATCCTTATCTTCCAAATCCAGATTAAATTGAGGGTATTGACTTTTTTTTCAAATGCAATCTTAGCCATTAAAACTGCTTTAAGGTTGAAATGTGTGTATAAATTTGTGGCTTTTTGTGTGTCCCCCGATCCTGACCCATATATACACCCTCAAATACTTATTTGAGGGATCCCTCAATTGACACTTTTGATTTAGAAAAACAAAAGGTACTCCTTGGAAGCCAGCAAGGTTTTTTGTTTGTTGTTTTTTTAGAGACAGATAGAGAGAGAGCGAGTTCAGCCCTTAGAATTCAGATATAAGCACCAGACAGCTTCAGTGAATCATAACTCAACAATAACATTTATGTTTGCCCTACTTACCCGAGCACCCATAAGGGACGAAAAGACAATGTTGGCCTCAGCAGCATCCTCAACCCCTAATCGTTTCAGAAGCCTTTGCTCAGGATTCATTGTTGTTTCCCATAATTGTGCGGGCATCATTTCCCCTAGGCCTGCATTGAAACCATACCAACATAATAACTAAACAGCTAGTTCAAACTGAAAGGTCAGTTATCCATAGCTTGAATTCACTGTAACATAATAACTTTGCAAGGAATAAACATGGTGATGTACTTTATCTATAGAAACAGATGTTGCCCCTTTAACTTGTAACAATACAGTGATTACAGTCACACTAGGGATTCTACCACTATACAGTAGAAATATGGCACAACATCACAGTATAACTCAGTCTCATTCACAATCCACAAATGCCCTCTAACCTTGCCAGCATAACAGCTGGTTATCCTTATCAAAGAAACATTAAAATTGTGATTATATGGTGCCAGGGTTTTAGTTAGTTTTAATGGTCTCCTAAATTCAGTCCAAGTCCAACCGCCAGGATAAGTAGTAGCTTTATATATATGGGATTAATTGTTTTATTTTGATGGAGAACAAATTTTGGATTACTCGATAGAAGAGATGATTGTCGAAGGACTGGATGATATAAGTTATAACCCTAGTCCGGGGTGTGATGCCTAGGAACACCAATGTGTAGAGCTGCATATGTTTAGTTTATGAGTAGAAGCTTGTTTATGTTCAAACATGAGATCTTTTTTTAGGATTATCAAACATATGAGCCAAGCTTGAGTAAAACCAAACAAAAATGGATAAAGAATGCGCACATAATGTGGTTGTGCAAGAAAGTGAAAAGAAACAAAGAATGTTTCAGCACCTTTAAGTCAAATGGAAGCCAGATTAAACATGGGGGTCAATAAAAAATTAGATGACCACGAGATCAAAAGTACTCATGCAGTAATCTGCTTGTATAATATTATCATCTCCTCTATAATCAAAGCAGGTTCTTATTACTGTTTCATATTGTCTCTTGCTACAGAAGAGTGCCTGGTGGTTGGTGATCTAGAATTTAGAAGATAGCTTTTGGTCCAAACAGGAAGTCTAGCATAAACAAATTTCACAAACCTTGGAATAAATCATGTGTTGAAAAGATAATTCTATGACTTCTAATAATCAAACATACGATCTAGTGGAGACAAACGGCCTTATCTAGTAAACTGCACAAAGTTGCCCCATTAATGTAGTTAGGACTCACTGGTCATCTAGTAGTCGCTAGTACAATGTCATCTCCTCTATCTAGTTGCCCCATCATAGTTAACACGAACATATCATTTTGATAGTATAGCCTAAGGCATGAGGAGAGTCAGCTGACCATTGTGGACACTGGTCAGCCCATGCCCATAAAAGACCTACTGACTTGCAAATACATATGCCCTTAGCAGTGTATTTAACTGCATTACCAATAAGCAGGGAACCATATATAAACCTGAGTTTCATGATGTTCATACTAACCTTTAAACCTCTGAATGTTGTAAGATGCATTTGGAGGGAAGGAACTCTGAAGCATTTTAAGTTCAGCATCATCATAGCAATATTTTGCTTGCTTTCCCCTCTCAACCTGGTCATTTTAGAAAAAACAATGGACTTAACTTTATACTATTCTTCAAATCCCTGAGATTAATTCCGATACAAATACAAACCTTGTAAAGGGGTGGAACGCCAACATATATGTAGCCCTCATCAAATAAGGCTCTCTGCAAGCAAGAACTACTGCATTATTTGATATTTTAAATCATTGTAAATAAGTCGGGTTTGTTATGTTCTCCTCTTCTTTTTTTTTTTCTCTTTTTCTGTTTATTACATAACATGGGGAAAAAAAATTGCACAAAATATCCGTTCCCTACCTGATATCTGAAGAAAAATGTCAATAGCAGAGTACGGATGTGAGCACCATCTATATCAGCATCTGTTAAGATGATAATCTTATGGTATCGTAGGGCCTCCTTCTTAAAATCCTCTCCCTGAAACATAGAAGATTACATACCTTATTCTTTTTAGATGATGATGACGATAATTGTAATAATAATAATGAAATAATAATAACCATAATAATAAAAAACTTTGTTCAACCTTCACTCCAAGTCCAAGACCAAGAATTAGATTCTGAATCTCTTCATTTTTGTACATTGCTGCCTCATCCTTCCTTTCAATGTTCAGAATTTTACCCCTCAGTGGAAGAATGGCCTGCAATAAATAATTTTACGATATCAGACAGCTATCTCATAACTTCTTTTTTATTTTTTTATTTTTTTATTTTTATTTTTTTTTATAAAGAAAAGATCCATGATCCAATCTAAGAAGGCTTTCACTTTCTGATCATTGCATCTGATTCCCAATGCATTAAGAAGCCATAGCAATAAACTATTCTGGTCAAGCCAAATGTCAGAATGCCAACAGACTGGAGTAGTGCAAGAAAAATTATGCATATAATGTATCAGCTTATATTTTTCTCTGATCATTATGATACAATCCAAAAAGTCATGACTAAAGCAACGCACTTTATGGATACAAAACCAAAGTTAGCATGATTGCTGCTGTAGACAGTAATAGTAGTGGTACAATTGTAGTTTTACAGTGGTTTTTGAACCAGTAGGTTCTGCAATCATAATGGAAGTGGAGTGAGGTTAACATTTAATTTTGGCATCCATGCTTTCAAAGTGATGCTATCAGGATTTAACTTTTTAACAACTTTTTCTTCTATCCCATTCCCAGTTATCAGTCATCAAATGCGGAAAACTCAACAACTACCAACTCACATCACGATTGAAATGAGTTTATTCTAAAAGACGAAAATACAACATTTCAGGCTATCACTCTTAAAAAGGTTCTAAAATCATCTGGTGATTGATAGACATAATATTGTCAAAATTACAAACTAGCACAGTTTTAAATTTACCTGAAAGCGCCTATCACGACCCTGTTTTGCACTTCCACCAGCTGAATCTCCTTCCACTATAAAGATTTCTGTAAACATAAAACAGCAAGGAACAAAATTTTAATGTTCAACATAATAATGCGATAGTTCCTTAGAACATCTACTATGTGTTGGGGATGAAGAGGAACAGAAGAATCTTTGAGAGAGCAAGAGATGAAGAGGTGGATCTTTTGAGTTTTAGTGGAAACTATTTAGTAGTTCTGACCAAAAAAAAGCTACTTGGGTTATTCCACAAGGATGCTTTGAGTTGTACTTTCTTGTTTTTACTTGTTCTTTCCCAGAGTGTGGATTCCTTATCCACTCTTTGTAATTAGCTTCCTACTTTAATACAATTATGTTTCTTTTCGAAGAAAAAAAAAGATTAGATAGAAGACCCCTAGGCCGTCGGTAGCTTCAGAATTTAGGGATAGTTCCTTTCAGGCTAAATTGTATGATTGGAATTCCTGTACACTAGCTTTCCTTGGCCTGCTCTCCTGTATAATTGTTGCTGAGCTACATTTTGCAGGCTTTGTTGTTTTGTTTAACTAGCTTCTTCTAGTTAGACCAGTGGACAACTTTCCCCCTGTATTGTTCTGTTTTTCTTTGATGAAATTATGTTTTTCATAAAATAAAGTAAAAAATATATGTAAAGGAAAAAGAATGATAACCAATGTGTTAAGTAGTGTAAAGTAAAAAATATATGTTTGAACAAAATACTTCTCCAAAAAGGAGCAGTGGGAAAAGAGAAAGTCCTAAAAGCATGTTTGAAATATCATGTTTATGATGCTTATGTTGGAAAATTCAATAGTGACTACAGACTTCGGAACTTATAAACTCAACTAAGAAAAGTTTGCTACTAAAATGCAATACAAGGAATATGTTGCTGAAACAATTGGCATTTTCAATCATCCTTGGAACTGTGAAATTAACAAGACCAGAAGAATTTTAAAATTTAGAAATATGAATAGAAATAGAACATGATTGAAAATCTAGTATCAAAAGCATTTAATAACCTAATAATTGAAAACCCAAATGAATATTCCTTTGCGAAGCTCATAGCAGTTTCATACAAGATGGTGCAAGACATACCAGATTCTTCAGGATTTGTTGATGAGCAATCAGCTAGTTTTCCTGGGAGAGAAGAGGATCGCAATACACTCTTTTGTCTGACTAGTTCCCTTGCTCTCTTTGCAGCCAGAGCTGCCTAAAAAAGGAAACATTAGACATGAGGAAAAGATTTCAAGAATAATTATATGTAAGCTTCATGTATCAAAGTGATATTCTTATTTACGAGAAGGATACCTTGAGAGCATTTAAAGACTTCGAAAGGATTGAATCCAGTACATCTGGATGCAACTCCAAGTATTCTGTAAGATACTCTTGAAGAGATTGATCAACCACTCTTCGCACCTCTGGATTTCCCAGCCTAGTCTTTTAAAACAGAACAACCAACATAATAAGGGTACAAAATGGCAAAGCCTAAGACGTCCACAGAAACAGTGCCTCCAAATCATTATTACACATCAGGATTGCAATAAACAGGTAGTACCTTTGTTTGGCCTTCAAACTCCGGATTGGCAACCTTGACTGAGATGACGCATGTCAATCCTTCTCTTACATGCTCACCACTCAAAGTGATATCCTTTTCCTGGAAGAAAATATAATGTGGCTCAAAATAAGGAAACTTTAAATTAATTAATATACTTGTATTAATATTTAGATTAGCTAATGAGTTGAGTTCATTGTAGCTAATCAAATCTTCTAAGCTTAATGCTCATATATAAAAGGAACCTAGCCTAGGGAGACAACATTTCACGTATAACAGAATTGAAACACAATAAATTACTCACGCTTGTGACTATCTGTTTTGATAAACATCAAAATTTTATCTTCCTTCTTTGAAATGTGTGTGTGTGTGAGAGAGTGACAGAGAGAGAGAGAGACCTTAAATTAAATTATAGAATTGTATTGCCCAAAGTGATAGAAGTGTTAAATAACTTGCTGCTGGATCTTGTTCTTTGATGTAACCAACGGCAATAGACTAAACTAGCAAATATTAGGAAACTTAGACACACAAGAATTATACTGGTTCGGCAGAACTTTTGCCTACGTCCAGTTGTGATTTCTCTAGGTAGAGAAATCACCGCTCCTTTGATTAATAATAGAGATTACAGAACTTTTGCAAACCCTAGAACTAATCTCAAAACTCTTGGCTGTCTCTGGCTGTTTTTCCTCTCTTAAAATAAGCCTTGCCACACCCTATTTATAGATATAGAGTTGGCTTACATGTCCTAAAGCTAATTAAATTCCTATTCCTAAGTGGATTAGGAAATTACACTTATCCAAAACCAAATAGGCTTTTAGAAATCCAAACCTGAATTGAATAAGGAAAACTGAAATTCTTTCCTAATCCCTCTAGGACAAGAATACCTCTAATTTTCCTAAAGCAATCCTAAACCAACTAGGATATATTTGACGAGCCAAAATCCTAACAATCTCCACCTTTGTGAGTCAAACCAAGTCTTGATCGTTGCACCCTAGAGTATCTTTGAACCTCCTTGAAGCAGCTCCAGAAATCTTCAAGAGTTTTCACCTTGGCAATCTTCTTCTTGCCTCATTGCACCTCAAGTGAGGAGGTGCTCTACTTTAATCAATCAACGAGATTGATCAAGTTCAAGCAATGCTTGAACTTCTTGACCGGCACTATCTTTGTAAGTATCTGCTGCATTGTCATCCGTATGAACCTTTTCAATCCAAATTTCCTTAGACTCCACCCAATTTCTGATTCTATGATATCTTGCTTCAATGTGCTTTGATCTTTCAGAAAATACTTGATTCTTTGCCAAGTAAATGACACTTTGACTATCACACTTTAGCTTCACACAATCTTGGGTGATTCCCATTTGACTTACCAAGCCATTAAGCCATATTGCTTCCTTTCCAGCTTCGGCCAAAGCAATATACTCTGCCTCTGTGGTCGACAAAGCTGTAATTGGTTGCAGTAGTGCCCTCCAACTGATTGGTCCTCCTGCGCATGTAACCACATAACCAGAAGTTGACCTTCTCTTGTCCAAGTCCCCTGCATAATCAGCATCTACATATCCCAACACCCTTGCATTTTCTTTTTGCTTCTCAAACATAATCCTTCGTCGCCAAGAACCTTTCAAATAACGCAAAATCCACTTAACTGCATCCCAATGTTGCTTTCCTGGATTTGCCATGTATCTGGAAACGACACTGATTGCTTGAGCTATGTCGGGACGTGTACATACCATTGCATACATAAGGCAGCCTACGGCATTAGCATAAGGCACCTTCTCCATTACTTGCTGCTCTTCCTCAGACTTAGGACACTGTTGCCCACTTAACTTGAAGTGAGTTGCCAAAGGAGTCGAAACTACCTTTGCTTCTTGCATGTTGAACTTCTCAAGAACCTTCTGAATATACTTGGCTTGTGATATCCAGATCCTTCCAGCAGTCCTATCTCTTTGAATTTCCATGCCAAGGATCTTCTGTGCTGCACCTAGATCCTTCATGTCGAACTCCTCGCTCAACATCTTCTTCAAGTCTTGAATTCTAGACTTGTCTTGACAAGCGATTAGCATGTCATCCACATATAGCAATAGCAATATGATCATCCCATCTTGGAACACATGATAGTACACACAACAGTCATATAAACATCTTCTAAAATTGATTTTCAGCATGAAGTAATCGAACCTCTTGTACCACTGTCTTGGAGACTGTTTCAAGCCATACAGGGACTTTCTTAGCTGACATACTAGGTTCTCTTTCCCATATTCAACAAATCCTTCTGGTTGAGCCATGAAAATTGTCTCCTCTAGATCCCCATGAAGAAACGCTGTCTTCACATCCATCTGCTCAATCTCCATGTCATGCTGAGTTGCCATTGCTAAAAGCAATCTGATAGAAGTATGCTTGACTACGGGTGAAAAGATCACAACATAATCCACCCCTTCCTTTTGTGAGTACCCTTTAGCCACGAGCCTTGCTTTGAATCTCACGGCATCATCTTCATGTAGTCCTTCCTTTTTCCTAAATACCCACTTGCATCCAACTAGCTTTCTGTCTTTGGGCTTAGGAACCAACTCCCAAACAGAGTTCTTGTAAAGAGACTCCATTTCTTCTGTCATAGCACTTATCCAACTATCTCGCTCATCACTTGCTATAGCTTCTTGATAAGTAATTGGATCTCCTTGACTAATGTTAAGAGCATAATTAACTTCGTCTTGGTCAAACCCAAACTTGTCAAGTTTCTTTTTGTTCTGATTAGGTTTGTCCAGTGCTATGCATCTCTGGAATGCAGGTGGATTGTTGGTTGGAGTTAGAACCCTTTGGGATGTCTGGCGGATTAGAGTGCCTTCAAACTGCCCTGTTTCTTGCTCCACCTGATTCCTAACTGGTGAATGATGCTGATGCTCTTCTTCTTCCTCAAAACCATCAGATTCAGCATCTTGCTCAATTTGCTCCACCTGAGCTTCTTCATCTGAACTGATTAACGGAATCTTTGTTACTTCAATTTCAGCATCATCTTTCTTCTCCCTACTGCTCTCGACTTTATTCAGAGGCATGGTTGTCTCATTAAAGACAACGTCTCGACTGACAACTTTTTTCCTGTTGTTGATATCCCAAAGCTTGAAACCCTTCACTCCTTTTTCAAAACCTAAGAATATGCAATGTGTAGACTTTGGTTTGAGCTTGGACCTTTCATCACTTGGAATATGTGCATAAGCACTACAGCCGAACACCCTGAGCTTGGAATAGTCCACCGGCTTCTCAGACCATACCTCTTCTGCACTCTTAAAACCGAGAACTGTAGATGGTGATCTGTTAATCAAATAACTAGCATGATTAACAGCCTCTGCCCAAAAACTATCAGGCAATCCTGCCTGAAATCGCATGCTCCTCTCTCTCTCTCCATGAGAGTTCGGTTCATCCTCTCAGCAGCTCCATTTTGTTGGGGATTCTTCTTTACTGTGAAGTGCCTTATGATGCCTTCCTGCTTGCAGTAATCGGTAAACTCATTACTTGTATATTCACCTCCATTGTCACTTCTCAGGTACTTGATCTTTCTTCCAGTTTGATTCTCGGTTTCTGTTTTCCATTCCTTGAACTTCGCAAAAACCTCAGATTTCTGCTTCATGAAATAAACCCAAACCTTCCTAGAAAAATCATCCATGAAAGTAACAAAATACCTAGCTCCACCATTTGATTTGGTTGGTGCAGGGCCCCAAACATCTGAGTGAATATAGCTGAGTTGCTCTTTGCTTCGGTTATTTGCACTGCTACTCGCGAATGATACCTTCCTTTGCTTTCCAAGAACACAATATTCACAGAAGTCCAGTTTGCAAGATGACACGCCTTCCAACAGGCCTTGCTTGTGTAATTCTTGCAACCCTTTCTGGCTTATGTGCCCAAGCCTATGATGCCAGAGTTCAGTCTTGTCTTCTATACCTTGATTTACAGAAACAGTTGCACCCCCGACTATAGTGGTCCCAATTAACTTATATAGCTTATTGGGTTGTAGGTCACCCCGCATTACCACCAGTGATCCTTTGACTACCCTGAGTCTTCCCTTTTTAGACTCGTACCCATAGCCGGCCTCATCTAAAGTACCCAAGGAAATCAAATTCTTTCTTAGTCTAGGGACATACCTAACGTTCCCCAAAGCTCGTATCATCCCATCAAACATTCTGATTCGAACAGTGCCAATTCCTTTTACAGGACATGCAGAATCATCCCCCATCAAAACTTCCCCGCAGCTGACTTCTTTGTAAGTATCGAACCATTCTTACTGCACACATATGAAAAGTGCATCCGGTATCCAAAATCCAATTTGTGAAACCCTTGGAGCCTGATGTTACTGAAAGAAGCTCCCCGTCACTCTCATGCTCGGTGACTACACTAGCTGAACCTGAGCTTCCTTCCATCTTGGCTTTCTTCTCTTTCCAAATCTTGCAGTTCCTCTTCCAATGATCGGCTGAACCACATACGAAGCAACCTTCCTTCTTTTCCTTTTTCTTCTTGGACTTTGACCTACCTCTGTTGCCTGTTTTCTCTTCCTTGGTCTTTTCCCGCCCCCTCTCCGTGCCTATGGCATAAAGGCCTTGAGAGCTTTCAATTATATCATCTAGTTTAGCATATGACTGAAGAGCTTGAATTACGTCTTCAAGCTTGAGGGACTTTTTTCCAAACATTAGAGTTGTTCGAAAGTGCTTGAAAGACGAAGGTAGAGACCTCAGCAATATGATAGCCATATCATCATCTTTGTAAGTTTCTTCGACCTTTTGAAGATTAGTTATGCAATTCTGGAACCTGCATACGTGATCTTCAATATCACCTCCTTCTTCCAGTCGAAGTCCGAATAGTTCATCCTTTAGAAAAAGTTTATTGGACACGGTTTTGCCCATATAAACATTCTCCAACTTTGTCCACGCTTCATGCGCAGACATCTTTTCGGTGATGTGTGACCGAACTGATCTGGTGAGATGGATCTCGATGGAACTCTTGGCCTTCTTGAGAACCTTAGTCCATGCTGCTTCTGTCATGCTTGTCGGCTTCTCAACGTTGAGTGCATCATCCAAATCTTGCTGTATCAATACGTTCTTCATCATCCTTTGCCAATCCGTGAAGTCATCCTTGCCGTCAAAAGGTTTTAACGCGGGTCCTAGATCCGCATTCATCTTCCCTTTAGACATCGTAGAACCCTTGAACCAGGCTCTTGATACCAATTGTTAAATAACTTGCTGCTGGATCTTGTTCTTTGATGTAACCAACGGCAATAGACTAAACTAGCAAATATTAGGAAACTTAGACACACAAGAATTATACTGGTTCGGCAGAACTTTTGCCTACGTCCAGTTGTGATTTCTCTAGGTAGAGAAATCACCGCTCCTTTGATTAATAATAGAGATTACAGAACTTTTGCAAACCCTAGAACTAATCTCAAAACTCTTGGCTGTCTCTGGCTGTTTTTCCTCTCTTAAAATAAGCCTTGCCACACCCTATTTATAGATATAGAGTTGGCTTACATGTCCTAAAGCTAATTAAATTCCTATTCCTAAGTGGATTAGGAAATTACACTTATCCAAAACCAAATAGGCTTTTAGAAATCCAAACCTGAATTGAATAAGGAAAACTGAAATTCTTTCCTAATCCCTCTAGGACAAGAATACCTCTAATTTTCCTAAAGCAATCCTAAACCAACTAGGATATATTTGACGAGCGAAAATCCTAACAAGAAGTGTATTTGTACCTGACAGACAAAGATGAAACTGAAAGTCCCAACTCCTAAGCAGGTCAATGTTTAGTTTGGGTACGAATATGATAACTATGATTCATACTCTTATAAATTCATTCTATCCCTCTCGCCAAGATCATTTATATTAAAAATCCAGAAGTTTAATGATGGAGAATTGCTTTAAAAATAATAAACAAAATTTAAAACCCCCTTTCCAGAAAATAAAAATAAGTAAATGCAGGGAAAATTAAACCGAGAAGCCACAAGAAGTTATTGCTATTGGAAAGAATGAACAGAAATCGAGAAGGGATGCACCTTGATAATTTTGGACTTTTTCCCAAGGCTATTAAGAGTTCTTGTTAATGAAGCCTTTGTTCCATCAATATGGGTTCCTCCATCAACAGTGCGTATGCTATTAGCATACCCTAGCATTGTATCTGAATATGCATCAGAACACCTAGTATAAGATGAAAAAACCATATCATCACAAGTAATAAAAGAAATGTTTGTCAACAATATGCCAAATATTATCCCATGTAAAATTCACTTTAACATAATTTATAACAAGAAATCTTAATGAAAATATTTAATTTACTTCTTAGATGAAGGGAACATAAAATACATAAGAATATATAATGAAATCAATTACCACTGGAGAGCTACATCAATAGTGATTCCATCCACTTCTTTTCTAAAGCCAACCACATCGTGAAGCGGTTTCTAAATCAAAGAGTTGTCAACGAACAATCTTTAGACAATGATGGAAATCCAAAATCCATAAATTTTAAATGTTAATAGTCCATACAGATACACACTTGCATCCGTTATACCACAACATCATATCCACTTTAAGGCATGTGGCCAAGTGGGTAATTACATACCAAGGAGTTGCAAAGAAAATTGATATTATGTGATTTTTGTAGAATATTCATATAGGTGAAAAGATCTAATCAACCCTATGTAGATCACAATAGAATGATGTCCAGTAACTGAAAGTATTCATTTCTTACAAATGAAATTCTTAATATACACAAATCCAGGTACAAGGGAAGTATACAAGAAGCCCTAGCCCAGAGTTCAAAAGAAAGAAGTGGGAGATTTAATATTGAATCTTTACATGTCTACTTCACTCACTTGAGAACCTTTATGCAACATCAGTAATAGTAAATATGTATAGGTCAAATTAGAACAAACAAATGCAAAGCTATTAGGTCGACCATACCTGATGCAGACATCTATGACAAACCTTTTAAGGTTTACCAAAGAAGGAAGAAACGATCAGCCAATCCAACATTATCATTATGGTTGGGGTGAAATCTTAGTTTCCAGATTTCAATAGGAAAACTATTTTTTTTCCAGATTCCAGATTTCACTAGGATTTCTAGATTTTCCAGATTTACTAAGTTTTAGTTTCCAGTTTTTAGTAGGATTTGATTTAAGTTTCCTAGTTTATTTGGATTGGTTCCTTTGTGGATTAGGATTTTTTTTTTAGTGAGGGATTTTTATCCTATTATCTCTAGGTTTTAGTTTGCTATAAATACTCCCTATGTAGTTCTTAAAATTCAGATTTGAGATATTAAGAAAAGTTTACTTTCCAGAGATTGGAGACTCCTTGGTGTGAAGCCAAGGCGTCTTTTATCACCTATTAAACTGTTTTCTTCCATTGTTTTCACTTCCGCTAAATTACCCAAATACTCAATTCACCCGTATCCTACATCAATACCTTATCAGTATTTAGCCATCTCACATATTCAACCAAACCCCCTGCATAAAAGTATTCAATGTGATGGTTCTTCTCTGGATCTGTATCCTCTTGTCTAAGAGTGATCATGAGCTGCAAATGTCAGACAATAAGATGTTGAGAACAGAAAAAGACTAAGCCTTTGTTGTACTGCCAGATTACCATTAAAAGAAATGAAAATCCATAAATAGATGTATTAAAAAATAAATACATACATAGCAGGACATGATAATTGACTATTAAAAGTAATGACTTTACATTAGGGTTTAGAAAAGCTAGCTCCCTAATTCGTCCAGCTATTGTGTTGTAGTCAAACTGAATAGCAGTTGTGAATACTGCAGGAAGACATGGCAATTAAATAAAGCAAGCATAAATCACCAAAAAATTGAGAATAAATCTTAGCCAATGACCATTAAATTCATTACGACTAGAAGGGTAAAAGAAAAACCTTCTTTGTCAGGCCAAAATCTGATGCGTGTTCCTTGCCGATCTTGGGCTTCAATTGGAAGCACATGACAAGATAGAGTTGTCACAGGCTTTCCACGAGAATATTTTTGCTGATATTCCATTCCATCACGCCAAACAGTGACTTCCAATGTCTGTTAGGCCAGACACCACAATTTAGTATGCTAGAAACTGACAACTAGAGTATTGAAAGGAAATGTGAAGGAGGTGGATTTCTTGAGGGATCAAGAGTGGGTTTTCGGGCTTCAATGTGGGCATCTTTTTTCAAAGTCTAGAGGTACCACTTTTCTTTCTTTATGCAGATTGGGTGAATGCTCTTTCTTGAGATAGTTTGTGTTTTTGTGTTATGTATTTTCTGTGATAATTTAGCATAGCCAGCTGGGTGTTAGAAATCTTTTATGTACTTTTGAGGGACTGCTTGTTTCTTATTATTAAAAAAAAAAGTTAATACAAATTCAAGGTGATAAGCAAAAAAAAAAACAGAAACAAATAAAACTGAATTAGAATAGAAGGTACTTATATATTCTAGCCATCATCAATGTCAAGGTGTTACAATCTGATCTCCCACCAGAATGCCTTATAGTTTAAATAATATTTCAGGGGACTGTCCCTATTTGTGCCTTAGCCCGCACTGGTGTGCTTTATGTAATAGGGCAGGGGAGAGCGTGGACCATCTCCTCCTTCATTGCCCTTTCTCTCTAAAGTTGTGGGAGACGTTATTGAAGGAAGTTAACACAGTGTGGGTAATACCGGAAGGATGCTTCAAACTCTTTTCTATCAGATTTGATGCTTTGGGAAAGGGAAAGAAGGCTAAAATTCTCTGGGGCAGTTTGATGCAAGCAGTGGTCTGGAACCTTTGGCTGGAACGTAACAGGAGAATCTTCGAGGATTATAAGGGAGTGGGAGTGGTAGAGTTATGGGAAAGAGTGAAGTTTTGGGCTGCTCTTTGGGCATCAACTTCTCATGCTTTTAAGGATATATCCTATCCTACAATTATGTGCAAGTGCAACCTATTAGCTGTAGTATCTTAAGGAGAGTCTTATGTTTGGCTGTTTTATTTTCTGTGTTGAGTGGCTTTGAGTCTGTTTCTCCGGCAAGTGTTTCTTTATTTTGGTCTGTGTTCTAAAGGTCCTCGTTTCATCCTTTCAATTTTGAATAAAAAGTGTTTCTATTCAAAAAAAATATATTTCAGGTCCATTTCACACATCATTAAAATGAGAGTTATAAGACATGGATTTAAAAGCAAATGTAGCAGATAGCATCGGCCCACTAACAGTAAATTTGCAGGAAAAAAGAAAGAGTGCTATTGTTTTATTTTATTGTAAGGGAAGGGATAGAGATACACATGCAAAGGGAGGGAGAGATTTTAGAATTTTACTCGAAACCTAAATGGTTTAAAGTTCACCGAGCAAACCTTGAATGTCTCCTCCAACGTTGACATTTGCACAAATGCAGGAAAATTTACCATATAAATCAAGACGAACAGATATTGCATACCTCAGACAAGGCATTGACGACAGATAAACCCACACCATGTAATCCACCAGAGACACTATACCCACTACTTGAACCACCAAATTTGCCACCAGCATGTAAAACCTGAATAATTTTCATAAGAACTATCATTTATAAAGCAATAAAATGTTCCTGCATTTAAAGTAGCTCCCAAGTTGTATATATCATATTCTCTTCATTATGAAAAACATATAAAACTTCAAACCTCATCAATTTCCAAAGATCTTTCTATCACTAGAAATCCCAGAAGTTGAGTTTCTATCATTCATGGTTCAAACCTTCACCGTGCCACTGAAACATATGCTTAATATTTGACTTATTTAGAGCAGCTTTGTAACTGAAATTGTAAATCGTTTATAACCTAAACCCTTCATAACCTAATTTTTTATATATAATATTATCTTTCCGGTTTTAATGAAAAAAGTAACTAACCCTATGCAATGCGAAGTGGATTGCATTCTACCTCTACGCAAACATTAGAAATGAGAATGATAGTTAATGCAATAATACCGTCAACACAGTCTCCAGAGCAGATTTCTTGGTTGCTGGGTGCATATCAGTCGGAATCTGCAATGAACAAGAGAATAAGAAAAGTAGGTAAAGATAGTAGCAACATATATTTAAAGTTAGTGTAAATAACTCTTGATTCAGGAAAATTTCTAATGGTTGGTTGCAAATTCTAGATTACTATCAATGCAATATGAGAAGAAGAAAAAATTCACATTTTCTTTTATATGTTCCCATAATTACTAATAATAATAAAAATTAGTTTTCTGAATCTAGAAACACTGCATGGGTACTCAGTCACAATATTGTGGTCCCTACATCTAAAGTGCAGTTCTCTTAAAAGTACTCTTGCAATGGGTATTTACACTGCACTAAGGATACAGGCAATCACCATTTCATACCAATTAAGATATATATAACTTTTTACCATGCCTACAAATCCTCCCAAACCCACTTCCCGGAATTGGCTCCGAAACTGGGGCCTCCCCCAAAACCCTACAATCTTTGGGTGGCAGGAAACTTTAACAAATAGCTAGAGAGGTATCTTGAGGAATCAAACCCCAGACCACGTGCGAGCAAACCACAGCCCTGACCACTGACTAAACTCTCATTGGTCAATGAAAATGTGTAGACCAACCAGAGGATCCCAGACATGTGATCAAATGCCTAAACCGAAATATGTTAATGCTATGGGAGCATGTACAATTGCAGGGGGGATGTTCAGTAACGATTCTTATAGTGCTGTTTGGGGATTTGATAAGCTAATTCCTGTAGATGTCTATTTGCCGGGCTGTCCACCTAAACAGGAGGGGTTCGGTGAAATAGACATGTCTGTGAAGACATGGACTGCCAGCATCTGGACAGAAAGACCACATGAATCTTCACTGTTCTTCGGGATTGGCTTTGGCGATTTAAGAAAACATGTACTAATTACAAAAACTGCTTTTTTAATAGGTACACTTTCTCTTTGTAGTATTCCACCTCTTGCTTGTTTTTGGTAGGTATTTTCATTATCTGCTCCAAAATGTTTACTGCATTACAGAATTTATGTGGCATGCATAACAATGTTCAATGAACGATTTACAGACTCTAGACATATCGACTACACATATGATAAATATAAGTATGAAAGGCATGATAGGGTATAAAGGCACATCAAACTACATGTGAACATTAGAATATCTTGACAAGCCTTACAAGAAATCATGACACTGTGTTCTTACTTTAATATATACAAAAAAGGATTTTTGAAGCTTTTGACTAAAAGGCATAGAAGATGTAGCATACCCCACGACCATTGTCAGCGATGCTCACAGAACCATCTGCAAGTAAAACAACCTCGATCTTTGAAGCAAATCCGGCTTGAGCCTCATCCACAGCATTATCTAATATTTCATAGACCTAAAAGAGCATGATTAGAAACTTCTTTATTGACTCAGATGAATCTAGCAAAAGCACATTATTAAAAATGGAAAGATAAAAGTGACGAAAAGCAATACCAAATGGTGAAGACCACGAGGTCCAGTGCTCCCGATATACATCCCTGGCCTCTTTCTAACAGGGTCTAAGCCTTCCAATACCTGAACATGTTAGACATTATAGCATCAAGCCAAAACTAAGTCGGAGTGACAGCTTACAAGTCACACTCAACAATTTCTAACTAAACCCATCAATAAGCAACAATTTCCAACAAACATAAACACCTTAATAAACTGACTTATCTATTTCAAAAACAAAAATAACAAGCATGATGTACAGCTAAATTAGCAAATGACTAACATAAAATAAAAAACTTTGATTTACACCATTTTGAAATCGAGTATTTTACCTGAATCTGATCAGACCCATAAGCATTGGACCCAGAGCTGCCTTGAAAAGCCTCGGTTGCAGGGGTAGACGACATAAAAGCTCTTGGAGCAACCGCATTTCGAACTACACAGCAGCTAGGAAAGCCCTTCAGTGGAATATGGGTCCTGTCACAACCAATAACAAAACCCTTAAACACTTTCCACTTTCCCAGGAAAAGCCCGAGCAGCAAAATACAAAAACTAATATCTTATCACAAAAAATAACAAATGAACAAATAAAATCACTCAAATTCAAACAAAGAAAAAGTTATGTTGTAACAAGAATACTGATAGAGTCGCCTTAATTCCCTAGTTGCCGCATTTTCTAGGAAACCAAACAGAAAATAAGCAGAAATGAGGGGCAAAATATGAAAGGGAAAAGCACCTGGGTTGTGGGTTGAACAAGAGGGAGGGACGAGCAAGAGAGGAAGACGAGGAAGAAGAAGAAGAGGAGGGGAAGTGAGGGTGAAGAGAAGAGTGTGATAGAAAGCGTAAGGCCATGAAGCGAAGATATGGAGGAGAAGGAGGTCTCAGAAGAAGAAGCGCCATAGGATTTGGTTCTCTTTGTTTTACTTTCTTTGTCTTTTAGACCTTCTTCTTTTAAAAATAAAAAATAAAAACTTGTAAATTCTGTTTGAGTAAAGCGATAAACCCTTTTCGCCATAAACCTCGTTTCCCTCCTCTCCCTCCTAAAACCCTATTCTTCTCTCCATATTTTTAAAAAAAACAACAAAATTTTAATTATTTCTAAACTATAAAATATTGAAAAACTTATAGGTGTTACGTCTTTTGAATTGTATAAGGACTAACTTTAAAAATTATAAGGACTAAAAATCTTCATTTTCTTAACTTTAGTTACTAGGTGTCACGTCTTTTGTTTTTTGCACAGTGAGTGTTATTGAGTGTATTTGGCGATTTAGGTTGTGAGGTTGCCATACACTTTGTAAACATCCCAATTTGTTAATAGTGTATGTGTTTGCACATGCTACTCTAGGGACATACCCAATTAGTTATACTTGTTATGAGGAACCTCGTTAAATCTTTTATTTTCTTGTTTTTACATTTATTTTATGTTATTATCCTTGGGTTAGCAGCACCTGCTCTAGTAGAAATTTATCGATTTCGACATGTATTAAAGCAATTATTTTCTTAAGGCTTGGTGGCTTCTAGCACAACACATACAAGTATAAATGCATATTACAACCAACTTAGAAATTTGTAAAGGACAATACTAAACATTGCTTTATTTGCTTGCATACATATGCCTTCACATTTGCAGCTTGTTTTGTGCTCTATGATCTTTTTTGCAGATAAGTACCAATGGCTGAGAAAAAATAAAGGACAGCATCTTTCACTTTGTCAAGGAAGTGAAAATACGCATATCTCCAAGACCTCTTCATGGCCAAAGTCCCAAAAACTCCCCAGAACCCTGCACAAAAACCTATCACCATGCTGATGACGAACTGTAGCTTTTCAAGTTTGCTGTCATCATCCTCTCCTCCATCTCCACCTGGAACTTGAGGTGCTCCTTCATTGTTTTGGCAACCAGTTGGTAATGGACAATCGCTAAGACCAGGGTTGCCCTCATAAATTGATGGGTCAACAAAGGTCTGAAACTGGTTACCTGTTGGAATTTTCCCGGACAAGTTATTGTATGACAGATTCAAATGATTCAAAAATGTTAAAGAAACCATGCTCTGTGGAATTGAACCTGAAAGTTTGTTCATTGATAGATCAAGAGTTTCTATCGACTCCAAGTTTCCAATATTTGCTGGGATATTTCCTGTCAAATGATTCATGGACAAATTTAAGGTGGCCAACTTTATAAGGCTTGTTAGCCCCATAGGTATCTCTCCTGATAATTTATTGTCTGAGAGATCAATGCTAGTAACAAGGTAAAGGATGGAGTGAGAATCATATACAAGCACTCTTCCTTTTGACACCAACTCAAATCTTCCCAAGTAATTGTGGTGAATTTCTAACTCAGATTCCAAGCCACTCAAATTACCTATGCAGTGGGGAATATTTCCGGAAAGATTGTTGTGTGAAAAGTCCAGTATACGGAGAGCAAGAAAGCCACATAATTTTAAAGGGATGCTTCCGGTAAATGAGTTGGACCTCAAGCTTAGAATCTGTAAATCGGGCATGCTTTCTCCGATGGAAGCCAGAATCGGTCCAGAAAACTTGTTATCACCAAGATCAAGAATACAGAGGTTAGTGCAATTTTTCAAGGAAGGAACTTCACCTGAAAAGTTGTTGCTAGAGAGGCCCAAGAACGTGAGTGAAGTAAGAGAGCCTAAAGATCTTGGGATTGTACCAGAGAGACTGTTGTTTGACAAGTTTATACAATACAATGATGGCATATTGTTCCAAAAATGAGGAATCTCACCAAACAAGAGGTTATTTGAGATCAATATGAAATGTAATTGGCTTAAATTACCAACGGACAGGGGAATGCTTCCACTCAAAGAGTTCATAGAAATGGATAGATGTTTCAAATTGGGCATCACTTGACCAATGTTATGAGGAATTGGCCCTGAAAATACATTATCTGTAAGATACAGCCAGGAAATGTTTGAGGACCAGAGTGGGAGTGGGCCTTCAAAGTGGTTTGAAGTCAAATCAACAGTGGAAGCTTGACTGAATCTTAATGACTTGGGCACCCTGCCGCTTAGTTGATTATCAGCGAAATTTAGTTCCTTTAATTGCAAATCCAACTGCCAAAACCAATCTGGTATGGTGCCTGAAATCCTAGTATTACTGAGTACCACCCTGGTCAACTCAGTCTGATTTCTAAGCCATGTAGGAAATTTGGGACCCAATTGGCATGATCTAATGTCCAAGTATCTTAATTTGAAAGGAGGTATCCAATCAGAACTTATGTTGAAAACCAAGGAAATGTTTGGGGAATCATTTCCAATTGATACTTCTCTCAAGCCTCCAAGTTTCACGAAATGAGCTTCTGTAATGGCACCTTCCCATGCGTTGCCATAGATATCAAGTGAAACCAGCGATGAGAGCTCCCCAAGACTTTTTGGGATGATCCCACTCATTTGATTTGATGCAAGGTCAAACTCCTCCAAAGATGTTAAATTTCCAATCGATTTTGGGATTGAACCCTGAAATGAGTTATCCAACAAGTGGAGGTATCTCAAGCTTTTAAGATATTCCAAAGAATCAGGTAGTTTTCCTGTAAGACTGTTAACTGAGAAATCCAACTTCTCTAGTTTAGTGAGATTGAACAACCAAGGAGGTATTGTGGAGTTGAAACCATTTCTAGAGAGATCAAGAACTGAAAGGGATGTGAAATTGATGGAAGTAAGAGTGAGAGGAAGGATGGAAAGTCCACAAACGGGCAAATGCAATTCAACTAGTGAAGGGAGCATATTAACAACGGGAAGCCAATAGGATGTAGTCTTAGTAAGGTTCACTCCTCCCAAGTTAAGGTACTTTAAGGAAGAAAGAGTTGCAAGCCACTGAAGGTCAGTCTCAATTGGTTCAATATATCTAGTACTAAGATCAAGATAAAGCAACCTTGAGAGGTTTCCAAGATTGGGGGGAATGACTCCAACAAAAGGTATATCAGAGAGATCGAGGTATTTCAGTTTCTCCAGTGATCCAATGAAACTTGGAAAGACACCTCTAAAGTAATTCATGCTCAAATTCAAGTAATCCAAATCTTTCAAAACAAGCAAAGAAGGGTTGATCTCACCACCAAATGGTTGCTCTATTGCTTCGTAATAATCAAACGAATCGCGACTGCCAAGATCAAGCCTGTTGACACGTCCAGTTATGTTGTTGCAGCCTACACCACTCCATTTGCAGCAATCTTCTCCCACCCAAGACGAAAGCCGTCTGGAAGGATCCGTGAGGCCTTGTTTGAGCTTGAGAAGGCCTTTCCTCTCTATATCTATGCATCCTACATTATGATCATCTTTGCAGAAACCGAGTTTAATGGTTTCAAGGGATAAAATTCCTGACAGTATAATTAGTGAGACAAGGTGGATGGAAGCACTAGCACTGCTGTGACCCATGATTCTTATGCAATGGGATGATATGTAGGACTAAAGATATGAGTCTGCAAGATTAAAGAGTATAGAGATGCTCTTTATATAAGAGTAAATGAGAATTCAGATGGTTAAGAATTTGTACACTTCGAATTGTTCAACATTATGCGTTGTGGACACTCTACCAAGAACAAAAAATTTCCATAATCCGGTCCCTACCAACACAAATTGTGTGAACATCGATTAAACGACTTCCAAGTCTCTGATAAAGATAAAATACTGAGAATGACACTGCTATGATCATGCATGCAAAGACTTCCAAGTCCAATTGAGTTGTGGGGTAAATAGTTCAACCCCATCAACACTTAAGCCAGATAATGACTTTGAAGTTTAAAGTAGCAATTTTAGTCAATGGTGCATTTAAGACCACACATATGGAGTACAAGTCAGACAAATAATATCCAAAAGAATACTTGCATCTCATATTTTTCAAATAATATCTAAAAGCTGTATTGTATTAACGTGAACTTCCTTACATTTCAATCAATGGTATACAAAACTATTTACCTAGAACAAAGTGTATGAGAGCTATTTACAACCTATTACATTTCAAATTCCTTTTTTTGGAGGGTAAAGGTTAAAAGAGTACAATTGGAAATTTTGCTTATAAAGCTTTGCTTAAAACTGACACAGCTTTAACACAATTGCTAAGACTTTTGTAATCATTTAGGTTTCAAGTCTTTCATTGGAAAGTGGCATTATAAAATTTTCACCATGTCTATGTCCATGTCTATGTCCCAAAAGGTGGGTGTTCTAGTCATCCACTTGTTTGTTAAGTGAAGCTGCTGGATATAATAGTCAAGATTTTAAAGCAATAAAATGTTAATCCATCACAATAGAAGAAAATGATTACATAAAAAAATAAAAAATAAAGACTAAAACATTAGAAGCTCAAAACAGCCATTCACAACATGGCAATTGAATAAGTAGGGTTATAGCTTGATAAATTTTAGATCAATAAATGTTAGAATAGAATAAAACCATTAATCCAAAAGACAATTTAGATGGTTGAGCTTTTACACTTCAAATTGTTCAAAATTATGCGTCACGGACACGGACACGCTATCAAAAAAGAAATTTTTCCATAATCCGGTCCCTACCTACACAAATTTTGTGAACATTAATTAAATGACTTCCAAGTCTCTGATAAAGATAAAATATTGACAATGACACTGCTACGATCATGCATGCAAAGACTTCCAAGTCAAGTTGAGTTGTGGGGTAAATAGTTCAACCCCATCAGCACTTAAGCCAAATAAATGACTTTGAAGTTTAAATAAAGTAGCAATTTTAGTCAATGGGATATTTAAGACCACAAATATGGAGTACAAGTCAAACAAATAATATCCAAAGGAATACTTACGTAGCATATTTTTCAAATAAACTATTAGAGGTAGTCATAGAGGAGTTATTTACACTAACACCCCCTTGAGATTTTCGGCTTTTTCACAAAACTCCTTGAGGTTTTAGAAATTACACGAACACCCCCTGAGGTTTTAAATTTGTTTTCATAAAACTCATTTTCATTCATTTTTCATCTAAAATTTGATGATTTTATACCAAAAAAAATTCTCCAAATGACAGTTGTCCTTTGAGATTAGATTGCATATACTTCATTGAGAGAATCCACAATGGGTTCCCTAAACCACCTCCTTAGACAAATTTCAGGGAGGAATTGGAAAAATACAACTCCAACCATGCTCCCTATCCACCTCCTAAAATACGGAGACCTCTAGGAGTTCCTAAATCTGAGGAGAGAGAAAGGACTCCTAGTGACTCCCTATAATTTAATGCTGCTTTATTTAATGAGTATTTCAAACATTTTATTAATGCTAACTAATTTTTATATTATTTTTTTAATAGAAATGGACCAATTAAAAAAGAGTAATAGCATTTATGACCCCCCTAAACTAGAGAGCATGATTGGAGTTTAAATTGAGTGCTGCTATTTCCACCCCCTTCTCCTATTTTCTCACCCACCTTATTTTTAAAATTTTAGAAACAAATTTACCCATTTGTAAAATGACTTCTAAGACCTTTAAGAAAAATATTAAAAAACGAAACAATTGCCTCAAATTTAAAATTAAAAAAGCCTAAAAAATAAATCTAAAGCACAAAGATCAAACGTCAAATTTCTCACTCCTCTACTCCCACCCCCTATGCCATTGCCCAGGCTCTCTCTCGCACCTCCAGGAGCTCCACCCCAGTCCTCTCAGAGCTGCCCCGGCCCCTCTCTCTCCCTCTTTCCCCCAAAAACCCACCATAACCCAGACAACCCCCTTCTCCTACACTATCTCTTTCTCTACAATTTCTACAGCCCAGCTAAACACCGTCAATTTCTTCCATGTTTAATTCTGAAGCGCCGAATAATGAGCTCACTAACGGAGGAGGAAGAGGGATGGTGGAAGAGCAGGCATTGATGAGGCCGTCGAGTAACGGCGTCTTGGCAGTAAAGAAGTCGCCGTCAAAGGACTTGATCTCACATAACGGAGAAAATGCCCTCTCCACTCATCAATTTAAGTATGGACTAGTGACTGGGCTCTCCCTCAATTCCCATGTCTGCAACTCTAGCTCATCCCATGAATTATCAATTCCAACGATTTGTACCAAAAGAAAATTATAAGAATGGGTTTTTAATTGAGAAATTTGGGACTTTGGGTTGAAATTGATTGAGTTGGAGGGTGGATTGTTGTTGGGTTCGGTGTGGTGGGGTGGTGGGGGAGGGGTGATCGATGGGCTGGAAGGAGAGAAGGATTGAAATTTTATTTATTTTTATTTTTATTTGATATTTTTCAATTGAATTTAAATATTTTATTGATATGTCAACTTTCCAGCCATTGGATTAAATTTAAATGACGTCATTAGCTAATGAATTTCTTAACATAAAAGAGAATTTGCTTGAATTAATAATTAAAGGGTATTTTAGGAATAATGGTGGGTGGAAAGATAGGATTGTGTTTTTTCAAATTTATATAGTGGGTGGGAAAATAAGGTGGGTGGGGAAATAGGACAGGGGGGTGGAAATAGCAGCACTCTTTAAATTTTATAGAGAGCTCCTAAAATAACTTTTATATGTTTTTAGCTAAAATTTAACTAAAAAATAGAGAGTGTGATTGTGGATGCTCTGAGGTTAATTTTGTCATTTGCATAAAAAAAATTCAATAAAATCATCAATTTTTGGACAAACAATCAATGAAAAGGGTTTTGTGAAAACAAACTGAAACCTGAGGGGATGTTCATGTAATTTTTGAGACCCAAAAGGATTTTGGGAAAACATAAGAAACCTCATAAGGTATTGTAGGGGGCTTTTTGTTCCAGCAGCTTGACGAATGGGCTTGGGCTGCCGTAAAGAAAAGACAGGTAACGTTACCCCTGTGCCTAAGTTCGAGAACCAAGCTCCAAGAGAGTTTTGAAAAGTTTGTGAAACCTTATAAAACACCTTGGGTTCCTTTCACCAATAAACCAGATGAATGTGACAGATCAATAATATGGCTTGGCTTGAGAAGCTTGTGGCATGGGAGGTAAGCCTTCACGAGTTTAGCAGTAGAGAGAAAGAGCTTGAATGTCCTGTGGAACGAAGGTTTAGAGCAACGAGGATAGAGAAATTTGGGGGGATTTTGACTAAGGAAGAGAGAGAGAGAGATGGAAGTAGAGAATGTTGGAGAATTTGGTTTAGGGATGCTACTTTTCCTGCAAAACACCACAGAAATATATATTAGAAAGTTGTAATTTATATTGATGTAGTCGATTAAATAAAATCAATGAAATTACAACAAAATACTTATCTTTTGGGATGTAGAAGTTGGCCTCCATTGATACTTGAGTAGAATAATAGTTTTAGGTTGAGGCGTGTCATTCACTGTCCTTAAGAGTAGATTTCACCCCTCGAAGACAATGTCTCGGTGTAGCAAGGTTGTGTGGCGCCCTACCCTCTAGGATACAACAACCTATGACCCTCATAAGCGTATACTCACAATACTTGGGTTGGATGAACAACTCGAATCTTTCCCTCAATAAAAGAAAACAAATTGAACACAAACTCAAAAATGTGGAGGAGAAAATAACGAAGAAAGGTGCCAATGTTGCTCCAACGTTAT
Organism: Prunus campanulata; assembly: GCA_034190965.1. NCBI lineage: Eukaryota > Viridiplantae > Streptophyta > Magnoliopsida > Rosales > Rosaceae > Prunus > Prunus campanulata. Next base: position 9,157,753 of record CM067214.1, on the reverse strand, counting down.
GCTCATTTCTTTTTCTGTTTCTTGCTATTCTCCAAAGGTATATATAGGAACTGGCTCCCTCCCATTAGAGGTTGGGTCTTAAAATCGTTTTAGGAAAAATAAATGCCCAAAAAATCTAACAATAGAGTAAGGCAATAATTGCCCAACATAATCAACCAATTAATTCCCAAAATTAAATATACCAAACGGACACAAATGGTTGTTGAAAACAAAATGTATTAAACTACAATATTGTGACCATTTAAGTGATGATCAAACCAAAGCTAACAGGCCTCGAAATGAATATAAAAGCATCAGGTCATAACTGTAAATTTCATAAATATACAAAATAAATGCAGTTTTAAAAAAGTAATTAAACCACACAAAAATCTGGAAAAATAAATTCAACATAAAATAAGTAATAAAATAATTTTGTATTTTGAAATACTCACAAAAATTCCAAAAGAGAATGGGGTGTCTTGAGTCAATCTCCAGTTGCTTGACAAAAGCTTGGTCGCACTCTCTGGATGGTGTGTTTGTTGGGTTGAAGGTGCCTCCTTTTATAGGCACTGTAACCTTTAATTTTATCAAGCCTCCCTCTACCCTTTTCCTTCACTTTCTTCCATTCGACCTTATTTGGTGAAACCTTCCTAGCCTGAGCACATAGGCACGGAGCCTTTTGGAGTTTCAAGAGCTTCACGCAGCTAGACTTCTTCATGTGGGTGAGGCACCACCCACTTTTCTTCCTCATTTTCCTATTTGATGTTGGAGAAGAAATAAAAATGGGGAGGGGCATTAATCTGATGGGTATTCCTCCTGCACATGTGAATTTCCTTTGGTTCTTGCAATGGCTCACCATTTGACTTGCTTCTGAGACTTTTGACAACGCTAAATACGATGCTAGATATTTTATAAGGTGCTGGGCTCGGCTTTTCCTAAGGTATTGGGTCATTGGCATTTTATTTCTAGCGGCGTGCGAACTTGCCTTGGTTTCGTCAAGCTGCTAGAAGTAGCTTACTTGCTTTGTTTTTTTGACAAGGTGCTAGATGTCTTAGCTGATGTGGGACTTTTCTAAGTGTTGCAGATTAAATATTCTCCTAAGGCATTGGGCCACTTTTGCTCTCTCTCTTGCTTACCCATGTGTTTGGGCTCAAGAAATGGGCTGAGTTTTGGTGCTCCCAAGTAGCCCAAAACTCCCATCCTTTGAACCCTCAATGGGCCTTGTGAATACTCGTAACCATCCATACCACAACCCGCTGAGCAAGCCCCAGGCATTCGCGTGGCTTGGGCCCACTTAAGCTTGTAGCGTGGCTTGGTGTTGAAATAGCAGTCTTTCGCTTGATGTTGCGTGCTTATGCTCGAGTTCTACAGCGTTGTAGTAGGCTATGGCTAGGCCAAATGGCACTTAACAGGTCAGTAAGCATGGGTTCACAGAGCTAGTAAGTCTTACGAGTTTGTTTTGACCTTTCCGCATGGCAGGTTGCATGTGCGCTTGGCGTGGGATGTGGTCCACAACTTGTGCAAGCACGTACGACAAATTCTTGTATGTCCCGGTTGGGCTTCTTCCCCAATTAAGCGTTGTGCTGGGCCTGAAATATGTTTGGGCCCAACCTTGGATTTTTTGGGCCTCAACAGATACTAGTGTAAATAACTCGCCATATATATGAAACAAGAGGTCATGCTATATATATATTAAACTCTCAAATCCTACAAATTTCATATGAGGACTTTATCAAAAATGAAAATTGTTTATAATTTACAAATCAAGCAGTATGCATAAGCCAATGGTGTTTATGTAATATTATAAGATCACAATCTACCACATGCACTAATCTCTACCACCCTTCTTCTCTCTTCTCTCTCTCACTCCAACAACTGACCACCCTATCAACCTCCAACTCGAGCCAATTTCCCCAGACCAATACCTGGACAACCTGGATGAGTCCATTGAGTCTAATTCTATTCACAATATTAGACCTAAATTGTTAAATTGGGACAATTTTGGTGTCTAACCAGATTAGTAGTGGCCCTTAGTAGTCTATCAGATTAATTCAAATGAAAGACTTCAAAATTTGTTTTCGATGACGGTATATTCTTTGAACAATGAGGAAGATTATTTCATACAAAGGTTAGATAGCAAATCCTTGTGAGGCAGAGGAAATTATATCAAAGGACTGGAGACAAAACGAAAGCATGAGTTAACTCTAGCCTTTGTCCGCACAAAACCTTTTATGCCATCAACCCAGTAAATCCATTTTTGGAAAAGGCTATATAGCCTAAAAGCTATATTGAATTAACATGAACTTCCTTACCAATAAACATTTATGGTATACAGAGTTTTATCACGTCTGCGGTTTCCTTGAAAAGCATCTAACAAGCCACATCTCTTTCATAACTTTTGTTGATGCAAAAAAGTGGTTCAGCACTTTTAGGCCCAACTTAGTGATAGGGTATGATGGATGATGGGTGAATGTGAGGACCCTCAGCATGTGTGTGAAGATTTGGGCAAGCGATAAATATACAGAAGACAAGATATACGTGGTTCACCCTTAATGAATGGGCTACGTCCACGGAGAAGTATATTCTCATTATTATAACAATGTGTATTTACATTTGTACAAGGGGCTGGGCCCAAATATAAAGAGAGAAAGGGAGAAGCCCATGACTGAATATAAAGCCCAACCTAGGGGGATCCAAATATAAAGGTAAGAAGGGAGAAGCTCATGACTAAAGATCAAGCCCAGCCCAGGGATCCCTTCCTAAGTAGAGAGTGGTCTCCCTTTATAGGTGAGAGGGAGTCTTCACCTCTTGTAATATTTCAATGTGGGACTCTTTGCCTTGCCTAGAGTTGCTTCTAGTTTCTTGGTCAAGTATGGTATAAACAACTTTCATGCCACCCTCGGTGGTATATTTCCGGGAAATATTAGTACAAAAGAAATATACAAGGCAGGGCGACCTGAGAAACCTGAAGTCAGTTCTTTACAAATTGCCTACCTGGACAAGACAACTTAAATAGATGGAGACAAGCAAAAAATCATGACAAAACCAGTGGCGAAGCCAGGATTTCATGTGTGTGGGGGCCTCTTACAAATTATAAAGAATCAAAAATTCGAACTCACAATACATATGTCAATAATTATATTGCTTATTGGTTGCAATCATAATTGTCCTCAACAAAGGGATAGAAAAATACATTCTGAGCAAGAAAAATTGCAAGAGATAGACAAATAGTAGCGATTTAGCAAATATCTTTAAAGTTTTTCCCCCCATTAAACCCAATAGAAAGAAAAATCAAAATTTCACAAACTAAAAAAAACCTTAGGTCCGTTCATGCCTTCATGTCATACATGAAAAAATGTTTTATGTAAAAATATTGACTAAGTATGAAAAATAGTTTTTCGGAATAATCATTTTCTCAAGATAATTTTTGGCGGCTTTTATTCCTTACACATCAAATAAGAAAACTTGATTTTATGGGATTTTAGTATGAAGTATATATTGACTTAATGAGCCATCATTTTTAGCCTAAATCGTATTTTGCACTAAAACCGATTTTTCATATTTTGATTTGGTGGGAATTTGATTTTCTAGTATTTTTATTTGAATCCAAATAGGGGGTACTTCCTTATTTACATTGTAAACTTAAGTAAATGGAGTAATATAAAAATAAATGAAAGTAAAAGGACAAAGACATTTACTTAAATGTTGAAAATGTAAATAAGGTAATCTGGAGTGAACCACTACTAGCTGAGCAAAGAGGCAATTTGAAGCACCTCCTTGTGCCTTAATAGGTTCGCCACAACACATATGGATACATATCAAAACGTAAAGTATTTGAAATAATATACATATAGAAATACATAACAGTATATTACTTATAAAATATAAAAAAAATTGAGTGGGGGCCCGTGACCACACTGGTCCCAGTGTGGCTCCGCCCCTGGACAAAACTGTACAATTATATTGATTATGGATCCGAAGAATTGGTATGGCGCCCTTGATGTGGCCATTGTGTCACGGCCATGTCAATCACCTAGACTCGTGTGCATTCCTGAAAGAAAGAAGAAAACTTTTTTGATGAACAGGGGGGGTAGAACCCCAAAGACAAACAGCAACTACTCACTACAGACTAGCCGAGTCCTAGTGACTCCAATCAGATCATCAACAAGGCTAGCACCAACCCAACTAGGGGCCATATCAAAAAGGCAAACACCTAAGTCCATATTGTAGCTCCATTGCGCAATACAGTCAGCAACCACATTTCTTTCTCTATAAATGTGTTGGAGCGCACAAATCTCAAACTTTCCCATGAGCTCCCAGCAACAAGAAGCCAGAGAAGCCACTGGATGTAGACCAAGAGTAGTAGAATTCTTCACTAACTTAACAGCCACTGCAGAGTCCATTTCCACCAACAGATTGCAAATGCCTCTGTCCTTAGCAAGCTTTGTCCAGATTGATCAATGGTCTTCTACTCGAAGTAGCTCAAAAGTAATCAATTAACTTTCAGCACTTGATATGACACCATGTGATGACCAAAAAAGGAAGAAATGAAAAGATATCGCGCCATGCATTTTTGTTTGTTTTATATAATCAAGAACTTAGCAGGAACAAGAATGACGGCCTGTTCCACAACTTGTGCATCAGTTTTAGGCCATTAAAGATTATACACAAGTATTTACCTAGAAGAAAGTGTATGAGAGCCATTTACAACCCCTCGGGGAGCACTTGAGCGTCGTGCCCTCTGATAAGGCTCCTTTGTGACACGCATAGCAGAGACTTCTTTTTCCATGGTAGCTACTTCTCTCTTCATCTTTTTGGCCTCAACCTCCATTGCTTTGTTAAGTGTATCCACCTTTGCCAACATCTACTTGATTCCACACAAGAAACAAATTAAGAGCAAAACAAAAGTGGAGAGAGGTTGCAAAATTATTGAGATAGGTCCTACTAGCTAACCTCAATTGCATCATCCTTGTCCTTGAGGGTTTGATTTTTCTCATGGCAAGCTTTCCTCAAAGATACGACCTCTTTCTGTAACATATCATACAGCTCTCCAGAAACATAATCTTCAAGCTCTATCGTGGATTGTTCAGCCAAAGATCCATTTGCCCTCTCCTCATGTCTACCAATTGTCTCATCCATCTGAGTCTGATCATTGACACTGTTTGTGTTATCTTTCCCAATTGCATATGGGACTAGCTTATCTCTGTCTAGAAGTCTACTACTGCCACTATCAAATGATCTAGACGAACTCTTGGCTTGTTTCTATATTGCAGTAACAGTGTTGGAACGGTTGAAACCAGATTGTAAATTTGATTTTTCAAATTCCAAGGGGTCCAGAACCAATAAACTGACTCAAAGTTGGACTCCATCCTGCGAATCTGATTGATTAGGGGTAGAATAGTCCAATCTCTGCCGAAGGGAGGACAGGGTTGATTGGAGTAATGCGACCATCTTGTGGAGGGGAGAGCCAGCTGTCAGACCAAATACAAGTATATATTCTGACCATTTAGTATCTGTATTTGACCTCTATCAATGACTGTCCATCTTCCTTCCTGAAGACTTGTCCAAACCCATGAAGGTCTGGCTCCACCAACGGCATTAGTGAAATTAACATCGGGAAAATAACGCCCTTTTAGCACTCGGGTCCAGAGCGCATTAGTTAAGGTTCATAATTTCCTCCTATTTGTTTTTGTGCGGTGAGTGTTATTGGGTGTATTTGGGGCTTTGGGTTGTGAGGTTGCCTCACAATTTGTAAACATCCTAATTCGTTGATAGTGGATGTGTTTGCACATGTTGCTCTAGGACATACCTCAGTTATACTTGTTGTGAGGAACTTCATTAAATCTTTTATTTTCGGACTCAAATGGATTGAAGCAATTGTTTCGTTAAGGCACAATACACAAAAGTATAAATTCATACTACAATAACCAACTTACAAAATTGTAAAGGACAATACTAAACTTTGCTTTATTTGCTTGCATACATATGTCTTCACATGTGCAGGTTCTTCTGTGCTCTACGATCATTTTTGCATATAAGTAACAATGGCTGAGACAAAATCAAGGACAACATCTTTCACTTTGTCAAGGAAGTGAAAATAGGCCTGTCTCCAAGACCTCTTCATGGCCAAAGTCCCAAAAACTCCCCAGAACCCAGCACAGAAACCTATCACCATGCTGATGACAAACTGTAGCTTTTCAAGTTCCTCCATCTCCACTTGGAACTTGAGGTGCTTGTTGTATTCTCTAATCGACACAAATTAATGTGCAAACAACCAATTAAAAATACTGCAAATGCACGAATCTATTGATGTATAGATTATGTAAGTACGGGGTCGATCCCACGAAGAACTGTCGGCTTCCTACAAGTTCTAATTTGAGTACATAAAGAACATTAATTTTACACAACACACAAACACAGTACAGATTGGAAACTAAAAATGAATAAAGGAAGGTAAAAGAAAAGAAACAACACAAGAAAACAAAGAAAAACACAAACATCACTTTCTATCACCATTTTATCACCTATGAACAGTACTGTGAACAGTGAAATGAACAGTCCCGGGTCGTTTTTGGACAGATTCATGTGCGACCGGTCACCTGAACAGTCACGACCGGTCGTTTGTTGGCAGATTCGTTTCTCTGTTTTTCCAGTTTCGACCTCTGTCTAGTGTTTTGCCTATAACTTTCTAACCGTTTATCCAAATTTCAAGTTCTTTATACGGTTGGATTCAGCATAGAAAATGAAAGAACACAGCACGGACCAAAAGTCCAAAACAATTATGGAAACAAACAAAATTCAGTGACGAAGACACACAACGTGTCAAACACAGACACTTGGGGGGGGGGGGGGGGGGGTTTGATTTGATTTGAGTGACCTATTTCTAATGTTTGAATGTAAATGAACTCTAAATTAAACGAGAATGACAAGAATGAAAATCAAAATGTGAAATTGAAATGTAACAAACTCTAGGGTTTCGGAATCCACCCCAAACAATCCTACCAATGTTCATGAATACTCAAGTAATGAACTCTAAACATATTGATGAAGATGTTCGCAATCAAGACCGGGACTAGTGGCTTAAGACGCATTGATTCTCTCTAGTATACGTAAAGTGCAGGGCTAGTGCTACAATACTTGTGCCTTCCCTATAACCAAATCTAGGTGTGCTTAGTACTTCGATTCAATTACAAGAAAAACCCATTAAGTTCAAAGAGAATATGAACATCACAAGAACCATAAAGCATGATGTTTACATTAGGTATTCAAGAAACCAATTCACATGGATGATTCTTACTTCATCCATTTATTGCTTAGGAAAACATGAGGATACACATAATTCCAACAATTTCAAGAAGCATGCTTTCGAAGATGGCCAACCAAGGAAAAACACACATCAAGGATAGATTATTTTGGTGAATAGGAATTCATCAATTGTTGTCAAGAAATCAATTCACATGATGTTTACTTTTCCTACAAGTTCTATCATTTGTTGCTAATTATAAATTATGTTCTTGGGTATCTTACACAACTTCTCAACTTTAGCTACATGCATACAACCTAAGGTGATCAATCAAAGGAAGCAACACATATCATAGGATTCAATTAGTGAAAGGGATCCATCAACAACATCTAAAATTTCATAAACTCAAAGCATCAAAACAATGGTGTAATCATGTTTAGGGCTTCAACCAAGTCCCTATAAATATAAGAAGTTACATTGAAACTAAGAAAATATAAGAAATAATTCAAATGAAAAAAACTAAGAACAAAGAGGGGAAAGAGAATTGCATCTTCAACCCCTTGGATCCTTGCCTTAAGGCTCCCCAAGGTTCTCTCCAATTGTTATGCCATTCTCCCCCCTCCTTGGTTGCTCCTTGCTCTCCTCCTTCTAGCTCTCTCTAGCTTCCAAGCTCTCTGCAAACTTGTAGAATGAATGAATGGAATTCAAATTCCCATGGCTGCCTCCTTTGCCCATCATTTCCAGCTCACTTTTAATATATAAAACTCCACCTTTTGTTAAAGCTTCAAACTTTGTTTCCTTGCCATGATGGGGTTCTTTTGTTCTTGTCTTCTCAAATATTCTCTTTGTTTCAGATAATATCTCTCAACCAAAGTAATTTTTTGTTACAAAATGGTATGGTAACAAGAAAAATCAAGATGACACTTATGGAGGTAAAAACTGGAGCATGACAAATCTCTAGAGCTACTGTAACACGTAGGATCAGTTGGATAGGCTATACTTGTCCAATGGAGCTCAAATTTGGATATGTTGTAGTTAACATCCATTGGAACAAGTTTCATAAAGATTTTCACCTCATACGAGCACCAGAGCATGCTGATCCAAGGCCAAGAAGTTGACCTACGAAAATGAACAAAATCAGAATTTATAACCAATAATGCACTTTTAGCTCATTTTCATTTTAACCAAGGTAAAACCTATGAAAACACAAAAAGGAAGTAAAAAGCTATAAAATGTCAAGAACTAACTCAAAATAATGGGTGAATAACATGATAAATCATGTGTAAAAATGAACCGAACAGTGCTTCTTCATTGTCTTGAAAAAAGAAGTAATTTACACTATTTACTTGTCGAAATTGATTTATTTGAATTAATCTATCATCTAGTAATTAATATTACGTTCAAGGTATGTGTCGAGCTATGTCGTTTCATTGGGTAATTACTATTTAAACGTATCTTTTACTTTCCAAACATCATCCTTACGTTCACAAAGTAAAGAAACCTTTTAAATGGTATCTCACTATTTAATTTTAGATAATACTTGAATTTGAATTGAGATTTCAATTTAAATATTTGATTTTGAGTAACCTTCATGAATTTATGAATACAAAAGTGTGTAACATATAGTTTCACCACGCCTTACGCCTACGATTGTACAAGTTTCTTATACAAGTCTAATTAAGAATCCTAAACTATAAACCATAAAATTGTGGAGTTGATAGTCTTTTGTACACCACTTAAAACATAAGAAGGTTTTAAACACCAACTGATCTGACTAAATATTTGCTACAAGTAAATGAATTCATATGAAAGACTTCCAGATTCATCTCTAGCAAATTTTATCAAGACCGGGAACAAAAGGAAAGCATGAGTAACTCTAGCCTTTGTCTGCCCAAAACCTTTTGGTCATCAACCCAGTAATGGAAAAGGCTATAATCCTAAAAACTGTATTGATTTAACGCCATCTTCCTTACCAATATACATTTGTTTTATATAGAGTTTTATCATGTCTGTAGTTGCAGGGGTAGAAGACATAAAAGCTGTTGGAGCAACCGCATTTCGAATCACGCAGCTACGAAAGCGAAAATTCTAATATACATCAAAGTATCGATACATCAACTTGCGAATGGTCAGATTCGAATTATTTGATCCAATGGTCCAGAATAAAGTGTAAAAAAAACCACTTAAAAAACTGGCAAACTGGTGTTGTGGGTTGCTTAGCTCAATGAAAAGAAAGCAGCCGCCCAATGGCAAGAAGGACGCACTACTAAAAAACTGGTCAAAGACCATAGGCATATTAAGGACACAAATAAAATATTGTGACTTCTGTTGATGCTCGGTAATTACCGAGCACTTCGGCCCAATAGAAACCTGACACATGGGCTTCGACAAACGCCTGCAGAAGACCATGTCATTGACAAGACCCTCTCTGACCACCAAACCACCTCGCCTCATAAAACGGGCCCTGTCCCCTCAGAAGCCAGGTGTTGGCCGCGCAGACCTCCCTTTTTTGCCCCGATGGGACTGACGCCGGTTATACAGAAAGGCTACTTCTGTCCGTCCCCTCCCCTAGCAGCGAATCTGGGCCACTCATCCTCTGACGGGTCTGATGGGATGCAAACGGCTCGGCTCGGAGCCGAGCCGACCATCTCAGAGTTGCCCCTCCTTTCTTTCCTATAAATAGAAAGACAAAAGGAACAAGAAGGGGACTTCAGGAGAGAAAAAGAGAGACGTTTTCAACCTGTAATACTCATCCTTTAATCAATAACAAAGCCTTCCACTGTTCTTTTTCTTGACCCAGTAACTATCATTGGTTCAAACATTTGGCGCCATCTATGGGAAACCACACTCAAAGGTCACGTATTAAGCTTGGTCAACTACCAACATGATGGGCCGAAGGATGAAGGGGATCCCATCCCCTGGCACCCCTGATTAGAAAAACATGAAGCGCCGAAAAGCAGAAAAGCAAAGAATAAGCGCCCTCAAGGCCAAGGTCGAACTACTCCTAGACAGTGCGGGCGCCATACAAGACATAAACAAAACCCTCCAGGACCGAAATGAGCACCTGGAAGAACAGCATATCGGCCTCCAAGCCAACCTCCAGAGGACTTAGAGAAAAGCCCTCAGAGACTCATGCCGTACCCGACGAGTGGAGAGGCGACTATTCGGTGAAGAATCGGTGTCGTTCCAAGCCCCCCAAACTAGCGAACCCCCGGGCCCTGAGGATGTCGGCATGGAGGCAACTTTCCCTGCCGAGCAAAGCCAACACGAGGTGGACGCCCCAACCGCGACCACAAGCGAGCCAGATCTCAGCACAACGATGAAGGCCATGATTAAGGGAGAGAAAGGCAGCGTTTGGGATAGGCTCGGAAAAGTCGAGAAGACCCGAACCCCGCAGATTCCGCTGTTCTCTGAAGACGAACTCCCGCTCCCGTGCTCCAAGGAACTACTCAACTCAATCGTTATCGGCGATACGAAGGCACCAAAGATCGCCCTCTACGAAGGACTTACCGACTCGTATGATCACCTGGACAGCTTTCGCTATGCCATGGAGGGCAGAGGGGCAAACGAGGCCACCAAGTGCAGGCTCTTCCCTACCACCCTGAAAGGGGCGGCATTAAATTGGTTCAAACGACTGAATCCGACGTCGATCAACTCGTTCGCCGAACTGCGCCGAGCCTTCCTGGATAGATTTCATATCAAGCCGGCTGTATACTGCCAACGACCTATCCGCCGTCCGACAGATGCCAAACGAATCCCTTCGGGATTACATCACCCGCTTTAACAACGAGTACGCCCGCTGCAAAGGCTGTGATGAGGCGACGGCGCACAACGCCCTCATGGGAGGCCTCCAGGGGGGGACTTTTTCTTCCATCTCACTCGAAATCTGCTCGAGACGTACAAGGACCTCCTCCGAGAGGCCACATGCTACAGCAGGGCTGAAACGAGCCAGGACATGAGAAGAGGGAACCCCCAAAAAAGAGAAAACCGACCGCAAAGGCAGGTAGACCGACGGAATAACGCCCCCGAGCGCTACTCAAGCTACACCCCCCCCAAACACTAGCAAGGGGGCCATCCTAGAAATCGCGGGGAAGGTGCTGCCCCCCCTAGGGCTCATCATTTGGCCCGCGGGCTCATGGGCCTATGGGGGCCCGCCCGGCCCAATGAAAAAAAGCCCGGCCCGGCCCGTTATGGGCTTTGAGAGGGCCTGGCCCGCTTGGGCTTGGGCCGGGTTTGGACTTGGGTGTTTGAAGCCCGGCCCGGCCCATAGGCCCGGCCCGATTAAGCCCATGAGAGCCCAGCCCGGCCCGCCCACAAAAGCCCGGCCCGTTAGGCCCGCATACATATATAATTATGTATAAATAAAGGTTTAGGATTATGATTACATCACTTGAATGACAAATCCCCCTCTTTAATTTTTTTGTGTGTGTTACTTGTTATAAAAATTATGTTTGTTTCCATTGAATTCTACTCATTCCTAGTTTATAATTGGATGATTAGCACATTAATTTGTGTCATTTATTAATACAACAATTATATATATATAATAAGACAAACAACATATTATATCACCAAACATAATCATACCACCAAATATAATCATACTTTTCTTTAACACATCACCAGACATTTGCATATTTATTCATACCATCCTCATAAAAAAAAATTATTTTTTTTTACACTTATTATTTTTTAGGCCCATTTCGGCCCGGCCCGTTAGGCTTAGCCCGACCTGGCCCGATGGGCTTTTTCAAGCCCGACTCATGAGATGGGCTTGGGCTTTGAATTTTCTAAAAAAACTCGGCCCGGCCCGGCCCGATATTTTCTCTCTCCTCTTTAAAGCCCGGCCCGGCCCATTGACGAGCCCTAACCCCCCCCCCCCCCCCCCGCGACGGGGCCGGAACGACTACCTGGGGAAGAGAGACGAAGCCAAGCACTGTAAGTACCACAGGGCGTACGGGCACTCAACCGAGGACTGCTACCAACTGAAATAAGAGATCGAAGCCTTAGTCAGGAGGGGTAGGCTCCGGGAATATGTGGATCACGCCAAAGTCACCGCCGATGCCCCTAGCGGCTCGACCCAGGCATCCATATCACGAAGACTGATATCGACGATCGGAGGCGGCCCCTCGCCAGGAGGTAATACAAAAAGATCCCAAAAGCGGTATGCCCGATCGCTTGGCCAAGAAGCAAACCATTCCCTCTTCCATATACGATGCGGGACGACCACCCAAACAACCCAGGAATGACGGCGAACCCATTGTCTTTAATCCGGAGGACGACAACATTTCCCAACCTCACAGCGACCCCTTGGTTGTCACTGTGGGCATCGCCAATTGCGATGTAAACCGAGTCCTCATCGACGGAGGAAGTTCCTCCAACATCATCTTTGCACCAGTGTTCGACCAACTCGGGATAGACCGAGCCCTCCTAGACAAAAGAACACCCCCGCTCTATGCCTTCGGTGGAACGCAAGTACACCCCCTCGGGAACATTCACCTCGCGCTTACCATAGGGGATTGCCCACGACAGGCCACCACGGTCGCCAACTTCGTGGTGGTCGACTGTCCGACCGCGTATAATGTGATCCTGGGCCGACCCGTGCTCACAGAGCTCGGCCTCACCATTAGCTATCGGACCCTCATGTTGAAATTCAGGACCCCTCATGGAGTGGGGACTGTGCGGGGTGACCAGGTCTCCGGGCGGAACTGTTACGTCACCACCCTCAAGCAGGAGTCCGCCTGGGGTAACACCCTTGTCACGAGCCTCCCCCAGCCCACGATTAGGCACCATCCCACTGGCGGTTACCGACCCTACGTCGGAGACCGGCCCCTCACGATCACGGCAAGCATAGCATATCACCTAGCGTTACACGCTTTCGACGGGACCAAGGTACGTATCCTCGGCTGCATAAACCTCGTCACTTCAGTTGGACTATTTCTGGCACAGGCTGGCAATGTGGCTCGATTCGTGGTAGTTGATCACCCGAGCCCATATCTCGCCATCTTTGGCCGACCACTATTAATTAGCCTCCGCGTAACATTATAACGTCAGTCACTGACTCTACCCCTCTCGACCCTGCGAGGGGAAGTAACAATCTTCGCCGACCGGCTAGAGCACCAAGCCAACACGACCTACGCAATCTCCACATCAAACCAGCCCACTGAACCCATGGACGACCCTAGAGAGGAGTACCCGCGACCGCGACCATCGTAGAACCTGGAGTTCGCCGTCATCTCTGAAGCTCACCCCGACCAACCGATTCGGGTAGGAAGCCACCTAGGAACAGTCGTGCGAGAAAACCTCCTTGCATTCTTACGCGACAACAAAGATTGCTTCACTTGGTCCCATGCCGACGTACCTGGGATCAACCCCCACATCATCACCCACAAATTGGGAATCGCCCCCAGCGCTCGGCCTATCTGGTAGAAACGGCGCCCTTATGACAGCAGCAAGTACGCATCCATGAAGGACGAGGTACATAAACTGAGAGAGGTCGGATGCGTCCGCGAGGTGGACTACTCGAAGTGGGTCTCCAATGTAGTCATGGTAAAGAAAACACTGGATAATTGGAGAATGTGCGTAGACTTCACAGACCTGAACAAAGCTTGCCCCAAGGATAGTTTCCTCCTCCCCAGGATCGACCAGCTAGTCGACGCGACCGCCGGCTTTGCCCTGCTCAGCTTCCTAGATGCCTACTCCGGATACAATCAAATCTGCATGGACCCCGCCAACTAAGAGGACACCTCGTTCATTACTGACCGAGGGCTGTACTGCTATAGAGTCATGCCTTTCGGCCTTAAGAACGCTGGCGCCACCTACCAGCGGCTTGTTAACCGGATGTTCGCTAAGTACTTGGGCCAGTCCATCAAGGTATACGTCGACGACATGCTCGTCAAGAGTTGCACAGCCGACCAGCACGTCGATCGCCTAGCCGAAATGTTCGCAATCCTCCGACAGTACAAGATGCGGCTGAACCCCGCCAAGTGTGTATTCGGCGTGGAGTCAGGGAAATTCCTGGGGTTCATGGTCAGCCAGCGGGGGATCGAAGCAAACCCTAAAAAAATCCAAAAGCTTGTCGAAATGATCCCACCCCGTAATAAAAAAGAGGTGCAAAGCCTTACGGGACGGGTGGCTGCCCTCAACCGCTTCATCTCACAATCCACCAACCGGTGCCTACCCTTCTTCAAAGCCATCCGAGGGGCGTGACGGCACATCGACTGGACGGAAGAGTGCGACGAAGCGTTCTGAAACTTAAAAATACACATGGGAGTCGTACCCATCCTCTCCAAACCAGAGCTTGGTGAAACGCTAGGAATCTACCTCTCCATCTCGCCCATCGCGGTCAGCTCAGTCCTCGTCAGGGAAATCGACGCCATACAACGTGCCGTGTATTACGTTAGTCGAGCGCTGACCGAAGCAGAAACACGCTACCCCTTCATTGAGAAATTGGCGCTGGCCTTAGTGGTGTCGGCCCGCCGCCTCCGGCCATATTTCCAAGCACACCCCATCTTGGTCCTTACTAACCAACCATTACGGCAGGTCCTTCACCGCCCTAAGGTATCTGGATGCCTCATCAAGTGGTCCATCGAGCTTAGCGAGTTCCACATTAATAACAAGACCCGACCGGCCATCAAGGGACAGGCCATCGCCGATTTCATCTCTGAATTCACACCGACGGTCCTTTCCGCAGCCGACGAGCCAGCGACCCCTGTGCCCCTCGTAGAAAACACTGAGCTCCCTCCCCAAGGAGGGCCAGCGTGGACGCTGAATGTCGACGGCGCATCCAACCTACACGGGAGCGGCGCGGGAATTGTACTCGTCTCTCCGGATGGCACAGAAATAGAATACGCGCTTCGTTTTCAGTTCAAAGCCACGAACAACGAAGCCGAGTATGAGGCCTTGCTCACCGGCCACCGCCTCGCCATTGACCTTGGGGCCAAGCAAATATCTGCCCATAGCGACTCTATGCTCATCGTCAACTAGATCAACGGCACATACCAAGTCAAAGGCAAGGCCATAGCCACCTACCTCCAGGAGGCACAACGGCTGGCAGCCCTCTTTCCGGACTTCACCATCTCACGAATCCCGCGCAGCCAGAATAGCCGAGCAGACGCCCTAGCCAAGCTGGCCTCATCCCTGGACGGAGGCATCAAACGGACCATACCAATCGAGAATCTCTGTAGACCTACCATCAACCAAGGGCTCGCTGAGACCTTGGCCATAGCAAGCACTCCCAATTGGATGAAACCTATCTTCGATTACCTAGCCGATGGCGTCACCCTCACGGATACCGATGCCTCCCGTCGGCTGCAACTCCAAGCTGGCCGATACACGATCATCAACAAACACCTGTACAAACGGGGGTTTTCGTTACCCTACCTACGGTGTGTAACCCCAAGAAGGGACAGGAAATACTCCGCGAGGTGCATGAGGGCGTCTACGGCGATCACTCGGCTTCTCGAACTATGGCAGCAAAAATTATTCGAAAGGGTTACTATTGGCCCTCCATGAAGGCCGATGCCCAGTCCCTCGCCTGTAAATGCCGACCGTGCCAGCTCTTCTCCAACCACATTCACCAACCCCCAGAGCCACTCACTTCCATGGCCAGCCTTTGGCCCATTGCCCAGTGGGGACTGGACCTAATCGGGCCCATGCCCGAGGGAAAAGGCCAGACAAAATTCGCCATAGTAGCGGTCGACTACTTCACCAAGTGGGCTGAGGCCGAGCCTCTTGCCACGATAACAGAAGCCCGCGTTTGTTGTTTCGTATGGAAAAACATCGTCTGTAGGTTCGGCTTACCCCGAGTGTTAATCACCGATAATGGCCGGCAATTTGACAACGAGCGCTTTTGCGAGTTCTGCTCGAATTTCAACATCGCCCTGCGCTTCGCGTCTCCAGCCCACCCATAGGCCAATGGCCAGGTCGAGGCCATTAACAAAATCATCAAGCGCACATTGAAAAAAAAGCTGGGCGCCAAAAAGGGAGACTGGCCCGAGCTACTACTAGAAGTCCTATGGGCCTACCGCATCACTCAGCGTACCTCAATAGGCGAAACCCCATTTTCCTTAGCGTTCGGGTCCGAGGCGGTCATACCCATGGAGATCGGTCTACCATCCCATCGAGTCGAAAGCTACGACCCACAACAAAACGACGAGTAACGCGCCCACGACCTCGACCTTGTGGAAGAAAGAAGGTCTCGCGCCGGCATCGCCCTCGCCACGTACCAACAGCGCACCGTGCTACTATAACGCGAAAGTCTGAGCCCGAGCATTCCGCCCGGGCGACCTTATACTGCGCACCGTACTGTTGGCCACAAAGGATCGATTAGCCGGAACCCTCGAGGCCAACTGGGAAGGGCCCTATCGGGTGGTCACCATCGTACGCCCGGGGACGTATACCCTCACAACACTCGACGGAAACCCACTCCCCCACCCATGGAACGCCGAGCACCTTCGCCAATATTACCCGTGAATCGGGTACCCCATCCCCGAGCCTCTAGGCTCGGCGTAGACCCTTCTTTTGATTATTATTTTAGTCTGCCTCTTTATTTTCCCAGCCCTTCGGCTCGGTGCAGACCCTTGTTTTCGTTATTTCCTTAGTCGACCTCTTTGTTTTTCCAAGCCCTTCGGCTCGGCGTAGATCCTTGTTTTAATTAAGTTATTTCTCCAAGTATGTCTCTTTACATTTTCCAAGCCCTTGGGCTCGGTGTCTATCCTTGTTCTCATTAAGTTTTCTTTAAAAATACTTTTTCCGATCGGCTCCGCCTACACACCCATTCACACACTTGATAAAATTAAACAAAACCAACACTTAAAAACATCACAAAACCAAATAATATAAAACACCAAATCATAACAAACTTTACACTTAGTATTCACGTCCGTACATTAAGTCGATCGGAAACAAAAACAAAAAACAGAGAGCAAACAAACAAGTGAACAGTCTTTTTATCCCGCACCTAAGCCTCGGCGGCGGGCTCACCAGCAGCGGCCTCGGTCGTCGGCCCAAACTACACGGCCTGGTCAGGCTCCGCCTGGTTCGGACCCCCATCGTTTGCCTCGACCACCTCGTCCTCCTCCATCAGATCCTCCAAGCGGAACTCAAAGTTGGGGAAACGCTTCTGAATCTTCTCCAGCAAGTCCAGCTCGCCCGAGAGCCGGATCTCGCTCGCCAGGCTCGCCCCCTTGGCCGAGTCCAGGAACTGCTTCACATCGTCCACCTGTGGCTGACACATACTCTCCACCACTTTCTGCAACCGAAGGTTCTCATCCTTCAGACGAGCGCCCTCCACCTTCAAACTATCCACCTCCTTGACCAGGTCAGTCTTCTCCACCTTGGCCAACCCAAGCGCACGCACAGCGTCGGCTCTCCTTTTTTCACTCTCCTTCGCGCTTCCCCGCCTCCTCCCGGATCCTCCTCAGCTCGGCCACCCTGGCCACATCTTTCTCCCGGTGGATCATAATGCGCCTGACCGCACCATAGTGGGAAAACAAAGCCTGCAACACCAACAACATCGTCAGACTCCAGGAACCCCACAAAAAAAAGAAAAAAAAAAAGAGAACACATACCCATATGCTCTGCTCAAATGCCATCGCCGTCGACGTCGCATAGGTTCTCTCACTCCTGTCGGCTGCGCAAATCTCACGGCCTGGTGCTCCGGGCCGAGGGGATATGCGTTAACACGTGACGTCCTTCTTTTGGATGCTGTGCGGTTGTGCGCGGGCGTGCCAGCACGGTCTACCGTGCGTCGAGATGTGATGTGGTTTGGATAAAATGGTTAAGTGGTGTGCCTGTTTGAGTTCGACTCCTAATCAAACGATTGTGGCTAAGAGAGGAACTGATCTCGGCCGTCAGGTTCATGGCCTGAGCTACGAGGCCGTTTAGTGGTGGTGTTGATGGTGTGTTTTGGGCGGTGCTCCGGCGCGTTGCTCAGGGAGCGACGGTCGTATGATATATGGGGTGAATGAGAGAGTAACAGAGATGGTGCTCCGGCGCCTTGAAAATCAAGGGTCGTATGATATATTGATGAATGGATTTTCCTTACAATCTATCACTACTCCTAGGAAAGCAAGTAAAGGTATTGAAAGTGCATTACAGGAAAATATAATTTGCTCCATGGGAGGCTTTTGGTTCGGTGTTTGAACCCTTTGAATGTAGCTCGAGCTTGGTATTTATAGGAAGAGCTCTGGAGGAGTAATCGAGGCTGAAAATCTGCATGGTAGAGCCTGATCAGAACAAGTGGGAAGTCCAATCGACATTTGGGATCGTGAAGCATGGTGGTGTGACCCCATAAATCCTGGTAAATCTCGGCCGCCACCCTGATCGTGGGTTCTGCGCCTCTGGCCATGGGGACGCATTTAATGCCCTGGTCTGGTGGTTGGTGATCTAACCTTTAGTTATAAGAATATTTGTAAGAATATTTGCGCCTAACCACTCTGATTTCTATCACCAAATCCTGACTTTAGTCACTTCCCTTCTTCCCTCATGCATTAAATGCCCTTTTGCGGCTAGTGGGTTTGCTAGTCAGAGGCGTTACTTCATTAAATGAAGCGTGGGACCCGGCTGCCACGTGGCAATTTGACTCTAATATCTTCGGTTGTGTTTCTTTCGTCCTTCGGCCTCGGCCAACAATGCCACGGTCGAGGCCGAGATGATTATGTATTCGCAGTTTTTCCTTTGTTTTTAAGAAGGTAAAACCTGACAAAACGCCACGTTCCAGCTCATGAATAGGTGCTAAGGCCGAGAGGAAGCCTCTTCGGTCAGTTTACGAGAGTGATTTATTAGGCACAAACAGCTCCCAACCAACCCTTCCCAGGACATCTCCCCCAACAGCACCAGCCTGCTGGTGTCCAAGAAGTCCTTCAAGCGGTCGGGTGGATGGGGGGCACCACCCCCCCTTCCTCCTCCCTCTCTTCCGCCCGAGCTCTCTTTGCCATCGCCGGATCTTCCCCCTCACCCACCGGCCTTTTGCCCTGATCCTATCCACGCTGACGAGGCGAAGACTGGGCTCCTGCCCGCACCACCGACGCCCCGAACACCCCCTCATCCCCCGCTCGGACTACAGGTGTCTGCTTCCGTACCCCCGAGGCCAACACCCCGCCTCCTTTCGTCAACAACTTCTCCAACAACTGTCGGGCCTTCGGATCGTTCCTGTCAATTCCCATCGCTACACAACCCGACTGTTAACCACCGACTCCAACAAAACAAAACAAAAAACAAAAAAAAACAAAAACAAAAACCCAGGTTCTGAGCACCGTACCTTCTGGAATCAGATCTAAAAGCCCAGATTCTCTCAATGAGCCGACGGACAGAAGCTCGGTCGCATCGCGATCCTTTGGCGGTAGCGCTCGGATCACCTCAACCTGCCCCTCCTCGTCTTCCGACAGCTCGCCCCCTTCCCAGTCCACTGCCACCAAAACGTAGAGCACGCTGTGTCAGCACCAAAAAAACAAAAAAACAAAATAAAAAAAAACAAAACCCCAGCAAGGCCGACCACTACGAAAGTCACCACCCCATCTTTCTCCCTAAAATGCCTCGCCACCAGCGCACTCGGCCTTTCTACCCCTGCAGCCACCTCCCAGCACCCAGTGGCAAAGAACCAGTGATCCTTCCACGACTTCTAGGAGGTTGGATTGTTCTCCAACAACTTTCCCTGCAACGCTTGCAAGTAGAAGAAACCCGCCTGCTTCGGGCTCTTCCTCAAACCGAAGCAACACCTCAGAATGTTCGTGCTCGGTTCAATATTGTGATGTCTCTTCCACAGCACGAACATAGACAAAACCGTCCTTAGCAAATTGGGGTTCATCTGATGAGGGGCGACGCCGAGGAAGGCCATCCACCTCTGCACGAAAAGGTGCAGAGGCAACCGCAGCCCATTCTTAAACATTTCCCAGTACAAGGTTACCCATCCCCTCGGCGGTCGGCTCGGGGGGTCGTCCCCCTGCGGAAGCGCAAAGACCACATCTCTTGACCCTCGTACTTGGCTGACCGCCAAAGGCACCCCATCCAAGTCTACCCTGGGAAGGTCAGGATCCTCGGCCTCCTCAACCGTCTCCACCTCTGCCTCGACCTCCGCTGCCTCAGCGTCAAGATGCCCCTCCACACCCTCCCCTCTTGACATTTCCAAATCCTGCCCTGCCTCCCCTATCCCCTCCACCTTGGCCTCTCCCTCACCCGCGTCCGAGGAGCTCAGCACTTCAACCGCCGAGGGCGCCGCCCCTGCACTTACCCCCACACCCCCCTGGTCTATCACCCAGTCGATGCCAGGCATCGTCCAAGACCCCAAAATTCGTACTACTCCTGCTGGACCCACTCTCACCCTTCTCCCCAGACGCCATTTTTCTCCCTCCCTCTGCTCACACTCCCTCACCACAGAAGCAAATAAAAAACAGGGGCGAAGAACCTCTCACCTGACTCAGATGTCCTTCTCGCGCAGCTCCTGTACATCCTGGTTCCTCCCTCGCACGCACCAGCTCAAGCCTCTCCACTCACAACCAACACAACGCAGCGACAAGCTCGAAATTTCAAATGGGCGAAAATGGCTAACCTTCCGAACTCACGACATATATAGCCCAGCGACCTCGCTCCTCACCTTCCGATCTCCTTGCTATCCTCCCCCAGATCACGACACATGGCGCTTTCCCTTCGTACCCATCAATCGACGCGACCCCAAATGTCTCCAGTGTTCCGTCTTCCCAGACGCCCATCATTTCACCAGCATTAAATGGCACGCCCCCCGAGCGCCTGACACCTGTCCGAACCATTGGCATTCCCAAGGCACGACGTCCCTTCCCTGGGGAGTTGGAGGACTACCCTAGGCGGTCGGCCTGAGACAACCCGGCCAACCACCGAACCGACCGCATTCACTCGGCCCCAAACAGGTTCACATTCTATTGGGCATACATGAACACTTGACAACTCCCCACCCAAGGAAACTTGCCCAGAGAGTTGGAGGACTTGTTGACGCTCGGTAATTACCGAGCGCTTCGGCCCAATAGAAACCTGACACGTGGGCTTCAACAAATGCCTGCAGAAGACCATGTCATTGACAAGACCCTCTATGACCACCGAACCACCTCGCCTCGTAAAACGCGCCCTGTCCCCTCAGAAGCCAGGTGTTGGCCGCGCAGACCTCCCTTTTCTGCCCCGATGAGACTGACGCCGATTATACAGAAAGGCTACTTCTGTCCGTCCCCGCCCCTAGCAGCGAATCCGGGCCACTCATCCTCTGACGGGTTTGATGGGACGCAAATGGCTCGGCTCGGAGCTGAGCCGACCATCTCAGAGTTGCCCCTCCTTTCTTTCCTATAAATAGAAAGACAAAAGGAACAAGAAGGGGACTTCAAGAGAGAAAAAGAGAGACGTTTTCAACCTGTAATACTCATCCTTTAATCAATAGCAAAGCCTTCCACTGTTCTTTTTCTTTTCTTGACCTAGTAACTGTCATTGGTTCAAACAACTTCTTTTCTTAATATTAGACACAAATAAATTATTTTTGTGCTAAATTCATGCACATAGGACACGATTTTAACATTGGGCACAAAATATCATGGCACAGTAGTTATATATTTATTATTTGAATTTTTTTTTAAAGGAAAAGTAAGTAATTATTTCGATAGACACAAAAAATTTGTGTCTTTATTTGTCTGATATGACATACCAGACATAAAAATCATTTTGTGCACAACAATTTTAAAATATTTACATGTGTAGTAACTTCTCAAAGCAAAGTTTAAATTTAAAACATTAACCCCAAAAAAGAAAGCAGTTTAAAACTGGTCTCCACCTAATTATTTTGTTTATATATATATTTTTTCTATTTTGTGTTTTGTGTTTTGCACGTCTCTCTCTCTCTCTCTCTCTCTCTCTCTCTCTCTCTCTCTCTCTCTCTCTCTTATCGTTCCCTCTACAACCAGCCCCCTCTTCCTCTTCCTCTCATCACTTTTTTTCTTTCTTTTCTTTATTTGTTCTTTGGTTCCATATCATATATCACTACTACAAAAACGGCAAAAGACGACCAGAAAAAGACGACGGAAGAACAAAAAACCGTCGTTGTTTTTAAAAAGATGACGGTAACAAAAAACCGTCGTGGATAAGTGATTTAAACAACTAAAAAATAGAGATACTGTTGAGAATTTTTTTATAACGACGCACACAAATAAAAAAGCGTCGTCTTATTAAAAAGCTTTTCTTCAGAGTTAAAATCTGACCAAAAAACAACGACAGCAGGTATGACAAGCGTCGTCTTTTAAAAATCAAGTGTCCTTTTTTTGGTAAAGACATGGTTGTTTTGAAAGAACTGCCGTCTATTATATGCAAAGGCGACGGTTTTTTTTATAAAAGGGTCGTCTATTATATGTAAAGACGACGGTTTTTTATAAAAAGGGTCGTCTATTATATGTAAAGACGACGGTTTTTTTTATAAAAAGGTCGTTTATTATATGTAAAGATGACGTTTTTTTTATAAAAAGGGTCGTCTATTATTAAGTAAAGACGACCCTTGTTATATGAAATTGGTCGTCTATTATGAATTAAAGACGACCTTTTTCATATAAAAAGGGTCGTCTATTATGTAAAGACGACGTTTTTTTTTATAAAAAGGGTCGTCTATTATTAAGTAAAGACGACCCTTTTTATATGAAAAGGGTCGTCTATTATATGTAAAGACGACGGTTTTTTATAAAAAGGGTCGTCTATTATATGTAAAGACGATGGTTTTTTTATAAAAGGGTTGTTTATTATATGTAAAGACGACGGTTTTTTTATAAAAAGGGTCGTCTATTATATGTAAAGACGACCGTTTTTTTTATAAAAAGGGTCGTCTATTATTAAGTAAAGACGACCCTTGTTATATGAAAATGGTCGTCTATTATGAATTAAAGACGACCCTTTTCATATAAAAAGGGTCGTCTATTATGTAAAGACGACAGTTTTTTTATAAAAAGGGTCGTCTATTATTAAGTAAAGACGACCCTTTTTATATGAAAAGGGTCGTCTATTATGAAGTAAAGACGACCCTTTTCATATAAAAGGGTCGTCTATTATATGTAAAGACGACGATTTTTTTTATAAAAAGGGTCGTCTATTATTAAGTAAAGACGACCCTTTTTATATGAAAAGGGTCGTCTATTATGAAGTAAAGATGACGGTTTTTTAAAAAAGGGTCGTCTATTATATGTAAAGATGACGGTTTGTTTTTTAAAAGGGTCATCTATTGTGAAGTAAAGATAACGGTTTTTTAAAAACAAGATTTAACGGTTATTTCAACTCTGATTTTGATGATTTTTTTACAGCTACACTCCTTGACCTATATGAATACAATGACTGCATTCGATCGTCAATTTAAAATATATACACTAGTGGATACCACAAAATCTTATGTTATGTTTAATGAAAGTATAAATAAACTCTTAATTGTTAGTGAATATATTGTTTTGATGACATACGCATTCTACGAAACTAGTTTCAACGATCCAACCGTCAAACTTGTTTGTTTACACATCGTGATCATATACACCAAAAATCGGAAAAAAAAATAAATCAAAGATCAAGTAACGGGACAAAACATTTCGACGGTTATAAACGAAAAATCAAGATTTAACGGTTATTTCAACTTTGATTTTGATGATTTTTTACAGCTACACTCCTTGACCCTATATGAATACAATGACTGCATTCGATCGTCAATTTAAAATATTTACACTAGTGGATACCACAAAATCTTATGTTATATTTAATGAAAGTATAAATAAACTCTTAATTGTTAGTGAATATATTGTTTTGACGGCATACGCATTCTACGAAACTAGTTTCAACGATCCAACCGTCAAACTTGTTTGTTTACACATCGTGATCATATACGCCAAAAATAGGGAAAAAAATTAAATCAGAGATCAAGTAAAGGGACAAAACATTTCAACGGTTATAAACGAAAAATCAAGATTTAACGGTTATTTTAACTCCGATTTTGATGATTTTTTACAGCTACACTCCTTGACCCTATATGAATACAATGACTACATTCGATCATGAATTTAAAATATTTACACTAGTGGATACCACAAAATCTTATGTTATATTTAATGAAAGTATAAATAAACTCTTAATTGTTAGTGAATATATTGTTTTGATGGCATACACATTCTAGAAACTAGTTTCAACGATCCAACCGTCAAACTTGTTTGTTTACACATCGTGATCATATACGCCAAAAATCGGGAAAAAAAATAAATCAGAGATTAAGTAACGGGACAAAACATTTCAACGGTTATAAACGAAAAATCAAGATTTAACGGTTATTTTAACTCCGATTTTGATAATTTTTTACAGCTACACTCCTTGACCCTATATGAATACAATGACTACATTCGATCATGAATTTAAAATATTTACACTAGTGGATACCACAAAATCTTATGTTATATTTAATGAAAGTATAAATAAACTCTTAATTGTTAGTGAATATATTGTTTTGACGGCATACGCATTCTAGAAACTAGTTTCAACGATCCAACCGTCAAACTTGTTTGTTTACACATCGTGATCATATACGCCAAAAATCGGGAAAAAAAATAAATCAGAGATCAAGTAACGGGACAAAACATTTCGACGGTTATAAACGAAAAATCAAGATTTAACGGTTATTTTAACTCCGATTTTGATGATTTTTTACAGCTACACTCCTTGACCCTATATGAATACAATGACTCAATTTGATCTTCAATTTAAAATATTTACACTAGTGGATACCACAAAATCTTATGTTGTATTTAATGAAAGTATAAATAAAAAAGGGTCGTCTATTATATGTAAAGATGACGGTTTTTTTTATAAAAAGGGTCGTCTATTATATGTAAAGACGACGGTTTTATGAAAGGGTCGTCTATTATATGTAAAGACGACCGTTTTTTTTATAAAAGGGTCGTCTATTATATGTAAAGACAACGGTTTTTTATAAAAAGGGTCATCTATTATATGTAAAGACGACGGTTTTTTTATAAAAGGGTCATCTATTATATGTAAAGACGACGGTTTTTTTTATAAAAAGGGTCGTCTATTATTAAGTAAAGACGACGGTTTTTTATAAAAATGGTCGTCTTTTAAAACACCCGAAAAAATGGCCGCTTAAGTGAATTCGCGCTCGACAAATTTTCAAATTTTCACCCGTCTTTGAAAACCTTATCTCTCATTAACAAGCGTCGTCTTTTAAAACATGCTAAAAAAAGGCTACTTAAGTGAATTCGCGCTTGACAAATTTTCAGATTTCCCCCCATCTCTGAAAACCTTATCTCTCCCTCCTTGAAACCCTTCTGCACTCTCTAAAACACCCTCATGAAACTCTCTACAAAATCATCAAAAAATCGATATCAATGAAGGAGTTGAGAGATTGAGGTCTTCGCAGATCCATAAGATGTAGAGGGAGGTTCTGTATTTGAGAATCAAAGCTGGTTGAAAGGTTTGATTTGAAAGATCTCGACCTTCACTTTCTTCAAAGAAGATCTCGCTCTCAGGCACTCAACTCGCTCATCAAACTCAGCGACTCGATCTAGATCAGTCTATATATATATATATATGTTTGTTCATGTATTGTGCTAATTTCGTGGGATTTAAGTGAGTTTCTCATTTGGGTTTTTTATAAATATGCACAGCCGTCCCACAAGGCCTTCGTAATCAAGAAGAAGCTGACGAAGAAGATGAGGCAAAACATACCCATCCCTCACTAGATCCGTTTGTTTTTGGACCGACAACATCATCAGGTCCAAAATACTTTTTGTTTTTGTTGTTTACTTTAATTATTTTGGAATTTCATTGTTAATTTTCTGAATCTCTGATTTTTCATTTGTTATGGTGCCACCACAAGAACAGGTTATGGTGCCACCACAAGAACAGGTACTTTGCCAATTATGCCAATTGTGTTCTGCTATCATTCTAGAGCTGCATAGATCTTTTTGCTAAGGTTAGGTTACTGCTAAACAAGTTTATGTTTAAGAGTATTGGGGTCTCTTTCGTGCAGGTCTTTCCTTTTCCGACACCAACAACTTGGAAAATGTGCAAGAAGGCAGAGCTAAGTTAACCCAAGAACAAATTGATGAAGTTAAAATCAAATTAATAGAATTTGTGAGCTCCGTTATTTCTAATTATAGGTAGGAAGTATGTATGTAATAGAATAAAGATTGGTTGACTATGTAATAACTATTGACTCTTCAAAAAGCTAAAGATAATAAAACAATGGTTTTATTGGAAAAACCGTCATCTGTATATATTATCAATGACCTCTTTTAACACCATAACGTATTTTTATATACAATCAACGACGGTTTTACTAAAAAATCGTTGTCTTAGAGTTAATAGACGACAATATTTCAAGAAATCGTCGTCTTCACATTTAATAGATGATGGCTTTTTAACAAAACCGACGTCTTTGGATATAATAAAACATAGTTCTTTACTTAATAATAGACGACCCTTTTTATAAAAAACCGTCGTCTTTACATATAATAGACGACTCTTTTTATATGAAAAGGGTCGTCTTTAATTCATAATAGACGACCATTTTCATATAAAAAGGGTCGTCTTTACATATAATAGACGACCCTTTTTATAAAAAAATCGTCGTCTTTACATATAATAGACGACCCTTTTTATAAAAAAATCGTCGTCTTTACATATAATAGACGACCCCTTTTATAAAAAAAACCGTCGTCTTTACATGTAATAGACGACCCTTTTTATAAAAAACCGTCGTCTTTACTTAATAATAGACGACCCTTTTTATAAAAAAAAACCGTCGTCTTTACAAATAATAGACGACGGGGATTTACCGTCGTGGTTTTATGCATGAAAAGACGTCGCTCGATTTTACGACGGTTGAAAAACCGAATACACGACGGTGAATTACCGTCGTCTATTTCGATTTTTGTAGTAGTGTATGGCTGGTAAGAATTTGTTTCTATTTTTTTGTAAGAAGTTTTTGCCTTTTTATTTATATCATAAAGGATATTTATACCATTTCAACTTTACTACTATTACTGTTAATAGTTTTTTCTTATATTTTTCTTTTTATCCATACCATTGTTGGCTCACTTAGATTTGGATTTTTTCTGTTTTGAAAGTGATTATCTGCCACTTAGGTATGGAGTTTTTTGTTTGTTTGGTTGCTCTTGAAATTGAAGGCTCAAAGCGTGAGCTAAGGTTGAAGGTGTGATTTTTTTTTTTACTCTTTAGTTGTATTGAAATATTGTCTCCTAAAATTTTAATTTGATTATATATTTTTGGGTGTATGTGCAGGTTTGATGGAGGACTTATAACTTTTATTTAGGTTTGATTTTTCTGATGGGTTGTTCATACAAAATACACAACCGTTTAAATTGGTTTTTTTTGTATACTATGTTTCTTTTTTGGGTATTTTTGGTACTGATGCTGGAAGGGTATGGGAGGTGGTGTTTGAGAAACTGAGGGAGAAAGTAGGTGGCGGTGGTGCTCAGAGAGAGAGAGAGAGAGAGAAGGTGGTTTAGGTTTTTTTTTGCAATCATTTTTTTTTTTCATAAAAAAATACTTTGGGCATGAATGAATAATTGGTGTGCATTTATAAAAGTGAAATCAGATGCAACAGTCAATGTGTTAGAACAACCACTTCCGTGCTCAAAAGTATTGAGCAAAGGACACGAAAAAAGTAAATTTGTGTTTTATACTTGCTGTCGTTGTTTTTCGAACAGAATTTAACTTTGAAGAAAAATATTTTAATAAGACGACGTTTTTTTATTGGGGTGCGTCGTTTTTTAAAAATATTCAAGAGGACCTCCATTTTTTAGGTGTTTAAGTTATTTATCCACGACGGTTTTCTGTTACCATCGTCTTTCTAAACACAACGACGGTTTTTTGTTCTACCGTCGTCTTTTTCACTTTTTGTAGTAGTAACTTTTAAAATTCCAATTGATGTGATAACATTTCATTTTATAATCAATAAAGCAAGTGTTATATTATGTGTCACCTCATTTGTTAATTAACTTGAGGTAATAATTGGTATATTGTTGGATAGATTTTACTCTATCTATTTCTCGCAAGTGCACGAACCAATTATAGTATAGGAATGCAAGCACGAGGTCGTTCCACAGAGACTTGGATGAAAGACACTTATTACTACTACTTAGACTCACAAGAAATCCTAAGACTAAACAGAATTTAAATGAGGTTGTGTTGAGTTTGTTTGGAGTAACAACTACAAAAAGGGAAAGCAAATAGCAAGTGACTGAAAACTACTAAAAGGGAATGCAAAATAGCAAGTGACCAGCAAGTAGATGTTTAGAAAATTTAGAGACAAAGGAGACAAGCACTAGGGTTTCAACTTCACCATGACAATCCAATTTCAAGCAACAAGTTAACAAGCATTTAAGTTGATCAATTCAATTTCTGGAGTTCGTTCTTTCTTATGTATGATTATCCATATGGTGTTTGGTTTTAATCAAGTACTCAGAAAACACAACTTAGCTATGGTGTTTAGTCTAAGCTATGAATCTGAATCCATTAAGCTTAAGAAGAACACAAAGGAACCAAGTAAACATTTAAACATGGTGTTTGTCCTAAATGCATTACCCACTCATTCACTAATCGGTTCAAGAGTCATATGGTGTTTATGTAAACTTGAACTAGATAACCAACATGCATGTGTTCATAGTGGCCAGTTATTTAAACATGCATAAAGATTCAACTAAGAACAAGTGAATGAGACCAGAAAATTAGAAGTAATCAACAAGGGTAACATTAACTTGAAAACATGAAATTGTCTTGTCAGGTTACATTGAAACCCTAGCTATGGTAATTAGTTACACTCCATTAATGGAAAATGCATTTGAATCATAATAAACATGGGGAGAGTAAGAAAAACCCGTGAAGAATGAATTATGCTGCAGCCAGAGATGAAGAGTGGTGTAGATGGTATGGATTGTATGTATTGTGTTTGGGAGAAGTGTATGAGGCTGTGGTTGATGAATGTTTGAGAGGGGATTGTGCTGGGATGAGTAGTCTGCTAGGAATTGGAAGAGAGGGATTGTAAATCCCAGGATATGATTGATGAAAGTGTTTGGAATGGAAGTGATACTTATAGGGAGAGGGAAGTGAGAAATCTGAATTGAATATGGCTAATGCATACAACACTTGTATTAGAAAATTAGAATTGGTTGCTGCACTTCACCAATAAATCCCACCAGCAGCCATAGCTCATCTTCATGTCAGCATGACCAAGCTTCCATCCAGAAACCAATAGCTCATGCCTAGCTCACCATGACCAAGCATCCATCATCAGCTCATCTGCAAGTCAGCATGATGAACAACTTCTTGGGCTTACGAATTGGGCTACTCTTATCCAAATGACGATTTTGAACCCACCATCTTCAAGTTCAAAACGTCTTCTTTCCAACCACATGTAGTTTGGCCCAATCCAAGCTCGGATGAAGAAGATAAGTCCGAAATGAATTTCTAACTCAGTCTCCAGTTTATGCACGTTTTTGCACCATTTTGCTTCAAATGCCTCAAGTGGTGCCTAGAGCTCAATGAACTGAATAACAAACACAAAATGGATTAAAAGCACAAGTTTTACCTAAAAACATAACCAAACAATAGGGTAAAGTGCTACAAAATGATACAGAATTATACATTGATCATATATTTTGTTAAAAAAGACAAACTTTTTTTTTGTTATACAAGAGATATTGGAGGATGGGGGAATCGAACCTAAGAATCGGAATACAAGGGTAAATGCTCTTAACCACTTGAGCTATAGACATTTTAAATTCCAAATGATGATGCAGTTTTCCTTTTTGTTCATATTTGGTTTTGTTGAGGCCCAAAAAAGTCCATGATTTTGACAGAGTACATGAAGGCCCGTCATGTACAAGCTACAAAGATAATTTTATGAAATGCAAGCCCATGCTAAGGTAAGTATCATGCCCCTTTTCGAGAGCAATAAAAAATAGGGCATGCCAAGCGACACGCCATACTAAGCAGGAAAATTATCACGCCCAACCATGCTA
This sequence comes from Prunus campanulata, assembly GCA_034190965.1. Classification (NCBI taxonomy): domain Eukaryota; kingdom Viridiplantae; phylum Streptophyta; class Magnoliopsida; order Rosales; family Rosaceae; genus Prunus; species Prunus campanulata. Next base: position 9,127,501 of record CM067214.1, on the reverse strand, counting down.
CAAGCCTAAGTGGGCCCAAGCCACTTGAATGCCCAAGGCTTGCTTGAGTGGGTTGTGGCATGGATGGTAATAAATTGTCATGAGGCCCATTGATGGACCAAGAAATGGGGGTTCCGGGTTGCTTGGGTGCCTCGGAACTCGGGCCCATTTCTTAGGCCCAAAAATATGGGTAAGCACAAGAGAGAAAAGATAGCCCAACCAAAAAGATAGCCCATTACTACAACCAAAATGGCCCAACACTTGATAAGGTTAGCCCATTTATTTGATAAGTCATATTGTTGTCTCAAGAGGCCCATACAATTAGACTAAAAGTCAGCAGGAGCCTCAACACCTGGGTGAAAACAAAAGCCACGAAGGGACCAAAGGTGTCCATGTATGCAGAGCCGTTGGAAGCTTCAGCACGTGATGGGGGAACAAATTTCCATCAAAGGCATTCAAAGGACCAAGGGGTTTTTAGCGCAGGCTGCCAAGGAGAAAGGCACCCTTCGAACCAACATGTATACCCATTTCTTCCCTTCATCAGATTTGGCCATGAAAAAAGGGAGGAAAGAAAGAAAAGGGGATGCCTGAGAATAGAAGTTTGCCACTAAATTAGTCGCGGGAACAGCATTGAGCTCCCAAAAATCCTTGATTTCGTGAAATTGGGCAGAGGGATTCTACCAGAATAAGGTAAGTCAAAGGAATGGAGGAGAAAGGAAGGGAAAAGATTGGCCAAATTGGATAGAAACCATTAGGGTTTCTTGGGGAAAGATAGCTTCCAGCGGCTATAAAAGGGGCCATCTTCTACCCATCACAACCAACCCACATCTGGAGAGCAAGCTTCCTCTCTCACCTACAAAACCCAGCAAATTCGTGCTTTATTCACTCTTCTCCCCATTTTCCCTCTTCTGGCAGACTGTCATAGTGTTTAACAGAGTCACTGTAAAGCTACCGAAAGAAACCTTAAGCCACCTTTCTCATCTCTCTCCCTCATTCTCTGCCAAACCTTCATGCATACCCTTCCTCTCCCACCTTAATACCTCCCTTTTTCCCTAGAAACACATAGCTCTCCCTTAAGTGCCAAACTCATGACAATTTTGCTTCCATGCCACAAGCCTCTCATGCCAAGCTAGAAAATCTATTTGTAAGTTGTTGCTATTTTCACTGGTGAAGGTAACCAAGGGGTCTCCTAAGGCCTTAATACCCTTTCGAAGCATCCTTGGGGCTTAATCTTCGAACTCAGACACAAGGGGGTAATTCCACCAAATCGCTCCTTACGGCGGCCCAGTCCATTTGCAGCTGCCAGAAGAAAAAGACCCTTACAGGTTTCACACTAACCTCCTTTTGTTTCTTTCTAGTAAGATAAATATGAACCAAAGTTGCATGTCAATTGTGATTATTTTACGGATGAATTAGGGCGTTGATACGATACACCATGTTTCATGAAGACGCATCTACAAATTATTACACGTGTACTCTTATAAAAATACTATTATTTAAAATCTATATCTAAATGGTGAACTTACAATCAGTATATGTGATAATTTGGGTAGATTCAATATACCACATCAGTATGTCATGAGTGTATTGAATACACTAGAATAATTATCTACTAATCATTTGGTTTAATGGCACTTAATTTTCACTTTGTCCAATAGTGGAACCAAAAATATGAGCTTTTATAACAAAGGGTATGTTGAGGGGGTCAATTGAACGTCTAATAATAGCTAGGCAACCTTCATTACAATTTCTCTGAAAGGGGACTAGGCTGGAAATTTAGGTTGGCCTGTTGGGCTGGAGGATTTACACTAAGATGGGATTAACACAGGAAAATACACAAAGGAAAAGTTTTAATGAACACCTTGGACATGACTAGAGTCCGTTCCACTCTTCAAGTAGTTCCGCACATGAATTCAAATTTCATACAGGAATAGAAGTAAATTAGGGAAGACTTTCGGTGACCATAGTGGAGAAGTAAGGATTGCTTGCGCCAAATATGGAAATTGGGAGTACTTAAGGGCTTAATGTATTTTGAGAATTTTGGAAATATAGCATGTGGGACTTGGGTGTTTTTGGGATTTTCAAGGTACGTGTTGCTGTCACATGTCCAGATTTTGGGGCATGACAATCCATAATCTATTAATTGAATTCTTAAGTAATTATAAACTAGTTACAACCTATATTGGATTAGGTTAGGGTTCATGATCCCAATACCAGTGGAGAGGGAGGACAAGGGGCACACCAAATATAAGTACTATATACTATAGCGCAAGCATTTAAAATGATTTACCTGTAATCTTACCCATTAGAATTATCTTACAACCTAAAATATAACACATTACATTATTTTTATAGATATTTTTTTTAAAACTACTTTTGTTACGCTTATGTAAAAAAAAATTGACATTCATCTCATTTTCGCAGGAAGATGTGCTCTTCCCAAAATTCACTCACCCATATAAACAATACAGACTATGGAGACTTTGACTACCAAATGAAATTTTGCCACCATATTATTGATGTCCAAAATTGAATTCAATTTAAAGGTAATTTTCGGATGCCTGAGGAATCCTTCAGGATGAATATATGCAAGATACAACAAAAAAAAACACAAAAAACAAACTACAAAAAAATCCAAAACACACAAATCGGCAAATAAAAATTTAAAAAAAACCATCACAAATACAAAGATAGTCACACAATAATCACCCACTACACCAAAATCGAAACCCTCGAAGCACCAATACGAATCAATCAAGGGAAAACACAAGCCAAAGCCAAAGCCAAAGGAGCCAGAAACCAGAGAATGGAAGAAGGTGGTCATGCATCAAAGCTAGAGTCAGAGCTAGAGTAGTTTAGAGGCTAGGAACGGGTGTGGGCCACCATGGGAGCACAAATGGGTGGATGTAAAAGAGATGCCAATCCGGGCCCCGACTTGGAATCTCTGGAACTAACTCTAACATTCTTGCACCGAAGTTGCACCGGACAATTTTCCTAGCATCTACGTAGATGGCCTCAATATTCGGGTGGAAACCTAACGCAGATTTTAACCACTCATCTTGAGGCATCAAATGATCTTGAGGCATCAAAGGATCTTCAAACTTGGAAGAATCCATCTGGAAGAAGGGAACTTGGTCGACCACCAAACGCCATTTCAAATTATCATCGCCTGCATCCAACTCCCAGACACTCAAATGATTACCAAGCACAAACTCGCTCACCCGCAAATGCCCTCGACATGCACCAAGAACCAGATACATCGAAATGGAATATCCCCGCAAGTCAGACGACATATCAAGAGGTGCCAGACTGAACCGACATTTGTCAACAATAATATGATCGCCATCACCATCACCATTACTAGTATTGATATTACTGATACCTTGGAAGGGATCCAACTCCAGAATATAGGAGGATGTATGGGTATCGGAACCTGAAAAATACAACTTCCCATTGCAAGCAACGCCTGCAGTTACGATATCAAAATACTTTCGTGAGCCGCATACCACATTAGCGGACTCTCTCCATTCACCGGTCTCAGAAAAGAAGATGTCCACATAGAACTCTGGACGTAATCGCACAACCCTCCACCTATATTCAGCATTAATGCAAACATCATTATCAAAGGAGGAGGATGAGTTGTAGTTGTAGTAGGGATCACAAATGAACCCTACGGATACGTAATTATGGATTCGAAGAGGGGGAGGAAGAGCAACCCATTTCTTGGTGTATGGATTGCAAATGTAATATTCACGGTGATCAAGTTTGCTTGGGCAGCACAAAACTAAGTCGTTGCACGCCCCTACCACAAATAATTTTTGTTCTGCTGCGGCTTCTGAAATAACGGGTAGCTGCAAACTCATCAGACCATCCTCGTTTTCCACATGAAAGAATGTTCCTTGTACAACTAATGTACCTAAAATGGGCTTTTTCGAATCACGTTGGCGACGTACATATTGCCCAACAAAATGAGAACTAGAGATGAGTTCACACCAACGCTTGGACACGCACTTGCATTGAAAAACAAACTTAATACAAGGAAGTCGACAAATGATTTCGACCAATACAAGCTCTGGGAGATCATCAATACTATCATTCATCATCATTTTATGTCTGAGTCAAACCCAGCACCATTGACAACAAATTCGATGTCAAGATGATTAAATAACTGACTCTGAGCCCCACAAGTCATCAAACAAACACTAACTAGAAAATAGGGAACGTACCCTACTTTTGGGGTCATATAGATCCCAAATTTTTTTTTATTTTCATCCATTTTATTGTATTTTATTTTTAAAACTGTAGAAATTTTCACTCACTCTTCAATCTATGATTTTGGTTGGCAGCCACAGATCAATAATATTAACCAAAATTAGCCTTGGTTCTCCAAGTTCGAATGTAATTCATCCATCCATTTAGAGGTGTTAAATGGGTCGGACCGGCCCCGCAATCATCCCGTTTAAATAGAAAATTGAGTTGTAGCCACTGTTTTCCTAGCCACTGCATCTGAATGGTGGCCATTGCTGATGTAATAGCCACACAGTTACTGTTAATTAATCTGTGGCACCAAACACATGGCACGGTATATTTGTGGCTGAAAAACAGTTAGCCACGGATGATGAGTCAAAACAGTACTTATTTTGGGATATTTATGTAAACTATATAGGCTGCATATATTAAAACACTAACCTTGATCATGAGCCATTGGTGCTGCCGTGATAGTTGAACAGAGAGTAACCAAGTTCTTCTCAGAATGATCCTTTAAGCTATTATTCTAGATGGGGTTTTGAATGCCTTTTTGCTGGTCTAATTGTCTGAGTAGGGACTTGATATTTATATGCATTAGCTCAATATTCCTAGCCCATCAAGGAATACAAGAGCTATCCTAATTGCACTAGTATAAGGTGTTCTAATCGATTACACATAAGGAATCTGTTGGAACAAGGATTTCTGTAAAATACAACTTCCCTTAGAACCAAAACACCAATTCTGATCAAGTTCTTAGTCAATACAAAGACCTAGATCTCCTATGATGATTAGAAGACCACATTAAAGTGGTTTAAGACATAAAATATCTAACAATTGATCCATCTACAGAATTCTATTGCTATGCGTCATCGGGACTGAAGAAGATAATTGGATAGAGGAACCTTCAAAGCCTAACCAAATGGATGGATTGGCTTCTGTTCGTACATATGTGAATTGGTGCAGTATAGAAACTGGACCTTGTTGTAAGGCTTTCTTATAAGCCCTTGTAAGGCTTTCTAACTTTCCAATGTGAGACTTTTTACCTTCATATTCTCACAACTTTCCAATGTGGAACTCTTTACCTTCACATTCTCACACGCCCCGCACGTGTGGCGAATTTTCAAGCCTATCACGTTGACAACACATATTGGGTGACGTGGAGCACGTGTGGCCGTTGAGCTTTCATGCGTGGGCTAACCTGCTCTGATACCATGAAGGAAGTTGAGGTTCCACCCCAAAACCAATTGGCAATGGGGGGAGTAGCCCAACTCCTTATAAGCCCTTGCTAGGTTTCTCAACTTTCCAATGTGGGACTCTTTAGTTTCAGGGCTGTTCAACTGTACACACTCCTATGGCAAGCATGGTTATATTTTTTTTACACATGTATAGCAAATTTCAACCACAATCAATCAACCTTCTTTAAAGGGTTTTGAGAGAGAGGAGCTAGTGAATTCAGAACCAGCTAAATGCTATTTAAGCCCGTCTTAATCACTAGTAAAAAAAATACTCTTGTGCGACCAACTTTTGCGCGACGAAACAGAATTCGTCGCTCAAAGTCACTTTGAGCGACGAAAGACAAAACTTCGTCATTCAAAGTTTTACGCGACTAAATTTTGCGCAACGAAACACACATCATCGCACAAAGTCACCTTGCGCGACGACAAAACATCGTCGCTCAAAGTTACTTTGCACGACGAAAATAAACTTCGTTGCACAAAGTCTTTAGCGACTAAGTTAGATTCATCACGCAAAGTCTTTACAAAAATAATAAAATAATAAAATAATTTTTTAAAATCTTTGCATGGCTTTGCACGACGAAACACTAAACTTCGTTGCACAAAGTCTTTAGCGACCAAGTTATATTCGTCGCGCAAAGTCTTTACAAAAACAAATAAAATAAAAATATTGTTTTTTAAAATCTTTGTATGACTTTGCATGACGAAACACTAAACTTCGTTGCACAAAGTCTTTAGCGACCAAGCTAGTATTCATCACGCAAAGTCTTTACAAAAATAAATAAAATAAAAAAATTGTTTTTTAAAATCTTTGCGCGACGAAACACTAAACTTCGTTGCACAAAGTCTTTAGCGACCAAGCTAGTATTCATCACGCAAAGTCTTTACAAAAATAAAAAAAATTGTTTTTTAAAATCTTTGCATGACTTTGCGCGACGAAACACTAAACTTCGTTGCACAAAGTCTTTGGCGACCAAGCTAGGATTCATCACGCAAAGTCTTTACAAAAATAAATAAAATAAAATAATTATTTTTAAAAATCTTTGCATGACTTTGCGCGACGAAAACTAAACTTTGTTGCACAAAGTCTGTAGCGACCAAGTTAGTATTCGTTGCGCAAAGTCTTTACAAAAATAAATCAAATAAAAAAATTATTTTTTAAAATCTTTGCATGACGTAATCCAAATATTTCGTCACCTAAACCAATTTATTTTTGTTTTTTTTTATTTTGTATGCATAACACTTAAGAAATTGAAACGGTATATATATTTATTAAGTAGCTTTAAATTTATTGTTTTAGTTCTGATTGGATTTTTGTTAGAAAAATATATTATTGTAGTTTGGATTGGGTTTTTGTTAGAAAATATATATTTTAAATTGACAATCGAGTTAGTTCATTGTATTTATATAGGGTCAAGGAGTGTAGCTGTAAAAAATCATCAAAATCGAAATTGAAATAACCGTTAAATCGTGATTTTTCAGTTATAATCGTCGAAATGTTTTGTCCCATTACTTGATCTTTGAATATTTATTTTTTCCAATTTTTGGCGTATATGATCTCGAAGTATAAACAAACAAGTTTGACGGTTGGATCGTTGCGTATGCCATCAAAACAATATATTCACTAACAATTAAGAGTTTATTTATACTTTCATTAAATATAACATAAGATTTTCATGGTATCCACTAGTGTAAATATTTTAAATTGAAGATCAAATTCAGTCATTGTATTCATATAGGGTCAAGGAGTGTAGCTATAAAAAATCATCAAAATAAGAGTTGAAATAACCGTTTCATCATGATTTTTCATTTATAAACGTCGAAATGTTTTGTCCCAATACTTGATCTCTGAATGTTTATTTTTTTCGATTTTTGGCGTATATGATCTCGAAGTATAAACAAACAAGTTTGACAGTTGGATCATTGAAACTAGTTTCATAGAATGCGTATGCCATCAAAACAATATATTCACTAACAATAAAGAGTTTATTTATAGTTTCCTTAAATATAACATAAGATTTTGTGGTATCCACTAGTGTAAATATTTTAAATTGAAGATCAAATTTATTCATTGTATTCATATAGGGTCAAGGAGTGTAGCTGTAAAAAATCATCAAAATCAGAGTTAAAATAACTGTTAATCGTGATTTTTCATTTATAACCGTCGAAAAGTTTTGTCCCGTTACTAGATCTCTGAATGTTTGTTTTTTGCGATTTTTGGGGTATACGATCTTGAAGTATATACAAATTAGTTTGACGGTTGGATCGTTGAATGGTGTATATATATATATATATTTATTTATTTATTTATTTATTAAGTAGCTTTAAATTTATTTATTTTGTACGTATAACACTTAAGAAATTGAATACTATATATATTTATTAGTAGCTTTAAATTTATTATTGTAGTTATGATTGGGTTTTTGTTAGAAAAATATATTATTGTGGGTTTCATGTAAAAAAAAAAATTGAATTTGAAGGGGGTAAAGTCACATTTTCAATAAACTTTATAATAATTTTTTTAAAAAAAAATATAACAATGGGGTCGTTGTGCAAAAACCAATAGCACAACATCATAATGTAAACATGCGTCGGGCAAACCAATTAATTTTTTTTATTTAATTATACATTATAAATTTTAAGATATAGTTGTTTTCATAAGTTTTTATTATTTTTTGAAAACTTTGCTCAACGAATATCAATATCTCATCGCCTAACCCTTATTTACTTATTTATATATTTTATATTGTTAAACCAAATTATTTCTTTATTTTTTATTATTTTCTTTGCGCGACGAAAACATATTTGGTCGCCTAAACCTTATTTATATTTTCAATCGTAAAATAAAATTATTTTATTTTTTACTATGCATAACAATTATTTTTATAAATATTGCGCTACGAACCAATTTGTCGTCTCCCAAAACTTTGCGCGACCAACAATTCATCGCACAAAACTCTAAAAATTTGGGCGGATACCAAAAATGGGACGCAGAAATTTTTTGGTCACGCAGAACTTTGCACGACCAACAATTCGTAGAGCAAAACTCTAAAAATTTGGGCGAGCACCAAAAATGGGAAATTATTTAAAATAAAATTTTAAGACTTTGCGCGACCAATATAATATTTCGTTGCGCAAAGTGATACGGTTTTTAAAACCAAAATAACTCATCCACCATTTTCTCAATGTCTTTCTCTACTCTTACCTCTCCTCTCTCTTTCCCTCTCCCCAAATCCGACCCTTTATCTCACACTCACTCCTCTCACTTAATCTCTCATATCTCTCTTCACTATCTCTCACTCTCACTCACTCTCTCATCTCTCTTTTCACTATCTCTCACTCTCACTCACTCTGTCATCTCTCTCCCACTCTCACTTCTCCCTCTCATTCTCACTCACTCTCAATCTTGCCAATAGGTATATTCTCTCCAAATTTTAAATTTTTTTCATTAACATGTGTTTTTGGAGTTAGGCCCCGTTTGGGATTGCTTTTTTTTGCCAAAAATCTGCTTCACTTTAAAGTTAAGTAGTTTAAGGTGTTTGGTAAAAATAAAATATCCCGATTATTTTAAAAGCAAAGGCCTTTTGACAGTAACTTTTAAAAGCAGGCTCTGGGTTATTTTTCAAAGGTGCTTTCAAAAGAAGCAAAGATAAACTTTTAATGAATTTTTTTAATTCCCAAAATACCATTATTCATTTTAAAAAATGATACCACCTCCACTTCCACATCCAACTCCACCACTTGCACCACCACATTCACTACCTCCACAACCATCGCCACTGCCACCGCCACCACCTCCACCACCACCACCACCACCCCCACATCCTCCTCCTCCTCATCCTCTGCCACCATCAACACAACTACCACCTCCTCCACCTCCACCTTCACCTCCACCTCCACCACCACCACCACCTCCTCCAAAACCTCCACATCCACCACCACGTCCACAACCAACACCACCACCACTACTACAACCACCAACTCCACCTTCATCACCACCTCCGCCACCTCCACTCCATCACCACCACCACCACCTCCACTCCATCACCACCACTATCATCACATGATTAGTACATAACACTTTCAACATCATGTCTATTTGAGTCATTATTCACAGTTACAATAATTTTATATTAAAATTTACCAAACGGTTTTGACACTGCTTTTTGTACTAACAGCACTTTAAAAATATTGTTTACCAAATATGGAGTTGCTTTACTTTACGGCGAATTATTTTCAAAGCATAGCAGAAGCAACTTTTTTCAAAAGTGATAGCAATCCCAAACTAGGCTTTAGTTTTGATTTTGTGTGGGGTTTGGGGTTGAGTATAGGGTGAGGATTGGAGTTTGGGTTGGATTTGGGGTATACCAATTTTAGGGGAGATTATGCCAATTTGTTGTTATTATTTTATGTTATTTTTTTGTTATTTGACCATATATTTTTTTTTTGTAGGGAATCGTCGAGACTTTGATGGCTAAAGTTGAGCATTAGGACACTATCGAAACATATCCTCCGCCACTACCACCACAATAGGCTTGTATTAGGATTTTATTATTGTACTTCGTTAATTTATGTGTACATTTTAAATATTATATATATATATATATTGGATAATTTGATCACTTAGGGTCACAATATGATATGAGAAAAAAAGGATCAGAGAAACTGAAAATAATGGATGGATTGAAGAGAGATGGGGAAAACGGAGAAAAATATGGTGGTGGATTATTAAGAGATGGGTGGATTAAATAGAGTTCTTCCATGGAGAAACTAACTAGGAGAGGAATTGCCTTCCGCACGTGTTGTTTCTATTTCTTCGGAAGAAACCTTCTGTGAAGAGGAAACGAAGAAATCTAACTTAATCGCATGTTGTTTCTATTTTTTTTTTAATAAATTGGATAATAGTATATATATATATATATATATATATATATATATATATATATATATATAATTTGGGCCCATTAATTGGAGGCCCATGGCCAAGGCCCCTCTTGCCCACCCCAAGGTCGGCTTTGGTGGTGTGGCTACCTGCAATGCCTCCCTTGCAGACCGTCTTGCAGCACTAGAGACTCGAATGTTCCCACGAACTGAAACCCACATCCCAACATACATAGCAGCACCTGGACACAAAGCTCCCAAAAGAAAGGCACCAAGCAAACTTCTCACCATTCATCGCCGAAATCGAGCAGGCTGCTCTCCCCAAGTGATTCTTAACGTCTTCTTTCACACACTTCAAAGGGGATTACGATCCCAAAAGCCATCTAAAGCACTTCAAAAATGTTATGATTACTAGCTCATATAGTCATGCCTAACACCATACACGCTTAATGGCAGTACATGTGGAAATGGCAGTACATGTGGGCTTGGTAGGTATTCCTTGACTTGAACGAACCACTGCAAAAAAGTGATCACAACTTCTAGTATAAATACTGTGTGTGAGAACTAAGCAGCATATATATATATATATATATATAAGGCATAATATATGAGATATTGGCAATGTTAAAACTACTCCTTCTTGTGCTTTTTTCTACGGCGTCTCACCAAGCTATTACCACTCATGGGCAACCGTATGACTACCTACAATATGTACTACAATGGCAGAAGACAAAATGCGTGAAGGTCGGGCAACGGTGCATTCCGGGCTTCAAACATATGAGAAGTTCACTACTCACGGCCACTGGCCAACCAACCTCTCCAAGATATTGACATGCAAATCAGCTTCAAAATTCAGCAGCATTTTGGTACGTATATATTTCTTAATTTCTTAAATCTTTTTATTCTTTCTTTAATGTACTTTATATTCATTCCTTTTATTTACAGTTTTCATTTATGATCGATTGATCTGATCGCCAAATCTAATTATACCTTTCTATCTTATAATAATATAATTAAGTAGCTGCAAAATGATGCTTCATTGCTATTGAAAATGAAAACTTCCTGGCCAAATCCGGAGCAGAGAGTTGCCCAAGGAAAAGACAATGATATGTGGTTTTGGGCGATGGAGTACGAAAAACACGGTACATTTGCCAAGTTTTCTAGCCAGAATACTTACTTGTCAAAAGCATGTGATTTGTGGGAAGAAAACAAGATTAAGGATATTTTTGCCAAACACAAAATCATTCCAAGAAACGCGACGTATAAAGATGTTTTGCTTATGAATGCCATTCAAATGGAAACTCGCAGTTCGCCTCTCCTTCTTTGCCATAGAGTCAACGGCGGTGATTTGTTGTGGGAGGTTGTACTTTGCTATGACGACGCGGCTAAAAACCGGATGAATTGTTCTGATCAAAGTGCAAGACAAACAAATTGCGGAACGGACATCTATTATAAATAATAATAATAATAATTAGGGTATTACAAGTAAATAATAGGGGTGCTTTTAATTATAAAAAATAAATAAAATAAAAGTAGGTTTATCGGGTATACCTTAAACCCCCCCTCCCTCTCTTTCTCTTTTTTTGATGTTGACCTGGAAGTTCTTTTTCTCTTTTTTTATGTTGACCTAACAAAACTTCCAATAAAAACATACTTAAATAGTTAAATATCTAATCAAACTATGTCAAAATTGACTTTTAGCAACGAAAAGCGGAGCAAGGCAGTTGCTAATACATCAGAAATTTCAATCATTGACATTGTAGATAGAGAAATTTTTGGTGAATTAAATTCCACTAAATAAGAAAATAATTAGAGTTTGGTGGATTAAATTGTGGGCCCCATAATTCGCCCATGTGGCATATGACTCATCAAAATCGGATTAGTTGTCAAAAGTGACACGTGTCGACATCCGACAAAATGCATCAAACGGTTTAAAGTTAAGACAAAATTAAAGGAAAGAATCTTCTGTGATTGACTTTGATTTAAATCAAATATTAATCAAGTCAATCAGTCAAAGATAATTTGGTTAAATTGCCAAATTATTGGAATTGATTTTAAATCAAATCAGAATTCCACAAAGGAAGGTTTTAAAGAAGGAAATCTATTTTATTTTTTTTTGGTTTCCCAGGGTATCCCCCGCGCGACTGCGAAGACTAAATCCCTCGAGGTACGGTCAGGCGCAAAGCGGGGACCTCTCCCAACAAAGTTTGCTCTATTTAGGTCAAGCATCCTACAGGAGCCTATAAATAGGAGGCCTCAAGATGAAAGAAGGAGCTTAAAACACACCCAAGCACTCAGAAGAAACAGAAAACTCTCTGCATTCTTCACCTCACTTTGGAAGAGCCACCAAGCACAACAAATACGTGCCGGTTCCTCCAACCTAGAAAAATCCAATCACCAAACAAGCCTTGTGCTACCCGTTTGATCAAGATCAAGTCTCTACGACCCTTGTATCAAACACAAATTTTCTTTAAACACTTTGGAGATTGAATCAGAGGATTTCATACAGAGATTGTAACCCTAAATTTCATTAATACAAATATTATTTTGTACACGTGTTCTTGTCTCATTTGTCGCAGGATTTTCGTGTTTACATACGTACTTTCATCTAGCAATCTTGACATTGCCTCCATTCTGAACAGAAGAGTCGCGTTCTTTGAGGAACACTAGTAAAAAAAGCCCCTTGCGCGACCAATTTTTGCGCGACCAATTTTTTTTCGTCGCGCAAAAGACAACTTCGTCGCTAAAAGTATTACACGACTAAATTTTGCGCAACAAAGCACAATCGTCGCCCAAAGTCACTTTGCACGACGACAAAAAATCGTCGCGCAAAGTCTTTAAAAAATAAATAAAAAAAAAAAATTATTTGTTAAAATCCTTGCATGACTTTGTGCGACCAATTACTAAACTTCGTTGCACAAAGTATTGCGCTACCAAGTATGATTCGTCGTGCAAAGTCTTTACAAAAATAAATAAAATAAAAAAAATTATTTTTAAAAATCTTTGCATGACTTTGCGCGACGAAATACCTAGCTTCGTTGCACAAATTATTGCGCTACCAAGTGTGGTTCGTCGCGCAAAGTATATACAAAAATAAATAAAATAAAAAAATTATTTTTTAAATCTTTGCATAACTTTGTACGACCAATTTCTAACTTCGTTGCACAAAGTACTGTGCTACCAAGAGTGGTTCGTCGCGCAAAGTCTTTACAAAAATAAATAAAATAAATAAAATATTTTAAAAAATCTTTCCATAGCTTTGCGCGACCAATTACTAACCTTCGTTGCACAAAGTGTTGCGCTACCAACAGTGGCGAAGCCAGGATTTCATGTGTGTGGGGGCCTCTTACAAATTATAAAGAATCAAAAATTCGAACTCACAATACATATGTCAATAATTATATTGCTTATTGGTTGCAATCATAATTGTCCTCAACAAAGGGATAGAAAAATACATTCTGAGCAAGAAAAATTGCAAGAGATAGACAAATAGTAGCGATTTAGCAAATATCTTTAAAGTTTTTCCCCCCATTAAACCCAATAGAAAGAAAAATCAAAATTTCACAAACTAAAAAAAACCTTAGGTCCGTTCATGCCTTCATGTCATACATGAAAAAATGTTTTATGTAAAAATATTGACTAAGTATGAAAAATAGTTTTTCGGAATAATCATTTTCTCAAGATAATTTTTGGCGGCTTTTATTCCTTACACATCAAATAAGAAAACTTGATTTTATGGGATTTTAGTATGAAGTATATATTGACTTAATGAGCCATCATTTTTAGCCTAAATCGTATTTTGCACTAAAACCGATTTTTCATATTTTGATTTGGTGGGAATTTGATTTTCTAGTATTTTTATTTGAATCCAAATAGGGGGTACTTCCTTATTTACATTGTAAACTTAAGTAAATGGAGTAATATAAAAATAAATGAAAGTAAAAGAACAAAGACATTTACTTAAACGTTGAAAATGTAAATAAGGTAATCTGGAGTGAACCACTACTAGCTGAGCAAAGAGGCAATTTGAAGCACCTCCTTGTGCCTTAATAGGTTCGCCACAACACATATGGATACATATCAAAACGTAAAGTATTTGAAATAATATACATATAGAAATACATAACAGTATATTACTTATAAAATATAAAAAAAATTGAGTGGGGGCCCGTGACCACACTGGTCCCAGTGTGGCTCCGCCCCTGGCTACCAAGTGTTGTTCGTCGCGCAAAGTCTTTACAAAAATAAATAAAATAAATAAAATAATTTTTTAAAATCTTTGCATGACGTAATCCAAATATTTCGTCGCCTAAACCAATTTTTTTTTATTTTTTTTATTTTGCACGCATAACACTTAAGAAATTAAACGGTATATATATTTATTAAGTAGCTTTAAATGTAACAACCCAATCCTTAATTAATATTTAACTAATATTTTAACAAGAAAAAAGACTAAACTACCCTCGGAATATTTTATTTGGTTTTAAGTTGACTTGTTGACCGAGGAAGAATTTGGGAAAACTACTTGTATCGTTGCGTAGAGCACGACGAAACAAGTCCGTAGACACGTAGTGGACTCGAATCGGACTTGTAATGAAGAAAATACGAGCAAATTACGAAAAAGGGCAAAACAATAATTTTGAGAAATCAGATTTTTAAAAATCTGATTCTCCTTTCTCTCTCCCCACTCTTCTTCCTTCTCACGATCAAACCCTCCTCCCCGTTACTGTTCACCCGAAACCACCCAAGCCACCCAGCCACCGCCACGCCCCCCAGACCGGCCAAGAACGAACCGGCGTCACGCCGCCACCTCAGCCCGCCCTTCTCCCCGCTGTCCGCTGCCTTGAACTCGCCGGAAAATGCTTCGAAATCGCTGGTTCTTGGCAAAACTTCCCAAGCTTCGTTCTCCCTCCTCCGGCCACCAAATCGGATGAGTTAGGTATGGTTTTTCGACTGATTTTCATGCTCTAGCTGTTGGTTGGGTAGGTTTTAAGAGATTTTGAAGTTTGACAGGTTGTTTTACGAATTGAGTTACTGCCGGTTTTGCGTCGCCATTTTCAGTCACTTACGGCCACTTTTTGGCCAGAGTCCAAGAACAAAAATGGTTCCAAATAGGGTATATTACCTAGGATAGGAGTTTGGGCCGACGTTGTGGAGAAAATCCGGTCATCGGAAATTGTTAGGCACACCCACGCGCTGCCGGCGCGTGGTCAGCGCATGGGCCAGGTAACAGGAGCCATTCTTGGTCCTAGAATAATCCTCGTGTCCTCACGAGCGCGTAGGATTTCGCGGATCTCAATTTGGATAACGTTTGAACCCCGAACGGATCTCGCATAGTGTGCGATTTCCGGGTTCAATACGTTCGGACCGTTGGATCATAGTCAAACTGGAGTATGTTGATCTAGGTTTTTTAAGGATTGTGTAGGATTCGACGGATCGTTAATCGGAGTCCCGGATGCTCCGAAAAAGCCAACCCTAGGGCTAGGTTTGCGGAAATTGTTCGTCAGTCCGATCGTGAGCAATCCGACCGTCTGATCGAGACCAAACTTCCAGGACATGTGTCCTAGGCGTGTTGGAACCTCTAAGAATGTTCGGATCGGAATTCAGAGGTTGTGGACCTCACGGGGTCCCGAGTTGACTTTTTGGGACTTTATCGCTTTTGAGTCCCTAGGTACTTTTAAATTGTGCCCATTGAGAGAAAAGCTAATGTGGGCATAGGAATGACCTTTAAAGTGATGCACGTACTTTTAGGAGCCGGGGGTCAGGGTTTTAATTTAATACTATATTACTGAGCGGAGTTTTAATAAAAATCCTTATTTACTTTTCAGAACTTTATATTTTCTTAAAAACCACCCTAGGTACCCAAGCGTATTTAAGGTTGCCTTCAGTTATATGTTGCCTTCGGTATAAAATGGTTGCCTTTGGTTATATCGATGTTGACAGACATCCAGTTGCCTTCAGATTTGTCAGCATGCTAGACATTGCCCCACGAGTTCCGGGGATGCCCGAACCGTGCGGTGCGAGATTGCGGATCAGGTGGACCAAGTGTCTCCTGAACCCTGCGAGACTGCGGTTTGGTTGACCTTACGTCACCGAGACCTGCGAGACGTGTCACCGTTGACCTTACGTCACCGAGACCTGCGAGACGTGTCACTCCGGTGACACGAGAATGGAATTGACGAAATATGAAAGGGGTACACCTAGGTGGTAGATTAAAGTGATTTCAATGCTTTTAAGAATCTAATGATTGATTAAGTGTGTGATTGCATTTATAGATATAAATATGTATGCTTTGATTTTAGTACAAGTATGATAAGAAATGGTTTAGTTTTATAACTGATTTTACAGTGGGGGTTAGTATGTTCTTATGCTATTTTTTTAAAGCTTTGTTTCTGGTCCACTCACCCTTTTCATGTTTTGCGCCCCCCAGGCAGTAAGAGTGCATAGTGAGCCACCACCGGGCCGAGTCCAGCTTTTGACACACCCCTCAACAACATAGGGTCTTGTGTAATTATTCTCTACTTGTAGTCTTCTGTATAGAGCTCTGATATTGCCCTTGAAGTATATTTAACTGTTGGAATGTATTTATTTTGCATATTGGAAGTGGGTGTACATATTTCTTTGCTTTTCTGACAGGTGTAACTTTGGGTTTGGTCTACTTACAGGGCACACTCTGTTGAAATTTCGGCAGAAGTCAAACTCCGGTTTTAACTACACTTTTGAGTAGAAGGGCAATAAGGTCAATTGTGTCTGGCACCTGCCAGGTGTCGGACACGCACAGGGTTTGGCTCGGATTCCAAAGTGGAATTTGGGTCGGGTCCTGTCATTAAATTTATTATTTTAGTTCGGATCGGATTTTTGTTAGAAAAATATATTATTATAGTTCGGATTGGGTTTTTGTTAGAAAATATATATATTTTAAATTTACGATCGAATTAGTTCATTGTATTCATATAGGGTCAAGTAGTGTAGCTATAAAAAATCATCAAAATCGAAATTGAAATAACCATTAAATCGTGATTTTTCATTTATAACCGTCGAAATGTTTTGTCCCATTACTAGATTTCTGAATGTTTATTTTTTCTGATTTTTGGTGAATATGATCTCGAAGTATAAACAAACAAGTTTGACGGTTGGATCGTTGAAACGAGTTTCGTAGAATGCGTATGCCATCAAAACAATGCATTCACTAACAATTAAGAGTTTATTTATACTTTTGTTAAATATAACATAAGATTTTGTGGTATCCACTAGTGTAAATATGTTAAATTGACGATCGAATGAGTTCATTGTATTCATATAGGGTCAAGGAGTGTAGCTGTAAAAAATCATCAACATCAGAGTTGAAATAACCGATAAATCTTGATTTTTTGTTTATAACCGTCGAAATGTTTTGTCCCATTACGTGATCTCTTAATGTTTATTTTTTCCAAATTTTGGCGTATATAGTAGCTTTAAATTTGTTTTTTTTGTACGTATAACACTTAAGAAATTGAATAGTATATATATTTTGAATAGTATCTATATTTATTAGTAGTTTTAAATTTTTTTTAAGACTTTGCACGACCAATATAATAATTCGTCGTGCCAAGTATACTCTAAAAATTTGGCGGGCACCAAAAATGGGAATTTTTTTAAAATTTTTTTAAAGACTTTGCGCGACCAATATAATAATTCGTCTTGCAAAGTATACTTTAAAAATTTGGCGGGCACCAAAAATGGGAATTTTTTAAGACTTTGTGCGACCAATATAATCTTTCGTTGCGCAAAGTATACTCTAAAAATTTGGCGGGTACCAAAAATGGGAATTTAAAAAAAAAAAAATTAACGACTTTGCGGGACCAATATATAGTCTTTCGTCGCGCAATGTATACCCAAAAAATTTGGGCGGGTACCAAAAATGGGAATTTTTTTTAAAATTTTTTTTACGACTTTGCGCGACCAATATATAGTAGTTCGTCGCGCAAAGTATACTCTAAAAATTTGGGTGGGTACCAAAAATGGGATGCGGGAATATTTTGGTAGTGCAAAACTTTGTCGCCCAAAGTCCTAAAAATTTGGGCGCGCACCGAAAATGGGAAATTTTTTTTAAAAAAATTTTCGAGACTTTGCGCGACCAATATATTATTTCGTCACGCAAAGTAATACGGTTTTTAAAACCAAAATAACTCCTCCACCATTTTCTCAATGTCTTCTACTCTTACCTCTCCTCTCTCTTTCCCTCTCCCCAAATCCTACCCTTTCTCTCACACTCACTCCTCTTACTTAATCTCTCATCTCTCTCTTCACTATCTCTCACGCTCACTCACTCTCTTATCTCTCTTTTCATCATCTCTCACTCTCACTCACTCTTTCATCTCTCTCACTATCTTCTCTAATTCTCTCACACTCACTTCTCCCTCTCATTTTCATTCACTCAAAATCTTGCCAAAAGGTATATTGTCTCCAAACTTTAAATTTTTTTCATTAATATGTGTTTTTGGAGTTAGTTTTGAGTTTATGCCAATTTTTTGTTATTATTTTATGTTATTTTTTTTGTTATTTGACAATATTTATTTTTTTGTAGGGAATTGTCGAGACTTTGACGGCTAAAGTTGAGGATTGGACGCTATCGAAACGTATCCTCCGCCACTACCACCACAATAGGCTTGTAGATTTTATTATTGTACTTTGTTAATTTATGTGTACATTTTGAATATTATATATATTGGATAATTTGACCACTATTTTTCATATGTAATTTTATTTTGAATATATCAATTTAAATTAAAGTAATTAAAAAAACTAAAATCATACAATTAAATTAAATTTAAAAGGTAAAAATTTGAAAAAATTAATATAATGAAATTGATATAAGAGAAATAATAAAACAAAATGTCAAAAACCTTGCGCAACAAAATATTTCGTCGCGCAAACTATTAAACTAGTTTATTTTAATTAAAATTTTTTAAAAATTGAATATTTCGTCGCTCAAATCTTTGCACGACAATAGGATTCGTCGCGCAAAGTATATTTGCGCGACGTTAACTTTCGCCGCGCAAAGTGGTTAAGTTTCGTCGCGCAAAAGAGATATTATTTGTCGCGCAAAGTAGACAGTATTCGTCGCGCAAAGTAGTTAATATTCGTCGCGCAAAGTAGTTAGAATTCGTCGCGCAAAGTGGTTATTTGTCGTCGTGCAAAGTAGCTTTGAGCGACGTTAGTATTCGTCGCGCAAAGTAGTTAGTATTCGTCGCTCAAAGTAGCTCTGTGCGACAAAAAATATTTTTTGTCGCGCAAACCCTTTCTTTACGATCTTTGCACAACAGAACTTGCGCAACCAAAATTTCGTCGCGCAAAGTGTTTTTTGTAGTAGTGAGAGAAGGAGCCTCAACCTGGGCTTGTTTATGAATCAAATGCTCAGTCATCGGAGCAAGCCTTCTCTTGAGCTAAATTTCTACTTATGTTGGCTCCTCTCCTCTATCTCTTTCCTTGTCATTTCAACGTTTGCTTGATGAGCATCGGAGATCTTCCTCATGAGTTCTTCATGGTTCACTTCTTTTAACTCAACTTGCTGTGGAAGTTCTGCTACTTGATTAACCTCTACTAAAAGATTCCATTGCAAGGTGGTTAGGGATTTTGCAAGGCCAGCATTTGCAGCCTCCAGTTTAGCCAAACGTGCAGAGACTTCCATTATAGTATTATTATGTTTCTGCTTCTCTAAATCAGCAGCTTCCATGGTTTCCATAATGGTGTATGCCTTCAGGTTACGTATTTAGGTGAATGATGATGGGTGACAGAGTCCCATTTGGAGTTTTCAAATGGGATTTCGGTTGAAAATATATATACCTAGCTGCAGCCTCTTTGCATGAACATTTGAGTAAACGGTTAAGGATTTTCAGAAAATGGTCACACGCACAGGGCAGTTTGCGCCCGTTATGTACCCATGTCAAATTATTTCTTTTTTTGAGAAAACTAGATTATTTCTTTTTTTGCTATCTCATTTTATCAAAAAAGATGGGTCTCTTTCTTTACCAAAAAAAAAAGAGAAGAAGATGGGTCTCTTTATTGAAAAGGAGTTACAATCTTGTTAATTACTTCATATTTCATAATCAATGTCGAAATCTGAAAGCCAAGCCTTTTCAAAGCTAGGTTCTAGGTTTCAAGTTTTACCTAGCTATAGTCGTAAGTAAGTTGGGAGCAGTACCCAATTAATGAATATTATGTAAATCCCCCTTCATCAATCGCTTGAAAAAAATAATTGAAATAATCCTAGAGACATCCAAATGAGAATAATTTGAGAATCGCCGATAATTATTCCAACTTTTAAAATTCCAATTGATGTGATAACATTTCATTTTATAATCAATAAAGCAAGTGTTATATTATGTGTCACCTCATTTGTTAATTAACTTGAGGTAATAATTGGTATATTTTGTTAAAAAAGGCAAACTTTTTTTGTTATACAAGAGATATTGGGGGATGGGGAAATCGAACCTAAGAACCGGGATACAAGGGTAAATGCTGTTAACCACTTGAGCTATAGATAGTTTAAATTCCAAATGATGATGTAGTTTTCCTTTTTGTTCATATTTGGTTTCACACTAACCTCCTTTTGTTTCTTGCTAGTAAGATAAATATGAACCAAAGTTGCATGTCAATTGTGATTATTTTACGGATGAATTAGGGCGTTGATACGATACACCATGTTTCATGAAGATGCATCTACAAATTATTACACGTGTACTCTTACAAAAATACTATTATTTAAAATCTATATCTAAATGGTGAACTTACAATCAGTATATGTGATATAATTTGGGTAGATTCAATATACCACATCAGTATGTCATGAGTGTATTGAATACACTAGAATAATTATCTACTAATCATTTGGTTTAATGGCACTTAATTTTCACTTTGTCCAATAGTGGAACCAAAAATATGAGCTTTTATAACAAAGGGTATGTTGAGGGGGTCAATTGAACGTCTAATTACATTACAATTTCTCTGAAAGGGGACTAGGCTGGAAATTTGGGTTGGCCTGTTGGGCTGGAGGATTTACGCTAAGATGGGATTAACACAGGAAAATACACAAAGGAAAAGTTTTAATGAACACCTTGGACATGACTAGAGTCCGTTCTACTCATAGTTCCGTACAGGAATAGAAGTAAATTAGGGAAGACTTTCGGTGACCAAAGTGGAGAAGTAAGGATTGCTTACGCCATATATGGAAATTGGGAGTAGTTCACCTAGCTGCGACTTTGTCCCTGTAGCAAGTAAAAAGTAGGAATAGATAGTTCTTCCATGTTTTGCTCTCAGTCCCATGCTGAATCATTTTTACTTGCCAAGCTTGTATAGAAATATAAGTAAAATCATGTAATTGCAATCTATTAAAATTATAAGTAAAATTTGAAGTGAATTAAAATTATAAGTAAAACCATGTAATCACAATCTATTAAAATCATAAGTAAAATCATATAATTACAAATCTGGCTGAAATCAATTACATTAAAATTATGTAATTACAATCTATTAAAATCTCAATTGAATACACCCCCTTAATTACCATCATGTCACTGTTCTTTGTGATTAATTGAATAATACCTCTTCATCTATTCATCTATACAATTCTTTCAAAGTTTCAGTTCTTGGTTGGAGGCATCAGTTTTTCATATTAAACTCTCCCTTTATGGATCTGGTTCTTTAGTTTTAATGTTGGAGTAGGTTTTTGTGATTGGTGTGTGGTACTTTAGATGGGGTTTGTGGGGGTTTGCAGAATTCATGTAATAAGTTGAATTTTCCTAGATTCATATTAGATTGGAGTTTAAGAACTTAGCTGACAACAATGGAAAGTCTTTGCTAAACTATACATGTAATCAGATATGATATTTGATTTCCGTGTATGCTTTTTTCTAAGCATCTCTCTTGTGTATAATGCCCTGTTTTTGTGGCTAAAGTTTCTTGACATGTTATTTTAATGAGATGCTTAATCTTAGCAATATACATCTTGTTTCAGGATATGGCAGGCTTGATAAGCAAGATAAGCTTCTACGTGTCTTTTCCCTTCATGGTGTCATCATCCATGTAAGTGTCAATATGCTATTGTTGGAAAAAATTTCATCCATTCAATATGCTATTGTGCTTCTAAGTTTGTTTTCATATTCATGTTCAATGCTTTTCTTGATGATGCTCATCTGTTTTGTTTTCCAAATTATTTCTTCTATGTATAAACTCTATATTTCTTGGAATTGAAAGTAAATTTGATCTTCAAGGATTTGTCTGGAAATTTTTATATGGCCTACTATGGATTCACTATCATATTCTTTTCATTTTTTTTCCTTAGCAGAACTAATGGAGTGGGCTGCAATATAGGGATTGTCATTGCAGGAAGTTGTTTTCTACTGAGTGAATGGATTATTGAACAATGTATAGAAGTTTTGTGTATGCTTAGATACATTCTTATTCACTCTTGCACAAGCAGTGATTGTGTATTTGGAATTGGTGTAGTTATTAAATTATATGAATTCGTTCTATATTTTTTTGGTGGGCAAAGCCCCAAGAGCAAACAAAAATGGTTCTTTCTATTAAGTTCGGTTGCTATACCTATTTTTTGGGTACATATGAAACAGGGGCAGTCAGGATTTGCAATTGCATAAAAGTTATGCATTAACAAATCCTATGTATGCAATTGCATGTACGTTCACAATGACTACCCGGTTGTCTAGACACAAATCTAGCAATAGCGGGTGCTGCCTTATTACACCTTGTTCAACTGGGTAACACTATGTTTCACATGTGCAGCTTGTTTTGTGCTCTACAATCTTTTCTACAAATAAGTACCAATGGCTGAGACAAAATCAAGGACAACATCTTTAATTTTCTCAAGGAAGTGAAAATAGGCATATCTCTTTTCTGCAGATAAGTACCAATGGCTGAGACAAAATCAAGGACAGCATCTTTAACTTTGTCAAGGAAGTGAAAATAGGCATATCTCCAGGACCTCTTCACGGCAAAAGTCCCAAAAACTCCCCAAAACCCTGCACAGAAACCTATCACCACGCTGATGACGAACTACAGCTTTTCAAGTGTACTGTCATCATCATCCTCTCCTCCATCTCCACTTGGAACTTGAGGTGTTTCTTCATTGTATTGGCAACCAGTTGGTAATGGACACCCACTAAGACCGGGATTGCCCTCATAAATTGACTGGTCAACCAAGGTTTGAAGCTGGCTACCCATTGGAATTTTTCCAGACAAGTTATTGTATGACAGATTCAAAGGATTCAAAAAATTTAAAGAAGCCATGCTCTGTGGAATTGAACCTAAAAGTTTGTTCATTGATAGATCAAGAGTTTCTATCCACCCCAAGTTTCCCATATTTGCTAGGATATTTCTTGTCAAATGATTCACGGACAAATTTAAGGTGCCCAACTTTATGAGGCTTGTTAGCTCCACAGGCATCTCTCCTGACAAGTTATTGTCAGAGAGATCAACGCTATTAACAAGGAAAAGGATGGAGTCATATTCAAGCACTCTTCCTTTCGACACCATCTCCAATCTTCCCTCGTGACCGTGTGTGTGTGTGTGAGAGAGAGAGAGAGAGAGAGCCCTTAAATTAAAGAGTGTATTGCAAAAAGTGATAGAAGTGTATTTGTACCTGACAGACAAAGATGAAACCGAAAGTCCCAACTCCTAAGCAGGTCAATGTTTAGTCTGGGTATGAATATGATAACTATGATTCATACTCTTATAAATTCATTCTATCCCTCTCGCCAAGATCATTTATATTAAAAATCCAGAAGTTTAATGATGGAGAGTCGCTTTAAAAATAATAAACAAAATTTTAAAAATAAGTAAATACAAGGAAAATTAAACCGAGAAGCCACAAGAAGTTATTGCTATTTTGGGAAGAATGAACAGAAATCGAGAAGGGATGCACCTCGATAATTTTGGACTTTTTCCCAAGGCTATTAAGAGTTCTTGTTAATGAAGCCTTTGTACCATCAATATCCTCCATCAACAGTTAATATGCATCAGAACACCTAGTATAGGATGAAAAAACCATATCATCACAAGTAATAAAAGAAATGTTTGTCAACAATATGCCAAAAATTATCCCATGTAAAATTCACTTTAACATAATTTATGGCAAGAAATCTTAATGAAAATATTTAATTTACTTCTTAGATGAAGGGAACGTAAAATACATAAGAACAGATAATGAAATCAATTACCACTGGAGAGCTACATCAATAGTGATTCCATCCATTTGTTTTCTAAAGCCAACCACATCTAGTTGTCAACAAACAATCTTTAGACAATGATGGAAATCCAAAATCCATAAATTTTAAATGTTAATAGTCCATACAGATACACACTTGCATCCTTCATACCATAACATCATATGCCCCAAATTACACCATAACATCATATCCACTTTGGGGCATGTGGCCAAGTAACATGTAGTTAACTACATGCCAAGGAGTTGCAAAGCTAATAGGTCGAGCATACCTTATCAGTAGCCATATTCAACCAAACCCCCTGCATAAAAGTATTCATTGTGATGATTCTTCGCTGGATCTGTATCCTCTTGTCTAAGAGTGAGCATGAGCTGCAAATGTCAGACAACAGA
Source organism: Prunus campanulata (assembly GCA_034190965.1). Taxonomy (NCBI): domain Eukaryota; kingdom Viridiplantae; phylum Streptophyta; class Magnoliopsida; order Rosales; family Rosaceae; genus Prunus; species Prunus campanulata. Next base: position 9,102,547 of record CM067214.1, on the reverse strand, counting down.
AGACAATACGATGTTGAGAACAGAAAAAGACTAAAGCCTTTGTTGTACTGCCAGATTACCATTAAAAGAATTGAAAATCCGTAAATAGACGTATTAAAAGAAAAAAAACATATATAGCAGGACATGATGATTGACTATTAAAAGTAATGACTTTACATTAGGGTTTAGAAAAGCTAGCTCCCTAATTCGTCCAGCTATAGTGTTGTAGTCAAACTGAATAGCAGTTGTGAATACTGCAGGAAGACATGGCAATCAAATAAAGCAAGCATAAATCACCAAACAATTGAGAATAAATCTTAGACAATGACCATTAAATTCATTACGACTAGAAGGATAAATGAAAAACCTTCTTTGTCAGGCCAAAATCTGATGTGCGTTCCTTGTCGATCTTGGGATTCAATTGGAAGCACATGACAAGATAGAGTTTTCAAAGGCTGTCCACGAGAATATTTTTGCTGATATTCCATTCCATCAAGCCAAACGGTGACTTCCGATGTCTGTTAGGCCAGACATCACAATTTAGAATGCTAGACACTGACAACTAGAGTATTGAAAGGAAATGTGAAGGAGGTCGATTTCTTGAGGGATCAAGAGTGGGTTTTCGGGCTTCAATGTGGGCATCTTTTTTCAAATAGTCTAGAGGTACCACTTTTCTTTCTTTATGCAGCTTGAGTGAATGCTCTTTCTTGAGATAGTTTGTGTTTTTGTGTTATGTATTTTCTGTGTAGCCATCTGGGTGTTAGAAATCTTTAATGTACTTTTGAGGGACTGCATGTTTTTTATTTTAAAATAATAAATATACAAATTCAAGGTGATAAGCAAAAAAAATAACGGAAACAATTAAAACTGAATTAGAATAGAAGGTACTTATATATTCTAGCCATCATCACGAAGAAATGTCAAGGTGCTGCAATCTGATCTCCCACCAGAATGCCTTATAGTTTAAATAATATTTCAGGTCCATTTCACACACCATTAAAATGAGAGTTACAAGACATGGATTTAAAAGCAAGTGCAGTAGATAGCATCGGCCCACTAACAATATATTTGCAGGAAAAAAAAAGAGTGCTATTGTTTTATTTGATTAAGGGGAGGGATAGAGATGCACATACAAAGGGAGGGAGAGATTTTAGAATTTGACTCGAAACCTAAATCATTTAACTTCACCGAGCAAACCTTGAATGACTCCTCCAACGTTGACATTTGCACAAACGCAGGAAGATTTACCAAATAAATCAAGATGAACAGATAATGCATACCTCAGACAAGGCATTGACGACAGATAAACCCACACGTAATCCACCAGAGACACTATACCCACTACTTGAACCACCAATTTGCCACCAGCATGTAAAACCTGAATAATTTTCATAAGAACTATCATTTATAAAACAATAAAATGTTCCTGCATTTAAAATAGCTCCCAAGTTGCATATTTCATATTTTCTTCATTAAGAAAAACATATAAAACTTCAAACCTCATCAATTAAAAAAGGTCTTTCTATCACTAGAAATCCCGGAACTAGTTGAGTTTCTATCATTCATGGTTCAAACCTTCAAAGTGCCACTGAAACATATGCTTGATATTTGACTTATTCAGAGCAGCTTTATAACCTAATTTTTTGATATAATATTATCTTTCTGGTTTTAATGAAAAAAGTAACTAACCCTATGCAATGTGAAGTGGATTGCATTCTACCTCTACACAAACATTAGAAATGAGAATGATAGTTTATGCAATAATACCGTCAACAGTCTCCAGAGCAGATTTCTTGGTTGCTGGGTGCATATCAGTCAGAATCTGCAATGAACAAGAAAATAAGAAAAATAGGTAAAGATAGTAGCAACATATATTGAAAGTTAGTGTACATAACATTTGAGAAGAGGATTCAGGAAAATTTGTAACGGTTGGTTGCAAATTCAAGATTACTATCAATGTAATATGAGAAGAAGAAAAAATTCAGATTTTCTTTTATATGTTCCCATAATTACTAATAATAATAAAAATTAGTTTTCTGAATCTAGAAACACTGCATGGGTACTCAGTCACAATATTGTGGTCCCTACATCTAAAGTGCAAGTTCTCTTAAAAGTACTCTTGCAATGGGTATTTAGAATGCACTAAGGATACAGGCAATCACCATTTCATACCAATTAAGATATATATAACTTTTTTCCATACCTACAAATCCTCCCAAACCCACTTTCCGGACTTGGCTCCAAAACTGGGGCCTCCCCCCGAACCCTACAATCTTTGGGAGGCAGGAAAATTTAGCAAATAGCTAGAGAGGTATCTTGACGAATCAAACCCCAGACCACGTGGGAACAAACCACAGCCCTGACCACTGACTAAACTCTCATTGGTCAATGAAAGGTGTAAATGACCAGAGGATCCCAGACATGTGAACAAATGCCTAAACCGAAATACGTTAATGCTATGGGAGCATGTACAATTGCAGGGGGGATGTTCAGGAACGATTCTTATAGTGCTGTTTGGGGATTTGATAAGCTAATTCCTGTAGATGTCTATTTGCCGGGCTGTCCACCTAAACCGGAGGGGCTCGGTGAAATAGGCATGTCTGTGAAGACATGGACTACCTGCACCTGGACAGAAAGACCACATGAATCTTCACTGTTCCCTGGGATTGGCTTTGGCAATTTAAGAAAACATGTACCAATTACAAAAACTGCTTTTTTATTAGGTACACTTTCTCTTTGTGGTATTCCACCTCTTGCGTGTTTTTGGTAGGTATTTTCATTATCTGCTCCAAATTTTTTACTGCGTTACAGAATTTATGTAGCATGCTTAACAATGTTTAATGAACAATTTACAGACTCTAGACATATTGACTATACATATGAGAAATATAAGTATGAAAGGCAGGATAGGGTATAAAGGCATATCAAACTACATGTGAACATTAGAATATCTTGACAAGCCTTAGAAGATATCATGACACTGTGTTCTTACTTTATTATATACAAAAAAGGATTTGTGAAGCTTTTGACTAAAAGGCATAGAAGATGTAGCATACCTCACGACCATTGTCAGCGATGCTCACAGAACCATCTGCAAGTAAAACAACCTCGATCTTTGAAGCAAATCCGGCTTGAGCCTCATCCACAGCATTATCTAATTTTTCATAGACCTAAAAGAGCATGATTAGAAACTTCTTTATTGACTAAGATCAATCTAGCAAAAGCACATTATTAAAAATGGAAAGATAAAAGTGATGAAAAGCAATACCAAATGGTGAAGATCACGAGGTCCTGTGCTCCCAATATACATCCCTGGCCTCTTTCTAACAGGGTCTAAGCCTTCCAATACCTGAACATGTTAGACATTATAGCATCAAGCCAAAACTAAGTGGGAGTGACAGCTTACAAGTCCCACTCAACAATTTCTAACTAAGCCCATCAATAAGCAACAATTTCCAACAAACATAAACACCTTAATAAACTTACTTATCTATTTCAAAAACAAAAATACAAGCATGATGTACAGACAAATTAGCAAATGGCTAACATAAAATAGAAAACTTTGATTTACACCCCTTTGAAATCGAGTATTTTACCTGAATCTGATCAGACCCATAAGCATTGGAGCCAGAGCTGCCTTGAAAAGCCTCGGTTGCAGGGGTAGACGACATAAAAGCTCTTGGAGCAACCGCATTTCGAACTACACAGCAGCTAGGAACGCCCTTCAGTGGAATACACCCTTAAACACTTTCCACTTTCCCAGGAGAAACCCTTTTCGCCAAAAATACAAAAACTAATATCTTATCACCAAAAATAACAAATGAACAAATAAAATCACTCAAATTCAAACAAAGAAAAAGTTATGTTGTAACAAGAATACTGATAGAGTCGCCTTAATTCCCTAGTTGCCGCATTTTCTAGGAAACCAAACAGAAAATAAGCAGAAATGAGGGGCAAAATATGAAAGGGAAAAGCACCTGGGTTGTGGGTTGAACAAGAGGGAGGGGCGAGCAAGAGAGGAAGACGAGAAAGAAGAAGAAGAGGAGGAGAAGTGAGGGTGAAGAGAAGAGTGTGATAGAAAGCGTAAGGCCATGAAGCGAAGATATGGAGGAGAAGGAGGTCTCAGAAGAAGAAGCGCCATAGGATTTGGTTCTCTTTGTTTTACTTTCTTTGTCTTTTAGAACTTCTTCTTTTAAAAATAAAAAATAAAAACTTGTAAATTCTGTTTGAGTAAAGCGATAAACCCTACCCCGCTCGCCATATTAAAAAAAAAAACAAAATTTTAATTATTTCTAAACTAGAAAATATTGAAAAACTTAGGTGTCACGTCTTTTGAATTGTATAAGGACTAACTTTAAAAAGGGTATACTAGTGATTTGCCCCTTGAACTTGTACCTTACTTTCAATTAACCCCCTATCCTTTTTAGAAAAAAAATTAAGGATATGAACTATTTTTTTTCACCAATTTCCCCCCTGCCGTCTAAATCTGCAACATTTCATCCAATTTTCATTTAAATTATTCTAAAATTTTATTTTTTTGGAAAAATATTGAAGAAAAACAGGAAAATAGACCCAAAAAAAAAAGAGAAGAAAGAGACACTAAAGAAAAAAAAATCCAGTGCGGTGAGATGCCCCCAATTCTCCCATGACCACCCCTCCCCCACAAACCCACAAACCTAGAAAAATAGGAAATTTGACAACAACAACAACAACCAGAAAAAAAAAAATTTGAATGAACCAAACTTGTCGCCACTCCCCTCCCCTAGCAACCCCATTGCCAACCCCCCCTCCACCATCTATATCTCCTTCAACAACCCTAAACCCTAACTCGAGCCGAAATCCATCCCCACGCGAGATCTATTCCAAGCCCCAGGCGAAACCCATCCCTAACCCTTGCCCCCAAGTCCCACGGTTTTGGGTTTAGCCAAAGGAGAAGACGGCGATGGTGGCTGCAAGATCTAGGCTCGACGACGGCAACGACTTCACGACAAACAGACACAGAGAAGAAGACGGAGACAGAGGGAAGAGAAAATAAGAAGAAGAAGAAGAAGAAGAAGAAGAAGGAAGAGAGAGAGAGACAGGACCCGCCCCAAATTCCTAGGAACCCGGGACGAATCCTGTAGAATTTCAGCATCAAACCGATGCCGGGCCCACTTACTAAAAATTTAGCCTCTTTTCCAAATTAAGGGAAAAGAGCACGAGACTTTCTACCGAAATTTCGGCAGAGTCTTCCCTGTAAATTGAACATTCCCCAAATTCCAACTTGCACAACATTCACATTTTAATATCCCAACAGGCAGCATGCACAAGTTATCAACATGCAAATACAAAATAGGACTCCGGCCTTCAAATAATTCGAAACAAAACCATCATAAATAACATAAGACAACTTCTCCATTACCAACAAGCAATGTTTAACCACCCAACACAAACACAAGTAGTTTGGGCACTCGACCCCAAATCGTATGACAAACCAAAACGGGTTTCAAATATGTCTTGGCCACAACCACACTTTAACCACACTCACAATGTTCATTCAATCAAGCCTCAGGCATACGAACAAATTCGAAACTGAACCCAACAGTAGTAATGATTAGGGTTCAAATCCAACAACCATATAAAAATCCATTCCCATACTCAGAATCAATCAAACCTTTTAAACACAATAATAATTTGCGGCTGCACCTAGGTGAGACCCCAGGCTGCCTACGTACCCTTGGACAAGGGATCAAGCCACACGTAGTTCTCATCTCAACAGTCACAACTCCGATACTAAACAATCATTTACAACAGAACCAACTATACATTTCAGATCTATCACAAATTCCAAATCCGACAAATACACAATGAACACATTCTCAAACTCTCCCTTTAGATCAGTTCAATCCCGCAACCATACCCTATCCAAGGCGTATGTACATTAAACACATCATCAATTTCTTCCCTTTATATCAATTCCATTTTTTCCTCAAGGCATCGTATTAAGAAGACATCTGAAGGGCCTGGACAAACTCCGACGGGCCTGGGCAAAATAAATCAATCTCCGAAGGGCCTGGACAAACTCCGACGGGCCTGGGCAAAATAAATCAATCTCCGAGGGGCCAGGACAAACTCCGACGGGCCTGGGCAAAATAAATCAATCTCCGAGGGGCCTGGGCAAAATAAATCAATCTCCGAGGGGCCTGGGCAAACTCCGACGGGCCTGGGCAAAATAAATCAATCTCCGAAGGGCCTGGACAAACTCCGACGGGCCTGGGCAAAATAAATCAATCTCCGAGGGGCCTGGACAAACTCCGAGGGGCCTGGGCAAAATAAATCAATCTCCGAGGGGCAAACTCCGAGGGGCCTAGGCAAACTCCGACGGGCCTGGGCAAAATAAATCAATCTCCGAAGGGCCTGGGCAAACTCCGACGGGCCTGGGCAAAATAAATCAATCTCCGAGGGGCCTGGGCAAACTCCGACGGGCCTGGGCAAAATAAATCCTCAAACATAAAACCCATAACCGGGGAGGTACCGAAAGTAGTACTAATAGCACTCAACTAATATTCCAAGTACCCCACACAAAATCAACAAAGATAGCATTTCCTCAAATATTATATATATGACTCAAGAAACTCGAAATATTAACAATAATAGGATTACTCACAAAATAACAATCTACTTATAACTATAAATATAAATCTCACGGCAAACCATTAAAACGATATGCATAAACTTTCCATCGCAAAACCATAAAAATAATTTCATAGACCCACAAACTCAACATCAAACAAGTGACGGTCAAGACCCGTCCAAAAAGGGTCATCCTAGTACTTTTTGAATAGTAAACTACTTCGGAAAACCTACGGTCAATCGAGGGTCAAACCTTCCAAATTTGGTCAACTGGGCCCAAGGGCCCCACAACCTCCGTTTTACGATCCAAAAGTTCCTATGGGTTCCACTAGGTCTAGGAAATGCGTCCTACAAGTCTGGTTTAGATCGGACGGTCGGATCACTCGCGATCAGACAGTTATCACAAAACACAAACTTTAACTTATTGAATCGGAACATCCGGGGCTCCGATTCACGTTCCGTGAAATCCTACACGATCCTAGGAATACCTAGATCAACATATATTAAATTGGAAACGATCCAACGGTTCTAACATACGAACCCGAAAATCACACAATGTGTAAAATCCGTTCGGGGTTCAAAAGTTATCCGAATTGAGATCCGTAAAATCCTACGCGCTCGTGGCAACTAGGAGATCATCTTAGGACACAATGACAGGCCAACACGTGGCCCACGCGCCACCCCACGCGCCGGCAGCGCGTGGGTGTCCAAAGAAATTTCCGGCGATCGGAAAACTCCAAACCGCCGGCCAAGCTCCCCACCCTAGGTAAAACCCCTAATTTGGAACCACTTTTGTTCTTGGGCATACCCCAAAAAGTGACCGGAAGTGGCTGAAAACGGAGATCGAAACCGGCAGATTTTTCAATCGCTTAATTAACTACCATAACGCAGAAATTTCACAATTCCTACCCAACCATCAGCTAGAGCATGAAAAATAGGTGGAAAAGCATACCTTAATCGACCGGTTTGGTGGCCGGAGGAGGGAGAAACCGCCGGCGAAAACTCTGTCAAAAACTGGTTCGAAACCGATCGGATTTTTGCATTTTCCGGCCATCTCCGGTGGTTCCAGCGGCAGAGATTAGTCGGGATAGGAAGAGGGAAGTGAGCTTGACGTTTTGGTACTAATATCATGCGATTTGGTGGTCGGTGGAGGTGGCGGCGAAGCAAAAACTGTTCGGATGAACAGTCACAGCTCCAATGGGAGCTGGTTCTGCGCGCAGGGAGAGAGAGAGAGAGAAATGAGGGCTTTTCTGACTTTTTAATAAAATTCAAACTTCGACTTATTTACGATTATGCCACTGAGGGTTTTTAGATCTTAACTTTTTCGTTACAACTCCGATTCGAGCCTACCGCATGTCTACGGACTCGTCTCAGTACAACCTACATAAAGGTACCAGCCGCTGCACCAAAATCCTTCCAGATTAAAATGACCAAATTACCCCTACTCCGAGGGCAAAATTATAAATTCATAATTCTTGAAATTAACTAATTCACTATACCTTTTATTTTGGGTTGGGATGTTACAGAGAGGGAGAGAGAGTTTTTAGTTTTTATTTTAAGACTATTATTTATTTTTAACGTACAAAATGACTATTTTACCCTCATATTTAACCGCAAATTGGATGAAATGTTGTGGATTTAGACGGCAGGGATGAAATTGGCGGAAAAAAAAAAGTTCATATCCTTAATTTTCTAAAAAAAAAAGAATAGGGGGCTAATTGAAAGCAAGGTTCAAGTTTAGGGGGTAAATCACCAGTATACCCCTTTAAAAATTATAAGGACTAAAAATCTTCATTTTCTTAACTTTAGTTACTAGGTGTCACACACATCTTTTATTTTTTGCGCAGTGAGTGTCATTGAGTGTATTTGGTGATTTAGGTTGTGAGGTTGCCATACACTTTGTAAACATCCCAATTTGTTAATAGTTTATGTGTTTGCACATGCTGCTCTAGGGACATACCCAGTTAGTTATACTTGTTGTGAGGAACCATGTTAAATCTTTTATTTTCTTGTTTTTACATTTATTTTCTGTTATTATCCTTGGGTTAGAAACACCTGCAATTTATCGATTTCGAAATGTATTGAAGCAATTATTTCCTTAAGGCTTGGTGGCTTTTAGCACAACACATACAAGTATAAATGCATATTACAACCAACTTAGAAATTTGTAAAGGACTACAGTAAACATTGCTTTATTTGCTTGCATACATATATGCCTTCACATTTGTAGCTTGTTTTGTGCTCTATGATCTTTTTTGCAGATAAGTACCAATGGCTGAGACAAAATAAAGGACAACATCTTTCACTTTGTCAAGGAAGTGAAAATACGCATATCTCCAAGACCTCTTCATGGCCAAAGTCCCAAAAACTCCCCAGAATCCTGCACAAAAACCTATCACCATGCTGATGACGAACTCTAGCTTTTCACGTTTGCTGTCATCATCCTCTCCTCCATCTCCACTTGGAACTTGAGGTGCTCTTTCATTGTTTTGGCAACCAGTTGGTAATGGACAACCACTAAGACTGGGGTTGCCCTCATAAATTGACGGGTCAACAAAGGTCTGAAATTGGTTACCCGTTGGAATTTTTCCAGACAAGTTATTGTATGAAAGATTCAAATGATTCAAAAATGTTAAAGAAACCATGCTCTGTGGAATTGAACCTGAAAGTTTGTTCATTGATAGATCAAGAGTTTCTATCGACTTCAAGTTTCCGATATTTGCTGGGATATGTCCTGTCAAATGATTCATGGACAAATTTAAGGTGCCCAACTTTATAAGGCTTGTTAGGCCCATAGGTATCTCTCCTGACAATTTATTGTCCGAGAGATCAATGCTAGTAACAAGGTTAAGAATGGAGGGATGATCATATACAAACACTCTTCCTTTAGACACAAACTCGAATCTTCCAAAGCCAACAAGGTTACCTTCGTCAGTGGACTCAAATTTCAAGTTACTCAAATTACCTACGCAGTGGGAATATTTCCAGAAAGATTGTTGTGTGAGAAGTCCAATATATGGAGACCGGTAAGGCAACATAATTTTAAAGGGATGCTTCCCGTAAACGAGTTGGAACTCAAGCGTAGAAGTCGTAAAAAGGGCATGCTTTCTCCGATGGAAGCCAAAATTGGTCCAGAAAACTTGTTATCACCAAGATCAAGAATATTCAGGAAAGTGCAGTTTTTCAAGGAAGGAACTTCACCAGAAAAGTTGTTGCTAGAGAGGCTCAAGAATAAAAGAAAAGTAAGAGAGCCTAAGGATCTTGGGATTGTACCAGAGAGACTGTTGTTTGACAAGTCTATACAAACCAATGATGGCATATTGTTCCAAAAATGAGGAATCTCACCAGACAAGAGGTTACTTGAGATCAATATTAATTGTAATTGGCTTAAATTACTAAAGGACAGGGGAATGCTTCCACTCAAAGAGTTCATAGAAATGTCTAGATATGCCAAATTGGGCATCACTTGACCAATGTTATGAGGAATGGGCCCTGAAAATAGATTATCTCTAAGATACAGCCATGTAATGTTTGAGGACCAGAGTGGGAGTGGACCTTCAAAGAGGTTTGAAGTCAAATCAACACTGGAATCATAGCTGAATCTTAATGAATTGGGCACCCTGCCGCTTAGTTGATTATCAGAGAAATCTAACTCATCTAATTGCAAATCCAACTGCAAAAACCGATCTGGTATGGTGCCTGAAATCCTAGCATTATGGAGTACCACCCTGGTCAACTGAGTCTGATTTCTAAGCCACGTAGGAAATTTGGGACCCAGTTGGCATGATATAATGTACAAGGATGTTAATTTGAAAGGAGGTATCCAATCAGAACTTACGTTGAAAACCAAGGAAATGTTTGGGGAATCATTTCCAATTGATACTTCTTCCAGGCCTCCAAGTTTCACGAAATGAGCTTCTGTAATGGCACCTTCCCATGTATTGCCAAAGATAGAAAGTGAAACCAGCGATGAGAGCTCCCCAAGACTTTCTGGGATGATCCCACTCATTTGATTCCCTCCAAGGTTAAACTCCTCCAAAGATGTCAAATTTCCAATCGATTTTGGGATTGAACCCTGAAGTGAGTTATCCGAGAAGTCGAGGTATCTCAACCTTTTAAGATATCCCAAAGAATCAGGCAATTTTCCTATCAGATTGTTAGATGCGAAATCCAACTTCTCTAGTTTAGTGAGATTGAACAACCAAGGAGGTATCGTGGAGGTGAATTCATTGATAGAGAGATCAAGAACTGAAAGGGATGTGAAATTGATGGAAGTAAGAGTGAGAGGAAGGATGGGAAGACCACAAAAGGGCAATACAATTCAACTAGTGAAGGGAGCATATTAACAGCGGGAAGCCAATAGGATGTCGTCTTAGTAAGGTTCACTCCTCCCAAGTTAAGGTATTTTAAGGAAGAAAGAGTTGCAAGCCACTGAAGGTCAGTCTCAAGAGTTCCAAGATTTTCAATACTAAGATCAAGATAAAGCAACCTTGAGAGGTTTCCAAGATTGGGGGGAATGACTCCAACAAAAGATAAACCAGAGAGATCGAGGTATTTCAGTTTCTCTAGTGAACCAATGAAACTTGGAAAGACACCTCCGAAGGAATTCACGCTCAAATTCAAGTAATCCAAATCTTTCAAAACAAGCAAAGAAGGGTTGATCTCACCACCAAATGCATGCTCGTCGTGATCATCAAACCAATCTCTATTGCCAAGATTGAAACTGTTGACACGTCCAGTTATGTTGTTGCAGCCTACGCCACTCCATTTGCAGCAATCTTTACCCACCCAAGACGAAAGCCGTCCGGAAGGATCCGTGAGGCCTTGTTTGAGCTTGAGAAGGGCTTTCCTCTCTATATCTATGCATCCCACATTATGATCATCACTGCAGAAACCGAGTTTAATGGTTTCAAGGGATAAAATTCCTGACAGTATAATTAGTGAGACAAGGTGGATGAAAGCACTAGCACTGCTGTGACCCATGATTCGTATGCAATAGGATGATATGTATGACTAAAGATATGAGCCTGCAAGATTAAAGAGTACAGAGAGCCCTTTATATAGGAGTGAATGAGAATTTAGATAGTTAAGAATTTGTACACTTTGAATTGTTCAACATTATGCGTCGTGGACGCGCTACCAAGAACGAAAAATTTCCACAATCCAGTCCCTACCTACACAAATTGTGTGAACATCGATTAAACAACTTCCAAGTCTCTGATAAAGATAAAATATTGACAATGACACTGCTACGATCATGCATGCAAAGACTTCCAAGTCAAGTTGAGTTGTGGGGTAAATAGTTCAACCCCATCAGCACTTAAGCTAGATAATGACTTTAAAGTAGCAATTTCAGTCAATGGGATATTTAAGACCACAAATATGGAGTACAAGTCAGACAAATAATATCCAAAAGAATACTTGCATCGCATATTTTTCAAATAAACTATTTGACGTAGTCATAGAAGAGTTATTTACACAAACATCCTATGAGGTTTTTGTCTTCTTCACTAAACTTTTTGAGGTTTTAAAAATTACACGAACATCTCCTGAGATTTTAAATTGATTTCACGAAACTTCTTTTCATTGATTTTTCATCCAAAAATTGATAATTTTATACAAAAAAAATATTCTCCAAATGACAAACTTGTGCTTTGAGATTAGATTGCATATGCTTCATTGGGGTTAATTTTGTCATTTGCATAAAAAAAATTTCAATAAAATCATCAATTTTTGGACAAACAATACAAACTGAAACCACAAGAGGCGTTCATGTAATTTTAAGACCTAAGGGGGTTTTGTGAAAACACAAGAAACCTCATATGGTGTTGGTGTAAATAACTCGTCATAGATATGGAACAAGAGATCCTGCTATATTTCTTTTTCCTTTTTTTTTTATAATAAAAAAACTCTCAAATCCTACGAATTTCATATGAGGTCAATATCAAAAATGAAAATTGTTTATAAGGCTTTTTATCACAAAACGTCCCTGACGCTTGTAAAACTATCAGATTGCATCCTTAAAGTTTTTTTGTATCACTCATGGTCCTTAACGTTAATATGGGTGCTCTTAAATAGTCCATCTGTCAAAAAAACTGTTAAATCTAGGGGTATAATCGTCAAATCAATCCAAAAGTATAATATATATATATTTTTATTTCCTTCCCTTCTCTCTTTCTTTCTTCTTCTTTCTCTCACCAGATATTTTTTCTTCTTTTTTCTTCTTTCTCTTCCCGAGTTCACTCTCTCTCTCTCTCTCTCTCTCTCTCTCTCTCTCTCTCTCTCTGCTTCCTCTTGTCATGGGTATTTTTTTTTCTTCTCTCAGCTGGAAAACTGGGCGTTTCCCCCTTCTCTCTCTCCTCTATCTTTCTTTTTTTTTTTTCTTCATTCTTTGAGAATGATTTGGCTACAATGTGCTGGGGTTGGTTTGGGGCAAAAAGTCATGACGTCGGCTTCTATTGGCCTCTTCTTCCAACTTTGTTCAATTTTTATTTTTATTTTGGATTTGTACACTTCGAATTGTTCAACATTATGCGTAGCGGACACGCTACCAAGAACAAAAAATTTCCGTAATCCGGTCCCTACCAACACAAATTGTGTGAACATCGATTAAACGACTCCCAAGTCTCTGATAAAGATAAAATATTGACAATGACACTGCTACGATCATGCATGCAAAGACTTCCAAGTCAAGTTGAGTTGTGGGGTAAATAGTTCAACCCCATCAGCACTTAAGCCAGATAATGACTTTAAAGTAGCAATTTCAGTCAATGGGATATTTAAGACCACAAATATGGAGTACAAGTAGACAAATAATATCCAAAAGAATACTTGCATCGCATATTTTTCAAATAAACTATTTGACGTAGTCATAGAAGAGTTATTTACACAAACATTCTCTGAGGTTTTTGTCTTCTTCACAAAACTTTTTGAGGTTTTAAAAATTACACGAACATCTCCTGAGATTTTAAATTGATTTCACGAAACTTCTTTTCATTGATTTTTCATCCAAAAATTGATAATTTTATACAAAAAAATATTCTCCAAATGACAAACTTGTGCATTAAGATTAGATTGCATATACTTCATTGAGGTTAATTTTGTCATTTGCATAAATTTTTTTCAATAAAATCATTAATTTTTGGACAAACAATCAACGAAAAGAGGTTTTGTGAAAATAAACAGGAACCTCAGGAGGTGTTCATGTAATTTTTTAGACTTGAGCAAATTTTGTTAAAACACAAGAAACCTCAGAAGGTGTTGGTGTATATAACTCGTCATAGATATGGAACAAGAGATCCTGCTATATTTTTTTTTAATTTTCTTTTTTTATTAAATAACTCTCAAATCCTACGAATTTCATATGAGGACATTATCAAAAATGAAAATTGTTTATAATTTACAAATCAAGCAGTATGCATAAGCCCAATGGTGTTTATGTAATATTATAATATCACAATCTACCAAGTCAAGTTGAGTTGTGGGGTAAATAGTTCAGCCCCATCAGCACTTAAGCCAAATAATGACTTTAAAGTATCAATCTCAGTCAATGGGATATTTAAGACCGCAAATATGGAGTACAAGTCAGATAAATAATTTCCAGAAGAATACTTGCATGGCATATTTTTCAAATAAACTATTTGACGTAGTCATAGAAGAGTTATTTCCACAAACATCCTCTGAGGTTTTTGGCTTCTTTACAAAACTCTTTGAGGTTTTAAAAATTACATGAACATCTCCTGAGATTTTAAATTGTTTTCACGAAACTTCTTTTCATTGATTTTCATCCAAAAATTGATATAATTTTATACAAAAAAAATATTCTCCAAATGACAAACTTGTGTGTTGAGATTAGATTGCATATACTTCATTGAGGTTAATTTTGTCATTTGCACAAAAAAATTTCAATAAATCATCAATTTTTGGACAAACAATCAAGGAAAAGAGGTTTTGTGAAAACAAACTGAAACCACAAGAGGTGTTCATGTAATTTTGAGAACTAAGGGAGTTTTGTGAAAACACAAGAAACCTCATATGGTGTTGGTATAATAAAAAAACTCTCAAATCCTACGAATTTCATATGAGGACATTATAAAAAATGAAAATTGTTTATAATTTCTAATCAAGCAGTATGCATAAGCCCAATTGGTGTTTATGTAATATTATAATATCACAATCTACCACGTGCACTAATCTCTACCACCCTTCTCCTCTCCTCTTTCTCTCCAACAACCCACAATCTGGATGAGTCCATTGAGTCTAATTCTACTCACAATATTATACCTGAATTATTAAATTGGGAACAATATTTGGCCCGACACTATCAGACTAATTTAAATAAAAGACTTCAAATTTTATTTTCGATGACGGTATATTCTTTGAACGATGAGGAAGAATATTTCACACAATGGTTAAATAGTAGCTAGATAGGCTTGTGAAGTTGTGATTATGGACAAAAGGAAAGCTTGAGTTAACTCTAGCCTTTGTCCGCACAAAACCCTTTATGCCATCAACCCACTAAACCCATTTTTGGAAAAGGCTATATTTGCCTAAAAGCTGTATTGAATTAACGTGAACTTCCTTACCAATATACATTTATGGTATACAGAGTTTTAACATGTCTGCAGTTTCCTTGAAAAGCATCTAACAAGCCACATCTCTTTCACGACTTTCATGCCACCCTCGGTGGTATATTTCCGGGAAATATTAGTACGAAAGAAATATACAAGGCAGGGTGACCTGAGAAACCTCAAGTCAGTTCTTTACCATACAATTATATTGATTGCGGATCCGAAGAATCAGTGGGGCGCCCTTGATGTGGCCATCGTGTCACGGCCATGTCAATCACCTAGACTTGTGTGCATTCCTGAAAGAAAGAAGAAAACTTTGTTCAGATTGATCAATGGTCTTCTACTCGAAGTAGCTCAAAAGTTATCAATCAACTTTCAGCATTTGATATCACACCATGTGATGACCAAAAAAGGAGAAAAAAGGATACCGCGCCATGCATTTTTGTTTGTTTTATATAATTAAGAACTTAGCAGGAACAAGAATGACGGCCTGTTCCACAACTAGTGCATCAGTTTTAGGCCATTGCTTTGTTAAGTGTATCCACCTTCTTAGCCAACATCTATTTGATTCCACACAAGAAACAAGTTAAGAGCAAAACAAAAGTGGAGAGAGTTTGCAAAATTAATGAGATAGGTCCTACTAGCTAACCTCAATTGCATCATCCTTGTCCTTGAGGGTTTGATCTTTCTCATGGCAAGCTTTCCTCAAAGATACGACCTCTTTCTGTAACATATCATACAGCACTCCAGAAACATAATCTTCATGCTCTGTCCTGGATTGTTCAGCCAAAGATCCATTTGCCCTCTCCTCATGTCTACCAATTGTCTCATCCTTCTGAGTCTGATCACTGGCACTGTTTGTGTTATCTTTCCCAGTTGCATCTGGGACTAGCTTATCTCTGTCTAGCAATCTACTACCACCATCAAACGATCTAGATGAACTCTTGGCTTGTTTCAATATTGCAGTAGCAGTGTTGGAACGGTTGAAAACAGATTGTAAATTCGATTTTGTCCTAGATAGATAGCCATTAGAAGACGCTCTAGAGAAGTTCTCAGCTCCACCAAGAGACTGACGCCTTGAAGGCCCATTGCTGATGACTCTGGCATCTGAGGATGGGCTTGATTTTCCATTCGATGCTGTAAACTTTTCCTCCAAAACCTTGAATCAATTAATGCTCAACTGTTAAGAAGAGGTTTAAACACATAATGGGAAACAGTTACCCTTACTTGTCAGAGCAGACTAAATTGAAAACAGTTAGCATACCTTTAATTGTGCTTCTGCCTTTGCAGTACGCTCAGCTACTGCCAGTTTGTCTCGAAGTTGTTGCATTTCTCCCTACAAAAATCATGTCAAATATTTCATTTTAAATCTCAAATAAAATTAACTGTTCCTTTCTTGATCTGTTTTCACTTCCACCGCCGCTTCTTAAGGCAAAATAAACCATCTTAAAACACCAGCACGCACGCACACACACACATATATATCCCGTTTCTACCAACTACTCAATTTGCAAATATTTGGGGAAAGCATTATATGTGGTCTATGCAATAAAGAACCATTTTCCAGATGGGATATCTGTTTTAAGGTCCTGGATATGCATCTTGACAGTAGGCCAACAATAATCATTGCAGGTCATCTATGGTACTAGATGATAATTCCATATGTTAAACCTCTTGGGTTAACAACTTAACCTAGATAATCATTAAATACTTTTAGAACGATTTAAAGAAGAAAAAAAAATCCAATTCATGCTTTCTTTTTGGGCTGACGAGGCATCTGGTCCACATGTTAATTGATAATAACTAGATCCATGCAGTTGCCTCATCCAGCATGAAGCGCCTTAGGCCCGTTCAATTGCCATAATGCCAACCTCTTGGGTTAAGGATGCAACTTGAGACAATGAAACGAAATGACTATTTGTACAAATTAAAGGAATTGCATGCAGAAATGATGAGGTGGCATTGAAGTTGTAACATCCCTGAAAAAATCTCCTTTCTTCAAGCCATTGTTTTACGGGCATCACTTTGCACTGGAATCTTTCCACTCATTTGCAACAACAGTGGCAACCCTATTTGCAGAGACCTTTGCACGAGCCACCTCCCGTTCAAACAGTTTTTTCTCCTCCTATGCAAGCTTGAAGCTTAGAGGCAGTTTGCATTTGTGACAGACTCAGAACAACTACGAGGTGATTTGCAAGAACTGGAGTTCCAAGAAATGTTTATTACATTCATCTCCTGCACTTTGTGCTGGTAATCAAGCACAGCATTGGCTGCAGCTCCACCGGGTAAAACAGCCTCCTCAAGCTCGCGGACGGTTTGTGTTAGCTTCTCAACCTCAGCTACCTTTTGCCGGTGCATTTTGTCAAGAATTTTGTTCTCCTCCTGATAATCCACTAGTACATGTTACAAAAAATAGTGTCTAATGCTAGTACAAACACACGATGCTAAAATATGAATACGGGTTTTCAATATGTTCAGATATTTTATTCTTCTCCATAAGGAGGTATATATATGTGTTTACATAGTGCTTTACAAGGAATGAGATTTTATCAGGAATTAGGAAAGTATCTCCTAATTATACACAGATTTGTCAACTAAATGGAATGGGAAAGTAAATCCCTTAATTAATCAAGGAAATAAATCTCCTTGATTAATTAGGAGACTCACGTCAACACTCCTCCTCAAGTTGGTGCATATACGTCACCAATACCCAACTTGTTAAGTGAGTCATAAAACACTCTGCTACAAACAGCTTTGGTTAAGATATCAGCTAATTGATCTTCTGATTTTACGAACGGTAGGCGGATGATCTTCTTCTCAATTTTTTCTTTGATAAAATGTCTATCCACCTCAACATGTTTGGTTCGATCATGTTGAACTGGATTATGGGCAATATCAATAGCTGACTTGTTGTCACAATGCAACTCCATTGGCTTTTCTGGCTTGAAACCCAATTCTGTCAAGAGTCTTCTGATCCATAGCAATTCACAAACTCCATGAGCCATTCCTCGATACTCTGCTTCTGCACTAGACCGAGAAACCACATTTTATTTTTTACTCCGCCAAGTGACTAGATTACCTCCCACGAAGGTGAAGTAGCCTGAAGTAGAGCGTCTGTCAGTAATGGATCCAGCCCAATCAGCATCTGTATATCCCACAACTTCAAGATCTCTATTCTTTGTGAACATTAATCCTTTTCCCGGGGCTAACTTTAAATACCTTAAGATTCGATCAACTGCATTCCTATGAGACACACTAGGTGAATGCATAAACTGGCTAACCACACTCACAGTATATGCAATATCTGGTCTTGTGTGGGCTAAGTATATTAACCTTCCAACAAGGCGTTGGTACTGTTCCTTATTGGTTGGTTCTTGATCCATACCTTCACACAATTTGTGATTCATCTCGATTGGTGTGTCAGCAGGCTTACATCCAAGCAATCCTGTTTCAGCAAGTAGATCCAATACATACTTCCTCTGTGACAGAAATATACCATTTGCGGACCTTGCTACTTCAATTCCAAGAAAGTACTTCAGATCACCTAAATCCTTCATCTCAAATTCCTGAGACAAATACTTCTGCAGTTTCAATTGCTCTCCTGTGTCGTTTCTAGTCACAACTATGTCATCCACATAAACAATCAGTGCGGTAAGCTTCTTTCCATCACGCTTCAAGAACAAAGTGTGATCCGAATTACTCTGTGTATATCCAAAAAACTTCATGGATTTAGTGAATCTACCAAACCATGCTCTGGGAGACTGCTTTAATCCATACAATGACTTTTTGAGCTTACAAACTTGATTCCCCTTGTCACGAGTGAAGTTACATCCTGGTGGTAAATCCATATATACTTCTTCTTCCAGGTCTCCATGTAAGAATGCATTCTTTACATCAAACTGATGTAATGGCCAATCGAGATTTGCTGCTAGAGACAGGAGGACTCTGATAGTTTTGATCTTGGCTACTGGGGCAAAAGTTTCTTAGTAGTCTATCCCATATCTCTGTGTGTATCCCTTTGCCACCAATCTAGCTTTATATCTTTCAATAGATCCATCTGCCTTGAGTTTCACAGTATAGATCCACCTGCATCCCACTGTCTTCTTTCCATGAGGTAATGGCACGAGTTCCCATGTGCCATTCTTCTGGAGAGCTCGCATTTCTTCATTCATGGCTTCTTTCCATTTTGGGTCTTCTAGTGCTTCAGTTACATTGTTGGGAACAGGTATGTCGGCTAACTGCTTCACAAAGTGTACCCGTGACTCAGATAATCTGGTGAGGGATACATAATTGTTGATGGGATATTTCCCCTTTGCATGAAGATCTGCTTCGTAGTGAACTGGGGGTTTACCACGATTCTTCCTTTTTAGAATCTGATATGTAGGCTCTGCGCCTTCTGAAATGCAATCAGTTATTTCATTAATGTTATCAGTTTCAGGTAGAGAAGTTACCTGAATGACGTCCTCAGCAGATGATTGGTGTGGTACTGGAGCTGAAGAATTTTCCGGAGCAGGCACAAACTCTTCAATTCTCTCCTCCTGAGTGTGACGGCTAGGATCGGATTGAAGCGGAACAATTTCAGAAAAAACTGGGGGAAGCGACCGGTCGTGAGGTTCAGGCGACCGGTCGCTTTCAGGCAAAGTCCGGGACGTGCGTTGCGACGTGCGTGGCGACCGGTCGTGAGAGTCATGCGACCGGTCGCTTTCAGGCAGAGTCGTTGGCGACCGATCGTTTGCATTTGGCGACCGGTCGTTTTCGTCGGGCGACCGGTCGCAGACCTCTAGCGACCGGTCGTTCTGAGTCTGGAACGAATTTGGAAAAACTGCTGAAGTAAAAAATTCAGAAAGTGGAGAAGGATCCTCCTGTGCATCCGAAAAATAGCTCTCTTGTTCCCGGAACGCAACATCCATAGAAGTATACACTTTCCGACTTGGAGGATGATAACACCGGTAACCTTTCTGATGAGGTGCATACCCAATGAATACACACTTGTCGGCACATGGATCTAATTTGCTGCGTTGGTGATCATGTAAGTGGACAAAGACCACACAACCAAATATGCGGGGTTCCAGGTTTTGGGTGGGAGGTATTTGGCTATGGTGTTGGAGTGTTTGAAGGGGGGTTTGGAATTGGAGGATACTAGAGGGAATTCGATTGATAAGATAAGCCGCAGAGAGTACGGCTTCGCCCCAAAAAGACCGAGGCATATTTGCACCAAAGAGAGATGCACGAACGACTTCCAGTAAGTGTCTATTCTTTCGTTCAGCCACACCATTCTGTTGAGGAGTGGAAGGGCATGAGCGTTGATGGATGATACCGTGAGCTTGGAAGAACTCATTAAGATCATGGTTAAGAAATTCCCCACCATTGTCAGACCGAAGAACCTGAATTCGAGTATGAAATTGTGTCTCCACCATGTGATAAAACTGTTGAAACTTGGAACTGACTTCCCCTTTAGTTTGGAGAAGGGAAACCCATGTCATGCGTGTGCAATCATCAATAAACGTGACAAACCATCTAGCTCCCCCGGGAGTGGTAATTTTAGAAGGGCCCCAAACATCAGAATGAACAAGGGAAAAAGGAACTAAACTTTTATTGGAACTTAAGGGAAAGGGAACACGATGGCTCTTGGCCAGTTCACAAATTTCACACTTAAAACTAGAACTCTCTAAATCTGAAAATAAGGAAGGAAATAGCTTCTGTAAATATCCAAACGAAGCATGTCCAAGACGGCGATGCCATAACCATACTTCGGAAGTTTTCTTCTCAACACTCGTCCCCCCAATTTTGTAAGCTTGACTGAGGCTGGCTTCACTGTCAGATGCTAGGTCCAAATAATAGAGTTTGCCCCCTCCTAGTACCACAACCAATCGTCTTGTTGCTGAGAATGTCCTGAAAAACACAATGAGTAGGCCAAAAGGTTACGGTGCAATTCAAAGCCGTAGTAATTTGGGCAACAGACAAGAGATTATGATGTAAGGATGGAACAATCAACACAGAATCCAAAGTGAGGGAGTCAGAGAGAGAGAGGGAACCCTCCCCAATCACTGGGGAGGGGGTACCATTGGCATTAGACACCACCGATTGAGAAGGCGGTGTATGAGAGATAATTTGTCCCGGATCAAAGGTCATGTGATCAGTGGCTCCGGTGTCAATGACCCATATGTGTTTCTTTGAGGAACTATGCAAAACATAACCGTGGGTACCTGATGTGGCTACGGAGGCTTTGGAAACAATATCCATGGCAGCGGAAGGATTGAAGAATACGAGGGGAAAAAAAACTGTTTAGGGTTTTGGATATGTGTTTAGGGTTTCGGATTCGTGTTTAGGGTTTCGGGATTCAGGATACAAGGTTACGGGTTCGTCTTTCAAGGAATTCGATACGAGGGATTCGGGTTTCAAGGAATTCGATACGAGGGAAAAAAACTGTTTAGGGTTTCGGGATTCAGGATACGAGGATACGGGTTCGTGTTTCAAGGAATTCGATACGAGGGATTCGGAGACAACCTAGAATCGATTGCTCTGATACCATGTCAAATTTTCCAGGTTAACGGGCCGAGTGCCCACTCCAACAACACCGATACTGTCCCCACTTTACCACCTGCACAATCCTCAGGTGTGGGGTTTTATCACAAAAGGCCTCGGTGTTAGTTAGAGAGGGGTATTTCTATTTAAACTACTTTCTCTTTGGCCCTCTGGCCGATGTGGGACAACAATGAGTTCCAACACTCTCCCGCACGTGAGACCCCATTTTTATGGGTCACACGTGAAGATCCACATCGGCAACCACGTGGAGCCATGTAGGGACTCACCCATCGCGCGGGGCCAAACGGGGACCCACCCATCACGTGGCACCTTTGGCCTACGCGGAGCCAAACGGGGACTCACCCATCGCACGGGGCCAAACGGGGACCCACCCATCACGTGGCAAGTACGGGCCCGCAACCTGGCTCTGATACCATGCTAAAATATGAATACGGGTTTTCAATATGTTCAGATATTTTATTCTTCTCCATAAGGAGGTATATATATGTGTTTACATAGTGCTTTACAAGGAATGAGATTTTATCAGGAATTAGGAAAGTATCTCCTAATTATACACAGATTTGTCAACTAAATGGAATGGGAAAGTAAATCCCTTAATTAATCAAGAAAATAAATCTCCTTGATTAATTAGGAGACTCACGTCAACACACGATACATTCCCTCAATCACACACATTGCCTGGCAGGAAAACTCGGAGAACATACATACCTGGCATATTTCAATCTGTTTCATCAGCTCTTGATTTTTGTTTTGCAGATCGTCAACCAAGGATGCTTTTACCATAGCAATCTGAACAGTTCTCTCGGCCTCAACTAGAGCAGCCTCCTTGGATTTAGTAAGCCGATCAAGTGCTCTGTTGTCATCCTGCAACTTTGCTACCTAAAAAACCCAGACATGAAAAGGTATAAAAAAAAAAAAAATTAACTCGTTATTTTTCTTTTCATGTGCATGAATATATAGACCCATAAAGACAGTAAGAATATGGAAACCCAATACATTATGAACGTTCTAAACCTCACATGTATAAACCAATATGGAAACCAAAATAGACAATGAAAATTGACACAGAACATTACTACATCAAAAGTTTTACAACAATCCTATCTGTCTTAAGAATGTTGAATAAAAGAATAGATGAAAATACAAATTGAGGTCATAGTATTGCAGAAGGAAAGTATATACCTCCTGCCTAGCAAGCTTAAGCTCTGCTTCCAGTGGAGCGATGATGGCTTCAATGGGGGGCATTTCATCATCTTTTTGTGCAGCATGAACTCTTCCAAGTGTGGCTTCCGCTGCAAATTGTGCAGCCAAAGCTGCTTTTTTCTCATCATTTATTTTCTTAATCTCAAGATTTTGCAAATGATAGTGTACTCATTATATTGCAAACAGAGAAGCATTTGTTGGTTACAGAAGATAGTACAATGAGGCAGCAAAGGAAAATACAACTAGTACCTTGCTTTCCAGAAGGGCTTCAGTTGCTTTCAGCTTTTCATCCACCCTGTTTAGTTCATCTGTCAACTGGAATCATTAACCAACAGAAAAATAATCAGATAGTCCCATTTCTGATTGAACATAAAGTTTCTCCTTTGTAATAAAGAGTAATACATTGATAAATTCAACATGGTTCTTAAAATGTTGATAATTTTGTAATAAACCTATAAGGCTTTTTATCACAAAACGTCCCTGACGCTTACAAAACTATCAGATTGCATCCTTAAAGTTTTTTTGTATCACTTATGGTCCCTAACATTAGTATAGGTGCTCTTAAATAGTCCCTCTGTCAAAAAAACTGTTAAATCCAGGGATATAATCGTCAAATCAGTCCAAAATTATAATATATATATATTTCTTATTTCTTTCCCTTCTCTCTTTCTTTCTTCTTCTTTTCCTTCTCTCTTTCTGGCGGAGAGAAAGAAGAAGAAGAAAAGAAAGGGAGAAAGAAGAAGAAGAAAGAAAGAGAGAAGGGTTGGCAAATAAAAGTCTGACAAAATCTGTCTCATTCATATATTCTAGTATATTGCTAATTCCACCATTAAAAAAACAATTAAGATTCCTTTCTAGCTACTACAAAAACCTGCTAATAAAGAACCAAAACTTGACAACATCGCGCTACGCAAATTGTTATAAGAAAATAAAAATCAATGCAATTGCTAATGCAAATAGAAGCACAACTTGGGCTTTATAAGCAAAATAGAGTACCTCTTCCACTGCCTTCTCTTTAAGGCGCTCTGAATTCCTCAAAGACTTGATTTCCCCAACAGCATCTCCCAATTCCCTATCTTTATCTGTTTTTTCATTTCATAAATTAAAAAACGTATATATCAGTCAAATTTGACCTTATAAATTATAAAGTACACGAAATATAATTATAAATAAGAAATTTCTTTTTAGGATCAAAGCTCTAACAAATTTGAAATATCGTTTCTTTCCTTAGTAAGAAAATGCGGAGAAGAAATTGGTTTCCAGAAAATACGACGAATTGGTCAATTTGATGAAATAAAATCACTCAAATTCAAACAAATAAAAAGTTATTTTTCAACAAGAATACTGATAGAGTAGCCTTAATTCCTTAATTGCCACATTTTCCAGGAAACCAAACAGAAAATAAGCAGAAAACAAATTTAAATTATTTGTAAACTTTGACAATGACTCAAATTATTTTATCGTTCCCTTTCAACCCACAAAAAAAAAAAGTCCTAAGATTATAAGGACTAAAAATCCACATTTTCTTACCTTCAGTTACTTATTTTTTTTCCCTCAAACACCACACAGGTCCCTTACGGTGGACAAGGGAGACCATCTGAAACCAGAACACGAACCAGGGACGGAGGTGGCCTATCAGCACATCTTTGCAGATCCACCGCACCCAAACCAATCCTTGCCACTTCATGAGCCAGCTGTCAGACCAGATACAAGTATATATTCTCACCATTTAGGATCTGTATTTGACCTCTATCAATGACTGTCCATCTTCCTTCCTGAAGACTTGTCCAAACCCATGAAGGTCTAGCAGGCTCCACCAACGGCATGAGTGAAATCAACATCAGGAAAATAACGCCCTTTTAGCACTCGGGTCCAGAGCGCATTAGTTAAGATTCATAATTTCCTCCTCTATTTGTTTTTGTGCGGTGAGTGTTATTGGGGCTTTGGGTTGTGAGGTTGCCAAACAATTTGTAAACATCCTAATTTGTTGATAATGTTATTGAGTGTCATACTTGTTGTGTAGGAACTTCATTAAATCTTTTATTTTCGGACTCAAATGGATTGAAGCAATTGTTTCGTTAAGGCACAATACACAAAAGTATAAATTCATATTACAATAACAAACTTACAAAATTGTAAAGGACAATACTAAGCTTTGCTTTATTTGCTTGCATACATGTGCAAGTTCTTTTGTGCTCTACGATCATTTCTGCAGATAAGTAACAATGGATGATACAAAATCAAGGACAGCATCTTTCACTTTGTCAAGGAAGTGAAAATACGCATGTCTCCAAGACCTCTTCATGGCCAAAGTCCCAAAAACTCCCCAGAACCCAGCACAGAAACCTATCACCATGCTGATGACGAATTGTAGCTTTTCAAGTTTACTGTCATCATCCTCTCCTCCATCTCCACTTGGAACTTGAGGTGCTTCTTCATTGTGTTTGCAACCAGTTGGTAATGGACACCCGCTAAGACCGGCATTGCCCTCATAAATTGATGGGTCAACAAAGGTCTGAAATTGGTTACCCGTTGGAATTTTTCCGGACAAGTTATTGTATGATAGGTTCAGATGATGCAAAAATGTTAAAGAAACCATGCTCTGTGGAATTGAACCGGAAAGTTTGTTCATTGATAGATCAAGAGTTTCTATCAACTCCAAGTTTCCGATATTTCCTGGGATATTTCCTGTCAAATGATTCATGGACAAATTTAAGGTGTCCAACTTTATTAGGCTTGTTATCCCCATAGGCATCTCTCCTGACAAGTTATTGTCCGACAGATCAATGCTGTGAACAAGGTAAAGGATGGAGTCATATACAATCACTCTTCCTTTTGACACCACCTCCAATCTTCCCTGGTAACCGTAGGCTTTTGTATCTTCGTATGTGTAATCAGATTTCAAGCCACTCAAATTACCTATGCAGTGGGGAATATTTCCGGAAAGATTGTTGTGTGAGAGGTCCAATATACGGAGAGTGGGAAGGCCACATAATTTTAAAGGGATGCTTCCAGTAAATGAGTTGGACCTCAAACTTAGAATCTTTAAATAGGGCATGCTTTCCCCGATGGAAGCCAGAATCGATCCAGAAAACTTGTTATCACCAAGATCAAGAATATTCAGGTAAGTGCAGTTTTTAAAGGAAGGGACTTCACCTGAAAAGTTGTTGCTAGAGAGGATCAAGAACATGAGTAAAGTAAGAGAGCCTAAGGATCTTGGGATTGTACCAGAGAGACTGTTGCCTGACATGTCTACAGTATACAATAATGGTATATTGTTCCAAAAATGAGGAATCTCACCAGACAATTTATTATTTGAGATAAGCATGACTTCTAATAGGCTTAAATTACCAAAGGACAGGGGAATGCTTCCACTCAAAGAGTTCCTAGAAATGTCTAGATATGTCAAATTGGGCATCACTTGACCAATGTTATGAGGAATTGGCCCTGAAAATAGATTATCTCTAAGATACAACCAGGTAATGTTTGAGGACCAGAGTGGGAGTGGGCCTTCAAAGCGGTTTGAAGTCAAATCAACAGTGGAAGAATAGCTGAATCTTAAGGAATTGGGCACCCTGCCGCTTAGTTGATTATAAGCGACATCTAGATTATCTAATTGTAAATCCAATTGCCAAAACCAATCTGGTATGGTGTCTGAAATGCTAGCATTATGGAGTACCATCGTGGTCAACTCAGTCTGATTTCTAAGCCATGTAGGAAATTTGGGGCCCAGTTGGCATGATCTAATGCACAAGAATCTTAATTTGAAAGGAGGTATCCAATCAGAACTTATGTTGAAAACCAAGGAAATGTTTGGGGAATTATTTCCAATTGATACTTTTCTCAGGCCTCCAAGTTTCGCAAAATGAGCTTCTGTAATGGCACCTTCCCATGTGTTGCCAGAGATATCAAGTGAAACCAACGATGAGAGCTCCCCAAGACTTTCTGGGATGATCCCACTCATTTGATTCCATCCAAGGTAAAACTCCTCCAAAGATGTCAAGTTTCCAATTGATTTTGGGATTGAACCCTGAAATGAGTTATCCGACAAGTGGAGGTATCTCAAGCTTTTAAGATATCCCAAATAATTAGGCAGTTTTCTTGTCAGACTGTTATCTGTCAAATCCAACATCTCTAGTTTAGTGAGATTGAACAACCAAGGAGGTATCGTGGAGTTGAAACCATTGCTAGAGAGATCAAGAACCAAAAGAGATGTGAAATTGATAGAAGGAAGAGTGAGAGGAAGGATGGAAAGTCCACAAAAGGGCAAATGCAATTCAACAAGTGAAGGGAGCATATTAACAGTGGGAAGCCAATAGGATCTAGCCTTGGCAAGGTTCACTCTTTCCAAGTTAAGATACTTTAAGGAAGAAAGAGTTGCAAGCCACTGAAGGTCATTCTCAATTGGTTCAAAAGGGTAATTACTAAGATCAAGATAAAGCAACCCTGAGAGGTTTCCAAGATTGGGGGGAATGATTCCACCAAAAGATGCACCAGAGATATTGAGGTATTTCAGTTTCTCTAGTGATCCAATGAAACTTGGAAGTTGGACACCTCCAAAGTTATTCATGCTCAAATCCAAGTAAACCAAATCTTTCAAAACAAGCAAAGAAGGGTTGATCTCACCACCTAATGCTTGATATGTTGCTTCATCAGCATACCCATCACGATTGCGAAGATCGAGCATGTTGACACGTCCAGTTATGTTGTTGCAGCCTATACCACTCCATTTGCAGCAATCTTCTCCCACCCAAGATGAAAGCCGGTAGGAAGGATCTGTGAGGCCTTGTTTGAGCTTGAGAAGGGCTTTCCTCTCTATATCCATGCATTCCATATTATGATCAGCACTGCAGAAACCAAGTTGAATGGTTTTAAGGGATAAAATTCCTAACAGTGTCATTAGTAAGACAAGTTGGATGGAAGCACTGCTATGACCCATGATTCTTATGCAACGAGATGATACAGAGATGCCCTATATATAGGAGTAAATGAGAATTTAGATGGTTGTTCGAAATTATGTGTCGTCGCAGACACACTAACAAGAATGAAAATTTTCCATATACAGGTCCCTACCTACACAAATTGTGCAAACTTTAAATGACTTTTTTCCAAGTCTGATAAAGAAAAAAAGAGTTCTAAAGTCAATGATACACGACGATCATGCTTGCAAAGACTTCCATGTCAATTTGAGTAAGTTGTGGGGTAAATAGTTCAACCCCACATCAGCATTTCGGCCAGATAATAACTTTAAAGTTGAGAAACGTGGTCAGATAATATCACAATCTACCACATGCACTAATCTCTACCACTCCTCTCTTCTCTCTCTCTCCAACAACCCACCACCCTATCAACCTCCACACCCAAATCAATACATGGACAACCTGGATGAGTCCATGGAGCCATGTGAAGCAGCTGGAAAGGAGGAAAACGCGGGATGCTGATGGAGTTGGAAATTAATTGTTTCTCATTGCAGAAACCAAGTTGAAAGGTTTTAAGGGATAAAATTCCTGACAGTGTGTAATGAGATGATACAGATGCCGTTGCGAACACACTAACAAGAACGAAAATTTTCCATAATCAGGTCCCTACCTACACAAATTGTGCGAACTTTAAAAGACTTTTTTCCAAGTCTGATAAAGAAAAAAAAAAGAATTCTAAAGTCAATGATACACGATGATCATGCATGCAAAGACTCCAAGTCAATTTGAGTAAGTTGTGGAGTAAATAGTTCAACCCCACATCAGCACTTCAGCCAGATAATGACTTTGAAGTTGAAAGTAGCAATTTCAGTAACTAGACGTGGTCAGATATAATATCACAATCTACCACATGCACTCTTCTCTCTCTCTCTCTCTCTCACCGCCCCCCCTCCCCCCCCCCCCCCCCCCCCAACAACAACCCACCGCCCTATCAACCTCCACACCCAGCCATATTCCCCAAACCAATACATAGACAACCTGGATGAGTTCATGGAGTCCAATTCTACTCACAATATTGAACCTAAATTGTTAAGTTGGGAACAATATATATTGGTGTTGGACTAGATTACTAGTGGCCCTTGATAGTGTATTGTACACTACTTAAAACATAAGAAGGTATTAATTAAACACCAACTTATCTGACTAAATATTTGCTACAATTAAATGAAATCATATAAAAGACTTCCAAATTTGTTTTTGATGACGGTATTATTACTTTGAACGAGGAGGAAGAATATTTCATACAAGAGTTGAACAGAAAATTGTTGAAAATTGGCAACAAATTGTGGACTTTAGCAGCAGCAAATGTTGACTCAAGTTGCACCCGCGTGTGTCGGTGGTTTCTTCACGATGGAGGCATTATTTTATTTGGTGGAGGGCAGCATCCTTTGAAAGAAGAAATAATGGTTCTTTGGTTGGGCAGTGCAGCAACTCATGGGGGCAAACTGTTAAAGGGAAGGAATGATAGCCTTTTGTCCAAAAAGAGGAAACAAAGCCATGTGAAGCAGCTGGAAAGGAGGAAAACGCGGGCTGCTGATGGAGTTGGAAATTAGTTGTTTCTCATTATGATCAGCACTGCAGAAACCAAGTTGAATGGTTTTAAGGGATAAAATTCCTGATAGTGTAATTAGTAAGACAAGTTGGATAGTACAGAGATGTCCAGTATATAGGAGTAATTGAGAATTCAGATGGTTGTTGGAAATTATGTGCCGTCGCGGACACACTAACAAGAACGAAAATTTTCCATAATCGGGTCCCTACCTACACAACTTATGCGAACTTTAAACGACTTTTCCCCAAGTCGGTAAAGAAAAAAAAGAGTTCTAAAGTCAATGATACATGATGATCATGCATGCAAGGAGTTCTAAAGTCAATGATACATGATGATCATGCATGCAAAGACTTCCAAGTCAATTTGAGTAAGTTGTGGGGTAAATAGTTCAACCCCACATCAGCATTTCAGCCAGATAATGACTTTGAAGTTGAAAATAGCAATTTCAATAACTACTAGACGTGGTGAGATAATATCACAATCTACCACCACATGCACTAATAATCTCTACCGAGTTCGGTGACCCATTCACCATACCAACCTTCTTAATTCCCTAGTTGCCACATTTTCTAGGAAACCAAACAGAAAATAAACAGAAAACACCTCACAATATTGAACCTAAATTGTTAAGTTGGGAACAATATATATTGGCGCTGGACTAGATTACTAGTGGCTCTTGATAGTGTATTGTACACTACTTAAAACATAAGAAGGTATTAATTAAACACCAACTGATCTGACTAAATATTTGCTACAATTAAATGAAATCATATAAAAGACTTCCAAATTTGTTTTTGATGACGGTGTTATTACTCTGAACAATGAGGAAGAATATTTCATACAAGGGTTCGATAGCAAATCCTTGTGAGGCAGCTTATCTCTAGGAAATTATATCAAGACTGGGAAGAAAAGGAAAGCATGAGTAACTCTAGCCTTCGTCTGCACAAAACCTTTTTGCCATCAAACCAGTAAAACCTTGTTGCCTAAAAGCTGTATTGATTTAACGTTATCTTCCTTACCAATACTCTAAAACCTTGTTGCCTAAAAGCCTAAAAGCTGTATTTGTTGCCTAAAAGCTGTATTGAAAAACCTCGGCTGCAGGGGTAGACGACATAAAAGCTCTTGGAGCAGGGTCTTTCTTCAATACTATAGAGTATCGATACATCAAAGTTTTAAGGGTATATATGTCTTTTCTTAATAAAGCAAAAAATAAAAAACTGGTGTAGGAGGTAACTAGTTCTCCTTCTATTGTTGTATTTCCTTTTTTTTTTTGGTTTGTATTACTATGCAATGCAGTGTGGTGTTACACTCGAGTTTAATTATTTTCCCCACACATTAAAGTTATTTACCCTATTTTCTGACGAAAAAAGAAGTAATTTACACTATTTACTTGTCGAAATTGATTGATTTGAATTAATCTACCATCTAGTAATTAATATTACGTTCAAGGTACGTGTCGAGCTATGTCGTTTCATTGGGTAATTACTATTTAAACGTATCTTTTACTTTCCAAACATCATCCTTGCGTTCACAAAGTAAAGAAACCTTTTAAATGGTATCTCACTATTTAATTTTAGATAATATACTTGAATTTGAATTGAGATTTCAATTTAAATATTTGATTTTGAGTAACCTTCATGAATTTATGAATTAGAGTTTTTGATTTTTGGTGTTGTGATCTTTGAAATTGAAAAAAGAAATGTCAATGTTTGATGAATAAGGCATACAAAAGTGTGTAACATATAGTTTCACCACGCCTTACGCCTACGATTGTACAAGTTTCTTATACAAGTCTAATTAAGAATCCTAAACTATGAACCGTAAAATTGTGGAGTTGATAGTCTTTTGTACACCACTTAAAACATAAGAAGGTATTAAACACCAACTGATCTGACTAAATATTTGCTACAAGTAAATGAATTCATATAAAAGACTTCCAGATTCATCTCTAGCAAATTTTATCAAGACCGGGAACGAAAGGAAAGCATGAGTAACTCTAGCCTTTGTCTGCCCAAAAACCTTTTGGTCATCAACCCAGTAATGGAAAAAGGCTATAATCCTAAAAGCTGTATTGATTTAACGCCATCTTCCTTACCAATATACATTTGTTTTATAGAGTTTTATCATGTCTGCAGTTGCAGGGGTAGACGGCATAAAAGCTTTGGAGCAACCGCATTTCGAATCACGCAGCTACGAAAGCGAAAATTCTAATATACATCGAAGTATCGATACATCAACTTTCGAATGGTCAGATTCGAATTATTTGATCCAATGGTCCAGAATAAAGTGTAAAAAAAACCACTTAAAAAACTGGCAAACTGGTGTTGTGGGTTGCTTAGCTCAATGAAAAGAAAGCAGCCGCCCAATGGCAAGAAGGACGCACTACTAAAAAACTGGTCAAAGATCACAGGCGTAAGGACACAAATAAAATATTGTGACTTCTTTTCTTAATATTAGACACAAATAAATTATTTTTGTGCTTATTTCTTATAAAACACGAATAATGGTGATAAATTCATGAACATAGGACACGATTTTAACATTGGGCACAAAATATCATGGCACAGTAGCTATATATTTATTATTTACTACTATTTCAACTTCACTACTATTACTGTTAATAGTTTTTTCTAATATTTTTCTTTTTATCCATACCATTGTTGGCTCACTTAGATCTGGATTTTTTATTTTTTATTTTTATACGACCAAAAAAAGATCTGGATTTTTTCTGTTTTGAAGGTGATTATCTGCTACTTAGGTATGGAGTTTTTTGTTTGTTTGGCTGCTCTTGAAATTGAAGGCTCAAAGCGTGAGCTAAGGTTGAAGGTGTGATTTTTCTTTTACTCTTTAGTTGTATTGAAATATTGTCTCCTAAAATTTTAATTTGATTATTATTTTTTTTGGGTGTATGTGCAGGTTTGATGGAGGACTTGTAACTTTTATTTAGGTTTGATTTTTCTGATGGGTTGTTCATACAAAATACACAACCGTTTAAATTGGTTTTTTTGTATACTATGTTTCTTATTTGGGTATTTTGGTAGCGATGCTGGACGGGTATGGGAGGTGGTGTTTGAGAAACTGAGGGAGAAAGTAGGTGGCAGTGGTGCTCAGAGAGAGAGAGAGAGAGAAGGTGGTTTAGGTTTTTTTTTTGCAATCATTTTTTTTTCATAAATAAATACTTTGGGCACGAATGAATAATTAGTGTGCATTTATAAAAGTGAAATCAGATGCAACAGTTAATGTGTTAGAACAACCACTTCCGTGCTCAAAAGTATTGAGCAAAGGACACGAAAAATGTAAATTTGTACTTAATGAACAATGGAAATTCCTATACAGGAAACGACCAATGTGTTGTGGTTGCACCGTGGCTGTTAACAAAGAGCATGAATAATTGTGCATCAATAATATTGGTGCCCAAAGCCTGATATTGTAGTAGTGACGGTAAGTTCTGAGGGTGTTGATGGCAATATTATGCATACTTCTCAAAGCATCTTCCCCTTTTAATTTTCCTTTATTGAGCTCATCGATTATGAGCTTGTTTCTCTCCCTTCTCTCTTCTCTCGTCTATGCTCTCTCCTCTCACAACTCTTGCGAATTTCTCTCTCTGTTGCTTGCCTCTCTTTATGTCGCACGAATCTCTCTGTCGCGCATTCGCTCAAAAGGTGGATCTCAAAAGGAGAGAAATCTCTAAGTGCCTCTTCCAACTCCATTTAAAAAGCTTAGATTTTTATTCATTCTCAACAATAATTTAGTTTAGTTTTCATTTCTTGTTAAAATTTGGTGAATTTAATTTGAACAGAGGGAATGTGGTGTGCAAAGGACTTTAAATTGGCAAAGCATCCACAATGACGCATGTTGGTCCCAGCAATGCTTTCGTTTGCCTTTGGGTTCCCTTTGTCCTCGTTTTCTGAGGTTTTAGTTGCCTTGTCTTTGTAGCTATTTTTCTCTTCTTATTTATTTTCTGTTTGTCGTTTTGGTTTGTTTTGTTGACCTTTGGTGTCTTTGGCTGATGCGATAGTGAAGTTATCGATTGTTTTGAAGCTTAGAAGTATAGCGGTATTCAATTATGATTTTTAAGTAATCAATAAAAGTTTGGTGGTATTCAATTAGAATTTTTAAATAATTAATACAAGTTTGGTTGTATTCAATTAGGACTTTTAAAAGATAAGAAAAAGTACCATGATATTCAAAAACTTACTGATTTTAATGTATTTCATTAAATGGTGTATTGTGCGAGACTTTTGAATGTGTGATATAAATACCAAATCACATAACAAATCCCACCTTCCTATGCCTGATTCTCATATAAAGAAACATTAACAAGAAGATAGGAGGGGAGAATGGGGGTGATCGGTTGAGAAGTGTATAGTATAATATAATTTGTTTTTTAATCTTTCTTGTTCAAGTTCAACTCCTCTTGGAGCTGCTACTTTCTTTAAAGACATTTTTGATTCCTGCTTGAACGGATCCTGTCTTCAAACAAAGGTCTGCCTGATTCTTTGTCCCTTGATGAGGAACCAGAAATTTCAATCATTGACGTACTTTCATCTACCAATCTTGACACTGCCTCAATTCTGAACAGAAGAGTCGCTTTCTCCAAGGAAGGAGCCTCAACCTGGGCTTGTTTATGAATCAAATGTTCAGTCATCTGAGCAAGCCTTCTCTTGCTCAATTTCTACTTATGTTGGCTCCTCTATCACTTTCCTTGTCATTTCAGTCAAACAATATGGGTAGAATATTTTCAGATATATTTCATTCTCCAAAAGGAGGTATTTATAATAAGGTTACAAACCCTAGTAGGGTTAGACAAGGAAAACAAGTGGTATCCTAATTACATAATATCTATACAAAAGGAAAATAAAACCCAAATAGAATAGGATATACAATACTCGCCAACACTCCCCCTCAAGTTGGAGCAAAGACGTCACGCATGCCCAACTTGTCAAGCGAGTTGAGAAAGATACTGGTAGAAACAGCTTTCGTAAGAACATCAGCTAACTGATACTCTGAACGGATGAAGGGGAAGGACACAATCTTCGCATCCAACTTTTCTTTAATGAAATTTCGATCAACCTCCACATGCTTTGTACGGTCATGTTGAACAGGATTATGAGCAATTGCAATCGCAGCCGTATTGTCACAATATAAATCCATGGGTTTATTAGGCCCAAAACCAAGGTCTTTCAACAATCTCCTCAACCATAGTAACTCAGATACACCATGGGCCATTCCCCGATACTCAGCCTCAGCACTAGATCTAGACACCACCTTTTGTTTCTTGCTCCTCCACGTAACAAGATTGCCACCCACAAACATAAAATACCCAGATGTCGAACGCCTATCTGTGGCTGAACCTGCCCAATCAGCATCTGTATACCCTTCTACATTTGTATGGCCATACTTGGAGAAAATTAACCCCTTGCCAGGAGTTACTTTCAGATACCTTAAAATACGAGTCACAGCCCCCATATGATCTACACTAGGAGAGTGCATAAACTGACTTACTATACTTACAGCATAAGCAATATCTGGACGAGTATGAGCCAAATAAATCAACTTCCCCACAAGTCGTTGATAACGTTCTTTATCAGTCGGAACTTGATCGGGATATATCCCCAACTTATGATTCTGCTCACTAGGGGTATCAATCGGTTTACAATCCAACATTCCAGTTTCTGCAAGTAAATCCAAAACATACTTTCTTTGGGATAGAAAAATACCATGTTTAGATCTGGCAACTTCAATCCCAAGAAAATACTTTAAATCACCCAAAGATTTCATCTCGAACTCAGAAGCCAGATACTTCTGAAGACTCTGTATCCCTATATGATCATCTCCAGTCACAATCATATCATCAACATAAATAATTAAAGCCGTCAATTTACCTTTATGACGCTTCAGAAACAAAGTATGATCAGAGTTACTTTGCACATACCCAAACTTCTTCATAGATGCAGCAAACCTTCCAAACCACGCTCTTGGAGACTGCTTTAATCCATACAAGGATTTCCGTAGCTTGCACACCACACCCTCCTTAGAAGTCACAGGGATACCTGGCGGAGGATCCATATATATCTCTTCCTTGAGATCACCATGAAGGAATGCATTTTTGACATCAAATTGTAGCAGTGGCCAGTCACGGTTAGCAGCTAAGGATAAAAGTACGCGTACAGTGTTGAGCTTAGCTACTGGAGCAAAAGTCTCTGTGTAATCCACTCCATATGTTTGAGTATACCCTTTTGCTACCAATCTTGCCTTGTAACGATCAATGGAACCATCAGCCTTGTGCTTCAAAGTAAACACCCATCTGCACCCAACTGCCTTTTTTCCTTTTGGTAAAGGAACTAACTCCCAAGTAGCATTCTTGTTCAAGGCTTCCATCTCAACATGCATTGCATCTACCCAGTTTTGATCAGATAGAGCATCCTGCAACTTAGTTGGCACACATACACTAGATAATTGACACAAATATGATGCATATGACTTAGATAAACGATGAGTTGACATATAATGGTTAATGGGATATTTAGACTTGGCATGTATATCAGGAGAATATTGTACTTTAGGTTTCCCACGGGTAGTACGTGGGGGCAAAGAATAGGTAGGCATATCACTAGAAAGTACCTCATTATCACAACTTGATTGAGGCAATGGCAGGGCAGAGGGGGGTATATTATCAATTTCATCTGTACGAGAGTCGCCAATATCACTGTTATGTCCTTCTGAGAGAGGCTCGAAAACACCATTATTTTCGTCTGGCGACCGGTCGTCGCTTTCCTCGCGACCGGTCGCGTCACTCGTATCGGTACTGTTATCGCTCGTCGACGCGGGCGACCGGTCGCTTCCTATGTGGTACCGGTCGTTTCCTTCGCGACCGGTCGTTTCCTCAATGCGACCGGTCCCTTCGCTCGTATCGGTACTGTAGTCCCAGCTCGACGCGAGCGACCGGTCGTGGCCTGCGAGCGACCGGTCGTTTTCATCCTGTTCGCCTAAAAATTCCATATTTTCCAAATTCTTCAATTCACTCCCCCTCTCCCCCTGAATTGAAGAAGAGGGAGAAACATAATAGGGTACCTCTTCATGAAATGTGACATCCAAAGTGACATGTACCTTCTGAGTAGGCGGGTGATAACACTTATAACCTTTCTGAGTCGTAGAATAACCAATGAAGACACAGCGGAGAGCACAAGGATCAAGTTTACTCCTTTGATGAGAGTAAACATGAGCATACGCAACACACCCAAACACCTTCGGAGGTAACTTAGAGACTGAAACCGGAGGAGTGAGGGCACATAACACATCAAGTGGAGTCTTGAAATCAAGAACCCGACTAGGAGTACGGTTAATCAAGTAGGCGGCGGACAAGACACCATGTCCCCAAAGATGATGGGGAACAGACATATCCAACATCAGAGAGCGAGCAACTTCAAGTAACTGGCGATTCTTCCTTTCAGACACACCATTCTGTTGAGGTGTGAATGGAGTGGTAGTTTGGTGAATGATACCTTGATCACGAAAGAATTGGGCCAAGGTATGATTCACATATTCACCGCCATTATCAGTGCGAAATACTTTAACACGAGCATGGAACTGAGTAGACACCATGGCACAAAAGTCAGAAAGAATAGAGGCAACATCATGTTTATTCTTCATCAAATACACCCATGTTAAGCGAGTGCAGTCATCAATAAACGTCACAAACCAACGGAAACCATGAGAAGTCACACGAGCAGGACCCCAGACATCAGAATGTACTAACTCAAAAGGCAAAGCAGCTTTATTATTACTTAAGGGAAAAACTGTACGGTGGCTCTTGGCCATTACACATGTCTCACACTTAAAACTGGACTCATCACAGGAGCGAAATAAAGATGGAAACAGACGCCTAAGGTAGCCAAATGACGGGTGTCCCAAGCGACGATGCCATAACCAAATTTGCTGTTTGTCTTTGACACTGCAACGTTGAACAGTATTAACGACACGATCACGAACTGGTGCAGAAGGTAATGTCAAATAATACAACCCCCCTATCCGTTTACCATGCCCAATCACCTTGTGAGTCTTGAGATCCTGAAAAGAGCAATGGGTAGGATAGAAAGTAGCAGAAGCATTAAGTGTATCAAGTAAGCGACCAACAGATAACAAATTACAATGGATATTGGGAACTAATAACGCACGAGACAAGGACAGAGTTGGGGTGAGAGAAATAGTGCCCTCGCCAGTAATTGGAGAGGGCAAACCATTAGCACTAGTTATGTATGGGTTACGGGTGTTACTAGACAACTCATCAAAAAATTTAGCATCATAAGTCATATGATCAGAAGCACCAGTATCAATTATCCAAGTATTAGAGCCAGTACCTGGAATAGAGTCAGAAACACGCAAATTTGCAGAAGCAGCAGTAGCACCAGCAGCACCAGCAGCACCAACAATGGAATTACCACCCATGATTGTAGCAGAAACTCAACAAATCACGCAGAGTATACAACAGATCACAGCACAGACACAAATATGGCAGATGCACGAAGACAACAGAGGCACAAACACAGTAAAGGCAGATGCACGAACACAGTAGAGGCAGATGCACGAACACAGTAGAGGCACGCAGTAAAGGCACGAACACGACAGAGCACAAGGCACAAACACAGTAGAGGCAGATGCACGAACACAGTAGAGGCACAAACACGACAGAGCACACAGCGGAACACGGCAAAGGCACAGACACAAGAACCCTAAAAGAAATTAGGGCACAGAGTAGAACACGAGCACAAGAACCCTAAAAAAGAATTAGGGCACAGAGTAGAACACAAGCACAAGAACCCTAAAAAGAAATTAGGGCACAGAGTAGAACACGGGTGGGCACAATACACAAGTTACCAGAAACCTAGCTCTGATACCAAGTCAAACAATATGGGTAGAATATTTTCAGATATATTTCATTCTCCAAAAGGAGGTATTTATAATAAGGTTACAAACCCTAGTAGGGTTAGACAAGGAAAACAAGTGGTATCCTAATTACATAATATCTATACAAAAGGAAAATAAAACCCAAATAGAATAGGATATACAATACTCGCCAACAATTTCAACGTTTGCTTGATGAGCATCGGAGATCTTCCTTCTTCATGGTTCACTTCTTTTAACTCAACTTGCTGTCGAAGTTCTGCTACTTGATTAACCTCTACTTCAAGATTCCATTGCAAGGTGGCTAGGGATTTTGCAAGGTCAGCATTTGCAGCCTCCAGTTTAGCCAAACGTGCAGAGACTTCCATTCTAGTATTATTATGTTTCTGCTTCTCTAAATCAGCAGCTTCCATGGTTTCCATAATGGTGTATGCCTTCAGGTTACGTATTTAGGTGAACGATGATGGGTGATAGAGTCCCATTTTGATTTTGGTTAATTACTTCATATTTCATAATCAATGTCGACATTGATTGGCCTGTTGGGCTGGAGGATTTACACTAAGATGGGATTAACACAGGAAAATACACAAAGGAAAAGTTTTAATGAACACCTTGGACATGACTAGATTCCGTTCCCCTCTTCAAGTAGTTCCGCACATGAATTCAACTTTCATACAGGAATAGAAGTAAATTAGGGAAGACTTTCGGTGACCATAATGGAAAAGTAAGGATTGCTTACGCCAAATATGGAAATTGGGAGTACTTAAGGGCTTAATGTATTTTGAGAATTTTGGAAATATAGCATGTGGGACTTAGGTGTTTTTGGGATTTTCAAGGTACGTGTTGCTGTCACGTGGCCAGATTTTGGGGCATGACAATCCATAATCTATTAATTGAATTCTTAAGTAATTATAAACTAGTTACAACCTATATTGGATTAGGTTAGGGTTCATGATCCCAATACCAGTGGAGAGGGAGGACAAGGGGCATACCAAATATAAGTACTATATACTGTAGCGCAAGCATTTAAAATGATTTACCTGTAATCTTACCCATTAGAATTATCTTACAACCTAAAATATAACACATTACATTATTTTTATAGATATTTTTTTTTAAACTACTTTTGTTACGCTTATGTAAAAAAAATTTGACATTCATCTCATTTTCGCAGGAAGATGTGCTCTCCCCAAAATTCACTCACCCATATAAACAATACAGACTATGGAGACTTTGACTACCAAATATCATAAACACCGAATGAAATTTTGCCAACCATATTATTGATGTCCAAAATTGAATTCAATTTAAAGGTAATTGTCGGATGCCTGAGGAATCCTTCAGGGTGAATATATGCAAGATACAACAAAAAAAAACACAAAATAAACAAACTACAAAAAAATCCAAAACGCACAAATCGGCAAATAAAAAAAAAAACAAACCATCACAAAACATAAGCACACAAATACAAAGATAGTCACACAATAATCACCCACTACACCAAAATCGAAACCCTCGAAGCACCAATACGAATCAATCAAGGGAAAACACAAGCCAAAAGCCAAAGCCAAAGGAGCCAGAAACCCAGAGAATGGAAGAAGGTGGTCATGCATCAAAGCTAGAGTCAGAGCTAGAGTAGTTTAGAGGCTAGGAACGGGTGTGGGCCACCATGGGAGCACAAATGGGTGGATGTAAAAGAGATGCCAATCTGGGCCCCGACTTGGAATCTCTGGAACTAACTCTAACATTCTTGCACCGAAGTTGCACCTGACAATTTTCCTAGCATCTACGTAGATGGCCTCAATATTCGGGTGGAAACCTAACGCAGATTTTAACCACTCATCTTGAGGCATCAAAGGATCTTCAAACTTGGAAGAATCCATCTGGAAGAAGGGAACTTGGTCGACCACCAAACGCCATTTCAGATTATCATCGCCTGCATCCAACTCCCAGACACTCAAATGATTACCAAGCACAAACTCGCTCACCCGCAAATGCCCTCGACATGCACCAAGAACCAGATACATCGAAATGGAATATCCCCGCAAGTCAGACGACATATCGAGAGGTGCCAGACTGAACCGACATTTGTCAACAATAATATGATCGCCATCACCATCACCATTACTAGTATTGATATTACTGATACCTTGGAAGGGATCCAACTCCAGAATATAGGAGGATGTATGGGTATCGGAACCTGAAAAATACAACTTCCCATTGCAAGCAACGCCTGCAGTTACGATATCAAAATACTTTCGTGAGCCGCATACCACATTAGCGGACTCTCTCCATTCACCGGTCTCAGAAAAGAAGATGTCCACATAGAACTCTGGACGTAATCGCACAACCCTCCACCTATATTCAGCATTAATGCAAACATCATTATCAAAGGAGGAGGATGAGTTGTAGTTGTAGTAGGGATCACAAATGAACCCTACGGATACGTAATTATGGATTCGGGGAGGGGGAGGAAGAGCTACCCATTTCTTGGTGTATGGATTGCAAATGTAATATTCACGGTGATCAAGTTTGCTTGGGCAGCACAAAACTAAGTCGTTGCACGCCCCTACCACAAATAATTTTTGTTCTGCTGTGGCTTCTGAAATAACGGGTAGCTGCAAACTCATCAGACCATCCTCGTTTTCCACATGAAAGAATGTTCCTTGTACAACTAATGTACCTAAAATGGGCTTTTTCAAATCACGTTGGCGACGTACATATTGCCCAACAAAATGAGAACTAGAGATGAGTTCACACCAACGCTTGGACACGCACTTGCATTGAAAAACAAACTTAACACAAGGAAGTCGACAAATGATTTCGACCAATACAAGCTCTGGGAGATCATCAATACTATCATTCATCATCATTTTATGTCTGAGTCAAACCCAGCACCATTAACAACAAATTCGATGTCAAGATGATTAAATAACTGACTCTGAGCCCCACAAGTCATCAAACAAACACTAACTAGAAAATAGGGAACGTACCCTACTTTTGGGGTCATATAGATCCCAATTTTTATTTTTTTTCATCCATTTTATTGTATTTTATTTTTAAAACTGTAGAAATTTTCACTCACTCTTCAATCTATGATTTTGGTTGGCAGCCACAGATCAATAATTAACCAAAATTAGCCTTGGTTCTCCAAGTTCGAATGTAATTCATCCATCCATTTAGAGGTGTCAAATGGGTCGGACCGGCCCCGCAATCATCCCGTTTAAATAGAAAATTGAGTTGTAGCCATTGTTTTCCTAGCCACTGCATCTGAATGGTGGCCATTGCTGATGTAATAGCCACACAGTTACTGTTAATTAATCTGTGGCACCAAACACATGGCACGGTATATTTGTGGCTGAAAAACAAAATGGATGGATTGGCTTATGTTCGTACATATGTGAATTGGTGTAGTATAGAAACTGGACCTTGTTGTAAGGCTTTCTTATAAGCCCTTGTAAGGCTTTCTAACTTTCTAATGTGGGACTTTTTACCTTCACATTCTCACAACTTTCCAATGTGGGACTCTTTACCTTCACATTCTCACACGCCCTGCACGTGTGGCGAATTTTCAAGCCTATCACGTTGACAACACATATTGGGTGACCTGGAGCACGTGTGGCCGTTGAGCTTTCACGCGTGGGCTAACCTGCTCTGATACCATGAAGGAAGTTGAGGTTCCACCCCAAAACCAATTGGCAATGGGGGGAGTAGCCCAACTCCTTATAAGCCCTTGCTAGGTTTCTCAACTTTCCAATGTGGGACTCTTTAGTTTCAGGGCTGTTCAACTGTACACACTCCTATGGCAAGCATGGTTATATTTTTTTTACACATGTATAGCAAATTTCAACCACAATCAATCAACCTTCTTTAAAGGGTTTTGAGAGAGAGGAGCTAGTGAATTCAGAACCAGCTAAATGCTATTTAAGCCCGTCTTAATCATTAGTAAAAAAAAACCCTTGTGCGACCAACTTTTGCGCGACAAAACAGAATTTGTCGCTCAAAGTCACTTTGAGCGATGAAAGACAAAACTTCGTCCTTCAAAGTTTTACGCGACTAAATTTTGCGCAACGAAACACACATCGTCGCACAAAGTCACCTTGCGCGACGACAAAACATCGTCGCTCAAAGTTACTTTGCGCAACGAAAATAAACTTCGTTGCACAAAGTCTTTAGCGACCAAGTTAGATTCATCACGCAAAGTCTTTACAAAAATAATAAAATAATAAAATAATTTTTTAAAATCTTTGCATGACTTTGCGCGACGAAACACTAAACTTCGTTGCACAAAGTCTTTAGCGACCAAGTTATATTCGTCGCGCAAAGTCTTTACAAAAACAAATAAAATAAAAATATTGTTTTTTAAAATCTTTGCGCGACGAAACACTAAACTTCGTTGCACAAAGTCTTTAGCGACCAAGCTAGTATTCATCACGCAAAGTCTTTACAAAAATAAATAAAATAAAAAAAATTGTTTTTTAAAATCTTTGCGCGACGAAACACTAAACTTCGTTGCACAAAGTCTTTAGCGACCAAGCTAGTATTCATCACGCAAAGTCTTTACAAAAATAAATAAAATAAAAAAATTGTTTTTTAAAATCTTTGCATGACTTTGCGCGACGAAACACTAAACTTCGTTACACAAAGTCTTTGGCGACCAAGCTAGTATTCATCACGCAAAGTCTTTACAAAAATAAATAAAATAAAATAATTGTTTTTAAAAATCTTTGCATGACTTTGCGCGACGAAAACTAAACTTCGTTGCACAAAGTCTGTAGCGACCAAGTTAGTATTTGTTGCGCAAAGTCTTTACAAAAATAAATAAAATAAAAAAATTATTTTTTAAAATCTTTGCATGACGTAATCCAAATATTTCGTCGCCTAAACCAATTTATTTTTGTTTTTTTTATTTTGTATGCATAACACTTAAGAAATTAAAACGGTATATATATTTATTAAGTAGCTTTAAATTTATTGTTTTAGTTCTGATTGGATTTTTGTTAGAAAAATATATTATGGTAGTTTGGATTGGGTTTTTGTTAGAAAATATATATTTTAAATTGACGATCGAGTTAGTTCATTGTATTCATATAGGGTCAAGGAGTGTAGCTGTAAAAAATCATCAAAATCGAAATTGAAATAACCGTTAAATCGTGATTTTTCAGTTATAATCGTCGAAATGTTTTGTCCCATTACTTGATCTTTGAATGTTTATTTTTTCCGATTGTTGGCGTATGTGATCTCGAAGTATAAACAAACAAGTTTGACGGTTGGATCGTTGCGTATGCCATCAAAACAATATATTCACTAACAATTAAGAGTTTATTTATACTTTCATTAAATATAACATAAGATTTTTATGGTATCCACTAGTGTAAATATTTTAAATTGAAGATCAAATTCAGTCATTGTATTCATATAGGCTCAAGGAGTGTAGCTATAAAAAATCATCAAAATAAGAGTTGAAATAACCGTTTAATCATGATTTTCGTTTATAAATGTCGAAATGTTTTGTCCCATTACTTGATCTCTGAATGTTTATTTTTTTCGATTTTTGGCGTATATGATCTCGAAGTATAAACAAACAAGTTTGACGGTTGGATCGTTGAAACTAGTTTCATAGAATGCGTATGACATCAAAACAATATATTCACT
Source organism: Prunus campanulata (assembly GCA_034190965.1). NCBI lineage: Eukaryota > Viridiplantae > Streptophyta > Magnoliopsida > Rosales > Rosaceae > Prunus > Prunus campanulata. The sequence continues at coordinate 9,058,547 of CM067214.1, read as the reverse complement.
AACAATAAAGAGTTTATTTATACTTTCGTTAAATATAACATAAGATTTTGTGGTATCCACTAGTGTAAATATTTTAAACTGAAGATCAAATTTATTCATTGTATTCATATAGGGTCAAGGAGTGTAGTTGTAAAAAATCATCAAAATCAGAGTTAAAATAACCGTTAAATCGTGATTTTTCATTTATAACCGTCAAAAAGTTTTGTCCCGTTACTAGATCTCTGAATGTTTGTTTTTTGTGATTTTTGGGGTATACGATCTTGAAGTATATACAAACAAGTTTGACGGTTGGATCGTTGAATGGTGTGTGTATATATATATATATATATTTATTAAGTAGCTTTAAATTTATTTATTTTGTACGTATAACACTTAAGAAATTGAATAGTATATATATTTATTAGTAGCTTTAAATTTATTATTGCAATTAGGATTGGGTTTTTGTTAGAAAAATATATTATTGTGGGTTTCATGTAAAAAAAAAATGAATTTGAAGGGGGTAAAGTCACATTTTCAGTAAACTTTATAATAATAATTTTTTTTTTTATAAGTATAACAATGGGGTCGTTGTGCAAAAACCAATAGCACAACGTCATAATGTAAACATGCGTCGGGCAAACCAATTAATTTTTTTATTTAATTATACATTATAAATTTTAAGATATAGTTGTTTTCATAAGTTTTTATTATTTTTTGAAAACTTTGCTCAACGAATATCAATATCTCGTCGCCTAACCCTTATTTACTTATTTATATATTTTATATTGTTAAACCAAATTATTTCTTTATTTTTTATTATTTTCTTTGCACGACGAAAACATATTTGGTCGCCTAAACCTTATTTATATTTTCAATCGTAAAATAAAATTATTTTATTTTTTATTATGCATAACAATTATTTTTATAAATATTGCGCTATGAACCAATTTGTCGTCTCCCAAAACTTTGCGCGACCAACAATTCATCGCACAAAACTCTAAAAATTTGGGCAGGTACCAAAAATGGGACGCGGAAATTTTTTGGTCACGCAGAACTTTGCACGACCAACAATTTGTAGAGCAAAACTCTAAAAATTTGGGCGGGCACCAAAAATGGGAAATTATTTTAAATTTTTTTTAAAGACTTTGCGCGACCAATATAATATTTCATTGCGCAAAGTGATACGGTTTTTAAAACCAAAATAACTCCTCCACCATTTTCTCAATGTCTTTCTCTACTCTTACCTCTCCTCTCTCTTTCCCTCTCCCCAAATCCGACCCTTTCTCTCACACTCACTCCTCTCACTTAATCTCTCATCTCTCTCTTCACTATCTCTCACTCTCACTCACTCTCTCATCTCTCTTTTCACTATCTCTCACTCTCACTCACTCTGTCATCTCTTTCTCACTATCTTCTCTAATTCTCTCACTCTCACTTCTCCCTCTCATTCTCACTCACTCTCAATCTTGCCAAAAGGTATATTCTCTCCAAATTTTAAATTTTTTTCATTAACATGTGTTTTTGGAGTTAGGCCCCGTTTGGGATTGCTTTTTTTTGCCAAAAATCTGCTTCACTTTAAAGTTAAGTAGTTTAAGGTGTTTGGTAAAAATAAAATATCCCGATTATTTTAAAAGCAAAGGCCTTTTGACAGCAACTTTTAAAAGCAGGCTCTGGGTTGCTTTTCAAATGTGCTTTCAAAAGAAGCAAAGATAAACTTTTAATGAATTTTTTTAATTCTCAAAATACCATTATTCATTTTAAAAAATGACACCACCTCCACTTCCACATCCAACTCCACCACTTGCACCACCACATTCGCTACCTCCACAACCATCGCCACTGCCACCGCTACCACTGCCACCACCTCCACCACCACCACCACCACCACATCCTCCTCCTCCTCATCCTCTGCCACCATCAACACAACTACCACCTCCTCCACCTCCACCTTCACCTCCACCTCCACCACCACCACCACCTCCTCCAAAACCTCCACATCCACCACCACGTCCACAACCAACACCACCACCACTACTACAACCACCAACTCCACCTTCATCACCACCACCGCCACCTCCACTCCATCACCACCACCACCACCTCCACTCCATCACCACCACTATCATCACATGATTAGTACATAACACTTTCAACATCATGTCTATTTGAGTCATTATTCACAGTTACAATAATTTTATATTAAAATTTACCAAACGGTTTTGACACTGCTTTTTGTACTAATAGCACTTTTAAAATATTGTTTACCAAATATGGAGTTGCTTTACTTTATGGCTAATTATTTTCAAAGCATAGCAGAAGCAACTTTTTTCAAAAGTGATAGCAATCCCAAACTAGGCCTTAGTTTTGATTTTGTGTGGGGTTTGGGGTTGAGTATAGGGTGAGGATTGGAGTTTGGGTTGGATTTGGGGTATACCAATTTTAGGGGAGATTATGCCAATTTGTTGTTATTATTTTATGTTATTTTTTTGTTATTTGACCATATTTGTTTTTTTGTAGGGAATCGTCGAGACTTTGATGGCTAAAGTTGAGGATTAGGACACTATCGAAACATATCCTCCGCCACTACCACCACAATAGGCTTGTATTAGGATTTTATTATTGTACTTCGTTAATTTATGTGTACATTTTAAATATTATATATATATATATATTGGATAATTTGATCACTTAGGGTCACAATATGATATGAGAAAAAAAGGATCAGAGAAACTGAAAATAATGGATGGATTGAAGAGAGATGGGGAAAACGGGGAAAAATATGGTGGTGGATTATTAAGAGATGGGTGGATTAAATAGAGTTCTTCCATGGAGAAACTAACTAGGAGAGGAATTGCCTTCCGCACGTGTTGTTTCTATTCCTTCGGAAGAAACCTTCTGTGAAGAGGAAACGAAGAAACCTAACTTAATCGCATGTTGTTTCTATTTTTTTTTTAATAAATTGGATAATAGTATATGTTAGTATTGTTTATGTGATTGGCAATTTCCTAGAGACAAATTAGACTAAGTTTAGATGGTAAATTAGTTGTGATTGTGGCTATCAAAATTCCAAGATATGATCTGAAGGCTGATTTGTCAATCAACGTTTACTAAGGTAAATTCTTCATTCAATCATGCATTCTGATTGTGGTATTTCAAGCATTATTTCAATCTCACAATCTGATTAACATTTTGATTAAATAGGACTTTTTATTTTTAGAAAGTTTGATTTATTTAATAAATTGCTTTCCAGTTTTAATCATTAAAAAGTCTTCTTTGGTTGGAAATCAATTAGTCTGCTTTTGGAAAACTAATATGTTGATTAGGAACTAATTGATCTTGTTTCCAGTTTTGAAAACCATTATAAAAAGCAAGGCTTGGTTTTTATTCAGAGACAACTTTCATCGTCTAAGAGTATTTCTTGAGTTTCACATACACAAAAGAAAGTTGTTGTACTTTGTTGTTCATAAGGATAAATCATCAAGAGTAAGATTATCTTGGTGATTTATCCTTGCATTCATCTGCATTCATTTGCATAAGTTACAAAGGTCTCATACCTCCGGCGAGCTTGGATCGATCGCGTCAAGTATCGGATTCAACATAAGGAGAGAAGGAGAAATCCCGCGAGAGGTTGAGTTACAAAGAAGTTGGTACGTTGTCTAGAGTGTCTAGGACAAGTTTGTATACTTCTTGTAATCTTCGTTCTATAGTGGATTTGCCTTGGACTATCAGGTCCCGTGGATTTTCCCCAGAGGTGGGGTTTTACCACGTAAAATACGTTCTGTGTTTTTCTCTGTTTTACGTTCTGAACTGCACAGGATTGATACATCGTATCAATCCCCTTGGCGTGTTTCATTTGTATTATTGTAATACTCCTCACTACTTAAAAACTGACTTTACGCTTTAAGTGTGTTAAGCCATCCTATAGGTATTTTCAGTATATATATAATATATATATATATATATATATAATTTGGGCCCATTAGTTGGAGGCCCATGGCCAAGGCCCCTCTTGCCCACCCCAAGGTCGGCTTTGGTGGTGTGGCTACCTGCAATGCCTCCCTTGCAGACCGTCTTGCAGCACTAGAGACTCGAATGTTCGCACAAACTGAAACCCACATCCCAACATACATAGCAGCACCTGAACACAAAGCTCCCAAAAGAAAGGCACCAAGCAAACTTCTCACCATTCATCGCCGAAATCGAGCAGGCTGCTCTCCCCAAGTGATTCTCAACGTCTTCTTTCACACACTTCAAAGGGGATTACGATCCCAAAAGCCATCTAAAGCACTTCAAAAATGTTATGATTACTAGCTCATATAGTCATGCCTAACACCATACACGCTTAATGGCAGTACATGTGGAAATGGCAGTACATGTGGGCTTGGTAGGTATGCCATGACTTGAACGAACCACTGCAAAAAAGTGATCACAACTTCTAGTCACTACTACAAAAATCGCAATAGACGACGGTAATCCACCGTCGTGTATCCGGTTTTTCAACCGTCGTGAAATCGACCGACATCTTTTGATGCATAAAACCACAACGGTAAATTCCCGTCGTCTATTATTCGTAAAGACGACGCTTTTACTCAAAAACGTCGTCTATTAGATGTAAAGACGACGGTTTTTTAGAACGAACTGTCGTCTATTATTAGTAAAGACGACGCTTTTACTCAAAACCGTCGTCTTTACATCTAATAGACGACGGTTTTTTTTTAAAGAACCGTCGTCTATTAGTGTAAAGACGACGGTTTTTTCAAAAAAACCATCGTCTATTATATCGAAATTGACGTAGAAATTTTACATTTTAGCTTTTTTTCTTTTTCTTTTTCTTTTTTTTCCCAATGGTATCAGAAATATATACTCAAATATGCTATTACCCATGCCACACATATATACTCAAAAATTGTTTCTTTCATAAATAGAATATCAAGAGTACAATAGAACACAATAAAATCTAAAAAATGAAAGTACTGTAAGGCCGCTAGCTGCAAGCTGCAAGCCTAATTACAATAGTACACCCAAATTCCTATACCTAATTATCCTTCAAGTCAAGGTCTCCATATGTACACATAGCTATACCTTCATCATCACCACTTTTCCCCTACATTTAATAGCAAGTTGAATCAACACTACTTCCCCCACGCTAGCAGTAGCTTCCTTAGAACCACTTCCATGGCGTAGGAAACTGCTTAACAAGCCAAAATAATGAAATAGTGAGATATACAATCCAGATAATTATAGAAGTCACTCTATTGTCTCTAAGCCACTAATAAAGTTCTACTTTTCAGAAAAGATTAAAATTGAAATGATGTAAATTATAGTATTCAGTAAGTAATTGGTATGCAATTTTAGAACTCAGTGGTTGCAGTACCTGGAGGATATGGAATGCAAAGTAAGGGTGCTGGGGACACAAGATACACTCTTGGATGAGACTGGATCACACTACTTCTACCAAAGTCACATTCAAGGAAGTGCAGACTTCTTATTTGGTAGATCAAGAAAATTGGAAACAACACTACTAAGTCTTTTAATTCAAAATTAGAACACAACAAACAAGCTCATTTTTAAGTAGGGCAGCTACACTGAAAACACGTCTAGTATAAGAGTCTGCAATTGTAACCTCCACTTCCACACTAGGTTCAATTGTAATTGAAGTAATTTGCTTGACGACATTAGGAGAGCTGAAGAGGTCAATCACCCTCTTGTGGGCACGCAACTCAAATCTGTCCCATGTGTTGGTACTTGTAAATCATAAACAAAATTTTAAAGATACATAACCCTTTAAAATGCAAATGCAGAGACACTGTACTTCAATAAAAGGTCAGTCATGAATAGGCCACAGTAAGCAATAAATTTTACTTATATAACTTGGCACAAACAAGAGAACTCCCAACTCTGAGTAAATGGCCATAAAAGCCATAAACCTTGCCTTGCCCATAAGTTAACAACAAGAACATTTCACAGTGAAACATACTTCACCACAAGGGGACTTCTTGGTGGTAATGTGCAGAACCTTGGTTGGCATTCTCACGGGTCCCTTAACCTGGAGCCTCTTGTTCTTTGCACCACGAACCAGATCAGTGCAAACTACCAATATAACAGATGTCAATCCAGCAGGCTAAAGAAATATAATAAGAAAAATATGAATTCTTAATAATCTAAACAAACTTAAAAACTTTATGTAGAGACAATGGTGGATAAACCCATTTCAACAACGTCACACAGCAATTAAGTACAAATGAAACTGAACAGTATTGAAGCTCATAAAAACTTTTTATTTACAGGATTGTGGAATTTAGAGAATAACAATGCAGGGGCAGAGGAGCAGCAGAGAGAAGAGGGAGGGTGCCATGGTTAAAGTCTTTCAGCTTTGAAGAGATAAGGCCTTTTCTGGATACCAAATTCATAAATAGGGGACTAAGATCATGGGACATATATAAGTCAAGCAAAATTTTGAAGAGTATAACGATAACCATAGAAGGGCATAACGATAGAAGTTATATTTTTGTAGATTCTCACCTTTCTGATTCACACATATATAAATCCCTAAAACAGAAAAGAAAAAACAAATTCAGAAAAGTTGCCTTAATTTCTATATAAATCGAAAATATTTACAAAAATATATCAATTTGCCCAGATAATTTACAATTACACACCCAAATATTTTAACCCTAAATCATATTAGGGATATAGAAATTGATTCTTCAAAAATTATAGAAAATAATTACCTGTGGAATGGAGGAAGGGAGGCTCTTATGGAGCCAGCCAGCAAGAGAGATCGAGCGTGCTAGAGAAAGAAAACAAGAAAGAGAGCTCCGGCAAGAGAGAGCCATCGAGAGATAGACAATGACTGTCGCCTCTTTGCCTTTGTCTCTCTGATTTCTTTTTTGTCGAAGAGGTTGTATGTCTTCTTGGTGGTGGTGTCGACCTCACGGCGTCAGTTTGCGAGTGTCGACAAAGTCTGGGATGAAGATGGTGTCGATGGCGGCTGGTGATGACTGATGCGAAGAAGACGATGGCGTCGATGGCATCTCTGCGTCGACGGCGTCGCGGCGTCGATGGCTGGTATGTACGTATGAGGAGTAGAAAGTTGAGAGAGGGAGTGTTTCAGAGAGGGTTTCAAGGAAGGAGAGAGAAGAGCTTAGGAGGTTTCAAGGAGGGAGAGATAAGGTTTTCACACAAACAGGGGGAAATCTGAATTTTAGGTCGAGGGCGAATTCACTTAATCGGCTCCTTTTGTTTAGCTTTATTTAAGAGACGACGCTTGTTAATTGACAAGCGCCATGTTTTAAAAATCAACCCATTTTAGGGTTGTATAAGATGACATATTACGACGGTTTTTGTAAAACTGTCATCTTTTGTAACACAACGACGATTTTAAAGTGAACCGTCGTCTATTTTGAGTCGTGGTTTAACTAAATTGTAGTAGTGAGTATAAATACTGTGTGTGAGAACTAAGCAGCATATATATATATATATATATATATATATATATAAGGCATAATATATGAGATATCAGATCATCAGCATGCCATTATAATATATGAGATATTGGCAATGTTAAAACTACTCCTTCTTGTGCTCTTTTCTGCGGCGTCTCACCAAGCTATTACCACTCATGGGCAACGGTTGGTTTATGTTAAAACTTATTGAAAATTAGTTTATGGAGCTATGAACTAGCGTGGTTTATATGATTTAATGTTTACTTTTATTTCTACAAAGACTATAGAAATTGTAAGTACCAAAAAAAATAATCATTAAGTTTTAAGCTAATAACTTTAGCTAGCCCACCCGTTGAAAAATTCCTGGTTCCGCCCTTGGGGCAACCGTATGACTACCTACAATATGTACTACAATGGCAGAAGACAAAATGTGTGAAGGCCGGGCAACGGTTCATTCCGGGGCTTCAAACATATGAGAAGTTCACTACTCACGGCCTCTGGCCAACCAACCTCTCCAAGATATTGACATGCAAATCAGCTTCAAAATTTAGCAGCACTATGGTACGTATATATTTCTTAATTTCTTAAATCTTTTTATTCTTTCTTTAATGTACTTTATATTCATTCCTTTTATTTACAGTTTTCATTTTTGATCGATTGATTTGATCGCCAAATCTAATTATACCTTTCTATCTTATAATAATATAATTAAGTAGCTGCAAAATGACGCTTCATTGCTATCGAAAATGAAAACTTCCTGGCCAAATCTGGAGCAGAGAGTTGCCCAAGGAAAAGACAATGATATGTGGTTTTGGGCGATGGAGTACGAAAAACACGGTACATGTGCCAAGTTTTCTAGCCAGAATACTTACTTGTCAAAAGCATGTGATTTGTGGGAAGAAAACAAGATTAAGGATATTTTTGCCAAACACAAAATCATTCCAAGAAACGCAACGTATAAAGATGTTTTGCTTATGAATGCTATTCAAATGGAAACTCGCAGTTCGCCTCTCCTTCTTTGCCATAGAGTCAACGGCGGTGATTTGTTGTGGGAGGTTGTACTTTGCTATGACGACGCGGCTAAAAAACGGATGAATTGTTCTGATCAAAGTGCAAGACAAACAAATTGCGGAACGGACATCTACTATAAATAATAATAATAATAATTAGGGTATTACAAGTAAATAATAGGGGTGCTTTTAATTATAAAAAATAAATAAAATAAAAGTAGGTTTATCGGGTATACCTTAAACCCCCCCTCCCTCTCTTTCTCTTTTTTTGATGTTGACCTGGAAGTTCTTTTTCTCTTTTTTTATGTTGACCTAACAAAACTTCCAATAAAAACATACTTAAATAGTTAAATATCTAATTAAACTATGTCAAAATTGACTTTTAGCAACGAAAAGCGGAGCAAGGCAGTTGCTAATACATCAGAAATTTCAATCATTGACATTGTAGATAGAGAAATTTTTGGTGAATTAAATTCCACTAAATAAGAAAATAATTAGGGTTTGGTGGATTAAATTGTGGGCCCCATAATTCGCCCATGTGGCATATGACTCATCAAAATCGGATTAGTTGTCAAAAGTGACACGTGTCGACATCCGACAAAATGCATCAAACGGTTTAAAGTGAAGACAAAATTAAAGGAAAGAATCTTCTGTGATTGACTTTGATTTAAATCAAATATTAATCAAGTCAATCAGTCAAAGATAATTTGGTTAAATTGCCAAATTATTGGAATTGATTTTAAATCAAATCAGAATTCCACAAAGGAAGGTTTTAAAGAAGGAAATCTATTTTTTTTTTTTTTTGGTTTCCCAGGGCATCCCCCGCGCGATTGCGGAGACTAAATCCCTCGAGGTACGGTCAGGCGCAAAGCGGGGACCTCTCCCAACAAAGTTTGCTCTATTTAGGTCAAGCATCCTACAGGAGCCTATAAATAGGAGGCCTCAAGATGAAAGAAGGAGCCTAAAACACACCCAAGAACTCAGAAGAAACAGAAAACTCTCTGCATTCTTCACCTCACTTTGGAAGAGCCACCAAGCACAACAAATACGTGCCGGTTCCTCCAACCTAGAAAAATCCAATCACCAAACAAGCCTTGTGCTACCCGTTTGATCAAGATCAAGTCTCTACGACCCTTGTATCAAACACAAATTTTCTTTAAACACTTTGGAGATCGAATCAGAGGATTTCATACAGAGATTGTAACCCTAAATTTCATTAATACAAATATTATTTTGTACACGTGTTCTTGTCTCATTTGTCGCAGGATTTTCGTGTTTACATACGTACTTTCATCTAGCAATCTTGACATTGCCTCAATTCTGAACAGAAGAGTCGCTTTCTTCGAGGAACACTAGTAAAAAAAACCCCTTGCGCGACCAATTTTTGTGCGACGATTTTTTTTTCGTCGCGCAAAAGACAACTTCGTCGCTAAAAGTATTACACGACTAAATTTTGCGCAACAAAGCACAATCGTCGCCCAAAGTCTTTAAAAAATAAATAAAATAAAAAAATTATTTGTTAAAATCCTTGCATGACTTTGTGCGACCAATTACTAAACTTCGTTGCACAAAGTATTGCGCTACCAAGTATGATTCGTCGTGCAAAGTCTTTACAAAAATAAATAAAATAAAAAAAATTATTTTTTAAAATCTTTGCATGACTTTGCGTGACGAAATACCTAGCTTCGTTGCACAAATTATTGCGCTACCAAGTGTGGTTCGTCGCGCAAAGTATATACAAAAATAAATAAAATAAAAAAATTATTTTTTAAATCTTTGCATAACTTTGCACGACCAATTTCTAACTTCGTTGCACAAAGTACTGTGCTACCAAGAGTGGTTCGTCGCGCAAAGTCTTTACAAAAATAAATAAAATAAATAAAATATTTTAAAAAATCTTTCCATAGCTTTGCGCGACCAATTACTAACCTTCGTTGCACAAAGTGTTGCGCTACCAAGTGTTGTTCGTCGCTCAAAGTCTTTACAAAAATAAATAAAATAAATAAAATAATTTTTTAAAATCTTTGCATGACGTAATCCAAATATTTCGTCGCCTAAACCAATTTATTTTTATTTTTTTTTATTTTGCACGCATAACACTTAAGAAATTAAACGGTATATATATTTATTAAGTAGCTTTAAATGTAACAACCCAATCCTTAATTAATATTTAACTAATATTTTAACAAGAAAAAAGACTAAACTACCCTCGGAATATTTTATTTGGTTTTAAGTTGACTTGTTGACCGAGGAAGAATTTGGGAAAACTACTTGTACCGTTGCGTAGAGCACGACGAAACAAGTCCGTAGACACATAGTGGACTCGAATCGGACTTGTAATGAAGAAAATACGAGCAAATTACGAAAAAGGGCAAAACAATAATTTTGAGAAATCAGATTTTTAAAAATCTGATTCTCCTTTCTCTCTCCCCACTCTTCTTCCTTCTCACGATCAAACCCTCCTCCCCGTTACTGTTCACCAGAAACCACCCACGCCCCCCAGACCGGCCAAGAACGAACCGGCGTCACGCCGCCACCTCAGCCCGCCCTTCTCCCCGCTGTCCGCTGCCTTGAACTCGCCCGAAAATGCTTCGAAATCGCTGGTTCTTGGCAAAACTTCCCAAGCTTCGTTCTCCCTCCTCCGGCCACCAAATCGGATGAGTTAGGTATGGTTTTTCGACTGATTTTCATGCTCTAGCTGTTGGTTGGGTAGGTTTTAAGAGATTTTGAAGTTTGACAGGTTGTTTTACGAATTGAGTTACTGCCGGTTTTGCGTTGCCATTTTCAGTCACTTCCGGCCACTTTTTGGCCATAGTTCAAGAACAAAAGTGGTTTCAAATAGGGTATATTACCTAGGATAGGAGTTTGGGCCGACGTTGTGGAGAAAATCCGGTCACCGGAAATTGTTAGGCACACCCACGCGCTGTCGGCGCGTGGGCAAGATAACAGGAGCCACTCTTGGTCCTAGAATAATCCTCGTGTCCTCACGAGCGCGTAGGATTTCGCGGATGTCAATTTGGATAACGTTTGAACCCCGAACGGATCTCGCATAGTGTGCGATTTCCGGGTTCAATACGTTCGGACTGTTGGATCATAGCCAAACTGGATTATGTTGATCTAGGTATTTTAAGGATTGGGTAGGATTCGACGGATCGTTAATCGGAGTCTCGGATGCTCCGAAAAAGCCAACCCTAGGGCTAGGTTTACGGAAATTGTTCGTCAGTCCGATCGTGCGATCATGAGCAATCCGACCGTCCAATCGAGACCAAACTTCTAGGACATGTGTCCTAGGCGTGTTGGAACCTCTAAGAACGTTCGGATCGGAATTCAGAGGTTGTGGACCTCACGGGGTCCCGAGTTGACTTTTTGGAACTTTATCGCTTTTGAGTCCCTAGGTACTTTTAAATTGTGACCATTGAGAGAAAAGCTAATGTGGGCATCAGAATGACCTTTAAAGTGATGCACGCACTTTTAGGAGCCGGGGGTCAGGGTTTTAATTTAATACTATATTACTGAGCGGAGTTTTAATAAAATATTATGATGATTATACAGGCACTCGGGCATCAGGTGACCCGCATGAAGGACCTTCGAAAGGTCCAGCTAGCTCAGATCACCAGTGAGTGGACCTTTTTGTTTTCATAAATGAATTTATGCAAGTTAATATCATTATTTGATCTTAAATGAGTTTATTCATTGATCAGAGTTTTAATAGCTTGATTTATCGCTTTTATATGATTATTATTATATTTTATATGCTACCGAGTGAAGAGTGCCTAGAGATTTTGGCATAGCAGAATTTTTAGATAATTAACAGATAAATTGGCAGCAGAGTTCAAGGGCAGATAAGAATTCAATTAAATCCTTATTTACTTTTCAGAACTTTATATTTTCTTAAAAACCACCCTAGGTACCCAAGCGTATTTAAGGTTGCCTTCAGTTATATGTTGCCTTCGACATAAAATGGTTGCCTTTGGTTATATCGATGTCGACAGACATCCAGTTGCCTTCAGATTTGTCAGCATGCTAGACATTGCCCCACGAGTTCCGGGGACGACCAAACCGTGAGGTGCGAGATTGCGGATCAGGTGGACCAAGTGTCTCCTGAACCCTGCGAGACTGCGGTTTGGTTGACCTTACGTCACCGAGACCTGCGAGACGTGTCACTCCGGTGACACGAGAATGGAATTGACGGAACTAATGGAATTGACGAAATATGAAAGGGGTACACCTAGGTGGTAGATTAAAGTGATTTCAATGGCAGGTGTCGGACACGCACAGGGTTTGTCTCGGATTCCAAAGTGGGGTTTGGGTTGGGTCCTGCCAACTTGGTATCAGAGCATTATGTTAAATTCCTGTAGACTCTGCACTTTAAGTGCAACCCAGTTTTAATGAGTTTCTGTTTCTTTTGACAGAATCATGCGCCCAAAACGTGGTGGCACTAGGAGAGGGACTAGATAGTCGTCCTGGCTTAGAGGAGAGGAACCCCATCCTGAACCAGAGCAAGTAGAACAGTCTCAGGTGGGAGATCAGACAGGGGCTGCACCGGCGGTAGTTCTTCCACATCTGGACCCTAACTTCCAGCGGACTTTAGAGATGTTGACTTAGGCCCTGTCTAGGACTGGGCAGTCCAGAGACCCCTCATTGAGTTATGCAGATCAGGCTAGGAGGATTGGGGCCACAGATTTTATTGGTGAGGGTGACCCAGCAGTAGCTGAGGAATGGATTGAGCGGATGGAGCGAATCGTGGAGGTGATGGCCGTTCCACAGAATCATAGGGTGACCTTGGCCACTTTCTTTTTGGCTAGGAATGCGAGACACTGGTGGGAGTCAATTAGGAGGCGATATCGGGACCCATCAACCATTACATGGCAAATGTTTAGAGCAGCATTTGACAGTCAGTATTATCCTCTTGCATACCAGAACATGAAAATGGAAGAATTTTTGCAATTGGAACAGGGGGTGATGACTGTGCTAGAGTATGAAAGGAAGTTCCATGAGTTATCCAAGTATTGTATCCCACTGGTGCAGGGTGAAAGAAAGAAGTGTCAGTTATTCACCCGAGGGTTGAAGGCGTCCGTCAGGGACATTGTGATTGGTCAACGGCTGACTAACTTTGAGGATTTGGTCATGTCTGCATCCCTGATTGAGAGTAGGCAGATGATGATCCGAGGACGGGGCGATTCCCGCAGGCGACAGTTTGAGATGGGTGGTCTCAGTCAAGGGTCATCCAAGAGAGGCAGTTTTAGTTCTGGATCATCTAGTGGCTGCAGTTACGGGGGTTTTCGACTTGGAGGTAGTTCCAGTGGAGGATCTAACCAGAGTGGTAGTTTTGGGAACCGCTCTGGAGGTAGTACAGCTAGAAGTGCTGGGAGACAGCTACAGTCAAGTTCTAGCAGGAGAGGTCGTCCTCAGTGTGCAGAGTGTGGCAGGTACCATTCTGGGCCTTGCCAATAGGGTGCTACGGGATGTTATTAGTGTGGACAGTTCGGACATTTTCGCAGGAATTGCCCGATGCTTCTTCAGGGTAGAGAGATGACAGCTGCACCGACGCAGGGGATTGGCACCCAGGGTAGATCTCAAGGGACCCCACAGTTGATAGGGGCCTCGTCTAGCAGTGGGGCCTTGACCAGTGTAGCCAGCAGAGGTGGTAGTCAGCAGAGGGGATGAGGTGGACGTTCCAGGGCTACAGGCAGAGTTTATAATATGTCGCAGCAGGAGGCACAGACATCACCTGACGTGATTATAGGTATTATACCAGTCTTTGGGATTCCTGCTAGAGTTTTAATTGATCCTGGGGCTACGCATTCTTTTGTCACACCTAGTTTTGCACATAAAATGGTTGCCTTTGGTTATATCGATGTTGACAGACATCCAGTTGCCTTCAGATTTGTCAGCATGCTAGACATTGCCCCACGAGTTCCGGGGACGCCCGAACCGTGCGGTGCGAGATTGCGGATCAGGTGGACCAAGTGTCTCCTGAACCCTGCGAGACTGCGGTTTGGTTGACCTTACGTCACCGAGACCTGCGAGACGTGTCACTCCGGTGACACGAGAATGGAATTGACGAAATATGAAAGGAGTACACCTAGGTGGTAGATTAAAGTGATTTCAATGCTTTTAAGAATCTAATGATTGATTAAGTGTGTGATTGCATTTATAGATATAAATATGTATGCTTTGATTTTAGTACAAGTATGATAAGAAATGGTTTAGTTTTATAACTGATTTTACAGTGGGGGTTAGTATGTTCTTATGCTATTTTTTTAAAGCTTTGTTTCTGGTCCACTCACCCTTTTCGTGTTTTGCGCCCCCTAGGCAGTAAGAGTGCATAGTGAGCCACCACCGGGCCGAGTCCAGCTTCTGACACACCCCTCAACAACATAGGGTCTTGTGTAATTATTCTCTACTTGTAGTCTTCTGTATAGAGCTCTGATATTGCCCTTGAAGTATATTTAACTGTTGGAATGTATTTATTTTGCATACTGGAAGTGGGTGTACATATTTCTTTGCTTTTCTGACGGGTGTAACTTTGGGTTTGGTCTACTTACAGGGCACACTCTGTTGAAATTTCGGCAGAAGTCAAACTTCGGTTTTAACTACACTTTTGAGTAGAAGGGCAATAAGGTCAATTGTGTCTGGCACCTGCCAGGTGTCGGACACGCACAGGGTTTGGCTCGGATTCCAAAGTGGAATTTGGGTCGGGTCCTGTCATTAAATTTATTATTTTAGTTCGGATCGGATTTTTGTTAGAAAAATATATTATTATAGTTCGGATTGGGTTTTCGTTAGAAAATATATATATTTTAAATTTACGATCGAATTAGTTCATTGTATTCATATAGGGTCAAGTAGTGTAGCTATAAAAAATCATCAAAATCGAAATTGAAATAACCATTAAATCGTGATTTTTCATTTATAACCGTCGAAATGTTTTGTCCCATTACTAGATTTCTGAATGTTTATTTTTTCTGATTTTTTGTGAATATGATCTCGAAGTATAAACAAACAAGTTTGACGGTTGGATCGTTGAAACGAGTTTCGTAGAATGCGTATGCCATCAAAACAATGCATTCACTAACAATTAAGAGTTTATTTATACTTTTGTTAAATATAACATAAGATTTTGTGGTATCCACTAGTGTAAATATGTTAAATTGACGATCGAATGAGTTCATTGTATTCATATAGGGTCAAGGAGTGTAGCTGTAAAAAATCATCAACATCAGAGTTGAAATAACCGTTAAATCTTGATTTTTTGTTTATAACCGTCGAAATGTTTTGTCCCATTACGTGATCTCTTAATGTTTATTTTTTCCGAATTTTGGCGTATATGATCTCGAAGTATAAACAAACAAGTTTGATGGTTGGATCGTTGAGTAGCTTTAAATTTGTTTTTTTTGTACGTATAACACTTAAGAAATTGAATAGTATATATATTTTGAATAGTATCTATATTTATTAGTAGTTTTAAATTTTTTTTAAGACTTTGCACGACCAATATAATAATTCGTCGTGCCAAGTATACTCTAAAAATTTGGCGGGCACCAAAAATGGGAATTTTTTTTAAATTTTTTTAAAGACTTTGCGCGACCAATATAATAATTCGTCTTGCAAAGTATACTTTAAAAATTTGGCGGGCACCAAAAATGGGAATTTTTTAAGACTTTGTGCGACCAATATAATCTTTCGTTGCGCAAAGTATACTCTAAAAATTTGGCGGGTACCAAAAATGGGAATTTTAAAAAAAAAAATTTAACGACTTTGCGGGACCAATATATAGTCTTTCGTCGCGCAATGTATACCCAAAAAATTTGGGCGGGTACCAAAAATGGGAATTTTTTTTAAAATTTTTTTTACGACTTTGCGCGACCAATATATAGTAGTTCGTCGCGCAAAGTATACTCTAAAAATTTGGGTGGGTACCAAAAATGGGATGCGGGAATATTTTGGTAGTGCAAAACTTTGAGCGACTAAAAATTTGTCGCCCAAAGTCCTAAAAATTTGGGCGCGCACCGAAAATGGGAAATTTTTTTTAAAATTTTTTTCGAGACTTTGCGCGACCAATATATTATTTTGTCACGCAAAGTAATACGGTTTTTAAAACCAAAATAACTCCTCCACCATTTTCTCAATGTCTTCTACTCTTACCTCTCCTCTCTCTTTCCCTCTCCCCAAATCCTACCCTTTCTCTCACACTCACTCCTCTTACTTAATCTCTCATCTCTCTCTTCACTATCTCTCATGCTCACTCACTCTCTTATCTCTCTTTTCATCATCTCTCACTCTCACTCACTCTCATCTCTCTCACTATCTTCTCTAATTCTCTCACACTCACTTCTCCCTCTCATTTTCATTCACTCAAAATCTTGCCAAAAGGTATATTGTCTCCAAACTTTAAATTTTTTTCATTAATATGTGTTTTTGGAGTTAGTTTTGAGTTTATGCCAATTTTTTGTTATTATTTTATGTTATTTTTTTTGTTATTTGACAATATTTATTTTTTTGTAGGGAATTGTCGAGACTTTGACGGCTAAAGTTGAGGATTGGACGCTATCGAAACGTATCCTCCGCCACTACCACCACAATAGGCTTGTAGATTTTATTATTGTACTTTGTTAATTTATGTGTACATTTTGAATATTATATATATTGGATAATTTGACCACTATTTTTCATATGTAATTTTATTTTGAATATATCAATTTAAATTAAAGTAATTAAAAAAACAAAAATCATACAATTAAATTAAATTTAAAAAGTAAAAATTTGAAAAAATTAATATAATGAAATTGATATAAGAGAAATAATAAAACAAAATGTCAAAAACTTTGCGCAACAAAATATTTCGTCGCGCAAACTATTAAACTAGTTTATTTTAATTAAAAAATTTTAAAAAATTGAATATTTCGTCGCGCAAAGTATATTTGCGAGGCGTTAACTTTCGCCGCGCAAAGTGGTTAAGTTTTGTCGCGCAAAATAGATATTATTCGTCGCGCAAAGTAGATAGTATTCGTCGCGCAAAGTAGTTAATATTCGTCGCGCAAAGTAGTTAGAATTCGTCGCGCAAAGTGGTTATTTGTCGTCGTGCAAAGTAGCTTTGAGCGACGTTAGTATTCGTCGCGTAAAGTAGTTAGTATTCATCGCTCAAAGTAGCTCTATGGGACAAAAAATATTTTTCGTCGCGCAAACCCTTTCTTTACGATCTTTGCACGACAGAACTTGAACGACCAAAATTTCGTCGCGCAACGTGTTTTTTGTAGTAGTGAGAGAAGGAGCCTCAACCTGGGCTTGTTTATGAATCAAATGCTCAGTCATCGGAGCAAGCCTTCTCTTGAGCTCAATTTCTACTTATGTTGGCTCCTCTATCTCTTTCCTTGTCATTTCAACGTTTGCTTGATGAGCATCGGAGATCTTCCTCATGAGTTCTTCATGGTTCACTTCTTTTAACTCAACTTGCTGTGGAAGTTCTGCTACTTGATTAACCTCTACTAAAAGATTCCATTGCAAGGTGTGGCTAGGGATTTTGCAAGGCCAGCATTTGCAGCCTCCAGTTTAGCCAAACGTGCAGAGACTTCCATTCTAGTATTATTATGTTTCTGCTTCTCTAAATCAGCAGCTTCCATGGTTTCCATAATGGTGTATGCCTTCAGGTTACGTATTTAGGTGAATGATGATGGGTGACAGAGTCCCATTTGGAGTTTTCAAATGGGATTTCAGTTGAAAATATATATACCTAGCTGCAGCCTCTTTGCATGAACATTTGAGTAAACGGTTAAGGATTTTCAGAAAATGGTCACACGCACAGGGCAGTTCGCGCCCATTATGTACCCACGTCAAATTATTTCTTTTTTTGAGAAAACTAGATTATTTCTTTTTTTGCTATCTCATTTTATCAAAAAAGATGGGTCTTTTTCTTTACCAAAAAAAAAAAAGAGAAGAAGATGGGTCTCTTTATTGAAAAGGAGTTACAATCTTGTTAATTACTTCATATTTCATAATCAATGTCGAAATCTGAAAGCCAAGCCTTTTCAAAGCTAGGTTCTAGGTTTCAAGTTTTACCTAGTTATAGTCGTAAGTAAGTTGGGAGCAGTACCCAATTAATGAATATTATGTAAATCCCCATTCATCAATCGCTTGTACTAAAAGAAAAAAATAATTGAAATAATCCTAGAGACATCCAAATGAGAATAATTTGAGAATCGCCGATAATTATTCCAACTTTTAAAATTCCAATTGATGTGATAACATTTCATTATATAATCAACTAGCCTCTCTGCACGGGCTTCCGCTCCTGCGAGAGGCTTTTTTTTAAAATTAAAAATTTATTTTAGAATTAAAAAAGATAATGGGTAGTTGTGTTCCATAAAAAGAGGATCCATTATCTGATTTTTCTTTTAATTTTAAATTTTTTTAATATGAAAACATGTGAATTTACCATATTATCCTCATTTAATTAATAATTTCAATTCTTAATGTTTGCATTAACCAAGGACATTTTCTGGTATTTTGAATATTTCACAATTCTCTGCCTTTTGCTTTATATATATAGATAAAGCAAGTGTTATATTATGTGTCGCCTCATTTGTTAATTAACTTGAGGTAATAATTGGTATATTTTGTTAAAAAAGGCAAACTTTTTTTGTTATACAAGAGATATTGGGGGATGGGGGAATCGAACCTAAGAACCGGGATACAAGGGTAAATGCTCTTAACCACTTGAGCTATAGACAGTTTGAATTCCAAATGATGATGCAGTTTTCCTTTTTGTTCATATTTGGTTTCACACTAACCTCCTTTTGTTTCTTGCTAGTAAGATAAATATGAACCAAAGTTGCATGTCAATTGTGATTATTTTACAGATGAATTAGGGCGTTGATACGATACACCATGTTTCATGAAGATGCATCTACAAATTATTACACGTGTACTCTTACGAAAATACTATTATTTAAAATCTATATCTAAATGGTGAACGTACAATCAGTATATGTGATATAATTTGGGTAGATTCAATATACCACATCTAGAATAATTATTTACTAATCATTTGGTTTAATGGCACTTAATTTTCACTTTGTCCAATAGTGGAACCAAAAATATGAGCTTTAATAACAAAGGGTATGTTGAGGGGGTCAATTTGAACGTCTAATAATAGCTAGGCAACCTTCATTACAATTTCTCTGAAAGGGGACTAGGCTGGAAATTTGGGTTGGCCTGTTGGGCTGGAGGATTTACGCTAAGATGGGATTAACACAGGAAAATACACAAAGGAAAAGTTTTAATGAACACCTTGGACATGACTAGAGTCCGTTCTACTCATAGTTCCGTACAGGAATAGAAGTAAATTAGGGAAGACTTTCGGTGACCATAGTGGAGAAGTAAGGATTGCTTACGCCATATATGGAAATTGGGAGTAGTTCACCTAGCTGCGACTTTGTCCCTGTAGCAAGTAAAAAGTAGGAATAGATAGTTCTTCCATGTTTTGCTTTCAGTCCCATGCTGAATCATTTTTACTTGCCAAGCTTGTATAGAAATATAAGTAAAATCACGTAATTGCAATCTATTAAAATTATAAGTAAAATTCGAAGTGAATTAAAATTATAAGTAAAACCATGTAATCACAATCTATTAAAATCATAAGTAAAATCATATAATTACAAATCTGGCTGAAATCAATTACATTAAAATCATGTAATTACAATCTATTAAAATCTCAATTGAATACACCCCCTTAATTACCATCATGTCACTGTTCTCTGTGATTAATTGAATAATACCTCTTTCATCTATTCATCTATACAATTCTTTCAAAGGTTTCAGTTCTTGGTTGGAGGTCAGTTTTTCATATTAAACTCTCCCTTTATGGATCTGGTTCTTTAGTTTTAATGTTGTAGTAGGTTTTTGTGATTGGTGTGTGGTACTTTAGATGGGGTTTGTGGGGGTTTGCAGAATTCATGTAATAAGTTGAATTTTCCTAGATTCATATTAGATTGGAGTTTAAGAACTTAGCTGACAACAATGGAAAGTATTTGCTAAACTATACATGTAATCAAATATGATATTTGATTTCCGTGTATGCTTTTTTCTAAGCATCTCTCTTATGTATAATGCACTGTTTTTGTGGCTAAAGTTTCTTGACATGTTATTTTAATGAGATGTTTAATCTTAGCAATATACATCTTGTTTCAGGATATGGCAGGCTTGATAAGCAAGATAAGCTTCTCCATGTCTTTTTCCTTCATGGTGTCGTCAACCATGTAAGTGTCAATCTGCTATTGTTGTTTTAAGTTCCTCATTGTTGGAACAAATTTCATCCATTCAATCTGCTATTGTGCTTCTAAGTTTGTTTTCATATTCATGTCCAATGCTTTTCTTGATGATGCTCATATGTTTTGTTTTCCAAATTATTTCTTATATATAGACTCTATATTTCCTGGAATTGAAAGTAAATTTGATCTTCAAGGATTTGTCTGGAAATTTTTATGAGGCCTGCTATGGATTCGCTATCATATTCTTTTCATTTTTTTCCTTAGCAGAACTGATGGAGTGGGCTGCAATATAGGGATTGTCATTGCAGGATGTTGTTTTCTACCGAGTGAATGGATTATTGAACAATGTATAGAAGCCAACATTTCTCTCTTCTCTTGCCAAAGTTCCTTGATTGGTCCGACTCATCATATATTCTTATACAATTATATCACCTATATATATGTATACATTTTTTTTCTCATTACCTATATCACCACTGGAGAGCTACATCAATAGTGATTCCATCCATTTCTTTTCTAAAGCCAACCACATCGTGAAGCGGTTTCTAAATCAAAGACTTGTCAACCAACAATCTTTAGACAATGATGGAAATCCAAAATCCATAAATTTTAGGGAAATAGCGGTATATACCCCCCATTTTATAATCTCAATTAAAAATACCCACCCCCCCCCCCCCCAATTTTTTTACAACTAACACCTATAAATATAAAAATATTGTACACTTATTGCTGAATTTTCACAAGTTCAGAAAGTTTGTTCTCTCTTAGGTCACTCAGCTCTCTCTCTCTCTCTGGCACAGCTCTATTTCTCTTTGGTTTCTGTCTAACGCAGCTCTCTGTGTCTCTCTTGGCTCTCTCTCTCTCTAGCGCAACTATGTGTCTCTCTCTTTGCTCTCTTTCTCATAGCGCAGCTCTTTCTCTCTCTCTCTTTCTCCCTGTATTCGGTCTCTTGCTCTCTGTTTGGAATCGGAACCCCTCCCTTTAGGTATGTCTTTTGAATAGCTGCTTGCAACCTTGAAGCTTTAGTGGATTGCCGACCTCGAAAAGGTAGTGTTGATGGTTGTTTTCTTAAAATTAGTGGGATTATGTGAAATGGGTTATATTTTGATTGTTTGGGTTTGTGTTAAATTCGTTTTGGCTTTAATTGCTTTGGGTTAGGTTTTGTTGAATATTCATGCTCAGTCATCTGGGTTTGTACCAATTGCACTTAGATTGGTCTGGATATGTGAATCTTGGAACTTGGGATTTTCCATTTGATGTAGTATATCTGTATAGTGTGATTGCTGATGTGTTACTGGTGTACTGCTGTTGCGTTCCTCTTATTTCACCGTCGTATTGCTGTTATGTTGATGTTATATTGCTATTATATTGTTTTTATATTGTGGTTATATTGCTATTGTATTGTATGGTTATTGTGGTTATATTGTGTTAATGAAATGTTGTTTTGTCATGGTCAGAAATGGAGACAATTGCTATTCTCGTGTGCTACAATGGAAAATGGGTCACCTCGAAGAAGATGTGCAAATACGAAGGGGGTGAGTCAAAAGGCTTAATAGTTCCACGGACCATCAAATTTGCTGAACTGTTGGACCGTGTGCATCAGATTGGTAATACAAACAGCAGCAAAGACAAGGTTAGCTTAAAATTCTCAGTTTTGGTGGCCTCGAATGAGTGGAAGCACATAAAGATTGAGGACGATGATGATGTAAATTTTGTTATGAAGTACAATTATGAGGTAACACCTTCAAAACTAGCTCCCTTACTCGTGAGTATAGAAGATAAAGGACTGAGAAATGATGTAGTTGATACTATGCATATCACGACAGATAGTAGTCGGATGGGTCGTTCTTCAGTTGCCATTGTTGAAAGCAATGAAGTAACTTGGAATAATAAAAATGGCATTGATGTGGGAGGTGAAGTAGGGACAGATTTTATGGATATGATTGATTTTAGCGAGGTGGATCAGATGCATGTTGGTGATAATGGTACTGAAAGAAATGAAGTGTCAGTGTACTCTGCCCCTCCTATTTTGGGCTGCTTGAACACATCTGCCCAACTGCCAATAATGCGTTTAGGAGGAGAATCTGAACCCATTCGTGAACATTATTCGAATGAAATAGGTGAACAGAACCGGTACAATGAAGCCGGTGTAAATGATGGAGAAGCATATTTGGATGGGGGGTTTTCGCGAAGTGATTGGAATCCGAAAATTAAAGTTGGGGAAATTTTCTCTACTAAGAAAGCATTGTTGACGGAGTTACAGTTGATGGCATTAAGAGGCCACTTTGAATTTAAGGTGCAATCGTCTTGCACTAAGAGGTTGCTTGTAGTTTGTTGTCAACGTCCATGCCCATGGCGAGTCCGAGCATCGAGATTTGGAGATAACAGCTTCATGATTGTGAGGTGTACAACTGTCCATGAATGTGATTTGAGGGTTGTAAGTGACAATCATCGTCAAGCAACTGCAGCACTTGTAGCCACTTCATTTAAAAGGAAGTTTAAGGATTCTCGAACAATATACACACCAAGTGACATTATGAGAGATGTGAAACACAACTTTGGTTTCAGCATCCATTATTCGAAAGCTTGGAAAGCAAGGGAGTTAGCTCTATTGTCCATTAGAGGATCAGCGGAGGAGGTATATTATATCCTTCCAGCTTATTGCTATGAATTGGAGCGTATGAATCCCGGCACAAAAACACACATCCAAACTGATGAGAACAATCACTTTGTGTATTTATTTATGGCGGTTGGCGCATGTATTAGAGGGTTTCGTTCTTCCATGCGCCCAGTGGTAGCCGTGGATGCCACTCATTTAAAATCCAAGTACAAGGGTGTTATGTTTGTAGCAAATGCATTTCATGGTAATCGAAATATATATCCTCTTGCTTTTGGGATTGGGGATTTGGAGACGGATGCATCATGGCATTGGTTTTTCACTAAACTTCATGAAGCCATTGGTGAGTGTCCCAATCTTGTTATTATTTTTGATCGCAATGTTAGCATAGAGAATGTGTGGAACAAAGTTTTTCCAACGGCGCAACATGGCATATGCTTTTATCATATGAAGGGGAACATGAAACGCACTTGCAAGTTGAAAAAGCATGATCACATACTTATGCACTTTGAGAAGGCTGCGAAATCTTATTCCATTGCTGAATTTGATTGTTATTTTCGCAAGATCAAGCGAAAGGAACATGTTGCTCAATATCTTGAAGAGGCAGGGTTACATAAGTGGTCTAGAGCTCACATGGATGGACGCCGCTACAATGTAATGACAACAAATATTGCGGAGTCAATCAACTCAGTCCTTAGGTTTGCAAGGATGATGCCAGTGGTTCATTTGATAGGGGAAATTATGAATCTCCTTGTGAAATGGTTCACTGAACGTCGTGACTTGGCTTTGAATTGCACAACAACATTGTGCCCCAATTTTGGAGAGAAGAAGTTGAGGAACAGGTTGGAGGATGCTGCAAGGATGAATGTGGTTAAAGTAAATAATGCACAGTATAATGTTTTGGATGGTTATATGGACGGCCTCGTAGATTTGACGAACAACAGTTGTAGTTGTAGAAAGTTTCAGCTTGAGCAGCTACCTTGCAAGCATGTAGTTGCAGTTTGCCGCTTCTTGAAAGTGAATGTATACTCAAAGGCTTCTCGGTATTACACTCGGAAAACTTGGATGGATGCTTATTCGGATAGCATCTACCCGGTACAGCCTCACGGAAGGTGGGATATTCCTGAAGATGTTCGAAGTCAAGTTGTGCTGCCTCCTATGGCAAGGGTCATGCCAGGCAGACGAAAGAAGTTAAGAATTCCCTCGCACGGAGAGGGCACCATTAGAAGAAAGTGCTCAAGGTGTGGTTCCGGAGGCCACAATAAAAGCACCTGTAAAAACAATATTCCATTGCGCAATGTATCTTAGACAATATGATTTGTGTTGCTTTGGTAGGTCATGTAAACTTTACTTTTATTTGTGGTGGGTTTCGTGTTATGTTGAATGGGAATTGTTTTAAATTTGCATAATTTGGGTTGCATTGCTACAGCATGCTGTATTGCTTCCAGATTGCTATTTTATTGTACTTTTATTGCACTGGTATTGCTTCCAGATTGCTATTATAATTTGAGTGCGAAATTAAAGGGACTGGAATGTAATTCCAAAACGATCCAAAACATTAAAGTTCTTAGAATTCCTTTATTACACAGTTACCCTGATACTCCGACTAAACCTTCTTTTCTGATTACAAATTCGGCGGATGCATAGGCCAGATGTGGGGCAAATACAAGGTAAAATGTCCTATGTGTTTGACTACATATAGTTGTTGAAGGAGCATTACGAATGTTAACCCCAATAGATTGCTCATGTCTTGCCAAGAACACTCTTGAATTTATGCAATGTGCCCAAGCCAGTCCCAAAGCTGGACTCACCCGTCTGCCTGATGTGTCCAGGGACTCCAAGTTTCCCAACCTCACCCCATTCACTCCATCATGTGGCCCAATAAAATCCACCACTTGGTTGGTGACAACCACCGCCAACCCAAACTTATTTGCTAAACCCTTCAATGTCCCAGATATGTTGAAGAACATTTCAGACCGCCGTTTCAAATCTGCCAGTGTTGTCTGATACTGTGATCGGAACAATGCAGCAATGGAATCAATGACAATGAGTTTGACAGGTAGGCGGGTGTGATCAATGGCAATAAATGCTTCTATGTCTCCAAGGACATGGATGAGTTCTTGAGCATCATGAACACCACGAACATATATGTCTTCCAATGGCTCCAACCTTATTAAGTTGGGGTATGATGCATGATAAAGGTTGCCTAGTTGTTGCAATCGACGAAATGAGAAGCTAAATTCTGTGAATATGTAGACGGAGGAGCCCCTTAGTCCGCCATGTGAGGGTGGGAGCTGAGCTCGTACCGTAAGTTGGAGACAAAGCTGCGTCTTCCCAGAACCACTCTCCCCTACCAATTCTGTTATGGAGTTGCAGGGTATCCCACCCCCCAAGCAGTGATCTAGTATTGGGCATCCAATGGATAATTTAGGGGTTGAAAGAGGAAGGAGCATGAGGTTTTGGGGGGTCATGTTTCTGTAATTTAGGGGGGGATGTGATGGTGCTACAAGGCATGCATTATATATATAGAGTTCATTTTGAAGGTCTGTAATGTAGGCCATATGTCTTTTAAGGGATGTATACTTCATCCTTTTTCCAGGTTGTAATTACTTAATAATTTTTTTCTTGACTTTTTGAGGACCAAATAATTTGAAAAACATTCTGATGCAGTACGTACTGTAATACGATCATATTGTAACTATATCACCTCTGTATTGTACTCTTATTGACATAATATTGCCATTATACGCATGTTTATTGTATAGTTATTGCTGCTATATCGCCACTGAACTGGACACCGATAAACTGTATACGCACAAATACAAAAAGAGGCATGATCATTCCATAAAATCCTATTTCCAAACTTACATAATACAACAGGCCACCCCATGGTTACATAATACAAAAAGAGGCCACCTCATAGCATAAAATCCTATTTCCAAACTTACATAATACAACAGGCCACCCCATGGTTACATAATACAAAAAGAGGCGACCTCATAGTTCCATTTCCCTGCTGTTGACAAATTCGAAGTTTGCATACTCTTCAAGTGCGGCGACCACGACCCATGAAATTCATGACCCTGCCCACAGTGATGTTGGCCCAGTTTCCTGCCGGATCCACTATTTTTGCAAACTTACGAAATAGTTCAAATCCCCTTTCCACTTGTTGTTGCTTCAACTTGGCCATTTCTTCTGATTCCTTGAATACCATAATTGCAGTGGTATGGGCAATTTCAATTTTTCGTTTGATTGCCTTTATATGTACGAGATGCATGCGGGCATGATAACGAGAGCGAATTGTGCGCTTTCTTATGACATCCCATCTAGCTTGGCCCTCCACAATTTTTGATACTATGTCTGCATGGAGATTTTTCCAAAACATGGTATTGCCTCGACATTGCTGCATGCCATGGACCAAGTCTGCAGTGAGTGAATTGGGTGACTTGGCTTCTGTTTCAGTCTCCCCTCCTTCAGTAATTGAAAGCGTTGGGTTTGGTGTGAGGTTATGGTCCATGGTCTTTGATATTTAATGTAGGCTGGTGTATGACTTCATTGGAAAAAAGGGGGACTAAATGCGATGTGAGTGAAATCAGTGGGGAAGGTAATGGCTGCAAGCAGGAGTTAATGTGATGGAAGCTTTCATTTCAAACAGCTGGGTTGATTAATATAGGCAGGTTTTAATGACCTGGAGTAACAGAGAGAGTTAGTGGCGGGAGGGATTAGGGGGAGTCATTGGCGGGAGGGCTTGGCGGGAGTCTTAGGCGGGATAGTATTGGGCAGGAGTGTTAGGCGGGAGTGTATTGGGTGGGAGTTATTACCCAGTTGACTGTATGCCTTTTTGTCATATATTTCTATTTTGGATGTGCCGAACTTGGTCATTTTCCCATTATGTAATTCAAAAAAGGGATTTGCCTATTTGCCTAATTGATCAACTCATTCAAATTGACCAATATGGTTATTGTCTTATTTCTCATTTCAGCAATCTCAATTCGTTTCCATTTTTCCATTTTTCATATTTTCCTATTTTCCATCTGTCATCCAATTATGCAATTATCCAATTATCCAATTATTCATTTTTTTTTGCCTATTTTATCCTATTTTGCAATTTCCCAAGTTTCCTTTTGTTCTATTTCCAGTTTTCCAATTTTTCAATGTTCCTATTTTCCCATTATGTAATTATAAAAAGTTGCCTACTTTGCGTAATTGAGAAAGTAATTGAAATTGTCCAATATGGTAATTGTCTTATTTCCCATTTCCACAATTTCAATTCGTTTCCAATTTTCCTATTTTCCATGTGTCCCTGTTTCCTATTTCCATTTATCCAATTTTCAGTTTTTGTCCAATTATCCAATTGTTCTATTAACCAATTTTCTTTTTTCCAATTGCCCTATTTTCTAAGTTTCCTTTTTTTCCTTTTTCCAATTTGCTAACTTTCCTTTTGTTCTATTTCCAATTTTGCTATTTTCCAAGTTGCCTTATTTGCTATTTTTCAATTATCCAGGTATCCAATAGTCCAATAGTCCAATATTCCAATTTTCCAATTTTCCAATTATCCAATTATCCAATTTTCAATTTTCCAATTTGCGAATTTGCTTATTTTCCAACTGTCCTTTTTTCCTATTTCCTATTTCCTATTTCCTATTTCCAATTTTCATGTTTTCTGAGTTTCTTTTTTTTCCTGTTTCCTATTTTCCAACTTTCCTTTTGTTCAATTTCCTATTTTCGAAGTTGCTTTATTTTCCAAGTGTCCTTTTTTCCTCTTTCCAATTTTCCAAGTGTCCTTTTCTCCTATTTCCTACTTTCCTACTTTCCTCTTTCCAATTTTCGTTTTTTCCTATTTCCAATTTTCCAATTTTCCAAGTTTCCATTTTTTCGTATTTCTGATTTTCCAATTTTCCAATTTTCCTTTTGTTCTATTTCCAATTTTCCAATTTTCCAA
This sequence comes from Prunus campanulata, assembly GCA_034190965.1. Taxonomy (NCBI): domain Eukaryota; kingdom Viridiplantae; phylum Streptophyta; class Magnoliopsida; order Rosales; family Rosaceae; genus Prunus; species Prunus campanulata. The sequence goes on along the minus strand of CM067214.1, from coordinate 9,030,285 downwards.
GTTTCCTTATTTCCCAATTTCCAAGTTTGCACTTTTGCTATTTTGCTATTTTCCTATTTCCCATTAAGGTTTGCTTTTTTTCGTTTGTAAGCCAATTTTATTGTTGTTTATGTAATGCTCTACTGCTGTAAATTACAGCCAAGGAGTTAATGGTGTAGTTTGCAATCCCATCAATTTAATGCACCAACTAAAGACCCAATATATGAACCTTCCTATATATAACTGCAACATAGGCAGCTTAATTCACGGGAAAGGTAAACATTCTTATCAGTCTGACTCAAAGGCAAAGGCAAACATTCATATCAGTACTTCATATCAGTCTTACTCAAAGGCAAACATTCTCCACATTCATATCAGTACTTCATATCTGTCTTACTCAAAGGCAAACATTGTCCACTAAAGCTAACCATATTGTCGTTTACAACTTGACACAGAATCTACGTTTATTTGTTTTGTTGCACTCGGCAGCTGTGAATTCTAGTACTTCAATACTTCAATACTTCAACATGTCAGATGTACGGCCTCCAAACGACCAAGTCAGTTACCCGGGGGACATGCCGTGGCATGTGCCATTCCCATCTCCACCGCTCACTCCCAATCACAATCCCACTTCATCTGGAAGTGAGGCCGAGAGCACTGATCCGCTTGACAAAATCTCTGCCGTCAAGCACAACCTCCAATATTTGTCTAAGGCAACAGATTGGTGGGAGAGCAAATGTGATATTCATGGCCAAGTTATGGGAAACTTGGCCAACAAGTTGAACAAAGCATTTGCTGGAGAAGTTAAGCAAACTCTGAAAGCAAAAAGTCGGAGCAAAAAGTTAGAGTCGTTGAAGTTGAAATTGGAAGAGCGAAAGAAAGATGCCGTTGAAAATTTCTCAAAATCTGAAGAATATAACCATGAAATGGTTGAATGTTTCAACAACGGCTTTGAAATGTTTCGAGATTATGCTTCGGTGATCTCACCAAACTACAATTGGAGTGAAATTGATGTAGCTGGTGTGTGGGAGGTGCTGAATATGGGTGATGAGGGAATGGCTCATCATAGTCTCGTGCATGCAGCGAGGACAAAGGACAAAGACATGGATCTTTTGATGGACCTGTAGTAAGGGTGAGTGCTGCTTGAGTTCATCTGACCCGAGTACATGGATCTTTTGTTGCCTTGGTTTTCCCTTCGCGGTTTACTATTGTTAAGGTTCGGGGGCGATTTGTTTTGCATCTGTGAAATGTATTCTGTAATGGATGTGTGTGTATTGTATGTAGATAAACTTACTATTGCTCTTTTATTGTATGTATATTGCTTAACATTGCCTTTGTATTGTATATATAGTGTATGAATATTGCCAGCCTATTGGATGTATATTGTAAAACTATTGCTATCGTATCATCCATATATTGTATCGGTATTGGCTCTATAGTGCTTGTATATTGGTCTGATATTGCTATTATATCGTATGTCAGTGGCATTTGGTCTAATAACAGTCCACTTCGTTAAAAGTAATCCTGATTTCAAATATCACGGACACGACAATTGTTATCCATCCTTATATTTCCCAAGTTTCCTTTTGTGCTATTTTCCAGTTTTCCAATTTTTCAATGTTCCTATTTTCCCATTATGTAATGAAAAAAAGTTGCCTGCTTTGGCTAATTGAGAAAGTAACTAATATTGTCCAATATGGTAATTGTCTTATTCCCCATTTCCACAATTTCAATTCATTTCCAATTTTCCTATTTTCCATGTGTCCCTGTTTCCTATTTCCATTTATCCAACTTTCAGTTTTTGTCCAATTATCCAATTGTTCTATTAACCAATTTTCTTTTTTCCAATTGCCCTATTTTCTAAGTTTCCTTTTTTTCCTTTTTCCAATTTGCTAACTTTCCTTTTGTTCTATTTCCAATTTTGCTATTTTCCAAGTTGCCTTATTTGCTATTTTTCAATTATCCAGGTATCCAATAGTCCAATAGTCCAATAGTCCAATAGTCCAATTTTCCAATTTTCCAATTTTCCAATTTTCCAATTTGCGAATTTGCCTATTTTCCAACTGTCCTTTTTTCCTATTTCCTATTTCCTATTTCCAATTTTCCAAATTTCCAACTTTCATGTTTTCTGAGTTTCTTTTTTTTCCTGTTTCCTATTTTCCAACTTTCCTTTTGTTCAATTTCCAATTTTCGAAGTTGCTTTATTTTCCAATTACCCAATTTTCCAATTGTCCAATTTCCTATTTTCCAATTTTCCAACTGTCCTTTTATCCTATTTCCTACTTTCCTCTTTCCAATTTTCCTTTTTTCCTATTTCCAATTTTCCAAGTTTCCATTTTTCCGTATTTCCGATTTTCCAATTTTCCTTTTCTTCTATATTTCCAATTTTTGAATTTTCCAAGTTTCCTTATTTCCCATTTTCCAAGTTTGCGGTTTTGCTATTTTCCTATTTTCCTAATTCCCAATTTTCTTGTCTGAAATTCGCAATAAATGCTTAGTTACATAGTCCTATTTTGGGTTGAAATCCACAATTTCCAATTTCCCATTAAGGTTTGCTTTTTTGGTTTGTAAGCCAAATTTATTGTTGTTAATGTAATGCTCTACTGCTTCTTCATTTTCCCTTCGCGGGATAGTATTGTTAAGCTTCGGTGGCGATTTGTTTTGCATGTGTAAAATGTAGTCTGTAATGGATGTGTGTGTATCGTATGTAGATTCACTTATATTGCTGTTAGATTGCATGTATATTGCTTAATATTGCCTTTGTATTGTATACATAGTGTATGCATATTGCCACCCTATTGGATGTATATTGTCATACTATTGCTATCGTATTATCCTGCTATTGTCCTAATATTGGCTCTATAGTGCATGTATATTGGCCTGATATTGCTATTATATCGTATGTCAATAGCATTTGGTGTATTAAGTCTCCACAAAATAAAGTAAACATGCTATAAGCTCCACAGTAGTATTTACTTCATCTCCATAATCAGAATAATGGGGGAAAAAAAAGCACGGACAAATACTTGAAATGAAAAACAACTCGTCCGTGACTGTGAGATTGTGTACATAAAACTTGGAACAACCAAACCAATTAAAGCTAAGGCATCTCATATGTATGCCTACAGAAAATAACAATGTATGGTCATCTTCTTTACAATATTGCAATCAACACTTGGGTGAGACCGACCTGCAAAAACAATTGGGTTAAGTACAGAGATAGAGTTTATGAATGGCAGTTCCAGAATTAAGACCTATGTTAATTTGTAACTGCCACCGAGTCAGTTCATAGTGCCAAGCCAAAAGATCCCAAGAAAAAAAGCAAAGTAAACAAGAAAAAAGAGGCATGGCATAAATGGGAACCTCAGCAGAAAGCATCACATAAGCATAGAAGCAGATTGGCTCCATTACAATGTTCAAGATTGATGTAAATACTAGATAAAAGAGTTTTTATTCAAACCTCAGCGGGTTTCTCGGGTTCATTGCTGGACCTTCAATATCGTCTTGCACAATAGCATCAGTTCACTTCGTCAAAGTTCCAGACAAACACTCCGCAATTTCTTTTAGACCCTGCAATAAAGTGGCATGACTGAAATTGAAGTTTTGGATACACGCGAGAGTCTAAACTAGTCTAAAAATAAAGCTATTTTACCTGCTTTTCTGAAATGGAACCTAGCTTGTAATCGTGCCAAAGGGAAAAGTAACATAAGTTTCTACAAATTGAAAGCAAAATTTGTCTCACAAAGAGTGATGTAAAGGAAAATTAGTACATAAGGGGAAAGTAAAAAACTGAGAGAGCGCATGTAATGTAAAACTGTAGCAATTCCCAAATATACCAAACCACCTGTGACATTCATCCTGCTCCAGCTAACATCAGCAAACACAGTACTCGGTTCCAAATTCCAATAACAACATAATGCTACGTAGAAAAGTAGAATTGCGGAAGACATTATTTAAAACGAACTAAGTCAAAACGAAATTGAGAAATCTTAAGAAAGCTGTATGCTTCAGTAAGTCCACTAACACATTCCCAGTGCAGGAAATGAATTTTACCTATATCACATAAATTGCAAACAAAACCACAGACAGAAAATGTGAACAATGGCTACAAAAGCATCCATAAAGAGCAACAATATTTATATATGGAGGTGTACAAAATAGGTAACCTTCAAAATCGAAACAGTGTGTGTGCCATGTAAGGCAATTAGCCACTGCTTCTAGACTGTACAATATTACACCTCACAATATACAGCAGGGCCAAAGACCCGGGTTGCTACACATAATAACTAAACCTAGTAGCTCTAGCAAAAAGGCAGGAATTTCCATCAAAGCATCCACGTTTGCATCTTCATATAAACGAGTTCCTGACATAATTAATGAGCACAGTGAATACCCAAGTCCTAAGTCCACACTCAACTAAATTCACAGACATGAAGACATATACCTCATACATATGCCTCCCCCCTTAAACCCTCTATTGCAAGCTTCAGTCTGTAATATTTGCTCTTCAAAGGGTCAATTGTATGCAATGAAATCCCAGCACTGAGATGCTCCAAGAATTTGATGGTCATGATTCCGCAAGACGCACTGTCAAGCCAATAAGTTGGGAAATTAGAACTGCATTTATGTAAAATAGTTTCTAAACTCCACTAAATTCACAAACCTTACCCATCTCGTTGTTGTGGCACATCTCCAATGGTACAAACTGAGAATTCCGTAAAGGTTGACATCTGCAGCCCCCTTTGCTTCACCTCTTCAAGCTCAGAAGCTTCATAAAAGTGCATATTGTACAGCACTTGTGCCAACGTCTCAGATATAGGGCGAAGCAGTCCAACCAGCTTCTTTGTGGCGGTAAAATCAGAGTACGAGTCATACACCGTTGCAGTATGATTGACAAAATCAAGTTCGATTGCAACCCAGTGGGACCCTTTCAGATTATATGGAAAATAGACCTTCCTAACTTTTGTCCAAGCTTGGCCATACCCGTGTTGCCACGTACCCCGCACATAGTGATGTATATTGTTCAGCTTGCTGGGTGTAAGGTCACTGATGTTTGAAGCAGCTGCCTTCTTCGCTCCACGTGTCTTGCCAGTCGCTTTGACCGGCTCTAGAAATTGCTGCACACATTGAAATGAAGCCATATTACGTAATGACAACCAAAAGCAAATGAAGCAGTGAATGTTAAATGGAAACATGTTTACCTGCAAGCAACAATCTGCCGTTGTCCACTGAGTTCCAAATACCAATGGATGCGCGTGTTGCCTTTGCCGGATGAGAAAGGTTGCCATGTCCAAGTGCTGAAAGTTCACGTATATAATATCAGCACAATTTCATACAACTGTACACTTAATAAAGCAAACAAAACAATTGAAGTATCGTAATAAAGTAGAGAATTGTGTATTCTTACCCTTGAGCTAATCCATTCCGTATCATCGATCAGTTTGTAGAAAAAATCAGCGCCCACCGAACATGATTCCAGCTACACCTCCGCACTACAAGAGGCAAAAACGTAAATTCCCGATCAGAACTTAGGTGGTAACAGTTTTCACAACATATATAAAATAATATTGTCCCATTTCAAATAACAGTTTTCAGATATAGCAATTAGGTGAGACAAATATAGAATTCTTGCTAAGTAGGAAGCTACTTCACTGGGGAGTGGAATAATTTAGCCTCAATTGTAACAAAACTTTCAAATTCTATATATAAATATGAAGAAACATGATAAAACAGGAAACAAAAAACTTGTTAGATTTTATCTCCATGTTGTAGTGGCCAATCATCTTGACTTTATTTGTCTCCATTTTTGTCCCCTTGTGCACCAATTGAGAATTCTTAGGTAAACTACTTATCTCTATTTGTTTCTCCACTTGAAATTGTAACGACAACCAAGCAATTGTATTTGTCTTCTATTTCAACTCTGTTTTTCTTCACTTCAAATGTGACCTTAAGTTCAATTCTTTGTTCAAGTAATAATTTGTTTTAGATTAAGAAACTCTTTCAACACATAACCATAATCCAAGAGGTAACTGCCATATACACTTTAAAAACAAGACTAGTTTGCATAGGCTCAATTAAATTCTGAGTCGTCCGATAAAAATACCCAATATGTGTAAGATATATGAATTTAGTTCGTTGCTCATGCATGATACATGATACATGATACATGATGCATATGCTTGGGTTCGCTAAGCATCCATTCAACATATCCACCTTATCCATACATATTTTGTACTTTAACCATCAGTCCAGAAAACCTCAACCGCTTCTTATCTACATTTTGTATTTTTCTTACTATATATATATATATATGGCTACATACGATCACTGCGAGAGTAAGAATTTGAATCTGATATAGAATTAGAATCTTAACTTAGATTTCCATCACTCACTCTCTCTCTCTCTCTCTCTCTCTCTCTCTCTCTCTCTCTCTCCTTAACAGTTTCGCATCATAAAAAGGAGGAACATTCTGGTCCATATATTGCAGTTTCTTCCTATCTACTTGCTACCTGAAGTGTATAACAACAGAAAGACTTGGTTTTTCTCTCATGAATAAATTATATAAAATCCCTTTAATCAAAATGCACATTAATTTTCTACGATTAGAAGATTACAATTCAATACTTTTACTGCAAATAATTAGTGAAAAATTAAGAAGAAAAACATTAGCATAAACGCACCCAACTAATTATCACATTCTTTTTCTCCAGTCTCCATTTACATAAACTAACTAATTGAAACCCAAAATTCAAGTTTAGGGTTCATACTAGCATAACGAAGCTATCTATTCGTCTCTAGCTCTCAGCTATGACAGTATTCTTTCCCAGCAATACGTACGTGGCAGGAAATAATAAAATCATAACCAAGGCTTGTACAAAATGTTTGAAGGACTAGTACTAATATCAATATCCCAATGAAATTGGAAGGCCTATTGTGAGATCAAGATTGAGGTCAGGCAAAGCACTGCAGGTTGTGTTGCTTTCGGGTTCACTTGAAGAATCTAACAATGGATCATCACAGTGAGAATTTACACTTGGCTGATCATTTGTATTAATCCTGGAGCCAAATGATTTAGTATGGCCAAAATTGTGCCCTATCCGATGGTTATTTGGGTACATAACATGGAGGAGAAGACCAGATGCCATGGGCGGAAGGAGCTGCTATTACAACCCCTTCTAAATCTCTGTTATTGTCTTCTTTTGAGTCTAAATGTTATAATAATAAACTACTATTCAAAATTTCTTACTACCTATATTTAACAAAATACATTTAACAGCAGCAGTCAATATTTTTTTGCTTTAACAAAGTCTGAATTTTGTTCATCACAAATATACACATGTATATTAAAGCGAACTTGGTAATTCTCTCATTTCTATATCAGCACATACTAGCATAACATGAAGATTGGATTTTGAAGGTCAAGAATCCTAACCTGATCTCGTTTTTCCAGCCAATGCAAAACTCCATGACTGCCTTCACATCTTCAATGGGAAGGGGTTTTGATGGATCAAAACATGGCGGGGTTTCAGTCGCATCCGACACACTCATCGTCCTCTTCTTCCTCAACGGATCAGTAAATGGACTACACAAAGTGTGCGACGGACGCTTCTGTCTACAGCCTTTACCTTTCTCTTCTTTTGTTTCAACACTTTTAGACCCTTCTCCATCACCAGCCATACTCACTTTCAGTATACTTGGAGGATTGATCGGACCTCCCGATGCCATACTATCACTTCTTTTCCAATCTTCTAACAAAAACATCAGTCTTTTGCAGATTTCGTCACACCCGGCCACATCTTCCTGGGTAGGCAGCTTCTCGACTTGTGCATGCTCAGCTGCTTCATGCACTTCTAAGTGAGGAACGGAAGTGACAATTTCTGCCTCTTCAACTACCAAGGCTGGGGATGGTTCGGCTCCATCACCGGGGCTTTTTGTTTCCATTGCTACCGGTTCTATATGCGGACTACCATAGTCATGTAATGGTCCTTCATTCATATGAGGACTACGGAGGTCCTCATGTCCTTCCCCACCCTCATTCAACCCACTATTTATTTTTTTCAGCTGCTCTATCTCCCCCTTGAAATAATGTTCCATGGAAGCTAGGGTCTTGGCAAAATCCTCCACTGACTTTTTATATTTTGCAGACTCTGTTTCACGTTTCAAGGACTCCGTCCGTACAATTTCTTCCAACTGATGCACTCTCTTGTGAAGTCCTCGATTCGAAGCGGCTACTTTGGCCAATTCATCCTTTGTCCTTTCAAAGTCACGCTTCAAAGTGCGTAAATGAGTGGACGCGACTTTACCCTGCATTAAGTTATAATGCAAATGTTACAATATTTCGAAAATATTTCCCATCAACAGCAGTTTTTTTCCTATGGTATTATGATGTATATATTGAAAAATAAGTAATGCTTGCCTTAGAAGACGATGGAAGGCTAGCAATTTCAGCAATGTCCTCATCTTTTTCTTGCACAGAGGCAGAAGTGCTGGTTTTTGGTTCTTCGTCATCGCCAAACAACTCAACAACTTCTTCAGTATCATCAACATCGTCACTGTTTGTGCAAATAATCTCACGGGAGAATATTCGCTTCTAGATCCTTCAACCTTCGATCTTCCTTCTCTCTCTTCCTCGATTCCTGTAAAACAGATTGGAGTAAATAGACCACACCCGGGGGGTGTTGGCCAAAGGCCCTCCGATGCCTAAGTTAGTTCGAGTGTTTGTATGGAAAACAATAGCTAAGCAAAGGGTACGGAGTTTTATGTATGGTGTAAACCGGGTGGCCGGAGCCGTGTGTGGTGGCCGGAGCCGTTTGGAGAAAATATGGAGAGTGGAGAGTGGAGAGGGAGAGAGAGAGAGCTTCGGGTATTTTCTCGGGTTTCTGAAGTGAGTTTAGATGTGAATTTAGATGTACCTTGAATGATGACTGAAGTCATCTATTTATAGGAGCCTCGGGGCTAGGGTTTCGTAGAGATCGAGTTGGACTTGATAATATCTGAATTATCTCGTTAATTATAAGATAATATCCAATAATTAGGATATTATCCCTTTGATAAGATAATACCCGATTTATTGATATTATCTCATTAATTATAAGATAATATCCCTTTATTATGATAATATCCCAATTAATGATATTATCTTTATTAATTATGAGATAATACCATATAATTAAGATATTATCCTGATTAATTAATTATCCCAATAAATGGTTTAATTAATTAATTTAAGGGATAATCTTCTTTTCCACGTGGCGTGCTCTGATTGGAGACGAAAATATCTGCTCCCACAAATGCCCCTCAGCTTCTGCATGGCGCTTGCGTGGCATGTAGGAGATGAAATTATTTTTCGGACTCTCCAACTGTATCTGGGCTTTCTTCTGCGAGTTGGACTCCTTTTGCAGATCAGGTTCCCAATTAGAGTAGGCTTCTGACTGTTCTTGGAGTTGGATCCCCAGTAGGAATGAGCTTGCGATTCCTTCTTGACCCGGGTTGTCCAACTTGTATAAATACAGGGCTTCTCTTCACTCTTTCCACATCGCAAACTTAACTTCTCTACTTTCTAGCTTGAGAAAGATCTTGGAGAATTTGTACTGCTTGTCGAAGAGAGGAGTTGCCGTGCATCCCAAGGTAAGTCGAGCGCGTGTATTTTTTCTTCGTCTTCTCTTTTGGCCCGTTTGGCCTACGTCCGAAGACGTGTCGATGAGAGTGGCCCGTTTGGCCTACGTCCGGAGACGTGTCGATGAGAGTGACCCGTTTGGCCTACGTCCGGAGACGTGTCGATGAATGTGGCCCGTTTAGCCTACGCCCGGAGACGTGTCGGTGAGAGTAGCCTGTTTGGCCTACGTCCGGAGACGTGTCCGTGAGAGTAGCTTGTTTGACCATCTTCTTTTTGTTTGAACTTGGCCGGTTGGTCACTTTGATATGGAAATTTCAGTTATCATTTCAACTTCAATCTGCATATTGTCTTGTGAACTGCTTGAGTAACCGGCTAGTGTCTTGGCTGTACATTTCCCCTGCCGATTTTTGCAAAAGCCAGGGTCCCTCTTGAGGGATTCTGGGCCTATTCTGCATTTTTCCGGAGAAAGCTTAGGACGCTTCTGGTCGTTGCCCTGCGTCTCCCTTAGGACGCTACTTATGGACAACTGTATGACTATCCCGCCCCCCTTAGGAAACGGATAGAAACCTGGATACCTCCCTTAGGAAATTCTTGGCGCACCCTGCGTCTCCCTTAGGACGCTTCTTTGTGGGCTGCGTCTCCCGAAGGACGCTTCTGATCGTTGCCCTGCGTCTCCCTTAGGACGCTGCTTATGGACAACTGTATGACTATCCTGCCCCCCTTAGGAAACGGATAGGAACCTGGATACCTCCCTTAGGAAATTCCTGGCGCACCCTACAGCCCCCTTAGGATGCTGCTTTGCGGGCTGCGTCTCCCGAAGGACGCTTTTGGTCGTCGCCCTGCGTCTCCCTTAGGACGCTTTTTATGGGCAACTGTTTGGCTATCCTGCCCCCCTTAGGAAACGGATAGGAACCTGAATATTTCCCGCAGAAAGCATGGAGACCTCCTTTTAAGAAATTCCTGGCGCACCCTGCGTCTCCCATAGGACGCTGCTTTGCGGGCTGCGTCTCCCGAAGGACGCTTCTGGTCGTCGCCCTGCGTCTCCCTTAGGACGCTTTTTATGGGCAACTGTGTGACTTATCCTGCCCCCCTTAGGGAACGGATAGGAACCTGGATACTTCCCTTAGGAAATTCCTGGCGTACCCTGCGTCTCCCTTAGGACGCTTCTTTACAGGGTGCGTCTCCCGAAGGACGCTTCTGGTTGTCGCCCTGCGTCTCCCGAAGGACGCTGCTTATGGGCAACTGTCTTTTGTTGTGGCACATTATGGAATTTGCAGTAGTTTGCTTCTCTTCTTTAGAAATGTGCTGGGTTCAGTCATCTACTTGTCGATGAATTGTAAGCCATTGTCGGTAACATGTGATTGTGGGCAGCCAAATCGGCAGATGATGTTTCTCCAGATGAATCGTTCCACGTCAGCTTCTTTAGTAGAGGATAGAGATTCGGCCTCGATCCATTTAGTAAAGTAATCAGTGGCGACGATCATCATTTCTTTATTAGCTGGTGCCGTCGGCATGGGGCCCACTAAGTCGATGGCCTATTGCATGAAAGGCCACAGACTGTTCTGCGGATGGTAGACTTCGGCAAGCAGGTTAGGAACCGGTTTGTACCGTTGGCAGCTATCACATCTTTTGACATACTCGGCCGAGTCATGGCGCATGGTAGGCCAGAAATAGCCTATATTTAGAGCCTTCTGGGCGAGTGACCTGCCTCCAGAGTGGTTGCCACACTCGCCGTCATGAATTTTGTAGAGGACCTCAAGTGTTTAAGGGTATTTTATGCAGGTGAGATGAGGGCCAGAGTATGATCTGCGAATGAGCTTGACGCCTTGCATGTAGTATCTCGCGGCCTTCTGCTGGACCTTCCTAGCCTCGGACTTATCCGACGGAAGATTTCCATTCACCAAGTAGTCGATGATGGGGTCTTGCCAGCTGGGGTCTTCATCGATCTGCATTGAGTCGATTGGCTCTATTTCTTCGATGCTTGGCCGGTCAAGGTGTTCTACCGGGATAGAGCGTTTGAACTGGGTGTCCAGCGCTGATCCTAGGCTTGCCAGCGCATCTGCATGAGTGTTCTCCGCCCGTGGAACTTGTTGGATGGTGAAAGTAGGGAATTCTTTCAGAAGTCCTTGGACTTTGTCAAGGTACTGGATCATTCTCGGATGTTTTGCCATGTACTCGCCTGAGGCTTGATTCGTGATCAGCTGGGAGTCTGAGTAGATGGCCAATCTTTTGATCGACAGTTCTTTTGCTAGGCGCAGTCTGGCGAGCAGTGCCTCATATTCTGCCTCATTGTTTGAAGTAGGAAAGCCTAGTGTGATGGCTTGTTCCAACAAAGTTCCATCTGGGGTGACTATGACGACGCCTGCCCCCGCTCCTTTGTGATTTGACGCTCCGTCTACATGTAATTGCCACATGTCGTTAGGTAGGTTTGAATCGGCGGGGGAGGTGTCGTCTGCTTTTTCCTTGCTTTTCGTGACCAGCTTCTCTTTTTCGGCTGTTGGAGTAAACTCTACAACAAAATCTGCTAAAGCCTGGGCTTTTATAGCGGTCTTCGGCCGGTAGAGGAGGTCGTATTGACTGAGTTCGATAGCCCATTTCATGAGTCGCTGAGAGGCGTCGGGGCTGTGGAGGATCGATCTCAAAGGAAATTCTGTCATGACAATTATCCGGTGCGCTTGATAGTAGGGCCTTAGCTTTCTTGCGGAAACTACAAGCGAAAAAATGAGCTTCTCCATTTTCGAGTAGCGAGTCTCTGCGTCGAGGAGAGCTTTTGAAGTGTAGAATACCGGATGTTGTGCCCCCAGCTTTTCTCGGATGAGAGCTGAGCTTACGGCTGAGTTGGACACCGCCAGGTAGATGTACAAGTCTTCGCCTGGTATCGGTTTTGAGAGTAGGGGAGGTGTAGTGAGATAGGTTTTCAAATTTTGAAAAGCTACTTCGCACTCGTCATCCCACTTGTCCTTGTGTCCTTTCCTCAAGGCTTGGAAGAATGGCCTGCACTTGTCGGTAGATCTCGAGAGGAATCGGTTGAGAGCTGCTGCTCTACCCGTTAGACTTTGTATCTCCTTTGTTGTGGCAGGTGACTTCATGTTGAGTATAGCCTTGATTTGATTCGGGTGCGCCTCAATTCCTCTTTGGGTGACTAAGTATCCTAGGAATCGGCCAGACGAGACTCCGAATGTGCATTTGCTCGGGTTCAACTTCATGTTGTATTTTCGGAGCAGGCTGAATGCCTCGGCGAGGTTTGTGATGTGGTCTGCTCGCTGGGGAGCTTTGACTAACATGTCGTCTACGTAGACCTCCATAGTTTTACCGATTTGCTCCTTGAAAATTTTGTTTACTAGCCTTTGGTAGGTTGCTCCGGCGTTCTTCAGCCCGAAGGGCATGACTTTGTAGCAGTATGTACCTCTTTCGATGATGAAAGAGGTTTTTGCTTTGTCGTCCTCATACATCATGATTTGATTGTAGCCGGAGTAGGCGTCCATAAAGCTTAGTAGTTGATTGCCGGAAGTTGAATCGACGAGCTGATCAATTCTTGGCAATGGAAAGTTGTCTTTAGGGCATGCCTTATTGAGGTCGGTGTAGTCAACGCACACTCTCCACAGGCCTTTATCTTTCTTTGCTACTAAAACAACGTTCGCCAGCCACTCTGCGTAGGAGACTTCTTCAATGAAACCGGCAGCTAGGAGCTTGTCGATCTCGGCTTCAATGATGGCAACCCGCTCTGGGGCAAAGTTGCGTCTCTTCTGCGCTACAGGCTTAATTGCTGGGTTGACGTGTAAGCGATGGCAGATGATCTGGGGATCAATGCCTGGCATGTCGGATGGCGACCATGCGAATACGTCTTTGTTGTTCTGGAGGAAGGCTGCAAGCTCTACCTTTTCCTCCTGGCTTAGGCGCGAGCCGATCCGCGCTTTTCTCTCTGGCTTGTCAGGATCAAGGGGTACTAGCTCGACGTCCTCTTCGGGCTTCCATCCTTCTTCAGGAGAGACCTCCGGACGGATTCCCTCGACTTGGTCCTGATTCTTTGATTGCTATTGGGGAGTAGCTATTCCTTTTCCTTTCTGGTCTGCTCGGCCGTCAGGAACGGGATTTGCCTTCTCCTCTGGTTGCTCTACTCCCTTCATATCTGCCTGATTTACGGGGAGGAACTGTGTTTGCTTGCTTCTCTTCAGCCCTTAAGCTGAGCATTTCCTCGCCATTGTCTGATCACTGTTGACCTGACCGATACCGCCCCCAGGGATAGGGTAGCGAATTTTCTGATGTGTGGCGGAGGTGATGGCGTTGATCTTGCTGATCCATGGTCTGCCCAAAATGCCATTGTAGGGTGATAGTTCATCAATGACCATGAATGTTTGCGAGCTGATTACAGGTGGGGAGTAGACGTTGAGATCTATTGTGCCCACGGTAACCGTTGTTGCGCTATTGAAGCCGGTTAGTGACCTAGCTGATTTGTTGATCTTTGTCTCTAAGCCCATCTGCTGGATGACTGCCAATTGTAGGATATTGGCTGCACTGCCCTCGTCTGCATGGATTCGATCGACCATGGCCTGAGCGATTTGAATGCTGATGACAAGGGCATCGTTGTGCGGCAGATTGAGGCCGATTAGATCTTTCTTTTGGAAGTCGATCACGGGATCGTCTTCTGCCAGTGGGAGACTAGTGGAGACCTGGGAGATCATAGTGGCCTGTTTGATCTTCCTCTTCTTTTCTTTGTTGGTCAGCCCGGATTCCTCGGAGTCGGCTAGGATTGTGTTAATCCTTATGACTTTTTGAGGTGGCTCCTTGGCGGCATCGCGGTCCTCGATTCGCTGGATGGCCTGCTTCGCGATGAATTCCGTGCAGTGTCCTTCTCTTACGAGTTCTTCGAGATGCACTTTCCAAGCAAAGCAATTATTCGTATTGTGCCCGTGCGTCGCATGGAAAGCACAATACTTTCTAGTATCCCTTTTATCTGGATCTCCTTTTAAGGGTGGCGGTCTTTTTACCCAAGGTTTGTCCTTCACTTGGGCTAAAATTTGGTGTATAGGGATGGAGAACTTGGTGTAGTTCTCCTTTGTCGTAGCGTCTCCTTGTGGGCGCGACCTACGCTTGTCTTTGTCCCTGCTGCTAAACCTGTCGCTTCTTTGGCCTGCCGGCTTGGTTGGCTGATCTTCCTGCTCGGTGGACTTCCTCGCGGCGATTCAATCGTCATCCCAGAGCACGTAGCGTTCCGCGGTCGCGAAGACCTCTGCCAGAGTCTGGCTGGGAGTGATAGTCAGCTCGCGGTATAAGTCGTGCTCAGCTGGAAGACCTTTCTTGAATGCAGAGGACGCGATTCGGTCATCGCATCCTACGATGTTAGCCTTTTCTGCTTTGAATCTCTTGATGTAATCTCGAAGAGATTCATTGGGCTTCTTGCGCAGGTTGTACAGGTGGTCAGGGTTCTTCTTGATCGTCCGGTAAGAAGTGTACTCTTTGGTGAAGACATAAGCAAGCTCCTTGAAGCTGCTGATCGACCCAGAGGGCAGAGTGTGGAACCAGTCCTGAGCTGCTCCTCGCAAAGTCATTGCAAACACCTTGCACATTAGCGCATCTTCGGCTTTGTAGAGGATCATAAGGCTCTTGAAATGCTTCAGATGGCTTTCGGGATCAGAATCTCCTTTGAAGCATGTGAAAGATGGTGTTGAGAATCGTTTTGGAGGAGTAGCCTGCTCGATTTCAGCAGTGAAAGGTGAGGAGTTTGCTCAGTCTACTTCCATACGTAATGTATCTTCGAAATTTCCGCCAATCTTTAAGTCTCGAAGTCGGTTATTTACAAGCTTCTCAACGTCTTCCACACGCATGGTTAGTCGGTCACGTGGGCGACCTCGGCGATTTGGACGACGCTGACTGACTTCCTCGTTGGTTTGCAAGGGTTGACCTTCTCGGCTGCGCTGCCTAGGCGGCGTGTCAGTAGACTGCGCTTGCGAGGTATTCCCCACTTGGTGGTGAGAGCTGGTTCTTCGAGAGCGAGCAACGGAGCGCCTTTCTTCACGGTCCTCATCGTGAGTGTTATCTGGTTGACCTCCCTGAGAGCCTAGCCTTTCGTGAACATTTCTCTATGAGCGAGCAGCGGAGCGCCTTTCTTCACGATCCTCATTGTGATGGCCGTCAGGTTGACCTCCCTGAGAGCCTAGCCTTTCAAGCACGTTTCCCTGTGGGCCCAGGTGAGCACGGATGCCAGGTTGTGGGCCTAGCCTTTCGCGCACATTGGCCCTTAAATTCCGTCTGGATGGGAGACTTCGTCTGCTCTGAGTTTGGCTTGCAGATGCTTGCAACATGCCAGCAAGCCGACCATATTGTTGTCCATCTCCTTGTCTGCTTACTCCTGCTTGACCTGCTTGGTGCCCATTGAACTGCATATCGGCGCGTTCGTCCATCCTTCTCTCTTCGCCCTGTTGTCCAAGGCCAAGGTTTTGAGCCAAATTTATTTGGTTGAGGAGTTGCCTCATCAAATTATTTTGGTCGTCCATTCTCTGAGTTAGCTGGTCAACCCTCAGATTAAGGTCTACTTGACTTCGTGGATCGGGATGAGAGAAGTGTGTGGAGCCCAATTGCACACGGGCTAGGGTTTCATTAGAGATGTGAGCGGGAGCGTGCGTCGAGCGCGGAGGCAATGGAGGGAATGGCTGAAGTTGCTCCAAGATCGGGCCTAAGTCGGCGATGGTCGTGAACCCACCTTGATGGGAGGTTCCCCCATGTTCGGTGGCGGCGCTATGAAGGTGGCTAGATCCGGCCACGGGGCCTTGAGATGGTACGACGACGGCTAGCGCGGTGGTCCCAGCTGCGGGTCCGGCAGGTGGCGCGGTGGTTTGTTGCGAGTTCATGGTGGCTAGAGGTGGTGGTGCCACCATGTCGATCGCGGGATCGTGGGAGGAGTAGCTTTGGGCCGTCACGGATTGAGCCATCGCGGCGGTCTTGCTCCTCGTGCGCTTGCTTCCAACCATGGTTGTTTGGAAGGCTTCGATGGATTAGAAAATAGGAGGAACGGATTCCTTGAGCACGCGTTGAGTATAACTCGTGCTCTCAATGAAAGCACCAAATGTTTGTGCAAATAATCTCACGGGAGAATATTCGCTTCTAGATCCTTCAACCTTCGATCTTCCTTCTCTCTCTTCCTCGATTCCTGTAAAACAGATTGGAGTAAATAGTCCACACCCGGGGGGTGTTGGCCAAAGGCCCTCCGATGCCTAAGTTAGTTCGAGTGTTTGTATGGAAAACAATAGCTAAGCAAAGGGTACGGAGTTTTATGTATGGTGTAAACCGGGTGGCCGGAGCCGTGTGTGGTGGCCGGAGCCGTTTGGAGAAAATATGGAGAGTGGAGAGTGGAGAGGGAGAGAGAGAGAGCTTCGGGTATTTTCTCGGGTTTCTGAAGTGAGTTTAGATGTGAATTTAGATGTACCTTGAATGATGACTGAAGTCATCTATTTATAGGAGCCTCGGGGCTAGGGTTTCGTAGAGATCGAGTTGGACTTGATAATATCTGAATTATCTCGTTAATTATAAGATAATATCCAATAATTAGGATATTATCCCTTTGATAAGATAATACCCGATTTATTGATATTATCTCATTAATTATAAGATAATATCCCTTTATTATGATAATATCCCAATTAATGATATTATCTTTATTAATTATGAGATAATACCATATAATTAAGATATTATCCTGATTAATTAATTATCCCAATAAATGGTTTAATTAATTAATTTAAGGGATAATCTTCTTTTCCACGTGGCGTGCTCTGATTGGAGACGAAAATATCTGCTCCCACAGTCACCCCAACTCCAATACGGCTGCTGCTTCTCAATTACAGATGGGCGGAGAGGTTGCACATCAACCTGCAATTTACAGAGACAAAAAACATATTATTAAACCTATAATTTGAATCAGAAGCATAACATTAGTATTATTAACAGAACTAACCTCTGCATTTTCAAAGACTTGGCTCATTACTTCGTGAAAACGAGGCAAACTATTGATTCTCCATTGTAGTATACAAGGGACTTGGGCATTCTGTTCGCGCACAACGATATGCAATGCAGCGAATGCTGGAAACACCTCAAAAGCCTATATCTGTTTTCAATAAAAATATATCAATCACTGTAAACAAAGTAAATGGAACTTATACATAAACAGATATTTCCTCACCTGAAGTGCAAAGCCAAATCCTTTTATGTGGTACTCCCTTGGTCTACCACTTGCCATTGTGTTGGATTGCTTTGCTGATTTTTTGGTTTTTAAGGCTTTCTGGGGCACTTTGACTCGCTGGTACTCTGCGCACAGTGCCCTCAACAATGACGAATTTGTCTTGGCATATGACACAGCACCCCACGGATACTTCTGGAAGTCTTCAACATCTTCGGCCAATTTCAAGTAGCGCATGTCAATGTTGACATGCTTTTCACTGCCCAACAGCACAAACACAGCGAAATATAACAGCCCAAACTTGAAGACGTCCTCCTCATCACTGCAGTCGATGAAGGCTTGTTCAAGTTCGGAAAGGCTGACCGTTTTATTGTTGCAGAAATACTTCTTCTTCAATGAGCAGTTGTCATTAGTTGCAGTCGGAATGAAGGGAAGCTTTCCAAACTGCAGCCCTGTGATGACGCAAAACTGCTGCGCTGTGAACTGTATGACCTTGTTGCCAACGATGAATTTGATCCCGTTGACTTGAGAAACTGTCCTCGGGTCTGCCTTTCTCAACAACAAGCCATGGATAATTTGTGTTGTCCACTTCAGGTCCTCAATTACTAATAAATGGCCAAAACAACTGTCCTTGAACCTTTGTAACTGTTGCCCACTAAATTTGTCCTTAATTGTACAGATCGCTGTTTTTGTATGGGAAAAGGTCAACGCCTTTCCCTGGATTTTTTCATCCACAGCAATCATCAACTTTGCTTTCGAGACCATATTTCCCTACACACCACCATTATACAAATAATTTCAAGCCTTTTAAATATACACAATTACAAGCAATAAACACACAATACAGATGCATCTCATGGCAATATGCACAAGATATATCAGTGATAAACCTACAATACATCCCCAATAGAACTTTATATGCATTTCATGTTTGTTCACCAATGGCCCATGACAGAAAAAATACAAATTCATTGTACCTTCAACCCTTATCTTTTCTCTCCACAAGTCTTGCTCTTATATTTTCCCATTTCCTTCTCTTATATTTTCCAATTTCCTTATGTTATATTTTCTATCCACAAGCCATGCTCTTATATTTTCCCACGTCCTTCTCTTATATTTTATCTTCAAAAGGCTTCCTACAAAAGTTTTTCCCATTTCATACACCTACAAGTGCAAAAAATGGGAAAAACTTTTGACTACAAAGTAACTACGGAGTGAAGTGAAGTGAAGCCTATCGTCGGATTTGACACAAGGGGGTAATAATGACACATTGTGCAGAAAAACATCATTTTATTTTAAAGAAACAATGTAATTCGTAAGCAGTGAACAGTGTGGATATCAAAGATAATTTAATCCCAATTGCCATTATTTAAACCTCAAACTAAATATGTTGTGTATTCCAGGTTGATTCAGACATTGTTACATGTCAATAAATCAAGAAGCTGCGTTACGTAACCACAAAAAGCATGCTGAGAAATGAGAGGCATCACAAGAAACAGAAATCTAACCTCACGGAGTCTGACAACAAAATATTTTCTGTAGTCCCGTCCGCTATTCTTTACAATATTCTCCAAAAGATAAAGTTATGGTGACTTCTGCTCACTAGAAACCTGCAAATTAGTTTCTACAATTAGATACTAAACACTAGTTACATCCAATATTGTTTGAACAAATAAGTGACTGATAAACCAAAGGCCTAACACGAAAATGCTTCCCGAAGGAGAAGGGAAATGGGAAGGAGAAGCTATTTCAGTATAGGCTCTTCAAATCCATTTAAAAGATAGCACAAGCAACACATCTGCAGGTACTGTAACTTCTAAACTAGCCCATTGTGCACCCAAAACTAATATACATCCCCACATATGGTTCTTTGCCCTTTGTTTACACATTCAATATTCATCCCCAAACTGAAATTCCAAATAATCACAACAGAATATGAAAAACAAAGATAACTTATCCATATCCAATATGCAAGCCCTAAACTTATCAATGACGTGTTTGTTTCACTGCCGTACAATGTATAGCCCAAATTACTTTCAAAGACGTACATTTAAAACAAGTCATAAAGGTGTGTCATTGAACTACATTTGTTGTTGTGGAACATGAATAAAACCATAATAAACCATTACAACCATAACAAACTAGCAATACAACAGCACTAAAATGAATATACAACGTCACTACATCAGCAATAACCCGGCAACAACAAAGCAATACAACATCAATACCAACAGCAAAACAACACCAGTGCAACCATCATTCCACAAACAACAAACCCATTCACTGTTTCAAACAATGAATCATCGGAATCACAACATTTCAGACCTAAACCAATTGCAGTGAAACCCCTAAACCCATTTCTGAAAAACCCCTAAACCCTATACCCATTTCAGAGAACTCACTAAACCAATTTCAGAGAAAGCCCTAAACCTAAACCCTAAACCAATTTCAAACAAACCCATAAACGATTTTCATACAAACCCATAAAACCTTCGTTTTCCGTAAGAAAATTTCGCTGAACAGTACCTGGTTCATGTAATCGATGGCATTCATCTTCAATTAACGGATTCCGCTGGGAGAGGAAGAGAGAAGAGAGAGTGAGACCTGAGCCACCAGAGACTGAGAGCGTGAGAGGTCAGCCACGAGCGACGGCAGAGTGAGAGCTGAGTGACTAGAGAGTGGAGACTGTGAGAGACGGAGCCAAAGAGAGAGGTGATTCGCGAGAGGTGATTTTCAGAAAAAGTGTTAGGTCAGCAATAAGTGTACAATAATTTTATATTTATAGGTGTTAGTTGTAAAAAAATTGGGGGGGGGGGGGGGGGGGGGGGGTGGTATTTTTAGTTAAGATTATAAAATTGGGGGTATATACCGCTATTTCCCTAAATTTTAAATGTAAATAGTCCATACAGATACACACCTGCATCCTTTATACCATAACATCATATCCACTTTGGGGCATGTGGCCAAGTAGTTAACTATATGCCAAGGAGTTGCAAAGAAAATTGATGTTATGTGATTTGTGTAGAATATTCATATAGGT
Organism: Prunus campanulata; assembly: GCA_034190965.1. Lineage (NCBI taxonomy): Eukaryota > Viridiplantae > Streptophyta > Magnoliopsida > Rosales > Rosaceae > Prunus > Prunus campanulata. Next base: position 9,009,477 of record CM067214.1, on the reverse strand, counting down.
GAAGAGATCTAACCCACCCTATGTAGATCACAATAGAATGATGTCCAGTAACTGAAAGTATTCTTTTATTACAAATGAAATTCTTAATATACAACACAAATCCAGGTACATGGGAAGTACACAAGAATCCCTAGCCCAGAGTTCAAAAGAAAGAAGTGGGAGATTTAATATTGAATCTTAACATGTCTACTTCACTCACTTGAGAACCTTTATGCAACATCAGTAATAGTAAATATGTATAGGTCAAATTAGGTCGAGCATACGTTATCAGTATTTAGCCATCTCGCATATTCAACCAAACCCCCTGCATAAAAGTATTCATTGTGATGGTTCTTCTCTGGATCTGTATCCTCTTGTCTAACAGTGATCATGAGCTGCAAATGTAGAACAGAAAAAGACGCCTCTGTTGTACTGCCAGATTACCATTAAAAGAAATGAAAATCCATAAATAGACGTATTAAAAGATAAATACATATATAGCAGGACATGATAATTGACAATTAAAAGTAATGACTTTACATTTGGGTTTAGAAAAGCTAGCTCCCTAATAAGTCCAGCTATTGTGTTGTAGTCAAACTGAATAGCAGTTGTGAATACTGCAGGAAGACATGGCAATCAAATAAAGCAAGCATAAATCACCAAATACGATAATCACCAGACATCACAATTTAGTATGCTAGACACTGACAACTAGAGTATTGAAAGGAAATGTGAAGGAGGTGGATTTCTTGAGGGATCAAGGGTGGGTTTTTGGGCTTCAATGTGGGCATCCTTTTTCTTTTTTTTTGGGTAATAAGGGGGGCTAAAAGCCCAGCACAGCAACACCTAAGCAGCAACAAGACGATGCCTGGACATACCCATGGCATCATCATACAAAATATCCTTCAGGAAGTCAGGAACCGGCTCATAGAGATGAGTCCCATGTGGGCATCCTTTTTCAAATAGTCCAGAGTTACCAGTTTTCTTTCTTTATGCAGATTGGGTGAATGCTCTTTCTTGAGAATGTTTGTGTTTTTGTGTTATGTATATTCTGTGATAATTTTGCATAGCCAGCTGGGTGTTAGAAATCTTAAATGTACTTTTGAGGGACTGCTTGTTTCTTTTTTTTTTAAAAAAAAATTAATACAAATTCAAGGTGATAAGCCAAAAAAATAACGGAAACAATTAAAACTGAATTAGAATAGAAGGTACGTATATATTCTAGCCATCATCACGAAGAAATGTCAAGGTGTTACAATCTGAACTCCCACCAGAATGCCTTATAGTTCAAATAATATTTCAGGTCCATTTCACACATCATTAAAATGAGAGTTATAAGACATGGATTTAAAAGCAAATGCAGCAGACATGGAGTTATAAGACATGGATTTAAAATGATATTTCGGTCCACTGACAGTAAATTTGCAGGAAAAAAAAAAAGAGTGCTATTGTTTTATTTGATGGTAAGGGGAGGGAGAGATTTTAGAATTTGAGTCAAAACCTAATTGGTTTAAAGTTTACCGAGCAAACCTTGAATGGCTCCTCTAACGTTGACATTTGCACAAATGCAGGAAAATTTACCAAATAAATCAAGATGAACAGATAATGCATACCTCAGACAAGGCATTGACGACAGATAAACCCACCATGTAATCCACCAGAGACACTATACCCACTACTTGAACCACCAAATTTTCCACCAGCATGTAAACCCTGAATAATTTTCATAAGAACTGTCATTTATAAAACAATAATATGTTCCTGCATTTAAAATAGCTCCCAAGTTGCATATTTCATATTTTCTTCATTAAGAAAAACATATAAAACTTCAACTCATAAATTTCCAAAGGTCTTTCTATCACTAGAAATCCCGGAACTAGTTGAGTTTCTATCATTCATGGTTCAAACCTTCAAAGTGTCACTGAAACATATGCTTAATATTTGACTTATTTAGAGCAGCTTTGGGTTGTGAGGTTGCCAAACACTTTGTAAACATCCCAATTTGTTGATAGTGTATGTGCTTGCACATGCTGCTCTTGGAACATACCCAGTTATACTTGTTGTGAGGAACTTCGTTAAATCTTTTATTTTCTTGTTTTTAAATTTATTTTCTATTATTATCCTTGGGTTAGCAGCACCTACTCTAGTAGAAATTTATCGATTTCGACATGTATTAAAGCAATTATTTTCTTAAGGCTTGGTGGCTTCTAGCACAACACATACAAGTATAAATGCATATTACAACCAACTTAGAAATTTGTAAAGGACAATACTAAACATTGCTTTATTTGCTTGCATACATATATGCCTTCATGTGCAGCTTCTTCTGTGCTCAAGTAGATGATGCGAAGGAGGGGATTAATTAAGGACTCAAGGAGGCACATCAAACTACATGTGTGTGAACATTAGAATATCTTATAAGAAACCATGACACTGTGTTCTTACTTTAATATATACAAAAAAGGATTTTTGAAGCTTTTGACTAAAAGGCATAGAAGATGTAGCATACCCCACGACCATTGTCAGCGATGCTCACAGAACCATCTGCAAGTAAAACAACCTCGATCTTTGAAGCAAATCCGGCTTGAGCCTCATCCACAGCATTATCTGATATTTCATAGACCTAAAAGAGCATGATTAGAAACTTCTTTATTGACTCAGATGAATCTAGCAAAAGCACATTATTAAAAATGGAAAGATAAAAGTGACGAAAAGCAATACCAAATGGTGAAGACCACGAGGTCCTGTGCTCCCAATATATATCCCTGGCCTCTTTATAACAGGGTCTAAGCCTTCCAATACCTGAACATGTTAGACATTATAGCATCAAGCCAAAGCTAAGTCGGAGTGACAGCTTACAAGTCCCACCCAACAATTTCTAACTAAACCCATCAATAAGCAACAATTTCCAACAAACATAAACACCTTAATAAACTTACTTATCTGAATCTGATCAGACCCATATGCATTGGAGCCAGAGCTGCCCTGAAAAGCCTCGGTTGCAGGGGTAGACGACATAAAAGCTCTTGGAGCAACCGCATTTCGAACTACACAGCAGCTAGGAATGCCCTTCAGTGGAATATGGGTCCTGTCACAACCAATAACAAAACCCTTAAACACTTTCCTCTTTCCCAGGAAAAACCCGAGTGGCAAAATACAAAAACTAATATCTTATCACCCAAAATAACAAATGAACAAATAAAATCAATCAAATTCAAACGAAGAAAAAGTTATGTTGTAACAAGAATACTGATAGAGTCGCCTTAATTCCCTAGTTGCCGCATTTTCTAGGAAACCAAACAGAAAATAAGCAGAAATGAGGGGCAAAATATGAAAGGGAAAAGCACCTGGGTTGTGGGTTGAACAAGAGGGAGGGACGAGCAAGAGAGGAAGACGAGAAAGAAGAAGAAGAGGAGGAGAAGTGAGGGTGAAGAGAAGAGCGTGATAGAAAGCGTAAGGCCATGAAGCGAAGATATGGAGGAGAAGGAGGTCTCAGAAGAAGAAGCGCCATAGGATTTGGTTCTCTTTGTTTTACTTTCTTTGTCTTTTAGACCTTCTTCTTTTAAAAATAAATAATAAAAACTTGTAAATTCTGTTTGAGTAAAGCGATAAACCCTTTTCGCCATAAACCTCGTTTCCTTCCTCTCCCTCCTAAAGCCCTACCCCTCTCGCCATATAAAAAATACAAAAAACAAAATTTTAATTATTTCTAAACTAGAAAATATTGAAAAACTTATAGGTGTCATGTCTTTTGAATTGTATAAGGACTAACTTTAAAAATTATAAGAACTAAAAATCTTCATTTTCTTAACTTTAGTTACGAGGTGTAACGTCTTTTGTTTTTTGCGCAGTGAGTGTTATTGAGTGTATTTGGCGATTTAGGTTGTGAGTTTCCCATAACTTTGTAAACATCCCAATTTGTTAAAAGTGTATGTGTTTGCACATGCTGCTCTAGGAAGGGACATACCCAGTTAGTTATACTTGTTATGAGGAACCTCGTTAAATCTTTTATTTTTTACATTTATTTTCTGTTATTATCCTTGGGTTAGCAACATCTACTCCAGTAGAAATTTATCGATTTCGAAATGTATTGAAGCAATTATTTCCTTAAGGCTTGATGCTTCTAGCACAACACATACACGTATAAATGCATATCACAACCAACTTAGAAATTTGTAAAGTACGATACTAAACATTGCGTTATTTTCTTGCATACATATATGCCTTCACATTTGCAGCTTGTTCTGTGCTCTACGATCTTTTTTGCAGATAAGTACCAATGGCTGAGACAAAATCAAGGACAGCATCTTTCACTTTGTCAAGGAAGTGAAAATACGCATATCTCCAAGACCTCTTCATGGCCAAAGTCCCAAAAACTCCCCAAAATCCTGCACAAAAACCTATCACCATGCTGATGACGAACTGTAGCTTTTCACGTTTGCTGTCATCATCCTCTCCTCCATCTCCACTTAGAACTTGAGGTGCTCCTTCATTGTATTGGCAACCAGTTGGTAATGGACAACCGCTAAGACCGAGGTTGCCCTCATAAATTGGCGGGTCAATAAAGGTCTGAAACTGGTTACCCGTTGGAATTTTCCCTGACAAGTTATTGTATGACAGATTCAAATGATTCAAAAATGTTAAAGAAACCATGCTCTGTGGAATTGAACCTGAAAGTTTGTTCATTGATAGATCGAGAGTTTCTATCGACTCTAAGTTTCCGATATTTGCTGGGATATTTCCTGTCAAATGATTCATGGACAAATTTAAGGTGCCCAATTTTATAAGGCTTGTTAGGCCCATATGTATCTCTCCTGACAATTTATTGTTCGAGAGATCAACGCTAGTAACAAGGTAAAGGATGGAGCCATAATCATATACAAACACTCTTCCTTTTGACACCAACTCAAATCTTCCCAAGTAAACGTAGCAATATTCGTAATCAGATTTCAAGCCACTCAAATTACCTATGCAGTGGGGAATATTTCCGGAAAGATTGTTGTGTGAGAAGTCCAATATACGGAGAGTGGAAAGGCCACATAATTGTAAAGGGATGCTTCCAGTAAATGAGTTGTTCCTCAAGCTTAAAATCGATAAAGAGAGCATGCTTTCAACGATGGAAGCCAGAATCGGTCCAGAAAACTTGTTATCACCAAGATCAAGAATATTCAGGTTAGTGCAGTTTTTCAAGGAAGGAAATTCACCTGAAAAGTTGTTGCTAGAGAGGCTCAATAATTGGAGTGAAGTAAGAGAGCATAAAGATCTTGGGATTGTACTAGAGAGACTGTTGTTTGACAAGTCTATAGAAAGCAATAATGGCATATTGTTCCAAAAATGAGGAATCTCACCAGACAAGAGGTTATTTAAGATCAATATGACTTGTAATTGGCTTAAAGTACCCAAGAACAGGGGAATGTTTCCACTCAAAGAGTTCGTAGAAATGTCTAGATATTTCAAATCGGGCATCACTTGACCAATGTTATGAGGAATTGGCCCTGAAAATAGATTATCTCTAAGAAACAGGTAGGAAATGTTTGAGGACTAGAGTGGGAGTGGGCCTTCAAAGCGGTTTGAGTCAAATCAACAGTGGAAGCATGACTGAATCTTAATGAATTGGGCACCCTGCCGCTTAGTTGATTATCAGCGACATCTAGAATATCAATTTGTAAATCCAACTGCCAAAACCAATTTGGTATGGTGCCTGAAATCCTAGCATTATGGAGTACCACCGTGGTCAACTCAGTCTGATTTCTAAGCCATGTAGGAAATTTGGGACCCAATTGGCATGATATAATTTCCAAGGATGTTAATTTGAAAGGAGGTATCCAATCAGAACTTATGTTGAAAACCAAGGAAATTTTTGGGGGATCATTTCCAATTGATACTTCTCTCAGGCCTCCAAGTTTCACGAAATGAGCTTCTGTAATGGCACCTTCCCATGCGTTGCCATAGATATCAAGTGAAACCAGCGATGAGAGCTCCCAATGACTTTCTGGGATGATCCCACTCATTTGATTCGATCCAAGGTAAAACTCCTCCAAAGATGTCAAGTTTCCAATCGATTTTGGGATTGAACCCTGAAATGAGTTATACGACAAGTGGAGGTATCTCAAGCTTTTATGATATCCCAAAGAATCAGGCAATTTTCTTGTCAAACTGTTTTGTGACAAATCCAACATCTCTAGTTTAGTGAGATTGAACAACCAAGGAGGTATCGTGGTGGTGAATTCATTGCCAGAGAGATCAAGAACTGAAAGGGATGTGAAATTGATGGAAGAAAGAGTGAGAGGAAGCATGGGAAGACTACAAGAGCGCAAATACAATTCAACTAGTGAAGGGAGCATATTAACAGCGGGAAGCCAATAGGATGTAGTCTTAGTAAGGTTCACTCCTCCCAAGTTAAGGTACTTTAAGTAAGAAAGAGTTGCAAGCCACTGAAGGTCAGTCTCAAGAGTTTGAACACTAAGGGCATGTTTACGTATCAGTAATGGAGAAAGTAAGGAATCAGAGAATTTAGAAATCGGCGAAGTACTGAATCGGTATGGGAAGAATCATTCCCATTAAGCTGTTTACTAAACATATGGAATTAGCAAAGGAATGGGGTTGATTCCCATTGTTATTGTTTACTAATTTTCATGAATCAGAATCCAAATTAATTTGATTACTAAAATGCCCTGCACATTTTCACCACAGCACATGTATAATTCTCAAATTGGCTAAGGAGACCAAACTAATCCTGCAGCAAACCAATAAGGCGGTGTAAACATGAGGAATTAATATGCTGAAACAGATGAATAGCAACAGCCTAGTTCAATGGTAATGTTAATAACACCTTTGTCCAGAGCCAATTTTAAACGAAAAAATAAACTCCAATAAATATATCTTTCACCTATGTAACTAGTAAACAATCAAGTAGTAATAACCTGCATAATCTTCATACTACCAAAAAAAAGAGATATAATCTCCACAAAAGTCATTCACCCATTACTCATCAGTCACAATCACTGTAAGCCATGCTCCATCATATTAAATACGTAATTTTTTTTTTCTTCATCAGTCATGGTAAAGAAGACCCTCATATGAATGAACACCTAAAAAATAGATTGTTTGGATCATTGGAAAAAAAATTGTAGGGTACCCTAAAGGGCATCCCTCAATAGAAGAGGACTGTATATATATATATATATATATATATATATATATATATATGAATGCATTGAAAAAGAAGTTGGGGTGTCTTTGAACTTCTTGGCATGGGTTTTTATTTTTTTTTAGGGTTTGGGGTGTTTTGGAATTATGGTAAAGTAGTAAGAGTATTTTTGGAAGTTAATAAGGGAAAACAGGAATGAGAATCGTATCGACTACCCCCCACTAGGTTATCTGATACCTGGTTTTGAGGGGATGTGATTACGGATTTTGAGGTGGGGCCCACTTATTTTTTCATTCCTGATTGCAAGTAAACGTAGGGGAAGTCAGGAATGGAAATCATTCCCTTTCCTCCCATACCCATTACTGATACGTAAACATGCCCTAAGATCAAGATAAAGCAACCTTGAGAGGTTTCCAAGATTGGGGGAAATGACTCCAACAAAATATGTACGAGAAAGATTGAGGTATTTCAGTTTCTCTAGTGATCCAATGAAACTTAGAAATTGGACACCTACGAAGTTATTCATGCTCAAATCCAAGTATTCCAAATCTTTCAAAACAAGCAAAGAAGGGTTGATCTCACCATCAAATGCATTCTCTTCGTACCCATCACGATTGCTAAGATCGAGCCTGTTGACACGTCCAGTTATGTTGTTGCAGCCTACATCACTCCATTTGCAGCAATCTTCTCCCACCCAAGACGAAAGCTGTCCGGAAGGATCCGTGAGGCCTTGTTTGAGCTTGAGAAGGGCTTTCCTCTCTACATCTATGCATCCCACATTATGATCATCACTGCAGAAACCGAGTTTAATGGTTTCAAGGGATAAATTCCTGATAGTATAATTAGTGAGACAAGTTGGATGGAAGCACTAGCACTGCTGTGACCCATGATTCTAATGCAATGAGATGATCTGTAGGACTAAATATATGAGTCTGCAAGATTAAAGAGTACAGAGATGCCCTCTATTTAAAAATAAAAATAAAAACATTAAAAAAACCAAAAAATTTAAAAATTGATAACACAGTCTACCTCATCCCATCCCCAATCCCCCAGCCTCAACCCCAGACACCCCATCTTCACCCCCTTCCCTAGCCACATCCACCCAATAGACCCCTCAACCCACCCCCCAACCCCGACTCCCCGACCCACTCTCTCCCTGTCTCCCTCTATCTATCTCCGTATTTTCCAATTGAGGAATGCTAGCCACCTTCTCTCTAACCTTCTCTTTTGGACCTTCTCCCTTTTGCTAATGACATGTGTCATTTTCTTACACATAAAACAATGTCATTAATGAATGAGACCAACTAGCTTTTATTTTTCAAGTTTATTATTTTATTATTCTTTATGTGGCATAAAATATTAATAAAATATTTGAAATTCAATTTATAAAATAAGAAATAGAATTACAGTATTCAAAAACTAAAAATAAAAAATCCTAAACCCCACTCATCCCGACTTCTTCTAGCCTCCACCCAACCGCAATTTCAGAACTGCCATTAAAGGCCCCTTCTTATTTTCTCATAAGAAGAACCATAGTGTGAGCGGCAATACTTCGATTTTCTCCAAGGTTCTCCAACTTCTCATGAGTTTTAGCTTTGAGATTCACAACAGGGGGGGTAAGAGAGGAGTTGGGGAGAGTTTGGGGGATGGTGGTGATGAGAGAGAGTTAATGGGAGTGTGAAGAAGGCGATGAAGAAGAGCAGCCATAGCCGGTGTGGGCATCCTCCATTTGTGTTGGATTTGTGGATTGATGGGGGTGGGGAGATGGAGGAGGATGAGCTTTGTGTTTGTGTTAGTGGGTGGCGGCTAGAAGGAGTCGGGATGGGGGATCAGGGTTTTTTAATTTTAGTTTTTGAATATTGAAATCTTATTTCTTATTTTCTAAATTGAATTTCAAATATTTTATTAATATTTTATGCCACATAAAGAATAATAAAAGAATAAACTTGAAAAATAAAAGCTAGTTGGTCTCATTCATTAATGACATTGTTTTATGTGTAAGAAAGTAACACATGTCATTAGCAAAAGGGAGAAGGTCCAAAAGAGAAGGTTAGAGAGAAAGTTGCTAGCATTCCCCTTTCCAATTTCCATCAACTGAATCAGAAACGATTCAATATAGACAGAGTCATGTGGCTGTATATATAATATTGATGTGACATGGAAAAAAAAAGAAGCACATTTTGGAAACACAGAAATATTGAATCAACCCATGCTGTAAATCGAGCCATAGAACAAATCCGTAGCTACCACCACACAATTCACTGTTTATAATGAGGCACTTCAAAAAATCCTGAATCTGAACAATCAATTCTATAAAATTTACAAACTTTTTATTCATTCCCGAAAGACAGACGTAACTTTAACTTAATCATATATGGAACTTATGAAGAAGCACTATATATGATGTGGAAGAGGACATGTTTTCGTGACATATTGCAAGAACAGATAGAGTGAGGAATGTACTTCAGCCTGCCTCGTTGAAAATTAAAAGGCTAAAGGAAAATAACCAGAACGTTGAAAAAACAATAGGAAAGGCAGAGAGATTTGAACTTGAATAATTAAAGAGAGATTTGAACTTGAATAATTAACTTGAATGAAAAATTACATCTTAAATAGAAACACCAAAGTTAATGCCGCAATTAACAGCGTGAAGAAAGACAGACTAACCATGACTCCTACAAACTAGGGATTCTCCTATCTATAGGCTAGGTAATGCCAGTCTCCTATCTATAGGCAACAACCTTTATTGAAAATGAATAACTTTTAAAATAAATCTTCACATGCCTAGGTAGAGGCCATTTCAATATCATATTTCGTCATGATAGGAGTTCCACGCACAACGGTATGTCCAGGTACCGTTTGTGAGGGATCCGAAACGAAAGTGCTAGTGCTATATGTTCCATTTGAAGTATCATAGGCAGGTGCAGTTGAGTATGCAGTATCCGACATCAAGTGCTGAAACGGGTTAGTTGAAGGTCTAGGAATCTCAATAGCTCCTTCCAACATTTTCACCACAACACTCATCGAAGGCCTTGCCTCAGGCATATACTGGACACACCAAAGAGCAACCTTTACGATTCTCTCAGCCCTCTCTTTATCTTTCTCCTCTATTCCACAAACTACCATTACCTCTCCTAGTTCTCCAGGCTCAAACTTCTTCCAAACCCACCTTGGGAACCAGTCTTGGCTGTCTTGAATATTAATGTCAAGATTCCTTCTCCTGCCTATGATCTCAAACAATAGCATCCCAAAGCTGTAAACATCACATTTGTGTGTTATAGAAAACCGCATCCAAACTTCCGGTGCAGCATAACCAGGAGTGCCTCTGCCCCCACTCATGGTTATATGAGTATTATCCCTGCTACAGAGCTTGGCCAAACCGAAATCAGCTACTTTCGGAAATAAATTTGCATCCAAAAGAATGTTTTCAGGCTTTATATCGTAATGGACAATTCGTTGTTGGCATTCTTCATGCAAGTAAGCAATCCCTCTCGCTGTCCCCACCGCAATTTCATGAAGCTTTTCAAATCCTAAGTCCTTGTTGCTATGAAATAAGAATTTGTCAAGCGATCCATTTCCCATGTACTCATAAACAAGTGCTCTGTGGTGTTTCTCAAAGCAAAAACCATGAAGACGGACTAGATTGAAATGATGAATTCTTCCAATCGTACTAACTTCCGCCATAAATTGTTCCTCGATTCTCTTGTCTGAGCTCCCATTTAGAACCTTGACTGCTACAAGGGTTCCATTACTAAATATCCCTTTATAAACTGCACCAAAACCTCCTTTCCCCAACAAGTTGGTGAAGCTGTCAGTTGCAATCCGAAGTTGTTGATAAGTGAACCTGATGGGCTTCTCTCTTTCCATATCATTTAGAAACTTGTCCATTGTGAATGTCCGGAAGTCGGGATTAACAGAGCTGCCTGTCTGACTTCTTCTGTTCGGACATTCTAGTATGAGTGTCTGGAAGTCGAGATTAACAGAGCTGCCTGTCTGACTTCTTCTTTTCTGGCATTGTTGAACCACGCGAAACACGATCCCCGTTAAGACGAATCCTGCATAATTTAAAACTCAATGAAAAGCCATTAGCACTTGACAATTGTTGCTTTTTTCTAAAATGAAACAAAGATCAACAAGTAATTAGAAACAAACCAATGCAGAAAACAAAAAGCAAACGGGGAGGGGGATAGATCTTACCCCCAGACATGACAACAGGTATTGCAAATAAAGGAATTAAGTCTGACATCAGAAGATATATTCCAATGGAAGTATAAAAAGCATTCAACAATCTCCCAAATGTTCTGTAGTAGCATAATTTAGATTACACATGACAATATATGGATTTCATTAGACGGAAAGTTCAAGGTAAAGAACAGTTCGGTAAGTCGGACTTCCAAGTCTTTGATCAATAAATGTTAGTTTTGTGACATTGTTGTAATGAAACGAATACCATTTACTGCCACACAGGTATTATCCTTTCATAATTGCGCGCAACTACTGAACCACAATATCTTTTAATATCACAAACAATTAATATGGCAACGACTCTTTTTTCTCTCTCTTTCTTTCTTCGTTCCCACCATTTCCAGCAGCCAGTCAAACCTTCGCTTAATGAGCTGGCCAGATTCTAATTCTCCATGCATAGACACAGGGGAAATATTTTCTGTGAACCCTGTTTGTCCACGTCTCAACCTCAATCGTGGCTTATTGTCGGACCAAAGGAAGCAGGGCCCACAGTGCCAACGCAGCACTTGATCGAACGGTCAACGTAACTTTAATTTTGCCTGCTGATGGCCTTGAGAATTTACTGCTCATGTTTCGCATGCTTTGATGTATAAACACATGCATGTTTTGTCTTCTTATGGCATTTTCAACCTGTACTAAATCAAACACCCAAATATGAGTAATTTGGATGACTGAATAATACAAAATTTGTAGCAACGTTTGACGAGGAACACTGCGTACTTGGGATAAAATAGAAAGGGTATAATGCTGAATTACCCCCTGAACTTGTACATAACTCTCAATTTACCACCTGACCTTTTTTTTTAGCGAATTAAGGGCTCGAATTAAAATTTATTATCAATGTTCCCCTCACCGTTAAAATTCGAACATTTCATCCATTCTTCCGTCCATTTGACTCACTTTTGACTTTTTTTAAGGGTTATTTTTGTCATCTTCAGCCTATTGAACCCTTACCCAGTCAAACCTTCACAGACTTCCCACATACATCGCGCTCCACCTCCATTTGTTTATGTTTGTGGCGATTTCCAGCTATCTATCTAGAGAAAGAGAGGGAGAGAAAGAGAAAGAAAGAGAGAGAGATGAGGACGAACTTACCCGGCAACGTTGATGGGTCACACAGAGGAAGTTCGGAGTTCGAAGACGGCAATTCATGGATGTTGCCAGCACGGGTCTGCTACTGTGGGAAGGTTGCAAAAATTTAGACTTCTTGGACCTCTTCACATCCAGGACGAAGATTTTATGTTTGTGCGCAGGTAAGTTGAATTTTGAAGTTTGGGTTTCTAATTTGCAGTTTTGAGTTTCCAAGTTTTAAAACTGTCTTTGCAGAATCGTTGTCAAATGTGGGAGTGGGGTGACCATGTTATGTGCAATAGATCTAAGCAAATAATTCCAGGACTGCTGAGGAGAATTAACAAGTTGGAAGCAGAAAAAAAGAAAGGGAATTCGAAGCTGAAAAACCCATAGTTTTGGGTGTCGTTGTGCATGTTTGGGGTTATCATATGCTTGATTTTGAATGAAGATATAGGCACCAATGGGCAGCTGTAAAAAGGGATGTGTAGTTGGCATTTTGTAAGGATTAGAAAGGGATGGGTGGTTGCCATTTTGTAAGGGTTAGAAAGGGATGGGTAATTGGCATTTTGTAATGGTTAGAAAGGGATGGGTGATTGGGTTGTTGTAAAGGTCAGAAAGCGTGTGTAATTGGCTTCATTTTGAGTGTTGTGACCAGTGTAATCAATGTATGAGCTGTTTTGTTGAATGAAAATGCAAGCTCTCATTTTGACAATTGAAATAGTAACTGTCACACCAAAGATATGAACTGCACTGCAAAGTATTTCAAAATATACAACATTTGAATTCACATGTCATTACATTAATAGCACTTGAAAATACAGACACATCCCCTAAACAGTCTTGTCCAAAATCCCTTAAACATACATATACACATACACATACACATACACATACACATACATATACACATCCACAACATATAGCTTTGCCATCAAAGCTTGTCCAAATTCAGTTTCAAAAATACATCTTCATCACTAACCATTACAAGTTAGCTTGTACAAAATCAGTTCAAAATATACCAGCAAATAGATTGCAAACCAAAATGATCCAGGGTTCACTTCAAATATCTCACTAAACTCTCCATGGCCTTATTCGTTTTGCTGGAGATTTTAACCTAGGCCTTTTTGGAGAAGTTACCATTGGTTGAGGTTGTGAACTTGAACCTTGATGAGCTTGTAAACTTTGGGCAGGTTGTGAAGGAGCTTGTGAAATTTGGGTAGGTTGTGAAGGAGGTTGGGAACTTGAACCTTGGCCAGGTTGCCAACCAGCAAATAGATTGGTCTTCCTTATGACATGGGGGGCATAGGCTCCTCTTTTGACCTGTTTCAAGCATACGACCCTTAAGCCTTCAAAACACACCACAATAATGCAATTATTGACTCAAAACATCAAGCTTTAATCCAAGTACTTACATTAAACTTTGGTCTGGCCTGAGTTTGTTGTTATTCACTCACAACACCTCTGCCTCTCACAACACCTCTTCCCCTGACACCAACTGTTCCACTTGCAGTTGTTGTTCCACATGCATTAGCACTAGCAGTATCAACACCTCCAGTTGCAGCTCCTCTTGCCCTTGCACCTCTTCCCCTCCTGCCTCCTCTTGCTCTAGCACCTCTAGGTTGCCCCTTAATTGCCAATAATAAAAAATGACATGTTAACATAGCCATTTCCAACAAATGAAATGTGGAAACAAAAAAATTAAAAACAAATCTAACCTGTCCATTTTGGGAACAACTTGCAAAATTGTGACCTTCTTGTCCACAGTTGCGGCATGTCATTACAATGCCATACCTCTTAAGTTTTGTTGCCCCTCTTGGCATTTCATCAGGTTCTTTATTTCTCATAAGTTTGGGCCTTCCTGGTTGGATGTGATAAAGAGGTAGCTTGATAGGTACATGCCCTGTTTTTCTCCAATATGCTTGACTAAGTATTGGAGATATATAGCCCTTATAAGCCCTATCATATGCCGGCCTTTTGTAAAGTGCATGCACAAAATCCAGAGGACTGTGCTCACTCTTTGCTACTGCAGCCAAGGCATGTGGACATGGGATTCCACTTAAGTCCCATTTTCTGCAGGTGCATGTATGCCTTTCTAAATCCACAACAAACATAGCTCCCAACATGCTATTAACTTGATACTTCCCCCCACCAGCATACGAAGCTATGCAATGGCCACTTTCAATTGAATTCTTTTCCACAATAGCAAATATTCTTGGACCAACCTCATGGGGCCACACTGTCTCTCTAAGTCTAGCCATTCTAAGCATCAAGTAGGTTCTAATTCTCTCCAAAAGAGTAACAATGGGCTTATCCCTTGCTTCTAGGATTGCAGCATTAAAACACTCACACAAGTTGTTTAGAAGTATATCACACTTTGGGACTGTACTAAAGTGTGATCTACTCCAATGAGCAGCTGGTCTCTCCTCAAGCCACTTATAAGCTGCCTCAGATTGACCCAACATCTACTCCATTTCAACTTCAAATACAGGTATTCACTACTACAAAAAAGGCAAAAGACGACGGGAATTCATCGTCGTGAATTTGGTTTTCAAACCGTCGTAAAATCGAGCGACGTCTTTTGCAAAGTAAAACCACGACGCGAAATCACCGTCGTTGGTACTACAAACCACGTCATTAACAAAAAACAACCGACGTCTGTATACTGAAAAATGAACCAAAAAATTGTCCTGGAGAAGCATAGATGACCTATTTTATACAACATCCGTTGTGTAAAAATATACAATACGTCTTTAAATAAATAAAATATGACGTTATTAAATTATACGACGTCCAATATATTTATATAACCGTCGTGAAATAGTATTGCCACTTCGTTTTTTCCATTAATATTGACGTGGAAATAGCGGTTAGGGTAAATCACCGTCGTTGTTGTAACAAACCACGTCACTTACAAAGAAAAACCGACGTCTGTACACTAAAAATGAACCAAAAAATTGTCCTGGGAGAAGAATAGACGACCTATTTTATACAAAAACCGTCGTGTAAAATAATACAATACGTCTTTAAATAAATAAAATATGACGTTATTAAATTATACAACGTCCAATATATTTATATAACCGTCGTGTAATAGTATTGCCACTTCGTTTTTTCCATAAATATTGACGTGGAAATAGCGGTTAGGGTAAATCACCGTCGTTGTTTTAACAAACAACGTCATTTACAAAGAAAAACCGACATCTGTACACTAAAAATGAACCAAAAAATTGTCCTGGGAGAAGAATAGACGACTTATTTTATACAACAACCGTCGTGTAAAATATTACAATACGTCTTTAAATAAATAAAATATGACGTTATTAAATCATACGACGTTTAATATATTTATATAACCGTCGTGCAATAGTATTGCCACTTCGTTTTTTCCATTAATATTGACGTGGAAATAGCGGTTAGGGGTAAATCACCGTCGTTGTTGTACCAAACAACATCCTTTACAAACACAGACGACCTATTTTATACAAACACAGTCGTGTGTATATATATACTACGTCTTTAAATAAATAAAATATGACGTTATTAATGTATACTACGTCGTATATATTTACATAACCGACGTGGAAAATATGTTAGGCTCATGACTTACGACATATTTATTTCTATAAACGACGTAGTATGTGATATTCTCTATTTATACGTCATCTTTAGTAAAATAATAGTCGTCTAATCCATCCAAAACGTCGTCTTTTGTAACGTTCAGGTTCGATATCTGTCCTTTTAGACGTCGGTATTATTGTACTGAAGTCGTGTTATTTGTAATTACATGTCGGCTCTTTATCCTTCTCCGACGTTATATCGTTAATAACTTTTTCACAATAACGTCATCTTTTTTCACTTTTAGTTCGCTTTTAGACGTCGGTAAATTCAATGCCATCGTTGAATGCTGCAAAACGTCATTTTTTATTGACAATTTTATGACAACAGACGTCTGTTTTTCACAATTTTATAAGGACCGTCGTTTTATAATACTGAACCAGTATTTTATGTACTGATTGTTTTGTGTCCAAAACCTGCATAATGAAAGTGAAGAAAACACATTACAATTTATTACAAAATTAATGTCATACAGTAGTGCTGTTTAGGGCATAAATAATTTCATAAATTACAAGAGCATCTTTCAATCCATATATCTTCACACCCATCTCGAATATTTTGACTCCCAAACTCACCCACTAGTTCATCAAATGTGTCAACATTTGGCATCCCTCTAGTAAATGGCTCACACTCAATTCTCACATCACCTAAGACATCATCACCAATAACATCATCATTATATTCTCTATTAGGTGCTGATAACACTACCGACCAACCATGATGCATCGGGTCGTCAACAAAAAATACTTGTTTGACTTGAGAAGCCAAAACAAATTGGTCATTCCTATGTCCAATTTTACTCAAATCTACAAGGGTAAATCCAAGTTCGTCGACTACAAGGCCGGAAGTACTATCTATCCAATCACACCTAAAGACTGAGATTGTAAACTTTTGGTAGTCAAGGTCCCAAATTTCTTGAATGACACCATAAAAACCCATATTTGAGAGAATTGAGTTTTTATCCTTGGCACTAGCAACTTGCATGGTATGTGCAAGTAAATAAACTCCACTATTTTGAATTGTCCGCACATCATCTTGTGCCTTGATGTTAAATTTAACACCTTTAATAAGATAGCTCCTATATAATGGCACTGCCATGTTTGGACCAGCTGCTAGCCACCTTAAATTTTCTGATACCCCATGATTGCCTCCCTCATCAAGTTCACTTTGAACCTGCAAATTAATCATATCTTAATTCAATCTAACATAGAAAGAAGAAAATTAACAGTCCAATATGTTATTGAATAACATATACCTTGAAGTGTAGCCATTGAATAAAAGTGCTATTGTGCTTATCTTGCAGTCACTTTGTTCTCTTTCTAAATTTTGGATAAGCGGCCTTGATGTGTATCATATGTTCCCTACATGACACGAAAAATTCAAGCATTACGATCCCAAACATATAAGATAAACATAATGAATAATTTAAAATGGAAACTTAAGGAATAAAACTCATACTCGATATAAGGTAGAACTTCCTCCGTATTCTCCAGGACATATAGATGTGCTTGGTTCACCAGGTCCCGATCAACTAAGCTCACTGTGCAACCTGATAATGGCTTTGAAACTCCTATCTTCTGACTTGATGGCACTCCAATTGTACTAATATAAGATAAATGTTCAGTGCAAAATTCTACAGCTTCTTCAGCTATATAACGCTCCGCAATGCAACCTTCGGGATGAGTACGGTTCTGAACATACCCCTTTAGAACTTTCATATATCTTTCGAACGGATACATCCATCTAAAATAAACTGGCCCACATAGACGAACTTCTCTGACAAGATGTACTACTAGATGAACCATGATATCGAAGAATGAAGGTGGAAAGTATTTTTCAAGCAAACACAAAGTAACTACTACATCTTCTTCCAACTTATCTAGCTTGGAAACATCAACCGTCTTTGCACATATAGCATTGAAGAAGAAGCACAAATGAGTTATTGCATACCTTGCAGGCTTCTCCAAAACAGAACGAATTGCCACAGGGAGCAATTGTTGCATTAAGATATGACAATCATGTGATTTAAGGCCAAGAAGTCTTGAATCTTGTAAAGATACAAGATTTTTTATATTTGAAGAATAACCTTCAGGGACCTTCATACCATAGAAAGAATTGCAAACCGCTCTCTTCTCTGCTCTTGACAAATTCCAAGGCCCTGGAGGCAAACGAGTACTTCTTTCTCCATACTTGGGTTGCAAATCAGTTTTGACCCCCATGTTCAATAAATCTAACCGAGCAGCAATCCCATCTTTATTTTTTCTAGGGATCTCCAGCAATGTACCAATGATACTATCACAAACATTCTTCTCAATGTGCATAACATCGAGGACATGCCTCACTGGAAGGTATTTCCAATACTCAAGATCAAAGAATTTTGACTTCTTCTTCCAACAAACTTTGTCACCATCATTTTCACCTCCACCTCCCCCTTTTTTCGATCCCCATATGTAATTAATATCTTCAACCATTTGCAGCACTTCTTCTCCCGTTAATGGCTCCAGAGGCGTGCCATATTCAGGTTTCCCATTAAAAGCTGCACGTTGCCTCCTATATGGATGATTAATTGGTAATCATTTTCTATGCCCAATGTAACAAATTTTGTGGCCATTTTTCAACCTGTGACTAGGTGTATCATCGCCGCATATTGGACAAGCTTTATATCCTTTAACAACACAACCAGATAAGTTTCCATAGGCGGGAAAATCATTAATGGTCCACAGTAATGCAGCTCTGAGTGTAAAATATTCTCCTATGTGTGCATCATACACTCCTCTAATCCCATCCCACAAAGATTTTAAATCATCAATCAAAGGCTCCAAGTAGACGTCTATATCATTTCCGGGTTGTTTAGGACCGGAAATCAATAAAGTCAACATCATGAACTTTCGTTTCATGCACAGCCATAGTGGGAGATTATATGTAACTAAGATAACTGGCTAGCAACTATATCTGCTATTTAGAGAACTGTGGGGATTGAATCCATCAGATGAAAGAGCACTATGCCAAATTTTGCTTTACACCACACCACATAGGCATCGATAAACTTAAATATGATGTTATTAGTATATTAGGCACCGGTTTTATAAATAATAAGACTAAAATGGTATAAAGACATCATAAAAAAATTTAGGCTTTGACTACGATGCTGTTGATGCTACTTTAGCATGTGCGGTTCAACATACCGATGCCTAAAATGGTCTTCAAATTTCTTTTACAACAGAACATTTAACCACCGATGCCAAAACCATGGTCAACCCGCTACAGTGATTTTTTAAATGAAAAATTTCAGACTCCCTCGCAATTTCAGACTCTCCCTCTATTTTTTTGGGAAATTTTTAACTCTCTCTCATCCTCTCTCTCTCTCTCTCTCTCTCTCTCTCTCTCTCTCAATTTCAGACTCTCCTTTTCTTTCCTTTCTCAAACAGCGGAAAGTTTTTGTCTCTCTCTATCTGCTGACAAACTCTTCTCTCCAACTCCCAATAGTCTCTCTCTCGCACTGTTCTCTCCCTGCTCGCGAACTCTCAGTGGAACCATCTTCCCTATACTCTACGCTGGACCGCAACCTGATCGACTTCTTGCAGCCTTGGATGCGCGATTCTTCTCTTGAGCTGTGGTAGGTTGCGTCTGACCACCCAATCGATGAAGACTAGGGTAACGCTTTTGTCTCTCTCTGGTTTTCTCTTTGCAAAGATTTTTGTGATCAATGAGGGTTTCAGTTAGAGATTTGGGGCTTTTGATATTTCAAATCCCTACATATAAAGGCAGTGGTTGAGGTTTAATTGTGTGGATGATTTTTAAATAGGATTTAGTGTCTGTTGTAGATGCAGATTAATTGGGGCTTTTTGTTTTTATTTTTGGGATGGAAGCTTCTGAACTTGTACAGTTTCTTCTTTTCAGTTTTGTTCAACTCGCTGCTGTAGGGGATGGTTACGGTGGCCAACAAAAGGTATTTGCCTTATCATTATTGCCAGTTGAACTGAACTGAGCTGATTCGTTTTCAAAGCATGATTTGATGTGATTTTCTTTTAGGTTTTTCTCATCCTATAGAAAACAACACAATGTGTAGTAGATTGGGTGTAAAGCACCTGGTTTCGAATACTCCTGTGGATAGCAGAGCTTTTGATACGAGTTTCATATATGTGAATGTGTTGTGCTATTTTAACTGTAACATGATTCTGTTGTGTTGCTGTTTCTAAGTTATGATGTTTTACTAAATGAGCTAATTTTAGATGTCACGACGAATGATTGAGTTTGACATTTAGGTACTGGGCTACTAGAAAATCTGATGGATCCACAAAGAATGGCCGAGACTTGGTCCTATTTTTCTTCCTCTTATTTATGTTTTTTTAAATTCATTTCTTTATATGTGTTTTTTATATGAACCTCAATTCAAGTTGCAGGAAAGTCAAGATAGGATATTTGGATGTAAGCCATTCCCTTTTGTTTTTCAGTTTGGTTTTGTATTCTAACAAAGGCGGATGCCCATATCAGATTCATAACAAAAAGGAATCATTTTGCTAGATATATTAATGTAAGAATTTGTTTCTCCCAATTAGTATAATCTTTCATGATAATTTTCTTTTGGTAGTATCCAGATTCATGCTAATGTAGGGTACTTGATTAGCTTCACAAATTAGCTTCATTCAATTGCTTAAATCAGTCATACTTGATTACGAATACGGACTTGAAATTTCAGAAATCAGGAAATGTGGATAAATATCTTCAAAATCAAGAACAAGATGGAAATGGAGAATTATGTGGAAACTACTCTATTAATGTTCTGTTTCTGTAGCATGTACTTTTTAGCATCATGAATGCTAAGTGGCCACACCTATAGCCAAATGACCGAATCCCATATACAAGAATGTGGAATCCAGGTTTATAACTCTTTGAGGTTGTTGTGAAATTATTGCAAGCGCACAATTCGCACAAGTAATATAGAAATAAGTAGAGTATCGTTCCCACGAAGACTGTAATTTCCTATTAATTACCAATTATGATTAATTCAAAAGTTTATCTGAACAATTGATTAAGAAGATTGATTGATTTAAGTAACCTAAAACAATTATGAAAAATAGCAATTTAATTAATGATAGAAAATTAAGATGATGAGACACTAGAGCATCCGATTTCACCATAACCAATTCCACTTAATTCTTATAGCCAATTAACCCTAATTACTATCCATGTTGACAGTTGGTTTCTCCTAATTCATTCGATATCCCCTCTCGGGCTCAACCAAAAGTATTCTTAATTAACAACCCATTCTCTCTCGAGCAACAGATTTAGAAAATCAAGAACCCATTAAGTTCTATGAGAACCTGCAAGAAAACTGTATGAGTCATGTTAGTCCCTCTCGGGCACTCATTCAAGTCATGGTATTTGTTACAAGAAGCAAACACCAAACATCTCCTCTCGGTCTCCGCTTGGATCATCAATTAAATACTAGCTAGATATTTAAATCATTAAGAACAGTAACAAATACTCAACATGGGATAATAATCAGGAATTAATATAACTATAAAAATTAAGTATTCATGGTTAGGCTACATCGTAGCCCTAGCAAGGGAAATTAGTTCATGACAAAAGAAAATATAAACAAGAGAATTATTGTCATAAAACCGATTTGGCCGATGGACTTGATCTTCGGAGTCTCCACAGGAACACCTTCGAAAGCTCCTCAAGTAGTGCAGCAGCAAATCCTTGGCTCTCTCTGATGTTTCTCTAGGTGTATGAAAGTTGGTGGAAAAGATGATAAAAGGGAGGATGATCGTCTGAAGAGATCCCTTAGGGTGACCTTATATAGTGTAAAACAACTAAACCCTACTCTTAAAAGGTCTGGAAAAACTCTCCTAAAGCAAAACAAAATCCCAAACAATTAAGGAAACAAATTAGGAAAGAATCCTTCTTTGACTTGGAAACACGTCAGCCATCTTGCACTCACGTTTTGGGGTCGTTCCACTTCCTAGAAAATTCTGGAAAAATATCAGAAACGTAGCTTTATATCTAAGCTTTCCAAGCATATATTACAACCCACGAGGAAAAATCGGAAAGGTCTTCAAATCTTCAATCTTCCACAGCAGTGCAATTCTGACGGGATTTCAACTTAGGCTGTCTTGACTTGCAAGTCTGGAGCATTTGGCTTGGCAGAAAATTATGAAACTTTGACACAATGATCTTCAATGTCTTAGCTTTCTTCTCCAATTGGCCTTGCGCTAAAATTCATTCAAAAAGTCGATTTTCAGTTGAAATCCTTCCAAGAGCGCAGAATCGCTGAAAATAAGGAAAGTAAGGTAATAATGCTCTTTTTAATTAACTTTCCCTACAAAAACCAAATAAAAGAGGTATAAAAATATAGGAAATAATACACTTATCAAACTACCTCAAACCTATCTTTTGCTAGTCCTCGAGCAAAATTAGAAACAAAAACAAAAACAAAACGAAAAACTAACTAAACCACTTTCGCAGGTAAACTCGATGACACTTAGCATGTGCCACAAGCCGTTAAACCTCTAGGTGTCCCTAGTAGGAGGAGTTGTGTCTCCTGAGGGTTTACCAGTCACGATACCCACAAACGTTTAACTGCAAAACAAAGTCGTTAAAGGCACCACTTTAAACAAGCTAATAAAAACCAATGCATGCCAATCACATTTGCATCACTAAAGCTATGCCACTTTGAGTAAATTGCATCATGGTGTAACATGTAATACCAAAAGTCATAACATCCAAGCTTAAAGATAACCACACTCGGACGCCATGGAATTATTTCGCCTTGACTCTATCCTCACCGGATATCACTCTATTTTTTCTCTCGGAATCCTAGGCTTACACTCAAATGTCACATATGTGTATGAAATTATGTAATGGA
Source organism: Prunus campanulata (assembly GCA_034190965.1). NCBI lineage: Eukaryota > Viridiplantae > Streptophyta > Magnoliopsida > Rosales > Rosaceae > Prunus > Prunus campanulata. The sequence continues at coordinate 8,986,546 of CM067214.1, read as the reverse complement.
AATCAAATATTAACACATATGCTTAGCTTGAAGAATGGAAATTTCTGAAAATAATGTCTCATGAAAAGAATCGAATACTAAGAACTAGAGTACATACCTCACCTCCAAGCAAGATTTCTCAAAAGATCAGTTAGGTCTTCTACTCAGGTTGTAATGAAAGGCTAGGCTTGGGGTATGAAAGAAAGGAAAGGAATAACAAAAACTTAGGACATACCAAAGCATTATTCACGATCACATACACGGTCAGCTCCTTTTGACATTTTGTAGTATTCAGCGTCCAGGAATTGTGCATATTTCCTACTCCATTTGGAGTGATTTTGAACTTTTATTTCTTTTGAATTGCAAAATACTTTTTTTTTTCTTTTCTTCAATATTCTCTTTTCTTTTCTTTTTTTTTTCTGCAATTTTGCACAAACACCTCGGTACACGCCAATTCTTTGGTGTAGAGCTCAACCTTCTTATTTTCATCACTTTGGCACATCCTAAGCTATAAGGTATGGCTTAGAAACGGGTTGTATAGGTCATAGATAATAAGGGTGGTGAAAGAAAGGTTAAGTGTTTGGTTACAAAGGGGCTAATGACGCACACAAAAGGGTAGGATGACAGGTCTTTTAGAGGGTGAAAACATGCATGGCCTAACATCATCTCTCATGGTCCATCCAACTTGGAAGCGACGTACCTACAAAAATAAGAAAATTCTTTAGTATCCAATACAAACCTAATGAGAGCAATCTAATTAAGAACAAAATCGAAGAGTGTTTAAGAGTAGAAACAATAAAACCCCTCTCAAAGAATGGCTTTTGGCTCAATTATCTCACAAAGGTAGTCTCCGCTAATATTCCATAGTCATTCGAGCATAGCAACCTTGTCCACCAAAACATTACGAGTATGGTATTGTGAAGTGCAAAGATTATAATGCAATAACCCTTCATGGCAACACGTTAGTAAAGCATTCATGATCAAAACATGACATATACATCTCTATTAGCAAGGAAAAGTGATAGCTTTAACTAGAATTTATATTTCACAAAAACTGCTTCTTTTCAATTTCGACCTCAGATCAGTTTTCAACAATTATCTCTTAAAGTATTGCATGGATTTTAACAAGCCTTATATGCTCAGAAAATAGACAAACAAACGCATGACTTCTCTTTAGACAAAATACCAGAAAACAGAGTAGAACTTCATGAAAACTGATGTTGAAAACAGAAAACAGTACTGAATCGCAGAAAAATTCCAGTTCCAGACCCCTGTTCAGAAAAACAGCTATAACTTCCAAACGAAAAGTCAGAAAATTACGGGCCTTATATGGCTGGATTCAGCACAAAAAATTGAAGAAGGCAACGCGGGCCAAATCTTCAAATCCAGTACAGATGAAAACAGTATTATCGAAACATAAACACCAATGTTTTGCAAGACTCGAAAAAGACTAAAAACGAAAAAAATTAAAATAAAACGAATGTTACCCACCTCAAACCTAAACCAAACATTGTCCTCAATGTTTAAAATGAAAATAAAAGTAAGGACAGAGAATAGTAAAAGTAATGAACGCGAGAAGCACACAAACGAAAAATTAAAAAGATAAGGAACGAAGGTACCTAGATGGGTTGCCTCCCAACAAGCGCTTAGTTTAGAGTCAATAGCCCGACTTTCAGATGCGTTATTTAGGATTATTGAGGAGGACGTTGGTCTCATCCTTAAGAAATGCGGCTGCTACATGTGGTTTCAATCGATGGCCTTTGACTTTGAAGGTTGTACCGTCACGATCATTCTTGATATGCTTGTCATGCCACTTCTTTGCATGGTCCTTGTAAAATCTCGCACTCTCATATGATTTATTTTGAAGTTCCTCTAACTCATTCCTTCCTGGGTCATATGGTTTTGGTTCATCCAAGTACAAGGCAGGTTCGGCAACCCTTGGTTTGTCAGCTTTAGAGGTGGAGGCATGTACCAATGGATGGCTCGGAGTCTCATTTTCCTCTGCTTTTCCGTGAAATGTTATTGGTTCAAAAACTTTGAATGTCGCTTTTTCATTCCCAACTCTCACAGTTATTAAACCTTCTTCCACGTCAATCAGAGTCCGTCCAGTAATCAGGAATGGACGGCCCAAAATTAATTGTGTGTCAGAATCTTCTTCCATATCCAAAACCAAAAAATCTGCTGGGAATATGAGTGTATCAACCTTTACTAGAACATCTTCAATAATTCCGTCTGGGTATGTGATTGACCTGTCCGCCATCTGCAAAGAAACAGTGGTGGGTTTAATTTCACCAATACCAATCTTTTTAGCAACAGATAAAGGTAGTAAATTAATGCTAGAACCCAAATCACATAAAGCTTTTTCAAAAAAATTATTTCCAATAGTGCATGGAATTTGAAAACTCCCTCTATCTTTTTTCTTTGGTGGAAGCTTCCGTTGCAGGATGGCACTGCATTCCTCAGTCAGTTGGATTTTCTCATGATCACCAAATTTCCTTTTCTTGGAAAGGATGTCTTTCATGAATGTTGCATAACTTGGCATTTGTTCCAAAGCTGCAGCGAATGGAATGTTGATTTGCACCTTTTTGAACGTTTCTAAGATATCAGAAGATTGCCCATCAATTTTATTTTTCTTCAGCCTTTGCGGAAAAGGGATCGGTGGGACATATGGCTTCAATGGAGGAGAAGGGGTCGGCATAGTAGCATAATTTTCTTCTTCTTGGGATTTCTCTGCTTCTTCCTCTTTTTCTAATTTTTCTTTTTCCAATATGATGGCTGTGTTCACTTGCTTCCCTTCCCGAAGTGTGATTGCCATTACTTGTTCTTGATTTTTCGGATTAATTTCGGGTTGGCTTGGCAATACTCCTTGATTTCTTCCACTCAATACATTAGCTAGTTGGCCTACTTGCACCTCCAAATTCCGAATAGAAGCACTCTGATTCTGAAATTGGGTTCTTGTTTCAGTCATAAATTGGGTGGTAGACATAGTCAACTGAGTAAGGGCATCTTCCAAATTTATTTTCTTCTCTTGAGCCTGAAAGCCAGGTGGTGGTCTTTGCACATTCTTAGTATTGCTCCATGAAAAATTTGGATGATTTCGCCAACCGGGGTTGTATGTATTGGAATAAGGATTATTCATTTGTCGATTAAATTCTCCAACCTGATTGACTTGCTCAACGGACATGAATGGGTTCCCGGTGGTGCATTCTGAACTTGGATGAGGACCTGCACAAAAATCACAACCAAAATTAGTATTAGTGTTTATAGCATTAACACTCAAAGAATCAACTTTTTTAGTAAGGTTAGAAATTTGTGTTGCTAGCAAAGCCATAGCATCGACTTCCAAGACCCCAGCTGGCTTCAAATTCATTCTCTCACTCGGCCATTGGTAGTTGTTGGATGCCATGGTCTCCAATAATTCAAATGCTTCAGTAGCCGTTTTTGCCATTAAAGCCCCTCCAGCAGCTGCATCAACTAGTGTCCTGCTTGTTTGACTCAACCCATTGTAAAAAGTTTGAACTTGAATCCAGGTTGGTAGCTCATGGTGAGGGCACTTGCGCAACAAATCTTTGAATCGTTCCCAGGCTTCATATAAAGGCTCCTTATCATACTGAGCGAATGACATAATATCTTGTCGGAATTTTGCAGTTTTGGCTGGTGGGAAAAATTTAGCAAGAAATTTCTTGGATAAATCATCCCAAGTACGGATGGAGTCTTGTGGCTGTGACAGTAACCAAAGCTTGGCTTTATCCTTCAAGGAGAAGGGGAATAGCCTTAAACGAATCGCGTCGTCAGATACCCCATTGAACTTGGATGTGTCACAAATCTCCAAAAATATCGCAAGATGTATATTTGGATCTTCATTCGGCAGACCACAAAATACGGATGAATTCTGTAGCATGGTGATCATGGCTGGCTTGATCTCAAAATTGTTGGCTGCAATAGAAGGACGTCGGATCGCTGAGGGAGTTGCCACTGGGGGGCCAAATTCCCTCACTGCTCTTTCTGCTGCCTCCGCCATATGTGTGGATGGTGGTTCCACCAAAGTGTGCTTTTTGTTTCCTTTGTTCCGCTTATGAAATGTACGTTCGATTTCTGGGTCAAGTGGTATGAGTTTTAGGGTACGAGAACGGTGCATACACGAATCAAAGTACCTGAAACAAAAAGAAGAAAATCAAATTAAACTCAGAATTAAAATATATTGATATTAATAGAAAATAAAACAATCCCCGACAGCGGCGCCAAAAACTTGTTGTGAAATTATTGCAAGCGCACAATTCGCACAAGTAATATAGAAATAAGTAGAGTATCGTTCCCACGAAGACTGTAATTTCCTATTAATTACCAATTATGATTAATTCAAAAGTTTATCTGAACAATTGATTAAGAAGATTGATTGATTTAAGTAACCTAAAACAATTATGAAAAATAGCAATTTAATTAATGATAGAAAATTAAGATGATGAGACACTAGAGCATCCGATTTCACCATAACCAATTCCACTTAATTCTTATAGCCAATTAACCCTAATTACTATCCATGTTGACAGTTGGTTTCTCCTAATTCATTCGATATCCCCTCTCGGGCTCAACCAAAAGTATTCTTAATTAACAACCCATTCTCTCTCGAGCAACAGATTTAGAAAATCAAGAACCCATTAAGTTCTATGAGAACCTGCAAGAAAACTGCATGAGTCATGTTAGTCCCTCTCGGGCACTCATTCAAGTCATGGTATTTGTTACAAGAAGCAAACACCAAACATCTCCTCTCGGTCTCCGCTTGGATCATCAATTAAATACTAGCTAGATATTTAAATCATTAAGAACAGTAACAAATACTCAACATGGGATAATAATCAGGAATTAATATAACTATAAAAATTAAGTATTCATGGTTAGGCTACATCGTAGCCCTAGCAAGGGAAATTAGTTCATGACAAAAGAAAATATAAACAAGAGAATTATTGTCATAAAACCGATTTGGCCGATGGACTTGATCTTCGGAGTCTCCACAGGAACACCTTCGAAAGCTCCTCAAGTAGTGCAGCAGCAAATCCTTGGCTCTCTCTGATGTTTCTCTAGGTGTATGAAAGTTGGTGGAAAAGATGATAAAAGGGAGGATGATCGTCTGAAGAGATCCCTTAGGGTGACCTTATATAGTGTAAAACAACTAAACCCTACTCTTAAAAGGTCTGGAAAAACTCTCCTAAAGCAAAACAAAATCCCAAACAATTAAGGAAACAAATTAGGAAAGAATCCTTCTTTGACTTGGAAACACGTCAGCCATCTTGCACTCACGTTTTGGGGTCGTTCCACTTCCTAGAAAATTCTGGAAAAATATCAGAAACGTAGCTTTATATCTAAGCTTTCCAAGCATATATTACAACCCACGAGGAAAAATCGGAAAGGTCTTCAAATCTTCAATCTTCCACAGCAGTGCAATTCTGACGGGATTTCAACTTAGGCTGTCTTGACTTGCAAGTCTGGAGCATTTGGCTTGGCAGAAAATTATGAAACTTTGACACAATGATCTTCAATGTCTTAGCTTTCTTCTCCAATTGGCCTTGCGCTAAAATTCATTCAAAAAGTCGATTTTCAGTTGAAATCCTTCCAAGAGCGCAGAATCGCTGAAAATAAGGAAAGTAAGGTAATAATGCTCTTTTTAATTAACTTTCCCTACAAAAACCAAATAAAAGAGGTATAAAAATATAGGAAATAATACACTTATCAGAGGTGCTTTGGCAAGTCATTCAACACCCCATTTGAAGCATGTGTTGAGCTTTCATGGTAATCATTAATTTTTGCTATCTTCTTTTCCTTCTACATGTTCTTCCATTGTCCCTGCATTTTCCATTAGTTTCTGGAAAAGCTTCACTTTCTTTATCAGCTGCTCGAAGAATAGTAGAAGCAGATGAATTTATGAGGGTTGGCTTATATGACGGATGGCTTCCTAATCTGTATGACTATCATATTTACCGTTACTATCAATTATAAATGTCATGTGTCTCCTACAGCTTGTATATGTCTTGTTTGCTTTGTAAATGTGTTTTTAAAGTATAACATTTATTGTATATTAAATTAGTCTATCTAACTATATTATAATGGATGTAGTGCAGGGTCATTGAGGTTTTTGGGAATACGGTCTTCATCGATGCTAGCTTAGTTTCTAATATGTTTAGTTTGTTATGTGTTGACAAGTGGTTTTGCTATTTTATAAGTATAATTTGTCAGTTTAGGTTTTGAATTGTTCTTTTATCTAAGATAGATCATTTATTAGTTTGGGTAGTTTGTTGGAAGTTGCAATGAAACTTAACTGTTGAAATTTCAGAAATGAGCTTCCTTTCTGTAGCATTTTAAAAGTTCTCCTTTTCTTTCCCCCATTATTTACCAGAGTGAAGAGGGTAAAAATTTTTGTTTCAGGTTTATGTGGTGGATCTTTTCCGACCTGTTTTTGTGTGTAATTTTGGCACTCTGTTTTCTATTATAATTTATATTAAAGCCCTATCACTGACAAAATATTATCTGAAAATGAATGTTTAGATGTTGGTATTTCAATATTGAGAAGATTTTTGTATCCAAAGGCACATTTGACAAAGGTAACCTCTGACCTCTGAGAAATATGCTTCTCATATGTTGACTACTCTGTTCAACCATCTAACAATCTAAGATGTTCTTGTGAAAACAGAAGCCCACTGAAAGGAAGGCTTTGAAACTTGCAAAAAGAGTAATTCCTATTCACTTATTTTTATATTTACGTTCTTTTTTGTGTTTTTGGGTGGAAGAAGAGGGATGGAATTTTAACCTGCTTACACACATTAGTCCAACTTACAATATCGTAGGTCTGATTAGTACTTATCTCATTGTCTTTCATATGCTGACTGCAAAGGTTCACCATAATTTCTATTATTTAGGTGATTGCTTGTCTTGATGTGAGGACGAATGACAAAGGAGATCTTGTTGTAACCAAAGGCGACCAATATGATGTAAGCGAGCATACAAAAGAGAATGAGGTATTTCAATAATTCTTGACTCCTTCCTTTCCTGATTTTGGTGATTTTTTTTCACAGCAATGTGCCTATGTTTTTTTGGTAGTTAGGTCTGTGTCAATTGAGAAAAAATGCTAGCTGTGCTTGTCCAACTCTCTACCCCATCACATGATCATTTAATTGCTAGTTTAAACATGAAGTGGGATCCAATTAATGACTTCTTGTTATCTAATTAGATTGATTGACAAATTAGATTTTCTTCTTCACCAATATGATTTCGTAAATTTGCATATTGGTTCATTTGAAGTGACAACATATCTTATGCAAATTTAGTACCTTACACTTTTTAAGCTTATGTTCATATTTTGTGTTTACATTCTATATGTTTTTTTTTTCCAGTATAAAGCTAGAAGGAAGGACACGTACACCCAAATGGAATTGGATGAGGTGCGAGAAGAATTAGCAAGTCATGTCTTAGAATGGCTTTTTGATTAAGCTAAACATTCCTTCATTTTACATATCTTTCTAGCTAGTATTTTGCTTATGCATAGACAAGTATGGATAATTTGTGGTGTAGGGCTGGTAAATTTGTGATTTGGATGTGACAAGTATGGATCATTCAAGTATTTTGCTTATATATATATAGACAATTATGGATATATTTAAATTACTGTTGATATAATGTTTTTTTTTAGTAATGGCAACACAACATGATTTGGAAATGAGGTTTTTCTTAAATACTATTACAGTAACTAAGTAAAGTATGATGTGAAACAAGCAAAATACCTACCCTTACATAAATAATGCCTATTGTTTATAACAATTTTAGTTTTCCAGAAATAACTAAAGTTGAAAGATAAAAACAACAACCAGACATCCATTATCACTGATGCTTAAAACGAGAAGTAGCATCAGCATTTATGTAATTACCAGCACTATTGGAGGCTTTTTACGTCCGCAAAATAAAAAAAGCGATGATGTATAACATAATTCACAACACCATTATTTGTTTCTACGATGTTGTAATTGATAATATGCATCAGTATAGTAGATATCACTGATGCTGTTAAAGCTCTTTAGCCTCCTCTCTTTTGAAAGTACTGATGCTGTTTCGGGTTTAGGCGTCGGAAGTCAACCTTTTTTTGGCACCCGGAAATCATTTAGGCATCGGAGTGTACTTGATATCCGATGTAGTAAGTGATAAACAGCGACGGAGAATATCCGTTGCCTATTACATAGGAATAGGCAACAGTCACCAATACCACGGTATTTATGTGTAATAGGCAACGGATTTTATCCGTTGCTAAAGCCCTTTTTTGGCATAGTGGAGCCAATCTCAAGTTTCTCGGCTCATTACCAAACTCGGGCCATTTATCATCAACAAGTTTCCAAGACGGGGAATCCGCCGGATGAGACATCTGACCATCAATTGATTTTCTAGCAGCATGCCAAGTCAAATTCTTAGCTGTCTCATGTGATTGAAACATCCTTTTAAACCTTGGAATTGGAGGAAAATACCACAACACCTTCGCTGCCACACCCTCTTTCAAGAATCCATCTTTGGTTTCCTTCCACCTTGAGATACCACAAGTAGGACAATTAGTTGAATCTTCATACTCCTTCCTATACAAGATGCAATCATTGGGGCATGCGTGGATTTTCTCATAACTCAGCCCCAATGCACACAGAGTCTTTTTTGCCTCATACATAGAGGCCGGTATTGTATTTCCTTCTGGAAGCAACTCGCCCTGAAGTATCAATAATTCTGTAAAACATACATCACTCATCCCATGTTTTGCCTTCAAATTATACAACTTCACTAATGCCGATAACTTGGTGTACTTTCTACAACCAGGGTACAATGGTTGATCTCCATCCCCAATCACATTAGCAAAATCAAAAGGATCGGATCCAAAATCACCAAAATCATTATCATCCATCTCTATTTCTTCAGACACAAAACTGTACCTACTATGGTCATCATCTTCTTCAACATTTCTACTAGCATTACTAGTTGCAATTGGTTCTCAAGGTTCTCCATGAAATGTTCAATTCTTATAGCTTTGGTCAACTCCATTAAAGTATAAGTGATCCCTTATAATTCCAACCCCAAACAATTTCAAATTTGCACATTTAACACATGGACAACGGATATGCGTTGTAGTTAGAAGATTTTCCACAGAAAATTGCAAAAATGCTTCCACCCCTAACTCATATGCCTTCGATCTTCTATCCGAGTGCATCCATGACTTATCCATCTTGGACACTATATCCTATTATCTATAATAAGGTGAAAAGACAAGCAATGACTATCACTATAGCAGATTATATAAGGTTTTAATAGCAAATAATATAGTATACAGACGACGGTTTTTAAACAACAACAGACGTATTACACATATATAGACGACGGGTTTTAAAAAACGTCGTCTAATGCTAGCAAGAAACAGACGCCAGCGAACTTGAACCACGACGGTAGTTAAAACAAGCGTCGTGGTATATTTTTATAGACGACGGTTTGTTAAAAAAACCGTCGTCGTATGCATAAAAAAGATTTCGAAATCCCAGTTTATTTTCAAGAACCCATAATATATTCAGAACACAACATATACATTAATTTTTATGTAAGGTATTAAGAACACAACATATACATTAATACTAAGCACGAAACCAACATATACTAAGCATGAAAACATTAAATCCATTCCCGATTCATAATAACAGAGAGTATTAAAAGATCCGACAAGATTAAACCCTAAACCCGATTCATGAAAACATTAAACATTAAATCCATTAACCCATACCGTCGACAACATTAAAAAATCACAAAACCCTTTACCACAGAACTGAATATCATTCAATGAATTTACAAGCATGAGATTAGGGTTTTCACTTACAGGTAGGCAGAGCTCACAGCTTATGGCCAACTTGGATTCGACGGAGTTGTAAACTTGGCCAACTTGGATTCGACGGAGAGACCAACTTTGAATTAGAGTTGAAGTGAGAGAGCGGAGCGAAATGTTTTAGGACACAGACTATGGTCAACTTGTATAAGAGTTAGAGCGAAATCTGAAAATTTTAGGTCGAGCTGAAATTTTTAGAAAGCGCGCTTTTTAAAAAACATCGACGGAAACAAAAACATAATCGTCGTTAAAGGTTCAACCTAAACATGACGCTTATTTTAAAAATAACGTCGTTGTAAATATACTTACGACGCAAAACCAAACTACCGTCGTTAAAAGTTCAACCTAAAGAAATATGCCCTAAACCCTAATAAATAAAACCTAAATTATATATATTGTTTTTACAAATAATTTTTCAAAAGGGATTAGGGTTTTATGGCCTAAAATATCTCGTCCATAAAACCCTAAACCCTAATCCCTTTTCTAAATTTATATAAACCCTAAACCCTAAACCCTAAACCATTAAAGTTGTGACTCATGATAACATTTTAATTTTTGGTGGTAATTTTAAATTTGTATAACTCAAACTTAATTTTTTAAAGCTTAAGGGGGAAGAAAATATTGCAATGACTTCATAGGAGTTGACGTTGCATTTTTTGGATTTATTTGAAATTTATTATGAATATTTCGAATTAAATAGAATAAAATATTATTAATAAAACCCACAAACCACGTCGTCGTTAATAAATTAACGACGTTTTAACTAATATAAACGACTTAATTTTAACAACAAACGTCGTTTAGAGTTCAAACCATGGCCATTTTTACAAAGAAAACGACGTACAAACGATTGTCCACGACCTAAACTCTTAACATCTCGCCATCTAATGTCAATCAAACAACGTCGTCTATATAACCAATAGCGTCGTTTTAACAATCATTTACGTCGTGTTTTTAAAAAATATGACGTTGTTATGTGTGTACAACGTCATTTTAAAGAAACCACGGTTTAGAAATGCGCTCTTTGTAAATCATCGACGGAAAACAATAAAACCGTCGTTAAATATGACATCTATACCCTAAACCCTAAACCCTAAACCCTAAAATATAAACCCTAAATTATATATATATGTTTAAATAATTATAGAAAAGGATTTATGGTTTTAGGGCCTAATATATATTAACCATAAACCCTAAACCCCAAAAATAAACCTTTATCCCCCTAAACCCTAAACCCTAAACCATTAAAGTATAAGTGATGTTGTGACTTATGAAAACATTTTTCTTTTTGGTGGTAATTTTAAATTTGTATAACTCAAACTTAATTTTTTAAAGCTTAAGGGGGAAGAAAATATCACAATGACTCCATAGGAGTTGACGTTGCATTTTTTGGATTTATTTTAAATTTATTATGAATATTTGAGTTAAATGGAATAAAATATTATTAATAACGCCCACAAACCACGTCGGCGTTAATAAATTAACGACGTTTTAAATTATTATAAACGACTTAATTTTAAAACAAAACGTCGTTTAAATTATAAACCATGGCCATTTTTACACATAAAACGACGTACAAACCATTTTCCACAACCAAAACTCTTACTTCTCGCCGTCTAATATCAAGAAAACAACGTCGTCTATATAACCAAGAGCGTCGTTTGAACAACCTTTTACGTCGCTTTTTAAAAAATGTGACGTTGTTATGTGTTTGCAACGTCTTTTTGAAGAAACTACGGTTTTTCACAACATGAAAACCTCAACAAATTTGTTTCAGCATGATCTTGGGTTTTTCACAACATGAAAACCTCAACAAATTTACAAGGACGTTGACGTCAACAAAAACTTGCTAATTCTAACCAATTTTGTACAAAAACTTGTCTAATTCTAACAAAATTTGTACATTTTATAAAAATGTTTAAGTATGCTAAAATTCCTCTACTCCATATGAACACACACAAACTCTGCCCATTCTTTCCTAACTTCGTCAATGGCAGCTTGGGGGTATGGCGCTTGATTCTTTCCTTTGGCAAACTGCAGTCCATAAACAAAGATTAATCTCACCGACGACGCTATTATTCATTTACCGACGTAGGATATATATTCAACGACGGTATTTTTAATTTAACGTCGTTGATAATATAAAAACCGACATAAAAAATAAATCTGAAAATTTTCTTCTTACCGTCTTCTCAAAATCCAGGGAAGTATCCTTTATGATGTCTCTCATAAAGCGCATGACATAATACCCACATTCTACATTGCTTGGTTGCTTTGGAGTGCCGGGCAGAGTTTTCCAAAGAGGTGTTTTACGGCCTACTCTGCCTATGTGTGTATTATACATTTTTAGAGCAGAGTTCACTATGTTTTTCCCGTCCTCATCCACAACACGATTTCCAGGCAGTGGATCCAGAAAATAGACGGTCTCCTTCTTTGCTCTCACAATGATCAAGACCCAATGACGGCTGCACAAAATAAATATAAAGGTTAAATATAGTTTTATATGCAGAGCATCATACAAACAAAATCCTGTTTTTTGTTTGGAGACTAACCTTGGATTGTAAGGCATCAGGAAAATCTGTTCACCATCTGTTTTTTGAAGTCGATTGGCTACGAGACGTGATCTGTCAGTTAATGAACCAGCGTCGGCACTAACTGCAGCAGGGTCGATAAAGCCAACCATATTCACCATATTTGCAGCTTTCAGATGATCAAATAGGCACCTAAATATATGAATTGAAACCATGAGTGTTTTTTTTTTAAACATAAAGGAGAGTGTCAAATGAATATTTGATAAGGACAAACCTCATATATACTGCAACGACAGTAGCCCCAATTTCTTCCATACCAGCAAATTGGGTAATATCTTCATGCAAGACGAAGGTGTTACGATCTATGCCAAACACCTCCTTCTCAATAGTAAAGGACATAGCCTTCTCCTGAGGCTTTAGTGTCGATTCAACATAACTACAAAGGGATTGTAAAGAAGATGGCAACTCCAGCTTTGAATAATCTGGTACTTCAGTACTCTGTTTGAACAAATAAAGCAACATAAAGTGACGTGGTAAATAAATAACAACGACGTTTTAAATAATAAACGTCGTCTTAAAATGAGTTACACGACGGTACAAAAAAATACCGTCGTAATGAATACATTATTACGTCGTTTAAATAAAACCGACGTCTAATTCAAATGCAAAATTCATAATTAAATTAAACCGTCGTGGTACTCAACAACAGACGACGGTATGTAATAATTACAGACGTGTAAAATTCATTAAACGACGTTAAATAAAGAATTACGACGGTAATGAGAATTGAAAAAAAAAATGAAAAAGGCTAAGTTATGAGAATTTACCTGTTCAACTATCTCAAGTATCTTTCCTTCTACTGTCTTTTCTACTTCCCCGGATTTCTGTTTTAAGAAATAAAGAAATATATAAATGACATTGTACAAAAATTAAAAACAAATAAATACAACGTCGTGGTAAACGTTAACAGAAGGCGGTTTAATACAAGAGCGTCGTGGTATAACTTTAACACGACGGTAAATATAAACAGAGAAACAGAGAATTCAAAGTTCAAAAACGTTACCATTTCTTCCTGCTTTTCCCCATTCTTGGCAGTATCCTCCTCAAATTGAAGGGCTCTAACATCAAGTGCCCCTGAGCAGCTTGCTTTGTCCGACATTGGATTTTTAGGACTTTGCCCTTGGATTTGGGACATTGTATTCAGTTTCAGCATGCTTTGATCAAAATTGGGGATGAGTTTGGAAAGCTGACTCAGCAAATTTTCCCTCTCAGCTTCTACCAATTGCTTGGTCCTAGCATCCATCTTTAAACTCTCTTCCCTTGATCTAGCCTCCATTTTCAAAGTCTCTTCTTGAAGGACAAGTCTTACACTTTCCTTCAATTGATCGGCAAACTTTACCTTCTGTTGTCTAGGTAAATTGAAGTATTGCTTAGGGGAAACCCCAGCCCCTACCCCTCTAACTCTTCCTGGATGCTCGGGACCCAAAGCCATTGTCAAAACATCATTGGTTCCTGACAGAGAAAGAGTGCCTTCAGAGACTTGCTTTTGCAAATCATCCTAACGAAAAGACATAATAAAAAGTCAGAATAAGAAAACAAACGACGGTTATTTATAAAAAATCGACGTAATATAATATTTCGCACGACTCAATAACATAACAATCAACGTAATATAGTATTTCAGACGACGCTAACTAAATACCGACGTTATTAATTTATTACACGACGTCAATAATAAACCACCGACATCTTATGATATAATTACAAAAAACAGAGCATGGATTCCAGATTCAGACCTTTAACGACGCGTTTTAAAATATTTCGACGTAGTAAAACTTTTCACACGACGCAAAAATATAACAGCAGACGTAATAAAATTTTTAAAACAGAGTGAGTAGGCTTACAATTAATTTTGCTTTCTCTGCAGTCTTTGGATCCGGGATGTTACCATGTTTGTCTTCTCTTGCTTTTTTCCATAAGGTAGATCGATCAATATCTACCCCAGGCATGATTTCCTTCAAGTCCTCCTTAAAACCAACATATCCTTTTTGAGACAATCGATGATTGTACTCGAGTTTCTCCCTCCTCTGTGATTGTTCTTCATGCACAGCCCCAAATTTTTCAGACAACCTTGAAGCTACAAAGGCATCCCATTGAGCTTTCTCTATGAATTTGTATGTTTCAGGGGGCTGCCTTAATCTATCCTACTCCTTGATGAATGGAAGGATATGAAACCTCGTTAGTGTAGACTTGAAATCCTTCCATTTCTTGGCGGCAGAAGATAGCACCATTTGCTTGCCCCCTTTACCAACCACAAAAGCCATGTCAACGGCTTCCCAAATCTGCTCTTTTATATCCTTGGATATTTGAACCCATTTCTTGTCCACAAGTGGGACTCTGTAGCGTGCCAACACACCAATGTAGGACTGCATCTCATTATGTGCACGGCCATATGGTTTCCCTTCTTCATTGTACTCAACAACAGGCTTGATTTTCTGAATTTTTCTCTGCACAACACGGGGCATTGTGCTCATACCCCGACCTGACTTTGGCTCCTCAGAAATAGTTGCCGTGCTGCCTGGTTCTGTCTCAGAAGATGAAACAAACTTCATCTTCTTCGAGGACTTGGTTTGAGGATTTACAACACTAAGCTCCTTCTTCGAGGATTCATTTTTTTTCAAGCCAGACTCCTTACTTTGGGATTGAGAAACTATGGTTACAGACAAATTAAACCTGCAAGTGAAAATTTATCAGTGAAATTAAGAAAAACCACGATGATTATTTATAAACTACGACGTATTATAATATTTCAAACGACGTAAGAACAAAACAACCGAAGTAATAATAAATTTAAATGACGGTAATTAATAACCGACGTGATAAAATATTACGACGACGTCAATAATAAACAACCGACGTCTTATGATATAATCAAAAAACAGAGTATTAAATATTACAACGACGTTAATAATAAAAATCGTCGTGGTATTGAAAATAAAACGACGTAAATATTAATATACCGTCGTCCATACCACAAAAAAAAATTTGGAACAACGTAAAATATTTTCAGCAGAAAAATAATTAAAAAGATTTTCGAAACAAAAACCATTGTTCAGAGAAATCAAACATGTGATGAATATATCCTTAAAAATCAAAAACAAAAAAAGGATCTCATTTTAAAAAACAACGAAGAACACTTTCACACGACGCTAGGGTGACTGGCGAACCGTCGTGGTCTATAAATCTAACCACGTAAATAACAAGCCACCGTCGTCTTATTTAGTTGAAGTAAAAGAACCAGAGTAGTGTTCAAACTTGGAAACTTTTCGTCTTTGTCTGCAAATTTTATCAAACTTGGAAAGAAAAAATGTAAAAAGATTTAAAAAAACGAAAATGATATGCGCATGCAAAACAGGAACAAAAATCTTTCCAGAAATGCTTACCCTTTGCTTGCAATGAAAGCTTTCTTCTGGAGTTCGGTGTTTCAGTTCAGAGATGAAGACGAAGAGGAGATAAGCTTGAAAGTTTGAAATAGTTCTTGGAGAATGAAAAATGAGAGAAGCTTGAAAGTTTTTCTCGGGTTTGGAAACAGTGCAAGTATGGGTCAGGAAGGCGAAAAGTTTAAAATAATAAAAAACCGTTTCATAAAAACGACGCTATTAATAGTATGCGCCCTAGTATGACACATTATACAGCGCTATTGTTAATACTGCCCTATAATATTACTTTACACGACGGTATGTTTTAATGAAACGACGTTTTTAAATCGAATTACACGACGAATGTTTTTTCAAAAAAGATGAATCATCATTTTCCAATTTACCCAACGACCTTATATTCAATAATACCACGTCGTTTTAATTACTCATACCGACGTGAAAAATTAATACCACGTCGTTTTAATTACTCATACCGACATGTAATTTTTTAATTACACAATAAATTAATTTTCCAAAAAATTACAACGTCGTTGTTATATAGCGTCGTTGTTAAATAATTTATACGACCTTATTTGAAATTTAAACGACGTGTATGTTATATATAAACGTCTATAATGTAAAAAAACCGACGTGGTATAAAAGATTTGTTTATAAATAATGGGTTTTCTGTCTTTCTGTCGTCTTCATTTTTCAATTAGGGTTTCAACTTTTTCTCACCTCTCTGGAGGCACATCACCTCTCTGTCTCACCTCGCTTTCATTTTTCAGTTTGGATGTTGATGTGTGTGTATCTGAAAGACACAAACACGCACACATCATCTAAAAAATTGTCTTTCTGCACAGAAGGAGAACAAGGTCTGCATCAGGGCCAAGCATGGGTTTGCTACATCCTCCTGTGTAGCAAGGGTGGAACCAGCCTTAGAACCTGCATGGGTTTGCAGCCGCACTTGCCCGTTTGAAGGTATACGAGGGCACAACCCACAACAAGTTCTAAGTCTGGTTCCACCCTTGCTACACAGGAGTTTTGAAGAAACAGTTGATTTTGATGAAAATGGGAATCGAGGAGTTTTTTGATCTCCATGGTCTTCTTGCTCGACATGTACCCAGCCGCTCTGTTATCCCTCAAGGCCTAAGCCTTCATGATTCTTTCCATGTTGGCAGTCCAGCACGGTCAGACGGTCAGACACCACAACCTTCTCCACTCTGTCACCCAAAACATCCTTCACAACCTTGCAGAGTCCCTCAAACTTCTCCTTCAACTCTTCCTTCTTCTTTGCCTCGTCTTCACTCTCATCAAGCTTGAGACCTTCCTTGGCGGCTGAGACAAGCTTCTTGCCCTCAAACTCCTTGTGAGAGTAATTGGCACATCATCCACTTCTAAAACATTGCCTTTGTTCATTCTGGTTCGATTATGATGAGGAACAGAGTTCATTATGGTAATGATAGACGAATAATGGCATAAAATTTGTACGTCGTTAATTTAACAAACCGTCGTGGTTAGTACAATTATGCGACAGTAGAGTTATGGATACCGTCGTAGTATAGTATAATTAAAAAGTTGATAAATTTATATTTACAGTCGTGGTAACTTAATTTAAATCGTCGATTTTTTTTGTAATTAACCGTCGTAGATTCCTTTGAATTTATGCGTCGCTGACTAAGAAAATTGGGTCGTGTTTATTAATTAATTAACACGGCGTCTTATTTTTATATCGTCGTCTTTACTTTCTACGGCGGTGATTTCATAGATGCAGTCGTTGTTTTTAGGTTCAGATTTTAACTCTGAAAATACCTTTGTAATAAGACGACGCTTTTTTAATTTGGTACGTCGTGGTTTCAAAATATCTATACGTCTGCGGTTTTTTTAGGTGTTTAAAGTATGTTTCTACGACGGGTTTCTATTACCGTCGTCTTTTAAAAAACAACGACAGTTTTTTGATGTACCGTCGTTGTTTACTGGTCGTCTTTTGCCCTTTTTGTAGTAGTGATTGTTGTTGCCCTAGCTGCTGCCCACAACCTCTGCTTCAAAGCATTACCAGTATGGCCTGCAAGCTTGAAGTTATTGTGCAAGTGCCTCACACAATGCCTGTGCTCAGCATTGGGCATCAAAGCATGAAGGGCATTCCCTAAACCCTTTTGCTTATCAGTAATGAAAACCCAGCCATTGCCATTTTGAATACCTACATCTTGAAAGAATATGTCAAAGAACCAACTCCAAGTCTCTGTGTTTTCAACTTCAATAACAACAAAAGCAATTGGATACATCCCATTATTTCTATCAACCCCAACTGCACTTAGAATCTGCCCTGGGTGAGAACCCTTAACATGGCACCCATCAAAACACACCACTGGTCTACATCCTTCCACAAATCCCTTTTTAAGTGCTCCAAAACATATATAAATCCTCTTAAAAGTAGGATTCTCACCCTGCAATTGAGTTTTCACAATGACAGTACTTCCAGGGTTATTGCTCTTTAACTCCTCACAATAATCCCACAACTTTCCATATTGTTCTTCAATACTACCTTGAATTCTAGCTTTTGCAAAACTCTTGGCTTTATAAACTTGAGCCTCAGTTACATCTATGGCATAATGTTTCCTTATTATCTTCATGAAATCTGTCACTTTCATCTTGGGATTATCTCTTAACTCCTCATCAAACCTCTTAGACAGCCATGATGAAGTGGCATACTTGGTTCTTTGCCTCCTTCCACATGTATGCCTTGGAATATATGTCTTAATCCTTGTAGTTGGACCTTTCCCCACATGAGAAGCATATAGCATCCATGGACATGGAACCTTTTGTTTATTATCTCCTTCACATTTTAGCCTCACCCTATATGAATCATTCCTCACCCACTTCAATGGCCTTGCACATGAAACTGCATAATACCTTATTGCTTCCCTACACTGCTCCATGTTGGTAAATTCCATTCCCAAATGAAATGTTGGCTTCAGCAAATCAGATTCTCTCCTAAACTGCTTAAACCTAGGAGCTTTTCTTCTGCGGCTACAGTTTTTCGCACCTTCATCCTCATCATCTTCTTCATCAAGACTTACAAGTTCGTCAGTATTGTAGTCTTCACTGTCAACCTCACCAGGTTCTTCATTGTATTCTTCATTTTCTTCATCAACTACATGTTTATCAAACAAGTTGACATCCTCTTCCAAGACTGTCTTGAACCCATCTTCATCTGACTGCTCAAACTCAGAGTCAATCAACTCAATGTCTGTCTCGCTATCATCATCTTCAGCCTCATCATCTTCAAATTCATCTGCCTCATTATCTCCTTCATTATCTGCCTCATCATCACCATCATCATCTAAATCAACATCCACTTCTACAAACTGGTTCCCCAAATCACCAACATCAGTTTCAGTTTCAACTTCTACTTCCAACCCCAACTGTGGACCAGATGCAGATGCTTGGCTCTCTGAGAAATGTGGTTGATGCTTATATGACAGATATAAAGGTTGAACTCTAGAGGTAGGTGTATGCTCCATAAACTCAACTACATGGGCATCTACTTCAATTGGAACAAATCCCCTTCTTTTGTTCCAGTAGTGGTACTAAATTTTTTTATGGTCGTATCCTAAACTTATAGCAACATCATATAGGTCATGCATTGACAGGTGGTCAGCATTACAATTGTCTGCCCATGTTACCTTACCCCGAACATACTTTCCCTTTGAAATATAACCTCCATGGTGAATTTCTAGGGAGAACAAATCTGGATCACCTAAAAAAAAACAGAAAATGATATATAAAAGCACTATTTTATCACACAAACTTATCCTTATTGCCCAACTACCATTCTAAACTTGAAATTGACTCAGATCCACCGACTATTATGCAGACAAAACAACACAAATGCTTTGGGACCACAAGTATTTCATATTCAAAAAGGCATATCACACAACACCACAAAATGTCAAAAGCACCGACAGACCAAGGACCAAAGGACCAAAGGACCAAAGGACCAAAGTACCAAAGGACCACACAAGCTTAAACAATTTCAACTTGGGAAAAGCATTTACTTACTGTATTTGGGAGGAGGCCCTCTGTTCCGCACCTGCAGAGGCAGCACATCCAGAGTCATGTTGCGTTAAATCAACAGACCCAAAAGAAGCTTTAAGAAAAAGCTTTCAGATTCCCTCGATTTCGTCCCTCTCCAACCTTCGATTTTGCCCCCTTTCGCGCCCTCAATTCAGTCCCTTTCCAACCCTACCAAAGTGAAAGCGATGTGCGAAGTGTGTGAGAGGTTGGTAATTCAATCCGTGCTGAATGACGAAAATAACCCTTAAAAAAAGTCAAAAGTGAGTCAAATGGACGGAAGAATGGATGAAATGTTCGAATTTTGACGGTGGGGGGAACATTGATAATAAATTTTAATTCGAGCCCATAATTCGCTAAAAAAAAAGGCCAGGTGGTAAATTGAGAGTTATGTACAAGTTCAGGGGGCAATTCAGCAGATTACCCAAATAGAAATCCCAAACTCGATGAGTGATGTCCCGACCGTGACCGTGACAGTTTCCAACCTAATTAATTGCATGACCTTGGTGTTTGTGGCTTTACCACATAAAAACAAGGCTTAAATGTTAAAATGGTCCTGTATTTTATCTCATAGGCCAATTTAGTCCATGTGTTATTAATTTGGCCAATTTGGTCCTTATGTTTTCATATGTTAGTCAATGTGGTCCATTCCCTTAAAAATATAAAATATAAAACATTTAAAAATAATTTAAAAAACTGTAATTGATTATAAAATTTTAAATTCAATATGAAAATGGAATATATTTTTTTTAAATTTCACATTCCCCAATTTCACACACACACCTCAACCACCTCCCAAACCCAGCCACCCTTACCACCACCACTCCAACCCCAAACCCATAGCCACCCTCACCACCATTCCAACCCCACCTAAACCACAACAACTCTCTCTCTCTCTCTCTCTCTCTCTCTCTCTCTCTCTCTCTGTGACAAATTACGAAGATCTTCATAGTCGGTCACCGTAACCTTGATGGCTCTACCGCCAATTGATCATCCTCGCTATAGCAAAAGTCGACGACATTCAGGCCAATGGATTGGAGAGGAGAGAGAGATGAAGGGTAGAGTATGAGAAAATCTAAAACATAAGAGAGATGAAAAATTGCAGCAAGAAAAGAGTAGGCATCAGTTCGACTAAGAACCTTTTTTTTTTTTTTTTCCTATAGGAATCAAGACAATTGGAGGTTGAGTTTGTGTGGGTTTTAATCATTTTAGCATTATTATTATTTGAGTTTAAATTTTTATAATTAATTACAGATTTTTAAATTAATTTTAAATGTCTTTTTTTTAGGTTTTAACATAATTTTGACGAAAAGGATCAAATTTGTTAACATAAATAAACACAGAGACTAAATTGGCCAAATTAATAATACGGGAACTAAATTGGTTGATAAGGTAAAACACAGAGAGACCATTTCGACATTTAAGTCTAAAAACAATTATATGCCCACCCCATCCATGTGCATTAGGTGAGGCCACACTACTACAAAAAACATTTTGCGCGACGAAATAATTTTGTTGCGCAAAGTACAATTTCGTCGCTCAAACTTTGAGCGATGAAATTTTGGTCGCACAAAGATCGTAAAGAAAGGGTTTGCGCGACGAATACTAACGTCGCTCACAGTTACTTTGCGCGACGAATCTTAACCAATTTGCGCGATGAATACTAACTACTTTGCGCGACGAATACTATCTACTTTGAGCGACGAATAATATCTATTTTAAGCGACGAACATTAACCACTTTGCGTGACAGAAGTTAACGTCGCACAAATGTACTTTGCGCGACGAATCCTAATGTCGTGCAAAGTAGATCGTATTCGTCGCGCAAATTTTTACTTTTTAAATTTAATTTAATTGTATGATTTTTTTAAATTACTTTAATTTAAATTGACATATTCAAAATAAAATTACATATGAAAAATAGTGGTCAAATTATCCAATATATATAATATTCAAAATGTACACATAAATTAACAAAGTATAATAATAAAATCTACAAGCCTATTAGCGTCCAAATCCTCAACTTTAGCAGTCAAAGTCTCGACGATTCCCTACAAAAAAAATTAAATATTGTCAAATAACAAAAAAAATAATATAAAATTATAACAAAAAATTGGCATAAACTCAAAATTAACTCCAAAAACACAGATTAATGAAAAAAATTTAAAATTTGGAGAGAATATACCTTTTGGCAAGATTTTGAGTGAGTGAGAATGAGAAGGAGAAGTGAGTGTGAGAGAATTAGAGAAGATAGTGATAGAGAGATGAGAGAGTGAGTGAGAGTGAGAGATGATGAAAAGAGAGATGAGAGATTAAGTGAGAGGAGTGAGTGTGTGTCACGACCCGATTCGAAAATAAAGAATATTCCCGAATCATGGCGTGAGTCATACCATAGTCATAAGAATAAAATCCTACAACCATGATATGATGAGAAATAGAGCCACACAAAAAATACAAATTTACTTAACATTACAAAATTAGAGTCGCAGTAGCTTGTAATTAACTACAGACTAAGATCTTTAACAAACGATTGACTACTTACAAATATGAATTACACAAATCAACAACAAAAACCTAGCAGCTTAGTTGAAACCCGCTTCCTCAAACTTCGTCTTCAATCTTTGAATCATGCACAATCTATTAGGGTATGAGCATTCTAATACTCAGTAGAGTACCGTCAAACCCCTTAAAGTAAGTTATCACAGTTAATCAAAGTGTCATGCATCAAACAACACAAGATATACAAATTATGCAATCATACCAGATAAATAAATTTGCATGTGCGGTGATGCCATGAACTCACTCCCTTCTAATCCCACTAATTCATATCCTAGGGCAACAAGCCTTCATGTCCTATACCATGCGTTTTACCACTGTGGCTCCGAATACCATAAAATATGAACTAGCGCCCATCCATCCCCTATCCCATTTTTTCTTTTGTTTACAAATTTCTCAACTTTCACTTATCATTAGAGGCCCTGCTCCCATCACCTCAATATATTCAAGCTCTGCTCCCGTCACCTGAATATATTCCACATTTTATTCAGATATATCTAAAGTCTTCTCTCACCCCTTAGATATATCTCAAACGACACATACACACACACTCTCCAAAACACCACTGTATTTCTGATGCATATGTAGTGCAGCACAAACATCATTTATTTCTGCTGAAAAATGCCACAGATAATAACAATAATATATCAGGCTTAAACACATAAATAATAATATTCACCCAACATCAAATAATATCCACGGAAAAACATCAATAATAATATTCACATAACATCAAATAATATTCATCGAGCAAAGCAACAATAATATTCATATTTATAATACTATATATAAGCACCAAGATTAAAAGTGACATAGCCCAATCATTGGGAAATCAGGAAACCCTACCTCAAGTCCAACTAGCTTAACCTTGTGCGATTTCGTCCCCGAAAGTACGCAGAGTAGAACACCTAGTTAAGATAATTTACAGATTAAAATTCATTGGAAATAAGGAAACAAATTTGAGTGTCCTACTAGCGCACGTAGACCTAAAACCCCACAAAACACTTGACAAGTTGTTTGACCCGATTGTTACTCCCTTAACCTCACATCCAAGCAAGCATAGAACCAAGCGTTAAGGAAAAACTAATATATTCCCCTCCTATAATAATTCTACTCTTTGGGATGTTTAAAATCAGGTGGTTTGGCTTTACTCATAAAGAAAATTTAAAACATCAATTTAAAACTAAAATTTCAGTTTTGCTAAACATTTGGGTTGGAACACGTTAACTTTGAAAATTCACTAAATATTGAGTTTAAATCAAAATCATGTAAAACTTTCCAGATCACAACTAGACATAGAAACATTAAAGATGTCAAAATTTGATAAAAATTAGGGTTAAGGAAGCATGTCAAAATAGAAACCAAAACAGACTAGGCTGCATAACGTTCTTTTTTTCAGGTTTGTACACTTTATTTTGAAAAATCACCAAAATTACAATTTACAACCAAACTGGATAAAACTTTCCAGATCTGAAGAAAATACGAGAAAGTAAAACATACTAAAATTTCATGAAAATCCAAGTTTGGGAAGTTTTCAAACACTTACTTCAAAACAGGGTATGCAGCAGAATCAAAACAATTCCAGCAGGATAGTCTCTGTTAAAGAATTGTAATGTCAACGGTTGACTTGATTACTTTCCATATCAATTTATATTTCCTGTATCAATTGCATATATTTTGTTGTCACAAGCTATAGTGTAGGCGTAGGTTTATTCTTTCCATTCTTACACTGTTGTAAAGCCTTTAAATACCTTCTCTGAGATTCAATACTATTATCGAATTCTCAAAACTTTACATGGTATCAGAGCATACCTTTTTCCTTCCGCTGTCAGAGTGTTGAGGCGCCGCTGCCCTCCACCTATTTTTTTATTATTATTATTATTTTTTTCTTCCTCTTCGTTTCTGTTTCTTTTTCCCTATATATATATATATATATATATTTTCCTCTTTGGCGTTGAGGTGCCTCTACCCTCCGCCCGTCTTTGTGTTTCGCTGCCTTTGCAATAGGTATCGTGGTCTTTCCTCTCTGTGTGAAATCCAGATCGAGTTTTGCACCACCCCAATATGTCATCTTCCTCCAGCACTTCAGTCACCACCATGGCTGCTGCTTCGTCCTTTTCAGTTCCCCACATCAACAACTTGGTGACGGTGAAACTCACGGACTCAAACTATTTGATTTGGCTTTCTCAAATGAAGCCCTTTTTGTTTGGTCAAGACTTCTGAAAATACATTGATGGCTCTTCCACTCCACCAGATCAGGTTCTGCCATCCACCGAGGGTCAACCTCTCCAAAATCAAATCCTGAGTATCAATTATGGTTTCGCACCGACCAGATGCTTATTAGTGTTCTTCGTGCCACTTTGTCGGAGCCAATTTTGGGACTCGTGGTTTGTCTGACCACATCTAGAACTATTTGGGAGACCTTGCAAGCTCACTTCTCCCAACAGTCGGTTGCCAATGCCTCCCAACTTCGGTCTAACCTCTTGTATCTCTCTAGGGATAATCGGACCATTTCTGAATACTTATTATATGCCAAATCTTTGGCTGACTCTTTAGCCGCTATTAGTCAACCGGTTCTCAATGATGAATTAGTGCAGGCTATTCTTCAAGGTCTTGGTCCTGGGTATGAGATGATAGTCACTGCTACTTTGCATTTTCCTCCTTTACCCTCGTTTCAGGATCTTCATGCCCGTTTACTCTCCTTTGAAGCACAACATTCTACTGCATCTCCTACTCCACCGACTGCTCTTCTGGCTCAACAATATGCTGGTACCCAATCTGGCCATGGCCATGGCCATACCAATATTGGCCACCACAATACTTCTGGCAACCGAGGTGGGTATCATAGGAACCGTAATCGCAATCGCGGACGTCACAACAATGGACGCCATTCGAGTTCTTTCCATTATGGTTTTCTTGCAGGCTTTCCTTCCTTCTGTCAATTGTGCAACGGTGCTGGACATCTTGCTAGCCAATGCCCTCGACTCTCTGCTTTTGCTGGGCTTCATATGTTGCCCCAATCTCCGCCACATAACTCTAATGCACATGCCTTTGCTGGCTTTCAACAATACCAGCCACCACTGCCTTTCGCACAGCATTCTCTACAACCATCACAACCACCATCCTACATGCCCTATCAACCTGCAGTAGCTCATGATCCTAATTGGTACCCAGACTCATCACATGACAGGCGATCCTTGTCCCCTACAGAATTCAGCCCTGTATGTTGGACCAGACTCTGTTATTCTTGGCAATGGTGATCACATGAAAATTTCTCATACTGGTAACATATCTCTTCCACTGGGGACTTCTACCTTTCACCTCTCAAATGTTTTTCATATTCCTAATATGCATAAAAATCTTCTCTCAGTTGCTCGTTTTACTCAAGATAATAATGTACTTCTTACTTTTGATGCTAATCAATTTTCTATTTATGATAACTCCACTGGTGCTACTCTGTTTCAGGGCCAATGTAAAGATGGTCTCTCTCCTATTCCTTCATCCTCTCTCCGCACTATTCCTCAAGCTTTTGCTGCCATGAGTTTGCCTTCTTCTATATGGCACAGTAGACTAGGTCATCCTTCTCACAAGATCTTATCGTATTTAGGATCAAATAAATTGTTATCACCTAATTTTAAATTTCAAAAATCCTTTTGTCAGGGGTGTGCTTTGGGTAAGTCCACACACCTCCCCTTTTCTATTAGTAATGAAATTAGTGCCTTATTTCCTTTTGCCTTGGTGCATTCTGATGTATGGCAATCTCCTGTACTTTCAGTCACTGGTTATAAATACTTGTTATTTTTACTGATGACTTTACCCGTTACACTTGGTTTTATCCTATGCGTAAAAAATCAGAGGTGTTTTCTCATTTCAAAACTTTTCTTGCATCTATACAAAATCACTTTGCTGCATCTTTAAAATCCTTTCAAAGTGACGGGGGAGGAGAATTTGTTAATTCCTCCATGTCGGAGTTGTGCAAAAATCTTGGCATTCACCACCGTATTTCTTGTCCACACACACCAGAACAAAATGGGCTTGCTGAACGCAAGCACCGTCACATCTCTGAAATGGCTCGTACACTTCTTGTTTCTAGTGGTGTTCCTCTTAAATTTTGGGTTGAGGCTATGTTAACTTCGGTTTATCTTATTAATCGTCTCCCTACACCTGTCTTGCAATGGGACTCACCTTTTTCTCTTTTATTTGGTCATGTGCCTTGTTACTCTGATCTTTGTACTTTTGGGTGTGCTTGTTATCCCCGCCTTGGTGCTTATCTCACTAACAAACTATTACCAAGAACTGTTGAGTGTGTTTTCTTAGGTTACAGCTCTCAGCATAAGGGGTTTCGATGCTTGGATCCAACCAACAACAAGGTTTATATATCTCGTCATGTGCGCTTCAATGAGACATATTTCCCTTTCTCCCACAGGCAGACTACCATCAGCCCACATGAGGTTTAAGAGTTCGTTTGTGTGCCAGTTCTTCCACCTGCACATGCTTCTCAATGTAGTCATGGTCCTTCCTTGCACCAAGTTACTAATGCACCACTTGTTACTACATCGTCTTCACATGGTACTCCATTCTTGGATCCTAGTCCTCCTGCCAAGTACTCAAGAAGGTGTTCCACCATCTATTATCGAGGTTGCATCTCTACCTATACAACCATATCCTCTCCATTATCAACGTCGTGTAGTTGCACCCATGGTTGAGATTCCTCCATCAGATGCTCATACCACTGGTCAAGATGGTTACTCCTCAGACCCTGGCTCCTCTCCATCTCCTTCTATTCAGCATCATCAGATGGTTACTCGACTTCGTGATGGCATACGACAACCTTTGCATCGTATTGATGGTAGTATTCGCTATCCGCTCCCACATGCTTTAGCGGCTCAGGTTACTTCTTCACTTAAGGAGCCCACATGTTTCTCTCAAGCTGTTCGCTCTCCAGAATGGAGACCCACTATGACAGATGAGTTCAATGCTCTTCTTAAAAATAACACTTGGACTTTGGTACTTTCATCTCTGCATCATCACACAGTCGGTTGTAAGTGGGTTTTTAAGGTTAAACGCCTTGCTGATGGTTCAGTTGAACGTTATAAAGCTCGCTTGGTGCCTAAAGGGTTTCATCAACAATATGGCATTGACTATGATGAGACCTTTAGTCTTGTAGTCAAGCCCACCACTATTCGTACGGTACTTGGCCTAGCTGCCTCCTTTGGTTGGCCTCTACGACAGTTAGATGTCAAGAATGCTTTTTTGCACAGGGTTCTTAATAAGACAGTTTTCATGACTCAACCTCCTGGCTTTGTGGATCCTGATCGTCCTAATCATGTTTGTCGTCTTCACAAAGCCATTTATGGCCTTAAACAAGCACCACGTGCTTGGTTTCACCAGTTTAGCTCATTTATCATTCAATATGGCTTCACTCAGAGTCGAGCAGATCAATCCATGTTTGTGTATCGCCACTCCTCTAAGATGATGGTTCTTCTGTTATATGTTGATGACATAGTCCTCACAGGGAACACCCCTTCCATGCTCTGATCCTTTATATCCACTTTGGGCACTGAGTTTGAAATTAAGGATCTTGGCCCCCTTCACTATTTCTTGGGTCTTGAAGTGACTACTATACAATCTGGTATACATCTCTCTCAAACCAAATATAGCCTTGATCTGTTGCAACGTAATTCTATAGTTGAATGCAAACCATGCAGCACCCCTATTCATTCCAAGACGCAACTTTCCTCCTTGGATGGTGAGCCATTATCAGATCCTACTGAGTACCGTCGCTTGGTTGGTTCTCTTCAATACCTCACACTTACTCGCCCCGACATTTCCTTTGCGGTTCAACATGTCGCACAATTCATGAGTATCCCTCGCACTTCTCACCTTGCTGCTGCTAAGCGCATCTTGCGCTATCTAAAAGGCACCTTACAACTTGGCCTTGTGTTCCGATCCTCTTCTAGTCCTCTTGCACTCCATGCTTACTCTGATGCTGATTGGGCTGGGTGTCCTGACACTAGGTGTTCTACTTCAGGTTATTGTATTTTCCTTGGTCCGAATCTCATTTCTTGGAGTGCCAAGAAACAACCTACTGTTTCTCTATCTAGTGCTGAGTCTGAATACCGTTCTCTAGCCGGGGTCAGTGTAGAGACCGTTTGGATTTCCCATCTGCTCCATGAATTGGATGTACCAGTTTCAAGGCCAACTACACTCTACTGTGATAATCTTAGTGCTACTTATATGGCCTCAAATCCGGTGTTTCACGCCCACACCAAACACATTGAATTGGATTATCACTTTGTTCGTGAGCTTGTTCTTTCCGGCAGCCATCGTGTTCAGTTTGTCCCATCTATTGATCAAACTGCAGATCTCTTCACCAAAGGCCTTCTTAAGCAACGTTTTCTTCTCCTTCGTTCCAAACTCGTCTATCAAAGACCGTCGAGTTTGTGGGGGAATGTTAAAGAATTGTAATGTCAACGGTTGACTTGATTACTTTCCATATCAATTTATATTTCCTGTATCAATTGCATATATTATGATTGCTATCACAAGCTATAGTGTAGGCGTAGGTTTATTCTTTCCATTCTTACACTGTTGTAAAGCCTTTAAATACCTTCTCTGAGATTCAATACTATTATCGAATTCTCAAAACTTTACAATCTCTACTTTAAAATTTCACAAAAAATCAATTTAAATTCAAATGGCACAAAACCAACTTTGAAATAACCCTTGAGATATTTATTTTGATGTACCAAAATCCCAAAATGAAATTGAAACAAAAATCACATCGAAACAAAAACACACTTTGAAATATATATATATATATACATACATACTTGAGGCATTCTAACCACACTTGATTTAACTAGTACTCATAGAGACAATAAAAAGATGAGCTTCAAGCCTTCAAAGAATCATTTACTTGAGATGATAGTGGCTAATTTGAGCAATTGAATGATAAGGAACAAGCCATTTGAGAGAAAGTACACATCTATAACAAGAGATTCAACATAATCAATTGAACAAGTTTTGTTCATACCAATTTTTAGGGAGTTATAACGGTTGCATTTGGATAATCTTTGGATATGTTATAAAGAGGAGAATTTGGAGTAACTATCATGAAGAAACCACAGTGTATTGAGCTTTTGAAATGAGTGTTTTGGACTGAAAACGAGGGAAGGACCTAAGGTTGAAGACTATAAACAAGTTCCACTCTAAACATTCCCAAGGTGGCTATAGAAGTCCGATCAATCTGAAATTTTTATAGGTTATAATAGACAGCATTTCAAACAACTTTGATGAAGGAACCAAAGTCATTTGAGTACAGGAAATCACAGAAACAAACTGAAACCGAGCATACTGCTGTGAAATCAGGAAATGGTAAACTCATTGTGATCATACCAACGTTTCAGAGCCTATACTAGTCGGATTGAGCTGAAATTTGAGTATGTTATAGGAATCACGTAAATGAACAACTTTTATGGAGAAAGTTTTCTCATTTGAGCTTCCGAACTTTAAGTTCTCGGCTGCTCCAAGGAAGTGACGAATTTTGGATTTTAAAGGAACAAAAGAAAAATGAGGATGAAGATAAGTGAATGAGGAAGAAAGGATGATACAATGAATGATGAAGATAAGAGTGAATTTATGATTGAAAAGCCTTAGGCTAGGTGAGTCATCAAGGTAGAAGAGAGTGTTGATACAATGAATGGAAGAAGGAAGGGGGGAAGAATGAAGGAGGGAAGAAATGCTTGGCTTACACGTT
This sequence comes from Prunus campanulata, assembly GCA_034190965.1. Classification (NCBI taxonomy): domain Eukaryota; kingdom Viridiplantae; phylum Streptophyta; class Magnoliopsida; order Rosales; family Rosaceae; genus Prunus; species Prunus campanulata. The sequence goes on along the minus strand of CM067214.1, from coordinate 8,956,340 downwards.
GCCTCCTTTTTTTTTCTTTGCCTACAAGGGTATTTTGGTAATCTATCACACATAGGGGTGTTTTGGTCATGTTTGTCCAACTTGAAATTAAACCCCACTTAATTTAATAATCTCAAATCCAAAATCACTTGATAAAATACCCACAATCATTCTCCACAATTATTTTATTATTTTTCATTAAAATATGAAAATCCACCTTGAATTTTTCGGGGTATTACAGTGTGAGAGAAAATGGTAGGATTTGGGGAGAGGGAAAGAGAGAGAAGAGGTAAGAGTAGAAGACATTGAGAAAATGGTGGATGAGTTATTTTGGTTTTAAAGACCGTATCACTTTGAGCGACGAAATAATATATTGGTCGCACAAAGTCTTAAAAAAAATTAAGAAAAAATTCCTATTTTTGGAGTCCGCCCAAATTTTTATGGTTTTGCGCGACGAATTTTTGTTCAAAGTTTTGCGCACCCAAGATATTCCCGCGTCCCATTTTTGGTACCCGCCCAAATTTTTAGAGTATACTTTGCGCAACGAACTACAATATATTGGTCGCGCAAAGTCGTAAACAAATTTTAAAAAATTCCCATTTTGGTTACCCGCCCAAATTTTTAGGGTATACTTTGCGCAACGAAAGATTATATATTGGTCGAGCAAAGTCTTAATTTTTCTTTTTAAATTCCCTTTTTTGGTACCCGCCCAAATTTTTAGGGTATACTTTGCGTGACGAACTCCAATATATTGGTCGCGCAAAGTCGTAAATTTTTTTTTTTTAAAAATTCCATTTTTGGTACCCGCCCAAATTTTTAGGGTATACTTTGCGCGACGAATGACTATATATTGGTCGCGCAAAGTCTTTAAAAAAATGTTTTTATTCCCATTTTTGGTACTTGCCCAAATGTTTAGAGTATACTTTGCGCGACGAACAACTATATATTGGTCACAAAAAGTCATAAAATTTTTTTTTAAAAAAATTCCCAATTTTAGTACCCCCTCAAATTTTTAGAGTTTACTTTGCGAGACGAACGACTATATCTTGGTCGCGCAAAGTCGCAAAAAAATTAAAGCTACTAATAAATATATATACTATTCAATTTCTTAAGTGTTATACGTACAAAATAAATAAATTTAAAGCTACTCAACGATCCAACCGTCAAACTTGTTTGTTTATACTTCGAGATCATATACACAAAAAGTTGGAAAAAATAAACATTAAGAGATAACGTAATGGGACAAAATATTTTTACGGTTATAAACAAAAAATCAAGATTTAACGGTTATTTCAACTCTGATTTTGATGATTTTTTCCAGCTAAACTCCTTGACCCTATATGAATACAATGACTGCATTCGATCGTCAATTTAAAATATTTACACTAGTGGATACCACAAAATCTTATGTTGTATTTAATAAAAGTATAAATAAACACTTAATTATTAGTGAATATATTGTTTTGATGGCATACGCATTCTACGAAACTAGCGTCAATGATCCAACCGTCAAACTTGTTTGTTTATACTTCGAGATCATATACGCCAAAAATCGGAAAAACAAACATTCAGAGATCAAGTAACAGGACAAAACATTTCGACGGTTATAAACGAAAAATCAAGATTTAACGGTTATTTCAACTCTGATTTTGATGATTTTTTTACAGCTACACTCCTTGACCCTATATGAATACAATGATTGCATTTGATTGTCAATTTAAAATATTTACACTAGTGGATACCACAAAATCTTATGTTATATTTAATAAAAGTATAAATAAACTCTTAATTGTTAGTGAATATATTGTTTTGATGGCATATGCATTCTACGAAACTAGCTTCAACGATCTAATCGTCAAACTTGTTTGTTTATACTTCGAGATCATATACGCCAGAAATCGGAAAAAATAAACATTCAGAGATCAAGTAACGGGGCAAAACATTTCGACGGTTATAAATGAAAAATCACGATTTAACGGTTATTTCAACTCTGATTTTGATGATTTTTTACAGCTACACTCCTTGACCCTATATGAATACAATGACTACACTCGATCGTCAATTTAAAATATTTACACTAGTGGATACCACAAAATCTTATGTTATATTTAACAAAGGGGGCGGATCCATGACACCATATTTTGGACACAAGTTTTGACACAATTTTTGGGCCATTAGATTACTTTACTTTTAATGGTTGAGATTAAACCTAACATGACAAAATTATATATTTTTCTTTAATTGATTTTTATACATTAAGATTAAAATTATGTTATTAATTAAGAATTCATTATCTCTCATCTCATTAATTATCTTTAATTCATTCATTCTCTCTCTTTCTTCTACAGAGAATTGATGCCTCCTCTGCCCTTGCTTCTTCTTTCTCACTCTCCTGTCCCCGTCTCATCCCCAAAGCCACCCTCAGCACCACCACCACCACTCCAACCCCTATCCTACCTAAACCACAAATCCCAGAGACTCTCTCTCTCCCCTTCCTCTCCAGCAACTCCATCGCACAACCTAGGGCCAGTCAACACCTACAAAGCCATCGTATAACCCAGATTTTGTTGACGTGAGTCTCCTAATTAATCAAGGAGATTTATTTCCTTGATTAATTAAGGGATTTACTTTCCCATTCCATTTAGTTGACAAATCTGTGTATAATTAGGAGATACTTTCCTAATTCCTGATTAGATCTTATTTCTTGTAAAGCACTCTGTAAACTCATATATATACCTCCTTATGGAGAAGAATAAAATATATGAACATATTGAAAACCCGTATTCATATTTTAGCATGGTATCAGAGCAATCGATCCTAGGTTGTCTCTAAATCCTCGTATCGAATTTCTTGAAACCCGAATCGCTCGTATCGAATTCCTTGAAACACGAACCCGTATCCTCGTATCCTGAATCCCGAAACCCTAAACACAAATCCGAAACCCTAAACACTAATCCGAAACCCTAAAAAGTTTTTTTCCCTCGTATTCTTCAATCCTTCCGCTGCCATGGATATTGTTTCCAACACCACCGAATCCACTTCCTCATCCCCCCAAATTGTTACTATTCAGAGTGACAACGCTCCGTTTCCTACTGGCATCACCTTGACAGAGACCAATTATGCCTTATGGTCTCAGGTCATGGAGTTACGTATTGCTAGCCGCAAAAAATTGGGTTACCTCACCGGTGACACTCCGCGGCCCTCAAAGGTCTCCTCCACTTACAGCCAATGGTGTACGGAGAACTTTAGGGTCAAAGGGTGGCTTATCGACTCCATGTCTCCAGACTTGATGGGTTGGTTCATCCGTTTTAGTACCGCCAAAGAAATCTGGGATGCCGTGAAGAAAACCTACTTTGATGGGGGGGATAAAACTTTTCTGTTTGATCTCAATAAATGGGCGTTCACCATTAAACAGAATGGTGCTCCTGTCCTTAAATACTACAGCCAGCTGCAGACCATCTTTAAGGAGATTGATCATCGCACTCTGAATCGCATGCACTGTGACGCCGACGTCACTGAGCGCCAGACTGAATTGGATCGTCTTCGTGTTCACCTTTTCCTTGCCGGGCTCGATCCTCAGTTTGACCAAGTCCGAGGGGAGATCCTGCGCAAAGACCCCAAATTGGACCTTGACCAAACTTTTGCATATGTACGTCGCGAGCCATCATGTTCCTTTTCCTTCATTATTTTCAGATTTAGAGAGTTCTAGTTTTAAGTGTGACATTTGTAAACTGGCCAAGAGCCATCGTGTTCCTTTTCCCTTAAGTTCCAATAAAAGTTTAATTCCTTTTTCCCTTGTTCATTCTGATGTTTGGGGCCCTTCTAAAATTACCACTCCTGGGGGAGCTAGATGGTTTGTCACGTTTATTGATGATTGCACACGCATGACCTGGGTTTCCTTTCTCAAAACTAAAGGGGAAGTTAGTTCCAAGTTTCAACAGTTTTATCACATGGTGGAGACACAATTTCATACCCGAATTCAGGTTCTCTAGTCTGACAATGGTGGGGAATTTCTTAACCATGATCTTAATGAGTTCTTCCAAGCTCACGGTATCATCCATCAACGCTCATGCCCTTCCACTCCTCAACAGAATGGTGTGGCTGAACGAAAGAATAGACACTTACTGGAAGTCGTTCGTGCATCCCTCTTTGGTGCAAATATGCCTCGGTCTTTTTGGGGCGAAGCCGTACTCTCTGCGGCTTATCTTATCAATCGAATTCCCTCTAGTATCCTCAAATTCCAAACCCCCCTTCAAACACTCCAACACCACAGCCAAATACCTCCCACCCAAAACCTGGAACCCCGCATATTTGGTTGTGTGGTCTTTGTCCACTTACATGATCACCAACGCAGCAAATTAGATCCTCATGCTGACAAGTGTGTGTTCATTGGGTATGCACCTCATTAAAAAGTTTACCGGTGTTATCATCCTCAAAGTCAGAAAGTGTATACTTCTATGGATGTTGCGTTCCGGGAACAAGAGAGCTATTTTTCGGATGCACAGGAGGATCCTTCTGAAATTTCTGAATTTTTTACTTCCGCAGTTTTTCCATATTCATTCCAGACTCAGAACAACCGGTCGCAGACCTCTAGCGACCGGTCGCTCGACGAAAACGACCGGTCGCCAGATGCAAACGACCGGTCGCAAACGACTCTGCCTTAAAACGACCGGTCACCACGCAAGCCAACGACTCTGCCTGAAAGCGACCGGTCGCATGCCTCTCACGACCGGTCGCCATGCGCATCCACGACTCTGCCTGAAAACAACCGGTCGCTCCCCCCAGTTTTTTCTGAAATTGTTCCACTTCAGTTTGATCCCAGCCATCATACTCAGGAGGAGAGAATTGAAGAGTTTGTGCCTGCTCCAGAGAATTCTTTAGCTCCAGTACCACACCAATCATTTGCTGAGGATGTCATTCAGGTAACGTCTCTACCTAAAACTGATAACATTAATGAAATAACTTATTGCATTTCAGAAGGCGCAGAGCCTACATATCAGATTCCAAAAAGGAAGAATCGTGGTAAACCCCCAGTTCACTACGAAGCAGATCTTAATGCAAAGGGGAAATATCACATCAACAATTATGTATCCCTCACCAGATTATCTGAGTCACGGGTACACTTTGTGAAGTAGTTAGCCGACATACCTGTTCCCAACAGTGTAACTGAAGCACTAGAAGAGCCAAAATGGAAAGAAGCCATGAATGAAGAAAAGCGAGCTCTCCAGAAGAATGGCACATGGGAACTCGTGCCATTACCTCATGGAAAGAAGATAGTGGGATGCAGGTGGATCTATACTGTGAAACTCAAGGCAGATGGATCTATTGAAAGATATAAAGCTAGATTGGTGGCAAAGGGATATACACAGAGATATGGGATAGACTACCAAGAAACTTTTGCCCCAGTAGCCAAGATCAAAACTATCAGAGTCCTCCTGTCTCTAGCAGCAAATCTCGATTGGCCATTACATCAATTTGATGTAAAGAATGCATTCTTACATGGAGACCTGGAAGAAGAAGTATATATGGATTTACCACCATGATGTAACTTCACTCGTGACAAGGGGAATCAAGTTCGCAAGCTCAAAAAGTCATTGTATGGATTAAAGCAGTCTCCTAGAGCATGGTTTGGTAGATTCACTAAATCCATGAAGTTTTTTGGATATACACAGAGTAATTCGGATCACACTTTGTTCTTGAAGCGTGATGGAAAGAAGCTTACTGCACTGATTGTTTATGTAGATTACATAGTTGTGACTGGAAACGACACAGGAGAGCAATTGAAACTGCAAAAGTATTTGTCTCAGGAATTTGAGATGAATGATTTAGGTGATCTGAAGTACTTTCTTGGAATTGAAGTAGCAAGGTCCGCAAATGGTATATTTCTGTCACAGAGGAAGTATGTATTGGATCTACTTGCTGAAACAAGATTGCTTGGATGTAAGTCTGCTGACACACCAATCGAGATTAATCACAAATTGTGTGAAGGTATGGATCAAGATCCAACCAATAAGGAACAGTACCAACGCCTTGTTGGAAGGTTAATATATTTAGCCCACACAAGACCAGATATTGCATATGCTGTAAGCGTGGTTAGCCAGTTTATGCATTCACCCAGTGTGTCTCATAGGAATGCAGTTGATCGAATCTTAAGGTATTTAAAGTAAGCCCCGGGAAAAGGATTAATGTTCTCAAAGAATAGAGATCTTAAAGTTGTGGGATTTACAGATGCTGATTGGGCTGGATCCATTACTGACAGACACTCTACTTCAGGCTACTTCACCTTCGTGGGAGGTAATCTAGTCACTTGGCGGAGTAAAAAATAAAATGTGGTTTCTCGATCTAGTGCAGAAGCAGAGTATTGAGGAATGGCTCATGGAGTTTGTGAATTGCTATGGATCAGAAGACTCTTGACAGAATTGGGTTTCAAGCCAGAAAAGCCAATGGAGTTGCATTGTGACAACAAGTCAGCTATTGATATTGCCCATAATCCAGTTCAACATGATCGAACCAAACATGTTGAGGTGGATAGACATTTTATCAAAGAAAAAATTGAGAAGAAGATCATCCGCCTACCATTCGTAAAATCAGAAGATCAATTAGCTGATATCTTAACCAAAGCTGTTTGTAGCAGAGTGTTTTATGACTCACTTACCAAGTTGGGCATTGGTGACGTATACGCACCAACTTGAGGAGGAGTGTTGACGTGAGTCTCCTAATTAAGCAAGGAAATTTATTTCCTTGATTAATTAAGGGATTTACTTTCCCATTCACTACTACAAAAAACGAAATAGACGACGGTAATCCACCGTCGTGTATCATGGTTTACAACCGACGAGAAATCGACCGCCGTCTTTTCATACATGAAATAACGACGGAAAATAACCGACGTAGTTAATATAGTACACGTCAGTAAAATACTAAAACCGACGTAGATTTCATACATAAAACCTAAAAAAGAAACCTTTCGACTATAATAGACGACGGTTTTAGTAAAACACTGACGTTGAAATAATGTTAAATGTCAAAAACAACTACAAAACCGACGTAAATATGTTTATCGACGTCTCTAAATACACAAAAACCGACGTGTAAAACTTAGAAAACGTCTTGGTTAGTAAATACTACGTTCACTAAATGAAAAAACTGACGTCTTAAACATATAACATGGCGTATATTTACATAAACAGACGTAAAAACAACAATAACCACGACCATTTATATCACCACAAACGTTAAAAATGATTTTGACGGCTTGAACACAAAAAAAACGACGTGGTTAATATAGAACACGTCACAAAAGAACTAAAACCGACGTCGATTTGGTACATAAACGCATAAAAAAGAGACCTTTCGACTATAATAGACGACGGTTGTATTAAAACACAGACGTTTAAATAATTTTAAATGTCAAAAACAACTATAAAACTGATGTAAATAGTTTTATCAACGTCTCTAAATTAAATAAAACCGACGTGTCAAATTTACAAACCGCCGTGGTTAATAAATACTACGTTCACTAAATGAAAAAACTGACGTCTTAAACATATAACATGGCATATATTTACTTGAACAGACGTAAAAACATAAATAACCACGACCTTTTATATCACCACAGACGTTGAAAATGATTTTGACGGCTTGAACACAAAAAAAACGACGTGGTTAATATAGTACACGTCACAAAAGAACTAAAACCGACGTCGATTTGGTACATAAACGCATAAAAAAGAGAAGTTTCGACTATAATAGACGACGGTTGTATTAAAACACAGACGTTTAAATAATTTTAAATGTCAAAATCAACTATAAATCCGACGTAAATAGTTTTATCAACGTCTCTAAATTAAACAAAACCGACGTGTCAAACTTAGAAACCGCCGTGGTTAATAAATACTACGTTCACTGATTGAATAAACTGACGTCTTAACGATATAACATGGCATATATTTACTTGAACAGACGTAAAAACAACAATAACCACGACTATTTATATCACCACAGACGTTGAAAATTATTTTGACAGCTTGAACACAAAAAAACGACGTGGTTAATATAGTACACGTCAGTAAAAAACTAAGACCGACGTCGATTTGGTACATAATCGCATAAAAAAGAGACCTTTCAACTATAATAGACGACTGTAATAGACGACGGTTGAAATGAATTATAATGATATACAGAGCTATGAATTAATGTCATACAAAGCTTGCAGAATGAAAATGTGATCGGAATTAAAATGATATACAGAGCTATGAATTAATGTCATACAATTAACTGCATAACTAATGTCATACATTACAACAATCAATCAATCCATATATCTTCACACCCATCTCTAATGTTCTCACTCCCAAACTCACCCACTAGGTCATCAAATGTGTCAACATTTGGTATCCCTCTAGAAAATGGCTCACACTCAATTCTAATATCACCTAGCACATCATCACCAATAACATCATTATATTCTCTATTAGGCATTGATAACACTACCGACCAACCACGATGCATTGGGTCGTCAACATAAAATACTTGTTTGACTTGAGAAGCCATAACAAATTGGTCATTCCTATGTCCAATTTTACTCAGATCTACAAGGGTAAATCCAAGTTCGTCGACTACAAGGCCCGAAGTGTTATCTATCCAATCACACCTCAAGACTGGGATTCTAAACTTTTGGTAGTCAAGATCCCAAATTTCTTGAATAACCCCATAAAAACCCATATTGGAGACAATAGGGTTTTTATCCTTGGCACTAGCAACTTGCATAGTATGTGCAAGTAAATAAACTCCACTATTTTGGACAGTTCGCACATCATCCTGTGCCTTGGTGCTAAATTTGACACCATTAATAAGATAGCTCCTATATGATGGCACTACCATGCTTGGACCAGCTGCTAACCATCTCAAATTTTCTGATATGCCATTATAATCTTCCCCATTAAATTCACTTTGAACCTACAAATTAAACATATATATTAATTCAATCTAACATATATATAGAAAGAAAGAAAATTAAAATAATAAATTGAATATGTCATTCAATAACATATATACCTTAACACGTAGCCATTGAATGAAAGTGCTATTGTGCTTATCTTGTAGCCACTTTGTTCTCTTTCTAAATTTCGAATAAGTGGTCTTGATGTGGATCATATGTTCCCTACAATTGACACGAAAAAAACACGCATTACGGTCCCTCATATATAAGATAAATATAAGGAGTAATAATATTTAACATGGCTACATATATATGAAAAATTAAACTCATACGTACTCGATATAAGGTAGGACTTCCTCCGTATTCTCCAAGACATATAGATGTGCCTGGTTCAACAAGTCCATATCAACTAAGCCCACTGTGCAACCTGATAATGGCTTTGAAACTCCCATATTCTGGCTTGAAGGCACTCCAACTGTACTAACATCAGATAAATGGTCGGTACAAAACTCTACAGCTTCTTCAGCTATATACCGCTCAGCAATGCAACCTTCGGGACGAGTACGATTCTGAACATACCCCTTTAGCACTTTCATATATCTTTCAAACGGATACATCCATCTAAAATATACTGGCCCACATAGACGAACTTCTCTGACAAGATGTACTACTAGATGAACCATGATATCAAAGAATGAAGGGGGAAAGTACTTCTCAAGCAAACATAAAGTAACTACTACATCTTCTTCCAACTTATCTAGCTTGGAAACATCTACCGTCTTTGCACATAAAGCATTGAAGAAGAAGCACAATCGAGTTATTGCATACCTTGCAGGCTTCTCCAAAACAGAACGAATTGCCACAGGGAGCAATTGTTGCATCAAGGTATGACAATCATGAGATTTAAGGCCAAGAAGTCTTGAATCTTTTAAAGATACAAGATTTTTTATATTTGAAGAATAACCTTCAGGAACCTTCATACCATAAAAAGAATTGCAAACCGCTCTCTTCTCTGCTCTTGACAAATTCCAAGGCCCTGGAGGCAAGCGAGTACGTCTTTCTCCATACTCGGGTTGCAAATCAATTTTTACCCCCATGTTCAATAAGTCTAACCGAGCAGCAATCCCATCTTTATTTTTTCCAGGGATCTCTAGCAATGTACCAATGATACTATCGCAAACATTCTTCTCAATGTGCATAACATCTAAGGCATGCCTCACAGGGAGGTATTTCCAATACTCAAGATCAAAGAATTTTGATTTCTTCTTCCAACAAACTCTATCACCATCATTCTCACCAACACTTCCCCCAATTTTCGAGCCCCATATGTAATTAATATCTTCAACCATATGCAGCACTTCTTCTCCTGTTAATGGCTCAGGGGGCATGCCATATTCAGGTTTCCCATTAAAAGCTGCACGTTGCCTCCTATATGGATGATTGATTGGTAACCACTTTCTATGCCCAATGTAACAAATTTTGTGGCCATTTTTCAACCTGTGACTAGGTGTATCATCGCCGCATATTGGACAAGCTTTATATCCTTTAACAACACAACTAGATAAGTTTCCATAAGCGGGAAAATCATTAATTGTCCACAGTAATGCAGCTCTGAGTGTAAAGTATTCTTCTATGTGGGCATCATACACTCCTCTAATCCCATCCCACAGAGATTTCAAATCATCAATCAAAGGCTCTAAGTAGACGTCTATATCATTTCCGGGCTGTTTAGGACCGGAAATCAGTATAGTCAACATCATGAACTTTCGCTTCATGCATAGCCATGGTGGGAGATTATATGTAACTAACATAACTGGCCAACAACTGTATCTGCTACTTAAAGAACTGTGGGGATTGAATCCATCAGATGAGAGAGCCAATCTCAAGTTTCTTGGCTCATTACCAAAGTCGGGCCATTTTTCATCAACAAGTTTCCAAGACGGGGAATCCGCTGGATGAGACATATAACCGTCAACTGATTTTCTTGCAGCATGCCAAGTCAAACTCTTAGCTGTCTTATGTGATTGAAACATCCTTTTAAACCTTGGAATTGGAGGAAAATACCACACCACCTTCGCTGCCACACCCTCTTTCAAGAACCCATCCTTGGTTTCCTTCCACCTTGAGATACCACAAGTAGGACAATTAGTTGCATTCTCATACTCCTTCCGATACAAAATGCAGTCATTGGAACATGCGTGGATTTTCTCATAACTCATCCCTAAAGCAGACAAAGTCTTTTTTGCCTCGTACATAGAGGAAGGTAGTGTATTTCCTTCTGGAAGAAATTCTCCTTGAAGTATCAATAATTCTGTAAAGCAAACATCACTCATCCCATGTTTTGCTTTCAAATTATATAACTTCACCAAAGCCGACAACTTCGTGTACTTACTGCAACCAGGGTACAAGGGTTCATCGCCATCCCCAATCACACTGGCAAACTCATAAGGATCAGATCCAATATTGGCAAAATCATTATCATCCATCCCTAATTCTTCAGAAACATAACTAAACCTACTTTGCTCATCTTCTTCCACATTTCTACTAGCATTGGTAGTCCATTCCCAAGGTTCTCCGTGCCATCTCCAAATCTTATAGCTTTGGTCAATTCCATTAAAGTATAAGTGTTCCCTTATAATTCCAACCCCAAACAATCGAATATTCCCACATTTAACACATGGACAACGAATCTCAGTTGTATTTCCAAGATTTTGTAACGCAAAATTCAAAAATCCTTCCACCCCTAACTCATATGCCTTCGATCTTCTATCCGCATGCATCCATGACTTATCCATCTTACACTCTATCAAATTCATATAAATATATATATATTAAAGTGGAAAGACCAGCAATGAAACACTACCTCATTCAAATAGCAGAGAACAAAATGAAAATTAAATATAAAACATGGAAAAGACGACGGTTTATAAAAATAATCGTCGTTTAATATACATTCCGACGACGGCATCTATAGTCACCGTCGTCATTAAGATACCCAGACCCATAAATTTGAACGGTGTTCTGGTAGCCTAAAGACGACGTTTAATGGAGAAACAGTCGTCTTTAGGCTACCAGTTGCGGCTTAAAACGTAGACGACGGGAGTAAATGAACAACCGACGTATAATAAACATTTGGACGACGGTTTGATCCTTCAACCATCGTCGTAGTTAAAAAAAAAAACAGCTTAAATCTCCCATCCCCATTCCTTTTCCAAGAACCCATGGCCAAACAAACATAAAAGAACCCAAACAGAGAGCAATTATTACAAGATTGCAAACACCAAAACCCTAATATAGCTACCAACGAAAACATTTATGGATTTAAGAAGAGATTAGGGTTGTACTTACATGGATATTGAGAGAGAGCTGCGAGAATATAACAACTGCTTCAGAGAGAGCTTGGAGAATCTACGTACCCAATGCTTTGAGAGAGAGCTTGGAGAATCTACGTACCCAATGAGAGATCTTGAAAAATCTACGTACCAAATGCTTTGAGAGAGATCTTGGAGAATCTACGTACCCAATGCTTTGCGAGAGAGCTGAGAGAATATAACAAAAGCTTGAGACAGAGCTGAGAGAATTAGGATTAAAGGGACTAGAGTTGTACTTACATGGATATTGAGAGAGAGCTTGGAGAACGAAAACTTTCAGACAAATTTATGTTGAAGAGAGAGAATGAACTATTTGAGGGTTAAAGGGAAATTCTGAAAATTTTAAGTCGCGGTCAAAAATTTTTAAGTACCGCGTTTTTCAACCACGACGGTCAACACTTATAATGACGTCTAATAATTACTTACAACGGCGGTTATAATACATTTACGACGTTGTAAACACTAAAGACGTCGCTATTTTATAACTGACGTCGTCAACCGAATTCAATTAGTCTTTGTTAATGTAGTTGACCAAAAACAGCGGGAGAAAACCGGCGTCGTTTCAAAAAACCCTAAACCCTAAACCCTAAATTGTAAAATAATTTTTAAAAAATACGCAAGTACGAGAAAAATGAACCGAAAATTGCTATGGATTCCTTACAACATTGCCTTCTACAATAGTAGGCTAAAATATGGATTTCATAATTTTGAATTTATGGGCACCAATGGATCACATAAACCTTAGGGTTATGTTATGTAAAGTATAAGGAGTACAATGCTTTGTCTCTAAATTTGTTTGAATTTTGTTATCATTTCAACTTTGAAAACTAAAATTACATTTTTCAGGCCTTAACGGGCAAGATATTGTCTCAATCAGTGCATAGAATTTGCCGGTATATTTTTCGGATTTTGTTTTGAATATATTATTAATATTAGTAATTAAATACAATAAAAAAATATTTCCAAAATTATATTTTTTAAAGCTTTAGGATAGAGACAATATTCCAATGCTTGGTAGTTTTCAGTATAATTTTTGGATATAGTTATGAATTTAATATGGATTTAAATAAAATATAAAAGTCAATAACAATTAAATTAAAAATGACTTAGCCGACGTTGTATCCCTTTACAACGACATTAAACATAAAAAACCGACGTTGAAACTATATTTAAGAATATACACAGGATGAATTAATTATAAACCGTCATTTTAGTGTATATAACGGACGTTGTTTAAATATATAAAGGCGGATATTTAATAATATCCGCCTTTGTATAATATTACAACGTCGTTAATGTTATACTAACCGACGTAGTATATGAATACAAATTCATTTATAAAGGATGAATTAATTATAAACCGTCGTTGTTACTAATATTAAACGTCATTTTAGTGTATATAACTGACGTTGTTTATATATATAAAGGCGAATATTTAAGAATATCCGCCTTTGTATAAGATTACGACGTCGATAAGGTTATACTAACCGACGTAGTATATGAATTCATATTCTTTTATGCAGGATGAATTAATTATATACCGTCGTTGTTATTTCTATTACACGTCATTTTGTTGTATATAGCTGACGTTTTTTTTTTTATACAAAGGCGGATATTTAGAAATATCAGCCTTTGTATATTATTACGACATCGATAAGGTTATACTAACGGACGTAGTATATGAGTACAAATTCATTTATACAGGATGAATTAATTATAAACCGTCGTTGTTTTGACTATTACACGTCGTTTACTGCAATACGACCATTGTGTACACGTATGAGACGTGTAAATTAGAATCAGACGTCGGTGTTTGGGAACTAAACAAATTTTTAAACAAAATTTAATTTTGTTGATTTTTGTTCTCTTGATTACAACAAAATATTTATATACATTTTAAATAATCTAAATTAAACATTGTTCATAAATATTTATCTACATCAATTATCCTTCGGTAATTGCTTGTTCACGAATTCTGCCCATTCATGCCTAACTTCGTCAATATCCTTTTGTGTATACTGAAGTTTATCTTTTTTCTTGTCAAACTGCAAAATAAACCAAAAAACCGACGTGTTAAAAGAATACAAACGACGGTTAAACAAAAAGATGACGTAGTAAAATAAAGAAAGTATATCTAAAATGTTGCGTTTTACCTTCTTTTCGAAATTTAGGTCTGGATCATGAATTATATCTCTCATGAATCGCATCACGTAATAGCCACACTCTACACTTGTTGGTTGTTCAGGAGTGCCGTGTAGATTTTTCCAAATGGCCTGCTGTTTACGTGAATTTTTGTTTATATGAATGTTAAACATTTTAATTGACCTGTTACAAGAAAACAAAGGGTGTTAAATACAAATAGTAACCGTCGTGGTAAATCAGTCAAAACGACGGAGTTTTTTAAACCAAGACGTTATATTTTGTTTAAAACGGCGGTAAAACCTAACCGTCGTTGTGTAACGTTATAACGTCGGTAAGAGTAAAAAACGTCGTATGACGAAAATTGTGCAGAAAAAATTAAAACGTTCTTAAATAAAACGCAAACGACGTGGTAGTTAAATTAAAACGACGTTTTTAAGAAAATACTGACGTGGTAGTTAAATTAAAACGTCGGTAATATCTTCCCGTCGTTATATTATATAATAACGTCGGTATTAGTAAAAACCGTCGTTTATTTAAATACTTTATAGGAAAAATCATAAATCAGAAGAAATCAACTTACGTATTCACTATATTTTTCATTTCGTCGTCAACCATGCGTTTTGGCAGTGAATTCATGTAATAGGCAGTCTCTGTTAATGGTCTCACAATTACCATCACCCAATGACCCCTGCACATAATGATTCATATTAGAAAGAAAAATATTAGAAGCCTGGATTATAAGGCAGTGAATTCATGTAATAGGAAAATACTTTAAATGGTACTAACCCTGGATTATAAGGAACCAAGAAAAATTGATTCCCATCTGCTGTATTCAGGCGGTTTGACAGGTTTTTTATTCGGTCTGATATTGATCCAGCTCCAGAGCTCACTAGCCCAGGGTCCACGAGGCCAACAAGGTTTACAAGATTTGCCATTTTTAAATAGTCAAATAGGAACCTAAATATATGAAAGTCAATTAAATGAGATTTTAATTTAAAAGAAAGGAAAATGTAAAACAAAATGGGATTAGGGAGAATTACCTCATGTATACTGATATCACTGTGGTTCCTATCTCAACCATTGAACCAAACTGCAAAACATCCTCAGTGAAGAGGAAGGTATCATGCTCAAAGCCAAACACTTCCTTGGGCATGTGAATTGTTAGAGCCTCGTTACCATTAGGCAACAACTTGGTCTGGAAATGTTGGCATAAGGCTAAAAGAGGAGGTGGCATATCTAGCTTTGCGAGATCCTGTTTAAAGAAATTAATAAAGAAATATAAGTTAGTTTGTGTGTGAACTAAAATAAACGACTCTAACTAAACAAAAAAAACAGACGTGGTATATAATATAAACGACGGTTTCTCGTTAATACTGACGTTGTATTGAATTTATAACGTCGCTATTCTATAGAAAGGTCGTCTAATATAAATACAGTTAATGAAATCATGAAATGAACGACGGTTTATAAAAGCGTCGTGGTATATAACGAAACACGACGTGTCTTGTAAGAAACAGACGTATTTACCGTCGTTATTTTAAATTTTAACGTCGGCTATTAAAAGGAGCGACGTCTTTTTAAAATTTAAAAAGCAGAAATATAAATAAGCAGAGATTTTACCGTGTCCTCTTTCTCTTTTGCAGCAGTATCAGCTTCAGGCTTCGGATCATCTAATTCCAAAGCTAGGGGTCTGATATTAGTGGGCCCAGAGCAGCTTGCCTTATCAGACATTGGATTTTTTGGGCTTTGATCTTGAGGGGGTAAAATAATTGGACGAATTGGGGTTTGGAGCATCTGGCTGGGATCAAAACTAGGAACTAGTTGACGGATATATGCCAACAAAGTCTCCCTCTCTGCTCTGACTGCTTCCATTATAGTTTCCCTTGACTTCGCCTCAATCCTCAAGGTCTCTTCTCTGACTGCCTCCCTCACACTTTCCTTCAATTTGTCACCAAATTTCACTCTCTGCTGCTTCGGCAAATTGAAGAACTGAGTTGGGGTAACGCCAACACCAGCTCCTCTGACTCTCCCACCATGCTCCGGGGTTCCCAAAGCCAGAGTCAAGATATCATTGCTCCCGGAGACAGTCAGAGTGCCTTCGGAGACTTGCTTTTGCAAATCATCCTAAAAGAAAGAAAGAGAGATTGTTAGAACCTGAGAAGGGTGTATGACAGATACATATACCGACGTTGTAAATTATAAACAACGACGGTTTTTATTAAATGACAGACGTGGTATTAATTTAAAATGTCTATATATAAATACCGTCGTTGTTTATACTTTACAACGTCGGTATATAAAAATACGTCGTATATTCAAAATAAAACAGATTAAGACATAAATTAAAAACCGTCGTATATTCAAAGTAAGACGACGGATTATTAAACAAACAGACGTAGATGTACAATTCCATACGGCTGCACAAAATTACCGTCGTTGTATAATCATTCTAACGTCTAGATAAGATAAAACCGTCGTAAGTTTTAATGAAGAAGTGAAAAAACTCGATTGAAATATGCATTCTTTTCCAAAAATTGTGCACCACAAAATTCAGTGAAATAGACAGAGAGAGGGAGAGTGTGTGCGTGAGTAAACTTAAAACAAAAATGCAGTTCATAGAATAATTTAATCCGTCGTATTAATTCTATCTAGACGTCTACTTTATTCAAAAACAGACGTCCTATTCACTTTTAAACGTCCGTAAATTAAGCCTGTCGTGGTGTTCACTTTATAACGTCGCTTATATAAATATAAACGACGTCTATACCAAAATAAAACACTCTGTTTTTCAAATTTAGAACAGAGTTAGTGAGACTTACGATTAGTTTTGCCTTCTCTGCAGCCTTTGGATCAGGGATGTTTCCTGATTTATCTTCTCTTGCTTTCTTCCACAGAACAGCTCGATCGATTTCTTGACCTTCGGGCATGGTTTCTACCAATTGGTCCGTCAAACCAACATACCCTTTTCTAGACAACCTATGGTTGTACTCCAATTTCTCCCTCCTCTCCTTCTGCTCAGCATGCTTAGCTTCAAAATCTGGGGTTAACCTTGAAGCTACGAAGGCATCCCATTGCGATTTCTCTATGAACTTATAAAGCAATGGGATTTCTTTTAATTTCTCCTTGTCATGTGCGAATGGAAGGATATATTGCTTAGTTAAGTTATACTTGAAATCCTTCCATTTTTTGGCGGCAGATGACAAGACCAAGTTCTTGTAACTATCCCCAATAACATAGGACATTTGAACAGCTTCCCAAATCTGCTCCTTCACGTCCTTGGGTAATTGTTTCCATTTCTTGTCCACAAGAGGGACTCTAGTGCGTGCCAAAACACCAATGTAAGACTGCATCTCAACAGCAGCCTCGCCATGTGGTTTGCCATCTTTATTGAACTCAACCACAGGCTTAACCTTCTCAATTTTCCTCTTCACAACACGGCTCATTGTGCTGATACCGCGGCCAGATTTTGGCTCCTCAACAAATGTGGCTGTGCTCGAGTCTTTCTCTGAGGTTGAGGAATATCTCATCCTCTTCGAGGGTTTGCTTTGAGTTGATTTTTCAACTTCCACTAAACCTGTTTTGGGTTCATCCCCTTGTGCCATTGAACCTGCTGTGGCCTTTGACGCTTCAGCTTCCTTGTTTTGAGATTTCGAAACCATTTTTGATTAATCTGCCAGAAAAACAACGTCGGTTATTAAAAATAAACGACGTAATAATATAAAAACAACGACGGTTTTATATATTTCATGACGTAAATATTCATAAACTACGTCGGTTATTAACAATAACCGACGTGGTTTAAAATTACAAAACTAGTGTACTTCTCTCACTAGACGACGGTTTTATCTTGTTTCCGACGTATTAATTGTCACACCATGACGGTTTTTAGCCACCGTCGTGGTGTGTCCATTCCATCGTCGAAAACAGGACAGAACTGTCGTCTTTTGGCGTCGTGAGGGTATCTACTTATGTATTTAATCAAAACCAGTGAAAGATTTCTTCAATTTGACAGAATCTAGTTTCCAGACAACTACGGCATGCAAATGAAAAGTAAAAAAAGGGAAGAGAGTGAGAAAAAACCTTGAATAACACCGGCGTGCAAAGAAATGTTTCCTTCCGACGAAGACGAAGACCAAAATGGTGATTTGGACGATGAAGACGATGATTCAGACGATGATGCTAGGTCAGGTGACGAAAATGGTGATTTGGGAAATGAGAGGGAAACTACGATACTTTATCGGGAAGTGAAAACCGTAAAATATTAGGTCAGGTGACGAAAAGTTTATATATTTTCCCAGAGTTCAATACAACGACGTTGTCATTAACAAACCGCCGTATTATTTTGTTATAACGACGGTAGATAATTCATAAATGACGTGGTTATCACAACTGCCGAAACACTTTTGGAATTCCGATGTGGTTATGACGGCGCTTTTTTTCTCGAAACTGGCGTTGTACTTGTAATTTCAACGACTGTGTATTTTAATAAACCGACGTGGTTACTTTTCGGTTCTGAAAACGACGTCGTTCTCTTTTTAATACGCGCCAAATGACTTTTGGATTTCCGACGTGGTTATGACGGCGCTTTGTTTCTCTAAACTGACGTTGTACTCTTAAATTCAACGACTGTGTATTTCAATAAACCGACGTGGTTATTTAGAACTGACGTGGATATTTACTCCATTTTGACGTCGCTATGTATATTAGAACTGACGTGGATATTTACTCCATTTTGTTTAAATAGGATTTTTTTACGCGGTTGTTAACTCTCAGTTTTCAATTAGGGTTGCAGAAATTGTCTTTCTGAAAGCAAATGGGTTTGCAGAATGATTCCTCACAAGACCAAGCATGGGTTTGCTACATCCTCCTGTGTAGCAAGGGTGAAACCAGCTTGAGAACCCGCGTGGGTGTTCCTGATGCTCGCAGAGACGGACTCAGGTGGTGGCTGTAGCTGGGAGTGGGCTTGAGGTTCAGAATGAGTAGGTGGTGTCTATTCATTCTGAACCTCAAGCCCACTCCCAGCTTCACCCCAAAGGCACAACCCACAACAGGTTCTAAGGCTGGTTCCACCTTGCTACACAGGAGTTTTGAAGTTGATCACTGTGGAAAAGGGGACTACAATGTAACCAGGAATCAAGGAGTGAGGGTTCACACTTTGTTGATTTTGATTTTGTTTTTCAGGAATCGAGGCTGTGCAGGAGCTTGAGAACAAGAGGAAGGAGAGGGCCCAGCTTGCATATGAGAGGAAGAAACAGTTGAACATATATTTGCCACGATGTATTTGCCAAATTTGTGTTCATATTTAACACGAAGAGATTTGCATTTTAAGATGAAAATGTTGTTGAGGATTGAGAATTAAATTTTGTTTTGTGTTAAGAAAGATATTACCAAAATAAAAGAAAAATTAATTAATTTTAAAAAGCTATAAACATAAGACGGCGGTTTACAGAGAGGGCAGACGTATAAATTGAAAAAATACGACCGTAATTTGAACTTCGGACGTGGTAAATAAAAACGACAGTAGTGTTGTAGGTACCGTCGTAGTATACTCCAAAATAATAAGTCGGCGGTTTACAGAGAATGCACCGTCGTAGTATACAGACGTTGATTCCACTATATTATACGACGTGGATTAAGAACAGTTGGTCGTGTTTAGTTAGGAGTTAACACGGCAGGTTTTTTAGTGAACTGTCGTCTTTATTTTCTACGTCAGTGTATTCATACCTGCTGTCGTTGTTTTTTGGTCAGATTTTAACACTGAAGAAATCCTTTTTTAAAAACGACGGTTTTTTATTTGTACGCGTCGTCTTTTAAAAATATTGAACAGTAAATCACTTATCCACGACGGTTTTTTTTTTATACCGTCGTCTATTTAAATACAACGACGGTTTTATGTTATGCCGTCGTCTTTTTCTGGTCGTCTTTTTCCATTTTTGTAGTAGTGATTCCATTTAGTTGACAAAACTGTGTATAATTAGGAGATACTTTCCTAATTCCTGACTAAATCTTATTCCTTGTAAAGCACTCTGTAAACTCATATATATACCTCCTTATGGAGAAGAATAAAATATCTGAACATATTGAAAACCCGTATTCATATTTTAGCAGATTTATCCCCAGCACAACCGCTCTCTCTTTGACCCCGTCAATCTCTAGCCCACCCCACCCGGCCCTGTCTCTTCTTCTATGTCTGAAACTGATTTTCTTGACGTGCTTCACATATAATTGGTCTTACTAATTAACAACCTTTTATGCATCTACAACTGTCTTTTATGCATTTGCTGTTGTAACAGCAGTAGTATTTTTATATCCAGGCATTTTATTTTTATAGCCACCACTTACAAACTAAAACTAAACCAAAGAAGGTAGATGCCCTTCAACGTCACAACCAACCATAAAAAAAATAAGGTTCATGTCACAACTCAGAAACCCAAAAAAAAAAAAAAAGTTGGCATCCTCTGACCTCCTTTGATTAAAAATACAAACACATTAATAATAAAATCCCACCAAATATTACTCTCTCCACCGATTCTTCTACAATCTCTCTATCTCTCTTCCTATACTTTGTTTTTCTAATCATTCTTTCTATCTCCATTTTGATCAGGTTCTGTGTGGGGGGGTTTTTTACTTTTCGTAATTGTCCAACCATCAGCCGTTTCCTGGCCAACTCCAATGGAAAGCTGATTGTGCATAGCTTCATTCAGCGTATCTTCTAAATCATTTATGGAGAGAGAGATGTTAGGAATAATCAGTAAATGACTTATATTATAAGATGACAAAGATAGTATATAACTCTATATTGTAGACAGCAGCAAACTACAATATTAATATAAGAGTATAAACATAAAGTAAATACAGAAAACTGACTTTTATTGTAGATAGAGGCTTTGCTTATTTTGCAATGTCCTAAAGACAGAATTTCGCCTCCTCTCAGTGCTTGAAGTTCAACAGGCGTCTATCTCCCAGGATTCAACTATTCTAGCGAACGGTGGTGTCCAATACAGTAAGTAAATTTAATGCAGTAAGAAAATGGATGAAATATTTGATCATGTTATGTTGTCAAATGGTTTTAAGATCAATGAGAGTGACAAATGTGTATATGTGAAGAGTTTCAAGAACTCATGTGTCATAGTATGTTTATACATTGATGACATGCTCATAATGGGTACCAACAAAGATATTATTCGTTCTACAAAGAAAATGTTGTGTTCCAGTTTTGATATGAAGGACTTGGGACTTGCAAATGTCATACTTGGAATTAGAGTTCAAAGAACCAAACAAGGTTATTTTTTGACTCTGTCCCTTTATGCAGAAAAAATACTTAGAAAATTTGGTCACTTTGATGATCCATCCGTTGTGACCCCTTTTGATCCATCAGTTCATCTAGCTAAAAATAGTGGAGATGCATTATCTCAGCTAGAATATTCACAAGTGATTGGAAGCTTAATGTATATGATGAATAGTACAAGGCCTGATTTAGCATATGCAGTTAGCAGGCTTAGTCGATATACTAGCAACCAGTCTGATGATCATTGGAAGGCTTTGATTAGAGTGCTACAATTCATAAAAGGCACAATAAATTATGGTTTGCATTACACAATTTATCCACCAGTTTTAGAAGGATATAGTGATGCAAACTAGATTTCTGGTGATTGCATTACTTTCATTGATAATTGTAAAGACTTTGCGCGACGAATCAAACTTGGTAGCGCAATACTTTGTGCAATGAAGTTTAGTAATTGGTCGCGCAAAGTCATGCAAGGATTTTAAAAAATAATTTTTAATTTTATTTATTTTTTAAAGACTTTGCACAAAGATGTTTTGTTGTCGCACAAAGTGACTTTGGGCGACGATTGTGTTTCGTTGCGCAAAGTAACTTTGAGCGATGAATTTTTTTCCGTCCTGCAAGGGTTTTTTTTTATACTAGAGCTAGTAACAATAATTGCTATGAAAAATCACACTTAATGTGAAACAGCTATAGTTGGGACATAATGCATTAAGTGCTCAAGACAATTCTTGTCGGCAGAATGGTAAAGGATGGGCTCTTTTGAGGAAATAGAAAAATTACTTAAAAAGTTCAGTGAAGATTTTGATGCACCACCCAAATTCCTAAAAATGACTACCCTTTCTTTTCATCAAGTTGAGTTCATGTTTGGTTGATGGGTTTGGACCGTATGGAATTGTTGATCATGTGTTTAATTAAAAATTTTAAAACTATTGATTTCTTGTGAACTCACAAAACTAATTACTTTAAATAGTCTAATCTACTAAAGAAATTCAAACTATTAATCCAAAAGGCAATAATACTTAAAATCCAGTAATATAGAAGGTTTCAGCTTTTAAGTATAAATAGACTGAATATTAACATAGAAGACTATCAAATCTCATATTGGTTGTACAGAAGTTCCACTTACGGACATTTTTTTATAGATATCAAACAGCATTGCACACCTCAGTATGTAGACTCACAATCAGTCCAAAAAATAAAAAAAATTCCTGCCTAACTCAAATGAAATGCATATACTAAATTGTTTGCAGTATTTAAAATAAGTACAATAAATTTTTTGCATGGAAATAGATTGCTCTTTAATTTTAAGAAGTGGAAGGGTATTTTTTTTTTTTATAGCAAATGTTCTCCAAAATAACTGTGGCATCTAATAGAAGGTGTAAAACATTGTTAGATAGAGGGAAAAAAAAAACCTTTAGAAAGAGTTGGCAAATAAAGTCTGACAAAATCTGTCTCATTTGTTATAAAATAAAATAATTAGAGTACGAAATTACCACTGAAAATTGATAGTGGAATTAAATCTTTTCTTGTGGCGTTTGCACAGTTGAATTTCCTCTCAAATAGAAACTCACTCACAGGTACTCAAATTTCTCTCTCCTTTTCTTTCTTCTCTCTTCTGATGGTATATCTTACAGATGAACGAACAAGCCTATTTATAGGCGCTTCTGAAATTTTCTCGTGAGCTTACAGTGAGCGTACAGTGCAAACTTCTGCCTCAATTTCAAACTATCACTTTCATCCGTGAGTGCACAGTGAAATTTTTGCCTCATTTTCAAACTCCTTAATTGATTGTGGGCTCCACTTCCACTATTTATAACACTCCCCCTTGGAGACCACATATCCCTAAATTAGTTGCCTCATTAAAACCTTGCCTGGAAAAACCCAGTGGGAAAAAACCGAAGCGAAGGAAAAAGAGTACAACCTTACTTGGGACATTAGAGTAATGTGAAGTGCGCACATGTTGCCTCGTTAAAACCTTGCTAGGAAAAACCCAGTGGGAAAAACCCTAGTCGAAGGAAAAAGAGTACAACGCGCTTATGTCCTGTGTTAGAGGACTCTTGAATGCTCCCCCTGATTTTGCATGCTCCAACTTGATTGCTTGCAGAGTTGTCGTAATCCGATGCCATGTACAAGCTTCTGGAATGTGCACTTGGGTAAAGACTTGGTGAAGAGATCTGCCAAGTTATCGCTTGAACGGATTTGTCTGACTTTGATTTCTTGATTCTTCTGAAGCTCATGTGTGTAGAAAAACTTTGGTGATATGTGCTTGGTCCGGTCACCCTTGATGTACCCTCCTGTGATCTGAGCAATACAAGCTGCATTGTCTTCGTTTAGGATGGTTGGAGTGTCTGTTGTTGAGGGCAAAGCACAGGTGTTTCGAATGTAATGAATCATTGACCTTAACCAAACGCATTCACGACTGGCTTCATGGAGGGCAAGTATTTCTGAGTGATTGGAAGATGTGGCTACCAACGTTTGCTTTGTTGATCGCCATGAGATTGCAGTTCCTCCACATGTAAACACATACCCAGTTTGTGAGCGTCCTTGATGTGGATCAGAGAGATATCCTGCATCAGCATATCCAACAATACTCGGGGCATTGGTCAACTCACTGGAATAGAATAAGCCCATGTCTGTCGTTCCACGAAGATATCGTAGAATATGTTTAACACCGGTCCAATGACGGTTTGTTGGAGCAGAGCTATATCTTGCTAACAAATTTACTGAAAATGCTATGTCAGGTCTGGTACATTGTGCTAAATACATTAAAGCACCAATTGCGCTAAGATATGGTACTTCTGGACCAAGGACCATTTCATCATCCCCTTTCGGACGATATGGATCTTTCTTAGTATCGAGAGATCGAACAACCATTGGTGTGCTAAGTGGATGAGCTTTATCCATGCCAAACCGCTTTAATACTTTTTCAGTATAATTTGATTGATGCACCAAAATTCCATCAGCACTGTGCTCAATCTGTAGGCTAAGGCAATATTTGGTCTTTCCAAGATCTTTCATCTCAAACTCACGTTTGAGATAATCAGCAGTCTTTTGGAGCTCTTCAGTAGTTCCAATTAGATTCATATCATCAACATAGACTGCCACTATCGCAAATCCAGACTCTGATTTCTTAATAAACACACATGGGCAGACAGGATCATTTGTGTATCCTTCTTTCAGTAAATACTTGCTGAGACGATTATACCACATTCGCCCAGATTGTTTTAACCCATATAATGATCTTCTCAATTTGATTGAGAACATGGCCCGTGGTTTATTACTGGCTGCATCGGGCAGCTTAAGTCCTTCTGGGACTTTCATGTATATGTCTGTATCTAACTCTCCATACAGATATGCGGTAATGACATCCATAAGTCTCATTTCAAGTTTTTCTGAAACCGCTAAGCTTATCAAGTAACGGAACGTAATTGCGTCCATTACTGGAGAGTATGTTTCCACATAATCAATTCCATGCCTTTGTGAAAAACCTTGCGCAACAAGTCGTGCTTTATACCTTGCAATCTCATTTTTCTCATTGCGCTTTCTTGTAAATACCCACTTGTAACCTACAGGGTTCACATTGAGTGGGGTTGGAACAATAGGTCCAAAAACACTCCTTTTTTTCAAAGAGTCTAATTCTGCCTGGATTGCATCTTTCCACTTAGGCCAATCCTGTCTCTGTGTGCATTCATCAATTGAGCAAGGCTCAACATCATCAACTTTTATGATCTCAGTAGCCACTAAGAATGCAAATATATTATCGATGATTATCTCATTTCTGTTCCACAATTCATTAGTGGACGTATAATTTATGGAGATTTCTTGGCTTTCGGGTACAGCTACCACTTCAGGAGCACGTGTCTCATCAAGGACATTTTCCTTCTCAGGAAGTACCCGTCCCTCTTGGGGGGAATTTGAATCATGAATTATGGGCTCTCCATTTATTTCATTTGCATTCATTTTGGCCATCAACTTCCTCTTTCGAGGAGCTGAGTCCTTTGAGCCTAGTGGTCTGCCACGTTTCAGGCGTGCAACAGATGAGCCGTTTGCTGGTGCATTGCTTTGTCCATTATGAACATCAATCCTTGCAGGTGCATTTGCAGCTGGGATATGTGATTTCATCACCTTCGTTGCATCATTAAATGCATCTGGCATCTGATTTGCAATGCCTTGGAGGTGAACGATCCTTCTTACTTCATTTTCGCATTGAGCGGTACGAGGATCGAGATGAAATAAAGTGGGTACATCCCATGATAATTCACGTCGTTCTTCATGAACGAGTTTGCCTTGTTCTTTAGGAACAGATTTTTCTCCCCCTAATAGTGGGAAAATAGTCTCATCAAAATGACAATCCGCGAATCGTGCCCTAAAGATATCACCAGTCAGGGGCTCCAGATATCTTATGATAGATGGTGAATCAAAGCCAACATAAATTCCCAATCTGCGTTGAGGGCCCATCTTAGTACGTTGCGGTGGTGCAATAGGCACATAAACCGCACAACCAAAAACTCTTAAATGTGAAACATTTGGTTGAATGCCCAACACAAGCTGAATTGGAGAATATTGATTGTTGGCGACGGGCCTCAATCGCACCAGAGATGCTGCATGTAAAATGGCATATCCCCAAGCAGAAACTGGCAACTTTGTTCTCATTAGCAATGTGCGTGCTATCAATTGAAGACGCTTAATCAAAGCTTCTGCCAAGCCATTTTGAGTATGAACATGGGGAACAGGATGTTCAATATCAATGCCTAACGTCATGCAGTAATCATCAAAAGTCTGAGATGTAAATTCACCAGCATTATCGAGTCTGATTGACTTAATGGGATAATCTGGGAATTGGGCTCGTAATTTAATTATCTGAGCCAAGAGCCTAGCAAATGCCATATTCCGAGTGGACAAAAGGCAAACATGTGACCATCGGGTAGATGCGTCCACCAAGACCATAAAGTACCGAAATGGTCCACAGGGAGGATGAATAGGCCCACAAATATCCCCTTGAATTCTCTGTAAAAATGATGGGGATTCAACATCAACCTTTTGTTGTGATGGTCTGATTACCAACTTCCCTTGTGAACAAGCTTGACAAAAGCTGTCATTCGATACCATAATATGTTTTGTCAATAAGGGATGTCCTTTAGAGTTGGTAATGATCCTACGCATCATAGTGGATCCAGGATGACCCAATCGGTCATGCCAAAGCTTGAAAGTATTTGAGTCAATGGACTTCTGGTCCATGATACTATGTGCCTCAATTGTCCGTATGGTTGTATAGTACAACCCTGATGAGAGCGCACAAAGCTTTTCCAATATACGCTTCTGGGTATCATTGGAAATAATACAAAGATATTCCATGTTTTTCTCATTCTTTGTTTCAACATGGTAACCATTCAAACGAATATCTTTGAAACTCAACAGATTTCTTCTGGAGTTAGATGAATACAAGGCATCTTGAATGGACAGTGTTGTCCCATTTGGTAACATAACTTGGGCTATGCCTGAGCCTTCAATCAGGTCTGTAGGTCCTGATATGGTTGTTACCTTTACTTTTGTAAGCATCAATTTTGAGAAATACTTTCGATCTCGAAGGATTGTATGAGTAGTTGCACTGTCTGCAAGACAAATATCTTTGCTAGAGCTCTTGTTTTGGGGGCATCCATAATTTACATTCATGCCTTCAAATAAAATAAGTTGAATCAACAATCATTCAAAACATTGCCACCTTTATTGAAGTGAAGGCAGAAAAGAAAAATAAACAGTGCTTCAGATAATACAAATGGTACATGAAGGAATTTAATCCAGTTCGGACCCATAAATTTCATTCCCCATTTCATTAACAAAATCGGAAACATCTAGATGCGTCTTGTCTAAACGACGCGATATTTCCGATGAGCCGTCTATGGCTGGCGGATCTGGTGCAACATAATTTGTCTCCACTTTTCTGTTTTTAAGTGAAGTTTGATAAAGATCTGCCAAGTGCCTCGGCGTACGACAGGTACGCATCCAATGTCCCTTTGCACCACATCTGTAACAAGCTTTTTCATTATTTCTAGGCACATAGCTTGTTTGTGTTTTTCCCTTATTTCTGGGTGCATTTTTGCCATTCATAGATGGATTGTTCCTTGGCCCCAAGCTGTATGAGTGAGCACCACGATCTTTTCTACTCCCTTGCCATCGGCCACGTTTGCCTCCTCGCCAACGTTTGTGGATACTGCCACGAGATGAGGTGGCATTCACTTCCCGAGATGCAACATTTATTTCAGGAAGTGGTGCTGAGCCTGTTGGGCGAGATTGGTGATTTTTCAACAAAAGCTCGTTGTTCTGCTCAGCTAGCAAGAGGCAAGATACAAGTTCTGAGTACTTCGTGAAACCACTATGCCTATATTGCTGTTGCAGAAGCACATTTGAGGCATGGAATGTACTCAGAGTTTTTTCGAGCATATCTTCCTCAGAGATATTCTCACCACATAATTTCATAAGGGAGGTGATCCTGTGCATAGCTGAGTTGTATTCAGACACTGTCTTGAAATCTTGAAACCTCAAGTGTGTCCATTCATATCTAGCTTTTGGGAGAGTCACCGTCTTCTGATGATTGTATCTCTCACATAAAGCTTTCCACAGGACCAATGGTTCATCAATCACCACATATTCGCTCTTCAGCGCTTCATGAATGTGGCGGCGAAGGAAAATCATAGCCTTCGCATTTTCCTGAGGTGATGCATCACTTCCATCTTCAATTGCTTTGCCAAGGCCATTAGCACGCAGATGGATCTTGGCATCCAGGACCCATGATAGGTAATTGTCCCCAGAAAGATCTAGGGCAGCGAATTCCAATTTAGCCAGATTTGCCATCTTCAAAAGAAGAATGAGATGCATTAGAATTCGCAATAATCTTCAGGCTTAATATATTTTTGAACTTCAGGCCAAAAATATTTTACACAAAATTTCAGATTCGGGATCTGGGACATTAAGCCATTAATAGGAACTTCAGGCCTTATAATTGTTTGAGGAACTCCAGGCCCTCATTTTAGTTGGTTATAAAAATAAAGTGCTATAAATTTACTGGTATGGACGATAAACCCGCACCATACTTTAAATGAAAGTAAATGTGCGATAAAATAAATTCATAAAGTAAATTGCTTGCTGTATGGACGTTAATCCCGCACCATACTTTAAATGAAAGTAAATGTGCGGTAAAGTAAACGTGCTAGTATGGGCACTAATCCTGCTCCATACATTTAAATAAAAGAAATAAAAGGCAGTTGTGTGGACGATAAACCCGCTCCACACTTTAAATAAATACTGCCGTATGGGTAATAAACCTACACCATACAGTAAATAACATAAGTGTGGGGATAGAACCACCACTAAAAATACAGGAAGTACATATTATATTTTGTGGGCAATATAACTGCACCACTATATAATAGATGGGTTTTAAGATCACACCATCATTTTATTATGATAATTTGTGTTACAACGCGATGGGTAATTAAAAATTACACCACCATAAAACAACAGAATGGGGTATAAAACCGTGCCATTCCAAATTATATTACAAAGAAATAAATTAAGCAAACATGGATGAAACAACACAAAAATTGTGAGAACACAAAAAAGAAAGTTTGCATGTCGTCGTAGTAGTAAAGTGAGAGGAGACATATGACGGAGAGGAGAAAGAGAAATAACCACATAGTGTTGAGCTGAGAAAATTTAACAGTGGAGAGACTATCGTGCTGATAACGTGTTATAAAATAAAATAATTAGAGTACGAAATTACCACTGAAAATTGATAGTGGAATTAAATCTTTTCTTGTGGCGTTTGCACAGTTGAATTTCCTCTCAAATAGAAACTCACTCACAGGTACTCAAATTTCTCTCTCCTTTTCTTTCTTCTCTCTTCTGATGGTATATCTTACAGATGAACGAACAAGCCTATTTATAGGCGCTTCTGAAATTTTCTCGTGAGCGTACAGTGAGCGTACAGTGCAAACTTCTGCCTCAATTTCAAACTATCACTTTCATCCGTGAGTGCACAGTGAAATTTTTGCCTCATTTTCAAACTCCTTAATTGATTGTGGGCTCCACTTCCACTATTTATAACATCATTCATATATTCTAGTATATTGCTAATTCCACCATTAAAAAAACAATTGAGATTCCTTTCTTTGATCATGCAACAACAATCAATGACCATAATCACAACTTCACAAGCCTATCTAGCTACTATCAAAACTTGCTAATAACATACTACAAAGTACCAAAATTTGACAACATCGCTACAGCCAATTCCAAAGCCTAGCATGATTTATTGCCCTCAAACACCACCCAGGTCCCTTACGGCCCTTACGGGGACAAGGGAGACCATCTGAAACCAGAACACAAACCAAGGATGGAGGTGGCCTATCAGCCCATCTTTGCAAATCCACCGCACCCAAACCAATCCTTGCCACTTCATGAGCAGCTCGATTCAAATTCCCAGGGGTCCAAAACCACTCAACTGACTCAAAGTTGGACTCCATCCTGCGAGTCTGATTGATTAGGGCTAGAATAGTCCAATCTCTGCAGAAGGGGGGATAGGGTTGATCGGAGTAATGCGACCATCATGTGCAGGGGAGAGCCAGCTGTCAAACCAGATACAAGTATATATTCTCACCATTTAGGATCTGTATTCGACCTCTATCAATGATTGCCCTTTTTCCTTCCAGAAGACTTGTCCAAACCCATGAAGGTCTGGCTCCACCAACGGCATTAGTGAAATCATCATCCGGAAAATAACGCCCTTTTAGCACTTGGCCCAGAGAGCTTTAGGGGGGTGTATTCAATTAGGATTTTAAAAGACTATTTAGGGATAAAAAAGTCTAGTGGATTTAAGCAGAATGTAATGACTTATGGGATTTTATTTATGGATTTTTTACAATCAAGATTTTTAACTTATGTATTTTAAAATATTTATATCAAGACTTACAAGATTTAAAAGGACCACATGGATTTAACGGATTATGAGTTTAAAAAATCCAATGGCTTAGAATATACCACATCAGCTAAATAAGTTTTGGTTTTATTTTTATGAAACTGACAATGCTAACTGCAATTATGCTAGAAACCCTTAGCCCCTCTTGAATGGTGGCGAGAATCAAAGATAATAAAAACACAAAGTTGGGTTAATTCTTTCTACCATGCACATTGAGCAAAATTCCACCAAAAAAAAAAGCTGAAATAATTTCTACTTCATATTAAGAAAGAGAAAGCCGCATATAGTCTCCTCAACATTGAACAAGTTTAGATTTGGGTTGCTACATTTTCAGCTGAATTCTCTACCTCTCATTCGACAGAATCAATGGTAAAACCATTGTCCCCTGCTGCTTGAACACTACCTTCAAGTTCAATCAAGTTCTGCCGCATCTCAACATTTTGATCCTCGACTACATCACTACTTGTCATATTGTCACTAATTACCCCATCATCAGGATAATTTACCATTTTGTTTTCAGTTGCAATCAAAT
Organism: Prunus campanulata; assembly: GCA_034190965.1. Classification (NCBI taxonomy): domain Eukaryota; kingdom Viridiplantae; phylum Streptophyta; class Magnoliopsida; order Rosales; family Rosaceae; genus Prunus; species Prunus campanulata. The sequence goes on along the minus strand of CM067214.1, from coordinate 8,925,113 downwards.
TGTCAGAAACATTATCTCCTTTACTAACAGAGTCTTGAGCTGCAACCCCACTGAGGTATATTCCACCTGAGCTAGTGAGATGAGAATTTGGATAATTCTCTCCTTCCACAGCAGAAGGCATGTTATCAGGTAAGTTAACATCCCTGGACAATCGCATATTGGTTCCCAGCTGCTGCAGCAAAGCCTCTTTGAGGCATTTCGTCGAACAGATGGTGGGAACCAGCTGAGATGAATTAAACAGATGCTGCAACAATACCCAGACTTTGTGTTTTGACATCCATAATAAATGGTCCTTTTCTTGTTTGAAAATGACATTAGCCCTCTTCATTATCTTCTGGGACTAGAGGTGCATTGCCTAAGTTCTGTCTTTTACATCTCCAATCTTGTATATTGTTGACTTCTTGTGTCGCAATTCTATGATTGAGTGAAAAGAAACATCCAGAATACCTTTGAGTGATAACAGCTTTCCTCACTAGAGCGTGATCCACTATGCAATTGAGTACTGTCGCCTAGTTGACTCATTGCCTTTACTATTCAAGATGTTGCTCAACTTATGGGCACCTCGAACTCCAACTACGGATTGACTTCCAATCCTATATTACATGTTTGCACTAACTTCATTGAGCATGATTATCACTTTATTAATGTCAGTCAATCTGTCCAGCGTGTATATCAGACTATCAATTTCTCGACTAAAGGGATTCACAAGCACTACTATGTGCTTTTGCACTCCAAACTCGTCCTCTCTTGACTACCGAGTTGGGAGGGGAGTACTAGCGTATTAGGTAGCCTCCTTACTTGTCTCTTGATTAGTGCGCTCCTGGGGATCGCTGGAGAGGGTGGTTTTGTGATCTGGATCAATGGGTTTTGGCAGGTCCTTCGGCAGAGCTTGGGGTTCATCTTTTCCAGAGAAAAAAAAAAATCCCACGTGAAAAATCTCATGGGTTAGGGTGGGATTTGAGATAGGGTTTGGTATTTATACCTTCCACTAAAAAGTCCCACACAATTTCACATTTTAAAAAATCCTTCGAAGTTAGTAAGTTTTTGAATACCATAAGACTTTTTGTTACTTGTTTAAAGTCTTGATTGAATACCATGTGATTTCGACACCCTCGTTTAAAAATCCTAATAGTCTTAATGGAATACCACAAGACTTGTTTGAATTATTTAAAAGTCTTAATTGAATACCACAAGACTTTTTTATTCTAAAATAGTCTTTTAAAATCCCAATTGAATACACCCCCCTTAGTTAAGGTCAAAGAAGCATGGATACGCCAACTTAGTGGCGTATCCCGTATCGGATACTCGTTTGGATACGATACGCTTCGGATACGGTCCGATACGCGTTGGATACGTATCGCAGTCAATGGATACGTTAGTTGACTAACGGATACGTGTATCCGACATTCTAGACACGAGTATCTGACTTTTCGGATACGTTCCTCCAGACGAAGTTTGCCGTTGAGGGGCTGTTGAGGAGCCCCTGGGCGCTGCGTGTGAAGAGGGAGGGAGAGAGAGAGAGAGAGAGAGAGAGAGAGAGAGATCGGCGCTCGAGGAAGAAGAAGATCGACTGACCTAATTTTTATTATCTCAAGCGACGACGTCGTTTGCTAAAACAGGATTTGAAATATATATATATTTTTCATAGATCTGTTTATGGGCTTGGGTCTTAAGCAATAGTATTAAAATGGGCTTTGGGTAATGATATGTTTGGGTGAAAAAAGCTATACATGCCTAAAAATATAAAAGAATCAGAAAAGAAAGCCCAAAATGCTACACTATATTTATAATTTTCAATTTTTTATTTATTTAAAATTTTGTTTTCAGTTATATATATTTATAAATATATATTAATATATATTTTTAATAACCGTATCCATGACGTATCGTATCCTAGTTTTTGGAAATTTACAGTATCCCCGTGTCGTGTCGTATCGTATCGCCGTATCCGTATCCGTGTCCGTGCTTCTTAGGTTAAGGTTCATAATTTCCTCCTCTATTTGTTTTTGTGCGGTGAGTGTTATTGGGGCTTTGGGTTGTGAGGTTGCCAAACACTTTGTAAACATCCTAATTTGTTGATAGTGGACGTGTTTGCATATGCTGCTCTAGGACATACCTCAGTTATACTTGTCGTGAGGAACTTCGTTAAATATTTTATTTTCTGACTCAAATGGATTGAAGCAATTGTTTCGTTAAGGCACAATACACAAAAGTATAAATTCATATTACAATAACCAACTTACAAAATTGTACAGGACAATACTAAACTTTGCTTTATTTGCTTGCATACATATTCCTTCACATGTGCAGCTTCGTCTATGCTCTACGATCTTTTCTGCAGATAAGTACCAATGGCTGAGACAAAATCAAGGATAGCATCTTTCACTTTGTCAAGGAAGTGAAAATAGGCATGTCTCCAAGACCTCTTCATGGCCAAAGTCCCAAAAACTCCCCAGAACCCTGCACAGAAACCTATCACCATGCTGATGATGAACTGTAGCTTTTCAAGTTTACTGTCATCATCCTCTCCTCCATCTCCACTTGGAACTTGAGGTGCTCCTTCATTGTCTTGGCAACCAGTTGGTAATGGACACCCGCAAAGACCTGCATTGCCCTCATAAATTGACGGGTCAACAAAGGTCTTAAACTGGTTACCCGTTGGAATTTTCCCAGACAAGTTATTGTATGACAGGTTCAGATGATTCAAAAATGTTAAAGAAACCATGCTCTGTGGAATTGAACCTGAAAGTTTGTTCATTGATAGATCAAGACTTTCTATCCACCCCAAGTTTCCGATATCCGCTGGGATATTTCCTGTCAAATGATTCATGGACAAATTTAAGGTGCCCAACTTTATTAGGCTTGTTATCCCCACAGGCATCTCTCCTGACAAGTTATTGTCCGAGAGATCAACACTATTAACAAGGTAAAGGATGGAGTCATATACAAGCACTCTTCCTTTTGACACCACCTCCAATCTTCCCAAATAACCGTAGGATTCTGTATCCATGTCTTTGACCTCAGATTTAAAGCCATTCAAATTACCTATGCAGTGGGGAATATTTCCGGAAAGATTATTGTGTGAGAAGTCCAATATATGGAGAGTGGAAAGGCCACATAATTGTAAAGGGATGCTTCCAGTAAATGAGTTGGACCTCAAGCTTAAAATCTTTAAAGAGAGCATGCTTTCACCAATGAAAGCTGGAATCGGTCCAAAAAACTTGTTATCACCAAGATCAAGAATCTTTAGGTTAGTGCAGTTTTTCAAGGAAGGAACTTCACCTGAAAAGTTGTTGCTGGAGAGGAACAAGACTCTGAGTGAAGTAAAAGAGCCTAAGGATCTTGGGATTGTACCAGAGAGACTGTTGTTTGACATGTCTACAATATACAACGATGGTATATTGTTCCAAAAATGAGGAATCTCACCAAACAAGAGGTTATTTGACATCAACAAGAAATGTAATTGGCTTAAATTACCAATGGATAGGGGAATGGTTCCACTCAAAGAGTTCCTAGAAATGTCTAGACGTGTCAAATTGGGCATCACTTGACCAATGTTATGAGGAATTGGCCCTGAAAATAGATTATCTCTAAGATACAGCCATGTAATGTTTGAGGACCAGAGTGGGAGTGGACCTTCAAAGTGGTTTGAAGTCAAATCAACACTGGAATCATAGCTGAATCTTAATGAATTGGGCACCCTGCCGCTTAGTTGATTATGAGCGACATTTAGAAAATCAAATTGCAAATCCAACTGACAAAACCAATCTGGTATGGTGTCTGAAATCCTAGCATTATTGAATACCACCGTGGTCAACTCAGTTTAATTTCTAAGCCATGTAGGAAATTTAGGACCCAGTTGGCATGATCTAATGTCCAAGTATCTTAATTTGAAAGGAGGTATCCAATCAGAACTTATGTTGAAAACCAAGGAAATGTTTGGGGGATCATTTGCAATTGATACTTCTCTCAGGCCTCCAAGTTTGGAGAAATGAGCTTCTGTAATGGCACCTTCCCATGTGTTGTAAGAGATGTCTAGTGAAACCAAGGATGAGAGCTCCCCAATACATTCTGGGATGATCCCACTCAATGAGTTAGCCGCCAATATGAGGTATCTCAAGCTTTTAAGATATCCCAAAGAATCAGGCAGTTTTCCTGTTAGACTGTTATATGCCAAATCCAACATCTGAAGTTCAGTGAGATTGAACAACCAAGGAGGTATTGTGGATTTGAAATCAGTGTCAGAGAGATCAAGAACCAAAAGGGATGTGAAATTGATAGAAGGAAGAGTGAGAGGAAGGATGGAAAGTCCACAAAGGGGCAAATGCAATTCAACAAGTGAAGGGAGCATATTAACAGTGGGAAGCCAATAGGGTGTAGCCTTGGTAAGGTCCACTCCTTCCAAGTTAAGGTACTTTAAGGAAGAAAGAGTTGCAAGCCATTGAAGGTCAGTCTCAATTGGGTTAGGAAAAAGGAAATTACTAAGATCAAGATAAAGCAACCTTGAGAGGTTTCCAAGAGTGGGGGGAATGACTCCAACAAAATATGCACGAGAGAGATTGAGGTATTTCAATTTCTCTAGTGATCCAATGAAACTTGGAAGTTGGACACCTTCAAAGTAATTCATGCTCAAATCCAAGTAATCCAAATCTTTCAAAACAAGCAAAGAAGGATTGATCTCACCACCAAATGCATGCTTTATTGATCTGTAACCATCTAACCCATCTGAATAGCGATTACGAAGATCAAGCATGTTGACACGTCCAGTTATGTTGTTGCAGCCTACACCACTCCATTTGCAGCAATCTTCTCCCACCCAAGACGAAAGCCGGTCGAAAGGATCTGTGAGGCCTTGTTTGAGCTTGAGAAGAGCTTTCCTTTCTATATCTATGCATATCGCATTATGATCATCACTGCAGAAACCGAATTTAATGGTTTCAAGGGATAAAATTCCTAACAGTATAATTAGTGAGACAAGTTGGATGGAAGCACTAGCACTGCTGTGACCCATGATTCTTATGCAATGGGATGATCAATAGGACGAAAGATATGAGTCTGCAAGATTAAAGAGTACAGAGATGCCCTCTATATATAAGAGTAAATGAGAATTCAGATGGTTGAGCTTTTGTACCCTTCGTATTGTTCAAAACTATGTGTCATCGCAGACACGTTACCAAGAACGAATAATTTCCATAATCCGGTCCCTACCTACAAGTCTGATAAAGATAAAATACTGACAATGACAGTACTGCTACGATTATGCATGCAAAGACTTCCAAGTCAAGTTGTGGGGTAAATAGTTCAACCCACTTAAGTGAGATAATGACTTTGAAGTTTAAGAAGTCAAGTTGAGTTGTGGGGTAAATAGTTCAACCCACTTAACTTAAGCCAAATAATGACTTTGAGGTTTAAGAAGTCAAGTTGAGTTGTGGGGTAAATAGTAAATAGTTCAACGCACTTAACTTAAGCCAGATAATGACTTTGAAGTTTAAGAAGTTAAGTTGAGTTGTGGGGTAAATAGTAAATAGTTCAACGCACTTAACTTATAGATAATGACTTTGAAGTTTAAGAAGTCAAGTTGAATTGTGGGGTAAATAGTAAATAGTTCAACACGCTTAACTTAAGCCAGATAATGACTTTGAAGTTTAAGAAGTCAAGTTGAATTGTGGGGTAAATAGTTCAACCTACTTAAGCCAGATAATGACTTTGAAGCTTAAAGTAACAATTTCAGTCAATGGGATATTTAAGACCACAAATATGGAGTACAAGTCAGACAAATAATATCCAAAAGAATACTTACGTCACATATTTTTCAAATAAACTATTAGAGGTAGTCATAGAGGAGATAGAGGAGTTATTTACACTAACACCCCTTTAGATTTTCAGCTTTTTTCGCAAAACTCCTTGAGGTTTTAGAAATTACACGAACACCCCTTGAGGTTTTAAATTTTTTCCACAAAACTCATTTTCATTTATTTTTCATCTAAAATTTGATGATTTTATACAAAAAAAATTCTCCAAATTACAGTTGTCCTTTGAGATTAGATTGCATATACTTCATTGAGAGCATCCACAATAGACTCCATAATCCATATCATTAGACAAATTTTAGGGAGGAATTGGAAAAATACAACTCCAAACATGCTCCATATCCACCTCCTAAAATAGCGAGACCTCTAGAAGCCCCTAAATCTAAGGAGAGAAAAAGGACTTCTAGTGGCTCTCTATGATTTCATGCTGCTTTATTTAATGAGTATTTCAAACTTTTAATTAATGCTAACTATTTTTTATATTATTTTTTAATAGATATGGACCAATTAAAAAAGAGTGATAACATTTATGACCCCTTAAACTTGAGAGCATGATTGGAGTTTAAATTTTATAGAGAACTCCTAAGATAACTTTTATATGTTTTTAGCTAAAATTTAACTGAAAAATAGAGAGCATGATTGTGGATGCTCTAAGGTTAATTTTGTCATTTGCATAAATTATTTTTCAATAAAATCATTATTTTTTGGACAAACAAACAACGGAAAGGGTTTTGTGAAAACAAATTGAAACCTCAGGAGGTGTTCATGTAATTTTTGAGACCTGAAGGGGTTTTGTGAAAACACAAAAAACCTCAGAAAGTATTAGTGTAAATAACTCGTCATAGATATGAAACAAAAGGTCCTGCTATATATATTTTAAAAAAACTCTCAAATCCTACAAATTTCATGAGGACATTATGAAAAATGAAAATTGTTTATAACTTACAAATCAAGCATTATGCATAAGCCAATGGTGTTTATGTAATATTATAAGATCACAATCTACCACATGCACTAATCTCTACCACCCTTCTCTCTTCTCTCTCTCTCTCTCCAACAACAACCCACCACCCTATCAACCTGCAACCCGAGACCAATACCTGGACAACCTGGATGAGTCCATTGAGTCTAATTGCACTCCCAATATTAGACCTAAAGTCGTGATAAATACTGGTGTCGGACCAGATTAGTAGCGGCACTCGATAGTCCGTTGTACACCACTTAAAACATAAGAATACCAACTGATCTGACTAAAAGCAAATGAGAGACACCATCAGATTAATTCAAATAAAAGACTTCAAATTTTGTTTTCGATGAGGAAGAATATTTCATACAATGGTCAGATAGGAAATTATATCAAGAGACTGGGACAAAAGGAAAGCATGAGTTAACTCTAGTCTTTGTCCGCACAAAACCCTTTATGCCATCAACCCAGTAAACCCATTTTTGGAAAAGGCGATATAGCCTAAAAGCTGTATTGAATTAACGTGAACTTCCTTACCAATATACATTTATGGTATACTGAGTTTTAACATGTCTGCAGTTTCCTTGAAAAGCATCTAACAAGCCACATCTCTTTCATGACTTTCATGCCACCCTCGGTGGTATATTTCCGGAAAATATTAGTGTGAAAGAAATATACAAGGCAGGGTGACCTGAGAAACCTCAAGTCAGTTCTTTACAAATTGCCTACCTGGACAAGACAACTTAACTAGATGGAGACGAGCGAAAACTCATGACAAAACCATACAATTATATTGATTGCAGACCCGAAGAATCAGTGGAGCGCCCTTGATGTGGCCATCGTGTCACGGCCGTGTCAATCACCTAGACTTGTGTGCATTCCTGAAAGAAAGAAGAAAACTTTGTTCAGATTGATCAATGGTCTTCTACTCGAAGTAGCTCAAAAACTATCAATCAACTTTCAGCATTTGATATCACACCATGTGATGACCAAAAAAGGAGAAAAAAGGATATCGCGCCATGCATTTTTGTTTGTTTTATATAATCAAGAACTTTGCACGAACAAGAATGACGGCCTGTTCCACAACTATTTACCTAGAAGAAAGTGTATGAGAGCTATTTACAACCCCTCGGGGAACACTTGAGCGCCGTGCCCTCTGATCAGGCTCCTTGGTGACACGCATAGCAGAGACTTCTTTTTCCATTGCAGCTACTTCTCTCCGCATCTTTTTGGCCTCAACCTCCATTGCTTTGTTAAGCGTATCCACCTTCTTTGCCAACATCTATTTGATTCCACACAAGAAACAAATTAAGAGCAAAACGAAAGTGGAGAGAGGTTGCAAAATTAAGGAGATAGGTCCTACTAGCTAACCTCAATTGCACCATCCTTGTCCTTGAGGGTTTGATCTTTCTCATGGCCAGCTTTCCTCAAAGATACGACCTCTTTCTGTAACATATCATACAGCACTCCAGAAACATAATCTTCATGCTCTGTCCTGGATTGTTCAGCCAAAGATCCATTTGCCCTCTCCTCATGTCTACCAATTGTCTCATCCATCTGAGTCTGATCACTGGCACTGTTCGTGTTATCTTTCCCTGTTGCATCTGGGACTAGCTTATCTCTGTCTGGCAATCTACTACCACCATAAAACGATCTAGATGAACTCTTGGCTTGTTTCAATATTGCAGTAGCAGTGTTGGAACGGTTGAAACCAGATTGTAAATTCGATTTTGTCCGAGATAGATAGCCATTAGACGACGCTCTAGAGAAGTTCTCAGCTCCACCAAGAGACTGACGCCTTGAAGGCCCATTGCCGATGATTCTTGCATCTGGGGATGGGCGGGATTTTCCATTTGATGCTTTAAACTTCCCCTCCAAAACCTTGAATCTTAGTTGGTATTTTTCCTAAGAAATCAATTAATGCTCAACTGTTAAGAAGAGGCTTAAACAAATAATAGGAAACAGTTACCCTTACTTGTCAGAGCAGACTAAATTCAAAACAGTTAGCATACCTTTAATTGTGCTTCTGCCTTTGCAGTACGCTCAGCTACTGCCAGTTTGTCTCGAAGTTGTTGCATTTCTCCCTACAAAAATCATGTCAAATATTTCATTTTAAATCTCAAATAAAATTAACTGCTCCTTTCCTGATCTGTTTTCACTTCCACCGCCGCTTCTTAAGGCAAAATAAACCATCTTAGAACAACGGCACGCACACCCGCACACACATCCCATTTTCCAGCAACTACTCAAAAGCATTATATGTGGTCTATGCAATAAAGAACCATTTTCCAGATACAGGGTAGTCTGTATCACTATCCTACATGCATCTTGACAGTAGGCCAACAATAATCATTGCAGGTCACCTATGGTACTAGATCATAATTCCATATGTTAAACCTCTTGGGTTAACATAGATGATGATATCATTAAATACTTTTAGAACGATTTAAAGTAGAAAAAAAATATCAAATTCATGCTTTCTTTTTGGGCTGACGAGGCATCTGGTCCACATTTTAATTGATAATAACTAGGACCATGCAGTTGCCTTATCCAGCATGAAGCGCCTAAGCTCCATTCAATTGCCATAATGCCAACCTCTTGGGTTAAGGATGCAACTACAGACAATGAAACGAAATGACTATTTGTACAAATTAAAGGAATTGCTTGCAGAAATGATGAGGTGGCATTGAAGTTGTAACATGCCTGAAAAAATCTCCTTTCTTCAAGCCATTGTTTTACAGGCATCACTTTGTCACTGGAATCTTTCCACTCATTTGTAACAACAGTGGCAACCCTATTTGCAGAGACCTTCACACGAGCCACCTCCCGTTCCAACAGTTTTTTCTCCTCCTACGCAAGCTTGAAGGTTAGAGGCAGTTTGCATTTGTGACAGACTCAGAACAACTACGAAGTGATTTGCAAGAACTGGAGTTCCAACAAATGTTTATTACATTCATCTCCTGCACTTTATGCTGGTAATCAAGCACAGCATTGGCAGCAGCTCCACCGGGTAAAACAGCCTCCTCAAGCTCGCGGACGGTTTGTGTTAGCTTCTCAACCTCAGCTACCTTTTGCCGGTGCATTTTGTCAAGAATTTTGTTCTCCTCCTGATAATCCACTAGTACATGTTACAAAAAATAGTGTCTAATGCTAGTACAAAACACACGATACATTCCCTCAATCACACACATTGCCTGGCAGGAAAACTCGGAGAACATACATACCTGGCATATTTCAATCTGTTTCATCAGCTCTTGATTTTTGTTTTGCAGATCGTCAACCAAGGATGCTTTTACCATAGCAATCTGAACAGTTCTCTCTGCTTCAACTAGAGCAGCCTCCTTGGATTTAGTAAGCCGATCAAGTGCTCTGTTGTCATCCTGCAACTTTGCTACCTAAAAAACCCAGACATGAAAAGGTATAAAATAAAATAAAATTTAACTCGTTATTTTTCTTTTCATGTGCATGAATATATAGACCCATAAAGACAGTAAGAATATGGAAACCCAATACATTATGAACGTTCTAAACCTCACATGTATAAACCAATATGGAAACCAAAATAGACGGTGAAAATTGACACAGAACATTACTACATCAAAAGTTTTACAACAATCCTATCTGTCTTAAGAATGTTGAATAAAAGAATAGATGAAAATACAAATTGAGGTCATAGTATTGCAGAAGGAAAGTATATACCTCCTGCCTAGCAAGCTTAAGCTCTGCTTCCAGTGGAGCGATGATGGCTTCAATGGGGGCATTTCATCATCTTTTTGTGCAGCATGAACTCTTCGAAGTGTGGCTTCAGCTGCAAATTGTGCAACCAGAGCTGCTTTTTTCTCATCCTTTATTTTCTTAATTTCAAGATTCTGCAAATCATAGTATACTCATTATATTGCAAACAGAAATGCATTTGTTGGTTACAAAAGATAGTACAATGAGGCCGCAAAGGAAAATACAACTAGAACCTCGCTTTCCAGAAGGGCTTCAGTTGCTTTCAGCTTTTCATCCACCCTGTTTAGTTCATCTGTCAACTGGAATCATCCACCCTAACTCAAATGAAATGCATATACTAAATTGTTTGCAGTATTTAAAATAAGTACAAAATATTTTTTGCATGGAAATAGATTGCTCCTTAATTTTAAGAAGTGGAAGGGTATTTTTTTTAAGCAAATGTTCTCCAAAATAACTGTTGCATCTAATAGAAGGTGTAAAACATTGTTAGATAGAAAAAAAAAAAACAACTTTAGATAAAAGTCTGAGAAAATCTGTCTCATTCGTATATTGCTAATTCCACCATTTAAAAAAACAATTCTTTCTTTGATCATGCAACAACAATTTGACAACATCGCGCTACGCAAATTGTTATAAGAAAATAAAAATCAATCCAATTGCTAATGCAAATAGAAGCACAACTTCCACTGCCTTCTCTTTAAGGCGCTCTGAATTCCTCAAAGACTTGATTTCCCCAACAGCATCTCCCAATTCCCTATCTTTATCTGTTTTTTCATTTCATAAATTAAAAAACGTATATATCAGTCAAATTTGACCTTATAAATTATAAAGTACACGAAATATAATTATAAATAAGAAATTTCTTTTTAGGAAAAAGAAAAAATCAAAGCTCTAACAAATATGAAATATCGTTTCTTTCCTTAGCAAGAAAATGCGGCTATGAATTTAGAAGAAATTGGTTTCCAGAAAATACGACGAATTGGTCAATTTGATGAAATAAGAATATTATTTCTCCCTATGTACAAAGAAAATGTGAGCTCCAAATTTTGCCGGGAAAATGGACAGCGGAGAAGGATCGGAGCCGTGCATTAGGGTTACTCTTTTTCTTTTTTTTTTTTGGTTGTAATCATGGATTTCATTCAAAAGCACAACAGAGGAATTACTAAGTTGCAAAAGCAAACCAGAAATAGGAAAATAAACAGAAAATGAGGGGCAAAATATGAAAGGGAAAAGCACCTGGGTTGTGGGTTGAGCAAGAGGGAGGGACGAGCAAGAGAGGAAGACGAGAAAGAAGAAGAAGAGGAGGGGAAGTGAGGGTGAAGAGAAGAGTGTGAGAGAAAGCGTAAGGCCATGAAGCGAAGATATGGAGGAGAAGGAGGTCTCACAAGAAGAAGCGCCATAGGATTTGGTTCTCTTTGTTTTACTTTCTTTGTCTTTTAGACCTTCTTCTTTTAAAAAATAAAAACTTGTAAATTCTGTTTGAGTAAAGCAATAAACCCTTTGACCAAATAAAAAATAAAAAAATGAAGTTAAGATTTGTAGGTTTGTAGCCTTGTATAAAGATGAAGTTAAGGTTCATAATTTCCTTCTCTATTTGTTTTTTTGTGCGGTTAGTGTTGGGTGTATTTGGCGATTTGGGTTATACTTCTTGTGAGAAACCTCGTTAAATCTTTTATTTTTTTATTTTCACATTTATTTTCTGTTATTATCCTTGGGTTAGCAACATCTGCTCCAGTAGAAATTTATCGATTTCGAAATGTATTGAAGCAATTATTTCCTTAAGGCTTGATGCTTCTAGCACAACACATACAAGTATAAATGCATATTACAACCAACTTAGAAATTTGTAAAGGACATTACTAAACATTGCTTTATTTGCTTGCATGCATATATGCCTTCACATTTGCAGCTTGTTTTGTTCTCTATGATCTTTTCTGCAGATAAGTACCAATGGCTAAGACAAAATCAAGGACAGCATCTTTCACTTTGTCAAGGAGCTGAAAATACGCATATCTCCAAGACCTCTTCATGGCCAAAGTCCCAAAAACTCCCCAGAACCCTGCACAGAAACCTATCACCAAGCTTATGACGAACTGTAGCTTTTCAAGTTTCCTGTCATCATCCTCTCCTCCATCTCCACTTGGAACTTGAGGCACTCCTTCATTGTCTTGGCAACCAGTTGGTAATGGACAACTGCTAAGACCGGGGTTGCCCTCATAAATTGACGGGTCAATAAAGGTCTGAAACTGGTTGCCCGTCGGAATTTTCCCGGACAAGTTATTGTATGACAGATTCAAATGATTCAAAAATGTTAAAGAAACCATGCTATGTGGAATTGAACCTGAAAGTTTGTTCAATGATAGATCAAGACTTTCTATCGACTCCAGGTTTCCGATATTTGCTGGGATAATTCCTGTCAAATGATTCATGGACAAATTTAAGATGCGCAACTTTGTAAGGCTTGTTAGGCCCATAGGTATCTCTCCTGACAATTTATTGTCCGATAGATCAATGCTAGTAACAAGGGCAAGGATGGAGTGATAATCATATACAAACACTCTTCCTTTTGACACCAACTCAAAACTTCCAATGCAACCAAGGGAATAATAGTCAGTGTTCTCATATTTCAAGTAACTCAAATTACCTATGCAGTGGGGAATATTTCCGGAAAGATTATTGTGTGAGAAGTCCAATATACGGAGAGCGGAAAGGCCACATAATTTTAAAGGGATGCTTCCCGTAAATGAGTTGGACCTCAAGCTTAAAATCTTTAAAGAGAGCATGCTTTCACCAATGAAAGCTAGAATCGGTCCAAAAAACTTGTTATCACCAAGATCAAGAATTCTCAGGTAAGTGCAGTTTTTCAAGGAAGGAACTTCACCTGAAAAGTTGTTGCTAGAGAGGATCAAGAACTTGAGTGAAGTAAGAGAGCCTAAGGATCTTGGGATTGTACCAGAGAGATTGTTGTTTGACAAGTCTATACAACCCAATGATGGCATATTGTTCCAAAAATGAGGAATCTCACCAGAGAGACTGTTGTTTGACAAGTTTATACAAACCAATGATGGCATATTGTTCCAAAAATGAGGAATCTCACCAGACAAGAGGTTATTTGAGATCATTATGAATTGTAATTGGCTTAAATTACCCAAGAACAAGGGAATGCTTCCACTCAAAGAGTTCGTAGAAATGTCTAGATATTTTAAATTGGGCATCACTTGACCAATGTTATGAGGAATTGGCCCTGAAAATAGATTATCTCTAAGATACAACAAGGAAATGTTTGAGGACCAGAGTGGGAGTGGGCCTTCAAAGCGGTTTGAAGTCAAATCAACATGGGAATCATAGCTGAATCTTAAATTTCCAATCGATTTTGGGATTGAACCCTGAAATGAGTTATACGACAAGTTGAGGAATCTCAAGCTTTTAAGATGTCCCAAAGAATCAGGCAGTTTTCCTGTAAGACTGTTAACTGAGAAATCCAACTTCTCTAGTTTAGTGAGATTAAACAACCAAGGAGGTATCATGGAGGTGAATTCATTGCCAGAGAGATCAAGAACCAAAAGGGATGTGAAATTGATAGAAGGAAGAGTGAGAGGAAGCACGGGAAGACTACAATGGGGCAAATGCAATTCAACAAGTGAAGGGAGCATATTAACAGTGGGAAGCCAATATGATGTAGTCTTAGTAAGGTTCACTCCTCCCAAGTGCATGTACTTTAAGGAAGAAAGAGTTGCAAGCCAATGAAGGTCAGTCTCAAGAGTTCCAGAACTCTTAAGATCAAGATAAAGCAACCTTGAGAGGTTTCCAAGATTGGGGGGAATGACTCCAACAAAATATGTACGAGAGAGATTGAGGTATTTCAATTTCTCTAGTGATCCAATGAAACTTGGAAATTGGACACCTCCAAACAAATTCAAGCTCAAATCCAAGTATTCCAAATCTTTCAAAACAAGCAAAGAAGGGTTGATCTCACCATCAAATCCATGCTCTGTTGGTCCGTAATAATCAAACCAATCACGATTGTGAAGATTGAGCCTGTTGACACGTCCAGTTATGTTGTTGCAGCCTACACCACTCCATTTGCAGCAATCTTCTCCCACCCAAGACGAAAGCCGTCCGGAAGGATCCGTGAGGCCTTGTTTGAGCTTGAGAAGGGCTTTCCTCTCTATATCTATGCATCCCACATTATGATCATCACTGCAGAAACCGAGTTTAATGGTTTCAAGGGATAAAATTCCTGACAGTATAATTAGTGAGACAAGTTGGATGGAAGCACTAGCACTGCTATGACCCATGATTCTTATGCAATGGGATGATCTGTAGGACTAAATATATGAGCATGCAAGATTAAAATGAGAATTCATATGGTTGAGCTTTTGTACGCGTTGTCGCGGACACGCTATCTTGTATATAGGATCTCTGGTTCCATATCTATGAAACGAAGTCAACAAAGCCAACAATGGCTGCTGCTAAAGTCCACAATTTATTGCCAATTTTTGACAATTTGCTACTAGTCGTGGAACAAGCCATGTGAAGTCAACAAGCAATTTCAGTAACTACTAGTCGTGGTCAGATAATATCACAATCTACCACATGCATTAATCTCTCTCTCTCTCTCTCTCTCTCTCCCCAACAACCCACCACCCTATCAACCTCCACACCCAGCCATTTTCCCCAAACCAATACATGGACAACCTTGATGAGTCCATAGAGTCTAATTCTACTCACAATTTTAGACTTAGATTGTTAAGTTGGTAACAATATATATTGGTGTTGGACTAGATTACTTGTGGCCCTTGAGAGTCTATTGTACACCACTTCAAACATAAGAAGGTATTAAACACCAACTGATCTGACTAAATATTTGCTACAGCAAGTAAATGAATTCATATATAAAAGACTTCAAATTTTGTTTGTGATGACGATCTTATTACCTAGAACGATGAGGAAGAATATTTCATACAAGGGTTGGATAGCAAATCCTTGTGAGGCAGCTTATCTCTACCAAATTATGAAGACAGGGAACAAAAGGAAGCATGAGTAACTCTAGCCTTTGTCTGCACAAAACCTTTTTGCCATCAACCCAGTAAACCCATTTTTGGAAAAGGCTAATAGCCTAAAAGCTGTATTGAATTAACGTGAACTTCCTTACCAATATACATTTATGGTATACAGAGTTTTAACATGTCTGCAGTTCCTTGAAAAGCATCTAAGAAACCTCAAGTCAGTTCTTTACAAATTGCCTACCTGGACAAGACAACTTAAATAGATGGAGACGAGCGAAAACTCATGAAAAAACCATACAATTATATTGATTGCAGATCCGAAGAATCGGTGTGGCACCCTTGATGTGGCCATTGTGTCACGGCCGTGTCAATCAACTAGACTTGTGTGCATTCCTGAAAGAACGAAGAAAACTTTGTTCAGATTGATCAATGGTCTTCTACTCGAAGTAGCTCAAAAACTATCAATCAACTTTCAGCATTTGATATCACACCATGTGATGACCAAAAAAGGAGAAAAAAGGATATCGCGCCATGCATTTTTGTTTGTTTTATATAATCAAGAACTTTGCACGAACAAGAATGACGGCCTGTTCCACAACTAGTGCATCAGTTTTAGGCCATTATACACAACTATTTACCTAGAAGAAAGTGTATGAGAGCTCTTTTACAACCCCTCGGGGAGCACTTGAGCGCCGTGCCCTCTGATCAGGCTCCTTGGTGACACGCATAGCAGAGACTTCTTTTTCCATTGCAGCTACTTCTCTCCGCATCTTTTTGGCCTCAACCTCCATTGCTTTGTTAAGTGTATCCACCTTCTTTGCCAACATCTATTTGATTCCACACAAGAAACAAATTAAGAGCAAAACGAAAGTGGAGAGAGGTTGCAAAATTAAGGAGATAGGTCCTACTAGCTAACCTCAATTGCATCATCCTTGTCCTTGAGGGTTTGATCTTTCTCATGGCCAGCTTTCCTCAAAGATACAACCTCTTTCTGTAACATATCATACAGCACTCCAGAAACATAATCTTCATGCTCTGTCCTGGATTGTTCAGCCAAAGATTCATTTGCCCTCTCCTCATGTCTACCAATTGTCTCATCCATCTGAGTCTGATCACTGGCACTGTTTGTGTTATCTTTCCCAGTTGCATCTGGGACTAGCTTATCTCTGTCTGGCAATCTACTACCACCATCAAACGATCTAGATGAACTCTTGGCTTGTTTCAATGTTGCAGTAGCAGTGTTGGAACGGTTGAAACCAGATTGTAAATTCGATTTTGTCCGAGATAGATATCCATTAGACGACGCTCTAGAGAAGTTCTCAGCTCCACCAAGAGACTGACGCCTTGAAGGCCCATTGCCGATGATTCTTGCATCTGGGGATGGGCGGGATTTTGCATTCGATGCTTTAAACTTCTCCTCCAAAACCTTGAATCTTAGTTGGTATTTTTCCTAAGAAATCAATTAATGCTCAACTGTTAAGAAGAGGCTTAAACACATAATAGGAGACAGTTACCCTTACTTGTCAGAGCAGACTAAATTCAAAACAGTTAGCATACCTTTAATTGTGCTTCTGCCTTTGCAGTACGCTCAGCTACTGCCAGTTTGTCTCGAAGTTGTTGCATTTCTCCCTACAAAAAACATGTCAAATATTTCATTTTAAATCTCAAATAAAAAAACTGTTCCTTTCTTGAGGCAAAATAAACCATCTTAAAACGCACGCGCATGCACACACACACACACACATATATATATATATATATATATATATATATATATATATATATATATACAGTTATTCTCTTATCCACACATATACATACAGTTATTCTCTTATCCGGATGTCCGCATGTTATTATCGTGCGGATGCCATTGTAAATAGGCAAACACACATATATACAGTTACACACACACACACACACACACACACACACACACACACATATACAGTTATTCTCTTATCCGGATGTCCGCATGTTATTATCGTGCGGATGCCATTGTAAATAGGCAAACACACATATATATAGTTATTCTCTTATCCGGATGTACGCATGTTATTATCGTGCGGATGCCATTGTAAATAGGCAAGAAAGCAGGGAGGGGTATTACAAAATACACGGCGTCTGCATGATAATAACATCCGGATGTATATATTCCGTTTTGTAGCAACTACTCAATTTGCAAATATTTGGGGAAAGCATTATATGTGGTCTATACAATAAAGAACCATTTTCCAGATGGGATATCTGTTTTAAGGTCCTGGATACAGGGTAGTCTCTATCACTATCCTATATGCATCTTGACAGTAGGCCAACAATAATCATTGCAGGTCATCTATGGTACTAGATGATAATTCCATATGTTAAACCTCTTGGGTTAACATAGATGATCATTAAATACTTTCAGAACAATTTAAAGAAGAAAAGAAAAAAAATTCAATTCATGCTTTCTTTTTGGGCTGACAAGGTATCTGGTCCACATGTTAATTGATAATAACTAGGTCCATGCAGTTGCCTCATCCAGCATGAAGCGCCTAAGCCCCATTCAATTGCAATAATGCCAACCTCATGGGTTAAGGATGCAACTTGAGACAATGAAATGAAATGACTATTTGTACAAATTAAAGGAATTGCATGCAGAAATGATGAGGTGGCATTGAAGTTGTAACATGCCTGAAAAAATCTCCTTTCTTCAAGCCATTGTTTTACGGGCATCACTTTGTCACTGGAATCTTTCCACTCATTTGCAACAACAGTGGCAACCCTATTTGCAGAGACCTTTGCACGAGCCACCTCCCGTTCCAACAGTTTTTTCTCCTCCTACGGAAGCTCGAAGGTTAGAGGCAGTTTGCATTTGTGACAGACTCAGAACAACTACGAAGTGATTTGCAAGAACTGGAGTTCCAAGAAATGTTTATTACATTCATCTCCTGCACTTTACGCTGGTAATCACGCACAGCATTGGCAGCAGCTCCACCGGCTAAAACAGCCTCCTCAAGCTCACGAACGGTTTGTGTTAGCTTCTCAACCTCAGCCACCTTTTGCCGGTGCATTTTGTTCTCCTCCTGATAATCCATTAGTACATGTTACAAAAAATAGTGTCTAATGCTAGTACAAAATCAACGGTACATTCCCTCAATCACACCCATTGCCTGCAGCGGGAAAACACAGAGAACATACATACCTGGCATATTTCAATCTGTTTCATCAGCTCTTGATTTTTGTTTTGCAGATCGTCAACCAAGGATGCTTTTACCATAGCAATCTGAACAGTTCTCTCGGCCTCAACTAGAGCAGCCTCCTTGGATTTCGTAAGCCGATCAAGTGCTCTGTTGTCATCCTGCAACTTTGCTACCTAAAAAACCAAGACATGAAAAGGTATTAAAGAAAAAAAATTAACTCGTTATTTTTCTTTTCATGTGCACGAATCAATAGACCCACAAAGACAGTAAGAATACGGAAACCCAATACATTATGAACATTCTAAACCTCACATGTATAAACCAATATGGAAACCAAACTAGACGGTGGAAATTGACACAGAAAATTACTACATCAAAAGTTTTACAACAATCCTATCTGTCTTTAAGAATGTTGAATAAAAGAATAGATGAAAATACAAATTGAGGTCATAGTATTGCAGAAGGAAAGTATATACCTCCTGCCTAGCAAGCTTAAGCTCTGCTTCCAGTGGAGCGATGATGGCTTCAATGGGGGGCATTTCATCATCTTTTTGTGCAGCATGAACTCTTCGAAGTGTGGCTTCCGCTGCAATTGTGCAGCCAAAGCTGCTTTTTTCTCATCATTTATTTTCTTAATCTCAAGATTCTGCAAATCATAGTGTACTCATTATATTGCAAACAGAAATGCATTTGTTGGTTACAGAAGATAGTACAATGAGGGATCAAAGGAAAATACAACTAGTACCTTGCTTTCCAGAAGGGCGTCAGTTGCTTTCAGCTTTTCATCCACCCTGTTTAGTTCATCTGTCAACTGGAATCATTAACCAACAGAAAAATATTCAGATAGTCCCATTTCTGATTGAACATAAAGTTTCTCCTTTGTAATAAAGAGCAATACATTGATAAATAAAATTTAACATGGTTCTTAAAATCTTGATAATTTTGTAATAAACCTATAATTATCTCACTCAGAAGAAGACATAAATAAAAAATCGAACAGAACAAAACTGAGAATAACAATATGGCTATAATCGTGTGGTAAAGGAGATATTTTCTATGTTTAAGTGAAGCTGCTGGATATAATAGTTAAGATTTTAAAGCAAGAAAATGTTAATCCATCACAATAGAAGAAAATGATTATATAAAAAAAAAAAAATAAGGACTAAAACATTAGAAGGTCAAAACATCCATTCACAACGTGGCAGTTGAATAAGTAGGGTTATCTTGATAAATTTAGATAAATAAATGTTAGAATAGAATAAAACCATTAATCCAAAAGGCAATAATACTTAAAACCCAGTAACCACTAGGTAATATAGCAGACTGAAGGTTTCAGCTTTTAAGTATAAATAGACTGAATATTAACATAGAAGACTATCAAATCTCATTCATATAGATATCAAACAGCATTGCACACCAACAATCAATAAAAGTCTGACAAAATCTGTCTCATTCATATATTCTAGTATATTGCTAATTCCACAATTAAAAAAACAATTAAGATTCCTTTCACTGACCATAATCACAACTTCACAAGCCTACGTAGCTACTATCAAAACTTGACAACGTCGGGCTACGCAAATTGTTATAAGAAAATAAAAATCAATACAAATAGAAGCACAACTTCGGCTTTATAAGCAAAATAGAGTACCTCTTCCACCGCCTTCTCTTTAAGGCGCTCTGAATTCCTCAAAGACTTGATTTCCCCAACAGCATCTCCCAATTCCCTATCTTTATCTGTTTTTTCACTTCATAAATTAAAAAACGTATATATCAGTCAAATTTGACCTTATAAATTATAAAGTACACGAAATATAATTATAAATAAGAAATTTCTTTTTAGGAAAAAGAAAAAATCAAAGCTCTAACAAATATGAAATATCGTTTCTTTCCTTAGCAAGAAAATGCGGCTATGAATTTAGAAGAAATTGGTTTCCAGAAAATACGACGAATTGGTCAATTTGATGAAATAAGAATATTATTTCTCCCTATGTACAAAGAAAATGTGAGCTCCAAATTTTGCCGGGAAAATGGACAGCGGAGAAGGATCGGAGCCGTGCATTAGGGTTACTCTTTTTCTTTTTTTTTTTTGGTTGTAATCATGGATTTCATTCAAAAGCACAACAGAGGAATTACTAAGTTGCAAAAGCAAACCAGAAATAGGAAAATAAACAGAAAATGAGGGGCAAAATATGAAAGGGAAAAGCACCTGGGTTGTGGGTTGAGCAAGAGGGAGGGACGAGCAAGAGAGGAAGACGAGAAAGAAGAAGAAGAGGAGGGGAAGTGAGGGTGAAGAGAAGAGTGTGAGAGAAAGCGTAAGGCCATGAAGCGA
Organism: Prunus campanulata; assembly: GCA_034190965.1. Classification (NCBI taxonomy): domain Eukaryota; kingdom Viridiplantae; phylum Streptophyta; class Magnoliopsida; order Rosales; family Rosaceae; genus Prunus; species Prunus campanulata. Next base: position 8,904,084 of record CM067214.1, on the reverse strand, counting down.
AGATATGGAGGAGAAGGAGGTCTCACAAGAAGAAGCGCCATAGGATTTGGTTCTCTTTGTTTTACTTTCTTTGTCTTTTAGACCTTCTTCTTTTAAAAAATAAAAACTTGTAAATTCTGTTTGAGTAAAGCAATAAACCCTTTGACCAAATAAAAAATAAAAAAATGAAGTTAAGATTTGTAGGTTTGTAGCCTTGTATAAAGATGAAGTTAAGGTTCATAATTTCCTTCTCTATTTGTTTTTTTGTGCGGTTAGTGTTGGGTGTATTTGGCGATTTGGGTTATACTTCTTGTGAGAAACCTCGTTAAATCTTTTATTTTTTTATTTTCACATTTATTTTCTGTTATTATCCTTGGGTTAGCAACATCTGCTCCAGTAGAAATTTATCGATTTCGAAATGTATTGAAGCAATTATTTCCTTAAGGCTTGATGCTTCTAGCACAACACATACAAGTATAAATGCATATTACAACCAACTTAGAAATTTGTAAAGGACATTACTAAACATTGCTTTATTTGCTTGCATGCATATATGCCTTCACATTTGCAGCTTGTTTTGTTCTCTATGATCTTTTCTGCAGATAAGTACCAATGGCTAAGACAAAATCAAGGACAGCATCTTTCACTTTGTCAAGGAGCTGAAAATACGCATATCTCCAAGACCTCTTCATGGCCAAAGTCCCAAAAACTCCCCAGAACCCTGCACAGAAACCTATCACCAAGCTTATGACGAACTGTAGCTTTTCAAGTTTGTTGTCATCATCCTCTCCTCCATCTCCACTTGGAACTTGAGGTGGTCCTTCTTTGTCTTGGCAAACAATTGGTAATGGACAACTGCTAAGACCGGGGTTGCCCTCATAAATTGACAGGTCAACAAAGGTCTGAAACTGGTTACCCGTCGGAATTTTCCCGGACAAGTTATTATATGACAGATTCAAATGATTCAAAAATGTTAAATTAACTATGCTCAGTGGAATTGAACCTGAAAGTTTGTTCATTGATAGATCAAGAGTTTCTATCGACTTCAAGTTTCTGATATTTGCTGGGATATTTCTTATCAAATGATTCATTGACAAATTTAAGGTGCCCAACTTTATAAGGCTTGTTAGGCCCATAGGTATCTCTCCTGACAATTTATTGTCCGAGAGATCAATGCTAGTAACAAGGTGAAGGATGGAGAGATAATCATATACAAACACTCTTCCTTTTGACACCAACTCAAATCTTCCCAAGTAACCATAGTTATATTCATCAGTGAACTCAGATTTCAAGTAACTCAAATTACCTATGCAATGGGGAATATTTCCGGAAAGATTGTTGTGTGAGAAGTCCAATATATGGAGAGTGGGAAGGCCACATAATTTTAAAGGGATGCTTCCCATAAATGAGTTGGACCTCAAGCTTAGAATCTGTAAATAGGGCATGCTTTCTCCGATTGAAGCCAAAATTGGTCCAGAAAACTTGTTATCACCAAGATCAAGAATATTCAGGTTAGTGCAGTTTTTCAAGGAAGGAACTTCACCTGAAAAGTTGTTGCTAGAGAGGCTCAAGAACTCGAGTGAAGTAAGAGAGCCTAAGGATCTTGGGATTGTACCAAAGAGACTGTTGTTTGACAAGTCTATACAACCCAATGATGGTATATTGTTCCAAAAATGAGGAATCTCACCAGACAAGAGGTTATTTGCAATCAATATGAATTGTAATTGGCTTAAATTACCAAAGGACAGGGGAATGATTCCACTCAAAGAGTTCGTAGAAATGTCTAGATATGTCAAATTGGTCATCACTTGACCAATGTTATGAGGAATTGGCCCTGAAAATAGATTATCTCTAAGATACAGCCATCCAATGTTTGAGGACCAGAGTGGGAGTGGGCCTTCAAAGAGGTTTGAAGTCAAATCAACAGTGGAAGCATAGCTGAATCTTAATGAATTGGGCACCATGCCGCTTAGTTGATTATCAGCGAAATTTAGTTCATCTAATTGCAAATCCAACTACAAGAACCAATCTGGTATGGTGCTTGAAATCCCAGCATTACGGAGTACCACCGTGGTCAACTGAGTCTGATTTCTAAGCCACGTAGGAAATTTGGGACCCAGTTGGCATGATTTAATTTCCAAGTATCTTAATTTGAAAGGAGGTATCCAATTAGAACTTACGTTGAAAACCAAGGAAATGTTTTGGGGATGATTTCCAATTGATACTTCTTCCAAGCCTCCAAGTTTCACGAAATGAGCTTCTGTAATGGCACCTTCCCATGTGTTGCTAGAGATACGAAGTGAAACCAGAGATGAGAGCTCCCCAAGACTTTCTGGGATGATCCCACTGATTTGATTCCATTCAAGGTTAAACTCCTCCAAAGACGTTAAATTTCCAATCGATTTTGGGATTGAACCCTGAAGTGAGTTATCCAACAAGTTGAGGTATCTCAAGCTTTTAAGAAATCCCAAAGAATCAGGCAATGTTCCTGTCAGACTGTTAAATGAGAAATCCAAATTCTCTAGTTTAGTGAGATTGAACAACCAAGGGGGTATCGTGGAGGTGAATTTATTGCCAGGGAGATGAAGAACTGAAAGGGATGTGAAATTGATGGAAGGAAGAGTGAGAGGAAGCATGGGAAGACTACAAGAGGGCAAATACAATTCAATTAATGAAGGGAGCATATTAACAGCGGGAAGCCAATAGGATGTTGCCTTGGTAAGGTTCAATCCTTCCAAGTTAAGGTATTTTAAGGAAGAAAGAGTTGCAAGCCACTGAAGGTCAGTCTCAAGAGTTCCATAACTTTTAAGATCAAGATAAAGCAACCTTGAGAGGTTTCCAAGATTGGGGGGAATGACTCCAACAAAAGATAAACCAGAGATATCGAGGTATTTCAGTTTCTCTAGTGATCCAATGAAACTTGGAAAGACACCTCCAAACAAATTCATGCTCAAATCCAAGTAGTCCAAATCTTTCAAAACAAGCAAAGAAGGGTTGATCTCACCACCAAATGCATGATTGCCAAGATCGAGCCTGTTGACACGTCCAGTTATGTTGTTGCAGCCTACACCACTCCATATGCAGCAATCTTCTCCCACCCAAGATGAAAGCCGTCCAGAAGGATCCGTGAGGTCTTTTTTGAGCTTGAGAAGGGCTTTCCTCTCTATATCTGTGCATCCCACATTATGATCATTATTGCAGAAACAGAGTTTAATGGTTTCAAGGGATAAAATTCCTGACAGTATAATTAGTGAGACAAGTTGGATGGAAGCACTAACACTACAGTGACCCATGATTCTTATGTAATGGGATGATCTGTAGGACTAAAAGATATGAGTCTGCAAGATTAAGGAGTACAAAGATGCCCTTTATACAGATATGAGTCTGCAACATTATGCGTCGCAGACACGCGACCAAGAACAAAAAATTTCCATAAACGACTTCCAAGTCTCTGATAAAGATAAAATACTATCAATGACACTGCAAAGACTTCCAAGTCAAGTTGAGTTGTGGGGTAAATAGTTCAACCCACTTAAGCCAGATAATGACTTTGAAGTTTAAGAAGTCAAGTTGAGTTGTGGGGTAAATAGTTCAACCCACTTAAGCCAGATAATGACTTTGAAGTTTAAAGTAGCACAAATAATATCCAAAAGAATACTTGCATCGCATATTTTTCAAATAAACTATTTGACTTAGTCATAGAAGAGTTATTTACACAAACATCCTCTGAGGTTTCTGGCTTTTTCATAAAATTCTTTGAGGTTTTAAAAATTACACGAACATCTCTTGAGTTTTTAAATTGTTTTCACAAAACTCATTTTCATTGATTTTTCATCCAAAAATTGATGATTTTATACCAAAAAAAATATATTCTCCAAATGACAAACTGTGCTTTGAGATTAGATTGCATATACTTCATTGAGGTTAATTTTGTCATTTGCATAAGAAAAATTCAATAAAATCATCAATTTTGGGACAAACAATCAACAAAAAGAGGTTTTGTGAAAACAAACTAGAACCTCAGGATGTGTTCATGTAATTTTTTAAACCTGAATGAATTTTGTTAAAACACAAGAAACCTCATAAGGTGTTAGTGTAAATAACTCGTCATAGATATGGAACAAGAGATCCTGCTATGTTTCTTTTATTTATTTATTTATTAAAAAACTCTCAAAATCCTACGAATTTCAAATGAGGACATTATCAAAAATGAAAATTGTTTATAATTTACAAATCAAGCAGTATGCATAAGCCAATGGTGTTTGTGTAATATTATAAGATCACAATCTACCACATGCACTAATCTCTACCACCTTCTCTTTTCTCTCTCCAACAACAACCCCCCACCCTATCAACCTCCAACCCGAGCCAATTTCCCCAGACATACAACCTGGATGAGTCCATTGAGTTGAATTCTACTCACAATATTAGACCTGAATTATTAAATTGGAATAATATTGGTGTCGGACCAAATTAGTAATGACCCTTAGTAGTCCGTTGTACACCACTTAAAACATTTGCTAAGAGTAAATAAGGGACACTATCAGATTAATTCAAATAAAAGACTTCAAATTTGAATCTCCCTAAAAGGTTTTGTGCGGACAAAGGAGATAAGCTGCCTTACAAGGATTTGCTATGTAAACCTTGTATGAAATATTCTTCCTCATCGTTCAAAGAATATACCGTCATTGAAAACAAAATTTGAAGTCTTTTATTTAAATTAATCTGATAGTGTCCCTTATTTACTCTTAGCAACTATTTACGGGAGATTCACTATTATACCCAATATATGAGCCCAAATTATAAATATACCCTATATGAAATGGACTTTAGAAACACACCCAAAGCCCATTTACAACATAATAAAAAGGTTTTTTTAACTTCTCTTAAATTACAAAACTGCCATTGATTTATCAAAACAAACCCAACCCCAAAACATATAAAAAAGCCCCAAAACACTCAATAAATTAAATTAAATAGGGTCAATTGTCATTTTTTGGGTTTGTTTATAGAAATTAAATGGTGTAGGGTTTATTTATAGTTTTAGTGCTAAGAATGGGTATTTGACTAAATATCTCTGTATTCAGAGTTTTAACTTATCTGCAGTTTCCTTGAAAAGCCTCTACCAAGCCACATCTCTGTCTAGCAATCTACTACCACCATCAAACGATCTAGATGAACTCTTGGCTTGTTTCAATATTGCAGTAGCAGTGTTGGAACGGTTGAAACCAGATTGTAAATTTGATTTTGTCCTAGATAGATAGCCATTAGAAGACGCTCTAGAGAAGTTCTCAGCTCCACCAAGAGACTGACGCCTTGAAGGCCCATTGCCGATGACTCTGGCATCTGAGGATGGGCGTGATTTTCCATTCAATGCTTTAAACTTTTGCTCCAAAACCTTGAATCTTAGTTGGTATTTTTCCTAAGAAATCAATTGATGCTCAACTGTTAAGATGAGGCTTAAACCCATAATAAGAAACAGTTACCCTTACTTGTCAGAGCAGACCAAATTCAAAACAGTTAGCATACCTTTAATTGTGCTTCTGCCTTTGCAGTACGCTCAGCTACTGCCAGTTTGTCTCGAAGTTGTTGCATTTCTCCCTACAAAAATCATGTCAAATATTTCATTTTAAATCTCAAATAAAATTAATTGTTCCGTTCTTGATCTGTTTTCACTTCCACAGCCACTTATTAAGGCAAAACAAACCATCTTAGAACACCGACATGCGCGCGCGCGCACACACACATATCCCGTTTTCTAGCAACTACTCAATTTGCAAATATTTTTGGGAAAGCATTATATGTGGTCCATGCAATAAAGAACCATTTTCCAGATGGGATATCTGTTTCACGGTTCTGGATACAGGGTAGTCTCTATCACTATCCTATATGCATCTTCACAATAGGAACAATAATCATTGCAGGTCATCTATGGTACTAGATGATAATTCCATATGTTAAACCTCTTGGATTAACATAGATGATCATTAAATACTTTTAGAACTATTTAAAGAAGAAAAAAATCCAATTCATGCTTTCTTTTTGGGATAACGAGGCATCTGGTCCACATGTTAATTGATAATTACTAGGTCCATGCAGTTGCCTCATCCAGCAAATGACTATTTATACAAATTAAAGGAATTGCATGCAGAAATGATGAGGTGGCTTTGAAGTTGTAACATGCCTGAAAAAATCTCCTTTCTTCAAGCCGTTGTTTTACGGGCATCACTTTGTCACTGGAATCGTTCCACTCATTTGCAACAACAGTGGCAACCCTATTTGCAGAGACCTTTGCACGAGCCACCTCCCGTTCCAACAGTTTTTTCTCCTCCTACGCAAACTTGAAGTTTAAAGGCAGTTTGCATTTGTGACAGACTCAGAAAAACTATGAAGTGATTTGCAAGAACTGGAGTTCCAAGAAATGTTTATTACATTCATCTCCTGCACTTTATGCTGGTAATCACGCACAGCATTGGCAGCAGCTCCACCGGCTAAAACAGCCTCCTCAAGCTCGCGAACGGTTTGTGTTAGCTTCTCAACCTCAGCCACATTTTGCCGGTGCATTTTGTCAAGGATTTTGTTCTCCTCCTGATAATCCACTAGTACAAGTTACAAAAAATAGTGTCTAATGCTAGTACAAAACCCACGGTACATTCCCTCAATCACACACATTGCCTGCAGCAGGAAAACTCAGAGAACATACATACCTGGCATATATTCAATCTGTTTCATCAGCTCTTGATTTTTGTTTTGCAGATCGTCAACCAAGGATGCTTTTACCATAGCAATCTGAACAGTTCTCTCGGCCTCAACTAGAGCAGCCTCCTTGGATTTAGTAAGCCGATCAAGTGCTCTGTTGTCGTCCTGCAACTTTGCTACCTAAAAAACCAAGACATGAAAGGTATAAAAAAAAAAAAAAAATTTAACTCTTTATTTTTCTTTTCATGTGAATGAATCAATAGACCCACAAAGACAGTAAGAATACGGAAACTCAATACATTATGAACATTCTAAACCTCACATGTATAAACCAATATGGAAACCAAACTAGACGGTGGAAATTGACACAGAAAATTACTACTTACAACAATCCTTCTGTCTTTAAGAATGTTGAATAAAAGAATAGATGAAAATACAAATTGAGGTCATAGTATTGCAGAAGGAAAGTATATACCTGCTGCCTAGCAAGCTCAAGCTCTGCTTCCAGTGGAGCGATGATGGCTTCAATGGGGGGCATGTCATCATCTTTTTGTGCAGCATGAACTCTTCTAAGTGTGGCTTCAGCTGATTGTGCAGCCAAAGCTGCTTTTTTCTCATCATTTATTTTCTTAATCTCAAGATTCTGCAAATCTTAAGTGTACTCATTATATTGCAAACAGAAAAGCATTTGTTGGTTACAGAAGATATTACAATGAGGCAGCAAAGGAAAATACAACTAGTACCTTGCTTTCCAGAAGGGCATCAGTTGCTTTCAGCTTTTCATCCACCCTGTTTAGTTCATCTGTCAACTGGAATCATTAACCAACAGAAAAATAATCAGATAGTCCCACTTCTGATTGAACATAAAGTTTCTCCTTTGTAATAAAGATTAATACATTGATAAATAAAAATCAACATGGTTCTTAAAATCTTGATAGTTTTGTAATAAATCTATAATTATCTCACTCAGAAGAAGACATCAATAAAAAATCGAACAGAATAAAACTGAGAATAACAATATGGCTATAATCATGTGATAAGGGAGATATTTTCTTAATTTTGTTAATAAAATAATATCTCCTCTAAGTTGCAGGGATTTTTCAAAATTACGTTTCAAGTTCTCTTTTTTTTTGGAAATTTTGCTTCTAAAGTTTTGCTTAAAACTGACACAGACAGCTTTACCATTGCTAAGACTCTTGTAATCATTTAGGTTTCAAATCTTTCATTGGAAACGCCATTATAAAATTTTCACCATGTCTAAGTCCAAAAGGGTGGGTGTTTTAGTCATCCACCTGTTTGTTAAGTCAGGCTGCTGGATATATAATAGTCAAGATTTTAAAGCAATAAAATGTTAATCCATCACAATAGAAGAAAATGATTATAAAAGTATAAAAAATAGACTAAAACATTAGAAGCTCAAAACATCCGTTCACAACGTGGCAATTGAATAAGTAGGGTTATCTTGATAAATTTTAGAAGCTCTAACAAATATGAAATATCTTGAATAAGTAGGGTTATCTTGATAAAAATATAAAAAAATAGACTTGTTGGCACCATGTTGACCTCACCTTCCCCTTAAGCAAACCCCACTAATTAAGGCTCGGCTCGGCTCGGCCTTATTATCGCCACATGTGTGATCGGCTCGGCCTCACCACCTCCAACAAATATGTGCTCGGCTCGGCCAAATACTGGTTTTACTTGAAAGTCCCCAGCCAATAAGCTCTTCTTGGTTGTGAACTTGGAGGCTTCTGTTGACCTCACCTTCCCCCTTAAGCAAATCCCACCAATTAAGGGATAGCCCTTCTTGTCATAGGTCACATCCTACCAAACAAGGAGTAGCTAGCCATGCAAAGGTCCCAACCATCAATCAACCTTGTCTACTCCAACTTGGGCTATAAAAGAGAGCTTACCACCTCCAAGCAAGGGGACGATCAACTGCGACTTCTTCACTTCTTCAAGAGCTGTCCAAAGCTCTCACAAGCTTTCTATTTCTCTCCTACTAGCTCTCAAGCCTCTCTTCCCACTCTCTCATGTACAATGTAATCTCCATATTCAAATACAAATACAAAGCTATAAACTATAGTGGATGTAGCCCTATTATGGGTGAACCACTCAAACACTTGTGTTATGTGTGTGATTATGTCTTAATCCGTTTGGTACAAATTCACCCGTTAACATTTGGCGCCATCTGTGGGAAACACAGCAAAGATTCCTGTCGTTCTCACCATTTTGTTACTGACTGTGAAGCACCTTGAGCAACCAAGAGGTCCACCAAAAAATCTGTTCTGATTGGAGGCAGCCCCTCATCTCTTGGTCTGAACAAGGCCTGTGATGCATGAAGAATGCCCTTCTCTGTCACGACATACCCAACCTGTTGCTCCAACCAAGCAATTATGAAGACATCCATGTGTCTCCGCTGCCAAAACTTTTCAAGATAGGTTCTACCATTGCTGGACTTGGGGACTTCTCTCCAAATACAAACACCCAGTAGGCAACCTCATCCATTTCTCCAGGCATGATCAGTACCATGTGCCTTCCACCTCCTCAATTCCATGCTCCTTTGTGCTGGGTCTGAGACCATTCGAAGAAGATGAGAAATCTCTTCTCTCATTTAGTGATTTTACAATAAAATAATATCTAGATATAAATATCTAAACATAAATATCTAGGTATGATATCTCAAATTAATATCTGTGATGGGCTGTCATAACATGATATCTAATGATATTATATTGTTATTATGTGTCGGTACATGAACCAAGTTACGACCACCTTGCATGGCCGACCCGATCATCATGGATGAGCACCGACCACCTTGCATGATCGACTCGACCATCATGGATGAGCACTGACCACATTGCATGGTTGCCCACCACCTTGCATGGCCGACCCGACCACTATGGATGAGCACCGACCACCTTACATGGTCGCTCGCCACCTTGCATGGCAGACCTGACCACCATGGATGAGCACCGACCACGTTGCATGGTCGCCCGCCACCTTGAAGGTGAATTTGGTATGATTGGTTGAGCAAGATCCTCCAAAGCAAGTTGGTCATTGGCTGCCATCTTTTCTTCTTCCTCTTCTTCTTCTTCTTCTGAGTTAAAGATGTTGAACAGAGAGTACTTTTCTAAGCTTGTTGAATTGGAGGTTTCGACTTCTAAGGGATTGAGAATAGATTCAATGGCTGCCTCCCTTGCTTTGTCAAGCCTTTGTTCTAATTCAGCCAGCGATGGTTGTTGTGTACCACGGATTGGTTGGATCCTAATGGTTCCGGATTGAGAGTGTTTCTTGACCACTGATACAACTTGTTCAAGCAATGGTTTGCTCGACATGCAATACCTGAAAACAAAGAAAACTAAAGAAAGTAAGCAATAATAACAAGACTCTTAATCAAGTCCCGGCAACGGCGCCATTTTCTTGTTGGACAGATTTTACTCTATCTATTTCTCGCAAGTGCACGAACCAATTATAGTATAGGAATGCAAGCACGAGGTCGTTCCACAGAGACTTGGATGAAAGACACTTATTACTACTACTTAGACTCACAAATAATCCTAAGACTAAACAGAATTTAAATGAGGTTGTGTTGAGTTTGTTTGGAGTAACAACTACAAAAAGGGAAAGCAAATAGCAAGTGACTGAAAACTACTAAAAGGAAATGCAAAATAGCAAGTGATCAGCAAGTAGATGTTTAGAAAATTTAGAGACAAAGGAGACAAGCACTAGGGTTTCAACTTCACCATGACAATCCAATTTCAAGCAACAAGTTAACAATCACATAAGTTGATTACAATTTCTGGAGTTCTTTCTTTCTTATGTATGATTATCCATATGGTGTTTGGTTTTAATCAAGTACTCAGGAAACACAACTTAGCTATGGTGTTTAGTCTAAGCTATGAATCTGAATCCATTAAGCTTAAGAAGAACACAAAGGAACCAAGTAAACATTTAAACATGGTGTTTGTCCTAAATGCATTACCCACTCATTCACTAATCGGTTCAAGAGTCATATGGTGTTTATGTTAACTTGAACTAGATAACCAACATGCATGTGTTCATAGTGGCCAGTTATTTAAACATGCATAAAGATTCAATTAAGAACAAGTGAATGAGACCAGAAAATTAGAAGTAATCAACAAGAGTAACATTAACTTGAAAACATGAAATTGTCTTGTCAGGTTACATTGAAACCCTATCTATGGTAATTAGTTACACTCCATTAATGGAAAATGCATTTGAATCATAATAAACATGGAGAGAGTAAGAAAAACCCGTGAAGAACGAATTATGTTGTTGTAGAGCTCCTCACAACTTCCACCATGTATGGTGCAGCAAGAGATGAAGAGGGGTGTAGATGGTGTGGATTGTATGGATTGTGTTTAGGGAATGTGTATGAGGCTGTGGTTGATGAATGTTTGAGAGGGGATTGTGCTGGGATGAGTGGTTTGCTAGGAATTGGAAGAGAGGGATTGTGAATTCCAGGATGTGATTGATGAAAGTGTTTGGAATGGAAGTGGTATTTATAGGGAGAGGGAAATGAGAAATCTGAATTGAATATGGCTAATGCATACAACACTTGTATTAGAAAATCAGAATTGGTTGTTGCACTTCACCAATAAATCCCACCAGCAGCCATAGCTCATCATCATGTCAGCATGACCAAGCTTCCATTCAGAAACCAATAGCTCATGCCTAGCTCACCATGACCAAGCATGCAATGAGCTCATCTTCCTGTCAGCATGATGAACAACTTCTTGGGCTTATGAATTGGGCTTGGCTGAATCAAATGATGACTTTAAAATGTCCATTTTGAAGTTCAGAATGTCTCTGATCCAACCACACAAGAATTGGCCCAATCCAAGCTCAGATGAAGAAGATAAGTCCGAAATGAATTTCTAACTCAGTCTCCAGTTTTTGCACGTTTTTGCACCATTTTGCTTCAAATGCCTCCATTGGTACCTAGAGCTCAATGAACTGAATAACAAACACAAAATGGATTAAAAGCACAAGTTTTACCTCAAAACATAACCAAACAATAGGGTAGAGTGTTACAAAATGATACACAATTATGCATTGATCAATACCCCAAACCTATATTTTGCTGGTCCTCAAGCAAAACTTAAACTTAAACACCACAAAACAACACACGAAACTTATTACACCATTTTCGTAGATGACACGATTGCATTGAGCATATGCAACAAGCCTTTAAACCTCTAGGTGTCCCTAGTAGGAGGAGTTGTGTCTCCTGAGGGTTTACAGTGATGACTCCCACAAACATCAACAAATTCTGCAAGACAACTAATAGTTAAAGAATCACTTTTAAACAAACTAAGGAAAACCAATGAATGCACAATCACACTTTCAAAACTAATGGTATGCCACTTCAGATCTTCGCACCAGGGTGTATAGTGTATTGCCACTGCAAAAAGAATTCCAGCATTGAAGTCACCATACTCAAATACTTAGATAGAAATCGCCTCAACTCTAGGTCTCACAGGTATCGCTCAAATCTTCACAAAGAACCTAAGGTTTAGTTTCTCAACAAGCATAAGTGAGTGATGTTATGTAAAGGGAAACAAGATTTCACATATGAAATAATCACAAAACAAAAGCACGATTTCTGGAAATAAGATCTCATGAATGGAAATCAAATGCTAAGAACATAGAAAGAATACATTGCATACCAGCACCCATGAACCGGACTTCCCCAAAGATCAGTTAGGTCTTAATCAAGCTTGTAATGTCAGGCTGAGGGTAAGGGTTATGAAAAGAGGGGAAATGAAAACTAAGAACTCAAGAACATGCCAAGAGTGCTTCTTCTTGCTGCAAGGTAAATGGCTACACTTGTGAATCTTCAAGGCAATGACTTGTGCTCCTTTGAACTGAATTTGAACTTTGATCAAGAACATGTTTTGTTTTGTTTTGTTTTTTCTTGTTTTTTTTTTTAAAACAAATTTGGCCCTCTTTTGCTTTTCTCCTTGAATTGCACTAGCACACTGATTCTCTCCATTTGTTGGTATAAAGCCCATCCTTGCTTCTTCATTTTGTTGAGATCTTGACATGTTCTCCAGTTATAAGGTATGGCTAAACAAGGGATGATATCTTAGATTAAGATACAAGGGTAGGAGTACCATCGTGGTCAACTCAGTTTGATTTCTAAGCCATGTAGGAAATTTGGGACCCAGTTGGCATGATCTAATGTCCAAGTATCTTAATTTGAAAGGAGGTATCCAATCAAAACTTATGTTGAAAACCAAGGAAATGTTTGGGAGATCATTTGCAATTGATACTTCTCTCAGGCCTCCAAGTTTCGAGAAATGAGCTTCTGTAATGGCACCTTCCCATGTGTTGTAAGAGATATCTAGCGAAACCAAGGATGAGAGCTCCCCAAGACATTCTGGGATGATCCCACTCAATGAGTTAGCCGCCAATATGAGGTATCTCAAGCTTTTAAGATATCCCAAAGAATCAGGCAATTTTCCTGTTAGACTGTTATATGCCAAATTCAACATCTGTAGTTCAGTGAGATTGAACAACCAAGGAGGTATTGTGGATTTGAAATCGTTGTCAGAGAGATCAAGAACCACAAGGGATGTGAAATTGATAGAAGGAAGAGTGAGAGGAAGGATGGAAAGTCCACAAAGGGGCAAATGCAATTCAACAAGTGAAGGGAGCATATTAACAGTGGGAAGCCAATAGGGTGTAGCCTTGGTAAGGTCCACTCCTTCCAAGTTAAGATACTTTAAGGAAGAAAGAGTTGCAAGCCACTGAAGGTCAGTCTCAATTGGGTTAGGAAAAAGGAAATTACTAAGATCAAGATAAAGCAACCTTGAGAGGTTTCCAAGAGTGGGGGGAATGACTCCAACAAAAGATGCATGAGAGAGATTGAGGTATTTCAATTTCTCTAGTGATCCAATGAAACTTGGAAGTTGGACACCTTCAAAGTAATTCATGCTCAAATCCAAGTAATCCAAATCTTTCAAAACAAGCAAAGAAGGATTGATCTCACCACCAAATGCATGCTTCATTGATCCGTAACCATCTAACCCATCTGAATAGCGATTGCGAAGATCGAGCATGTTGACTCGTCCAGTTATGTTGTTGCAGCCTACACCACTCCAATTGCAGCAATCTTCTCCCACCCAAGACGAAAGCCTGTCGAAAGGATCTGCGAGGCCTTGTTTGAGCTTGAGAAGGGCTTTCCTCTCTACATCTATGCATCCTACATTATGATCATCACTGCAGAAACCGAATTTAATGGTTTCAAGGGATAAAATTCCTAACAGTATAATTAGTGAGACAAGTTGGATGGAAGCACTAGCACTGATGTGACCCATGATTCTTATGCAATGGGATTATCAGTAGGACTAAATATATGAGACTGCAAGATTAAAGAGTACAGAGATGCCCTCTATATATAAGAGTAAATAAGAATTCAGATGGTTCAGCTTTTGTACCCTTCGTATTGTTCAAAATTATGCGTCATCGCAGACGCGTTACCAAGAACGAAAAATTTCCATAATCCGGTCCCTACCTACAAGTCTGATTCCACTCCCAATATTAGACCTAAAGTCGTGATAAAAACTGGTGTCGGACCAGATTAGTAGCGGCCCTCGATAGTCCGTTGTACACCACTTAAAACATAAGAATACCAACTGATCTGACTAAAAGCAAATGAGAGACACCATCAGATTAATTCAAATAAAAGACTTCAAATTTTGTTTTCGATGAGGAAGAATATTTCATACAATGGTCAGATAGGAAATTATATCAAGAGACTGGGACAAAAGGAAAGCATGAGTTAACTCTAGCCTTTGTCCGCACAAAACCCTTTATGCCATCAACCCAGTAAACCCATTTTTGGAAAAGGCGATATAGCCTAAAAGCTGTATTGAATTAACGTGAACTTCCTTACCAATATACATTTATGGTATACTGAGTTTTAACATGTCTGCAGTTCCTTGAAAAGCATCTAACAAGCCACATCTCTTTCATGACTTTCATGCCACCCTCGGTGGTATATTTCAGGAAAATATTAGTAAGAAAGAAATATACAAGGCAGGGTGACCTGAGAAACCTCAAGTCAGTTCTTTACAAATTGCCTACCTGGACAAGACAACTTAAATAGATGGAGACGAGCGAAAACTCATGACAAAACCATACAATTATATTGATTGCGGATCCGAAGAATCAGTGGGGCGCCCTTGATGTGGCCATCGTGTCACGGCCATGTCAATCACCTAGACTTGTGTGCATTCCTGAAAGAAAGAAGAAAACTTTGTTCAGATTGATCAATGGTCTTCTACTCGAAGTAGCTCAAAAGTTATCAATCAACTTTCAGCATTTGATATCACACCATGTGATGACCAAAAAAGGAGAAAAAAGGATATTGCGCCATGCATTTTTGTTTGTTTTATATAATCAAGAACTTTGCACGAAAAAGAATGACGGCCTGTTCCACAACTAGTGCATCAGTTTCAGGCCATTAAAGATTATACACAACTATTTACCTAGAAGGTGTATGAGAGCTATTTACAACCCCTCGGGGAGCACTTGAGCGCCGTGCCCTCTGATCAGGCTCCTTGGTGACACGCATAGCAGAGACTTCTTTTTACATGGCAGCTACTTCTCTCCGCATCTTTTTGGCCTCAACCTCAATTGCTTTGTTAAGTGTATCCACCTTCTTTGCCAACATCTATTTGATTCCACACAAGAAACAAGTTAAGAGCAAAACAAAAGTGGAGAGAGGTTGCAAAATTAATGAGATAGGTCCTACTAGCTAACCTCAATTGCATCATCCTTGTCCTTGAGGGTTTGATCTTTCTCATGGCAACCTTTCCTCAAAGAGACGACGTCTTTCTGTAACATATCATACAGCACTCCAGAAACATAATCTTCATGCTCTGTCCTGGATTGTTCAGCCAAAGATCCATTTGCCCTCTCCTCATGTCTACCAATTGTCTCATCCATCTGAGTCTGATCACTGGCACTGTTTGTGTTATCTTTCCCAGTTGCATCTGGGACTAGCTTATCTCTGTCTAGCAATCTACTTCCACCATCAAACGATCTAGATGAACTCTTGGCTTGTTTCAATATTGCAGTAGCAGTGTTGGAACGGTTGAAACCAGATTGTAAATTCGACTTTGTCCTAGATAGATAGCCATTAGAGGACGCTCTAGAGAAGTTCTCAGCTCCACCAAGAGACTGACGCCTTGAAGGCCCATTGCTGATGATTCTTGCATCTGAGGATGGGCGGGATTTTCCATTCAATGCTTTAAACTTTTCCTCCAAAACCTTGAATCTTAGTTGGTATTTTTCCTAAGAAATCAATTAATGTTCAACTGTTAAGAAGAGGCTTAAACACATACTAGGAAACAGTTACCCTTACTTGTCAGAGCAGACTAAATTCAAAACAGTTAGCATACCTTTAATTGTGCTTCTGCCTTTGCAGTACGCTCAGCTACTGCCAGTTTGTCTCGAAGTTGTTGCATTTCTCCCCACAAAAATCATGTCAAATATTTCATTTTAAATCTCAAATAAAATTAACTGTTCCTTTACTGATCTGTTTTCACTTCCACCACCGCTTCTTAAGGCAAAATAAACCATCTTAGAACAACAGCACACACACCCGCGCGCACATCCCGTTTTCCAGCAACTACTCAAAAGCATTATATGTGGTCTACGCAATAAAGAACCATTTTCCAGATGGGATATCTGTTTTAAGGTCCTGGATCCAGGGTAGTCTGTATCACTATCCTACATGCATCTTGACAGTAGGCCAACAATAATCATTGCAGGTCACCTATGGTACTAGATCATAATTCCATATGTTAAACCTCTTGGGTTAACATAGATGATCATTAAATACTTTTAGAACGATTTAAAGTAGAAAAAAAAATCCAATTCATGCTTTCTTTTTGGGCTGACAAGGCATCTGGTCCACATTTTAATTGATAATAACTAGGTCCATGCAGTTGCCTTATCCAGCATGAAGCGCCTAAGCCCCATTCAATTGCCATAATGCCAACCTCTTGGGTTAAGGATGCAACTAGAGACAATGAAATGAAATGACTATTTGTACAAATTAAAGGAATTGCATGCAGAAATGATGAGGTGGCATTGAAGTTGTAACATGCCTGAAAAAATCTCCTTTCTTCAAGCCATTGTTTTACAGGCATCACTTTGTCACTGGAATCTTTCCACTCATTTGCAACAACAGTGGCAACCCTATTTGCAGAGACCTTCGCACGAGCCACCTCCCGTTCCAACAGTTTTTTCTCCTCCTACGCAAGCTTGAAGGTTAGAGGCAGTTTGCATTTGTGACAGACTCAGAACAACTACGAAGTGATTTGCAAGAACTGGAGTTCCAAGAAATGTTTATTACATTCATCTCCTGCACTTTTACGCTGGTAATCACGCACAGCATTGGCAGCAGCTCCACCGGCTAAAACAGCCTCCTCAAGCTCACGAATGGTTTGTGTTAGCTTCTCAACCTCAGCTACCTTTTGCCGGTGCATTTTGTCAAGAATTTTGTTCTCCTCCTGATAATCCACAAGTACGTGTTAGTGTCCAATGCTAGTACAAAACCCACGGTACATTCCCTCAATCACACACATTGCCTGCAGCAGGAAAACTCAGAGAACATACATACCTGGCATATTTCAATCTGTTTCATCAGCTCTTGATTTTTGTTTTGCAGATCGTCAACCAAGGATGCTTTTACCATAGCAATCTGAACAGTTCTCTCGGCCTCAACTAGAGCAGCCTCCTTGGATTTAGTAAGCCGATCAAGTGCTCTGTTGTCATCCTGCAACTTTGCTACCTAAAAAACCAAGACATCAAAAGCTATAAAAATAAAAAAAATTAACTCATTATTTTTCTTTTCATGTGCATGAATCAATAGACCCACAAAGACAGTAAGAATACGGAAACCCAATACATTATGAACATTCTAAACCTCACATGTATAAACCAATATGGAAACCAAACTAGACGGTGGAAATTGACACAGAAAATTACTACATCAAAAGTTTTACAACAATCCTATCTGTCTTTAAGAATGTTGAATAAAAGAATAGATGAAAATAAAAATTGAGGTCATAGTATTGCAGAAGGAAAGTATATACCTCCTGCCTAGCAAGCTTAAGCTCTGCTTCCAGTGGAGCGATGATGGCTTCAATGGGGGGCATTTCATCATCTTTTTGTGCAGCATGAACTCTTCGAAGTGTGGCTTCCGCTGCAAATTGTGCAGCCAAAGCTGCTTTTTTCTCATCATTTATTTTCTTAATCTCAAGATTCTGCAAATCATAGTGTACTCATTATATTGCAAACAGAAATGCATTTGTTGGTTACAGAAGATAGTACGATGAGGGATCAAAGGAAAATACAACTAGTACCTTGCTTTCCAGAAGGGCTTCAGTTGCTTTCAGCTTTTCATCCACCCTGTTTAGTTCATCTGTCAACTGGAATCATTAACCAACAGAAAAATATTCAGATAGTCCCATTTCTGATTGAACATAAAGTTTCTCCTTTGTAATAAAGAGCAATACATTGATAAATAAAATTTAACATGGTTCTTAAAATCTTGATAATTTTGTAATAAACCTATAATTATCTCACTCAGAAGAAGACATCAATAAAAAATCGAACAGAACAAAACTGAGAATAACAATATGGCTATAATCGTGTGGTAGAGGAGATATTTTCTTAGTTTTTTTAATAAAATAACATCTCCTCCAAGTTGCAGGGATTTTTCAAAATTTGCTACTCACTGTCAGTTTAAAAAAATGTATAACCTATTACATTTCAAGTTCTTTTTTTTGGAGGGTAAAGGTTAAAAGAGTCCAATTGGAAATTTTGCTTTTAAAACTTTGCTTAAAACTGACACAGCTTTAACACAATCGCTAAGACTCTTGTAATCATTTAGGTTTCAAGTCTTTCATTGGAAAGTGGCATTATAAAATCTTCACCATGTCTATGTCCCAAAAGGCTGTTTGTTAAGTGAAGCTGCTGGATATAATAGTTAAAATATTTTAAAGCAATAAAATGTTAATCCATCACAATAGAAGAAAATGATTATATAAATAAATAAAAAATTAAGGACTAAAACATTAGAAGCTCAAAACATCCATTCACAACTTGGCAATTGAATAAGTACGGTTATCTTGATAAATTTTAGATAAATAAATGTTAGAATAGAATAAAACCATTAATCCAAAAGGCAATAATACTTAAAACCCAGTAACCACTAGGTAATATAGCAGACTGAAGGTTTCAGCTTTTAAGTATAAATAGACTAAATATTAACATAGAAGACTATCAAATCTCATCTTGGTTGTACAGAAGTTCCACTTACAGATGTTTTTTTATAGATATCAAACAGCATTCCACACCTCAGTATGTAGACTAACAATCAGTAAAAAAAAAAATTCCTGCCTAACTCAAATGAAATGAATATACTTAATTGTTTGCAGTATTTAAAATAAGTACAATATATTTTTTGCATGGAAATAGATTGCTCTTTAATTTTAAGAAGTGGAAGGGTATTTTTTTTCAGCAAATGTTCTCCAAAATAACTGTTGCATCTAATAGAAGGTGTAAAACATTGTTAGATAGGAAAAAAAACAACTTTAGAAAGAGTTGGCAAATAAAAGTCTGACAAAATCTGTCTCATTCATATATTCTAGTATATTGCTAATTCCACCATTAAAAAAAAACAATAAAATTCCTTTCTTTGATCATGCAACAACAATCAATGACCATAATCACAACTTCACAAGCCTATCTAGCTCAAAACTTGCTAATAACATACTACAAAGTACCAAAATTTGACAACATCGCGCTACGCAAATTGTTATAAGAAAATAAAAATCAATCCAATTGCTAATGCAAATAGAAGCACAACTTGGGCTTTATAAGCAAAATAGAGTACCTCTTCCACCGCCTTCTCTTTAAGGCGCTCTGAATTCCTCAAAGACTTGATTTCCCCAACAGCATCTCCCAATTCCCTATCTTTATCTGTTATTTCATTTCATAAATTAAAAAACGTATATATCAGTCAAATTTGACCTTATAAATTATAAAGTACACGAAATATAATTATAAATAAGAAATTTCTTTTTAGGAAAAAGAAAAAATCAAAGCGCTAACAAATTTGAAATATCGTTTCTTTCCTTAGCAAGAAAATGCGGCTCTGAATTTAGAAGAAATTGGTTTCCAGAAAATACGACGAATTGGTCAATTTGATGAAATAAGAATATCATCTCTCCCTATGTACAAAGAAAATGTGAGCTCCAAATTTTGCAGGGAAAATGGAGAGCGGAGAAGGAACGAAGAAGAGAGAGACCTCGGAGATCGTTCTCGAGGCGGTTGAGCTCAACTCGGACTGGATCGGAGCCGTGCATTAGGGTGACGATGTCATCGCCGTTACTCGTGGTCGACGCCGAGGCAGTTACTCTTTTTTTTTTTTTTTTTGGTTGTAATCATGGATTTCATTCAAAAGCACAACAAAGGTGTGCAACAGAGGAATTACTAAGTTGCAAAAGCAAAAGAGAGGAATACGAGAAAGAAGAAGAAGAGGAGGGAAAGTGAGGGTGAAGAGAAGAGTGTGATAGAAAGCGTAAGGCCCTGAAGCGAAGATATGGAGGAGAAGGAGGTCTCAGAAGAAGAAGCGCCATAGGATTTGGTTCTCTTTGTTTTACTTTCTCTGTCTTTTAGACCTGCTTCTTTTAAAAATAAAAAATAAAAACTCGTAAATTCTGTTTGAGTAAAGCGATAAACCCTTTTCGCCATAAACCTCGTTTCCCTCCTCTCCCTCCTAAAACCCTACACCTCTCGCCATATAACAAAAAAAGAGTTAATTACTGTAGACGTCCTTGAACTTCGGCCCCAGTTGCAATTGAGTCCGTTAACTAATTTTTGAGGCAATGAAATCCTTTAATTAAACAATCAATTGCAATTAGGTCTTGCCGTAACAGAATTCGTCGAGATTGACCATGTGAGTGTCACGTGCTCTTGTTATTCGGGGTATCTTTGACTTTTCGTCGTTTTGAACGAAATAAATCCAATTTAGCACTAAAGAAAGGAGAAAAGCACGTGAACTATCCTTACTGAGGCAACCATTGGAGTTGCATACAGTGAGCTATCCCTTCTCAGGCAGCCATTGGAGTTAAATTTACTGCAGCAGTGACTGAGTGAGTGAGAAATTTTGTGTAGGCTTCGAAATTTGGGGTTGATCGGGGGTACAGTTAAAGGTTAGGGTTTCATTTTGGGGATAGTTGGGTTTTTCGTCCTTTTGGCTGATAGTGATGGAAGAGTTTGACTTCCGTTGGGGTACCAGTTGGTTTTGTTTTCATCTGTGTGGTCCATAGCTTTTAAAGATACCTTACACGCTTTGCTTTATACTGTCCTTGACTACAACACTTAGGGTTTTTTTTTATCCCTTCTTGTCTTCTATCTATGCCTCACACCAAATGGACTGAAGTTATTCCATAGCAATTAAAAAACTGAACGAACTGTGTACTGTATATTTTGGTTTTGGTCCAGAACATTGAATTAAAACATGGTTTTGTCTGATTTTATGATTCCAAAACAGGTGTGTGTGTTTTAGCATTGTTTTGACCCTTGTTTACTGTGCAGGTAACCATGAAAACTGTAGTTTAGAACTTCACCATGGGGGTGTGTTGGAAAGTGGGGAGTATAAAAATGGAAAAGTTTGTTACTTGGATAATGTTGTAGAGGATTTTCTGTCATTAGTGACTTAAGAAAGGTAGAGAAAGGGCTTGGTTACAATGTTCCCATAATTACTAATAATAATAAAAATGTTATAAATAGTGGAAGTGGAGCCCACAATCAATTAGGAAGTTTGAAAATGAGGCAAAAGTTTCACTGTACACTCACGGATTGAGGCAGAAGTGCACTGTACAATGCACTGTACACTCACGAGAAAACTTCAGAAGCGCCTATAAATAGGCTTGTTCATTCATTTGTAATACACACCATCAGAAGAGAAGAAAGAAAAGGAGAGTGAGATTTGAATACTATTGAGTGAGTTCCTATTTGAGAGGAAATTCAATCTGTGCAAACGCCACAAGAAAAGATATAATTCCACTATCATTTTTCAGTGGTAATTCCATACTCTAATTATTTTATTTTATAACACGTTATCAGCACGATAGTCTCTCCACTTTTCTCAGCTCAACACTATGTGGTTATTTCTCTTTCTCCTCTCCGTCATATGTCTCCTCTCACTTTACTACTACGACGACATGCAAACTTTCTTTTTTGTGTTCTCACAATTTTTGTGCTGTTTCATCCATGTTTGCTTAATTTATTTCTTTGTAATATAATTTGGAATGGCATGGTTTTATACCCCATTCTGTTGTTTTATGGTGGTGTAATTTTTATTACCCATCGCGTTGTAACACAAATCATCATATAATATTATTATAGTATGATTTTTTAATGCATACATATTATTTCATATAAGGCCCACGTAAACTTTACTGGGCTATGATAATATACTATTATATTATATCATTTGATTGTGGTGTTAATAAGAACCCACCAATAACCTTATGAACGGTTTCACCTCATATATTTTTAAGTGGTGGTTTTTAATCCCTCAGTTACTTTATTTACTGTATGGTGTAGATTTATTACCCATACAATGTATTTACTGTATGGTGTAGGTTTATTACCCATACAACAGTATTTATTTAAAAGTGTGGCGCGGGTTTATCGTCCACACAACTGCTTTTACTTTTATTTAAAAGTATGGAGCAGGATTAGTGCCCATACAAGCACGTTTACTTTACCGCACATTTACTTTTATTTAAAGTATGGTGCGGGATTAACGTCCATACAGCAAGCAATTTACTTTATGAATTTACTTTATCGCACAATTAAAGTATGGTGCGGGTTTATCGTCCATACCAGTAAATTTATAGCACTTTATATTTATAACCAACTGAAATGAGGGCCTGGAGTTTCTCAAACAATTATAGGGCCTGAAGTTCCTATTAATAAATGGCTTAATGTCCCAGATCCCGAATCTGAAATTTTGTGTAAAATATTTTTGGCCTGAAGTTCAAAAATATATTAAGCCTGAAGATTATTGCGAATTCTAATGCATCTCATTCTTCTTTTGAAGATGGCAAATCTGGCAAAATTGGAATTCGCTGCCCTAGATCTTTCTGGGGACAATTACCTATCATGGGTCCTGGATGCCAAGATCCATCTGCGTGCTAATGGCCTTGGCAAAGCCATTGAAGATGGAAGTGATGCATCACCTGAGGAAAATGCGAAGGCCATGATTTTCCTTCGCCGCCACATTCATGAAGCGCTGAAGAGCGAATATGTGGTGATTGATGAACCATTGGTCCTATGGAAAGCCTTGTGTGAGAGATACAATCATCAGAAGACGGTGACTCTCCCAAAAGCTAGATATGAATGGACACACTTGAGGTTTCAAGACTTCAAGACAGTGTCTGAATACAACTCAGCTATGCACAGGATCACCTCCCTTATGAAATTATGTGGTGAGAATATCTCTGAGGAAGATATGCTCGAAAAAACTCTGAGTACATTTCATGCCTCAAATGTGCTTCTGCAACAGCAATATAGGCATAGTGGTTTCACGAAGTACTCAGAACTTGTATCTTGCCTCTTGCTAGCTGAGCAGAACAACGAGCTTTTGTTGAAAAATCACCAATCTCGCCCAACAGGCTCAGCACCACTTCCCGAAATAAATGCTGCATCTCGGGAAGTAAATGCCACCTCATCTCGTGGCAATATTCACAAACGTGGGCGAGAAGGCAAACGTAGCCGATGGCAAGGGAGTAGAAAAGATCGTGGTGCTCATCCATACGGCTTGGGGCCAAGAAACAATCCATCCATGAATGGCAAAAATGCACCCAGAAATAAGGGAAAAACACAAGCAAGCTATGTGCCTAGAAATAATGAAAGAGCTTGTTACAGATGTGGTGCAAAGGGACATTGGATGCGTACATGTCGTACGCCGAGGCACTTGGCGGATCTTTATCAAACTTCACTTAAAAACAGAAAAGTGGAGACAAATTATGTTGCACCTGATCCGCCAGCCATAGACGGCTCATCGGAAATATCGCGTCGTTTAGACAAGACGCATCTAGATGTTTCCGATTTTGTTTCTGAAAGGGGGAATGAAATTTATGGGTCCGAACTGGATTAAATTCCTTCATGTACCATTTGTATTATCTGAAGCACTGTTTATTTTTCTTTTCTGCCTTCACTTCAATAAAAGTGGCAATGTTTTGAATGATTGTTGATTCAACTTATTTTATTTGAAGGCATGGATGTAAATTATGGATGCCCCCAAAACAAGAGCTCTAGCAAAGATATTTGTCTTGCAGACAGTGCAACTACTCATACAATCCTTCGAGGTCGAAAGTATTTCTCAAAATTGATGCTTACAAAAGTAAAGGTAACAACCATATCAGGACCTACAGACCTGATTGAAGGCTCAGGCATAGCCTAAGTTATGTTACCAAATGGGACAATACTGTCCATTCAAGATGCCTTGTATTCATCTAACTCCAGAAGAAATCTGTTGAGTTTCAAAGATATTCGTTTGAATGGTTACCATGTTGAAACAAAGAATGAGAAAAACATGGAATATCTTTGTATTATTTCCAATGATACCCAGAAGCGTATATTGGAAAAGCTTTGTGCGCTCTCATCAGGGTTGTACTATACAACCATACGGACAATTGAGGCACATAGTATCATGGACCAGAAGTCCATTGACTCAAATACTTTCAAGCTTTGGCATGACCGATTGGGTCATCCTGGATCCACTATGATGCGTAGGATCATTACCAACTCTAAAGGACATCCCTTATTGACAAAACATATTATGGTATCAAATGACAGTTTTTGTCAAGCTTGTTCACAAGGGAAGTTGGTAATCAGACCATCACAACAAAGGGTTGATGTTGAATCCCCATCATTTTTACAGAGAATTCAAGGGGATATTTGTGGGCCTATTCATCCTCCCTGTGGACCATTTCGGTACTTTATGGTCTTGGTGGATGCATCTACCCGATGGTCACATGTTTGCCTTTTGTCCACTCGAAATATGGCATTTGCTAGGCTCTTGGCTCAGATAATTAAATTACGAGCCCAATTCCCAGATTATCCCATTAAGTCAATCAGACTCGATAATGCTGGTGAATTTACATCTCAGACTTTTGATGATTACTGCATGTCGTTAGGCATTGACATTGAACATCCTGTTCCCCATGTTCATACTCAAAATGGCTTGGCAGAAGCTTTGATTAAGCGTCTTCAATTGATAGCACGCACATTGCTAATGAGAACAAAGTTGTCAGTTTCTGCTTGGGGATATGCCATTTTACATGCAGCATCTCTGGTACGATTGAGGCCCGTCGCCAACAATCAATATTCTCCAATTCAGCTTGTGTTGGGCATTCAACCAAATGTTTCACATTTAAGAGTTTTTGGTTGTGCGGTTTATGTGCCTATTGCACCACCGCAACGTACTAAGATGGGCCCTCAACGCAGATTGGGAATTTATATTGGCTTTGATTCACCATCTATCATAAGATATCTGGAGCCTCTGACTGGTGATATCTTTAGGGCACGATTCGCGGATTGTCATTTTGATGAGACAATTTTCCCATTATTAGGGGGAGAAAAATCTGTTCCTAAAGAACAAGGCAAACCCGTTCCTGAAGAACGGCGTGAATTATCATGGGATGTACCCACTTTGTTTCATCTCAATCCTCGTACCGCTCAATGTGACAACGAAGTGAGAAGGATCGTTCACCTCCAAAGCATTGCACATCAGATGCCAGATGCTTTTAATGATGCATCGAAGGTGATGAAATCACATATCCCAGCTGCAAATGCACCTGCAAGGATTGATGTTCATAATGAGAAAGGCAATGCGCCAGCAAACGGCTCATCTGTTGCACGCCTGAAGCGTGGCAGACCACTAGGCTCAAAGGACTCAGTTCCTCGAAAGAGGAAGTTGATGGCCAAAATGAATGCAAATGAAATAAATGGAGAGCCCATAATTCATGATTTAAATCTCCCTCAAGAGGGACGGGTACTTCCTGTGAAGGAAAATGTCCTTGATGAGGCACGTGCTCCTGAAGTGGTAGCTGTACCCGAAAGCCAAGAAATCTCCATAAATTATGCATCCACTAATGAATTGTGGAACAGAAATGAGATGATCATTGATAATTTATTTGCATTCTTAGTGGCTACTGAGATCATTAAATTTGATGATGTTGAGCCTTGCTCCATTGATGAATGCACACAGAGACAGGATTGGCCTAAGTGGAAAGATGCAATCCAGGCAGAATTAGACTCTTTGGAAAAAAGCAGTGTTTTTGGACCTATTGTTCCAACCCCACTCAATGTGAACCCTGTAGGTTACAAGTGGGTATTTACAAGAAAGCGCAATGAGCAAAATGAGATTGCAAGGTATAAAGCACGACTTGTTGCGCAAGGTTTTTCACAAAGGCCTGGAATTGATTATGTGGAAACATACTCTCCAGTAATGGACGCAATTACGTTCCGTTACTTGATAAGCCTAGCGGTTTCAGAAAAACTTGACATGAGACTTATGGATGTCATTACCGCATATCTGTATGGAGAGTTGGATACCGACATATACATGAAAGTCCCAGAAGGACTTAAGCTGCCCGATGCAGCTAGTAATAAACCACGGGCCATGTTCTCAATCAAATTGAGAAGATCATTATATGGGTTGAAACAATCTGGGCGAATGTGGTATAATCGTCTCAACAAGTATTTACTGAAGGAAGGATACACAAATGATCCTGTCTGCCCATGTGTGTTTATTAAGAAATCAGAATCTGGATTTGCGATAGTGGCAGTCTATGTTGATGATATGAATCTGATTGGAACTCCTGAAGAACTCCAAAAGACTGCTGATTATCTCAAACGCGAGTTTGAGATGAAAGATCTTGGAAAGACAAAATATTGTCTTAGCCTACAGATTGAGCACAGTGCTGATGGAATTTTGGTGCATCAATCAAATTATACTTAAAAGGTCTTAAAGCGGTTTGGCATGGATAAAGCCCATCCACTTAGCACACCAATGGTCGTTCGGTCTCTCGACACTAAGAAAGATCCATATCGTCCGAAAGGGGATGATGAAATGGTCCTTGGTCCAGAAGTACCATATCTTAGTGCAATAGGTGCTTTAATGTATTTAGCACAATGTACCAGACCTGACATCGCATTTTCAGTGAATTTGTTAGCAAGATACAGCTCTGCTCCAACAGGCCGACATTGGATCGGTGTTAAACATATTCTACGATATCTTCGTGGAACAACAGACATGGGCTTATTCTATTCCAGTGCATTGACCGATGCCCCGAGTATTGTTGGGTATGCTGATGCAGGATATCTCTCTGATCCACATCAAGGACGCTCACAAACTGGGTATGTGTTTACATGTGGAGGAACTGCAATCTCATGGCGATCAACAAAGCAAACGTTGGTAGCCACATCTTCCAATCACTCAGAAATACTTGCCCTCCATGAAGCCAGTCGTGAATGCGTTTGGTTAAGGGCAATGATTCATCACATTCGAAGCACCTGTGCCTTGCCCTCAACAACGGACACTCCAACCATCCTAAACGAGGACAATGCAGCTTGTATTACTCAAATCACAGGAGGGTATATCAAGGGTGACCGGACCAAGCACATATCACCAAAGTTTTTCTACACACATGAGCTTCAGAAGAATCAAGAAATCAAAGTCAGACAAATCCGTTCAAGCGATAACTTGGCAGATCTCTTCACCAAGTCTTTACCCAAGTGCACATTCCAGAAGCTAGTACATGGCATCGGATTACGACAACTCTGCAAGCAATCAAGTTGGAGCATGCAAAATCAGGGGGAGCATTCAAGAGTCCTCTAACACAGGACATAAGCTCGTTGTACTCTTTTTCCTTCGACTAGGGTTTTTCCCACTGGGTTTTTCCTAGCAAGGTTTTAACGAGGCAACATGTGCGCACTTCACATTACTCTAATGTCCCAAGTAAGGGATATGTGGTCTCCAAGGGGGAGTGTTATAAATAGTGGAAGTGGAGCCCACAATCAATTAGGAAGTTTGAAAATGAGGCAAAAGTTTCACTGTACACTCACGGATTGAGGCAGAAGTGCACTGTACAATGCACTGTACACTCACGAGAAAACTTCAGAAGCGCCTATAAATAGGCTTGTTCATTCATTTGTAATACACACCATCAGAAGAGAAGAAAGAAAAGGAGAGTGAGATTTGAATACTATTGAGTGAGTTCCTATTTGAGAGGAAATTCAATCTGTGCAAACGCCACAAGAAAAGATATAATTCCACTATCATTTTTCAGTGGTAATTCCATACTCTAATTATTTTATTTTATAACAAAAAATTAGTTTTCTGAATCTAGAAACACTGCGTGGGTACTCAGTCACAATATTGTGGTCCCTACATCTAAAGTGCAGTTCTCTTAAAAGTACTCTTGCAATGGGTATTTACACTGCACTAAGGATACAGGCAATCACCATTTCATACCAATTAAGATATATATAACTTTTTTCCATACCTACAAATCCTCCCAAACCCACTTCCCGGAATTGGCTCCGAAACTGGGGCCTTCCCCCAAACCCTACAATCTTTGGGTGGCAGGAAACTTAAGCAAATAGCTAGAGAGGTATCTTGAGGAATCAAACCCCAGACCACGTGGGTGCAAACCACAGCCCTGACCACTGACTAAACTCTCATTGGTCAATGAAAATGTGTAGACCGACCAGAGGACCCCAGACATGTGAACAAAATGCCTAAACCGAAATATGTTAATGCTATGGGAGCATGTACAATTGCGGAGGGGATGTTCAGTAACGATTCTTATAGTGCTGTTTGGGGATTTGATAAGCTAATTCCTGTAGATATCTATTTGCCGGGCTGTCCACCTAAATCTTAGGGGTTCGGTGAAATAGACATATCTGTGAAGACATGGACTGCCAGCACCTGGACAGAAAGACCACATGAATCTTCATTGTTCTTCGGGATTGGCTTTGGCAATTTAAGAAAACAAGTACTAATTACAAAAAACTGCTTTTTTAATAGGTACACTTTCTCTTTGTAGTATTCCACCTCTTGCTTGTTTTTGGTAGGTATTTTCCTTCTCTGCTCCAAAATGTTTATTGCGTTACAGAATTTACATAGCATGCTTAACAATGTTAAATGAACAATTTACAGACTCTAGACATATCGACCACACATATGAGAAATATAAGTATGAAAGGCATGATAGGGTATAAAGGCACATCAAACTACATGTGAACATTAGAATATCTCGACAAGCCTTATAAGAAATCACGACACTGTGTTCTTACTCTAATATATACAAAAAAGGATTTGTGAAGCTTTTGACTAAAAGGCATAGAAGATGTAGCATACCCCACGAACATTGTCAGCGATGCTCACAGAACCATCTGCAAGTAAAACAACCTCGATCTTTGAAGCAAATCCGGCTTGAGCCTCATCCACAGGCATTATCGAATATTTCATAGACCTAAAAGAGCATGATTATAAACTTCTTTATTGACTCAGATGAATCTAGCAAAAGCACATTATTAAAAATGGAAAGATAAAAGTGACGAAAAACAATACCAAATGGTGCAGACCACGAGGTCCTGTGCTCCCAATATACATCCCTGGCATCTTTCTAACAGGGTCTAAGCCTTCCAATACCTGAACATGTTAGACGTTATAGCATCAAGCCAAAACTAAGTCGGAGTGACAGCTTTCAAGACCCACTCAACAATTTCTAACCAAACCCATCAATAAGCAACAATTTCCAACAAAAATAAACACCTTAATAAACTTACTTATCTGTTTTAAAAACAAAAATAACAAGCATGATATCTTAGGGGAGCAGATAAGCAGAAAATGAGGGGCAAAATATGAAAGGGAAAAGCACCTGGGTTGTGGGTTGAACAAGAGGGAGGGACGAGCAAGAGAGGAAGACGAGAAAGAAGAAGAAGAGGATGGGAAGTGAGGGTGAAGAGAAGAGTGTGAGAGAAAGCGTAAGGCCATGAAGCGAAGATAAGGAGGTGGAGGTCTCAGAAGAAGAAGCGCCATAGGATTTGGATTTCACTCTGTTTTACTTTCTTTGTCTTTTAGGGGAGCAGATCCTCTCCATGTCCCCTCGCTGAAACGTGTCAACTAAAATAACAAGAAGTTAACTTTATTAACTTTTTATTTGACAATTTTAAAAATTAAAAGCTGCCCAAATATTGAGCGAGCCAGCGAGCCTCTTCGTCCTCTCTGAGCGAGCGTCATCTCCTCTTTTTAACTTTAGTTACTCGATGTCACGTCTTTTGAATAGCTACTCGGTGTCATGTCATTTTCTTAACTTTAGTTACTCGGTTTCACGTCTTTTGTTCTTTGTGCTGTCTATGTTATTAGGCGATTTGGGCTGTGAGGTTACCAAACACTTCGTAAACATCCCAATTTGTTGATAGTGTATGTGTTTGTACATGCTGCTCTTGGAACATACCCAGTTATACCCAATTTGTTAAATCTTTTATTTTCTTGTTTTTACATTTATTTTCTATTATTATCTTTGGGTTAGCAGCACCTGTTTCAGTAGAAATTTATCGATTTCGAAATGTATTGATGCAATTATTTCCTTAAGGCTTGGTGCTTCTAGCACAACACATACAAGTATAAATGCATATAACAACCAACTTAGAAAATTGTAAAGGACAATACTGCTTTATTTGCTTGCATACATATGCCTTCACATGTGCAACTTCTTCTGTACTCTACGATCTTTTCTGCAAATAAGTACCAATGGCTGAGAAAAAATCAAGGACAGCATCTTTCACTTTGTCAAGGAAGTGAAAATAGGCATGCCTCCAAGACCTCTTCATGGCCAAAGTCCCAAAAACTCCCCAAAACCCTGTACAGAAACCTATCACCATGCTGATGACGAACGGTAGCTTTTCAAGTTTACTGTCATCATCATCCCCTCCATCTCCACTTGGAACTTGAGGTGTTTCTTCATTGTCTTGGCAACCAATTGGTAATGGACACCCGCTAAGACCGGCATTACCCTTATAAATTGATGGGTCAACAAAGGTCTGAAACTGGTTACCCGTTGGGATTTTCCCGAACAAGTTATTGTATGACAGGTTTAGATGATTCAAAAGTGTTAAAGAAACCATGCTTTGTGGAATTGAACCTGAAAGTTTGTTCATTGATAGATCAAGAGTTTCAACCAACCCCAAGTTTCCGATATCTGCTGGGATATTTCCTGTCAAATGATTCATGGACAAATTTAAGGTGCCCAACTTTATTAGGCTTGTTATCCCCATAGGTATCTCTCCTGACAATTTATTGTCCGATAGATCAATGCTAGTAACAAGGTAAAGGATGGAGAAATAATCATATACAAACTCTCTTCCTTTTGACACTAACTCAAATCTTCCCTCGTAACTATATTTAACTTCGGCAGTGGACTCAGATTTCAAGTAACTCAAATTACCTATGCAGTGGGGAATATTTCCGGAAAGATTGTTGTGTGAGAAGTCCAATATATGGAGAGTGGAAAGGCCACATAATTTTAAAGGGATGCTTCCTGTAAATGAGTTGGACCTCAAGCTTAGAATATGTAAATTGGGCATGCTTTCTCCGATGGAAGCCAAAATCGGTCCAGAAAACTTGTTATCACCAAGATCAAGAATATTCAGGTTAGTGCAGTTTTTCAAGGAAGGAAATTCACCTGAAAAGTTGTTGCTAGAGAGGCCCAATAATTGGAGTGAAGTAAGAGAGCATAAAGATCTTGGGATTGTACCAGAGAGACTGTTTTTTGACAAGTCTATAGAAAACAATAATGCCATATTGTTCCAAAAATGAGGAATCTCACCAGAGAGATTGTTGTTTGACATGTCTATCATCTGCAATGATGGCATATTGTTCAAAAAATGAGGAATCTCACCAGACAAGAGGTTATTTGAGATGAATATGAATTGTAATTGGCTTAAATTACCCAAGAACAGGGGAATGCTTCCACTCAAAGAGTTCGTAGAAATGTCTAGATATATCAAATTGGGCATCACTTGACCAATGTTACGAGGAATTGGCCCTGAAAATAGATTGTCTCTAAGATATAGATGGGAAATGTTTGAGGACCAAAGTGGGAGTGGGCCTTCAAAGCGGTTTGAAGTCAAATCAACAGTGGAAGCTTGGCTGAATCTTAATGAATTGGGCACCCTGCTGCTTAGTTGATTACCAGCGAAATTTAGTTCCTCTAATTGCAAATCCAACTGCAAAAACCAATCTGGTATGGTGCCTGAAATCCTAGCATTACTGAGTACCACGGTGGTCAACTCAGTCTGATTTCTAAGCCATGTAGGAAATTTGGGACCCAGTTGGCATGATATAATTTCCAAGTATCTTAATTTGAAAGGAGGTATCCAATCAGAATTTATGTTGAAAACCAAGGAAATGTTTGGGGGATAATTTCCAATTGATACTTCTCTCAGGCCTCCAAGTTTCATGAAATGAGCTTCTGTAATGGCACCTTCCCATGTGTTGCTAGAGATACAAAGTGAAACCAGCGATGAGAGCTCCCCAAGACTTTCTGGGATGATCCCACTCATTTGATTCCCTGTAAGGTCAAACTCCTCCAAAGATGTCAAATTTCCAATCGATTTTGGGATTGAACCCTGAAATGAGTTAAACCACAATTTGAGGTATCTCAAGCTTTTAAGATATCCCAAATAATCAGGCAGTTTTCCTGTCAGACTGTTATCTGTCAAATCCAACATCTCTAGTTCAGTGAGATTGAACAACCAAGGAGGTATCGTGGAGTGGAAACCGTTGCTAGAGAGATCAAGAATCGAAAGGGATGTGAAATTGATAGAAGGAAGAGTGAGAGGAAGGATGGAAAGTCCACAAGAGGGCAAATGCAATTCAACAAGTGAAGGGAGCATATTAACAGCGGGAAGCCAATAGGATGTAGTCTTAGTAAGGTTCACTCCTCCCAAGTTAAGATACTTTAAGGAAGAAAGAGTTGCAAGCCACTGAAGGTCAGTCTCAAGAGGTCCAAAACTATTAAGATCAAGATAAAGCAACCTTGAGAGGTTTCCAAGATTGGGGGGAATGACTCCAACAAAAGATAAACCAGAGAGATCGAGGTATTTCAGTTTCTCTAGTGATCCAATGAAACTGGGAAAGACACCTCCAAAGGAATTCATGCTCAAATTCAAGTAATCCAAATCTTTCAAAACAAGCAAAGAAGGGTTGATCTCACCACTAAATGCATGCTCTTCGCAATAATCCAACCCATCACAATTGCGAAGATCAAGCCTGTTGACATGTCCAATTATGTTGTTGCAGCCTACACCACTCCATTTGCAGCAATCGTCTCCCACCCAAGACGAAAGTCGTCCGGAAGGATCTGTGAGGCCTTGTTTGAACTTGAGAAGGGCTTTCCTCTCTATATCTATGCATCCTACATTATGATCATCACTGCAGAAACCGAGTTTAATGGTTTCAAGGGATAAAATTCCTGACAGTATAATTAGTGAGACAAGTTGGATGGAAGCACTAGCACTGCTGTGACCCATGATTCTTATGCAATGGGATGATCTGTAGGACTAAATATATGAGTCTGCAAGATTAAAGAGTACAGAGATGCCCTGTATATAGGAGTAAATGAGAATTTAGATGATTGAGCTTTTGTACGCGTCGTCGCGGACACGCTATCAAGAATGAAAAATTTCCATAAAGTCTCTAATAAACGACTTCCAAGTCTTTGATGAAGATAAAATACTGACACTGCTACGATCTTGACTTGTGGTTTAAATAGTTCAACCCCATCAGCACTTAAGCCAGATAATGACTTTGAAGTCTAAAGTAGCAATTTCAGTCAATGGGATATTTAAGACCACAAATAGGGAGTACAAGTCGGACAAATAATGTTAAAAAAATACTTGCGTTGCATATTTTTCAAATAGACTATTTGACGTAGTCATAGAAGAGTTATTTACATAAACATCGTCTAAGATTTTTAGTTTTTTCATAAAACACCTTGAGGTTTTAAAAATTACATGAACATCCCCTGAGGTTTAAAATTGTTTTTACTACAAAACTCCGTTTCATTGATTTTTCATCCAAAAAGTGATGATTTTATCAAAAAAAAATTCTCCGAATGAAAAACTTGTCCTTTGAGATTAGATTGCATATACTTTACTAAGGTTAATTTTATCATTTGCATAAATTTTTTTTGTTCAATAAAATCATCAATTTTTGGACAAACAATCAACGAAAAGGAGTTTTGTAAAAACAAACTGAAACCTCGGGTGGGGTTCATGTCATTTTTGAGACCCGAGGGAGTTTTATGAAAACGCAAGAAACCTCAGAAAGTGTTAGTGTAAATAACTCATCATAGATATGGAACCAGAGATCCTACTATATTTCTTTTTTCTTTTGTTTTTTCAACCCTCAAATCCTACGAATTTCATATGAGGACATTATCAAAATGAAAATTGTTTATAATTTACAAATCAAGCAGTATGCATACGCCAATGGAGGTTATGCAATATTATAAGATCACAATCTACTAGATGCACTAATCTCTACAACCTTCTTCTCTCTTCTCTCTTTCTCTCCAACAACAACCCACCACCCTATCAACCTCCAACCCGAGCCAATTTCCCCAGACCAATACCTGGACAACCTGGATGAGTTCATGGAGTCTAATTCTACTCATAGTATTAGACTTAGATTATTAAGTTGGGAACAATATTGGTTTTGGACTAGATTACTAGCGGTCCTTGATAGTCTGTTTTACACCACTTAAAACATAAGAAGGTATTAAACACTAACTGATCTAACTAAATATTTGCTACAAGTAAATGAAATCATATAAAAGACTTCCAGTTCCCGATATGTTTTTGATGACGGTATTATTACTTTGAACGATGAGGAAGAAAATTTCATACAAGGGTTGGATAGCAAATTGTCAAAAATTGGCAACAAATTGTGGACTTTAGCAGCAGCCATTGTTGACTTTGTTGGCTCAAATTGCACCTACGTTTGTCGATGGTTTCTTCATGATGGCCTTTTGTCTAAAAAGAGGAAACAAAGCCATGTGAAGCAGCTGGAAAGGAAGAAAACACGGGCTGATGGGAGAGAAACTCTGGATAACACTTTTTGCTATTACTGGCCAATAACACAGTAACACGTTAGATAAATTTTCTACATGTCATTATTTTATTGGCCGGAGATAGCAAAATAATGCTATTCCCGTTATAGTTAATTTTTTTTTTTTTTTTGGGCTAATGCAGTTCGAAATTAATTGTTTCTCGTTATGATCAGTACTGCAGAAACCAAGGTGAATAGTTTTAACTTTTAAGGGATAAAATTTCTGACAGTGTAATTATTGAGACAAGTTTGATGGAAGCACAGCTGTGACCCATGATTCTTATGCAATGAGATGATACATAGATACCCTGTATATAGGAGATGAATAATCCAGCAAAAAATCATTGAATCATCAAATCTTTTACCTCAGTGGTATATTTTGCGGAAATATTAGTACTAAAGAAATATACAAGGCAGGGTGACCTGAAAAACCTCAAGTCCGTTCCTTACCAGCCTACCTGGCAAGACAACGTGAATAGATTTAGACAGGAGCGAAAAATCATGACAAAACCGTACAATTCTATTGACACGGCATCCTCTAAGATGTTGGACGTTTGATTGCTATTAACTGCACCAACATGACATTTCTTGCTCATGCCTCTATAGTCTATAGTTCCTCTTTCCAACTATAATCGCTGCTGAAAGTACTCAAAAAAACATGAAAGCCATGTGGGGCACAATAACAAAAATGGACAATTGGTACCAACCACAAATATTAGCCACAGAATAAAAAATTATGAGACAATAAAGAAGATAGCTCTTCTCTTCTCCTCCATAAGTAGAATGAGGACATTAGCCAACCAAATAATTAGAAATTAACGTCTGCATAATCTAATTAAACAATTAGATTCAATAACTATATATAATGATTTACAGTGTAATCAATTAATGAATTGGTTTCAGAAGCAAGAAACCCAAAGAATCTCTAGTTCTCGGCTGGTGGCGTTTGAGAGCAACTCAGGCTTCGCGAAGGTGGAGTGGTCAAAGAGCTCCGACCACCGACTGAGCTTGCGCTGGTTGAGACTGGAAGGATCAGAGGCGGTTGAGAATGGAAAGATCGGAGGTGGGGTTGGGTTCGACATTGCAGGTCGGTGGATTTGATGGGATCTCAGATCTCACGTTTGAATTTTATTTTGATGGATTTTATAAAAGGGTAGAAACGTAAATTAAAATACAAATTAAACAAGCCTTAAAGCCTTTGTGTCGGTTCATTAACCTCAAGCTAGACCTGGCAAACAGGTTGTATTAATGGGTTTCGAGTCGTATTCGTGTCAACCCGTTAAGTTAACGGGTTAACACGACACGACCCGTTAAGTTAATGGGTGACAAATACTAGACCCAAATACGACCCGTTACAATTCGCGAATATCCGACACGACCCGTTAACCCGTTAAGAATAAACCCAAAAAAAAAAAAAACTACTGTCACAGCTTCTCTACCCAACCAGCCAAACGCCTTCTCTGTCTTTTTTCCCCCAAACCCCAACCCTAACTCTTTTAAGTAAAATATTGTCAAAGCCAAGACCTTACCAGGCAACGATCCAATGGCAGAAGTGCCAAAACCTCTGAATATGCAAGGGATGCCATCACTCTGTAATATATGTATAAATACTGATATTCCACCCATATGAAAGAAGAAAATAACAGAAGAAAAGGAAAATATGAAAGAAGAACAGCAGAAGAAAAGAAGAAAATATGAAAGAGAATAGCCCCAATAATATGAAAGTATGAGAGAAGAAGAGCAGAAGAAAAGAAGAAAAGAACGAGAGGAAGAAGAAAAGGAAAATTGGAAAGAAGAAAAAGACAAAAAGGAAAGAAGAAAAGTAAAAAAAAGAAAGAAGAAAAAGACACGGAGAAGAAGAAAGAAAAGGGGAAGAAGAAAAGAAAAAAAATATATTTTGAAAAATTACAAATTTAACCTCCTTAACGGATAGCTAACGGGTTAACCCGTTTTCAACCCGACACGACCCGTTAGCTTAACGGGTAGCTAATGGGTTCACCCGTTTTCAACCCGACCCAATAAGCTCAACCCAAATACTGATAATTTCGTGCGAATTCGTGTCGTGTTAATGGGTCGTGTGCAATATTGCCAGGTCTACCTCAAGCTAACAAAAATTCAAAAATAAATGACTAAAGCCTAAAACAGAATTAGTCCATTGACTATATCCTTATAAATTGCCATTTTATTGATTGTGATCAAATTAGACTTAAAATTAACTAAATTGGATTGGATTCTCATAAGCAAATCCGTCATCTGATCCAATCATGTTGGTTTTGAAAATTACGGATCCAATCTAATCCGTTAAATCTTTGAAAGCGACTAAAATTAAATTGAATTGGATTAGATTAGTCGGCTTGGGCAAATTATATTGGATCTTGTACACCCTTAGATCACGAGAAGATTGGTTGGGGTTTTGGTGGTTGCTAGATAGCTTTGCTGGCGGTGAAAAGGGAAGATGCACATGGCGGATGAGATGGGGTTGGGTGGGTTGCAGTGGGTGCGAGGTTTTTTATTGGGTTAATTACAGTTTGGTACCCTAAAGTTGTACCCTTAAGGCATGTTAGTCCCTATCTTTTCAATTTTAACAATCACATACCCTTAGTTTGTAAATTTTTTGCAATGTGGTTCCGTCGTTAAGGGTTCTGTTAGATCTCTCAGTTAATTGTCTACGTGGCATTGTGGGTCCCATATTTTTTAATTTAAAATTGATTAAAATATGAATAAAATATTAAAAATCAAAAATCAAAAAATCAAAAAATTTCTCTCTCTCTTCTCTCTGCTCTCTGCTCTCTACCCCATGACACCACCACCTGCAAACTATCCACACCCCAGCCTGCAACCACATCCCCACGAACCTAGAAACCCAGACCCGACGCCTTTCTCTACAATGGCATAAAAAAGTAAATTTTGAGCCTAAATCAATGGCATAAAAGTTATTCATACCCAGAACAGATCAAAGCAAATTAAAACAATACCCATAAATCAAAAATGAAAAATACCACAAATCAGAGGTAGATAATCAATCAAGAAAACATGGCGGAGCTTACTAGATTGAAGGTAATTAAGCATTGAAAATTCGTTTGAAGGGAGAGAACCCATTTGCCGGAGCTGTGATGGGCAGCGGTGGACCCAGGAATTTTTCAGCCGAGGTGCAATTTTTAAAAGCTAAGAGCTCAAAAAAAAAAAAAAAACAAAACAAAACATCCTTATCATTTAAACAATACTAATGTTATTCATAATTAATTAAAAAAATAACATTACAATTAATCTACAATTGTTGCCGACGAGGTTTCATATCATGAAAACGTCGCATTATATTTTCATTACAAGGACCCATAAGTGTTTGAGGCATGTCATTTTGGCTTTTAGGCTGACAAGGACCCCTTTGCAGATAGGCTCTTCGGATTTGTTCTCGAAAATTGGGATTATAATAAGTCATTGGAGGTCTAAGCCCAGGTTCTGCAAGAAGAGTAGCCAATATTTCATCCAACTCAGTGACCTCTGATCGTTTTGGACTACCCGAATTATTCAAGGGAGGATGTGAAGTAGGCGGATTATTTGAAGGAGGGTTGGAACTAGCCGGATTATTTGAAGGTTGATTTGAAGTAGCCGGATTATTTGAAGGAGGGTTGGAACTAGCTGGATTATTTGAAGGAGGATTTGAACTCTTTCTCTGAAAGTATCGTTCCATAACTGTATAGAGAGAGCTAAATAAGAAAAAAAAAATTATTGTGATGCACACACACTTTGATGAAATTGGGTGATGTTAAATTGGTCTTTTATAAAGAGAATTCTCAATTCTACTTAATTAAGGAATTCCCAAAACCCAATTGAATAAAGAGAACTCCCAATTAAATCCCATTTAAGTAAGGAAATAGAAGCCCTTTTGAAAAAACCCACAAAAAGCCCACAAACAGCTTTAGTTTCCCTTTTTTTTAATTAAATTAAAAAACCCTGGTCCAAAACAACGTCGTTTTGGCCAGGTTTAAAAAAAAAAAAAAAACAAGCAGCGTGTTTTAAAACAGCCTGGTCCAAAACGACGTCGTTTTGGCCAAGCTTCGTTAAAACAAAAGGAGAGCGCGCAGCGCGCACCAGTAGCTGCGCAGCGCCCAGTCACTTGCGCATTTCGTCGAACACCTCATGTGCATCGCTGGTCTGAAGCAGAGGTGCAACTCCAGCACCTGTAATGGCAATTTCCAGCGACCGGAGGTGCGGGCGCGCCTCCTTGCGCCTGCACAAGTCCACCACTGGTGATGGGGGAGCTACGAAATGATAGTTGGCGTTTGTAAGTAGCAAAATAGCTTAGAGAATGAGAGGGCCGGAACCCCAGAAACCCAAACCCGACGCGTTTCTCTAACACCCCTCCGACCTCACCTCCTGCATCGACTCGCTCCTCTCCGAGTTCAACCACCAGCCCCTCATCTCCATCCCCTCCGATCTGGACTTCCCTGACGCCATCATGGAGGGGAGGGGAAGAAATCGGGAGGAATTGGGGGGAAGAAATTGGAAGGAAGGATTTCTGGGAGGGGGAAGAAATTTAATATTTTATTCATATAATTGCATGATTTGATTTCTAGGGTGTTATCAGACTATGGATTTTGAGACAGGATTGATTGGTTTTCTTTGTAATAGATAACTGAGTGGGGGGGAAGAAATTGGGGGAGGGAGAAGAAATCTGGGTTGGGGGTAAGAAATCGGGTCTGGGTTTCTGGGTTCGTGGGGATGTGGTTGCAGGCTGGGGTGTGGATAGTTTGCAGGTGGTGGTGTCATGGGGTAGAGAGTAGAGAGAAGAGATAGAGAGCTGGGTTCTGGGTTCGTTGGAGAGAGAGAGAGAGAGAGAGAGAGAGAGAGAGAGAAATTTTTTGATTTTTTGATTTTTGATTTTTAATATTTTATTCATATTTTAATCAATTTAAAATTTTAAAAATTTAAAAATGTGGGACCCACAATGCCACGTAGGCAATTAACAGAGAGATCTAACAGAAACCCTAACGACGGAACCACATTGCAAAAAATTTACAAACTAAGGGTACGTGATTGTTAAAATTGAAAAGATAGGGACTAACATACCTTAAGGGTACAACTTCTGGGTACCAAACTGTAATTAACCATTTTTGATTACCTGCTAGGTTGTTTTGTTTTTCTTTTTTTGTTTTTTGTTTTTATTATTTTAATAGAATTTAATAGTGTTACATCAGAGTTAAGTAGGTGGAAACTTGTCAAAAACTTAGAGAAGTGACATGGAGGGACATGGAAAATGAGGACATCGGATCCGCTCCTGCTAGGAACGCCCTTAAGTGGTAACTCTATCTTGTAACTCCTGTCACCACCAATAACAAAACCCTTAGGCCCCATTTAGTGGGCTGGCTTGGACTGGTTAGGATGGGCTTTAAGCATCAGATTGGGCTAGCTTAGACTGGCTTGGTTTTGAGTCATGTCCTATTCATTCTTGCACCAAACAATAGATTGAAATTAACTCTATTTTTTTTTTAATAAATCAAAATTTTATTTTAATTTTTTTTATTAACAATAATTCCAAATTTTTTCCTTATATCGAAGAAAACCCCTCAAATTTTGCAAAAGTCTATAACCAAAAGTAAAATCCTAATCAAACGAAGAAGATAACTCATATATAATGGAATCTTGACTTGTTTGGGTAATTTTCAATGTGTTGTTCGAGTCCAAGGTTAGAAGTGGGGATGAAGGGGATGAAATAGATCTGTCTCTATTGCCAATCCATGCTTCATTTGCGAGTGTTTTGTTGCGACGGATAGCTAGACAGCTGAAGATAGAACCCTCTATATTTTGTTCAATGAAAGCCAAAGTGAACTTCTCTGATGCAAAGACTAAGGGGATGGAGGAAGAGAGAGGAGAAGAGAGAAGAGAGAAAGGAGAATAGCAAGGAGAGAGGAGAAGAGCGAGGAGAGAGGAGAAGAGAGAGAAGAGAAGAACTTGAGAAGTGGGGTTCTTGATCTCGTCAAGAGAAAAGGCGTGCTCGGTCTTGCAGATAAGAGAGAAGAGGCATGCCCAGAAAAGCCTCGGATTCTAAACCCACATCTAGGCTTGGGTTCTAGAGCCATTGTTATTTGGGATATGGATCCCATGCCCATATCCAGTCTCTGACACACTTAAACTCACCAAACAATGGCAAGGAACCATGTCCATTTTAATTGAAAATATCCAGTCTAGTCTAGCCCACCAAACAAGGCCTTAAACACTTTCCAGATTCCCAAGAAAAAACCATGTAGCAAAATAAAAAAACTAATAGGGAAATTGACTTACATACTCACTAGATACAAACTTTAATAAAAATTACTCACCTTACAAATTTTAACCACAACTACTCACTTTCCAGCACAAAAAGTACTAAATTGCCCACAACATAAATATATCAATATCCACTCTTTTATCCCCTAAAA
The DNA here is from genome assembly GCA_034190965.1 of Prunus campanulata. NCBI lineage: Eukaryota > Viridiplantae > Streptophyta > Magnoliopsida > Rosales > Rosaceae > Prunus > Prunus campanulata. Next base: position 8,862,744 of record CM067214.1, on the reverse strand, counting down.
AATTCATTCTCTGAATATGAAACCAACCTCTCCCAATTCCTCTCCACCGTCGAACCAAGGAAAAATTGTACGGCACTTGACCAAGTTATTCGACGATTGTCTAAAACTCAACCAACGCCCCCCAGAGCGTACATAGGGAAGAAACAAAAGGAAAAGAAAAGAATCAGCGACTAGGTCCCTCTTTTCTAGTTCCTCCATCGCTTTTGCAGGTAACTCTATGTCTTGAATCACTTTTCCTTTTCCTTTTTCCCTTCTCTGCAATAGGCAAAATCCAGTATGACTATTATTATATATGTTCTCAATCCGACCACCAACCACTTCTTCACACTCAATTCTCCAATTGGCTAGGCCATCAAAAAGATAGAAGTGTAAGAAGTAAGGCTGAGACAATAAAGCCCAAGTGTTCAATTAAGATAAGTAGGATAATCCTAGAATTGCTAAACTTACCTAAACATGGCTTGTGTTATTTGATTAATATAAAAAAATGTAAAGAAAAAATTGAAATTGTGATATTTTATAGGCTGCTTCAAGACTAGTGCATGGTTTTGTTTTGTAATTGCCAATATATATGCCGATAAATTTGATGGTATGCAACCCTTGTTTGTAATTTTGAGTTTTAAGCTATTTATCCCCTTCTTCAATACCCGTACATCATTTTGCCCAAAATAACACCAAACATAAAAATCATATCTTAATTTTGTCTAGCCTAGAAATAGGTTAGTTAGATCAGTTTTTGTCTCAATTTAGATGCTTAAGTGTGAAATTTCAGGTCTTTGAATTGGATTTTATTGACATTCTGGGTTAGTTTTGCTAAGAACTTTAGTTTTTCAGTTTTGGTTTCCAATTTGGTAATTAAAAGAAAGGGTAAATTACTCAAATGGTCCTCAAATTTGTACTTGATTTACATTTTGGTCCCTTAACTAAATTATTCGTTCAAATGGTCCACCAACTCTTTATTAATCGGCGGTTTGGTCCTACCGTTACATTTTCTGTTAAATTTAGTCATGTGAGCAGCACATGCTACATTTGTGAGGGTAAATAAGACTTTTGACCACTGTATCACCTATGTATCACCACTGTATCACCTATGTATCACCTATTTGGGGACACATAGGACGATTATGGACAGTTTTACCCTTAAATTTGACGGTAACATTAACATAATGTAACGATAGGATCAATGGAGCGATTAATGTAGAGTTGATGGACCATTTGAACGAATAATTTAATTGAGGGACCAAAATGTAAATCGGGTATAAGTTTGAGGACCATTTGGGTAGTTTACCCTTGAAAGAAATGAGTATATCTTATGATGTGGATGCAAATAGATTGATTTAGAGTGCTGCTATTCCCACCCTCTTATCTTATTTCCCCACCCACCTTATCTTCCCACCCACCATGTAAATTTGAAAAAACACAAACTTATCTTTCCACCCACCATTATTCCTAAAATACCCTTTAATTATTAATTCTAGTAAATTCTCTTTGCTAATCATTAGTAATTTTATTTATATAAAAAAAAAGGAATAAATTAATCAAATGGTCATCAAATTTGCACCCGATTTATATTTTGGTCCCTAAACTAAATTATTCGTTCAAATGATCCACTAACTCTTTTTTTATCTGCGCTTTGGTCCTATGGTTACATTTTCTATTAAATTTAATCATGTGAGCAATACATGCTACATTTATGTGGGTAAATAAGACTTTTGACCCATGTATCACCCCTTTATCACCTATGTATCACCTATGTATCACCACTTTATCACCTATATATCATAACTTTATCACCTATTTGGGGAACATAGGACGGTTATGGACGGTTTTACCCTTACATTTGATGACAACATTAACATAATGTAACAGTAGGATCAATGGAGCGATTAATATAGAGTTGATGGACCATTTGAACGAATAATTTAATTGAGGGACCAAAATGTAAATTGAGTATAAATTTGAGGACCATTTGAGTCATTTACCCAAAAAAACATTAATTGTATTTTCATATTTTCCATTACAATTAAAAAATTATTCAATATGCCTTCATGTCCAGCTTCTTCTGTGCTAAAGTAGATGATGCGAAGGAGGGGATTAATTAAGGACTCAAGGAGGCACATCAAACTACATGTGTGTGAACATTAGAATATCTTATAAGAAATCATGACACCGTGTTATTACTTTAATATATACAAAAAAGGATTTGTGAAGCTTTTGACTAAAAGGCATAGAAGATGTAGCATACCCCACGACCATTGTCAGCGATGCTCACAGAACCATCTGCAAGTAAAACAACCTCGATCTTTGAAGCAAATCCGGCTTGAGCCTCATCCACAGCATTATCTAATTTTTCATAGACCTAAACGAGCATGATTAGAAACTTCTTTATTGACTCAGATGAATCTAGCAAAAGCACATTATTAAAAATGGAAAGATAAAAGTGAGGAAAAACAATACCAAATGGTGAAGACCACGAGGTCCTGTGCTTCCAATACCTGAACATGTTAGACGTTATAGCATCAAGCCAAAACTAAGTCGGAGTGACAGCTTACAAGACCCACTCAACAATTTCTAACCAAACCCATCAATAAGCAACAATTTCCAACAAACACAAACACCTTAATAAACTTACTTATCTGTTTTAAAATGAGGGGCAAAATATGAAAGGGAAAAGCACCTGGGTTGTGGGTTGAACAAAAGGGAGGGAGGGACGAGAAAGAAGAAGAAGAGGAGGGGAAGTGAGAGTGAAGAGAAGAGTGTGAGAGAAACCGTAAGGCCATGAAGCGAAGATAAGGAGGTAGAGGTCTCAGAAGAAGAAGCGCCATAGGATTTGGTTTTCACTCTGTTTTACTTTCTTCGTCTTTTAGGGGAGCAGATCCGCTGTCTCCAAATTGGTGTCCTCTCCATGTCCCCTCTCTAATTTGCTAAACGCATCAACTAAAATAACAAGAAGTTAACTTTATTAACTTTTTATTTGACAATTTTAAAAAGGGGAATGCTAGCAACCTTCTCTTGGACCTTCTCTTTTGGATCTTCTCTCTTTCCCTTATGACATGTGTCATTTTCTTTACACTAAAAACAATGCCAAACAACTTACCTTTTGTTTTCCATATTTACCCTTATTTGATGTATTGACTTTTACTTTAATTTATTAAATTTTTTACAGCTTTCTTAATACTTTGTAAAAAATTATTATATTAATTTATTAAATATTAAAAAAAATCAAAATAAATAAAAAAAACCTATCTCACCCGTTCTTTCTTTCTCAATATTTTCTCATATCCCAAACAACCTTTCCTCTTCTTCAACATGATCACGCTCGTTTGAGATCCTTCATTTTGTTTTGTACAGCCAAAAACCAATAACACAACAAAAATAAGGGGGAAGAGAGGGAGACCCAGAAAGGCCAAAAGCCATGAACGACTTCGAGGGTCTCTTGGCCTCCGATTTCGGGTTCAAACCCTCAGGCAAATCAGCCCCCATGTCTGCTTCTTTAGCTAATTCTTCAAAGGCCCCAAACTTCGATCTCGGATCTAGTGGGCCCTCCCGATCAACTCGTGCCACCAATTCCTTCAGTGGGTCTCTCGCCGACGATCGCGATTCGATCTTCGGACCCTCAAAAACCCAAGACTTTGGCGATATCTTCGGCGGCTTGGCGAGGTATTCGACCAAATCGGAGAGCCGTGGCGAGGATGCGGCTTTCAACTTCGACTCTATGTTTGGCAAGATGGAGGTGCTGGGCTTTGGGGAAGAAGGTGGGGACGACTGGAGATAGGGTTTTCATTTATTTTGATTTTTTACATATTTAATAAATTAATATAATAATTTTTTACAAAGTATTAAGAAAGCTGTAAAAAATTTAATAAATTAAAGTAAAGTCAATACATCAAATAAGGGTAAATATGGAAAACAAAAGGTAGGTTGTTTGGCATTGTTTTAAGTGTAAAGAAAATGACACATGTCATGAGGGAAAAAGAGAAGGTCCAAGAGAAGGTTGCTAGCATTCCCCTTTTAAAAATAAAAAACTGCCCAAATATCGAGCGAGCTAGCGAGCGTCTTCGTCTTCTCCGCGCGAGCGTCGTCTCCTCTTTTTAACTTTAGTTACTCGATGTCACTTTTTTTGAATAGTTACTCGGTGTCACGTCTTTTGTTCTTTGTGCTGTGAGTGTTATTAGGCGTATTTAGCGATTTGGGCTGTGAGGTTGCCAAACACTTTGTAAACATCCCAATTTGTTGATAGTGTATGTGTTTGCACATGCTTCTTTTGGAACATACCAAGCCGAGCTACTTTCTTTCAGAACCTACCTTCGATTCATTTGGCTTGTTTTACTAGTTATAAAAAGGATATGCCCTCAAAGTCCTCTACTCGAGGGAAGGCAGATAGATCCTTGATTTGTATCTACTGATGCCACGAAATGTTATTATTTGCCTTGCGATAGATGGTTCTCTCTCGACTTCCCAAAATATGATAAGCCTATATTTTATATATATTTTAGGCCTCCTTTACTTATCTATTTGTTAATTTCCTTGGATTAAATTGGTTGTTTTAATTAGTTTTGTGAGATTTGTGAAGGAATTGTGAAATATGAGAAAGTGTGCTAAAAAGGGGCAAGAAGATGAAGATTGGAGATTAATCAAGTCAAGAAGCCAATTCATTCCTTTTGTTGCAAGGAATGTTCTCAAATTGCCTAAATTCAAGATGTTTCAAGTCTTATCAAGTCAAACAAGGAGAAATAAAGAAGACCCTAATTTAGAAGGAATCCTACTTTTATAATAATTGTAATTATACCTTAGATAGGGTAGGATTTGTAGGAGTATTATAAATAGGGAGTTTAGGTAATGACCCATGATCGATCCATCATCCATCATCCTACACCATTAAATTCCTACACATTCATACTCATAGCTGAAACACCCAAAGGAGAATACGAAGAGCTTGTGCAACCTTGGCGTTCTACTTGGAGAATTCTGTGCCTTCCATGTCTTCATCAACCATCAAGATTCTCAATAAGTCCTTCATGAACTAATTCCTTTTACTAGGGCTACGATGTAGCCTAGCTATGAATTCTCAAATTCTTTGATATTGTTAATTTTATTTATCTATACATGTTGAGTGCTTGTTACCGTTCTTAATGCTTTCAATTAATTGGCCACTAATTGCATGATTGGAAGAATTAGGTTGAAACCGGAAGGAGATTCCTAATAAAAAGCTTCTAGTAACAAGTACCATAAATTACATAGCCGACTCGGAAGATTAGGTTATGGTTTGTGTAATCTTCATTGTTTTCCACAAATCTTAATGGGTTCTTAGCTATCTAAATCCATAACTAGGAATAGAGTGGGTTGACTGTAAGGAATACAACTAATATAACTCGGAAGAGAGTATTAGTGAGGTAAGGGAAAACGATTATCAACATGTTAGGTAATTAGAATTAGCAAGCTAGAAGGATTTGGGTGGGATTAACTAGGTGAAATCGGTGCCCTAGTGCTTTATCATCTTTGTTTTCATCTTTTACATTATTTCCTTAATCTCAATTTATTTTGCTTGCTTAATTAGATTTTAATCATCATAATTCTCTTTTCGTTTAATTCAAATATAATTAGATATAAATCACTCTAGTATTTAATAGATTACTTGATCCCTGTTGGAACGATACTCTACTTACTACTATATTAATTTGAGCGATATTGTCCATTTGCAATTAATCACATCAAAATACAAGTCTATAACCTTGAGGCAAAGACTCAAATGAATAGAGTAGGTGCTCGCGTTTCTAACCGTTCTTATGATGGGCCTTCTCTTGCTCTGCCATCTCGAATCTTAGATGAATAGCCAACTCAATAATCAATAAAAAATATAGTAAAATTCACCAATTTCGCTCTGGTAGATTAACGTATTTTTTTTCGATAAGAATGGATTGAAAGAGAATGCGATGAAGCTATTCTTCCACTTTCCTACTAATGAACCCACTAATGAGTCAAAGTAAAGGCTTGAAAGGGTAAAAGGTAAAAGGTAGTTATACCCAATTTGTTAAATCTTTTATTTTCTATTATTATCTTTGGGTTGGCAGCACCTGCTTCAGTAGAAATTTATCGATTTCGAAATGTATTGATGCAATTATTTCCTTAAGGCTTGGTGCTTCTAGCACAACACATACAAGTATAAATGCATATTACAACCAACTTAGAAAATTGTAAAGGACAATACTGCTTTATTTGCTTGAATACATATATGCCTTCACATTTGCAACTTCTTTTGTACTCTACGATTCTTTCTGCAGATAAGTACCAATGGCTGAGACAAAATCAAGGATAGCATCTTTCACTTTGTCAAGGAAGTGGAAATAGGCGTATCTCCAGGACTTCTTGATCGCCAAAGTCCCAAAAATTCCCCAGAACCCTGCACAGAAACCTATCACCATGCTGATGACGAATGGTAGCTTTTCAAGTTTACTATCATCATCATCCTCTCCTCCATCTCCACTTGGAACTTGAGGTGTTTCTTCATTGTCTTGGTAACCAATTGGTAATGGACACCCGCTAAGACCGACATTACCCTCATAAATTGACGGGTCAACAAAGGTCTGAAACTGGTTACCCGTTGGGATTTTCCCGAACAAGTTATTGTATGACAGGTTTAGATGATTCAAAAGTGTTAAAGAAACCATGCTCTGTGGAATTGAACCTGAAAGTTTGTTCACTGATAAATCAAGAGTTTCTATCGACCTCAAGTTTCCGATATTTGTTGGGATATTTCCTGTCAAATGATTCATGGACAAATTTAAGGTGCCCAACTTTATTAGGCTTGTTATCCCCACAGGAATCTCCCCTGACAAGTTATTGTCTGAGAGATCAATGCTATAAACAAGGTAAAGGATGGAGTCATATACAAGCACTCTTCCTTTTGACACCACCCCCAATCTTCCCTTGTAACCGTAGACTTCTATACCTAAGTCTGTGAACTCAAATTTCAAACCACTCAAATTACCTATGCAGTGGGGAATATTTCCGGAAAGATTGTTGTGTGAGAAGTCCAATATATGGAGAGTGGAAAGGCCACATAATTGTAAAGGGATGCTTCCAGTAAATGAGTTCTTCCTCAAGCATAGAATCTTTAAAGAGGGCATGCTTTCTCCGATGAAAGCCGGAATCGGTCCAGAAAACTTGTTATCACCAAGATCAAGAATCCTCATGTTAGAGCAGTTTTTCAAGGAAGGAACTTCACCTGAAAAGTTGTTGCTAGAGACGATCAAATATTTGAGTGAAGTAAGAGAGCCTAAGGTTCTTGGGATTTTACCAGAGAGACTGTTGCTTGATATGTCTATAGCAACCAAAAATGGTATATTGTTCCAAAAATGAGGAATCTCACCAGACAAGTGGTTATTTGAGATAACCATGGTTGTTAATTGGCTTAAATTACCAAAGGACAGGGGAATGCTTCCACTCAAAGAGTTCCTAGAAATGTCTAGATGTGTCAAATGGGGCATCACTTGACCAATGCTATGAGGAATTGGCCCTGAAAATAGGTTATCGCTAAGATACAACACAGTAATGTTTGAGGACCAGAGTGGGAGTGGGCCCTCATAGCGGTTTGAACTCAAATCAACAAGGGAATCATAGCTGAATCTTAATGAATTGGGCACCCTGCCGCTTAGTTGATTATAAGCGATATCTAGAGCATCTAATTGCAAAACCAACTGCCAAAACCAATCTGGTGTGGTGTCTGAAATCCTAGCATTACGAAGTACCAACGTGGTCAACTCAGTCTGATTTCTAAGCCATGTAGGAAATTTGGGACCCAGTTGGCATGATCTAATGTACAAGCCTCTTAATTTGAAAGGAGGTATCCAATCAGAACTTATGTTGAAAACCAAGGAAATGTTTGGGGAATCATTTCCAATTGATACTTCTCTCAGGCCTCCAAGTTTCGCGAAATGAGCTTCTGTAATGGCACCTTCCCATGTATTGCCAAAGATATGAAGTGAAACCAACGATGAGAGCTCCCAAAGACTTTCTGGGATGATCCCACTCATTTGATTCCATCCAAGGTTAAACTCCTCCAAAGATGTTAAATTTCCAATCGATTTTGGGATTGAACCCTGAAATGAGTTAACTGACAATTTAAGGTATCTCAAGCTTTTAAGATATCCCAAAGAATCAGGCAATTCTCCTATCATACTGTTATATGTCAAATCCAACATCTCTAGTTTAGTGAGATTGAACAACCAAGGAGGTAGTGGACAGTTGAAACCATTCATAGAGAGATCAAGAACCAAAAGGGATGTGAAATTGATAGAAGGAAGAGTGAAAGGAAGGATGGAAAGTCCGCAGGAGGGCAAATGCAATTCAACAAGTGAAGGAAGCATATTAACAGTGGGAAGCCAATAGGATGAAGTCTTAGCAAGGTTTGCTCCTTCCAAGTTAAGGTACTTTAAGGAAGAAAGAGTTGCAAGCCACTGAAGGTCAGTCTCAATTGGGTGACCATAGTCATTACCAAGATCAAGATAAAGCAACCTAGAGAGATTTCCAAGATTGTGGGGAATGATTCCACCAAAAGATGCACCAGAGAGATTGAGGTATTTCAATTTCTCTAGTGATCCAATGAAACTTGGAAGTTGGACACCTCCAAAGTAATTCATGCTCAAATCCAAGTAATCCAAATCTTTAAAAACAAGCAAAGAAGGGTTGATCTCACCACCAAATGCATGCTCTATTGATCTGTAACCATTTAACCCATCTGAAAAGCGATTGCGAAGATCGAGCATGTTAACACGTCCAGTTATGTTGTTGCAGCCTACACCACTCCATTTGCAGCAATCTTCTCCCACTTAAGACGAAAGCCGGTCGGAAGGATCTGTGAGGCCTTGTTTGAGCTTGAGAAGGGCTTTCCTCTCTATATCTATGCATCCCACATTATGATCATCATTGCAAAAACCGAGTTTAATGGTTTCAAGGGATAAAATTCCTGACAGTATAATTAGTGAGACAAGTTGGATGGAAGCACTAGCATTGCAGTGACCCATGATTCTTATACAATGGGATGATCTGTAGGACTAAAGATATGAGTCTGCAAGATTAAAGAGTACAGAGATGCCCTTTATATAGGTGTAAATGAGAATTCAGATGGTTAAGAATTTGTACACTTGGAATTGTTCAACATTATGCGTTACGGACATGCTACCAAGAACAAAAAATTTCCATAATCCGGTCCCTACCAGCACAAATTGTGTGAACATCAATTAAACGACTTCCAAGTCTCTAATAAAGATGAAATACTGACAATGACACTGCAAAGACTTCCAAGTCAAGTTGAGTTGTGGGGTAAATAGTTCAACCCACTTAAGCCAGATAATGACTTTGAAGTTTAAAGTAGCAATTTCAGTCAATGGGATATTTAAGACCACAAATATGGAGTACAAGTCAGACAAATAATATCGAAAAGAATACTTGCATCGCATATTTTTCAAATAATATCTAAAAGCTGTATTGTATTAACGTGAACTTCCTTACATTTACCTAGAACAAAGTGTATGAGAGCTATTTACAACCTATTACATTTCAAATTCCTTTTTTTGGAGGGTAAAGGTTAAAAGAGTCCAATTGGAAATTTTGCTTATAAAGCTTTGCTTAAAACTGACACAGCTTTAACACAATTACTAAGACTCTTGTAATCATTTAGGTTTCAAGCCTTTCATTGGAAAGTGGCATTATAAAATTTTCACCATGTCTATGTCCCAAAAGGTGGGTGTTCTAGTCATCCACCTGTTTGTTAAGTGAAGCTGCTGGATATAATAGTCAAGATTTTAAAGCAATAAAATGTTAATCCATCACGATAGAAGAAAATGATTATATAAAAAAAAAAAAAATAAAGACTAAAACATTAGAAGCTCAAAACATCCATTCACAACGTGGCAATTGAATAAGTAGGGTTATAGCTTGATAAATTTTAGATCAATAAATGTTAGAATAGAATAAAACCATTAATCCAAAAGACAATTCAGATGGTTGAGCTTTTACACTTCAAATTGTTCAAAATTATGCGTCGCGGACATGCTATCAAGAAAGAAAATTTTCCATAATCCGGTCCCTACCTACACAAACTGTGTGAACATCAATTAAACGACTTCCAAGTCTCTAATAAAGATAAAATATTGACAATAACACTGCTACGATCATGCATGCAAAGACTTCCAAGTCAAGTTGTGGGTTAAATAGTTCAACCCCATCAGCACTTAAGGCAGATAATGACTTTGAAGTTTAAAGTAGCAATTTCAGTCAATGGGATATTTAAGACCACAAATATGGAGTACAAGTCAAACAAATAATATCCAAAAGAATACTTAAGGCCATAGAAATTGTACAATTCAAGTTTGTACTCAGTTTTTGCCTTACATGGAGTGGTTGGTGTATTGCATAGTTTTAGCGATTGGATTTCACTCAAAACTCACCGAATGACTCCTCCCACCATATTATGATGTTACCCAACTTTTGGGCCCGATCCGATATCCATAGGCCATAGAAATTGGACAATTCAAGTTTGTACTCAATTTGTGCTTTAAATAGAGTGGTTGGTGTATTGCATAGTTTTAGAAATTGGATTTCACTTAAAACTCACCGAATGACTCCTCCCACCATATTATAATGTTGCCCAAGTTTTGGGCTCGATCCAAAATCAATAGGTGTAAGAAATTGGACAATTCAAGTTCTACTCAGTTTGATCCTTAAATGGAGTGGTTGGTGTATTGCATAGTTTTAGCAATTGGATTTCACTCAAAACCAACCGAATGACTCCTCCCACCATATTATGATGTTGCTCAAATTTTGGGCTCGATCTGATATCCATAGGCCATAGAAATTGGACAATTCAAGTTCGTACTCAATTTGTGCCTTACATGGAGTGGTTGGTGTATTGCATAGTTTTAGCGATTGAATTTCACAAAACTCCTTGAGATTTTAGAAATTACACGAACACCCCTTGAGGTTTTAAATTTTTTCCACAAAACTCATTTTCATTTATTTATCATCTAAAATTTGATGATTTTATACAAAAAAAAATTCTCCAAATGACAGTTGTCCTTTGAGATTAGATTGCATATACTTCATTGAGAGCATCCACAATGGACTCCATAAACCATATCATTAGACAAATTTTAGGGAGAAATTGGAAAAATACAACTCCAAACATGCTCCATATCCACCTCCTAAAATAGCGAGACCTCTAGAAGCCCCTAAATCTAAGGAGAGAAAAAGGACTTCTAGTGGCTCTCTATAATTTCATGCTGCTTTATTTAATGAGTATTTCAAACTTTTAATTAATGCTAACTATTTTTTATATTATTTTTTAATAGATATGGACCAATTAAAAAAGAGTGATAACATTTATGACCCCCTAAACTAGAGAGCATAATTGGAGTTTAAATTTTATAGAGAACTCCTAAGATAACTTTTATATGTTTTTAGCTAAAATTTAACTGAAAAATAAAGAACATGATTGTGGATGCTCTAAGGTTAATTTTGTCATTTGCATAAATTGTTTTTCAATAAAATCATTATTTTTTGGACAAACAATCAACCGAAAGGGTTTTGTGAAAACAAATTGAAACCTCAAGGGGTGTTCATGTAATTTTTGAGACTTGAAGGGGTTTTGTGAAAACACAAAAAACCTCTGAAAGTATTAGTGTAAATACTCGTCATAGATATGAAACAAAAGGTCCTGCTATATATATATTTAAAAAAAAACTCTCAAATCCTACGAATTTCATGAGGACATTATTAAAAATGAAAATTGTTTATAATTTACAAATCAAGCAGGATGCATAAGCCAATGGTGTTTATGTAATATTATAAGATCACAATCTACCACATGCACTAATCTCTACCACCCTTCTCTCTTCTCTCTCTCTCTCTCTCTCTCTCTCTCTCTCTCTCCAACAACAACCCACCACCCCATCAACCTCCAACCCGAGACCAATACCTGGATAACCTGGATGAGTCCATTGAGTTTAATTGTACTCCCAATATTAGACCTAAAGTGGTGATAAATACTGGTGTCGGACCAGATTAGTAGTGGCCCTCGATAGTCCGTTGTACACCACTTAAAACATAAGAATACCAACTGATCTGACTAAATATTTGCTAAAAGCAAATGAGAGACACCATCAGATTAATTCAAATAAAAGACTTCAAATTTTGTTTTCGATGACGGTATATTATTTGAACGATGAGGAAGAATATTTCATACTAGTTAAATAGCAAATCCTTGTAAGGCAGCTTATCTCTAGGAAATTGTTGGAAATTAGGAATGTTATTTATTGTTATTTAGTTTCCTTTTATTAGTTGATTGTAATTGATTTGGAGTAGGCTCCAAGTAACCTAATTTTCCTAGTTAAGCTTGTAATATCTCTATAAATACTTAGCCTTTTGGCTCTATCAATAATACCCTAGAATTATTCTTCTCAACACAATCTCTAATTTCACAGAAATTATATCAACAGACTGGGACAAAAGGAAAGCATGAGTTAACTCTAGCCTTTGTCCGCACAAAACCTTTTATACCATCAACCCAGTAAACCCATTTTTGGAAAAGGCTATATAGCCTAAAAGCTGTATTGAATTAACGTGAACTTCCTTACCAATATACATTTATGGTATACAGAGTTTTAACATGTCTGCAGTTTCCACATCTCTTTCATGACTTTCATGCCACCCTCGGTGGTATATTTCCGAAAAATATTAGTGTGAAAGAAATATACAAGGCAGGGTGACCTGAGAAACCTCAAGTCAGTTCTTTACAAATTGCCTACCTGGACAAGACAACTTAAATAGATTGAGACGAGCGAAAACTCATGACAAAACCATACAATTATATTGGTTGCGGACCCGAAGAATCAGTGGGGCGCCCTTGATGTGGCCATCGTGTCACGGCCGTGTCAATCACCTAGACTTGTGTGCATTCCTGAAAGAAAGAAGAAAACTTTGTTCAGATTGATCAATGGTCTTCTACTCGAAGTAGCTCAAAAGTTATCAATCAACTTTCAGCATTTGATATCACACCATGTGATTGTTGGAAAAATGGCTCACATTAAGTATGCAAGTGAAGGAGGAAGCGACCGGTCGCTGGGCATTTCCGACCGGTCGTTTTGGAACAGAGACGAAGTCTGGAGAATTCGCAGAAAGCGACCGGTCGTGAGGTATCTGCGACCGTTCGCAAGGTATCCAAAAGGCATTAGCGACCGGTCGCAAGGTATCCGCGACCGGTCGCCCGCTATGCTGTTTCGATTTTTCCATGCGTTTTTCAAGGTGTCTTCACATGTGTTGGTTCCCTACCTAATCCCTCGAGCTTCCAAGGAGTTTTATGGGTTCTAGGAAGTCTAGCAACGTGCTAGAGAAGCTGGAACACCATTGAATGAGGTTTGTTGACTTGCTTCAAGGAGTACCTACCCTATGGCTCTATATAGGGTGGCTGAAGTTGCAGCTATCTATGCCTAGCCTTTGGTCTGCCCAAGTTGTGGTCCATGTTAGGTAACCAAGGGCAGAACGTGGGAGGAAAGAAGGAGTCTCTTCTGAAGTCCAAAGGCTTGTGTATTAAAGGGAAGAGGAAGCAAGACAGCAAAGTGTGTGGTTTTACTTCTCAAGGAGTGGACAAGTAGCTGGGAGCTAGTGTGTTCAAGAGAGGTTTATCTCACCAAGGGAGGAAGAGAGAGAGGGCAATCAGTTCAAGAGAGAGCTGAGTTGAGTCTTGAGTAGTCTAGACACCAAAGGGGGAAACACCAAGGGTTGTGAGAGTGTTCACAAGTGCATCAAAGTGTTGAGCAAAGGGGTGAGAGAGAAAAGAGAGCTTGGGAGAGAATAGAGTTCTAAGGGGGTTTCTTTGTAAACCAAAGTTGTAACTTATTCTTTCATTAGTGAATTTCTCAAGGGGATCACCAAGAGGATGTAGGCAATTGCTGAACCTCTAAAATACTTGTGTCACTTTGTGCTTGGTTGGTTTCTCAAGTGTGTGTGTGTGATTCATCCATCCTAGTGTGTGTCACAAAGTCCATCAACAACAAGATCATTAGGGGAAGGAGTGAAAGTGTTTGTCCATTTTCACAACAGTGATGACCCAAAAAGGAGAAAAAAGGATATCGCGCCATGCATTTTTGTTTGTTTTATATAATCAAGAACTTAGCAGGAACAAGAATGACGGCCTGTTCCACAACTAGTGCATCAGTTTCAGGCCATTAAAGATTATACACAACTATTTACCTAGAAGAAAGTGTATGAGAGCTATTTACAACCCCTCAGGGAGCACTTGAGCGCCGTGCCCTCTGATCAGGCTCCTTGGTGACACGCATAGCAGAGACTTCTTTTTCCATGGCAGCTACTTCTCTCCGCATCTTTTTGGGCTCAACCTCAATTGCTTTGTTAAGTGTATCCACCTTCTTTGCCAACATCTATTTGATTCCACACAAGAAACAAGTTAAGAGCAAAACAAAAGTGGAGAGAGGTTGCAAAATTAATGAGATAGGTCCTACTAGCTAACCTCAATTGCATCATCCTTGTCCTTGAGGGTTTGATCTTTCTCATGGCCAGCTTTCCTCAAAGATACAACCTCTTTCTGTAACATACCATATGCATACAGCGCTCCAGAAACATAATCTTCATGCTCTATCCTGGATTGTTCAGCCAAAGATCCATTTGCCCTCTCCTCAAGTCTACCAATTGTCTCATCCGTCTGAGTCTGATCACTGGCACTGTTTGTGTTATCTTTCCCAGTTTCATCTGGGACGAGCTTATCTCTGTCTGGCAATCTACTACCACCATCAAACGATCTAGATGAACTCTTGGCTTGTTTCAATATTGCAGTAGCAGTGTTGGAACGGTTGAAACCAGATTGTAAATTCAATTTTGTCCGAGGTAGATAGCCATTAGACGACGCTCTACAGAAGTTCTCAGCTGCACCAAGAGACTGACTCCTTGAAGGCCCATTGCCGATGATTCTTGCATCTGGGGATGGGCGGGATTTTCCATTCGATGCTTTAAACTTCTCCTCCAAAACCTTGAATCTTAGTTGGTATTTTTCCTAAGAAATCAATTAATGCTCAACTGTTAAGAAGAGGCTTAAACACATAATAGGAAACAGTTACCCTTACTTGTCAGAGCAGACTAAATTCGAAACAGTTAGCATACCTTTAATTGTGCTTCTGCCTTTGCAGTACGCTCAGCTACTGCCAGTTTGTCTCGAAGTTGTTGCATTTCTCCCTACAAAAAACATGTCAAATATTTCATTTTAAATCTCAAATAAAATGAACTGTTCCTTTCTTGATCTGTTTTCACTTCCACCGCCGCTTCTTAAGGCAAAATAAACCATCTTAGAACACCGGCATGCGAATGCGCACGTAAACACACACATATATCCCGTTTTCAATTTGCAAATATTTGGGGAAAGCATTGTATGTGGTCTATGCAATAAAGAACCATTTTCCAGATGGGATATCTGTTTTAAGGTCCTGGATACAGGGTAGTCTGTATCACTATCCTACATGCATCTTGACAGTAGGCCAACAATTGCCATAATGCCAACCTCTTGGGTTAAGGATGCAACTAGAGACAATGAAACGAAATGACTATTTGTACAAATTAAAGGAATTGCATGCAGAAATGATGAGGTGGCATTGAAGTTGTAACATGCCTGAAAAAATCTCCTTTCTTCAAGCCATTGTTTTACAGGCATCACTTTGTCACTGGAATCTTTCCACTCATTTGCAACAACAGTGGCAACCCTATTTGCAGAGACCTTCGCACGAGCCACCTCCCGTTCCAACAGTTTTTTCTCCTCCTACGCAAGCTTGAAGGTTAGAGGCAGTTTGCATTTGTGACAGACTCAGAACAACTACGAAGTGATTTGCAAGAACTGGAGTTCCAAGAAATGTTTATTACATTCATCTCCTGCACTTTACGAGGGTAATCACGCACAGCATTGGCAGCAGCTCCACCGGCTAAAACAGCCGCCTCAAGCTTGCGAACGGTTTGTGTTAGCTTCTCAACCTCAGCTACCTTTTGCCAGTGCAATTTGTCAAGAATTTTGTTCTCCTCCTGATAATCCACTAGTACATGTTACAAAAAATAGTGTCTAATGCTAGTACAAAACCCACGGTACATTCCCTCAATCACACACTTTGCCTGCAGCAGGAAAACTCAGAGAACATACATACCTGGCATATTTCAATCTGTTTCATCAGCTCTTGATTTTTGTTTTGCAGATCGTCAGCCTAGGATGCTTTTACCATAGCAATCTGAACAGTTCTCTCGGCCTCAACTAGAGCAGCCTTCTTGGATTTAGTAAGCCAATCAAGTGCTCTGTTTTCGTCCTGCAACTTTGCTACCTAAAAAACCAAGACACGAAAAGGTATTTAAAAAAAAAATTTAACTCGTTATTTTTGTTTTCATGTGCATGAATCAATAGACCCATAAAGACAGTAAGAATATCGAAACCCAATACATTATGAACATTCTAAACCTCACATGTGTAAACCAATATGGAAACCAAAATAGACGGTGAAAATTGACACAGAAAATTACTACATCAAAAGTTATACAACAATCCTATCTGTCTTAAGAATGTTGAATAAAAGAATTGATGAAAATACAAACTGAGGTCATAGTATTGCAGAAGGAAAGTATATACCTCCTGCCTAGCAAGCTTAAGCTCTGCTTCCAGTGGAGCGATGATGGCTTCAATGGGGGGCATTTCATCATCTTTTTGTGTAGCATGAACTCTTCGAAGTGTGGCTTCCAATGCAAATTGTGCAGCCAAAGCTGCTTTTTTCTCATCGTTTATTTTCTTAATCTCAAGATTCTGCAAATCATAGTGTACAGAGAAGCATTTGTTGGTTACAGAAGATAGTACAATGAGGCAGCAAAGGAAAATACAACTAGTACCTTGCTTTCCAGAAGGGCATCAGTTGCTTTCAGCTTTTCATCCACCCTGTTTAGTTCATCTGTCAACTGGAATCATTAACCAACAGAAAAATAATCAGATAGTCCCATTTCTGATTGAACATAAAGTTTCTCCTTTGTAATAAAGATTAATACATTGATAAATAAAAATCAACATGGTTCTTAAAATTTTGATAGTTTTGTAATAAATCTATAATTATCTCACTCAGAAGAAGACATCAATAAAAAATCGAACAGAATAAAACTGAGAATAACAATATGGCTATAATCATGTGATAAAGGAGATATTTTCTTAATTTTTTTAATAAAATAATATCTCCTCCAAGTTGCAGGGATTTTTCAAAATTAGCTACTCACTGTCAGTAAAAAAAAGGTATAACCTATTACATTTCAAGTTCTTTTTTTTGGAGGGTAAAGGTTAAAAGAGTCCAATTGGAAATTTTGCTTATAAAGCTTTGCTTAAAACTGACACAGCTTTAACACTCTTGTATAACCTACTCACTGTCGCTAAGACTCTTGTAATCATTTAGGTTTCAAGTCTTTCATTGGAAAGTGGCATTATAAAATTTTCACCATGTCTATGTCCCAAAAGGTGGGTGTTCTAGTGATCCACCTGTTTGTTAACTGAAGCTGCTGGATCAAGATTTTAAAGCAATAATTTTAAGAAGTGGAAGGGTATTTTTTTAAGCAAATGTTCTCCAAAATAACTGTTGCATCTAATAAAAGGTGTAAAACATTGTTAGATAGGAAAAAAAACACAAAAAAAGAAAAAAGAAACTTTAGAAAGAGTTGGCAAATAAAAGTCTGACAAAATCTGTCTCATTCTAGTATATTGCTAATTCCACCATTAAAAAAATCAATGACCATAATCACAACTTCACAAGCCTATCAAAACTTGCTAATAACATACTACAAAGTACCAAAATTTGACAACATCGCGCTACGCAAATTGTTATAAGAAAATAAAAATCAATGCAATTGCTAATGAAAATAGAAGCACAACTTGGGCTTTATAAGCAAAATAGAGTACCTCTTCCACCGCCTTCTCTTTAAGGCGCTCTGAATTCCTCAAAGACTTGATTTCCCCAACAGCATCTCCCAATTCCCTATCTTTATCTGTTTTTTCATTTCATAAATTATAAGGTACACGAAATATAATTATAAATAAGAAATTTCTTTTTAGGAAAAAGAAAAAATCAAAGCTCTAACAAATATGAAATATCATTTCTTTCCTTAGCAAGAAAATGCAGCTCCGAATTTAGAAGAAATTGGTTTCCAGAAAATACGACGAATTGGTCAATTTGATGAAATAAAATCACTCAAATTCAAACAAATAAAAAGTTATTTTTTGAACAAGAATACTGATAGAGTAGCCTTAATTCCTTAGTTGCCACATTTTCCAGGAAACCAAACAGAAAATAAGCAGAAAACAACTCAAAACAAAACAAAATTTAAATTATCTGTAAACTTTGACAACTTTAGAAAATATTGAAAACTTATAGACACTAACTCTAAAATTATTTTATCGTTCCCTTTCAAAAAAAAAAAAAAAATTTAAAAATGACTCTAAGATTATAAGGACTAAAAATCCACATTTTCTTAACTCTCTTTTTTTTTTTTTTTGGGTCTGACATTTTCTTAACTTCAGTTACTCTTTTTTTGTCGTAATTATGACCAAAAAAAAAAAAGCACAACAAAGGTGTGCAACAGAGGAATTACAAAGTTGCAGAAGCAAACCAGAAATAGGAAACCAGACAAGAGAAAGACAATAGCTACAGCCAATTCCAAAGCCTAGCATGATTTCTTTCCCTCAAACACCACCCCAGGTCCCTTAAGGAGGACAAGGGAGACCATCTGAAACCAGAACACGAAACAGGGACGAAGGTGGCCTATCAGCCCATCTTTGCAGATCCACCGCGATAATTTGATAGTTTTGCTGCATTCTGTCATTTTAAAATAGGATTAAAACCTTACGTTTTCATCCAATGTTGGAGATCTGCTGTTTCGCCTTTTCATAGAGAATTCTAGCTTAGGCAGATTGATTGGAAGATTTGCATCAAACATGTTGACAATCCTAAATCATAGGTAACAAAAGTACGAATTTTATCTTGATGATATGACACAGGAAAAATCGTACGTACCAATCTTATTCAAACGGATGCTATTTATCATGCTTATTCGATTACTACCATGAGCAGAAAAAATACTTGCTACAGTTTTTGATATGTAATGTAAGTGGTTGTATATGTTTCCATTATGCAGGTTGATAGAGGGTTGTACAAGTAATGATCCTTCCAAAATACCCACATTTGAAAGTGTCATAGGAACTCTAGAAGAGGAATCAGTGTCTTTAGGGAGACCTGCATGCCCAGTTATTTGTTGAGTGCATTTTTAGGGTGTGGACTGACGGAAGGACAAGAAATGCACCAAATCGATACGACTTTAGTTTGTCATGGACAAGCCTTTGTAATTTGAATTTATGAGAGATAGTAGTAATATTGTCTTGTGATATTGGATATTATGTGTGAGTATATTGTGAAAACTTAGAGTTTGATTGATGCTATAATTTGTTTGAAGGGTTCACTGGAAATACTTTGCATTTAGCTTCTTGCTCTGTAAAATGAGTAATTTCTTTCTGGCTTTAATTTTATTTATTTTTATACAAACGATGTTGATCCGTGAAATTCGCACAACCAATTAGAGTGTGTGTATGTCTCGTTCGCACTTGGGCCAATTATGGTGGTTGATAGCTAAGCTTCAATCTCCTGAAAAGGAAACATAAAGAGGTGACTAAAGAGGTGGTGGTGAATTCACCAACTACCCTTTGATGCCTAAGTCAGTTTTTTTCCTCATATGAGGTAGTTGAAAAGTACTGTACTCAGTTATGGAGGAGATTTCGATTACCTTTTTTAGGTGAAAAGTACTCCCTTTTATATAGGGAAGATGGGACCTTTTGGTTGTTCTTTTCCGATGTGGGTCTAAGGAGTCGATGCTATCGACATAAAAGGTGTTTAAATGAGGTGTGGTTAAGATATTTCAAATGCAGTTTTGCTCATGAATTTGTGATAATGCTAGTCCATTATCATGTGAGTTGTCTTTGTTGAAGGTTTTGGCTCACCAATATTTTTTTCACATTCCGAGGGGTCCAAAACCATTCAACTGACTCAAAGTTGGACTCCATCCTACGAATCTGATTGATTAGGATCTGTATTCGACCTCTATCAATGACTGTCCAGAAGACTTGTCTGAACCCATGAAGATCAGGAAAATAACGCCTTTTTAGCACTCGGGCCCAGAGAGCATTAGTTAAGAGGATGTGTTGGCACTCTGGCTCCTCCTCTATTTGTTTTTGTGCGGTTGCCAAACACTTTGTAAACATCCTAATTTGTTGATAGTGGATGTGTTTGCACATGCTGGTCTAGGACATACCTCAGTTATACTTGTTGTGAGTAACTTTGTAAATCTCTTATTTTCTGACTCAAATGAATTGAAGCAATTGTTTCGTTAAGGCACAATACACAAAAGTATAAATTCATATTACAATAACCAACTTACAAAATTGTACAGGACAATACTAAACTTTGCTTTATTTGCTTGCATACATATTCCTTCACATGTGCAGCTTCGTCTATGCTCTACGATCTTTTCTGCAGATAAGTACCAATGGCTGAGACAAAATCAAGGATAGCATCTTTCACTTTGTCAAGGAAGTGAAAATAGGCATGTCTCCAAGACCTCTTCATGGCCAAAGTCCCAAAAACTCCCCAGAACCCTGCACAGAAACCTATCACCATGCTGATGATGAACTGTAGCTTTTCAAGTTTACTGTCATCATCCTCTCCTCCATCTCCACTTGGAACTTGAGGTGCTCCTTCATTGTCTTGGCAACCAGTTGGTAATGGACACCCGCAAAGACCTGCATTGCCCTCATAAATTGACGGGTCAACAAAGGTCTTAAACTGGTTACCCGTTGGAATTTTCCCGGACAAGTTATTGTATGACAGGTTCAGATGATTCAAAAATGTTAAAGAAACCATGCTCTGTGGAATTGAACCTGAAAGTTTGTTCATTGATAGATCAAGACTTTCTATCCACCCCAAGTTTCCGATATCCGCTGGGATATTTCCTGTCAAATGATTCATGGACAAATTTAAGGTGCCCAACTTTATTAGGCTTGTTATCCCCACAGGCATCTCTCCTGACAAGTTATTGTCCGAGAGATCAACGCTATTAACAAGGTAAAGGATGGAGTCATATACAAGCACTCTTCCTTTTGACACCACCTCCAATCTTCCCAAATAACCGTAGGATTCTGTATCCATGTCTTTGACCTCAGATTTAAAGCCATTCAAATTACCTATGCAGTGGGGAATATTTCCGGCAAGATTGTTGTGTGAGAAGTCCAATGTATGGAGAGTGGAAAGGCCACATAATTGTAAAGGGATGCTTCCAGTAAATGAGTTGGACCTCAAGCTTAAAATCTTTAAAGAGAGCATGCTTTCACCAATGAAAGCTGGAATCGGTCCAAAAAACTTGTTATCACCAAGATCAAGAATCTTTAGGTTAGTGCAGTTTTTCAAGGAAGGAACTTCACCTGAAAAGTTGTTGCTAGAGAGGAACAAGACTCTGAGTGAAGTAAAAGAGCCTAAGGATCTTGGGATTGTACCAGAGAGACTGTTGTTTGACATGTCTACAATAAACAACGATGGTATATTGTTCCAAAAATGAGGAATCTCACCAAACAAGAGGTTATTTGACATCAACATGAAATGTAATTGGCTTAAATTACCAATGGATAGGGGAATGCTTCCACTCAAAGAGTTCCTAGAAATGTCTAGACGTGTCAAATTGGGCATCACTTGACCAATGTTATGAGAAATTGGCCCTGAAAATAGATTATCTCTAAGATACAGCCATGTAATGTTTGAGGACCAGAGTGGGAGTAGACCTTCAAAGTGGTTTGAAGTCAAATCAACACTGGAATCATAGCTGAATCTTAATGAATTGGGCACCCTGCCGCTTAGTTGATTATGAGCGACATTTAGAAAATCAAATTGCAAATCCAACTGACAAAACCAATCTGGTATGGTGTCTGAAATCCTAGCATTATTGAGTACCACCGTGGTCAACTCAGTTTGATTTCTAAGCCATGTAGGAAATTTGGGACCCAGTTGGCATGATCTAATGTCCAAGTATCTTAATTTGAAAGGAGGTATCCAATCAGAACTTATGTTGAAAACCAAGGAAATGTTTGGGGGATCATTTGCAATTGATACTTCTCTCAGGCCTCCAAGTTTGGAGAAATGAGCTTCTGTAATGGCACCTACCCATGTGTTGTAAGAGATATCTAGTGAAACCAAGGATGAGAGCTCCCCAAGACATTCTGGGATGATCCCACTCAATGAGTTAGCCGCCAATATGAGGTATCTCAAGCTTTTAAGATATCCCAAAGAATCAGGTAGTTTTCCTGTCAGACTGTTATATGCCAAATCCAACATCTGTAGTTCAGTGAGATTGAACAACCAAGGAGGTATTGTGGATTTGAAATTGTTGTCAGAGAGATCAAGAACCAAAAGGGATGTGAAATTGATAGAAGGAAGAGTGAGAGGAAGGATGGAAAGTCCACAAAGGGGCAAATGCAATTCAACAAGTGAAGGGAGCATATTAACAGTGGGAAGCCAATAGGGTGTAGCCTTGGTAAGGTCCACTCCTTCCAAGTTAAGGTACTTTAAGGAAGAAAGAGTTGCAAGCCATTGAAGGTCAGTCTCAATTGGGTTAGGAAAAAGGAAATTACTAAGATCAAGATAAAGCAACCTTGAGAGGTTTCCAAGAGTGGGGGGAATGACTCCAACAAAATATGCACGAGAGAGATTGAGGTATTTCAATTTCTCTAGTGATCCAATGAAACTTGGAAGTTGGACACCTTCAAAGTAATTCATGCTCAAATCCAAGTAATCCAAATCTTTCAAAACAAGCAAAGAAGGATTGATCTCACCACCAAATGCATGCTTTATTGATCCGTAACCATCTAACCCATCTGAATAGCGATTGCGAAGATCAAGCATGTTGACACGTCCAGTTATGTTGTTGCAGCCTACACCACTCCATTTGCAGCAATCTTCTCCCACCCAAGACGAAAGCCGGTCGAAAGGATCTGTGAGGCCTTGTTTGAGCTTGAGAAGAGCTTTCCTCTCTATATTTATGCATCTCACATTATGATCATCACTACAGAAACCAAATTTAATGGTTTCAAGGGATAAAATTCCTAACAGTATAATTAGTGAGACAAGTTGGATGGAAGCACTAGCACTGCTGTGACCCATGATTCTTATGCAATGGGATGATCAGTAGGACTAAAGATATGAGTCTGCAAGATTAAAGAGTACAGAGATGCCCTCTATATATAAGAGTAAATGAGAATTCAGATGGTTGAGCTTTTGTACCCTTTATATTGTTCAAAATTATGTGTCATCGCAGACACGTTACCAAGAACGAAAAATTTCCATAATCCGGTCCCTACCTACAAGTCTGATAAAGATAAAATACTGACAATGACAGTACTGCTACGATTATGCATGCAAAGACTTCCAAGTCAAGTTGTGGGGTAAATAGTTCAACCCACTTAAGCCAGATAATGACTTTTAAGTTTAAGAAGTCAAGTTGAGTTGTGGGGTAAATAGTTCAACCCACTTAACTTAAGCCAAATAATGACTTTGAGGTTTAAGAAGTCAAGTTGAGTTGTGGGGTAAATAGTAAATAGTTCAATGCACTTAACTTAAGCCAGATAATGACTTTGAAGTTTAAGAAGTCAAGTTGAGTTGTGGGGTAAATAGTAAATAGTTCAACGCACTTAACTTATAGATAATGACTTTGAAGTTTAAGAAGTAAGTTGAATTGTGGGGTAAATAGTAAATAGTTCAACGCGCTTAACTTAAGCCAGATAATGACTTTGAAGTTTAAGAAGTCAAGTTGAATTGTGGGGTAAATAGTTCAACCCACTTAAGCCAGATAATGACTTTGAAGCTTAAAGTAACAATTTCAGTCAATGGGATATTTAAGACCACAAATATGGAGTACAAGTCAGACAAATAATATCCAAAAGAATACTTACGTTGCATATTTTTCAAATAAACTATTAGAGGTAGTCATAGAGGAGATAGAGGAGTTATTTACACTAACACCCCTTTAGATTTTTAGCTTTTTTCACAAAACTCCTTGAGGTTTTAGAAATTACACGAACACCCCTTGAGGTTTTAAATTTTTTCCACAAAACTCATTTTCATTTATTTTTCATCTAAAATTTGATGATTTTATACAAAAAAATTCTCCAACTTACAGTTGTCCTTTGAGATTAGATTGCATATACTTCATTGAGAGCATCCACAATGGACTCCATAAACCATATCATTAGACAAATTTTAGGGAGGAATTGGAAAAATACAACTCCAAACATGCTCCATATCCACCTCCTAAAATAGCGAGACCTCTAGAAGCCCCTAAATCTAATGAGAGAAAAAGGACTTCTAGTGGCTCTCTATGATTTCATGCTGCTTTATTTAATGAGTATTTCAAACTTTTAATTAATGCTAACTATTTTTTATATTATTTTTTAATAGATATGGACCAATTAAAAAAGTGTGATAACATTTGTGACCCCTTAAACTTGAGAGCATGATTGGAGTTTAAATTTTATAGAGAACTCCTAAGATAACTTTTATATGTTTTTAGCTAAAATTTAACTGAAAAATAGAGAGCATGATTGTGGATGCTCTAAGGTTAATTTTGTCATTTGCATAAATTGTTTTTCAATAAAATCATTATTTTTTGGACAAACAATCAACGGAAAGGGTTTTGTGAAAACAAATTGAAACCTCAAGGGGTGTTCATATAATTTTTGAGACCTGAAGGGGTTTTGTGAAAACACAAAAAACCTCAGAAAGTATTAGTGTAAATAACTCGTCATAGATATGAAACAAAAGGTCCTGCTATATATATATTTTAAAAAAACTCTCAAATCCTACGAATTTCATGAGGACATTATGAAAAATGAAAATTGTTTATAACTTACAAATCAAGCAGTATGCATAAGCCAATGGTGTTTATGTAATATTATAAGATCACAATCTACCACATGCACTATTCTCTACCACCCTTCTCTCTTCTCTCTCTCCCTCCAACAACAACCCACCACCACCCTATCAACCTCCAACCCGAGACCAATACCTGGACAACCTGGATGAGTCCATTGAGGGCTCGTTTGGTACGTCGGACTGTACTGACTAATTTCCGTCGGATAGTACTAATCTGTTCCGGAGAGTACTGACTATTTATCCATAATATTATAAGGCGTTTGGTGCTGTTCCGGATAAATAGTCTGACTAAGTTATACTGTGTTTGGTGATGTTCCGGATAACATCATATCAAACTATTTTAAAAATAAATAAAAAATCTTTGATAATTTTAATGGAAATTGAGATTCAAATGACATGAATTTTTTTTTGGTAAGATTCATATGACAAGATACCATAAGATTCATATTTTTTTTTGGAAATTAGAATAATACAACAATAAGTAGAATTCTACACATGACAAAAGGCTACAAAATACATCCCGATTGCATATACAGAAATATATGTGGTTTAACTATTAGAATTGTATTATGAATATTGATCTGCATATGTCTGTATTGGACATCAAAGTTTCCATGTCCAACAAGAAGAAGGAGAAAGTAGCAGCAAAACAGAAGCAATGCAATCAAAAGAGCCAAGGCCACAAGCTTGGGAATCGTAAAAAGAAAAGGAAGAGAGAAAATTTATCAATCAAGAAAATGGTTCAAAAGGAAAACATCATAAAGGGCCCATGGTCGCCCAGAAAAAAAAATGTACCTAGAATTCAAGTTCATACCATTTTAATTTTGTAATTTTTCTACCTAATCGTCAAGTAAGTATGTATTCAACTAAACTACCAACACTAGCACAGTTGTTTGTTTTTGGACGAAAACTACCACTACTCTGTTTAATACCAACAATCTAAATATTCCCACAACGTTGAATCAATATATCACATACAAAGAAAACATTCGATTAAAAAAATGTCAAAAAAGAAAAATTAATAACCTAATTTCCACAAAAATTTAATAAAAAATTGAAATATATAAAGAATAGAGAAGAAGAAAGAAGAAGCATATTGGAGAGAGTATGAAAAAGAGAGAGAGAGTGAGAGATGGATACCTGGAGAAGAGTGAAGAAAATAACATGTGGAGAAGATAGCAGAGAACCCTAGGGAGAAGAAGATGAAAAGAGCGTCTGACTTTTTTCGTAGAACGCGTGTTCTTATTCCCTAGCCGTATAATTAAGCGTGTATTATCTAATCCGGGGTGTGTGGGTTGTATTAGTTAGTCAGGTAAGGAGAGTATTAAAAGCCCAACCCGTATAAAATAGTCGGGTAATTAAATAATACAAGTTGACACCAAACACCTGACATAGACTATTTACTCCTATCCAAAGTCTAATACGGTGTACCAAACGAGCCCTGAGTCTAATAGTACTCCCAATATTAGACCTAAAGTCGTGATAAATACAGTTGTCGGACCAGATTAGTAGTGGCCCTCGATAGTCCGTTGTACACCACTTAAAACATAAGAATACCAACTGATCTGACTAAATATTTGCTAAAAGCAAATGAGAGACACCATCAGATTAATTCAAATAAAAGACTTCAAATTTTGTTTTTGATGACGGTATATTATTTGAACGATGAGAAAGAATATTTCATACAATGGTTAAATAGCAAATCCTTGTAAGGCAGCTTATCTCTAGGAAATTATATGGAGAGACTGGGACAAAAGGAAAGCATGAGTTAACTCTAGCCTTTGTCCGCACAAAACCCTTTATGCCATCAACCAGTAAACCCATTTTTGGAAAACGCTACATAGCCTAAAAGCTGTATTGAATTAACGTGAACTTCCTTACCAATATACATTTATGGTATACTGAGTTTTAACATGTCTGCAGTTTCCTTGAAAAGCATCTAACAAGCCACATGTCTTTCATGACTTTCATGCCACCCTCGGTGGTATATTTCCGGAAAATATTAGTGTGAAAGAAATATACAAGGCAGGGTGACCTGAGAAACCTCAAGTCAGTTCTTTACAAATTGCCTACCTGGACAAGACAACTTAAATAGATGGAGACGAGCGAAAACTCATGACAAAACCATACAATTATATTGATTGCGGACCCGAAGAATCAGTGGGGCGCCCTTGATGTGGCCATCGTGTCACGGCCATGTCAATCATCTAGACTTGTGTGCATTCCTGAAAGAAAGAAGAAAACTTTGTTCAGATTCATCAATGGTCTTCTACTCGAAGTAGCTCAAAAGTTATCAATCAACTTTCAGCATTTGATATCACACCATGTGATGACCCAAAAAGGAGAAAAAAGGTTATCGCGCCATGCATTTTTGTTTGTTTTATATAATCAAGAACTTAGCAGGAACAAGAATGACGGCCTGTTCCACAACTAGTGCATCAGTTTCAGGCCATTAAAGATTATACACAACTATTTACCTAGAAGAAAGTGTATGAGAGCTATTTACAACCCCTCGGGGAGCACTTGAGCCCCGTGCCCTCTGATCAGGCTCCTTGGTGACACGCATAGCAGAGACTTCTTTTTCCATGGCAGCTACTTCTCTCCGCATCTTTTTGGCCTCAACCTCAATTGCTTTGTTAAGTGTATCCACCTTCTTTGCCAACATCTATTTGATTCCACACAAGAAACAAGTTAAGAGCAAAACAAAAGTGGAGAGAGGTTGCAAAATTAATGAGATAGGTCCTACTAGCTAACCTCAATTGCATCATCCTTGTCCTTGAGGGTTTGATCATTCTCATGGCCAGCTTTCCTCAAAGATACAACCTCTTTCTGTAACATACCATACAGCTCTCCAGAAACATAATCTTCATGCTCTATCCTGGATTGTTCAGCCAAAGATCCATTTGTCCTCTCCTCATGTCTACCAATTGTCTCATCCGTCTGAGTCTGATCACTGGCACTGTTTGTGTTATCTTTCCCAGTTTCATCTGGGACTAGCTTATCTCTGTCTGGCAATCTACTACCACCATCAAACGATCTAGATGAACTCTTGGCTTGTTTCAATATTGTAGTAGCAGTGTTGGAACGGTTGAAACCAGATTGTAAATTCGATTTTGTCCGAGATAGATAGCCATTAGACGACGCTCTAGAGAAGTTCTCAGCTCCACCAAGAGACTGACGCCTTGAAGGCCCATTGCCGATGATTCTTGCATCTGGGGATGGGCAGGATTTTCCATTCGATGCTTTAAACTTCTCCTCCAAAACCTTGAATCTTAGTTGGTACTAGCAAAAAAGCCCGCGCGATGCTGCGGGTTTTGAAATTACACAGACAAAATAAGATTGTTTATATATACAATGAGATTTAACTTGTAGCATTATGCTTGACTAAGGAAGTATAAGTGGCAAAAAAGGAAGTAATAACATATTTTACAGGCTACTTGTTATGTTAAAATAGTAGACATGTTTGTATATACATTGAGATGTTAATAGTGGGAAGCAGCTATTAACATAGCAAAACTTGGATAGTTCTGAGCAGCATGCTGTTTAATTGGGCGGGTTTTGTTTTGCAATTTCTTCATGACTTTTCTTCTCTTTGATGGAGGTCTTGACCCTGTTATAAAAAAGTGGGAAAATAGCAAGTGTTAATGTTGATGAATGGGGAAAATCGAGTTAGGACAATAATCATAAACATCTAATTATGTATAAACATGAATAATATAATTTAACAATTTAATAAGAAATTTATAAATGGTTTTCCAATCGAAGAAACACAAATTAACGAAATTAAATAAGAACTCAATGTTATTCTTTTCTTTTAAGATATGAATAATTGAATATTATGTATGTAATATGTATTTTAATGAGATGGTTTTCCAATTGAAGTAACACAAAGTAAGCACATTTTAAATTTTGTGTTCATCTAAAGGAAAAGTTCAAAAGAAGTAAAATAATTATGGTTGGATGTATTGAATAAAAATTGAAGAAAAGGATGTAGATATAATGTTTAAGCTTTTAATTCTTTTATGTGTTAAGTGTATATGACTAAAATGTTTTTTGCCCTTATTTCAAGTTAAAATTACTTAAGGGTTTGACATTTTTGCCGGAAAACGGACAGAGTTTCCCCTGAAAAACGGATATTTCCTAAAAAAATTAACCTGTAAATATGATAATTTAATAGTATTCCCAAACATTCAGCATGCAAAAATTTCATTTATACGTAATTTAATAGTGGTTTAAATGGTTTTTAGACCTATATAATAAGTAGAGATAATCTTGTAATACTTTAATTGAAAGGAACCCAATAGTAAAACAAAGCATCAATCAGAATATCACAAAAATGATGATTTTGTCAAATTCAACAAAATTTGTTACAATTTAATATATAACGATTGAGTGAAGAATGAAGGTAAGAATAATTGAATATTATGCATGTAATATGTGTTTAAATGAGATAAGTGAATTGTGAAAGAGAGAATACAAACTCTAATCTTGGGGCAGGAGAACTGGTTGCCAAACTGTCTTCGCTTGTTTTCTTCTTTAAACCAATGATTGGTAAATCAGAATCTGATACAATTTCCTCCATGCTTTTTGTAGCAACAATTCCTTCAGATTTGTTTTTGGTTCGAATATGACTTAGAGAAATGCTAAATGGAAGAGAAAAAAATATATTGGTAAATGTTAGAAAATGCGTAAATATTGATATAAAGGAGTTAATTGTTATATAAATTCTAACCTTTTTGGTTTTTTTGATGGGCGAAAGGTAAAGAGAGCTCTTTTGACAGCGTCTCTAAATCTTTTTTTTGAAATTGGGGTGGCCTCTGTTATAGAAGTATCAGGTGAGCTTGTGGGAGATGCATTTGGAATTTGCTTTGAAAGAAGCGGGGTAATGGGGGGAACCATTTGGGTAGCAATGTTTTCTTTGTCATGTGTAGCCAAACTTTTGTCAAATGATTGTGATGTTGGTTCAAGAAATGGCCTTGTGTCATCGAAGATTGCTTGAATGAGTAGAGCATTCCTGTTGGAATCACTTCTCATGCTCCCAAATCGAAGTTGAAATTTTTTAGGACTAACATCAAAAGACCCCCTCAAAGTTTAGGGTCATTCTTAATATGGGTCACTGGGTTTTAATTTCATCATTTTACACCCCATAATTTCAAATTCGACCAATTTACACCGTTCGTCAAGTACACCGTTAGATTTTCTGTTAAATTGGTGACGTGGCAATTGTAGTACCCACTTTGATGCTGATGTATGAACAAAAATAATAAAAAATTCTTTAAAAATATTATTAAATTAGATTTTTTAAAACAAAAGAAAAAAATATTCCTCTCTCTCTCTCTCTACCCAGAACTTGAAAACCCCAGCCACGAAGGAGAAGAAATGGAGGAAGACAGGAAAGAGGGCGCACAGCAAAGGCCATAAAAAGAGATTTTGGAGTGACGAAATATTTGAGCTTTGGGAGATTTTGGAGAGTCCTAGGGTTTTGTTCTTGGTCCCATTTTTGTTGTTCCTAGGTGATGGGATGGATTTGTCTAAGGTCGACGAGAAAATTACAAGATTCGTTAGCTCTGTCAGATCGCTTGGCCCTTTTTTTTTTTTTTTTTGTGGGGTTGGGTCAAGGTTCGCAAAGGGGGCAGCGGTGAAAGCTATGGGGGTTGGGGGAGAGGGAGGGGGTTGCTGGTGCAATTTTTTTTGACAATGAACTCTATTGTTGCCAACCTGGCCGTGCCAACCCACTGAACCTCCAAGAAGCCTAATGATTTTTATGCCCATCATTTTCTTCTGCATTTCTACTGCAATCTGCCCAAACTCTCAATTCCTCTCTCTCTCTCTCAATGTCCCAAATTCTCAAATCCTAACGAACCCTAAAACAGGTCAACTCAATCGATTGAAGTTGATCTCAGCTTCCCAAATGGACATACTCTTTGCTCAGATCCAAGTGAGCCTCCGCTCCAACGACCCTCTTCGCCAATCTGACCCTCTCCTTTAAGCCCTCCAGCAATTTGCAAACAGCTGCGACATATCCGTCATTGCCAAATTCGTTTTCGAAGAGATCGTCGCCTCCCCTGACTCCGTCGTTTGCAAAAAGATCGCCTTTGATCTCATTCGCTCCACCCGCTTCACCATCTGCTTCAGAATTCTCATCGATCTCGACTTCCCTGACCCTGACGTCAGCGCCGTCGTCGTCTCCATCCTCGCTGCCATCCCCTCCTACCGCCTCTAAACTCATCACCGACGCATAAAAGGAAATCAACAGCTGCTTCGATTCTCTGAGCGATAATCTCCACTTCTTCGTCACCGAAGTAGAGAGAGGGAGGGAGAGAGAGAGAGAGAGAGAGCGAGAGCTGAGGGAGGGAGATAGGTCGGAGATGTGGGTGGGGTTTTCAAATTCTGAGCAGGGAGATAGAAGGAGAGAGAGAGAGAGAGAGAGAGAGAGAGAGAGAGATTGGTGATTTTTTTTTTTCTTCTGTTTTTAAAAATATAATTTAATAATATTTTTAAAGAATTTTTTATTACTTTTGTTCACACATCAACATCAAAGTGGGTACCACAATTGCCATGTCACCAATTTAACAGAAAATCTAACAGGGAACTTGACTGACGGTGTAAATTGGTCGAATTTGAAACTATAGGGTGTAAAATGATGAAATTAAAACCTAGTGACCCATATTAAGAATGACCCCAAACCTTGAGGGGGTCTTTTGACGTTAGTCCAATTTTTTAACTTGCCCTCTTGTTTGCAGAATTGCATCTGGCAATTGTTGTTGGTCGGTAAAACCTCTTTGAATAACCAATTCCTTGCAAGAAATTCTAAACAGCTGTTCTGCTGGTCTTCCAATTATCATTGCATTGGTTTCGTCAGTTGAATCTTCAAGCACTAAGCTCACTTTGAACCTGTATGTAAAATTTATGTAATGTTTTAATAATTCAAAACAATTATATTTAAACTTTATGGAAAAATAAAATGAAACTAATTGTTGAGATTTGTATTACCAAGGGAGAGGAATTTGATTATTGTGTTTTGGGCACAAAAGTTCATCATGATGGGCAGCAGTTCTAAGTTGTTTAAAGCAAGATGGGCATGCTTTATACCACCAACCATTATGTGTGTCAAAACGTGTAACAGCTGCTCTGCATAAAATGAGAGTGTCCTAAAACATATTTTTAAAAATTTGTTAATATAGCATAAATAATTATAAAATATATAGTGATAAGAGAAGAATAAAGTGGAATTTAGTTTAAAAAATTTGTAAAATTGTATGTTAAAATACGAATAATAAGGAGATTAAAGAAAGAAGTTAGTGTATTTACCTTATGTGTATCTTGATCAAGAACATTTAACTCTTGGACAGATAGCTTTGTAACAGCTTCTAAATGTTGAGGTGTCATTAGTTGAGTGGCGGAAGAAGGCATCATTTTAATGGCATGTGTAGAGTCATTAAAGCTGTGGTTATTGTTATTTTTATATAATAAAAAAGAGGTGTTAATTTATGACAATGGGGAAACAAAGGTATATGTTAAAACAAAAATGATAAAAATTCATACCTCATTTTGTAGGCAGCTAATTCTGGTATATCTGGATTGATAAAAATTAATGTGGAGACACTACTTTTGAGAACAATTTTCCCTGCATGTTGATAAATCATAAATTAGATTTGTTTTTATTTGACATGAAGTGTAAATAATAGGAAAATGTGAAAATAAATTGGATACCTTGAAATTGTTTAACTTTCAGGCTTGTAAAAGTTGCAAATATTGGCATTGTCAATTGTTGTAAAGCCTGAGAATCAAAAGTCTTTGCAGTATCTCCCCATAGAGTTATTCTAACATCTTCTTTCCTAAATGATTAGATGTGGAGAAAAAAATATTTTAGAAAGAGACATAATAGTTTAAAATTTTAATGATAAACATTTTCTAAATATTTGTACCTGATATTTTCAATGCAGACTTCACATATATTCTCAAGCCTCTCATTGCCGACCATTTTTTGTTCCAATGGTTGTATTCCAATAATGTGTCCAAAAACATCTTGCAATTTGATAAAAAAAATATCATAAGGATATTAAAATGTGTAAATTTTTTGGATAAATACTTATTATATATAGGTGTATAGTTTTTAATAATATATAGAGTATTACCTGTTAGGATGTCCGTCTTGTCTATGCAAGTGGACAATTGAGTATAATCGACCAAATAAAATCGATGCCTTGGAATGTGTGGGTGAATGGTTGGCAGTTCTTTGAAAGCTGTTCTCGCATTGAAGAACAATTGCGCAACATGTGGTACAACTTTGCGTGATGGTTTGTTGCGACCAGTATGGAAATGTGTTATTTCATAAATGCTCCCAGCTTTTATTTTTGGAGCTACGAAATCATAATCGATTTCTTTGACGCTAGCTTGTATTGCATCTGTCTACATTATTGAAAAAAGATTAGGAAAAGAAAAATTAATAAGGGGGAAATTATATTTAAAAGCAAGGAAATACAAATATATGATAATAGATAATAGAAAATCTGTTAGATAAATTTAACTATGTTGAGTTTAATTTTCTTTAAGTGATGTTATTATAATCAAATTGAAATAACATAAAAAGAGCTTTTCTTACCATTTGATCAACCAGAATACATTGAAGGCCACTGAATTGGTCATTAGATCCAATAAGTTTTGGTCGCCACATTCTACAGATACGTACTTTGAGTTTCTTGTTAAATTGGAATGGTTGCAAATCACGGATATAAGTGAAACTCATTGTGCTTTAAATTTGCAAATAAAATATATATTTTGTTAGCATGAAAATGTATGTATATATTTATTAAAAGTAATGAGAAAAAATATAAAAATGTTTAATTATGGATACATCAAAATTGGAACCTCATTATAAATTTTGTAGAACATCTTTATACACCATGTTTTTAGTGTAATTATTTGGCGCTTCTTTATTATTTTCTATTATGATTTTAAGACCTTACCTTGATGTAACCCTGGATAATGCAACATAAAGTTGTGCATGAGTAAATACATGTTGAGAAAGATATAGTCCAACTTGTTTTAATGATTGGCCTTGACTTTTATTTATTGTCATTGCATAACACGGTCTAATTGGGAATTGGCTCCTTTTAAAAATGAAAGACCATTTGTTTTCAGTTGCTGTAAGGCTTATTTGAGGTATGAAAACTTTGTGACCAATGTTACTACCAACAAGTATTTTTGCTTCGATAATTTTATCACACCATTGTGTGATAACTAATCGTGTTCCATTACACAAACCTGAAAATTGATTTAAGTTTCTCAATAGCATGATGGGCATTCCTATTTTTAAAGCTAAATAATATGGAGATAAACCATTAAATTCAAGTTTGTTTAACAATTGTTTAAAAAGGATTAAAAGGGAAAAAAAATTCTTCAAAAAATGGTTATCAAGAATTAGTCATTTGCCCATAAAGATTTCCAAAAAGTAAATTTATTTTATATTTTTTGTAAATGAATAAATTGTTTCAAATTGTATCAAAGGTTTTCAAACTTCTAACTAATATTTATGTTGTGGTCTTCTCTTTCTCTCTTTTATACACAATAGTCTCTTTGTCTTTTATACATAGTAGAAAAATGGGTCTACAAAGTATGTAAAATAAGAATACAAATTTCGTTTTGTCTGTTAATAGAAAAGTTTAGTCAAAAGCAATTGTTAAGGTTTAGGGTCTAGGTCTTTAAGAAGAAATTTCTAATTATTAGTAAAAAGAATTTAAACCGATATGTATAATTGAGACATTTAACTCAAAATTTATAATCAACAAAACTCACTAGATTAATGATTTAAATAAAATGTTCAATGAGAACATCAAGAGGAAAATATTTAGCATCAAAGCATATTCAACTTGTATCAATAAACAGAATAAAGATTACTTCTAAATAACTTGTATGCCAGCACAATCGATGAAAATAAAATATAGAATCTTACGAAATGATTAAAATCAAGTTACTAAGATGATTAATAATGGTTAATTTTAAAAAACAATGAATTGGAGGAGATTTTATACCTCGAAAATGACAGCAAAATCCAAATGTCTAGTCCCTAGCTTTTTAGTGTATCCAAGCTGTGAAATAAAGAAATGATTCAATTATATTTGGATCGAATGTCCAGTTTATTGTCCAGTTCAACGAAAACTTAACAATTGTAAAACACTTTAGTCTTATCTTTCTAAAATACTATGGTTGGCTAATTTGTTTTAATTGATATAATTATTAAACTTGACTGGCACCTCTAAGGTATTAGTTTACTTTCATTTTCTTTGTTTTCTATACAACTGGGCAATTATTAAAGTTTAGAGTTTAGGTCTTCAAGAAGGAATTTTTAATTATTAGCAAAAGGAACTCAAACTGAAATTAAAAGTTGTAAAAAATTAATTCACTCACTTAACACATATACATATATATCTTAATTGAAATAAAATTCTTTAATACTATTTTCAATATGATCGAATCCATGAAAACAATCTAATTCATAGATAATTTATTAAAATACGACTATAAAAACTTGAAAATAGATTATTCAAAACGAAACAATTTTCGTTAATAGTTTTCAATCCAAACAATCAGATTGATAAAGCAAAAGTATTTAACTTTACACATCAATTAAAATCTATAGATAAAATTTAAGTAATTCGAAACATTACGAATTTAGTGAATTGTATATAAATTGAATAGGTAAAGAACTTGTATGCATCAATTGAATAGTAAATTGTATATAAATTGAAGAAGTAATTCAAAATATTAACAATTTAGTAATTACAATAATAAGTTGTTCTTAAAGATGTATCATTTAAAGCTATCATTAAAGTAACAAACGAATCAATTTGGGCAAGAAATTTCATCATCAGTTTAACCATCATCTCCTTCTCCATCTTTCTTCTTCTCCTTCTTTTCCTTCTTCTCCTTCTTGCCTTAGACTCAAAACTTGTAGGATTTAACCATGTGGAAAACAATCAAAATACTCAAATTCTAATCAATTTCTTCGGGAAAAAAAAAAAACAAATAATTGAATAGGTAAAGAACTTGTATATAAATTGGTATAATGAGGAGAAACAAAAACATAAAATAATACATACATATGTATATGTGCGTGTATCTACATACATGCAT
Source organism: Prunus campanulata (assembly GCA_034190965.1). Classification (NCBI taxonomy): domain Eukaryota; kingdom Viridiplantae; phylum Streptophyta; class Magnoliopsida; order Rosales; family Rosaceae; genus Prunus; species Prunus campanulata. The sequence continues at coordinate 8,826,580 of CM067214.1, read as the reverse complement.
ACATATTATAAAGAAAGTACACACATAGAAATTATTTTATATCACTTTATAATGATTACAAAGCAACAATACTAATTTTTATTTGATCAAAATATATTTGTTGAAAGACACAGTTGTAGAAGAATAAAAGTTAAAATATAATATAACAATTACAGATATCTATAATTTTATCGAATAACCAACTTCGATTCATAATGATTAAACAGTATATATATACTAATATAAAGTCTTGTTAGATCAATATGTATAATTGAGACATCTAACTCAAAATTTATAATTAACCAAGCTCATCAGATTAATGATTTAGATAAAATATTCAATGAGAACATCAAGGGGAAAATATTTAAAAGAGGGGAAAAAATTGAGCATCAAAGCATATTCAATTTGTATCAATCAACAGAATAAAGATTACTTCTAAATAATTTGTATGCAAGTACAATAGACGAAAATAAAATATAAAATCTTACAATATGATTAAAATCAATTGACTAACATGACTAATAATGCTTAATTTAAAAAAATAATGAATTGGAGGAGTTTTTATACCTCGAAAATAACAGCAGAATCCAAATGTCTAGTCCCTTGCTTTTTGGTGTATCCAAGCTGCGAAATAAAGAAACGATTGAATTATATTTGGATCGAATGTCCAGTTTAGTATCCAGTTTAACGAAAACTTAACAATTGTAAAAGACTTTGGTCTTATCTTTCTAAAACACAACGATTGGCTAATCTGTTTTAATTTATATAATTATTAAACTTTACTGGCACCTCTAAAGTATTAGTTTTCATTCTTTTTCTTTGTTTTCTATACAACTGGGAGGTTTCTAACCAGAAACTACTACATTATAATCAATTCCTTTTGGAACTTGATTTAATCTCTACTTTATAGCGGTTTCCTACCTTTACTTTCTCACTCTCTCTATCTCTGTCCCAATAAGTATATAAGTTTTTCAGAAAATGTCAAGAGGCGCAATTTAAAATAGCAAAAGATACAAAATTAAGACGAAGAACACATTGATTGCAAGCAGCATTAAGAAGAGAAAAGACAGAATTTTTTTACTCTACACACAAATATATTTGCATTTTTTCACGTCGAAATGAACAAAAGCTAGCATATTTTTACTCTACACACAATTCTCAGAACACGCAATTTTCTAATCTAGTTACATCTCTTGCCAATCACTCTGACTACAGCTCTTAGAATTATAACCACAAAAGGATATAAATAGAAGCATCATTCTGGCTACAGCTCTTGCCAATCATTCTAGCTTAGCATATTTTTAATCACAACCTACATTCCTACAAAAGGATTTATAAATAGAAACATCATTATTCCTTAAGGTAAAATATGACGAAAATCCACACAGGTAGACCAACAGAAGAAATGAAACCTCTAATATGAGCCTGAAGCAATAGATGGGGCGTAAGGCAAGAATCTGCCACTTAGACAATATATGAAAACTCTAACATCAAAAACAGATTCAAGAGATGCCAAAAATACGAAAAACAGTTCAACAGATGCCACACCAGATTCAACAGATCCAAGAGATGCATGAATACCAAAACAGATTCAACAGATGCCACACTTAGCAAAACAGATTCAACACATGCCACTCATACATTACAATTCTTTTTCGGTTAAACACATATATAGGGGCAGACCTGTTTGATTGTGTAGAATATAGGGGCGAAGACCAATTTGTTGATGAAAATCACGGTGTTTTAATTGTCTGTAATCACTAATGCTGCAAATCATCAAACTTTCCATAAACAACAATCTAAACAATGACTTCCAAAAAGGTATTGCTCTCATGAGCTATAATTCCTGCAAGAGCAGCCTTGGCAGTCACTCTGTTTATTGCATGCCCCAATTGAGTTTACCTACCTCTGAAGTATTAGTTTTCATTCTTTTTCTATACAACTGGGAGGTTTCTAACCAGAAACTACTATAAACTTGATTTAATCTCTACTTTATAGTGGTTTCCTACCTTTACTTTCTCTCTCTCTCTCTCTCTTGATATCCCTGCTTACAAATCTCTAATTCAAAATTTCCAATTATTGAATTGGTGGTGTTTTGCTGTAGAAACGATGAAACTTTGCAACAGAAGAGTACGAATGGCTGGGCAAATAGGGAAAAGAAGAATCTGAACCCCCTGCCGCAGACCACATCAGCTTCTCATCAGTAAATACCAAGTAATTCAACCAAGAAGATATCAATTTCATACTATAGATGCCTATAGTAATACTGTAATGCTATCAGAAGTCAGAACCTAAAAATCAATTCCATATCTAACACTATAACTAACAATCACATTGTGCAAAGAGAACAGACAAAACAAAAAAACTGACAAATTCAATCCATTGCTCTAGCCTAAAAAACTGATTCCAAATTTCAATCCACTACTCTAGCCTAAAATTAACCTCAACAAAACACCCAAAAGATTTAACAACATACTCAGATATTAGAGGGTTTAGGGTTAGACAACTCTTCTTTTTAAAAATAAAAAAAAATTATCAAACAACATAATTGATAAACCCAAATACCATGATTATTAACTCATAAATTGACAAAAACTACAACAATAAAAAAGAAAAAACACAATGAATGAAAACCAAATTCAATAGAAGTTAAGATTGAAGAACTAACCACAAAACAGGGGCACGGATGAAAGAACAGAGGCTAAGGCCAGGCGAGTAGCAGACGGGGATAACGAATGGAAACCGAAACTGATGAAGAAGAAGAAGGCAAGGAAGTCGGTGAACGCTGAAGCTGATGGAGAAGAAGGCAAGGAAGTCGGTGATTGACGAAGAAAACAATGACGCTCTATAAAAATATCGAAGCCTCCAGATGCAGACATCGAAAAACCAACCCATCTCTTCCATCTCTGCCCTTGAATCTGACGAACCAGCTGGTTGAGATTGAACCAGGCGCTTCTGAGGAAGAAACAGAAGCATAGTTCGATCTGAAGGAGAGGGGGGCAAAACGGGAAAGGTTGAAACTAATTAATCAGGGGCACAACCGTGATTTCAATGTGCTGGTGGAAAAAATAAGTTTGCAAAACAGTAAAAAGAGAGGGCCCTTACGTCATTTCACTGTGCTTAGTTACAGTGTTTAGTTGCATTTGGTTTTAGTATATATAGAATTTTTCCTAAGAAATCAATTAATGCTCAACTGTTAAGAAGAGGCTTAAACACATAATAGGAAACAGTTACCCTTACTTGTCAGAGCAGACTAAATTCAAAACAGTTAGCATACCTTTAATTGTGCTTCTGCCTTTGCAGTACGCTCAGCTACTGCCAGTTTGTCTCGAAGTTGTTGCATTTCTCCCTACAAAAAACATGTCAAATATTTCATTTTAAATCTCAAATTAAAAAAACTGTTCCTTTCTTGAGGCAAAATAAACCATCTTAAAACACGGGCAAGCGCATGCGCACAAACACACACATATATATACAGTTATTCTCTTATTCGGATGTCTGCACATTATTTTCGTGCGGATACCATTGTAAATAGGCAAGAAAGCAGAGAGGGATAGTATAAAATACATGGTGTCTACACGATAATAACGTCCGGATATCCGCATAGGAGAATTTCTGTATATATATTCCGTTTTCTAGCAACTACTCAATTTGTAAATATTTGGGGAAAGCATTATATGTGGTCTATGCAATAAAGAACCATTTTCCAGATCGGATATCTGTTTTCAGGTCCTGGATACAGGGTAGTCTCTATCGCTATCCTATATGCATCTTGACAGTAGGCCAACAATAATCATTGCAGGTCATCTATGGTACTAGATGATCAATTTAAAGAAGAAGAGAAAAAAAATTCGATTCATGCTTTCTTTTTGGGCTGACGAGGCATCTGGTCCACATGTTAATTGATAATAACTAGGTCCATGCAGTTGCCCTCCAGCATGAAGCGCCTTAGGCCCATTCAATTGCCATAATGCCAACCTCTTGGGTTAAGGATGCAACTTGAGACAATGAAACGAAATGACTATTTGTACAAATTAAAGGAATTGCATGCAGAAATGATGAGGTGGCATTGAAGTTGTAACATGCCTGAAAAAATCTCCTTTCTTCAAGCCATTGTTTTACGGGCATCACTTTGTCACTGGAATCTTTCCACTCATTTGCAACAACAGTGGCAACCCTATTTGCAGAGACCTTTGCACAATCCACCTCCCGTTCCAACAGTTTTTTCTCCTCCTACGCAAGCTTGAAGGTTAGAGGCAGTTTGCATTTGTGACAGACTCTGGACAACTACGAAGTGATTTGCAAGATATCGCGCCATGCATTTTTGTTTGTTTTATATAATCAAGAACTTAGCAGGAACAAGAATGACGGCCTGTTCCACAACTAGTGCATCAGTTTTTGGCCATTAAAGATTATACACAACTATTTACCTAGAAGAAAGTGTATGAGAGCTATTTACAACCCCTCGGGGAGCACTTGAGCGCCGTGCCCTCTGATCAGGCTCCTTGGTGACACGCATAGCAGAGACTTCTTTTTCCATGGCAGCTACTTCTCTCCGCATCTTTTTGGCCTCAACCTCCATTGCTTTGTTAAGTGTATCCACCTTCTTTGCCAACATCTATTTGATTCCACACAAGAAACAAATTAAGAGCAAAACAAAAGTGGCGAGAGGTTGCAAAATTAATGAGATAGGTCCTACTAGATAATCTTCATGAGATAGGCAAGCTTTCCTCAAAGATACGACCTCTTTTTGTAACATATCATACAGCACTCCAGAAACATAATCTTCATGCTCTGTCCTGAATAAAACAATTAATCCAAAAGGCAATAATACTTAAAATCCAGTAATATAGAAGGTTTCAGCTTTTAAGTATAAATAGACTGAAGATTAATTAACATAGAAGACTATCAAATCTCATCTTTTCGTTGTACAGACATTTTTTTATAGATATCAAATATTGCACACCTCAGTATGTAGACTCACAATCAGTCAAAAGAAAAAAAAAATTCCTGCCTAACTCAAATGAAATGCATATACTAAATTGTTTGCAGTGGTTAAAATTAGAGATATTTAGTCATATACCCATTCTTAGCACTAAAACTATAAATAAACCATACGCCATTTAATTTCTATAAACAAAACAAACAAAAAAACCCAAAAAATGATAACTGGCCTTATTGAATTTAATTTTGATTATTAAATTACTTTGATGCCCTATTGAGTGTTTTAGGCTTTTTTATGAGGTTTTGGGGTTTGGTTTGTTTTAAGAAGTTAATGGCATTAAAAGAAGTTAAAAGCCTTTTTATTATGTTGTAAATGGGCTTTGGGTGTGTTTCTAAAGTCCATTTCATATAGGGTTGTTTTATAATTTGAGCTCCTATATTGGGTATAATAGTAAATCTCCCTTAAAATAAGTACAATATATTTTTTGCATGGAAATAGATTGCTCTTTAATTTTAAGAAGTGGAAGGGTATTTTTTTAAGCAACTGTTCTCCAAAATAACTATTGCATCTAATAGAAGGTGTAAAACATTGTTAGGAAAAAAAAAAAAAAAACAACAACAACAACAACAACTTTAGAAAGAGTTGGCAAATAAAAGTCAGACAAAATCTGTCTCATTCATATATTCTAGTATATTGCTAATTCCACCATTAAAAAAAACAATTAAGATTCCTTTCTTTGATCAAGCAACAACAAAATCACAAATTGTTATAAGAAAATGAAAATCAATCCAATTGCTAATGCAAATAGAAGCACAACTTGGGCTTTATAAGCAAAATAGAGTACCTCTTCCACCGCCTTCTCTTTAAGGCGCTCTGAATTCCTCAAAGACTTGATTTCCCCAACAGCATCTCCCAATTCCCTATCTTTATCTGTTTTTTCATTTCATAAATTAAAAACCGTATATATCAGTCAAATTTGACCTTATAAATTATAAGGTACACGAAATATAACTATAAATAAGAAATTTCTTTTTAGGAAAAAGAAAAAATCAAAGCTCTAACAAATATGAAATATCCATGAAGGTCTGACTCCACCAACGGCATTATTGAAATCAACATCAGGAAAATAACGCCCTTTTAGAACTCGGGCCCAGAGAGCATTAGTTAAGGTTCATAATTTCCTCTATTTGTTTTTGTGTGGTGAGTGTTATTGGGTGTATTTGGGGCTTTGGGTTGTGAGGTTGCCAAACAGTTTGTAAACATCCTAATTTGCACATGCTGCTCTAGGACATACCTCAGTTATACTTGTTGTGAGGAACTTCGTTAAATCTCTTATTTTCTGACTCAAATGGATTGAAGCAATTGTTTCGTTAAGGCACAATACACAAAAGCATAAATTCATATTACAATAACCAACTTACAAAATTGTAAAAGACAATACTAAACTTTGCTTTATTTGCTTTCATACATATGCCTTCACATGTGCAGCTTCTTCTATGCTCTACGATCATTTCTGCAGATAAGTACCAATGGCTGAGACAAAATCAAGGACAACATCTTTCACTTTGTCAAGGAAGTGAAAATAGGCATGTCTCCAAGATCTCTTCATGGCCAAAGTCCCAAAAAATCCCCAGAACCCTGCACAAAAACCTATCACCATGCTGATGACGAACTGTAGCTTTTCAAGTTTATTGCCATCATCATCTCCTCCATCTCCACTTGGAACTTGAGGTGCTTCTTCATTGTCTTGGCAACCAGTTGGTAATGGACACCCGCTAAGACCGGGGTTGCCCTCATAAATTGACGGGTCAACAAAGGTCTTAAATTGGTTACCCGTTGGAATTTTCCCGGACAAGTTATTGTATGACAGATTCAGATGATTCAAAAATGTTAAAGAAACCATGCTCTGTGGAATTGAACCTGAAAGTTTGTTCATTGATAGATCAAGAGTTTCTATCGACCCCAAGTTTCCGATATTTGCTGGGATATTTCCTGTTAAATGATTCATGGACAAATTTAAGGTGCCCAACTTTATAAGGCTTGTTAGCCCCTCAGGTATCTCTCCTGACAAGTTATTATTTGAGAGATCTATACTATTAACAAGGTTAAGGGTGGAGCTATATTCAAGCACTCTTCCTTTTAACACCACCTCCATTCTTCCCTGGTCTACGTAGGCTTCTGAATATTCCCCGGTCAAGCCACTCAAATTACCTATACAGTGGGGAATATTTCCGGCAAGATTGTTGTGTGAGAGGTCCAATATATGGAGATAAAGGTCACATAATTGTAAAGGGATGCTTCCAGTAAATGAGTTGGACCTCAAGCTTAAAATCGATAAAAAGGGCATGCTTTCTCCGATGGAAGCTGGAATCGTTCCAGAAAACTTGTTATCACCAAGATCAAGAATGTACATCACAAAGCAGTTTTCCAAGGAAGGAACTTCACCTGAAAAGTTGTTGCTAGAGAGGAACAAGAAGTTGAGTGAAGTAAGAGAGCCTAAGGATCTTGGGATTGTACCAGAGAGACTGTTGTTTGACATGTCTACATAATACAGTGATGGTATATTGTTCCAAAAATGAGGAATCTCACCAGACAAGTTATTATCTGAGATAAGCATGACTTCTAATTGGCTTAAATTACCAAAGGACATGGGAATGTTTCCACTCAAAGAGTTTCTAGAAATGTCTAAATGTGTCAAATTGGGCATCACTTGACCAATGTTATGAGGAATTGGCCCTGAAAATAGATTATCTCTAAGATACAGCAAGATAATGTTTGAGGACCATAGTGGGAGTGGGCCTTCAAAGCGGTTTGAACTCAAATCAACATTGTAAGAATAGATGAATCTTAATGAATTGGGCACCCTGCCGCTTAGTTGATTATAAGAGACATCTAGAATATCTATTTGCAAATCCAACTGCCAAAACCAATCTGGTATGGTGTCTGAAATCCTAGCATTACGGAGTACCACCGTGGTCAACTCAGTCTGATTTCTAAGCCATGTAGGAAATTTGGGACCCAGTTGGCAGGATCTAATGTACAAGAATCTTAATTTGAAAGAAGGTATCCAATCAGAACTTATGTTGAAAACCAAAGAAATATTTGGGGAATTATTTCCAATTGATACTTTTCTCAGGCCTCCAAGTTTCGCAAAATGAGCTTCTGTAATGGCACCTTCCCATGTGTTGTCACAGATATAAAGTGAAACCAGTGATGAGAGCTCCCAAAGACTTTCTGGGATGATCCCACTCATCTGATTCCCCCTAAGGTCAAACTCCTCCAAATATGTTAAATTTCCAATTGATTTTGGGATTGAACCCTGAAATGAATTATTCGACAAGTGGAGGTATCTTAAGCTTTTAAGATATCCCAAAGAATCAGGCAGTTTTCCTGTCAGACTGTTATATGTCAAATCCAACATCTCTAGTTCAGTGAGATTGAACAACCAAGGAGGTATCGTGGAGTTGAAACCGTTGCTAGAGAGATCAAGAACCAAAAGGGATGTGAAATTGATAGAAGGAAGAGTGAGAGGAAGGATGGAAAGTCCACAAAAGGCCAAATGCAATTCAACAAGTGAAGGGAGCATATTAACAATGGGAAGCCAGTAGGATGTAGCCTTGGCAAGGTTCACACCTTCCAAGTTAAGGTACTTTAAGGAAGAAAGAGTTGCAAGCCAGTGAAGGTCATTCTCATTTGAGTGACCAAAGTCATTACCAAGATCAAGATAAAGTAACCTTGAGAGATTTCCAAGATTTTGGGGAATGATTCCACCAAAAGATGCACCAGAGAGATTGAGGTATTTCAGTTTCTCTAGTGATCCAATGAAACTTGGAAGTTGGACACCTCCAAAGTTATTCATGCTAAAATCCAAGTAAACCAAATCTTTCAAAACAAGCAAAGAAGGGTTGATCTCACCACCAAATGCATGCTCTGTTGCTCCGTCAGCATCATACTCATCGCGATTGCAAAGATCAAGTCTGTTGACACGTCCAGTTATGTTGTTGCAGCCTACACCACTCCATTTGCAACAATCTTCTCCCACCCAAGACGAAAGCCGGTCCGAAGGATCTGTGAGGCCTTGTTTGAGCTTGAGAAGGGCTTTCCTCTCTATATGTATGCATCCCACATTATGATCAACACTGCAGAAACTGAGTTTAATGGTTTCAAGGGATAAAATTCCTGACAATATAATTAGTGAGACAAGTTGGATGGAAGCACTAGCACTGCTGTGACCCATGATTCTTATGCAATGGGATGATCTGTAGGACTAAAGATATGAGTATGCAAGATTAAAGAGTACAGCGATGCCCTATATATAGGAGTAAATGAGAATTCATATGATTGAACTTTTGTACACTTTGAATTGTTCGGAATTATATATGCGTCCTTGCATACACGCTACCACTGGAGGACCCAGAAATTTTTTAGCGGAGGTGCAATATTGACTAAGTATGAAAAATGGGTTTTTGGAATAATCATTTTCTCAAGATAATTTTTGGCAGCTTTTGTTCCTTATACATCAAATAAGAAAACTTGATTTTATGGGATTTTAGTATGAAGTATATATTGACTTAATGAGCAATCATTTTTAGCCTAAATCGTATTTTGCACTAAAACCGAATTTTTATATTTTGATTTGGTGGGAATTTGATTTTATAGTATTTTTATTTGAATCCAAATGGGGGGTATTTCCTTATTTACATTGTAAACTTAAGTAAATGGAGTAATATAATAATAAATAAAAGTAAAAGGACAAAGACATTTACTTAAATGTTGAAGATAGAAATAAGGTAATGACTTTGAAGTTTAAAGTAGCAATTTCAATCAATGGGATATTTAAGACCACAAATATGGAGTTGAAGATAGAAATAAGGTAATATGTATACCAGTTGAGCAAATGAGCAATTTCAAGCACCTACAATGGTTTTTCCGGCGAGGGGAGGTGCAGCTGCACCTCCTTATGCCTTAATAGGTCCGCCTATGCACGCTACCAAGAACGAAAAATTTCCATAATCTGGTCCCTACCTACACAAATTGTGTGAACATCGATTAAACGACTTCCAAGTCTCTGATATAGATTAAATACTGACAATGGCACTGCTGCGATCATGCATGCAAAGACTTCCAAGTCAAGTTGAGTTGTGGGGTAAATAGTTCAACTCCATCAGCACTTAAGCCAGATAATGACTTTGAAGTTTAAAGTAGCAATTTCAATCAATGGGATATTTAAGACCACAAATATGGAGTTGAAGATAGAAATAAGGTAATATGTATACCAGTTGAGCAAATGAGCAATTTCAAGCACCTACAATAGTTTTTCCGGCGAGGGGAGGTGCAACTGCACCTCCTTGCGCCTTAATAGGTCCGCCTATGCACGCTACCAAGAACGAAAAATTTCCATAATCTGGTCCCTACCTACACAAATTGTGTGAACATCGATTAAACGACTTCCAAGTCTCTGATATAGATTAAATACTGATAATGGCACTGCTGCGATCATGCATGCAAAGACTTCCAAGTCAAGTTGAGTTGTGGGGTAAATAGTTCAACTCCATCAACACTTAAGCCAGATAATGACTTTGAAGTTTAAAGTAGCAATTTCAGTCAATGGGATATTTATGACCACAAATATGGAGTACAAGTCAGACAAATAATATCCAAAAGAATACTTGCATCGCATATTTTTCAGATAAACTATTTGACGTTTGACGTAGTCATAGAAGAGTTATTTACACAAACATTATCTGAGGTTTTTTGCTTTTTCACAAAACTCTTTGAGGTTTTAAAAATTACATAACATCTCCTGAGGTTTTAAATTGTTTTCACAAAACTCCTTTTCATTGATTTTCATCCAAAAATTGATAATTTTATACACAAAAAATTCTCCAAATGACAAACTTGTGCTTTGAGATTTGATTGCATATACTTCATTGAGGTTAATTTTGTCATTTGCATAATGTTTTTTTTCAATAAAATCATCAATTTTTGGACAAACAATCAACGAAAAGAGGTTTTGTGAAAACAAAACTGAAACCTTAGGAGGTGTTCATGTAATTTTTTAGACCTGAGGGGGTTTGAGATTAGATTGCATATACTTCATTGAGCTTAATTTTGTCATTTGCATAATTTTTTTTTTCAATAAAATCATCAATTTTTGGACAAACTATCAACGAAAAGAGGTTTTGTGAAAACAAACTGAAACCTTAGGAGGTGTTCATGTAATTTTTGAGACCTGAGGGGGTTTTGTTAAAACACAAGAAACCTCATAAGGTGTTGGTGTAAATAACTCATCATAGATATGGAACAAGAGATCCTGCTATATTTCTTTTTCTTTTCTTTTCTTTTCTTTTTTTTTATAAAAAAAACTCTCAAATCCTACGAATTTCATATGAGGACATTATCAAAAATGAAAATTGTTTATAATTTACAAATCAAGCAGTATGCATAAGCCAATGGTGTTTATGTAATATTATAAGATCACAATCTACCACATGCACATGCACTAATCTCTAGACTTTACCACCCTACTCTCCTCTCTCTCCAACAACAACCCACCACCCTATCGACCTCCAACCCGAGCCAATTTCCCCAGACCAATACCTGTAGTACAACCTGGATGAGTCCATTGAGTCGAATTCTACTCACAATATTAGACCTGAATTATTAAATTGGGAACAATATTGGTGTCGAACCAAATTAGTAATGACCCTCAATAGTCCGTTGCAATGGCAGAACTAGCAAGAGGCTCCCATGGGCTGCAATAATAAATAAACATACTATAATTCAATGTTAGCCCATTAGCACAACAAAATACTTTTGTTTTTCTCATCCCACACAAAAGAATAAAGTAAGACAAAATCACATTTACAAAAAGATTTAAACAAAAAGGAAAGGAATATAATAGTATATCATTAAAATAAGGCCCACATGCTATTTGGTGGGTTATTCAATTAGGGCAACAACAACAATCATTAAAATATTAGCATAATACCATATCATTCAACCCTTAAAAAAAAAAAAAAAAAAAAAATTAGCCTAACCCTACAAAAATTCCTGATTCCGCCATTGGTCCGTTGTACACCACTTAAAACATCAGAACACCAACTGATCTGACTAAATATTTGCTAAAAGTAAATGAGGGACACTATCAGATTAATTCAAATAAAAGATTTCAAATTTTGTTTTCGATGACGGTATATTCTTTGAACGATGAGGAAGAATATTTCATACAATAGTTAGATAGCAAATCCTTGTAAGGCAGCTTATCTCTAGGAAATTATATCAAGAGACTGGGACAAAAGGAAAGCATGAGTTAACTCTAGCCTTTGTCCGCACAAAACCATTCATGCCATCAACCCAGTAAACACATTTTTGGAAAAGGCTATATAGCCTAAAAGCTGTATTGAATTAACATGAACTTCCTTACCAATATACATTTATGGTATACAGAGTTTTAACATGTCTGCAGTTTCCTTGAAAAGCATCTAACAAGCCACATCTCTTTCATGACTTTCATGCCACCCTCGGTGGTATATTTCCGGGAAATATTAGTACGAAAGAAAATATACAAGGCAGGGTGACCTGAGAAACCTTAAGTCAGTTCTTTACAAATTGCCTACCTGGACAAGACAACTTAAATAGATGGAGACGAGCAAAAAATCATGACAAAACCGTACAATTATATTGATTGCAGATCCGAAGAATTGGTGTGGCGCCCTTGATGTGGCCATTGTGTCACGGCCATGTCAATCACCTAGACTTGTGTGCATTCCTGAAAGAAAGAAGAAAACTTTGTTCAGATTGATCCATTCTACTCGAAGTAGCTCAAAAGTTATCAATCAACTTTCAGCATTTGATATCACACCATGTGATGACCAAAAAAGGAAGAAAAAAAAAAGATATCGCACCATGCATTTTTGTTTGTTTTATATAATCAAGAACTTAGCAGGAACAAGAATGACGGCCTGTTCCACAACTAGTGCATCAGTTTTAGGCCATTAAAGATTATACACAACTATTTACCTAGAAGAAAGTGTATGAGAGCTATTTACAACCCCTCGGGGAGCACTTGAGCGTCGTGCCCTCTGATCAGGCTCCTTGGTGACACGCATAGCAGAGACTTCTTTTTCCATGGCAGCTACTTCTCTCCGCATCTTTTTCGCCTCAACCTCCATTGCTTTGTTAAGTGTATCCACCTTCTTTGCCAACATCTATTTGATTCCACACAAGAAACAAATTAAGAGCAAAACAAAAGTGGCGAGAGGTTGCAAAATTAATGAGATACGTCCTACTAGCTAACCTCAATTGCATCATCCTTGTCCTTGAGGGTTTGATCTTTCTCATGGCAAGCTTTCCTCAAAGATACGACCTCTTTCTGTAACATATCATACAGCACTCCAGAAACATAATCTCCGTGCTCTGTCCTGGATTGTTCAGCCAAAGATCCATTTGCCCTCTCCTCATGTCTACCAATTGTCTCATCCATCTGAGTCTGATCACTGGCACTGTTTGTGTTATCTCTCCCAGTTGCATCTGGGACTAGCTTGTCTCTGTCTAGCAACCTACTACCACCATCAAACGATCTAGACGAACTCTTGGCTTGTTTCAATACTGCAGTAGCAGTGTTGGAACGGTTGAAACCAGATTGTAAATTCAATTTTGTCCTAGATAGATAGCCATTAGAGGATGCTCTAGAGAAGTTCTCAGCTCCACCAAGAGACTGACGCCTTGAAGGCCCATTGCTGGTGATTCTTGCATCTGAGGATGGGCGGGATTTTCCATTCGTTGCTTTAAACTTTTCCTCCAAAACCTTGAATCTTAGGTGGTATTTTTCCTAACAAATCAATGAATGCTCAACTGTTAAGAAGAGGCTTAAACGCATAATAGGAAACAGTTACCCTTACTTGTCAGAGCAGAATAAATTCAAAACAGTTAGCATACCTTTAATTGTGCTTCTGCCTTCGCAGTACGCTCAGCTACTGCCAGTTTGTCTCGAAGTTGTTGCATTTCTCCCTACAAAAATCATGTCAAATATTTCATTTTAAATCTCAAATAAAATTAACTGTTCCTTTCTTGATCAGTTTTCACTTCCACCGCCGCTTCTTAGGGCAAAATAAACCATCTTAAAACACCAGCACGCACGCGTGCACATATATATCCCGTTTTCTACCAACTACTCAATTTGCAAATATTTGGGGAAAGCATTATATGTGGTCTATGCAATAAAGAACCATTTTCCAGATGGGATATCTGTTTTAAGGTCCTGGATACAGGGTAGTCTCTACCACTATCCTATACGCATCTTGACAGTAGGCCAACAATAATCATTGCAGGTCATCTATGGTACTAGATGATAATTCCATATGTTAAACCTCTAGGGTTAACATAGATGATCATTAAATACTTTTAGAACGATTTAAAGAAGAAAAAAAAATCCAATTCATGCTTTCTTTTTGGGCTGACGAGGCATCTGGTCCACATGTTAATTGATAATAACTAGGTCCATGCAGTTGCCTCATCCAGCATGAAGCACCTTAGGCCCATTCAATTGCCATAATGCCAACCTCTTGGGTTAAGGATGCAACTTGAGACAATGAAACGAAATGACTATTTGTACAAATTAAAGGAATTGCATGCAGAAATGATGAGGTGGCATTGAAGTTGTAACATGCCTGAAAAAATCTCCTTTCTTCAAGCCATTGTTTTACGGGCATCACTTTGTCACTGGAATCTTTCCACTCATTTGCAACAACAGTGGCAACCCTATTTGCAGAGACCTTTGCACGAGCCACCTCCCGTTCCAACAGTTTTTTCTCCTCCTACGCAAGCTTGAAGGTTAGTGGCAGTTTGCATTTGTGACAGACTCAGAACAACTACGAAGTGATTTGCAAGAACTGGAGTTCCAAGAAATGTTTATTACATTCATCTCCTGCACTTTACGCTGGTAATCACGCACAGCATTGGCAGCAGCTCCACCGGCTAAAACAGCCTCCTCAAGCTCGTGAACGGTTTGTGTTAGTTTCTCAACCTCAGCTACCTTTTGCCGGTGCATTTTGTCAAGAATTTTGTTCTCCTCCTGATAATCCACTAGTACATGTTATAAAAAATAGTGTCTAATACTAGTACAAAACCCACAGTAGATTCCCTCAATCACACACATTGCCTGCAGCAGGAAAACTCAGAGAACATACATACCTGGCATATTTCAATCTGTTTCATCAGCTCTTGATTTTTGTTTTGCAGATCGTCTACCAAGGATGCTTTTACCATAGCAATCTGAACAGTTCTCTCGGCCTCAACTAGAGCAGCCTCCTTGGATTTAGTAAGCCGATCGAGTGCTCTGTTGTCGTCCTGCAACTTTGCTACCTAAAAAACCAAGTGATGAAAAGGTATAAAAAAAAAAATTAACTCGTTATTTTTCTTTTCATGTGCATGAATCAATAGACCCATAAAGACAGTAAGAATATGGAAACCCAATACATTATGAACATTCTAAACCTCACATGTATAAACCAATATGGAAACCAAAATAGACGGTGAAAATTGACACAGAAAATTACTGCATCAAAAGTTTTACAGCAATCCTATCTGTCTTAAGAATGTTGAATAAAAGAATAGATGAAAATACAAATTGAGGTCACAGTATTGCAGAAGGAAAGTATATACCTCCTGCCTAGCAAGCTTAAGCTCTGCTTCCAGTGGAGCGATGATGGCTTCAATGGGGGGCATTTCATCATCTTTTTGTGCAGCATGAACTCTTCGAAGTGTGGCTTCCGCTGCAAATTGTGCAGCCAAAGCTGCTTTTTTCTCATCATTTATTTTCTTAATCTCAAGATTCTGCAAATCATGGTGTACTCATTATATTGCAAACAGAAATGCATTTATTGGTTACAGAAGATAGTACAATGAGGGACCAAAGGAAAATACAACTAGTACCTTGCTTTCCAGAAGGGCTTCAGTGGCTTTCAGCTTTTCATCCACCCTGTTTAGTTCATCTGTCAACTGGAATCATTAACCAACAGAAAAATAATCAGATAGTCCCATTTCTGATTGAACATAAAGTTTGTCCTTTGTAATAAAGAGCAATACATTGATAAATAAAATTCAACATGGTTCTTAAAATCTTGATAATTTTGTAATAAACCTATAATTATCTCACTCAGAAGAAGACATCAATAAAAAATCGAACAGAACAAAACTGAGAATAACAATATGACTATAATCGTGTGGTAAAGGAGATATTTTCTTAATTTTTTTAATAAAATAATATCTCCTCCAAGTTGCAGGGATTTTTCAAAATTAGCTACTGTCAGTAAAAAAAAATGTATAACCTATTACATTTCAAGTTCTTTTTTTTTTGGAGGGTAAAGGTTAAAAGAGTCCAATTGGAAATTTTGCTTATAAAGCTTTGCTTAAAACTGACACAGCGTTAACACAATTGCCAAGACTGTTGTAATCATTTAGGTTTCAAGTCTTTCATTGGAAAGTGGCATTATAAACTCTTCACCATGTCTATGTCCCAAAAGGCTGTTTGTTAAGTGAAGCTGCTGGATATAATAGTCAAGATTTTAAAGCAATAAAATGTTAATCCATCACAATAGAAGAAAATGATTATATAAAAAAATTAAAAAATAAAGACTAAAACATTAGAAGCTCAAAACATCCATTCACAACGTGGCAATTGAATAAGTCGGGTTATCTTGATAAATTTTAGATCAACAAATGTTAGAATAGAATAAAACCATTAATCCAAAAGGCAATAATACTTAAAATCCAGTAACCACTAGGTAATATAGCAGACTGAAGGTTTCAGTTTTTAAGTATAAATAGACTGAAGATTAACATAGAAGACTATCAAATCTCATCTTGGTCGTACAGAAGTTCCACCTACAGACATTTTTTTATAGATATCAAATATTGCACACCGCAGTATGTAGACTCACAATCAGTCCAAAAAAAAAAAATTCCTGCCTAACTCAAATGAAATGCATGTACTAAATTGTTTGCAGTATTTCAAATAAGTACAATATATTTTTTGCATGGAAATAGATTGCTCTTTAATTTTAAGAAGTGGAAGGGTATTTTTTTAAGCAAATGTTCTCCAAAATAACTGTTGCATCTAATAGAAGGTGTAAAACATTGTTAGATAGAAAAAAAAAAACAACTTTAGAAAGAGTTGGCAAATAAAAGTCTGACAAAATCTGTCTCATTCATATATTCTAGTATATTGCTAATTCCACCATTAAAAAAACAATTAAGATTCCTTTCTTTGATCATGCAACAACAATCAATTACCATAATCACAACTTCACAAGCCTATCTAGCTAAGCTACTATCAAAACTTGCTAACAACATACTACAAAGTACCAAAATTTGACAACATCGCGCTACGCAAATTGTTATAAGAAAATAAAAATCAATCCAATTGCTAATGCAAATAGAAGCACAACTTGGGGTTTATAAGCAAAATAGAGTACCTCTTCCACCGCCTTCTCTTTAAGGCGCTCTGAATTCCTCAAAGACTTGATTTCCCCAACAGCATCTCCCAATTCCCTATCTTTATCTGTTATTTCATTTCATAAATTAAAAAACGTATATATCAGTCAAATTTGACCTTATAAATTATAAAGTACACGAAATATAATTATAAATAAGAAATTTCTTTTTAGGAAAAAGAAAAAATCAAAGCTCTAACAAATATGAAATATCGTTTCTTTCCTTAGCAAGAAAATGCGGCTCTGAATTTAGAAGAAATTGGTTTCCAGAAAATACGACGAATTGGTCAATTTGATGAAATAAGAATATCATTTCTCCCTATACAAAGAAAATGTGAGCTCCAAATTTTGCCGGGAAAATGGGGAGCGGAGAAGGAAAGAAGAAGAGAGAGACCTCGAAGATCGTTCTCGAGGCGGTTGAGCTCAACTCGTACTGGATCGGAGCCGTGCATTAGGGTGATGATGTCATCGACTTCGGAGCCGGCTCGAGATATTCCGGCGGAGGAGCTGGTTTTCCTGCGAGACCTGAACGACGCCGAGGCCGTGAGCCAAGCCGGCTTCGTCGGCGGCTGCTCGTGGTCGCCGTTGCTAATGTGAGCGTTAGCGCTGGCCATTGGAGGAGCTGGGGAGAAAGATCCGCTGCTGCCGTGCTCATACAACACGCCCCTGAGCCCTAAAATACAAGAACAGAGAGCTTCAGAGAGAGAGAGTCTATAATTTACTCTGTTCTCAGTGCCAGTGAGTGTGAGTTTTGTCTTATTTTGTTTTATTTATTTATTTATTCTTTGTTTAAGGGAAGGGATTAAGAATCTAAGATGGGGGTTTAGGCGGGGTTTAAATGCAAGAGAGATAATTGAAACGACGACGTAGGATGGAGGACGGCGGCAGTTATACTGTGTGGTGCAGTGTACGCTTTGTTAGCTGCATCCGTTTTTGGTTGGAGTATATCTATCAAAGGAAGGGGGCAAAGTCCAAATTGCTAATTTGCGTCTGACCGTACCTCTAGGGATTTAGTCTCCGCAGTCGCGCGGGGGATACCCTGGGAAACCAAAAAAAGTCCAAATTGCTAAACCTGACAACACTCAATTCTTTGTCGTCAAACGAATTTAAATTTGTTTTTTTGCTCAAGACAAATTTCAGTTCGTGTCTTCAAATGAATTTCCTTGATAAAAGTCAACATATAAAATATTTTTCCTATGATTTGATTGAATGGTTTGTATGCTTTTATGTTATTACAGAATTTATTACAATGTACTTTTTTCGGTTGTGGAATTTTCGTTCCAATGTTGAAAGCATTTCTAAAATTGATTCTTCTTTCGTCGCAAGAGGTTTAATTCAAGTGATTAAAAGCAGTTACTTATGCATATGAAATTTTGTTCGAAATCTTTCTTCATCCAAAATATCACTTATATAAAAAGAAATAATGAATCAATTATAAGGCACAATGTCACCGATCAACCATGCTAAGGAATTTTCGCATGAGCATAGTCTTATTCAATGTTTATAAAATATAATGTGATGTCATAATTTATTTAAGCCTAAAATAGAATTCAAAAAGTGTGGCTTATATCAATACTCTTATGATTGGAAAACATGTTTGATACCAGTACAAAATTGTTTTCAAATTCAAGAATTATGAAATGTGTTTGCTATGAGGCCAAGCATCACAACTCCGCTCAAGGCACGAGATCTATGACTTCAAGGTAAGACAAGGTGAAGGGCTTAGGAGTTAAATCCTATACAATGTTATGGTTTGAGGTTCAGAGCGAGCTTAGGCTTCATTTGGTTCACATAACGAATTTGAGGGGAAATCACTTCTCATGTCATTTTCCAAGGGATGAGAAATAAAAGATTATTTTTCCCATGTTTGATAATGTTAGGAAAGTAACCAGGAGATATCACATTATTTCCTTTCATATATTTGTTTTGAGTAGGAATGGAAAACAAAGCTTGTATAAATTTTCAATTATACCCACATTAAGTCAAATAAAAAAAGAAATGCATTTAATGATATATTGTGATTCTAAATTGTTAATGGAGACAAAATGGTCATGAAAAATGTGCATTTAATGTTGACTCATTTTCCCAAACTTTCTCATAAAAAGGGAAAACAAAACCCAAGTTGGAAGGAGGGCTTCACTTTCCCCCTTATTTTCTCATGTGCTAGGCAATCATTTCTCATGCCTAGACTTACCAAACATATGAAAGCAATTGATTTCTCATCCCCAAGCTTCCTTTTTCATTAACCAAACGGGGCCTAAGGGTCTTAACTCTATGTTATCATAACATCGTTACGAGTCTAGGTTTCTAATCCAAGTTTCAAGTTTAGGTTTGAGATTGACCGAAAGACTGAAGTTCAATGCTTAGACAGTTAGGGTTTGGAGTACGACTTTACAATATGAAGTTATGAATCTAGAGTCCGAAGCTTGGAGTTCAGCATTTTAGGTCAAAGATTAGGAGTTCTCTTTTCTAAATTAAGGGAAATAACTATTGTTTCTCTCTTCTTCCTCTTTTTTCAAAAGTAATAGAGAAATCTTATTTCCATGTTTGGTTGAGTTTTATTGCTTAATTAGGAAAACATTTTGTTGGATTCAATAAGCTTAATTTAATCCCGTATATGTCAGTGCAAAAGAAGTACACACCGGGGACTAAATTGTACTTATCAGATGTGAACCAAGTAATGGAATCTGATGTCTCATATATATGCACTCTCACTGACAAGCTCCACTGAAATTGGTTGTATTGCCATTGAAGCTCAGCCTGCTCTTCTTGTTGGAAAAATAAGGAGATTTAATTGCTCTATTTACCAAAAATTCAGAAAATAATTCATGTTAATAGATACCAAATTAAAATACATAAAATAAGGAGAAGAGAGAAGATAGATGAGGTAAAATTACTAAAATGCCATGTCACGTCAGCACACTTAACAGTTTTGTGTGAAAATGGACGAAAGTGGTAAATTGAGAAAATTTCAGCAATTTTTAGAGATTCAGGGGGTTAAGTGAGAAAATTTCAATTTTAAGAGATAAAGTGAGACCGAGCTTCCATTCGAAGGGGTGTAACAGTAATTAAGCCATAAATTAAAGTGGTCTATCAAACAACAATTTCATTTCACTGTGCTTGAAGGGGAAGAAGCCAACGTACATCATGTTAGTTTATCAGGGTCATCAAAATTTCTGGATGAGAAAGGGAAATGCTAACCAAGTTGACAACTAACTAAACTAGAATATGGAAATTGTGAATTGACAACACAAAGAAAAAGAAAGGGAGAATAAGTTGCCTTTACTTCTCCATTTGGAAACAAAAATGGACACATGAATGAACGATGATTTGTGGCTTTCTACCAATCCTACTTTCATGTAGATAGAGATTTACTCAAAATTTGCACAAGTTGTAGTTTTCATGGGTTGCAAGCATTTTTTTTTTGGTCCCAAATATATGCATATATGTGTCCAATAATATATACATATACACACAATCCATTTTATTAAAGGGGTTTTGGAATCCACTATGAATTTTACTTCAATAATCTTCGTTCAAATATCATCTTTGCAAATAATTGGACAAATAAAAAATCATTAAGATATCTTGCTGTGATCAACAAAATCTATCAACACTGTGTTCAATAAAACACTAACAACGACAACCATTTAATTGAGTAGTTAAATAGTTTTGAATTTTGTGACTTTTTACAAGGATAATCTTTGAAGAAACACCTAAAAAATATACCGTACATAATACAATGCAAAGTAGAAGCTATAAGGTTGCCCCTTAAATAAAGTTACCCGAGAAATTTCTCAAGTGAAGCTCTCCATCTATGTGTATATATAAATCCTTTAATCATTTTTTTATATGATGATTTTTAAAAATAGGAAGACAAATCCAGTCGAAGAGTTTTGAAAGAAAACCCAAATGCGTGCGTATGATGAAGATGTGTGATCAAACATGTGAATTTAGAAGGAAGGTTGAGTTGGGGAAACACAAGAGTATAAGCATTAAGCAATGATGTGTCAAAAGCAGGAAGGAAGGAAGGAAGGAAGGAAATGAGGGGAGTGGATTGATGCTGATAGAGAAAGCAAAGCAATATTGTAAAAGGGCACAAAGTGGGACAAGAGCACATGCCATGGGAAGTGAGAAAGCGTAGAGAAGAGAAGCACTTCACAATTTTGACAAAGCGTGAATTGAATTCTTTGCTTCCTTCCTTCCTTCTTTGTAGCTTGTGGCTCTCCATCGATCTAAATATTATTTGTTTATTCATTTAGGTATATATTGGTATCTATCTATCTATCTAATCTCATTCCTCACAATGATTTGTCACTCATTAAGACATGGTACCTCGATCTCTGACACTTGGCTCATCTGTACGATTCCTGAGTTGGGTCAAATCAAGTTTGATTCCACTTGTAGCCTGTACATCCAAGAGAAATGTTAAGGAGAACATCATGACTTCCAATTATTGATGTATTGTGTGCTTATTATGCATCAAACGGTTGAGAGTAGCAGAATTGCTCACACAGATATTTCCAACTATTGGTAAATTGTGAATTTTATATGCATTAATAGTTGATAGTTACACGTGCACACGAAAACAACTATTTTAAAACATGTAATGGGTAGGCTATAAGTTATGACATATGAAATACAAATCCTTAGAATATTTTGGTGCTTTTAGTATCATTGTTGTATAAATCCTTAGGTTTAATAATCATTGGACGTGCAAAGGGCTTATAGTTCATGTGGTTAAGAACATTTACCTATGCATCCGAGGTCCTAGGTTTGATTCCCCATTCTTCCAATATCGATTGTATAAAAGATAAAAATTATCATTGGGCGTATATATATTTGGAGGATGTGCTGCCACCGTTACCAAAACAAAGAGGCAGTTTATGATAAACAAACAATAAATTGGAAACCTGTAAACAGTACATGGTTTATATGTTACATAAATAAGAGCTCCCTATTATGGGAGATAAGACATTAATTTAGGAAGGAGGGTGGTTGGCAGTTTGATCAAGTACTTTATCCGCTGCATGCTCTTGAACATTACCGTTCATTATAAGACTCAGAAACTTTGGTTGTATATTTACCAAGGAAGAAAAGGAAAACACTTTGCTTGCACAGAACATTAAGACCTATCACTTGCAAGGACCCAATATTGTTCTGGCATTAGTGAAAGCCCAAAACTCGTGGCCTATATTTAAAACCCCAATACCTGGAGACCATGCTCAGTCGGGAGCTTTTATAATGTGGGGCTATGTTGAGAGATTATAATGAGGGGGTTCAACCCAACAATCCAATAACAACTCAGCACTTGATCACACGGCTATTAAGGACCCTCTCAACAATCCAATAATAACTCAGCACTTGATCACACGGCTATTAAGGACCCTCTCATTGTAACACCCCTCATTATATCCCCCACAACAAACCGCTACCCTCAACCTCAATGCTAAAGTTGTAGATTCCAAAATCAATCACCGGTAGACCTTTCTTAACCAGCCTTAGAAACTTCATCATAGACCTTTCAATGATGTAGAAATAAATGTAAAACAATAATGTTAAACAAATGGATTTATTTAACTTCCATGATTTTCAAATCATCATGGCAGTTCTCCAAATCTAAGGGAGAAAATATTTCTCCACTAAGATAGCAAGTATAGAACCAAGCCAACCAAGAGAAAGCAAGCCTATGGAACAGGGAAATTTGTTTGATTGGGGGACACATGATAATGCAATAGTGGGAGAAAAAAATATCCTCTTCATTATAATGCTATAATGAAATGTACATGGTAGTGCAAGAATCATGAAAAAAATAAAAGTGTTATTACTAGACTCTAATTTAATGAGTATTTTGTATTTCTAGAAGTTACTAAGAGTTATATTTGAAGCCTATAAACAAGGAACCTCCTTGCAAAGCAAACCAGATTGGATGAACGAAATATTGAAGTCTTATTGAAGGCTTGGTGCCTTGATTGTCTCCTCCTTTACTTTATCTCTTTTCTCCTCCCTATTCTTCTCTACTTAATCATAGGCAACACCCCACATTGTGTTGTCCTGCATCACATGAACTGTAATCTCCTCTAAATCTTTGAGGTTTTATTTTAAACATATTTTATAATTAGATTATGCAACATACGGAGAGAACATCCATAAGCAGGCACGCAAAAGCTTCATATACCTTCTTATCCTTTATTTACTAAAATCTTACAATAAATCATATAGCTGAGACTACATTAAATATTAGAAAAAGCTTAAAACCTGTAACTCAAGAGGTTTGACCTCATTAATAATTCTATTTTGATTCAGGACCATTTGATAAAGTTGCTTCACGTTCCTGACGACGTCGTTCTCTCTGCAAAGAAACATAAATACCAGATGTAGGGATGCACAAAACGAATCTAAAAGACCAACCAACTGACTCAATCCAGTCCAATCCAATCAAAGTTGTTTGGATTGGCCATTTTTTAAGTATCAAATAATGTTCGACATTAAAGAACTGATCGCATTGGATTGGAGGGATTACAGTTTTTTATTTTAGAAACTGAATAACAGAAGAAATCAAATTCAGTAACAATATGTCTAATTTTACATTTCCAAGTTTTCAAATTCATTCCACCGAAGCCACTATTACGGAATAGATATCAACTTAGCGATCATACCAGAAAGTTTTAAGCAACAAAATTATCCACAAGACCAACATACAATCAACACAACAAAAATGATGTTTATGTTTGACAACTTTGACCTCACCGATACAAAACCGGGAAGATCAAGATTTAAGTTGGCAAGTGAGTGAATATAATAACATCTGAGGAAGCAAGCATAGTTATACAAGTAAAGAGTTGGTCAAGCTTAGTTTTAAGATGCATCCTGCAAGTGTCTGGCCAACCTAACAAAAGTTCTCTAAGAAGTTTAATACCATATTTTTTTTTCTCTGGAACATAATTTGCTTAAGAAATAGTGACAGAAAACATACCCTTCTTTCCCAGTATGGAAGGAAGCAGACGAAATCATAGACTGGAGTAATGGTTGAAACTAGTACAATATTCAGCCCAGTAAACACCAAGAGTGCAGTCATAGGTCGAGTTCTATGTGGCATTTTCTTTACTGTCAAGACTCTTTTTCAGCTCTGTAATCAAGACAATAACAGTTCAGAAACTTTTTCCAGAAAGCAACACACACATGCACACAATGATGAGAAAGTAGAAAAATTCATGCCACAAGTTGCCACATAGTCATATGCTACAAATTACAATGCAGTGGATAGACTTTATAGTTCGAGTTTCAAATGGAGGTCGTAACAATGGAAACAAAAACTTATAATACAGACCCATTTGAGTGAGCAATAGGCACAAGAAAAGGAGAAAAGACAAAGAGGTTCTCACAGAGGCATTTCATCAAACAGTTAGTAGGCTAATGTGCATTTTACTACCAATGAAATACAATCAAAGACAACCACTCAATCACTAAAACACGAAATTAAAATTAAAAATTTGATTATCAATTTAAAAAAAGAAACTGAGAGGGAAGAAAATGTAGGCTTGGAGTTGAAGCTAGGAAAGTACCTGAGCAATGGAGCAAGAAAAGAGCCACGAGAGAGAAGTACAATCTCTGACAATCCTATTATTTATCTGCAAAACAGAACATCAATATTAGTATGCGTACTCATCAATCTCTTAATAGGATTAAAATTTACTTACATGAGTCTTAATAGAGATTGACAATGGGCCAGTAATCAGATGTACGCTGAGATGATTTCACCAAGTGCAAACCTGTCTCCTCCTGAAATTGTTTTTTTCACATTGACAGAAGGAATCATGTTATTACCCATATCAGATCCATGTCTAACAATCTAATACAAGGGATAAGGAGGAAGACCTCCAGTTTCATCCTTAACAAAATGAAACGGATCACATATATGGTTTGGTTTTATTTTAGCCAAGTAGTTTTTAGAGAATTATAACTTAAATACCAAGCACTTGCCTTTTGAAAACCCTCGAAATCAAAATCAAGTACAAGTTCAGAGAGCGCACATTCCGGATGAAAGAGAGAGATTGAGAGGGGGAGAGGGGGGAAGAGAGAGAGAGAGCAACACGAAGAGCCCGCTTTGAACTCTGAACTCGCTGTGTAGGACGCTCGCTCTGAGGGAGAAGGGCACAATCTGAGAGAGGCCTGCTCTCTCAGAAACTTATTAAAAAAGAGCAACACATGTACGCATACAGTAGAAAAATTCATGCAACGAGTTTCCAATAGTCATATGCTACAAATTACCACGCAGTGGATAGAAGCAGCTCAAACATGCCTAGTTGGGCCTTTATAGTTGAGCTTCAAATGGAGGTCACAAGGTAGAAAAAAAAAACCCTCCTATATAATGCAGACGGCACAAGAAAAAGAGCAAAGACAGAGATTCTCCCATAGGCATTTCATCAAACAGTTAGTAGGCTCATATGGATTTTACTACCAACGAAATTCAAGATTGCAACCAACCACTAGATCACTAAAACACGAAATTAGAAGTTAAAATTTGATTGTTTTATTATGTTTAATGATGAAAATGGAAGAGAGTATTGATTCACTTAGAAAAAGAAACTGAGAAGGGAGAAAATGTAGGCTTGGAGTTGAAGCTTGGGAATTACCTGCGCAAACGCAATGGAGAGCAAGAAGAGCCACACGAGAGGAGAGGACCTGTGTGTGAGTGCCTATTTATTTTCAGCCCCACCAAGATTGTGTTGTTGGGTCGGGCCGGATCCAATATCTCAAAGACCCACCTTCCAACCCATTTTAAACTTCTAACCCGACAGATGACTCATTTAAAAAAAATTGGTTTTTCACGGAGTTACTGAACCATATATAGTTACACCTCACGAACATCCATTATTAGGCTATCTCCAATTATATTAGGGCTAAATTTAAATTTCTCCTCTCCAAAATACAACTATTCATGCTTTTTAGGACTCAAATTTTTTTTTTTCCTCTAACCTTGCAGACTTATAATTTGAGTCAGCAACTTTATTAAATTGTTTAAAAATGATTAACCCATAATTTTTTTTTTCTCGTTAATTTTTCTTGACATTATTTTTGTTTCAACATTCATGATTTAATTTTCTAAACATTTTAACCTAAAAAATTAAAATTCTAAAACATAATAGAATTTCACTTAAAAATAAAAACAAGTACAACAACATTTTATTTCATGGACTTTGAAAGTAAAAACAAGTAGCACACGATTTATATTAAAAACAATGGAACCACACGAATTTTTTAAAAGCGGTAGCAATCCCTGGAGCTGCTACTTATGCGTATGCCCGAAATAATTCGAACCCTTCATTGAAGCCATTGCCATAATTGTCTTCCATTTTTACTTTTACTTTTACTTCATTGGTGTTTGGGCCTAAATTTGGTGCACCCAGTCCAAAGTCAAAAAGCCCACGTTCATTTTGACAACCACCAACAAAATCAAGCCAAGACCGTAGGCCCAACATAGGAAGCCCAGAAATAAAAAAACCAAAGAAGAAACTAGGGTCTCGAAGGAAGCCAAATTGGGCTTGAACCAAAAATGGGCTTGGCAGGTTTTAAATTAAAAAGAAAAAAGGGAGGCCCACGAAAGAAACAAATTCACGTGGTCTCTGTTTTGGAAGAGTCAACAAAATCGGCTGAAATGAAAGATTGAACAGAGGCGGGTGAAAAATAACATCTCTGAAAAACTCTGCTGCCAAAAGATCAAAACCCATTTTTATCCAGAGATATTTTCTTTACTCCAAAAGAAGGCACCATTTCCAAAGGATACGCAGACTTCTTTCTCTAAAAATGAGATAAGCAGGAAGCAATGAGTTGCTGAAAAGGAAAATCACACTCACCATCACAGTTTGAAAAGCAGTTAAATTGAAAAAAGGAGGTATGGCGCCCCATCAAAATACAGGGAAGTGACTGTTTCAGAAACTGATCATTAAGGGCTTAACTGCCAGGATTGATAAAACCCCATTTCTTTTGCATTTTTTTAAAAAAAAAAAAATCTTTTGAGACTGTTTGCCGCCCATTATTAAAAGATTTAAAAACCCCCACTCCTAAGAACATTTCTTATATATACAAGAGAGGGTGAACAGAGCAATAGACAATCAACACAACAAAAAAAAAATCAGTCAAAAGACAAACACTCAAAATGATCACTTGATCTCAGAGAACCTTCAAACAATTTGAAGAAACCAAAAGCTAGCTGAGTTACAAGAGAGGCCAGCTACAAGTCAAAGTTTCCAATTTTTCAGACTTAGAAGAAAATCAATTAAAACGAGATTTCTCTCGTTACAAATTTGGTTCAGTAAAATCAAGGCAAGCAGAGTTTGAGTTTTCACAAATACGAAAACCTCAACAAATTTATGGAGAGCCCTGACTAAGCAGAACAATTTCCACAGCCCAGTTTCAGCTCAAGTTCAGCCACTTCTGCCCTTTTCAGACTGAAAAAATCCCTGTTCTGCCCATCCAGAAGCCTCCCAGGGCTTGAAATAGATTAAAGCTCTGCCAAACTCAAGCTTTGGTATCGATTTGCAGTTGAAGCCTAGTAGTTGAAGTTGTTAAAAGTCCAGTCCAGCACAGGCATATCCAGTCCAGCCCGGATCAGAATCATCTGTCCAGACAGAAATGGAAGCACAGCCCTCTTTTTATATTTTTGCAGTCAGTTTTTCCCTTTTGAGCTTTGTAAAAGGGAGTTCTGCCTGAGAGCGGTTCACTCTGTCACATTTATTTTGGCTAGAACTACCAATTTTGTATTGTGAAAAATTGTGAAGTCCTCACCAGTCTGAGGCAGGAAAAGAACTTACTTGGGAGATATTCCTCACCCGAATTCACAATCGCTTGTTCAAAAATCAATAACTTGGGGCGCAAGTTATCTATTTTTAAAAGAAGTCTGCTAGGATCTTTATCGCTAGCAGTGGCACGCTCGCACACTAAAGAAAGTTGACTTGTTGACCAATCAATGGTTCTCAAGGCAATGGGTAACTTTGCCCTACCATCATAGGAAACAAATCAAAACGGGTGAACAATTGGATTCCTTTATCCTCATTCACTAATGTTCTGAACTTTTGCCCACCTCCACTTGTGTTCTTCAATTATTTTCTGAACCTTTTCCCATCCCCTATTGTTTTGTTTCAATCATATTTTGAACATTTGCTCAGCTTTGTCTATCTCACTTTATTGGATTCCCTTATCTTTCCCTATCTTTTCTTATCTTCATTCAATTATTTTCTGAACTGTTTCCCACCTCTTATTGTCTTGTTTCAATCACGTTCTGCACCATTGCTCATCTTTGTTCATCTCACTTTATTGGATTCCCTTATCTTTCCCTATCTTTTCCTATCTTCATTCAATTATTTTCAAACATGTAGATCATCTCATTCTCTTGTCTATTTAAGAAGTGTTATTCTACCGAATTGACCATACAATCTGGGTTATTACTTGCATGGGTGGAACCCAGGCAAGGGCTACCTTTGGCTGTAGCCCAGGGAAGGTTTGGGAAAAAAAAAAATTAAATATACATATAGCTTAATATTTTAACTAAAAATAAATAAAAATACATACAATTTCAACACCAATAGGCATAGTCAGAGGTCTTCCACATTTGTATTTGGTGTCAAAGTTTGACCCAACATCAATTTTAAAAAATATCTATTAATTTGTCTCCAAAAGAGAATCATTTTTCAAATGAAATTCATCCTTTCGTGAATAATATAGCTCTAATTTCAAATTTTTTTTCCTTGTGTTTACAATTAGCATGATTTATATGATTTAATATATACTTTTATTTCTAGAAAAACTATAGAAAATGTAAGTACGAAAAAAATTATCATTAGATTTTAAGCTACTAACTTTAGCTAGCCCACCTATTGAAAAATTTCTAGTTCCGCCCTTGATACTTGGTGTTGCGTCGATTCAGCTACATCAAAATGGATTCAGCTGCATCCTCAACTTGTGATACTCGCAAGTGCACGAGCCGTTCGGTAGTATAGCATATGTTAAGTGCGAGGTCGATTCCACAAGGATTGGTGATTGAATAATCCAATTCAGTTTTCCTACACAAAACAGAAAAACAAGAAAGAAAATAAATAAAACAAGAAAGAAAGAAAAGAAAATAACTCAAGCAGATAAGTTCCCAAGTTCAATTAGATTAACGGATTGATTCTAGATAAAGTATGATTAAGTCATGGTGTCTGGTCCTAACCTTGTATTCCTAATTCCCTAATTTGATCATCTGTTGTCTAACCTAAACTAAGCATTAGGAATCCATTAAGCATAGAAGAACATTTTAAACAACCAAGTATGTATCTAATCCCTGTTGTCGAATGTCCATACATACTCTTCCTATTCATAATTCAATTCGAATTAAAGCATGGTGTCTACGCTTAATTCAAACCAAGATAGCTAACATGCAAGCCTAAATGGTGATCAATCATTCAAACTAGCATATTAACTTATAAGCATAATGAATAAGAACAAAAACCATAATTGAAACTTGGAAACTAATTAAACTTGAAAACTTAAGAAAAGAATTTACATTACAAAGAAAAATAAATTACAACTAAGAAGCAAAAGGAAAGCTAGAATTGAGAACTAGAAAGCAAAACTAAGAGAATTTGAGGGAGAGAAGGGAGGAGAGCTCTAGAGAAGTGTTTGAGAGCTCCCCCCTTTGGGGTGTGTTTTGAAGCTTGAAGATTTCTCTATTTATAGGGCTAAGAGGGAGGAACATTATGATGAATTCCAACACCATCATTCCTCTTTTAATACAATCCATAACTTCCACTTCATCTTGTCTATGTTAGTGTGGTTGGAATCAATTCCATCCCATACTTCTTTTGCTGCTGAACCTCAAGCTTTCTTCACATGGGTTTTCAAAGGTGTTCAATTGTGGCTGCCTTTTTCTGCCAACCCATGTGGGTTTTCTTTTGGTTGCTGGAAAAAAAGATTCTTCTGAACCAGGCTTGGTGTAGGAAGACCTGAGGTTTCAATATGTATCCAATGGGGCTCAAATTTGGATATGTCATAATAGACACCCATTGGAACAACTTTTATGAAGAATGCATTCCCATCTGAGCAGTACAAGTGTACGTTTTGGGCCTTGCAAGTTGACTGCCGAAAATAGACTGGAATTGACTTCATTGTC
This sequence comes from Prunus campanulata, assembly GCA_034190965.1. NCBI lineage: Eukaryota > Viridiplantae > Streptophyta > Magnoliopsida > Rosales > Rosaceae > Prunus > Prunus campanulata. The sequence goes on along the minus strand of CM067214.1, from coordinate 8,796,012 downwards.
AGTTTGTGGGCTTGTTTTGGGCTTGATCTTCCCTCCTACAAAATCTGAAAAAATCTGGATCTTCAAACCCTTTGAATTATCTTTCCAAGCATATGCAGCCCAACTCAAGAAAACATCGGAAAGACCTTCAAATGTCATTTTTGGCCCAGTAACGCAGATGCTGCCGAATTTGACCTTAAGCTGCCAAAACTTGCATAACTTTCTCTAGAAGACTCGGAATCAAGAACCGTAAAATTCTCTAGAAACTAGACTTCCGCATCTTTCCAATGATATATGGCTCATCATGTGGTTCTTCTTGAGCAAGTACAGTCCAATTCGTGAAATTGACTGATCTGCAGACACCGTTTTGAGCTAACTTGTCTCCAAAATGCATTTAATGAGTCTTAAGCTTATTACACTGAAACAAACACAAAATTTATTAAAAGCACAAGTTTAACTGAAAAACATAATCAAATCATAAGTTAGAAGGGTACAAAATGACATATAAATATGCACCGATCACTTGGCTGATGTGTTGGTTTTAAAACATTTTTAAGAAGTTCATTTGAATATTAAATATACAATTAATCAAATTAATCGCAGCGGAAGAATATGGTGTTTGTTTAAATTCAAAACAAAACTTCTTCCAAGTATCTTAAGCCATGAACATTGATATGATTTCATAAAGTGAAAGTACAAGAGAAATGGATAAGTTCTCATTACCCTTGAAGTTATAATATGAACCAAGTTATGTTTTGGTCTTCTCTTGATGATTTCCCTTTGTTGATCTCCTCTTTGATCTTTCTCCTCCTTGTGAGCCACAAAAGGATATGGCCTCTAAGTTTCCACACCAATGGAACTTTGAGATGGGAAGAAGTATCTTGAGAATACAAGGATGCTAGTGCAAGATTCTCAAGATTGGTTTCAATCTAAACCCCTTTTAAAGATGAAAGTGTTTCCCTCTTGAAAACTATCATTTTTCTCTCTTTGATCTCCCAAACCTATTTGGTTGATGTTGAATTGTGTTTTTGTGTCAATCAGCTTATGGAAACAATTCCAATACACATTCACTTAAGCATTTTCGGCTAAACCCCATTGGGCTTCCAAAATTGGGCTTTATGACACTTAAATCATAATATTTAGTTGTCTTAAGCCCTTGGGCTTGATACCCAACCATTTGGGCTTCCCGTTAATTGTTATCGAGACCCAAATATGTTTTTACACGCAGTAAATCATCCACATCAAATCAATCAAATTGATTTCCTCATTCTCATTTGTATTACTCAAAGTTAACAATTTAAGGTGTGCGATCCATTAGGTTCTAATTAGCAAGGCAGTGGGAAAATATTAGAATTCTTTCTAACCAACTGGAATTAAAACCCCTTTTTAATTCTTCCTTTATTTGGATCGATCACAATCAATCCTAGGACTTCCACAAGCCAAGAGTGACATCTAGCAATATATCAAGGCTACCCAAGCTAACCAGAATAGATGAAGAACCTATTCAGTTGGAATTGCAATGCAATACGGTCCTTCTCTTATACAATATTTCAAATCATATTATTAGGGTACAGATTGATTATGTCAAACCCCTAATATGATTTATAACCTCATGTGATTCAAAAGAACATGATTAAGAACAACTTTCTAAATCAAGCTCAAAATACTTTGGCCAAAGATTTGCTGAATCACATCTTGAAACATTCTCATTCTTTTATCGAAAGTAGAGATTCCTTATTGTACATTCACATGCCCCTATGATGAATTAAGAGATCCCAACAACACTTAAGACAAATCTTTTACGGCTTGCCTTTAAGAGCTATCAAAGATCAATAACGCATCATAAGACAACCATGATGCCTCAAGTCTAAGGACTAATTTGCATTATTGCAACTATGAGTTCTCGTTTGACATATAGATAAATACTCCATACGAGAACTACGGTTAATCGCGTTCAGTATACTCATTCACTAATGAGCACCCACATATTCGTATTAGTGTCAACTACACAAATGGTTTGAGACTAACCATGTTCCCAATTGAGCATACATAATATGTGCTAATCTTGACGGTTTATCAATGCCCATTTGATAACCTATGATTAGGAACATTTTGGGATGCTACAGTTAGAGATTAAAGGTCTCCCGAATCTAATCTTCTTTAGATTACTTTATCTCTTATTTAGCATACCCTGGACATTTGTTTCTTTACACGATGTAAAAGATAACAAAATAAATTTGCTCTTTATATATCATATACAAAATGTATTCTAAGGAGATTACATTAAATGTATTGGCTCTTAGGACACATTTCTAACATGATGGTATCTACCCTCGTTGGGCTACATTGGTTAAGACGATTTCCCAACTGGATACTCCAAAAAAAAAGACTATTTGCCCAAAAACAAGAGGCTTATAGGAAGGATGTCGAAAGAGCCTTCAAAATACTTCAGGCTCAATAGGCAATTGTTAGGGGACCTGCAGTATGTGGCGTAAAGAACAACTTCATTCAATCATGATAAAGTGCATAATATTGCACAACATGATTGTTGAGGATGAGTATGAGGATCTAGATGCAGAATCTAATGATGATGATAATTGTCCACAAACATCTAGAAGAGCATGAGCAAGACTTGCTTATGAGCTTGAGCAACTATCTAGAATAGACACCACCTACTCATTCTGAACCTCAAGCCCACTCCCAGCTACAGCCACCACCTGAGTCCGTCTCTGCGAGCATCAGGAACACCCACGCGGGTTCTCAAGCTGGTTTCACCCTTGCTACACAGGAGGATGTAGCATGCTTGGTCTTGTGAGGAATCATTCTGCAAACCCATTTGCTTTCAGAAAGACAATTTCTGCAACCCTAATTGAAAACTGAGAGTTAACAACCGCGTAAAAAAATCCTATTTAAACAAAATGGAGTAAATATCCACGTCAGTTCTAATATACATAGCGACGTCATATTTGACTAATCAACGTCAGTTTAGATATAACTACATCGGAAATCCAAAAGTCATTTCGCGCGTATTAAAAAGATAACTACATCGGAAATCCAAAAGTCATTTGGCGAGTATTAAAAAGAGAACAGAACCAAAGTAACCACGTCGGTTTATTGAAATACACAGTCGTTGAATTTAAGAGTACAACGTCAGTTTAGAGAAACAAAGCGCCGTCATAACCACGTCGGAAATCCAAAAGTCATTTGGCGCGTATTAAAAAGAGAACGACGTCGTTTTCAGAACCGCAAAGTAACCACGTCGGTTTATTAAAATACACAGTCGTTGAAATTACAAGTACAACGTCAGTTTCGAGAAAAAAAGCGCCGTCATAACCACATCGGAATTCCAAAAGTCTTTCGGCAGTTGTGATAACCACGTCATTTATGAATTATCTACCGTCGTTATAACAAAATAATACGGCGGTTTGTTAATGACAACGTCGTTGTATTGAACTCTGGGAAAATATATAAACTTTTCGTCACCTGACCTAATATTTTACGGTTTTCACTTCCCGATAAAGTATCGTAGTTTCCCTCTCATTTCCCAAATCACCATTTTCGTCACCTAACCTAGCATCATCGTCTGAATCATCGTCTTCATCGTCCAAATCACCATTTTGGTCTTCGTCTTCGTCGGAAGGAAACATTTCTTTGCACGCCGGTGTTATTCAAGGTTTTTTCTCACTCTCTTCCCTTTTTTTACTTTTCATTTGCATGCCGTAGTTGTCTGGAAACTAGATTCTGTCAAATTGAAGAAATCTTTCACTGGTTTTGATTAAATACATAAGTAGATACCCTCACGACGCCAAAAGACGACAGTTCTGTCCTGTTTTCGACGATGGAATGGACACACCACGACGGTGGCTAAAAACCGTCATGGTGTGACAATTAATACGTCGGAAACAAGATAAAACCGTCGTCTAGTGAGAGAAGTACACTAGTTTTGTAATTTTAAACCACGTCGGTTATTTTTAATAACCGACGTAGTTTATGAATATGTACGTCATGAAATATATAAAACCGTCGTTGTTTTTATATTATTACGTCGTTTATTTTTAATAACCGACGTTGTTTTTCTGGCAGATTAATCAAAAATGGTTTCGAAATCTCAAAACAAGGAAGCTGAAGCGTCAAAGGCCATAGCAGGTTCAATGGCACAAGGGGATGAACCCAAAACAGGTTTAGTGGAAGTTGAAAAATCAACTCAAAGCAAACCCTCGAAGAGGATGAGATATTCCTCAACCTCAGAGAAAGACTCGAGCACAGCCACATTTGTTGAGGAGCCAAAATCTGGCCGCGGTATCAGCACAATGAGCCGTGTTGTGAAGAGGAAAATTGAGAAGGTTAAGCCTGTGGTTGAGTTCAATAAAGATGGCAAACCACATGGCGATGCTGCTGTTGAGATGCAGTCTTACATTGGTGTTTTGGCACGCACCAGAGTCCCTCTTGTGGACAAGAAATGGAAACAATTACCCAAGGACGTGAAGGAGCAGATTTGGGAAGCTGTTCAAATGTCCTATGTTATTGGGGATAGTTACAAGAACTTGGTCTTGTCATCTGCCGCCAAAAAATGGAAGGATTTCAAGTATAACTTAACTAAGCAATATATCCTTCCATTCGCACATGACAAGGAGAAATTAAAAGAAATCCCATCGCTTTATAAGTTCATAGAGAAATCGCAATGGGATGCCTTCGTAGCTTCAAGGTTAACCCCAGATTTTGAAGCTAAGCATGCTGAGCAGAAGGAGAGGAGGGAGAAATTGGAGTACAACCATAGGTTGTCTAGAAAAGGGTATGTTGGTTTGACGGACCAATTGGTAGAAACCATGCCCGAAGGTCAAGAAATCGATCGAGCTGTTCTGTGGAAGAAAGCAAGAGAAGATAAATCAGGAAACATCCCTGATCCAAAGGCTGCAGAGAAGGCAAAACTAATCGTAAGTCTCACTAACTCTGTTCTAAATTTGAAAAACAGAGTGTTTTATTTTGGTATAGACGTCGTTTATATTTATATAAGCGACGTTATAAAGTGAACACCACGACAGGCTTAATTTACGGACGTTTAAAAGTGAATAGGACGTCGGTTTTTGAATAAAGTAGACGTCTAGATAGAATTAATACGACGGATTAAATTATTCTATGAACTGCATTTTTGTTTTAAGTTTACTCACGCACACACTCTCCCTCTCTCTGTCTATTTCACTGAATTTTGTGGTGCACAATTTCTGGAAAAGAATGCATATTTCAATCGAGTTTTTTCACTTCTTCATTAAAACTTACGACGGTTTTATCTTATCTAGACGTTAGAATGATTATACAACGACGGTAATTTTGTGCAGCCGTATGGAATTGTACATCTACGTCTGTTTGTTTAATAATCCGTCGTCTTACTTTGAATATACGACGGTTTTTAATTTATGTCTTAATCTGTTTTATTTTGAATATACGACGTATTTTTATATACCGACGTTGTAAAGTATAAACAACGATGGTATTTATATATAGACGTTTTAAATTAATACCACGTCTGTCATTTAATAAAAACCGTCGTTGTTTATAATTTACAACGTCGGTATATGTATCTGTCATACACCCTTCTCAGGTTCTAACAATCTCTCTTTCTTTCTTTTAGGATGATTTGCAAAAGCAAGTCTCCGAAGGCACTCTGACTGTCTCCGGGAGCAATGATATCTTGACTCTGGCTTTGGGAACCCCGGAGCATGGTGGGAGAGTCAGAGGAGCTGGTGCTGGCGTTACCCCAACTCAGTTCTTCAATTTGCCGAAGCAGCAGAGAGTGAAATTTGGTGACAAATTGAAGGAAAGTGTGAGGGAGGCAGTCAGAGAAGAGACCTTGAGGATTGAGGCGAAGTCAAGGGAAACTATAATGGAAGCAGTCAGAGCAGAGAGGGAGACTTTGTTGGCATATATCCGTCAACTAGTTCCTAGTTTTGATCCCAGCCAGATGCTCCAAACCCCAATTCCTCCAATTATTTTACCCCCTCAAGATCAAAGCCCAAAAAATCCAATGTCTGATAAGGCAAGCTGCTCTGGGGCCACTAATATCAGACCCCTAGCTTTGGAATTAGAAGATCCGAAGCCTGAAGCTGATACTGCTGCAAAAGAGAAAGAGGACACGGTAAAATCTCTGCTTATTTATATTTCTGCTTTTTAAATTTTAAAAAGACGTCGCTCCTTTTAATAGCCGACGTTAAAATTTAAAATAACGACGGTAAATACGTCTGTTTCTTACAAGACACGTCGTGTTTCGTTATATACCACGACGCTTTTATAAACCGTCGTTCATTTCATGATTTCATTAACTGTATTTATATTAGACGACCTTTCTATAGAATAGCGACGTTATAAATTCAATACAACGTCAGTATTAACGAGAAACCGTCGTTTATATTATATACCACGTCTGTTTTTTTTGTTTAGTTAGAGTCGTTTATTTTAGTTCACACACAAACTAACTTATATTTCTTTATTAATTTCTTTAAACAGGATCTCTCAAAGCTAGATATGCCACCTCCTCTTTTAGCCTTATGCCAACATTTCCAGACCAAGTTGTTGCCTAATGGTAATGAGGCTCTAACAATTCACATGCCCAAGGAAGTGTTTGGCATTGAGCATGATACCTTCCTCTTCACTGAGGATGTTTTGCAGTTTGGTTCAATGGTTGAGATAGGAACCACAGTGATATCAGTATACATGAGGTAATTCTCCCTAATCCCATTTTGTTTTACATTTTCCTTTCTTTTAAATTAAAATCTCATTTAATTGACTTTCATATATTTAGGTTCCTATTTGACTATTTAAAAATGGCAAATCTTGTAAACCTTGTTGGCCTCGTGGACCCTGGGCTAGTGAGCTCTGGAGCTGGATCAATATCAGACCGAATAAAAAACCTGTCAAACCGCCTGAATACAGCAGATGGGAATCAATTTTTCTTGGTCCCTTATAATCCAGGGTTAGTACCATTTAAAGTATTTTCCTATTACATGAATTCACTGCCTTATAATCCAGGCTTCTAATATTTTTCTTTCTAATATGAATCATTATGTGCAGGGGTCATTGGGTGATGGTAATTGTGAGACCATTAACAGAGACTGCCTATTACATGAATTCACTGCCAAAACGCATGGTTGACGACGAAATGAAAAATATAGTGAATACGTAAGTTGATTTCTTCTGATTTATGATTTTTCCTATAAAGTATTTAAATAAACGACGGTTTTTACTAATACCGACGTTATTATATAATATAACGACGGGAAGATATTACCGACGTTTTAATTTAACTACCACGTCAGTATTTTCTTAAAAACGTCGTTTTTATTTAACTACCACGTCGTTTGCGTTTTATTTAAGAACGTTTTAATTTTTTCTACACAATTTTCGTCATACGACGTTTTTTACTCTTACCGACGTTATAACGTTACACAACGACGGTTAGGTTTTACCGCCGTTTTAAACAAAATATAACGTCTTGGTTTAAAAAACTCCGTCGTTTTGACTGATTTACCACGACGGTTACTATTTGTATTTAACACCCTTTGTTTTCTTGTAACAGGTCAATTAAAATGTTTAACATTCATATAAACAAAAATTCACGTAAACAGCAGGCCATTTGGAAAAATCTACACGGCACTCCTGAACAACCAACAAGTGTAGAGTGTGGCTATTACGTGATGCGATTCATGAGAGATATAATTCATGATCCAGACCTAAATTTCGAAAAGAAGGTAAAACGCAACATTTTAGATATACTTTCTTTATTTTACTACGTCATATTTTTGTTTAACCGTCGTTTGTATTCTTTTAACACGTCGGTTTTTTGGTTTATTTTGCAGTTTGACAAGAAAAAAGATAAACTTCAGTATACACAAAAGGATATTGACGAAGTTAGGCATGAATGGGCAGAATTCGTGAACAAGCAATTACCGAAGGATAATTGATGTAGATAAATATTTATGAACAATGTTTAATTTAGATTATTTAAAATGTATATAAATATTTTGTTGTAATCAAGAGAACAAAAATCAACAAAATTAAATTTTGTTTAAAAATTTGTTTAGTTCCCAAACACCGACGTCTGATTCTAATTTACACGTCTCATATGTGTACACAATGGTCGTATTGCAGTAAACGACGTGTAATAGTCAAAACAACGACGGTTTATAATTAATTCATCCTGTATAAATGAATTTGTACTCATATACTACGTCCGTTAGTATAACCTTATCGACGTCGTAATAATATACAAAGGCTGATATTTCTAAAGATCCGCCTTTGTATAAAAAAAACACGTCAGCTATATACAACAAAATGACGTGTAATAGAAATAACAACGACGGTATATAATTAATTCATCCTGCATAAAAGAATATGAATTCTTATACTACGTCGGTTAGTATAACCTTATCGACGTCGTAATCTTATACAAAGGCGGATATTCTTAAATATTCACCTTTATATATATAAACAACGTCAGTTATATACACTAAAATGACGTTTAATATTAGTAACAACGACGGTTTATAATTAATTCATCCTTTATAAATGAATTTGTATTCATATACTACGTCGGTTAGTATAACATTAACGACGTTGTAATATTATACAAAGGCGGATATTATTAAATATCCGCCTTTATATATTTAAACAACGTCCGTTATATACACTAAAATGACGGTTTATAATTAATTCATCCTGTGTATATTCTTAAATATAGTTTCAACGTCGGTTTTTTATGTTTAATGTCGTTGTAAAGGGATACAACGTCGGCTAAGTCATTTTTAATTTAATTGTTATTGACTTTTATATTTTATTTAAATCCATATTAAATTCATAACTATATCCAAAAATTATACTGAAAACTACCAAGCATTGGAATATTGTCTCTATCCTAAAGCTTTAAAAAATATAATTTTGGAAATATTTTTTTATTGTATTTAATTACTAATATTAATAATATATTCAAAACAAAATCCGAAAAATATACCGGCAAATTCTATGCACTGATTGAGACAATATCTTGCCCGTTAAGGCCTGAAAAATGTAATTTTAGTTTTCAAAGTTCAAATGATAACAAAATTCAAACAAATTTAGAGACAAAGCATTGTACTCCTTATACTTTACATAACATAACCCTAAGGTTTATGTGATCCATTGGTGCCCATAAATTCAAAATTATGAAATCCATATTTTAGCCTACTATTGTAGAAGGCAATGTTGTAAGGAATCCATAGCAATTTTCGGTTCATTTTTCTCGTACTTGTGTATTTTTTAAAAATTATTTTACAATTTAGGGTTTAGGGTTTAGGGTTTAGGGTTTAGGGTTTTTTGAAACGACGCCGGTTTTCTCCCGCTGTTTTTGGTCAACTACATTAACAAAGACTAATTGAATTCGGTTGACGACGTCAGTTATAAAATAGCGACGTCTTTAGTGTTTACAACGTCGTAAATGTATTATAACCGCCGTTGTAAGTAATTATTAGACGTCATTATAAGTGTTGACCGTCGTGGTTGAAAAACACGGTACTTAAAAATTTTTGACCGCGACTTAAAATTTTCAGAATTTCCCTTTAACCCTCAAATAGTTCATTCTCTCTCTTCAACATAAATTTGTCTGAAAGTTTTCGTTCTCCAAGCTCTCTCTCAATATCCATGTAAGTACAACTCTAGTCCCTTTAATCCTAATTCTCTCAGCTCTGTCTCAAGCTTTTGTTATATTCTCTCAGCTCTCTCTCAAAGCATTGGGTACGTAGATTCTCCAAGATCTCTCTCAAAGCATTTGGTACGTAGATTTTTCAAGATCTCTCATTGGGTACGTAGATTCTCCAAGCTCTCTCTCAAAGCATTGGGTACGTAGATTCTCCAAGCTCTCTCTGAAGCAGTTGTTATATTCTCGCAGCTCTCTCTCAATATCCATGTAAGTACAACCCTAATCTCTTCTTAAATCCATAAATGTTTTCGTTGGTAGCTATATTAGGGTTTTGGTGTTTGCAATCTTGTAATAATTGCTCTCTGTTTGGGTTCTTTTATGTTTGTTTGGCCATGGGTTCTTGGAAAAGGAATGGGGATGGGAGATTTAAGCTGTTTTTTTTTTAACTACGACGACGGTTGAAGGATCAAACCGTCGTCCAAATGTTTATTATACGTCGGTTGTTCATTTACTCCCGTCGTCTACGTTTTAAGCCGCAACTGGTAGCCTAAAGACGACTGTTTCTCCATTAAACGTCGTCTTTAGGCTACCAGAACACCGTTCAAATTTCTGGGTCTGGGTATCTTAATGACGACGGTGACTATAGATGCTGTCGTCGGAATGTATATTAAACGACGATTATTTTTATAAACCGTCGTCTTTTCCATGTTTTATATTTAATTTTCATTTTGTTCTCTGCTATTTGAATGAGGTAGTGTTTCATTGCTGGTCTTTCCACTTTAATATATATATATTTATATGAATTTGATAGAGTGTAAGATGGATAAGTCATGGATGCATGCGGATAGAAGATCGAAGGCATATGAGTTAGGGGTGGAAGGATTTTTGAATTTTGCGTTACAAAATCTTGGAAATACAACTGAGATTCGTTGTCCATGTGTTAAATGTGGGAATATTCGATTGTTTGGGGTTGGAATTATAAGGGAACACTTATACTTTAATGGAATTGACCAAAGCTATAAGATTTGGAGATGGCACGGAGAACCTTGGGAATGGACTTCCAATGCTAGTAGAAATGTGGAAGAAGATGAGCAAAGTAGGTTTAGTTATGTTTCTGAAGAATTAGGGATGGATGATAATGATTTTGCCAATATTGGATCTGATCCTTATGAGTTTGCCAGTGTGATTGGGGATGGCGATGAACCCTTGTACCCTGGTTGCAGTAAGTACACGAAGTTGTCGGCTTTGGTGAAGTTATATAATTTGAAAGCAAAACATGGGATGAGTGATGTTTGCTTTACAGAATTATTGATACTTCAAGGAGAATTTCTTCCAGAAGGAAATACACTACCTTCCTCTATGTACGAGGCAAAAAAGACTTTGTCTGCTTTAGGGATGAGTTATGAGAAAATCCACGCATGTTCCAATGACTGCATTTTGTATCGGAAGGAGTATGAGAATGCAACTAATTGTCCTACTTGTGGTATCTCAAGGTGGAAGGAAACCAAGGATGGGTTCTTGAAAGAGGGTGTGGCAGCGAAGGTGGTGTGGTATTTTCCTCCAATTCCAAGGTTTAAAAGGATGTTTCAATCACATAAGACAGCTAAGAGTTTGACTTGGCATGCTGCAAGAAAATCAGTTGACGGTTATATGTCTCATCCAGCGGATTCCCCGTCTTGGAAACTTGTTGATGAAAAATGGCCCGACTTTGGTAATGAGCCAAGAAACTTGAGATTGGCTCTCTCATCTGATGGATTCAATCCCCACAGTTCTTTAAGTAGCAGATACAGTTGTTGGCCAGTTATGTTAGTTACATATAATCTCCCACCATGGCTATGCATGAAGCGGAAGTTCATGATGTTGACTATACTGATTTCCGGTCCTAAACAGCCCGGAAATGATATAGACGTCTACTTAGAGCCTTTGATTGATGATTTGAAATCTCTGTGGGATGGGATTAGAGGAGTGTATGATGCCCACATAGGAGAATACTTTACACTCAGAGCTGCATTACTGTGGACAATTAATGATTTTCCCGCTTATGGAAACTTATCTGGTTGTGTTGTTAAAGGATATAAAGCTTGTCCAATATGCGGCGATGATACACCTAGTCACAGGTTGAAAAATGGCCACAAAATTTGTTACATTGGGCATAGAAAGTGGTTACCAATCAATCATCCATATAGGAGGCAACGTGCAGCTTTTAATGGGAAACCTGAATATGGCATGCCCCCTGAGCCATTAACAGGAGAAGAAGTGCTGCATATGGTTGAAGATATTAATTACATATGGGGCTCGAAAATTGGGGGAAGTGTTGGTGAGAATGATGGTGATAGAGTTTGTTGGAAGAAGAAATCAAAATTCTTTGACCTCGAGTATTGGAAATACCTCCCTGTGAGGCATGCCTTAGATGTTATGCACATTGAGAAGAATGTTTGCGATAGTATCATTGGTACATTGCTAGAGATCCCTGGAAAAAATAAAGATGGGATTGCTGCTCGGTTAGACTTATTGAACATGGGGGTAAAAATTGATTTGCAACCCGAGTATGGAGAAAGACGTACTCGCTTGCCTCCAGGGCCTTGGAATTTGTCAAGAGCAGAGAAGAGAGCGGTTTGCAATTCTTTTTATGGTATGAAGGTTCCTGAAGGTTATTCTTCAAATATAAAAAATCTTGTATCTTTAAAAGATTCAAGACTTCTTGGCCTTAAATCTCATGATTGTCATACCTTGATGCAACAATTGCTCCCTGTGGCAATTCGTTCTGTTTTGGAGAAGCCTGCAAGGTATGCAATAACTCGATTGTGCTTCTTCTTCAATGCTTTATGTGCAAAGACGGTAGATGTTTCCAAGCTAGATAAGTTGGAAGAAGATGTAGTAGTTACTTTATGTTTGCTTGAGAAGTACTTTCCCCCTTCATTCTTTGATATCATGGTTCATCTAGTAGTACATCTTGTCAGAGAAGTTCGTCTATGTGGGCCAGTATATTTTAGATGGATGTATCCGTTTGAAAGATATATGAAAGTGCTAAAGGGGTATGTTCAGAATCGTACTCGTCCCGAAGGTTGCATTGCTGAGCGGTATATAGCTGAAGAAGGTGTAGAGTTTTGTACCGACCATTTATCTGATGTTAGTGTTTGGGCCCAAATTCGGCGCGCCAAAACCAAAAGCGAAAAGCCCACATCACTTCCAAAGCCGCTTGAGCGATTTCAGTCCACCAGCATGTCCAGTCCATTAAGCAAAACAAACAGGCCAATACCACGTGGCCCAAAGAGCGTTAAGAAACCTGGGCTGCAATGGAACAGTTTCAAGCCCAAAGAAGGAATGATTTTTACGGTTGCGATTAAAAAGAAACATGCCCACGTGACCCTGACTTAGGAAAGTCAATGAATTCGGCTCGAGATAGAATCTGAACAGGAGCAGGTATAAAAAAGAGAAATTTCTGAATTAGCTTCGCTGCCAGGGGATCAAAAACTGCTTAGTTTATCTAAAAATAATCTGATATTTTGGGGAAACACAATTTTCAAAGATAAACAGACTCTGCTAAATAAAGCGGGAAACAGGGAGCTGTTCAAAAGCTGAGAATTAGCTATCTCAAAACGATCAGACTCATGCAGATTGAAATGAAAGAACAAGCATGGCGCACCATCAAAATGCAGAAGCAGTCACCTCAAGAACTGATCGTTGAGTGCTTATTCACCAGGAAAAGGATGGAACCCCTGTTTTGTTTCAATTAAAAACTAGAAAAGATCTTTTGATTACTTGCCGCCCACTCTCAGAAAAACATTTCCTATATATACAAGAGAGGGTGAACAGAGCAGGGGACAATCAATCAAACAACCAAAAACTCAGTCAAAAGACAAAAACACTCAAAGGATCACTTGATCATAAAAATCTCAAGCAAGTTACAACAGACTCAGAGTCTGAAGTACTTCAAATGCAAGAGCTTCTCAGACAAGCTTGCAGAATCATCCTATTTTCTCCCAGCAAAGGCAGTTAGACCCTTGCTCCTGAATTGAATCCCAGTTCATAACTCAACAATAACGAGATTTCTCTCGTTACAAATTTGGTTCAGCAAAAGCCAAGTTTAGCAGAGTTCGAGTTCTCTCAAATATGAAAACCTCAACAAATTTATGAAGAGCCCTGACTTAGCCGCACAGGTACTGTAGTACATCCCCAGCTCAAGTCCAGCCACTTCTGCCCCTTTCAGACTGGAGAAGTCCCAGTTCTGCCCATCCAGAAGCCATCAGGGTTTGAAGTAGATTAAAGCTCTGCCAAACTCAAGCTTTGGCATCGATTTGCAGCCGAAGCCTAACAGTGGAAGCTGTCCAGAGTCCAGCCCAGCACAGACGCACCCAATCCAGCCCAGAACAGAGGCAACTAACCAGGCAGAAATGGAAGCACAGCCCTCCTCTCGTTTTCATGTAGTCAGTTTTCCCTTTTTGAGTCTTGTAAAGGGGAGTTCTGCCTAAAATCAGTTCAATCTGTTATTAGTTGTTCTGGCCAGAACTGCCGGTTTTTATACTGAGATAAATTGTAAAAGTCCTTACCAGTCTAAGGCATAGAAAAGAACTTACTTGGGAGATATTCCTCACCCAAATTCACAATCGTTTGGTCAAAATCAGTAACTTGGGGCGCAAGTTATTTTTACCATAAGTCTGTTAGGGTTGAAAAATTGCTAGCAGTGGCACGCTCAACACATAAAGAAAGTTAATTTACTGACCAAAACATGGTCTTTGAATTAATGGGGAACTTTGCCCTGTCATCTCAGGAAGTAAACCAAAACGGGTGAACAGTTAGTACAGTTGGAGTGCCTTCAAGCCAGAATATGGGAGTTTCAAAGCCATTATCAGGTTGCACAGTGGGCTTAGTTGATATGGACTTGTTGAACCAGGCACATCTATATGTCTTGGAGAATACGGAGGAAGTCCTACCTTATATCGAGTACGTATGAGTTTAATTTTTCATATATATGTAGCCATGTTAAATATTATTACTCCTTATATTTATCTTATATATGAGGGACCGTAATGCGTGTTTTTTTCGTGTCAATTGTAGGGAACATATGATCCACATCAAGACCACTTATTCGAAATTTAGAAAGAGAACAAAGTGGCTACAAGATAAGCACAATAGCACTTTCATTCAATGGCTACGTGTTAAGGTATATATGTTATTGAATGACATATTCAATTTATTATTTTAATTTTCTTTCTTTCTATATATATGTTAGATTGAATTAATATATATGTTTAATTTGTAGGTTCAAAGTGAATTTAATGGGGAAGATTATAATGGCATATCAGAAAATTTGAGATGGTTAGCAGCTGGTCCAAGCATGGTAGTGCCATCATATAGGAGCTATCTTATTAATGGTGTCAAATTTAGCACCAAGGCACAGGATGATGTGCGAACTGTCCAAAATAGTGGAGTTTATTTACTTGCACATACTATGCAAGTTGCTAGTGCCAAGGATAAAAACCCTATTGTCTCCAATATGGGTTTTTATGGGGTTATTCAAGAAATTTGGGATCTTGACTACCAAAAGTTTAGAATCCCAGTCTTGAGGTGTGATTGGATAGATAACACTTCGGGCCTTGTAGTCGACGAACTTGGATTTACCCTTGTAGATCTGAGTAAAATTGGACATAGGAATGACCAATTTGTTATGGCTTCTCAAGTCAAACAAGTATTTTATGTTGATGACCCAATGCATCGTGGTTGGTCGGTAGTGTTATCAATGCCTAATAGAGAATATAATGATGTTATTGGTGATGATGTGCTAGGTGATATTAGAATTGAGTGTGAGCCATTTTCTAGAGGGATACCAAATGTTGACACATTTGATGACCTAGTGGGTGAGTTTGGGAGTGAGAACATTAGAGATGGGTGTGAAGATATATGGATTGATTGATTGTTGTAATGTATGACATTAGTTATGCAGTTAATTGTATGACATTAATTCATAGCTCTGTATATCATTTTAATTCCGATCACATTTTCATTCTGCAAGCTTTGTATGACATTAATTCATAGCTCTGTATATCATTATAATTCATTTCAACCGTCGTCTATTACAGTCGTCTATTATAGTCGAAAGGTCTCTTTTTTATGCGATTATGTACCAAATCGACGTCGGTTTTAGTTTTTTACTGACGTGTACTATATTAACCACGTCGTTTTTTTGTGTTCAAGCCGTCAAAATAATTTTCAACGTCTGTGGTGATATAAATGGTCGTGGTTATTGTTGTTTTTACGTCTGTTCAAGTAAATATATGCCATGTTATATGTTTAAGACGTCAGTTTTTAATTCAGTGAACGTAGTATTTATTAACCACGGCGGTTTCTAAGTTTTATACGTCGGTTTTGTTTTATTTCGAGACGTAGGTAAAACCATTTACGTCGGTTTTATAGTTATTTTTGACATTTAAAATTATTTAAACGTCTGTGTTTTAATAAAACCGTCGTCTATTATAGTCGAAAGGTCTCTTTTTTATGCGTTTATGTACCAAATCGACGTCGGTTTTAGTTCTTTTGTGACGTGTACTATATTAACCACGTCGTTTTTTTTTGTGTTCAAGCCGTCAAAATAATTTTCAACGTCTGTGGTGATATAAATAGTCGTGGTTATTGTTGTTTTTACGTCTGTTCAAGTAAATATATGCCATGTTATATCGTTAAGACGTCAGTTTATTCAATCAGTGAACGTAGTATTTATTAACCACGGCGGTTTCTAAGTTTTATACGTCGGTTTTGTTTTATTTCGAGACGTAGGTAAAACCATTTACGTCAGTTTTATAGTTGTTTTTGACATTTAAAATTATTTAAACGTCTGTGTTTTAATACAACCGTCGTCTATTATAGTCGAAAGGTCTCTTTTTTATGTGTTTATGTACCAAATCGACGTCGGTTTTAGTTCTTTTGTGACGTGTTCTGTATTAACCAAGTCGTTTTTTTTGTGTTCAAGCCGTCAAAATCATTTTTAACGTCTGTGGTGATATAAATGGTCGTGGTTATTGTTGTTTTTACGTCTGTTTATGTAAATATACGCCATGTTATATGTTTAAGACGTCAGTTTTTTCATTTAGTGAACGTAGTATTTACTAACCAAGACGTTTTTTAAGTTTTACACGTCGGTTTTTGTGTATTTAGAGACGTCGATAAACATATTTACGTCGGTTTTGTAGTTGTTTTTGACATTTAACATTATTTAAACGTCTGTGTTTTAATAAAACCGTCGTCTATTATAGTCGAAAGGTCTCTTTTTTATGCGTTTATGTACCAAATCGACGTTGGTTTTAGTTCTTTTGTGACGTGTACTATATTAACCACGTCGTTTTTTTTTGTGTTCAAGCCGTCAAAATAATTTTCAACGTCTGTGGTGATATAAATAGTCGTGGTTATTGTTGTTTTTACGTCTGTTCAAGTAAATATATGCCATGTTATATCGTTAAGACGTCAGTTTATTCAATCAGTGAACGTAGTATTTATTAACCACGGCGGTTTCTAAGTTTGACACGTCGGTTTTGTTTAATTTAGAGACGTTGATAAAACTATTTACGTCAGATTTATAGTTGCTTTTGACATTTAAAATTATTTAAACGTCTGTGTTTTAATACAACCGTCGTCTATTATAGTCGAAACTTCTCTTTTTTATGCGTTTATGTACCAAATCGACGTCGGTTTTAGTTCTTTTGTGACGTGTACTATATTAACCACGTCGTTTTTTTTGTGTTCAAGCCGTCAAAATCATTTTCAACGTCTGTGGTGATATAAAGGGTCGTGGTTATTTATGTTTTTACGTCTGTTCAAGTAAATATATGCCATGTTATATGTTTAAGACGTCAGTTTTTTCATTTAGTGAACGTAGTATTTATTAACCACGGCGGTTTGTAAATTTGACACGTCGGTTTTATTTAATTTAGAGACATTGATAAAACTATTTACGTCAGTTTTATAGTTGTTTTTGACATTTAAAATTATTTAAACGTCTGTGTTTTAATACAACCGTCGTCTATTATAGTCGAAAGGTCTCTTTTTTATGCGTTTATGTACCAAATCGACGTCGGTTTTAGTTCTTTTGTGACGTGTTCTGTATTAACCACGTCGTTTTTTTTGTGTTCAAGCCGTCAAAATCATTTTTACCGTCTGTGGTGATATAAATGGTCGTGGTTATTGTTGTTTTTACGTCTGTTTATGTAAATATACGCCATGTTATATGTTTAAGACGTCAGTTTTTTCATTTAGTGAACGTAGTATTTACTAACCAAGACGTTTTTTAAGTTTTACACGTCGGTTTTTGTGTATTTAGAGACGTCGATAAACATATTTACGTCGGTTTTGTAGTTGTTTTTGACATTTAACATTATTTCAACGTCAGTGTTTTACTAAAACCGTCGTCTATTATAGTCGAAAGGTTTCTTTTTTAGGTTTTATGTATGAAATCTACGTCGGTTTTAGTATTTTACTGACGTGTACTATATTAACTACGTCGGTTATTTTCCGTCGTTATTTCATGTATGAAAAGACGGTGGTCGATTTCTCGTCGGTTGTAAACCATGATACACGACGGTGGATTACCGTCGTCTATTTCGTTTTTTGTAGTAGTGAAACAAACTATCTTAGACTACATGGTCCGTCATAATAGAGTCCGTGCTTCGCAAGTGCATCACAATCTAAGAAATGATTTGATCAACCACATCTGGAGATGCGAAGGAGAGGGGCAATGAGCTACGTTGTGTGTTTAAATTGTAAAAGTGATTGTGTGATTTTAATGAATTATGTGGTTTATCATTGAGTTTAAAAAAAAGACTAATCATAGAAAAATAAACGACAATCATAAATGAAGATAAACGATAATTATAAATAAAGATAAACAACAATTACAAATAAAGATAAATGATAATTATAAATAAAGATAAACAACAATTACAAATAAAGATAAACGACAATTATAAATAAAGATAAACAATAATTACAAATAAACATAAATTAATAACCACTATGAGGAGAGCTTGGATAATAGTATCCAGAGTTGCCTTCTGGATTGTAGGGTGTTCACCCGTTTTGGTTTACTTCCTGAGATGACAGGGCAAAGTTCCCCATTAATTCAAAGACCATGTTTTGGTCAGTAAATTAACTTTCTTTATGTGTTGAGCGTGCCACTGCTAGCAATTTTTCAACCCTAACAGACTTATGGTAAAAATAACTTGCGCCCCAAGTTACTGATTTTGACCAAACGATTGTGAATTTGGGTGAGGAATATCTCCCAAGTAAGTTCTTTTCTATGCCTTAGACTGGTAAGGACTTTTACAATTTATCTCAGTATAAAAACCGGCAGTTCTGGCCAGAACAACTAATAACAGATTGAACTGATTTTAGGCAGAACTCCCCTTTACAAGACTCAAAAAGGGAAAACTGACTACATGAAAACGAGAGGAGGGCTGTGCTTCCATTTCTGCCTGGTTAGTTGCCTCTGTTCTGGGCTGGATTGGGTGCGTCTGTGCTGGGCTGGACTCTGGACAGCTTCCACTGTTAGGCTTCGGCTGCAAATCGATGCCAAAGCTTGAGTTTGGCAGAGCTTTAATCTACTTCAAACCCTGATGGCTTCTGGATGGGCAGAACTGGGACTTCTCCAGTCTGAAAGGGGCAGAAGTGGCTGGACTTGAGCTGGGGATGTACTACAGTACCTGTGCGGCTAAGTCAGGGCTCTTCATAAATTTGTTGAGGTTTTCATATTTGAGAGAACTCGAACTCTGCTAAACTTGGCTTTTGCTGAACCAAATTTGTAACGAGAGAAATCTCGTTATTGTTGAGTTATGAACTGGGATTCAATTCAGGAGCAAGGGTCTAACTGCCTTTGCTGGGGGAAAATAGGATGATTCTGCAAGCTTGTCTGAGAAGCTCTTGCATTTGAAGTACTTCAGACTC
Organism: Prunus campanulata; assembly: GCA_034190965.1. Taxonomy (NCBI): domain Eukaryota; kingdom Viridiplantae; phylum Streptophyta; class Magnoliopsida; order Rosales; family Rosaceae; genus Prunus; species Prunus campanulata. The sequence goes on along the minus strand of CM067214.1, from coordinate 8,776,439 downwards.
TGAGTCTGTTGTAACTTGCTTGAGATTTTTATGATCAAGTGATCCTTTGAGTGTTTTTGTCTTTTGACTGAGTTTTTGGTTGTTTGATTGATTGTCCCCTGCTCTGTTCACCCTCTCTTGTATATATAGGAAATGTTTTTCTGAGAGTGGGCGGCAAGTAATCAAAAGATCTTTTCTAGTTTTTAATTGAAACAAAACAGGGGTTCCATCCTTTTCCTGGTGAATAAGCACTCAACGATCAGTTCTTGAGGTGACTGCTTCTGCATTTTGATGGTGCGCCATGCTTGTTCTTTCATTTCAATCTGCATGAGTCTGATCGTTTTGAGATAGCTAATTCTCAGCTTTTGAACAGCTCCCTGTTTCCCGCTTTATTTAGCAGAGTCTGTTTATCTTTGAAAATTGTGTTTCCCCAAAATATCAGATTATTTTTAGATAAACTAAGCGGTTTTTGATCCCCTGGCAGCGAAGCTAATTCAGAAATTTCTCTTTTTTATACCTGCTCCTGTTCAGATTCTATCTCGAGTCGAATTCATTGACTTTCCTAAGTCAGGGTCACGTGGGCATGTTTCTTTTTAATCGCAACCATAAAAATCATTCCTTCTTTGGGCTTGAAACTGTTCCATTGCAGCCCAGGTTTCTTAACGCTCTTTGGGCCACGTGGTATTGGCCTGTTTGTTTTGCTTAATGGACTGGACATGCTGGTGGACTGAAATCGCTCAAGCGGCTTTGGAAGTGATGTGGGCTTTTCGCTTTTGGTTTTGGCGCGCCGAATTTGGGCCCAAACAATGCCCCCATTAAGTTTGAACCGTTAAGAACGACGGTTTCCAAACTTAATGTTTCTTTCCGGCTATTTAATTCGTGCGCGCCGAAAATAAAACACCCCTGTCTGCCACGTCCGCCTACCATGAATTAGACTTCGTGGGAAATTGGTCAGTTACTAGCTAGTTACTAGCTGGTCATTATCAGCTTTCAGATGGCGTCTTGTCTTCCCTTTTCCCACGATTTCGAGTCTTTTAAAAGAATTTTGAAACCTCCAGTTCCTGTTCATCTCAAAACCTAGCTTCTTCAGAGTTTAATTCCTGCTTACTTTGAATCCTAATTTCCTCAGAACTCGATTTCTGCCAGAATCCTTCCCTTTCACTTTCGAATACTCCTCATCTCTCCCTCTGCAATGTCTTCTCCCAGAACTCGTGCTCAGAACACCTCCTCTTCAGTTCCTCCAGATTATGTCACTGGGTCTGGAATTGATGCCCACGCCATGGAGGTTCGGAGCAGGACTCATCACTTGATCGGCAAAAAACTGGACGAGAATGTCCTCCATCTTTTTTAGGATACTTTAATCCTGGGGCCTCGTTGGTTTGGTTCTGTTCCGACTGAGGTGGAGGAGCTGATGAAAAGGGATGCAGTAGCTCCCATTTGTTTTGAAAACAACTCTGCCCTTTCTTCCTATTCCTGGGTTAGTAAGAATCTGAGCCGCTCGTTCCCGTCTAGTGAAGTGAGGAATAGCTCTGTGAAATGGGCGGACTGGGTCGACAAGCTTCTTCCTAGGCATGGAGCTTATTGGAAGAGAGCAGGGCTCTATGATGCAATTCTGTTGTCAAAACAGTCCATCACCCGGGATGAGAATCTGCTCGCTGCTGCTCTATGCTTCTGGAATTCTGCCAGCAACACTTTTGATTTTCGCGTGGGTCCAATGGCGCCAACCTTGCTGGACATGGCTCAGATTTTTGGGTTCAGACCTCATGGAAGACCTGTAGATGCTGTTGGTGATTTCCATCGGAGGAAGAATCAAGAGAAGCTGGCCAAGCCTTTTGCCATTTCTCCAGCTGTCATCAATCAGAATGGTTCTTTCTCCAATTATCTGAGAAAGTTCAGCACGGAGAAGGACAAGGACCAACAGCACATGCTGTTCCTTCTGTATTGGCTCAACAGGTTCGTGTTTCCCAATCGCTCCTCTGCAGTTCTGCTTGAGTATAGGCACCTGGCGGAAGCCCTTCACAATCATACTGACGTTGGGCTTGGACCTTCAGTTCTGGCCCATCTATTCAAGAATTTACATACAGCCACCCTGGAGAATCCTTTGAACTTAGCTGCTCCTGGCTCTTTCTGGATGATCCAGATCTGGCTGCAGGTTTATTTCCCAGAACTTCGTTTTCCGGACATAGTTCTGCCTGAAGACCAAGTTCTGGCCCTTCCTCTGATATCAGCAGAAGTGCCCAAGCGTTCTATTGAGGAGTACCTGATGTGGTTCAGACATTGCACCAAGAGGTCTGAAGCTCAGTGGCAGTTAGTGATCAGGAGGACCTATCCCTGGTTCCAGCCTGGACATCAACTCTTTGAAAAGGAACCGGAAGACGAGGCAGACAGAATAGACTTTAGGAAGAAATTCCTAAGTATTGCCCTGGCGAGGGACCTTTCCCATGGAGGAGGGAAGCCTCCAAACTACCATCTGGGGGCAGAAGTCTACCATCCCAATTTCTGCGCAAGACAGCTTGGTTGCCCTCAGGTTGTTCCGTTCAAATTCTACAAAAGCTGCAATCGGGGAACTTCCTGGAGGGATTTGGATGATTTGGAAGTTCACAAAGCTGCTAGGTGTGCAGTGAATAAGATTAACAATACTTCAGACGCCCTCTTTCCTACCTGGAGGCTGAGCACCTGTAGTTCTGCCGATTTTGACGACTGGTGGAAGGCTGGATGCCACGTTCTTCCTGCCTCGTATGATGCCTTTCCAGTTCTCTTTGAAGGCTGGGCCCCTGGGACCGTTTATGCAGAAGCGGAGGCTAAGAAGTTCGTGGTGCGGACCATAAAAGATGTTAATGCTCAAGAAGGTATTTTTGAGATTCTGTCTATTTCCTGCTTTCTTTGTCTTGTGAATTCAGACTAAAATCCTGTTCTGTCTATACCAGGTCCTTCCCTGGTGAAGAAAATAGGCGGAGGGACAAGGCAAGCTGGAGAGATACTTGGTAAGTCTCTTCAATTTTTCTTTTTTCTTATTGGTACTTCTCTGATTCTGCCTGTCTTTAGTTTCTTCCGTCATTGCTGCTGGGGATTTGGAGCCTCCTTCTGGTGAGGAGGATGAGGACGTGGCAGAACAAGCTGCTGCTATTGCTACCCCCTCCGCTGGGAAGAAAAGAAAGGAAAGTGTCCTTGCTCAGAGCAGCACTGTCCAGCCTGAGGCCTCTGGTAGGGTTCTGGTAGTTAGATCTTCATTTTCCTGACCTATTCTGTTCTGTTCTTCCTTTTGATTTTCATTCGTTGTGTGCAGCTGAAAGTCCTCCTCCTCCTCTTACTAGGTCTAAAAGACTTAGGAAGAGGAGTGAAATTGAATCTGATGAGACGGAGGAGCTCGCTGCAGATCCAACTGAAACCTCCGGAACTGATGATGAGCTGCGAGAGGCTTTTGAGGCTGTTGAGCAGGAGAAACAGCAAGGAGCAGCAACAGAAAATCCTTCAGAGAAGAAAGGGAAAGATCTCGAAGAAGAGGTGAGACTGGATTCTGGTTCTTCGAACATGTTCTTCTCTTTTCCTTTCTATCTTCTGATTTCTGTCTGTTCAATTGTCTAGGAGGAGATTCCGCCAGAGGTGATTGCAGAGAGCATTGCCTTGGCCCGAGAACAGCGCGCTTTTCCGAGGTTAGAACTGACTAGCTCTGACCTGGCCGCCTTTGATGACACGGAGGCTGAACATTCCACTGCAGCTCCAGCACCTGATGAGCAGCTCGAGCATTCTGTTTCAGAGCCAGTGGAACAGACAGAAGTCCCTGTGGCAGCTCCAAACAGTCCACCTGCATTCGAGCCTTTAGAGCAAATAGAAGTCTCTGTTACAACTCCGTCAGAACAGGTGATACCAGGGTCTGGGGAGCAGATAGACGTTTTGGCAGAATCGGGACCTGTGAAGCAGGTAGAAACTCTGGTTATGAGCCTGACAGAGCACTCTGCCTCGAGGCCAGTTGTTTTATACTATAGAATTTTATTCTATTTTTTAAATGATATTCTTTTAGATGATTAAAAAATACTTTTTAAAAATAATATACGTACTAATTTTTTTTTTAAACTCACATATTGATTACATAATGTTGTATTAAAAAAAACATAATGCATTTTAATTAAAGTTACATACATATTCACTGTTTTTGTCATTTTTACATACTGCCAGACGCATTTTCACTGTTTTTGTTCTCTGAAAACAATTTTCAACTAAGCTACTAGACACGTTTTTGTTCTCTGAAAATGCGTTTTCATTTTCTCGTTTTCATTCTATGAAAACATTCTCTGAAAATGCTCTCTGAAAACATTACCAGACGGGCCCTTAGGTTTCCACCCAAATGGTTGGAGATGGCGTTCTCCAACCTATTTGGACTTAAATCCAAATTTCCTCTCTCCAAAAAGTAACTATTTTGGTTTTGTCTGGACTCAAACCGGTTTTCCCTCCAAAATCCGCAACTTTATTAAATTATTTAAAAATGGTTAAGTCTATTTTTTTTTTCATGGATAACTTTTCTTCATTTAATATTTTAAATAACTTCATAATTTAATTTTTTCAACAATTTGATCTTAAAAAAATTGAAATTCCACAAATATAATTTTATTCCAAAAGAGAACACAAAATACTTCAAATTCACCATACATAAAACCCAATAGGAATAAACTAATAACCACCATCATGGGGGCTTGGATAATAGTCCCTTGAGTTGTCTTCAAGATTAATGGCAAACTGTTGACCCTGTGGATGTTCTTTCATAATTTCATCTTGTTTATCCCCCCAATACTTCTTCTTTTTTGGAGTAAATTTGGACACATCCGTAGACATTATTTTTTGTTCTTGGGTTTCCTTATCTTGTTACTTCTTATATGCATAAGCATAAGCTTGATCTTGGACAAACTTGTCCAATATATTGAGCTCGGGTCTCCTATCCTCCTCGAAAGCAATGCCTTGCTCAACCAATGATTCCAAGTACTTATCCCTTGTTTGTTGAGAAGGGTCAGCCATCTTTCCTTTATTCTTATTTTTATTTTTGCAGCCTTTTGTTTATCTCGCCCCTCAAGCCTTGGACTAGGCAAGGATGGTCATGGACTAGGCATGGCGATATCGTCTGTGTTGTTGTGTGGGAGGCTCATTTATATTGTTCCACTTTGGATAATCTTTTATGATTTCCCAAGCATGGTATAACTTGAAAGGCCTATTCGGAGGCTTATTATCATTAAGAAAGATCATTTTCGCTTACACGTCCTATGCATGGATAAAAAAAGATTTTGGAGTTGAATAAAATTACAAATATAAATTTAAAGCTTTAATAAGAATGGGTACTTACCACATTATGTAGGTTTGAGCCCACTTTGTGGGTTCGTATTGGCCTTAGTCAAGCATGCCTTCCAAGGAGAACATTATTGGTTGATAGTCTTGAATCGAGAAGCAATGGCTTGATATGTTCGTCACTCAGGTCAACTAATGCCCGAATAATTTTTCAGAAACTTTTGATATACACACTAGCAAAATGTGTCGCTTGCTTGATTGGTGCCAATAGTCCCATCTTCACTGACGGAAACCAACCCTTTGCCTCATCTTCTTCGAACCTCCAATTCACACCTTTTTGAGATTTTGTGGACATCTTCAACAAGAATGAAAGGAGATTGATGAAATTGACAAAGGAAAAGTAATTGAGAAATAGAAAAAATGTTATTGGTAGATTATTTGAGAAATTGGTGGGTATTTATAGAGTTTGGAGTGAGTTTTGGGGTTGCATATGATTTAGATTAATTTAAAATATTATTTTGACTTTTGGATCTTCTTTTTTTACTTTTAAAATAGCTTGGATTTAATCTAGATCGTTGATTTGGATTACTATTAGAATATAATAAAAAAGAAGAAGAGATGTTTGAATTGTTGCCAGCATTTGCCACATGGCAAGACAACATCTACAGCATAGCAATAGCTGCGAGGCCCACTGATTCTTCCTTGCACATAGGCTGTATCATCCTTGAGTGGGCTCCACCAAAAAGTTTTCCAATCCAGGCAATAGCTGGATTGGTATTTGGCCCCAAGTTCGGGTTTTCCCAAATTTTGGCCCCTTACTTTTCTTGTGTTGGGAGAAGAATAGGGCTATAATTTGGAATTTTTTAGGTGCGGCCTCATGGGTTGGAGATGGCCTTATAACCTTGCAAGGACAAGTAGGAAACTTCTATTTTGCACCCAGTATTAAAGACATTCAGTTTAAAATAAGAATTTGTAATTTTTTTTTTTGCCAACTGGGGTCTAGCCCAATAGAAAAGGAATTTGACTAGTGGTCTTGGGTTCGAACCCTATGACACATTGGCAGTGTGTGAGAGATAACCTCTAACACTAGAATAAGCGATAAGTGACTTTCTTTGGACCTGTTTTTACACAACCAAGTTTAAAGTCGTATTGGGCCAAATCATGGCTTGGGCTTTAATATCGAATGAATATCGTACTATGGCTAATATTAAGGAATTATTATTTATATGATAATTACCTAAATTAAAAGATATTCTCGAGGATTACTTGGCGGTGAAGACAATTAATTGAGAAGATTGATTCTGATTGATTATGATTCGATCTTAACCGTAACCTAATAGGAATGCACTTTCTCTATCCTATGATTTCGTGCATATAAAAGGAGATGATGCTTCCCGACCAAAGGAGACACAATTTTTTAACAACAAACTTTGCACAAAAACCCTATCTCTTTCAATCAAAGACCTGGTTTCACTGTTTATTGCTCTGCCAAGCCTCCTCGATATCGATTGTCAATTGATTCCTTTAGTTGAAGCCATTCTTAGTGCCTTTTGCTCTATTCCGATCATTATGATCCCTTTGCAGCCTAGTTCTGATCTTATACTTGATTGCCACTTATTCCTTAGCTCTGCTTTGAACCATAATCGATACAAGGTGGTGGCAATCCTTAGTTTTGATCGATCTGTTGATCTGCTCTCATTGTTTTTACTAGTTTATTTACTTTTATTGCAGTTTACTTTTTGTATTAGAGAAATATGAAGTTGAGATCTAGGCTTTGAATTCCAAAAACTCTGAATCAATGGGGAACTTGGTTGCATCAAACACTTTGAATTCCACCTCTTGATTGGCTTCTCATAGGATCAAAGAACCTTTTTCTACATCAATTATCATTCTTCCCATATTGAGGAATGGACGGCCTAAAATAATTGGAGTGTCGACATCTTCTGCCATATCCAAAACTATGAAATCAGCTGGGAATATGAAGTGATCCACCTTCACTAGTATATCTTCAAGAATGTCGTGAGGATATGTAAGTGATTTATCCACCATCTGCAAAGAAATAGTAGTTTTCTTAATTTCCCCAAAACCAATTCTTTTAGCTATAAACAAAGGCATTATATTCATACTAGAACCTAGATCACACAATGCTTTTTGAAAAGAAATAGTGCCAATGGTGCAAGGAATAGAAAACATCCATGGATCCTTTCGCTTAGGTGGTAGTTGCCTTTGTATTGTTGCACTACACTCCTCCGTTAGTTTCACCATCTCAGTATCTTCCAAACATATCTTTTTGCTTAAGATTTCCTTGAGGAGCATTCCATAGCTCAGCATTTGCTCTAATGATTCGCTAAATGGAATGGTAATTTGCAATTTCTTGAAAATTTCAAGAAATTTGGAGAACTGTGTGATAAACACATAATTATTACAATTTCTATCCTTAATCTATATTTGTTAGTACTTTGTTTTACTGATTTTTGCACCAATTAGAATGTTCCATTGGATTTTACGAATCCATTTGCACTTCATTGAAATATAGGCTAATTCATTTGAATTCTTTATTTTGGTTATCTCTCTTTGAAGTGGCATCCAAACTCTTATCAATTGGGCAATAATTGTTACATTCTAATATCATGATTTTATATAGGTGCATGCTGGAGCTATTAAAGAGAAAGAATGTGCATGCATGTGAAGCAAAAAGAAAGGAAAGAACAGAAATGAAGTCAATTCCAGTCTATTTTCGGCAGTCAACTTGCAAGGCCCAAAACGTACACTTGTACTGCTCAGATGGGAATACATTCTTCATAAACATTCTTCCAATGGGTGTCTATTATGACATATCCAAATTTGAGCCCCATTGGATACATATTGAAACCTCAAGCCTTCCTACACCAAGCCTGGTTCAGAAGAATTGTTTTTTTTTTTCCAGCAACCAAAAGAAAACCCACATGGATTAGCAGCAAAAGGCAGCCACAATTGAACACCTTTGAAAACCCATGTGAAGAAAGCTTGAGGTGTAGCAGCAAAAGAAGTATGGGATGTAATTGATTCCAACCACATTAACATAGACAAGATGAAGTGGGAGTTATGGATTGTATTAAAGGAGGAATGGTGGTGTTGGAATTCATCATGATGTTCCTCCCTCTTAGCCCTATAAATAGAGAAGTCTTCAAGCTTCAAAATCACACACCAAGCTCCACAACTCTTGAGCTTTCTTTCCTTCCTCAATCTTTATAGTTCTAAATTTCTGTTGAAGTTTTATGTATTTTATGGGGAACTAACCCCCTAGCTAAGGCTAGGGAGAAAGCTTTTAATATGAGTATGTAATTTTTATTAGTTTGATCCAAACTGAAGCTTTAATGTGAATTTGTAGTTTTTATTCAAACGGAATTTGTAGTTTTCTTTTTTAATTAATTGATGAATGTTTGATAATTTATTTCATGGGTTCAATCATGTTTTTCCCATTGTGTAGTAAAAAATTTCATGCTTTTAAAAGGGAAGATAATTACTACAGATTAATAGAATTTCGATGAAGATTATTTTTTGATAGTTTGTTGCCAATGGTACAAGTTATGCTTAGAATACTTCTAAAGGAAATTAAAAAGAGCTTTAATTATTTTGAACAACTACATTGGAAAATATTTTGTGGATCAAATTATTAAGAGTTGCATGCTTATGTTAAAAGTGGAACCCCAATGCCTTAGTGTTTTAATCAATTAAATTTTCTTTAAATCGAATCATGTTTAAATCTACTTCTCAATCACACTTGTTCTTTTTCATCTCTGTTATTTTCTTTACACCGCTCTCTGTGGAAACGACACTTGGACTTCCTAGCTACACTACTAAACGACACCTTCCCTTGGGTTTTGCAAAGTGGTATTAACACTGTGAATCCTTCTTATTTTTCTTTAGGCATTGTGAAAAAGGAATTGGCAAAACGTGGGTTTTGGAATGAGATTTGTGGATGGTGGTTGCTTAGTTTTTGCTGAATTTCTAGTGGAGCTCATTGCGGCGAGTTGCGGTGGTCCAATAGTTTTTTCCGTAGTGGTTTGGAATGAGATTTGTGGATGGTGGAGCTCATAAGCTTTGTCTGTAGTTTTCAGCTATTGTTGCTGCTTTTTTGCATCTAAATCTACAACGGTTTTTATGGGCCTCCCATTTCGAAGTGTAATTGCCTTCACATGTTCTTGAATTTTCGGATTAATTTCGGATTGGCTAGGCAAAACTCCTCTCTCACGTATCGTGAGTGCCTTAGCCAATTGACCCATTTGAACTTCTAAATTTCTAATGGAAGCGTGCGTGGTTTTGAAGGTTCGTCTCCATCCTACTCATGAGTATTTGTGGTGAGTTGTGTGATTATGTCTTCCAAGTTATTTTTCTTCTCTTGTGGTTGAAATCCCGATGGTTGTCTTTGCACATTCTGATTATTGCTCCAAGATAAATTGGGATGCCCTTGCCATCCCGGATTATACATGTTGGAGAATGGATCATTGCTAGTATGTCTATAGGTATTCACCATGTTTGCTTGTTCTTGCACAACTTCTGAAAAATCAACTCCATAAGGACGCGATATGGTGGCGTGACTAGGAACAACACAAATAGAGTAAATCTCTTGTGTTGAAACTTTCCCACTTATAGCAAGCAAGGCATCCAATTTACTGGTAATAGCATCAACCTACTCTTTTGAAGCAAAAGCATTAGAATTACCAATTTCATAAACTCCGGCATGCTTACCTCTTGCTTTAGAATGCTGTGTTTCGACAGCTAGAGTATCAAACAAAGTTTGACATTCAGTTCGCGTCTTTTTCTTAATAGATCCACTTGCATAGTTATTTAATACAGCCTTACTTGAAATGATTAATGCCTTATAAAAAATATGCATGAGAACTAGAGTAGGCAAACCATGGTGAGGACACTGTATTAACAAATTATTGAACCATTTCCATGCCTCAGAAAAGGACTCATTTTCCTGTTCATTGAATTGCATGATTTTATCCCTTAGTGCATCGGTTTTCTCAGTCGAAAAGACCTTCTCTAATAACTTGTTCTGAACCTCCGTCCAGCTAGTCAATAATCCAGGCCTCAAGGAGTTCAACCACTTCTTTGCTTTATCTTTCACTGTGTAGAGAAAGACTTTCATCTTGAGATTCTTCAATGACTCCCTCTGTGAAAGCCATATTAGAAACCATGTTAAGAATATCTCTAATATGAGCTAAAGAATCTTCAGAACTTAATCCAGGAAAGAAGGCATCATATTAAAGTGAAAAATTTTCAATTCATAATTCCTGATAGCTGCAAGGAGAACAATGCTCGAAGGTGACGTTGGAATTGTTGGGATATCACGGTCTCCCATTGTTTAATTCGGTACTGTAGGGGTCTTTTTCTTCCGGCAGCTACCACGGGCCTGGGCTGCCGTAAATAGCAAAATGGATGAGACCCCAAAATATTTCGAAAGGGTTGTAAAGCCTTAGGAAACACCTTGGTTACCTTTACCAACGAAAATAATGGCTACTTACAGATAAATTCTTGGCTTGGCATGAGAAGCTTGTGGCATGAGAGCAAAATCGACATGAGTTTAGCACCGAAGAGAAAGCTGAGCATTCTTGGGGGAAAAAAGGGTATTAAGGTAGGAGATGGAGAGTTTGCAAAGAGGTTTGGCTGAGAAAGGAGAGAGAGAAAGGGATGGGTGACTTGATTGTTTCTTCCGGCAGCTCGACAGTGACTTTGTCAAGTGTCAGAATAGCATGACAAATGGGAAAGCTGAGGGAGGCGATGAACTAAGCACGAAAATTGCTGGGTTTTGAAGTAAGAGAGGAAGCATGCTCTCTGGTTGTGGATCATTCTCGTTGGGTGGAAGAGGCCCTATTTATAGCCGCTGGAAGTCATCTATTTTCAAGAAACCCTAATGACTTCCCTCCTATTTTGCCAAACTTTTCCCTTCCTTTCTCTCCTTATCCTTTCAATCATCTTCTTATGGTGAAATTTACTCTGCTCCTTTGCATAAAATCAGGGATTTTGGGAGCTCAAGGCCCCCTTTCCTGCGGCTGCCTCTGAAGAATGCCTATTTTCATATATCTCCTTTTTCTTCCTTTCTTCTCTTTCCATGGCCAGATCTGATGAAGAAAAGAAATGGCTATGTATGCTGGTTCGAAAAGTGGCATCCTTCCTTGCGCGCCAATATCCCTTGGTCCCTTGAAGGTTTTTGCTTGGAACTTGTTCCTTCCATGGCTGAAGCTCTACAGCTGCTCTGTGCACGTAGTCCTCCAAGCTCCTTGCGCAGCTTTGTCCTCCAGCCAAGTGCTGGAGCTTTTGATATTTCTTATCGAAATTGTATGGGCCTTTCATGACAATAATTAAATAAATGGGCTACCCTTAAGTGTTGGGCCATCTTGATTGAGGCAATGGGCCATTCTTGGTTGGAGTAATGGGCTATTTTCTGGTTGGGCTATTTTGGTTGGAGTAATGGGCTACTTTCTATCTTGTGCTTACCCACGTTTGGGCCTAAGAAATGGGCTTGAGTTCCGAGGCTCCCAAGCAACCCCGGGACTTCCATTTCTTGGCCCATCAATAGGCCTCATGTCAACTTATTACCATCCATACCACAACCCACTCAAGCAAGCCCCAGGCATCTTGGGTGGCTTGGGCCCACTTAAGCTTGTAGCGTGGCATGTTGCTTATTTGCTTGGCGTGGCATGTGTGCAAGCGCGTATGACGAACTTTCGCGTGCCCAAATCGGGTTTCTTCTCGGTAAGGTATTGCATTGGGCCAAGAATGTATTTGGGCCGAACCGTGGATTTTTTGGGCCTCAACATTAGCCTCCTTGATTATTGGGGCCATGAATGTGTATTGAAATGGTCCGAATAATCAATTTCCAGCCCAAAATAAATTGTAGTGGCATGGCATGGGTTTTGGAGCAACTCAAGGATGACCAGTTAAGGGTCTCTGAAATTACAGCCAGGTCTTTTCCGGGAAGGTTGGAGGGGTCGCAATGGTCCCGCTTAAAACCCAATCCTTCTTAAATACCGAGGGTGTTGCCTTAAAGAAATTTCCTAGACACTGTAATTTTGGAGGTCACTTACTAGAGTTATCAAGAGTTTGCCCATTTTGTAGCATGACAGAGAAGAAAATGCTTGGTGGATTAGCTCAAAATAACATAGCTTGCACAATTTATTTGCTTGAGTGACTAGAGGGGCTTGATTTTGGATTGTATGCTTGGATGCTTGGCATTGGCATGTACGCTTGGCTTGGGCTTGTATGCTTGGATGCTTGGCTCAGGCTTGTATGCTTGGATGCTTGGTATTGGCATGTACGCTTGGCTTGGGCTTGTATGCTTGGAACTAGACATATCAAGGAGAGTTTACCCAACTTCATACTTGTTGCCACCACCCTATACCACATTTTTTAATTGTCCAAAATTACTAGTGCAATGCCCGATATGAGGTCCATATCGTACAAAGACTCCATGGAACAGGAGTTTGCTGCCCACCTTACAAAGATAGCAGACACTCCTCAAAATCCCCTCATCTAAGTCATAAAATGAAAATGAAAATGAAAACGATAACTGAAAATCATTGTACAAGAAAACCAACCTCTTTCTATGTTATAGAATTAATCATTAAGTTTCAACCGAAAAAAAAATAATGACAATCATTAAGTCAAACCCTAATTCCAAGTTTCAAACAAAAAAATAGAGTTTGAGTCAAATTAATATAGTATTTGTAATTTTATGCTTACATGGAATAGGAATCATTCTCAAGCAATCCCTCATTCAGATTAGTGGAAATGCCTTGTTTTGATTACTTCCCATTGCCATTTCCTTTTATTCTGATTCCTACACATTTTGATTCTGAGTAAACATATCATAAATTTTCTGAAAAGTGCACTTGATTTTATAAGTCCTCTTTCAACTTATTTGTCCACTATTGTTGACGTTAAAAAGTGATTCAGGGCTTTGACGGTCAACTTAGTGTTTTAGACCTTCGGTATCCTAATGGCCTCGGTAGGGAGTGTAATCTACAATATGAGAAAAACGCTCGGTAAGGCCTAGGGTCTCCAATGCTTAAGTAAGTTCGGATTTAGTAAGATAAACTGATAGATCAAATAGGCAGTATGCCGTTAGTTCTGATTACCTCTATTTTGGGTTAGTTGGCCTCCTTTATAGGCCTAGAGAGGTGTGCACTTTGTTGGGAATTTCGATGTGGGACTGTGGGCGTCGATTGTGAGCGTGCCACGTGTCCCGAGGAGGGCGTTGCCCTAATGGATGGATCGGTAGTCTGGGTGCCAAAGGTGACTTTGACTAGGTGCTTGGTGCCCAAGGTGACTTTGACCAGACTCGATTTTGTCCATGCGTCATGTTCTCATTGACAGTTCATTTTGGGTATAAACAACTATTAAGGAAAGTACTGGACTTCCGATTACAAAAACAGAGCTTTCATACTTCGTAATGTTTCCTCCTTCCTCCAACAAGCATTGCAAAAATGGGCAAACCAAAGGCTTGTTTCTTCCCAGACCCTGTTTCCATGGCACCAACAACGTCCTGTCATATGAAACAATTATAATAACCATCAAACCTTCTGTCATATGAACAAATTATAATGACCATCAAACCGAATATAATCATAACCTGTCCAAAACCATACACAACAACCTTAACCTGTAATTCTTTACTAGGTTTATATACTCAAAACACATACCTTGATCCAACATTGTGACAATTACTGCACTGGAAGGAAACTGGAATTCTGCAGCAGGCTCCTTGACTGGTTCATAGGTTTTGGCAGATTTGCAGTAGGGTAGTTTCTCTATGCTATACGGCTCTTGAATCTCTTCTTGATGGGGTAGAATGATATGAGAAAACTTACAGTTGTTAGCATAGGGACCTCCCTTTTATAGGTATAGTTTAAGAATCCTCCTCATCATGGATTACTTAAACTCCTTTAACCACAAGGATTAGGTATCTCAATCCATTTAGAGTTAGGAAACCTTAAGCACTTGTATTTATCTGAAACATTCATATATCAAGCCTTAAAATTAATTGATCCATGTAATCCTAATTGACATTGAACTAGTTATCCTCAAGTGATTAGAAGACCATCTTTAGAGTTTGTATTAGAATGCAAATCTTACATAACCAACCTTCCCTTGATGAGCAGCAGCAGGAAAACAAGCTTTATCGATTGGCATCGGTTCTGAGTCCCCACCTGTATATTATCTTCCCAATCATCAGATGATGAGCCTCAACTCATTCGAGATTCAAGCACAATTTTCAACTCCACCAAACTAAGTTAACGTTGAAAAAAAGTTCTCTAATATCCACAATCGTTAATACAGTTAATAAATATATATACATGAAGTGATGTTTCCGGTAACCTTGGATTGAGATTACCACCAATTCATCAACATATAGAGGGCCTGTGTGTTTATTTTTTTCGTTATTTAACCATTCCAACTCAGAGAATAATCTTTGCTCCATCATACAACCTCATAGAGAGATAGAAGAACTGCTCATGAAGTTGGGAGAAGCATTTTTACTAGGCTCCAGACCCTCATAGGCTGCCCAAGTAGTGTTTTCCACATCAGGCCGCTTCTCAGCCACTATTGGCTTAAAAACGATCACTTCATCTTCCTCATCCCCTTCCAAGGTTAACTCAGGCTTCGGATATGCAACTCCCAACTTCATTGTATTCTCTGCTTAATTTTCTTGATACACCTTCACGTCTCTTGGGTCGAACAAGACATAGTGGCCTGATGATGTCGGATGCGCCCCGAAAGCATATTATTCTTCATGCCCGAAACATGGTAGACGTCTTGAAGCGGCACATGGTTAGGATTGTAATAGAGTACAACTACTATCTTACCAATATGGATTATCGGTAATCTTGAGTTGTTGGCTGTCACCACTACACGATTTCCCTTGTACTTAATAAGGTTCTGTAACTTACGTATATCACCCATCATATGATTTAAGCAGCCTGAGTCGACCATCCAACCATTCTTGTAGTTAGGGGTGGGCACAGTCTGATTCTCACTCTAAATTGGAACTAAAACCAACACTATTCATCGGGTCCGGTATGGTTCGGTTTTGACAAAAAAAAAATTATAAAACTAGTTCGGTTTGGTCTGCCCATAAGTCGGTTCAGTTTCCATTTTTGTCCGGTGGAGTAGCTTTTTGAAGATCACAAGTCTAGACAAGTTGATGCAGCGAGTTTAGCAAATACATAAATGGAACATTGGGATCACGTTCATGCATGAGGAAAGTCTTAATAACCCATATTAAATAAGTGTCTCTTTGTATGTGGGAGTTATCTAGGTTCATGAATAAAGTTATGGAGAGTCCTTTCATCTTTGTGAGTTATAGAGAGATTTAAGGTGAAGTTATGAAGTTGGGATATGAAATGTTTAGTAGAGTTATGATGAGTTATCTCATCTTGATTTAGAGGCTCTTATAAATAATGCATGAAATTGTAAGAAAGGTGAGTTGATGTTTGTTATTGAATGAAGATTGAGATTTTTCTCTCATCTCTTTACTCTTTTCCTGGGTTTTCTCAGAATTAACATATTAGAGTTTTAATTCCGGGTATTCTTATAATCAATGGAGTTAAGTTTGCTCGAAATTATATTTTGTTCTTGTTTCGCTGCATCACAAGTGTAGAGGCGGGTTAAAATCCTTTGAATTGGAACTAGAAGACGCGCTTAAAGCCTTTTTTGGTAATTCGTAAATAGCAATTGTAGCTCCAAAAAAGGCTACTATTTCGTTCTCTCTTTTGATTTTATTTTTTTTTAACAAAATCCAACTAAAATTTCATTTTTTGGGCTTCAAAATTCACAAATGGCCTAATTTCATGTAAATTGAGGTGATTTGGCCTAGAAAAGAGAGGTGATTTAGAGTTGAGATTGGGGAAAGATTAGTTATGGGCTTAGAAATTTAGCATTAGGCTTAAATATTTTTAAAAAAATATAGAGTTGGTTTGGTTTGGTTTTTTCACTATAAGAACCGAAAGCAAGCCAAATTAGTCCAGTTCAATCTGGTTTTGGGTCAACCCGCTTTTTGCTGCCCAATTTAGCTCAGTTTTTGAATTTTCCAATTTAAATGCCCACCCCTACTTGTAGTCAATCCGTTCATGTGTCATTACTATGAGAGCTAACTCATCTTCCTTTATAGCAAGAGATGCTCGCAATCATCTTCACTTTTCTCCTTTAGGTTGGAAGTAGCAATATCACTCTTGGCAAGCCTTTTGTTTGACCAAACAATCTTTCGCCATGTGACCCTTCTTTCCGCAATTGAAGCATTTACTCTCAAATCTTTTATTATTTTTGGACTGACCACCATTGTCATGATACTTTGGAGCTCCCCTTGGCCGAGAACTTCCTTCGCCTTGATAACCATTCACCTTGTCACCATTTCTTTTAGATCCACCACCGACGTGTTGCTTGAAGCTACCTTTACTTTTGTTGGTGTAGAGCGTTTCCTCCTCCCCTTTTGGTGAGACCCCTCCCATTTGCTTAGCTATAGCTTCTTGGTCGGCAAGCAAATTTTCAAATTCAACAAGTGATGGTTGAGTTGACCATCCTTGAACAGCGGCAACAAAGTCTCGATATTCGGGTCTCAGACCATGGATAATTATTCTTTTTATCCTGGAATCCACAATAGCAGAAGTAGGATCTAATTCAGAAATTTCACGGCATATCGACTTTACCTTTTGAAAATATTGAGCAATCGTCATGTCGCATTGTGCAACAGATAACAACTCGTTCTCTAGAAGTTGTAGCCTTGTGTCATTTCTCCTCAAAAAGAGTGTTGCAAGCTGTAGTCTTGTATCATTCCTCCTTGAAAAGAGTGTTGCAAAGGTGTCCCATGCTTCTTTTGGTGTTTTGGCTTTTCTTATGCGCTCCAACATTTCTTCTTCAATTGTGGTCCTTAGGGCAATCAGAGCTTTACTTTCTTTGATCTTCCACTTACGCAAAGTGTCATTGGTGTCCTCTTTCGGTTGTGTAACTTCGTTACCACGAACGACATCCCAAAGATCTTCACCTTGTAGATAAGACTCCATACATGTCGCCCACGTATTGTAATTTTTATTGTTGAGCTTCTTGATTTCTCCAACTACTTGAAGATCACCCATTGTGTCGGCAGAAATTTGGTATACCGAACATGCTTGATCTAAAGATGCAAACTTGTAGAGACGAACTCCTCACAACTCAAGGAAGCTCTAGAAGAATCGGTTCCTGACCGTCCTGCGCCAATACCGATTGTTGAAAAATTAGAGTACACAACTCTAATATTTAATTGTTGAAAACATTACAAGTAAGCGAATTACTTATATTAAACTCAGAAAATATTACAACAAAACAACTCTAAAAAAAAGCCCATAATTTTTAAAAATTAACACTCTTTCTCACTTTCTAGAGACAAACTCTAGAACGATCACACTCCTCACAAAAACTACTCAAGCTTAAACTCTATAGCTTATTGCTTGTTCTTCTTCTTTCATATTCTTGATTACATAAATGAAGGTTTCATGCCCATATATAGAAATTCCTAGCGGACATAGTCCAAGTCCACCGACTTGGCTTCTTCATTTCCAGCCACTAGCTTATGCAATTTTCTAGAATTAGCTATATTATTCTAATACAATATCTAATTACTATGTCGGTGGTATTCTGTTCACTTTTCCAGATTTTTCTATAATTATCTAGTTCAAGTGTTAGCAAACTTCCATGGGTTGGGCTTTATTTTTCTTGGGCTGATTAATGTGTTGAGCTGGTGTTGATATTTTAACATTTTTCTCTTGAAAACTCTCTCTTACATGGATAACATCCTTTTTGTTAGATATCCAAACCTTCTAACTTTTTTAAACTTGTCATGGCTGGCTAGTCAAGCCCCAATATTTGATTGCTTCTAGCACATAGCAGAAGCTTAATGAAGGCTGCTTCCTATTCCTTTCGTTAAAATGATTTCTTGTGATTCTTGTTGGATATGAAGTAGGCATTACAGTGTATTGTCATATAGTTATTGTTTATTGGAAAGCATGAAAATTCAAGGTATAAAAATTTGGTTCGTCAGTGCTGATTACCTGTGTACAGGACAGGAAGTTGTCACATTAACCATTAAATCAATCTCATTTAGCCAAATATTCATCTTTCACAAGTTACAGTGACTCTAATGAGCAATCAAAAGTGGAGAAGCCGCTAGGCAAAGGAGAAGGTTGTTTTCCGTTGTACCATATTATGTTGTGCTCTATTTTGATATCAGCTACACATTATTTTCAATATATTGGTTTTAGGTTTTTTTTTTCTTTGGTGGTGGTGGTGGGGGTTTATGTTCCAGATGTTTTTTGGTTCCTTACAACAAAAGTTCTTGGTGGGTAGGGCTGGACTTCTTGACTTGGATCCTTGTGCCTGATTTTGGTGCAAGTGGTACGCATCATGGTAGTTTGTTCTTGCATGGTGCCATACTAAGTATTATGTAATTTAGTCCACAGCTTTACTTAGGCTCATGAACAGGGTTTTGTATAATGTCAAACGCACTAAGTTAGCACCAGGAAGGATTTGCATTTTAGAACACATTTTCAGATAAAACATGATCCATCATATGCGCTTGTATATTGTTTGATTGCGATTGTAGAATGACCTTGAAATGTATTGCCTACAGTTGCAGACATTTTGCTGTGGCGTGATGAGAAGAAATCTTTTACTTATTTCCTTGCTTTGAGTCTGTTGTTTTACTCGTTTTTCCTTTGTGGAAGAACTTCGGCCTCATCTGTATCCAAGCTTCTGCTGTTAGTTTCATTTGGGCTTTATGGATATGGAATTCTACCACTGAAGATGTAAGTATTGATTCTTATGAGCTTGAGTAACCTCTAAAATGCTAAAAGAGATCCATTCCTCCTGCATTTACTGACCCTAATGTCTTTTGAACAGATTCGGTCTTACTGCTGTTAAGGGTTTATCTTTATCTCGTTTTGAGATTTCTGAAATGTTAGTGAAAGACATGATTGCAACCATAGCATATTTTTGTAACAGAGTGATTTTGGTTTGCTGGAATGCTCTTGGTATTTGAAGTATCGAAGTGGTCCTTGCTTAATAGTTCGTTATTTGTGTCAAAGAAATTACATTTTTTTCATAGTGTATATGGTATCCCAGCATATGGGAAATTATTATTGTTCTTGAGGCGTGAAGTATGAGCATGTATGTTTGGCTTTTCCCCTGAATCTTTCACATAAATTTAGTTCTTTAGCATTCTTCAGTATCTTTAAAAACAATCTTTCTGGAAATATTTTGCAGCACTGCTGTTCACTTTCACGTTGTTTTTCATTTACGAGCAGTATGAATCAGAGAGATATGGATTCAAGAAGGCTTCTGTTCAATACTATAATGTTGGTTTTTAGATCGTTGAGTAAAAATCTACCTGCTGCTATTGTTTTCATCATTGTATGCATATGTGTGTGTTGCTTTCTGGAACAAAGGACTTGTGGATTGAGCCAAAAACTTGTGCTCCTGTCCATGGCATTAGGTTAGATTTTATAGCTCTTTCATTGCATTGCTTACATATGAAAACCTCCTAACAGTTAATATTTTAGTTAGCTTATACATACATGGGTGTGGTGGTGATTGCAACATGGAGAGTTTAGCCAAAGACTTGGAAGAGGAAGGGGTCCAAAATGTGACAGTTAAAAATGCAATTTTCAAGGGTACTCAAAATGGTTTGAGGATTAAGTCTTGGGCGAGGCCGAGCAACGGATTTGTTCAAGGTGTTCAATTCCTTGATGTCGTGATGTTTAATGTCCAAAATCCTATTGTAATGGATCAATTGAGC
This sequence comes from Prunus campanulata, assembly GCA_034190965.1. NCBI lineage: Eukaryota > Viridiplantae > Streptophyta > Magnoliopsida > Rosales > Rosaceae > Prunus > Prunus campanulata. The sequence goes on along the minus strand of CM067214.1, from coordinate 8,756,374 downwards.
ATGTACTCATTCATAAACGTATGTCTTGACTAAATGTCTAATGCACATTTCATTGTGAATCTATATTATAGGTATCGGGTGTGGTGATCGCAATAAAATATGATTTGTCCACTATTCAGGAAAGTACTTGACTTCGATAACAAAAACAGAGGACTGTCTTGGCATGGACTATGCTTAGGGACTGTCTTGGCTTGGCTTGACTTGGTCTAAGTTGGATAACACTTATCCTGCGTTTGGTGTACGCTTGGACTAGGACTAGATTTTTTTATTTTTTCAAAACTATCTATGTATATGTATATATGTATAAATACATTTATTATGTATGTGTACATATGTATTTTATAATATATGTGACATGTATGTGTATATACATGTATATATGTATATTATAAATAATATAAACATATGTATGTATATATATGTACACATACATGTATATACATGTATATATATATTATAAAATACATATATATATATATATATATATGTATGTATTATACCCATGTATATATGTATATTATATATATATATACATACATTATACATATATAATATATGTGTATATAGGTGTATATATGTATATTATAATATATACATGGGTATAATACATACATATATATATATATGTATTTTATAATATATATACATGTATATACATGTATATATGTATATTACAATATATATATAATACATATATGATGTATATGTGTATATATGTGTGTATATGTATACTATAATACATACATGGGTATAATATATATATATATATATATATATATATATATATGTATTATAATATATAATATATAATATATATTACATATATACACGTATGCTATTATTATAATATTGGTATGTATATGTGTATATGAGTATATTATAATAATAATATACATGTATATATGTATATGTATATTATATATATTATATATGTATATATGTGTATGTATATATATACACATACACATATATGTGTATGTATATATATACATATATACATATATTATATATTTATGTGTATATACATGTATATATGTACATTATAGTATATGTGTAAGTAAGTTTAATAATAATAATATATGTTATTAATTTTACAATATAATATATGCATTTTATACATTGGTGAGCATTGGAACTAGCTAATCCTCCCTTTCCACATGGGATTAGTAGTCCCCTCCTAAGGAGGTGTTTTTGGTGGGCCCGGTATTAGCAATCCCATCTAAGACTAGGATTAGATAAAACAAACATGGTACTAAATTTAGTCCAAGCCAGTTTAAGCCAATCCCGTGTACCAAACGAGAGGGTTAGAAATTAAAACCTTAATTAATAAGATTTTCCAAAAAGGCAAACTGTCGTTTTCCATCTACCTTCGGTTTATACCAACCCCTCAACTCATACTTGATAACCTTGGATTGAGATTACCACCAATTCATCAACATATAGAGGGCCTGTCCTTGACGGAAGGTGAACAAAAATTAAAGGGCTACATAATCCCTAGCCAAAAGGTACATCAAAATCGAACTAAACATTACTAGAAATTAGATTACAAAGGATTAGATACACTGAGGTTGTCAAGTTGTCATTAGCTCTTCCCCGATTCTGAGCTTGAAACCCACGCACTTGGCAACATTGGATAATGCACAAGTGATGGAGGAGACAACAAGACAGGGACTTGATAGGGCTGCTCATCGTGATTCGTCTCTTCCCGGACCAAACTTTGATTTTGTTTCTTAGCAAACCCCATATATCTTTCCATAGAATCAATCTTCTTGGTTGCAACTTGTATCTTGGATTCGAGTGAAGCAATGAGCTTAGTCAATTCGTCCTGCGAAAAATCATCTATTCGATCGTCCCATGTCGGGTACTCCTCCTCAGAAATCTTCTTCCCTAAATTTTGAAACTTTTTGTCATCGTCATCCACGCGATCTATCTTGTCCTCATAAAAATCGGACATATCAAAGTTTCTCTTCAAACCAGGCGGGAACTTATCCTTAGAATCCTTGTACTTGTTGAGAATGCGTTTGAATTGAGTTGGATCTCGCGGCCACATCTCTGGTTGAACTACCCTCCCCTTCTTTTGATCGGCTTCATAGACGATCAAGCAAACATCAATATCACAAAGCTTCGAAAGCTCGTCGGCCTTTTTATATATACTCTTCTTTCGCTTCCGAAAGGTCATCTTCCGAGTGCCCTCATTAGGTATGAGTTCTAAGCTTCTTCTTTGAGGGGCCACCATATCTTCTATAATTCCACAAAACATAGAGAGACAAAAATTTTGATGTTTAGATTAGAAGAACCCAATAAAATAATAGCAGAGATCTAATTGGATCTAGAGACTCTGAACAACTCGAAGCTTTGTTGCAAAACTTCTGTTTGAAAAAACAGAAAAAGAAAAAGAAAACGAGGGCAAAAAAACATAACTTGGATTGTTCAAGTTGAAGAAAGTACCTGTGACTTGGGCTTTTCGAAGATCTTAATATGAGAGTGAAGGTCGGGGTTGTGATTGAGTTTTATATAGAAGGAAGGAGGAAGCGGTTAAGGAAACTCAATTCAAATGGGAAATTTTCTGGTTTTTTATTTAATTTTTAATATTTATAGAAAGGTAGTTTCCATATTTCATGAGGAAAACCCAAAATATAATTCTTGATTAACACGCCTTCTATATTCTACAGTTTACTATTTCTACTCCACCACGTCTGCTTTCATTCCTAGGGTTTAAGCCCTTCTCTCTTGCGGACACTTATTTACAGACCCATCCATCCCAAACAAACCGGAGAGACCCATCCTCGCACAAGTCATATGATATCATCTCTCTCTCTCTCTCTCTTAAATTGGTAACCTAATTGCAGACATCGAGGGGAGAAAGGTGTATGGCAAAATTATAGCACTACGATTTTTTGGATCCTTGCACTCTAAAAAACCTATATAGCTACCATTATGAATCCCTCAAACAACCAAAATCAATATTCTAATACAACTACAAGAATTGCACCAAGCGCAAATTCAAACAAACTTGAATCAATTGCATACAAATCGAAATCCTCTATTTGCTTTGAAATTCAGTTGTTTTTCAGCCAACAGACAAGAAAAGGAGAAAAGACAAAGAGACGCTCACAGAGGCATTTCATCAAACAGATAGTAGAGGCTCAATTTCGCATATTTCAATATCGATATTCACTAGGTATGCGCACTTTTGTTAACTTAGCACTGGTTTACCTTCTCTTAGCTTCCGAAGAGACAATTTATTTTCTTTACTTCCGATGGGACTTTTCTCCTCTTCCAGGTCGAGTTTGCCCCGATTGTTTTCTTTGCTTCCGGGGGGGAGGGACTTATTACGACGGGACAAAGGGACTTTTCGTCGGGTAGGGACTTTCCGATGGGACTCTCTCTTTTCCTTTTTCAGGATTCACACTTCTGGGACAAAGGGATTTTTCCTCACGAGGCGAACTAAAGTGTTAGAGGCTGACTTATAAGGAGTTCACTCACAGCCCAGTGGATCGATGTGGGACAAGCTTACTCACAGCCCAGTTGGTGGAATGGTTGCATGTAAGCCAACCCAGCTGCAGAAATCAATGGAATCAGAAACCAAGTGGTTTTTTTTTTTTCCTTTTGCTGTCAAAATCAGAAACAGAGTTTCGTTTATATAAAGAATGCATAAAAGAAGAACCAAATACAGAAGGCACTTCAAAAATTAAGCTTAACTGTGAGCGTGGGATAATGGATGAGTGAAAAGGTCAAAACAATTTTGTAAGTGTGTATAAAAGAAAGAAACCATATCAGCAAAAGAAGGGCAAGAAAGTGGCAAAGGCAACGCCTGCGCCGTCTAAGCAATTGGTAGTCCAAGCCTAATCCTTCACAGTGTTGGAAAGGCAAAGATGTCATTACAAGGAAAAAAAAAAGACAAAGCTTCACAGGGTTGGAAAAAGTTGTGTGCACTATTTTTTTCAAAAGTCATCAAATGAATGTGCTCATTAATTTTTTGACTCACACATTTGGTCTCTGTCGTCATCCCATTTTGTCAAAAAATTTGTAAAAATTTGTCGTGTGATGACACATGACACAACCTATCGATCCATGACACAAAGTAAACGAAGCTATATATTGGAGAAAGACCAAAACCGATTTGTTCAAGGTGTTCAATTCCTTGATGTCGTAATGTTAAATGTCCAAAATCCTATTGTAATAGACCAGCCCACACAACATCAACTGCCCTGCTCAGGTAATAAAATTTGATTAGCTCTTCTCCGGATAGTGAAGCTGGAATTCATGCTCTTTCCAATAATCAAGATTAATGTAGAAAAAGAATGATGAAACAAAACGAATTTACATTGTTTTAGAAACTAGTATTCTTCAAAATTATCATCTGGTTAGTTTAGTCCCTAATTCCTGAACCAAATGGGACCACCCATCATGTTTGTTTGGACATCAATGACATGATTGGGACTATAAAGAAACAAAGAAAACAAAGGAATCTCATATTATTCTTTGGATATAGTTATTTCAAATCCATTTTGAATATACGTGATCATCTAGTTAGTTCATATACATTGAATCTAATTGGGTTCTTGTTTTTGTAGCAAATTGTTGTTAAATCCAAATCTTTTCTTTCATATCAATCAATCGAAATGGAGCCTAATTAATACTGTACACAGTCTACATATTGCTGGGAAATAACAGTAAATAAGAAGGATGATTTGGCAGCATTAAAAAAGAAATAGACATTATCTCAATTTTTATTGAACAAAAATGAGAGACCACTTCCAATTTCTCAAAAAAGTGATTGTGTGATGAGAGGCCAAGCTAGGCAGCACGCTGTGGTGTGATGGCTCTTGACCCATGAGGTTTTAGTATTCGTACCTAACACCCCAATCTAATACCAAGTTGAGGTTTTAGTATTCTTACCAACTGAGAGAATAATCTTATCTCCATCATACAACCTCAGAGAGAGAGAGAGAGAGAGAGAGAGAGAGAGAAGAACTGCTGACTGCTCATGTATGACTGAATGGCAGCTCAGCCATAAGAGTTTGGGCAACGTAGACATAAGCTGTATGAATCTTTCTAGCTCACTGCTCATGTATGATCGATATTCGGACTCCATTCTTCCATGTGTAATTTCTCCGATGAGTTCGGAGGCTCAAAGAATTCGAAGAAATACATGTAATTGTGCGGCAACCAGTTTTGCTATTCCCGGATGATCAAGCTTACTTCAATGAACATGTATACTCCAAATCATAGGTACACATATATAGATTCATATGCACACATACATATACAGAACTATTGGACAAACCCCCATGCTTTTATTGGACACGTACGTAAAGACTACATTTTTTTATGGACAACATGAATTGAATAGAAATATGAAATAATTGCTAAGCTCTGGCCTTAAATTCGAGACCTTGACGGAAGGTGAACAAAAATTATAGGGCTAAATTATCCCTAGCCAAAAGGTACATCAAAATCGAACTAAACATTAATAGAAATTCGATTACAAAGGATTAGATACACTAAGGTTTGTCAAGTTGTCATTAGCTCTTGTCCGATTCTGAGCTTGAAACCCACGCACTTGGCAACATTGGATAATGCACAAGTGTTGGAGGAGACATCAAAGCAGGGACTTGATAGGGCTGCTCATCATGAATAGTCTCTTCCCGGACCAAACTTTGATTTTGTTTCTTAGCAAACCCCATATATCTTTCCATAGAATCAATCTTCTTGGTTGCAACTTGTATCTTGGATTCGAGTGAAGCAATGAGCTTAGTCAATTCATCCTGTGAAAAATCATCAATTCAATCGTCCCATGTCGGGTACTCCTCCTCAGAAATCTTCTTCCCTAAATTTTGAAACTTTTCGTCATCATCATCCGCGTGATCTTTCTTGTCCTCATAAAAATCGGACATCACTGCTTAGCATGCGCGCACATTTGTTACCTATAGGACTGGTTGACCTTCTTGGCTTCCGAAGGAACACAATTTATTTACTTTGCTTCCGATGGGACTCTTCCACCATCTCCTCTTCCGGGTCGAGTTTGCCTCTGAAGGGAAATTTGTTGTTTTCTTTGCCTCCGATGGGGACAGGGATAATCCGATTGTTTTCTTTGCTTCCGAAGGGGAGGGACTTATTACGACGGGACAAAGGGACTTTTTCCGATGGAACTCTCTCTTTTCCTTTTTCAGGATTCACACTCCCGACGGGACAAAGGGATTTTTACTCACGAGGCGAACTAGTGTGTTAGAGGCTGACTTATAAGGAGTTCACTCACAGCCCAGTGGATCGATGTGGGACAAGCTTACTCACAGCCCAGTTGGCATGTAAGCCAACCCAGCTGCAGAAATCAATGGAATCAGAAACCAAGTGTTTTTTTTTCCTCCTTTTGCTGTCAAAATCAGAAACAGGGTTTCGTTTCGTTTATATAAAGAATGCATAAAAGTAGAACCAAATACAGAAGGCACTTCAAAAATTAAGCTTCACTGTGAGTGTGGGATAATGGATGAGTGAAAAGGTCAAAACAATTTTGGAAGTGTGAATAAAAGAAAGAAATCATATCACGGAGAAAAATAAAAACCCATCATTGTCTTGGTGTTGGAAAAATTGTAGTGGATGCATAAAACTCTAAAACAATTTTGAATGTTAATAAAAAAGCGAAGATGTCATTACAGGGAAGAAAAAAAGACAAAGCTTCACAGTGTTGGAAAAAATTTTGTGGACTATTTTTTTCAAAAGTCTTCAAATGAATGTGCTCATTAATTTTTTGACTCACACATTTTGGTCTCTATCATCGCATTTTGTCAAAATTTTCATAAAATTTGTCGCGTGACAACACATGACACGACCTATCGATCTATGACACAAAGAAAATAACTTCAAAATGAGAATGTTTCAAAAATTCAGAGGTCACTTGTGATGGTGTGAAAGGAAGCTCCATTTGCATTAGTGTTGGAAAATTTTCTACGGACAAGACAAGACCAAAGCATTCAAAGAACTATGAAAAGCGGGTATAAAAAGGAAGAAATCTTATCGGAGAAAGAAAAGCTTCAAACACTGCGTTAGTGCTGGAAAAAATTTAGTGGATGAATAAAAGTTGATAACAATTCTCCAAGTGGTTTGCCAATTTTAGTGGATGAAGAAAAATTCAACACGGGCTACAGATGAATCTATATGCTTGTCATCTTCATACTCCTCGAGACTAATTTATGATCATGCCCTGCAAAGATGGAAAGAAATTTGAAATTAGCTTAGTATTAATTTGAAATTACTATATTTGTATACCACATTCTCATACCACTTTATGTAGCAGATGAGGTGGACAACCAAATCAATTAAAATTTCTAGCCTCTCTGCACGCGCTTTTGCGCCTGTGAGAGGCTTTTTAAAAAAAAAAATTTTATTTTATTTTAGAATTAAAAAAGATAATGGGTAGTTGTTTTCCATAAAAATAGGATCCATTATCCAATTTTTCTATTAATTGTAATTTTTTAAAATATGAAAAGTGTGAATTTACCATATTATCCTCATTTAATTAATAATTTCAATTCTTAATGTTAGCATTAATCAAGGGCATTTTCTGGTATTTTGAATGTTTCACAATTCTCTGCCTTTTGCTTTATATATATATAATAAAGTAAATTTTGAGTTATCAATAATATTTTAAGTCTGAGTTATCATAGTCCTATACATTCTAAATTTGAGTTAATTTCAAGTTATTATTAATTTCATGAGATATTCTGGTTATTTGAGTTACGCCTATATTACATACTATCTTTGGGGGTGTATTCAATTAGGATTCTAGAGCGTTTAAAAAGATTTTGTTTAAGTGCCAGCTTTCATAGAACTTGATGGAACTTTATAATTCATATAGACAGTCCCGATCTTTTGGACCATAGGAGTCCAAGAGATTATTGTCACCCACCGTTGGATATTAATCTAATGGTTTAAAAAAGTTTCTTAAAATGAGTGCAAGAGTAAGTGAACCGTTGAATTTACATCCAACGGTGAGTGACCATAAATCTCTTGGACCCCTGTAGTCCAAGAGATCAGGACTATTCATATAAAACTTGATAGACTTTCAGAAGACTTTTGTATAATTTTTTAATAAGCTTTCATAGAACTTGTATGGCTTTATTCCAGACTTATGTAGACAGTATATTTCATTTTATCCCCATCCTTGTCGTTTTAAAGAAAGAAACTTGAATTTTTTCAATCAAATTGTTTTTGTTACCCAAAGCAAAAACAAAAAGTACTTGTAAATAAAATTTTAAACAACATGAAATAAAAAACCAAATTCATAACATCTTTTCCTTCAACAACATGAAATAAAATTGTGTTTAACAAAAAGCAAAATTCATAAGAAATATAGTGACAAATGTATTACATATTTGAAAGAAAAGTTTAAGAAAAATATTTAACGTTCATTCATTATCCTTGATTCTCATTGTTGTCATTGTGCCTAGAATCTCTCCACATATCCAAAGCTATACCAACTCTCCATTCATTAGCATTATGTCGTTGTTGTTCTTGTGTTTGGAAAACTAGTTCAGGATCCCCTTCATTAACCGGTAATGATGAAGATGAAGAAGATAAAAACTATACAAAACTACAAACGTTGATCCCAAAAAATACAAAACAACATAAAAAATATACAAAACTACAAACGTTGATCCCAAAAAATTCACATCAGCAACCATAGATCCTAATAGACACATCTTATGTTGAATACAAATATGAATGATGTAGAACAAATGGCTGAATGGATTGAAAAAGAATTGGAGTGAAGAATAGAGAAAGGACGCAGTAGGAATTACAGATTTGGCGTTCGAGCTTTGATTGGGGCGTATGATACCTTTCTGCAAAGGGAACGATGCCACGAGTCAAACACACAGTGTTACTGTGATATGTGGTGGATTTTGGGCTTTTGAGGTCGTTTAGGCTTCCAAAACAGCATTTAAAAGTTGTAATTTTTGGATTTTCATTTTTTTAATGTTCATCTATACTTGTCTCAATTTTTTTGTTCGATTATTGAAAGGTTGTCAATTATTTCAATTTTCTATCTAGTGATTCAATGAACAATTCTTGTAAAGTTGTATATAGATATTTCATAAGAAAAACAAGTAGTAACAAGCAAAAACCCAAGTAAAAATGCATAAACCCTAGTAACAAGTATAAACCCTAACCCCAAACTATAACCTAATAACAAGAAACGCGATGAAGAAAAATCATGGAAAAAGAAAACCCAACGAGGTATTAATCAAAGAAAAAATAGGGAGCATACCTTCACAGATGGAGGAAGGAAGCTGTTCGTCTTCTATTGCAGAGAGAAAAGCTAGGGCAAGAGAAAAACGTCTGATGAAAATACTTGGGGTGGAGGTTGGATTTATTATGGTCTTTGTTACTTATAGCTCTCCCCTTAAAACCTATGAAAATTTATCACTTAATGAAATCCTTCCAAATATATGACCTTTCAAATACACCTAGATTTGATTCAACTTTTTTATAATCCTAATTGAATACACCCAGACTTGTAAAACCTATTTTAAAGTTTGTATAAATCCAAATTGAATACACCCGGATTTTTAAAATCTTTTTAAACGCTTTATAATTCTAATTGAATACACCCCCCTTTATATTTTAGTTATTTGCATTTATTCAATTATGAGTTTTAATTATCAGTTAAACAAATTCATCAAAGTCTTCTTCTTCCTCCAGTTAACCTTCCGCCCTTCTTCTTTCTGAGTTACTATTAGTCTGGTTTCTGAGTTACAAATTCATCAAAATCATAAACTTAATCATAAGGGCATTTTAGTCAAAATTTGATATTAAACTCACTTAATTCCAATATTTTCACATCAAATGAAATTCATAAAACACCCAATAAAGTCACACAACTTAATAAGATTTTCCACAAAAATAATAAAACCAAGTATTATTTTTGAGGTTATTACATAATTAGACCGTAATACGTTTTAAGAAATAATTTTAAAAAATAATTAGTATTAAAAAATATATTTTTTAAAGGATGGTATGAATAAATATGCAAATGTTTGGTGATGTGTTCAAGAAAAGTATGATTATATTTGGTGGTACAATTATGTTTCGTGATATGATTATATTTGGTGATATGATATGTTGTTCATCTTATATATATAATTGTTGCATTAATAATTGACACAAATTAATGTGTTAATCATCCAATTATAAACTAGGAATGAGTAAGGAAAAAGTAAATGAAATGAAACAAATTACATATGTGATTTAAGTGACATAATCCTAATCCTAAACTCTTATTTATACATAATTATATATGTATGCGGGTCTAACGAGTCAGGCTTTTGTGGGCGAGCCGGGCTGGGCTTTCTTGGGCTTAACTGGGCTGGGCCTATGGGCCGGGCTGGCCTTTAGACACCCAAGCCCAAGCCCAGCCCAACCAAAGGCTGGCTGAGCCATCTCAAAGCCGCTTGTTGTTAATATTATGTTAACTCGCAATTGTACGGGGCAATTAGTAGTATAGCAAGACAAGTACGAGGTCATACACACGAAGACTGAGAAGTTAAAACTAGTTATGTACTTAGATTACCAAATTCAAGAAAGTAGGAGGTTATGTCTAAAACAGAATTTAAAGCAAGAGTGGTTGTGATTGTTGAACAAAAGAAGCAAAATGAAATTGCAAACAAAAACAAGTAAACAAATGTAACAAAGAGTGGTTTTAAGAGATGGAAAACAGATTTGGAGACTAGGGCATTCGAATCACCATAACAATTCAATTATGGGTTATAAGGAGTCAAGTAACAAGTCTAATTCATATCACTACTACAAAAATGGAAAAAGACGACCAGAAAAAGACGACGGCATAACATAAAACCGTCGTTGTATTTAAATAGACGACGGTATAAAAAAAAACCGTCGTGGATAAGTGATTTACTGTTCAATATTTTTAAAAGACGACGCGTACAAATAAAAAACCGTCGTTTTTAAAAAAGGATTTCTTCAGTGTTAAAATCTGACCAAAAAACAACGACAGCAGGTATGAATACACTGACGTAGAAAATAAAGACGACAGTTCACCAAAAAACCTGCCGTGTTAACTCCTAACTAAACACGACCAACTGTTCTTAATCCACGTCGTATAATATAGTGGAATCAACGTCTGTATACTACGACGGTGCATTCTCTGTAAACCGCCGACTTATTATTTTGGAGTATACTACGACGGTACCTACAACACTACTGTCGTTTTTATTTACCACGTCCTAAGTTCAAATTACGGTCGTATTTTTTCAATTTATACGTCTGCCCTCTCTGTAAACCGCCGTCTTATGTTTATAGCTTTTTAAAATTAATTAATTTTTCTTTTATTTTGGTAATATCTTTCTTAACACAAAACAAAATTTAATTCTCAATCCTCAACAACATTTTCATCTTAAAATGCAAATCTCTTCGTGTTAAATATGAACACAAATTTGGCAAATACATCGTGGCAAATATATGTTCAACTGTTTCTTCCTCTCATATGCAAGCTGGGCCCTCTCCTTCCTCTTGTTCTCAAGCTCCTGCACAGCCTCGATTCCTGAAAAACAAAATCAAAATCAACAAAGTGTGAACCCTCACTCCTCGATTCCTGGTTACATTGTAGTCCCCTTTTCCACAGTGATCAACTTCAAAACTCCTGTGTAGCAAGGTGGAACCAGCCTTAGAACCTGTTGTGGGTTGTGCCTTTGGGGTGAAGCTGGGAGTGGGCTTGAGGTTCAGAATGAATAGACACCACCTACTCATTATGAACCTCAAGCCCACTCCCAGCTACAGCCACCACCTGAGTCCGTCTCTGCGAGCATCAGGAACACCCACGCGGGTTCTCAAGCTGGTTTCACCCTTGCTACACAGGAGGATGTAGCAAACCCATGCTTGGTCTTGTGAGGAATCATTCTGCAAACCCATTTGCTTTCAGAAAGACAATTTCTGCAACCCTAATTGAAAACTGAGAGTTAACAACCGCGTAAAAAAATCCTATTTAAACAAAATGGAGTAAATATCCACGTCAGTTCTAATATACATAGCGACGTCATATTTGACTAATCAACGTCAGTTTAGATATAACTACATCGGAAATCCAAAAGTCATTTGGCGAGTATTAAAAAGAGAACAGAACCAAAGTAACCACGTCGGTTTATTGAAATACACAGTCGTTGAATTTAAGAGTACAACGTCAGTTTAGAGAAACAAAGCGCCGTCATAACCACGTCGGAAATCCAAAAGTCATTTGGCGCGTATTAAAAAGAGAACGACGTCGTTTTCAGAACCGCAAAGTAACCACGTCGGTTTATTAAAATACACAGTCGTTGAAATTACAAGTACAACGTCAGTTTCGAGAAAAAAAGCGCCGTCATAACCACATCGGAATTCCAAAAGTCTTTCGGCAGTTGTGATAACCACGTCATTTATGAATTATCTACCATCGTTATAACAAAATAATACGGCGGTTTGTTAATGACAACGTCGTTGTATTGAACTCTGGGAAAATATATAAACTTTTCGTCACCTGACCTAATATTTTACGGTTTTCACTTCCCGATAAAGTATCGTAGTTTCCCTCTCATTTCCCAAATCACCATTTTCGTCACCTGACCTAGCATCATCGTCTGAATCATCGTCTTCATCGTCCAAATCACCATTTTGGTCTTCGTCTTCGTCGGAAGGAAACATTTCTTTGCACGCCGGTGTTATTCAAGGTTTTTTCTCACTCTCTTCCCTTTTTTTACTTTTCATTTGCATGCCGTAGTTGTCTGGAAACTAGATTCTGTCAAATTGAAGAAATCTTTCAATGGTTTTGATTAAATACATAAGTAGATACCCTCACGACGCCAAAAGACGACAGTTCTGTCCTGTTTTCGACGATGGAATGGACACACCACGACGGTGGCTAAAAACCGTCATGGTGTGACAATTAATACGTCGGAAACAAGATAAAACCGTCGTCTAGTGAGAGAAGTACACTAGTTTTGTAATTTTAAACCACGTCGGTTATTGTTAATAACCGACGTAGTTTATGAATATTTACGTCATGAAATATATAAAACCGTCGTTGTTTTTATATTATTACGTCGTTTATTTTTAATAACCGACGTTGTTTTTCTGGCAGATTAATCAAAAATGGTTTCGAAATCTCAAAACAAGGAAGCTGAAGCGTCAAAGGCCACAGCAGGTTCAATGGCACAAGGGGATGAACCCAAAACAGGTTTAGTGGAAGTTGAAAAATCAACTCAAAGCAAACCCTCGAAGAGGATGAGATATTCCTCAACCTCAGAGAAAGACTCGAGCACAGCCACATTTGTTGAGGAGCCAAAATCTGGCCGCGGTATCAGCACAATGAGCCGTGTTGTGAAGAGGAAAATTGAGAAGGTTAAGCCTGTGGTTGAGTTCAATAAAGATGGCAAACCACATGGCGATGCTGCTGTTGAGATGCAGTCTTACATTGGTGTTTTGGCACGCACCAGAGTCCCTCTTGTGGACAAGAAATGGAAACAATTACCCAAGGACGTGAAGGAGCAGATTTGGGAAGCTGTTCAAATGTCCTATGTTATTGGGGATAGTTACAAGAACTTGGTCTTGTCATCTGCCGCCAAAAAATGGAAGGATTTCAAGTATAACTTAACTAAGCAATATATCCTTCCATTCGCACATGACAAGGAGAAATTAAAAGAAATCCCATTGCTTTATAAGTTCATAGAGAAATCGCAATGGGATGCCTTCGTAGCTTCAAGGTTAACCCCAGATTTTGAAGCTAAGCATGCTGAGCAGAAGGAGAGGAGGGAGAAATTGGAGTACAACCATAGGTTGTCTAGAAAAGGGTATGTTGGTTTGACAGACCAATTGGTAGAAACCATGCCCGAAGGTCAAGAAATCGATCGAGCTGTTCTGTGGAAGAAAGCAAGAGAAGATAAATCAGGAAACATCCCTGATCCAAAGGCTGCAGAGAAGGCAAAACTAATCGTAAGTCTCACTAACTCTGTTCTAAATTTGAAAAACAGAGTGTTTTATTTTGGTATAGACGTCGTTTATATTTATATAAGCGACGTTATAAAGTGAACACCACGACAGGCTTAATTTACGGACGTTTAAAAGTGAATAGGACGTCGGTTTTTGAATAAAGTAGACGTCTAGATAAAATTAATACGACGGATTAAATTATTCTATGAACTGCATTTTTGTTTTCAGTTTACTCACGCACACACTCTCCCTCTCTCTGTCTATTTCATTGAATTTTGTGGTGCACAATTTCTGGAAAAGAATGCATATTTCAATCGAGTTTTTTCACTTCTTCATTAAAACTTACGACGGTTTTATCTTATCTAGACGTTAGAATGATTATACAACGACGGCAATTTTGTGCAGCCGTATGGAATTGTACATCTACGTCTGTTTGTTTAATAATCCGTCGTCTTACTTTGAATATACGACGGTTTTTAGTTTATGTCTTAATCTGTTTTATTTTGAATATACGACGTATTTTTATATACCGACGTTGTAAAGTATAAACAACGACGGTATTTATATATAGACGTTTTAAATTAATACCACGTCTGTCATTTAATAAAAACCGTCGTTGTTTATAATTTACAACGTCGGTATATGTATCTGTCATACACCCTTCTCAGGTTCTAACAATCTCTCTTTCTTTCTTTTAGGATGATTTGCAAAAGCAAGTCTCCGAAGGCACTCTGACTGTCTCCGGGAGCAATGATATCTTGACTCTGGCTTTGGGAACCCCGGAGCATGGTGGGAGAGTCAGAGGAGCTGGTGCTGGCGTTACCCCAACTCAGTTCTTCAATTTGCCGAAGCAGCAGAGAGTGAAATTTGGTGACAAATTGAAGGAAAGTGTGAGGGAGGCAGTCAGAGAAGAGACCTTGAGGATTGAGGCGAAGTCAAGGGAAACTATAATGGAAGCAGTCAGAGCAGAGAGGGAGGCTTTGTTGGCATATATCCGTCAACTAGTTCCTAGTTTTGATCCCAGCCAGATGCTCCAAACCCCAATTCCTCCAATTATTTTACCCCCTCAAGATCAAAGCCCAAAAAATCCAATGTCTGATAAGGCAAGCTGCTCTGGGGCCACTAATATCAGACCCCTAGCTTTGGAATTAGAAGATCCGAAGCCTGAAGCTGATACTGCTGCAAAAGAGAAAGAGGACACGGTAAAATCTCTGCTTATTTATATTTCTGCTTTTTAAATTTTAAAAAGACGTCGCTCCTTTTAATAGCCGACGTTAAAATTTAAAATAACGACGGTAAATACGTCTGTTTCTTATAAGACACGTCGTGTTTCGTTATATACCACGACGCTTTTATAAACCGTCGTTCATTTCATGATTTCATTAACTGTATTTATATTAGACGACCTTTCTATAGAATAGCGACGTTATAAATTCAATACAACGTCAGTATTAACGAGAAACCGTCGTTTATATTATATACCACGTCTGTTTTTTTTGTTTAGTTAGAGTCGTTTATTTTAGTTCACACACAAACTAACTTATATTTCTTTATTAATTTCTTTAAACAGGATCTCTCAAAGCTAGATATGCCACCTCCTCTTTTAGCCTTATGCCAACATTTCCAGACCAAGTTGTTGCCTAATGGTAACGAGGCTCTAACAATTCACATGCCCAAGGAAGTGTTTGGCATTGAGCATGATACCTTCCTCTTCACTGAGGATGTTTTGCAGTTTGGTTCAATGGTTGAGATAGGAACCACAGTGATATCAGTATACATGAGGTAATTCTCCCTAATCCCATTTTGTTTTACATTTTCCTTTCTTTTAAATTAAAATCTCATTTAATTGACTTTCATATATTTAGGTTCCTATTTGACTATTTAAAAATGGCAAATCTTGTAAACCTTGTTGGCCTCGTGGACCCTGGGCTAGTGAGCTCTGGAGCTGGATCAATATCAGACCGAATAAAAAACCTGTCAAACCGCCTGAATACAGCAGATGGGAATCAATTTTTCTTGGTCCCTTATAATCCAGGGTTAGTACCATTTAAAGTATTTTCCTATTACATGAATTCACTGCCTTATAATCCAGGCTTCTAATATTTTTCTTTCTAATATGAATCATTATGTGCAGGGGTCATTGGGTGATGGTAATTGTGAGACCATTAACAGAGACTGCCTATTACATGAATTCACTGCCAAAACGCATGGTTGACGACGAAATGAAAAATATAGTGAATACGTAAGTTGATTTCTTCTGATTTATGATTTTTCCTATAAAGTATTTAAATAAACGACGGTTTTTACTAATACCGACGTTATTATATAATATAACAACGGGAAGATATTACCGACGTTTTAATTTAACTACCACGTCAGTATTTTCTTAAAAACGTCGTTTTAATTTAACTACCACGTCGTTTGCGTTTTATTTAAGAACGTTTTAATTTTTTCTGCACAATTTTCGTCATACGACGTTTTTTACTCTTACCGACGTTATAACGTTACACAACGACGGTTAGGTTTTACCGCCGTTTTAAACAAAATATAACGTCTTGGTTTAAAAAACTCCGTCGTTTTGACTGATTTACCACGACGGTTACTATTTGTATTTAACACCCTTTGTTTTCTTGTAACAGGTCAATTAAAATGTTTAACATTCATATAAACAAAAATTCACGTAAACAGCAGGCCATTTGGAAAAATCTACACGGCACTCCTGAACAACCAACAAGTGTAGAGTGTGGCTATTACGTGATGCGATTCATGAGAGATATAATTCATGATCCAGACCTAAATTTCGAAAAGAAGGTAAAACGCAACATTTTAGATATACTTTCTTTATTTTACTACGTCATATTTTTGTTTAACCGTCGTTTGTATTCTTTTAACACGTCGGTTTTTTGGTTTATTTTGCAGTTTGACAAGAAAAAAGATAAACTTCAGTATACACAAAAGGATATTGACGAAGTTAGGCATGAATGGGCAGAATTCGTGAACAAGCAATTACCGAAGGATAATTGATGTAGATAAATATTTATGAACAATGTTTAATTTAGATTATTTAAAATGTATATAAATATTTTGTTGTAATCAAGAGAACAAAAATCAACAAAATTAAATTTTGTTTAAAAATTTGTTTAGTTCCCAAACACCGACGTCTGATTCTAATTTACACGTCTCATACGTGTACACAATGGTCGTATTGCAGTAAACGACGTGTAATAGTCAAAACAACGACGGTTTATAATTAATTCATCCTGTATAAATGAATTTGTACTCATATACTACGTCCGTTAGTATAACCTTATCGACGTCGTAATAATATACAAAGGCTGATATTTCTAAATATCCGCCTTTGTATAAAAAAAAAACGTCAGCTATATACAACAAAATGACGTGTAATAGAAATAACAACGACGGTATATAATTAATTCATCCTGCATAAAAGAATATGAATTCATATACTACGTCGGTTAGTATAACCTTATCGACGTCGTAATCTTATACAAAGGCGGATATTCTTAAATATTCGCCTTTATATATATAAACAACGTCAGTTATATACACTAAAATGACGTTTAATATTAGTAACAACGACGGTTTATAATTAATTCATCCTTTATAAATGAATTTGTATTCATATACTACGTCGGTTAGTATAACATTAACGACGTTGTAATATTATACAAAGGCGGATATTATTAAATATCCGCCTTTATATATTTAAACAACGTCCGTTATATACACTAAAATGACGGTTTATAATTAATTCATCCTGTGTATATTCTTAAATATAGTTTCAACGTCGGTTTTTTATGTTTAATGTCGTTGTAAAGGGATACAACGTCGGCTAAGTCATTTTTAATTTAATTGTTATTGACTTTTATATTTTATTTAAATCCATATTAAATTCATAACTATATCCAAAAATTATACTGAAAACTACCAAGCATTGGAATATTGTCTCTATCCTAAAGCTTTAAAAAATATAATTTTGGAAATATTTTTTTATTGTATTTAATTACTAATATTAATAATATATTCAAAACAAAATCCGAAAAATATACCGGCAAATTCTATGCACTGATTGAGACAATATCTTGCCCGTTAAGGCCTGAAAAATGTAATTTTAGTTTTCAAAGTTCAAATGATAACAAAATTCAAACAAATTTAGAGACAAAGCATTGTACTCCTTATACTTTACATAACATAACCCTAAGGTTTATGTGATCCATTGGTGCCCATAAATTCAAAATTATGAAATCCATATTTTAGCCTACTATTGTAGAAGGCAATGTTGTAAGGAATCCATAGCAATTTTCGGTTCATTTTTCTCGTACTTGTGTATTTTTTAAAAATTATTTTACAATTTAGGGTTTAGGGTTTAGGGTTTAGGGTTTTTTGAAACGACGCCGGTTTTCTCCCGCTGTTTTTGGTCAACTACATTAACAAAGACTAATTGAATTCGGTTGACGACGTCAGTTATAAAATAGCGACGTCTTTAGTGTTTACAACGTCGTAAATGTATTATAACCGCCGTTGTAAGTAATTATTAGACGTCATTATAAGTGTTGACCGTCATGGTTGAAAAACGCGGTACTTAAAAATTTTTGACCGCGACTTAAAATTTTCAGAATTTCCCTTTAACCCTCAAATAGTTCATTCTCTCTCTTCAACATAAATTTGTCTGAAAGTTTTCGTTCTCCAAGCTCTCTCTCAATATCCATGTAAGTACAACTCTAGTCCCTTTAATCCTAATTCTCTCAGCTCTGTCTCAAGCTTTTGTTATATTCTCTCAGCTCTCTCTCAAAGCATTGGGTACGTAGATTCTCCAAGATCTCTCTCAAAGCATTTGGTACGTAGATTTTTCAAGATCTCTCATTGGGTACGTAGATTCTCCAAGCTCTCTCTCAAAGCATTGGGTACGTAGATTCTCCAAGCTCTCTCTGAAGCAGTTGTTATATTCTCGCAGCTCTCTCTCAATATCCATGTAAGTACAACCCTAATCTCTTCTTAAATCCATAAATGTTTTCGTTGGTAGCTATATTAGGGTTTTGGTGTTTGCAATCTTGTAATAATTGCTCTCTGTTTGGGTTCTTTTATGTTTGTTTGGCCATGGGTTCTTGGAAAAGGAATGGGGATGGGAGATTTAAGCTGTTTTTTTTTTTTAACTACGACGACGGTTGAAGGATCAAACCGTCGTCCAAATGTTTATTATACGTCGGTTGTTCATTTACTCCCGTCGTCTACGTTTTAAGCCGCAACTGGTAGCCTAAAGACGACTGTTTCTCCATTAAACGTCGTCTTTAGGCTACCAGAACACCGTTCAAATTTCTGGGTCTGGGTATCTTAATGACGACGGTGACTATAGATGCCGTCGTCGGAATGTATATTAAACGACGATTATTTTTATAAACCGTCGTCTTTTCCATGTTTTATATTTAATTTTCATTTTGTTCTCTGCTATTTGAATGAGGTAGTGTTTCATTGCTGGTCTTTCCACTTTAATATATATATATTTATATGAATTTGATAGAGTGTAAGATGGATAAGTCATGGATGCATGCGGATAGAAGATCGAAGGCATATGAGTTAGGGGTGGAAGGATTTTTGAATTTTGCGTTACAAAATCTTGGAAATACAACTGAGATTCGTTGTCCATGTGTTAAATGTGGGAATATTCGATTGTTTGGGGTTGGAATTATAAGGGAACACTTATACTTTAATGGAATTGACCAAAGCTATAAGATTTGGAGATGGCACGGAGAACCTTGGGAATGGACTACCAATGCTAGTAGAAATGTGGAAGAAGATGAGCAAAGTAGGTTTAGTTATGTTTCTGAAGAATTAGGGATGGATGATAATGATTTTGCCAATATTGGATCTGATCCTTATGAGTTTGCCAGTGTGATTGGGGATGGCGATGAACCCTTGTACCCTGGTTGCAGTAAGTACACGAAGTTGTCGGCTTTGGTGAAGTTATATAATTTGAAAGCAAAACATGGGATGAGTGATGTTTGCTTTACAGAATTATTGATACTTCAAGGAGAATTTCTTCCAGAAGGAAATACACTACCTTCCTCTATGTACGAGGCAAAAAAGACTTTGTCTGCTTTAGGGATGAGTTATGAGAAAATCCACGCATGTTCCAATGACTGCATTTTGTATCGGAAGGAGTATGAGAATGCAACTAATTGTCCTACTTGTGGTATCTCAAGGTGGAAGGAAACCAAGGATGGGTTCTTGAAAGAGGGTGTGGCAGCGAAGGTGGTGTGGTATTTTCCTCCAATTCCAAGGTTTAAAAGGATGTTTCAATCACATAAGACAGCTAAGAGTTTGACTTGGCATGCTGCAAGAAAATCAGTTGACGGTTATATGTCTCATCCAGCGGATTCCCCGTCTTGGAAACTTGTTGATGAAAAATGGCCCGACTTTGGTAATGAGCCAAGAAACTTGAGATTGGCTCTCTCATCTGATGGATTCAATCCCCACAGTTCTTTAAGTAGCAGATACAGTTGTTGGCCAGTTATGTTAGTTACATATAATCTCCCACCATGGCTATGCATGAAGCGGAAGTTCATGATGTTGACTATACTGATTTCCGGTCCTAAACAGCCCGGAAATGATATAGACGTCTACTTAGAGCCTTTGATTGATGATTTGAAATCTCTGTGGGATGGGATTAGAGGAGTGTATGATGCCCACATAGGAGAATACTTTACACTCAGAGCTGCATTACTGTGGACAATTAATGATTTTCCCGCTTATGGAAACTTATCTGGTTGTGTTGTTAAAGGATATAAAGCTTGTCCAATATGCGGCGATGATACACCTAGTCACAGGTTGAAAAATGGCCACAAAATTTGTTACATTGGGCATAGAAAGTGGTTACCAATCAATCATCCATATAGGAGGCAACGTGCAGCTTTTAATGGGAAACCTGAATATGGCATGCCCCCTGAGCCATTAACAGGATATAAAGCTTGTTACATTGCTTGAGAAGTACTTTCCCCCTTCATTATTTGATATCATGGTTCATCTAGTAGTACATCTTGTCAGAGAAGTTCGTCTATGTGGGCCAGTATATTTTAGATGGATGTATCCGTTTGAAAGATATATGAAAGTGCTAAAGGGGTATGTTCAGAATCGTACTCGTCCCGAAGGTTGCATTGCTGAGCGGTATATAGCTGAAGAAGCTGTAGAGTTTTGTACCGACCATTTATCTGATGTTAGTACAGTTGGAGTGCCTTCAAGCCAGAATATGGGAGTTTCAAAGCCATTATCAGGTTGCACAGTGGGCTTAGTTGATATGGACTTGTTGAACCAGGCACATCTATATGTCTTGGAGAATACGGAGGAAGTCCTACCTTATATCGAGTACGTATGAGTTTAATTTTTCATATATATGTAGCCATGTTAAATATTATTACTCCTTATATTTATCTTATATATGAGGGACCGTAATGCGTGTTTTTTTCGTGTCAATTGTAGGGAACATATGATCCACATCAAGACCACTTATTCGAAATTTAGAAAGAGAACAAAGTGGCTACAAGATAAGCACAATAGCACTTTCATTCAATGGCTACGTGTTAAGGTATATATGTTATTGAATGACATATTCAATTTATTATTTTAATTTTCTTTCTTTCTATATATATGTTAGATTGAATTAATATATATGTTTAATTTGTAGGTTCAAAGTGAATTTAATGGGGAAGATTATAATGGCATATCAGAAAATTTGAGATGGTTAGCAGCTGGTCCAAGCATGGTAGTGCCATCATATAGGAGCTATCTTATTAATGGTGTCAAATTTAGCACCAAGGCACAGGATGATGTGCGAACTGTCCAAAATAGTGGAGTTTATTTACTTGCACATACTATGCAAGTTGCTAGTGCCAAGGATAAAAACCCTATTGTCTCCAATATGGGTTTTTATGGGGTTATTCAAGAAATTTGGGATCTTGACTACCAAAAGTTTAGAATCCCAGTCTTGAGGTGTGATTGGATAGATAACACTTCGGGCCTTGTAGTCGACGAACTTGGATTTACCCTTGTAGATCTGAGTAAAATTGGACATAGGAATGACCAATTTTTTATGGCTTCTCAAGTCAAACAAGTATTTTATGTTGACGACCCAATGCATCGTGGTTGGTCGGTAGTGTTATCAATGCCTAATAGAGAATATAATGATGTTATTGGTGATGATGTGCTAGGTGATATTAGAATTGAGTGTGAGCCATTTTCTAGAGGGATACCAAATGTTGACACATTTGATGACCTAGTGGGTGAGTTTGGGAGTGAGAACATTAGAGATGGGTGTGAAGATATATGGATTGATTGATTGTTGTAATGTATGACATTAGTTATGCAGTTAATTGTATGACATTAATTCATAGCTCTGTATATCATTTTAATTCCGATCACATTTTCATTCTGCAAGCTTTGTATGACATTAATTCATAGCTCTGTATATCATTATAATTCATTTCAACCGTCGTCTATTACAGTCGTCTATTATAGTCGAAAGGTCTCTTTTTTATGCGATTATGTACCAAATCGACGTCGGTTTTAGTTTTTTACTGACGTGTACTATATTAACCACGTCGTTTTTTTGTGTTCAAGCCGTCAAAATAATTTTCAACGTCTGTGGTGATATAAATGGTCGTGGTTATTGTTGTTTTTACGTCTGTTCAAGTAAATATATGCCATGTTATATGTTTAAGACGTCAGTTTTTCATTCAGTGAACGTAGTATTTATTAACCACGGCGGTTTCTAAGTTTTATACGTCGGTTTTGTTTTATTTCGAGACGTAGGTAAAACCATTTACGTCGGTTTTATAGTTGTTTTTGACATTTAAAATTATTTAAACGTCTGTGTTTTAATAAAACCGTCGTCTATTATAGTCGAAAGGTCTCTTTTTTATGCGTTTATGTACCAAATCGACGTCGGTTTTAGTTCTTTTGTGACGTGTACTATATTAACCACGTCGTTTTTTTTTGTGTTCAAGCCGTCAAAATAATTTTCAACGTCTGTGGTGATATAAATAGTCGTGGTTATTGTTGTTTTTACGTCTGTTCAAGTAAATATATGCCATGTTATATCGTTAAGACGTCAGTTTATTCAATCAGTGAACGTAGTATTTATTAACCACGGCGGTTTCTAAGTTTTATACGTCGGTTTTGTTTTATTTCGAGACGTAGGTAAAACCATTTACGTCGGTTTTATAGTTGTTTTTGACATTTAAAATTATTTAAACGTCTGTGTTTTAATAAAACCGTCGTCTATTATAGTCGAAAGGTCTCTTTTTTATGCGTTTATGTACCAAATCGACGTCGGTTTTAGTTCTTTTGTGACGTGTTCTGTATTAACCACGTCATTTTTTTTGTGTTCAAGCCGTCAAAATCATTTTTAACGTCTGTGGTGATATAAATGGTCGTGGTTATTGTTGTTTTTACGTCTGTTTATGTAAATATACGCCATGTTATATGTTTAAGACGTCAGTTTTTTCATTTAGTGAACGTAGTATTTACTAACCAAGACGTTTTTTAAGTTTTACACGTCGGTTTTTGTGTATTTAGAGACGTCGATAAACATATTTACGTCGGTTTTGTAGTTGTTTTTGACATTTAACATTATTTAAACGTCTGTGTTTTAATAAAACCGTCGTCTATTATAGTCGAAAGGTCTCTTTTTTATGCGTTTATGTACCAAATCGACGTCGGTTTTAGTTCTTTAATGACGTGTACTATATTAACCACGTCGTTTTTTTTTGTGTTCAAGCCGTCAAAATAATTTTCAACGTCTGTGGTGATATAAATAGTCGTGGTTATTGTTGTTTTTACGTCTGTTCAAGTAAATATATGCCATGTTATATCGTTAAGACGTCAGTTTATTCAATCAGTGAACGTAGTATTTATTAACCACGGCGGTTTCTAAGTTTGACACGTCGGTTTTGTTTAATTTAGAGACGTTGATAAAACTATTTACGTCGGATTTATAGTTGCTTTTGACATTTAAAATTATTTAAACGTCTGTGTTTTAATACAACCGTCGTCTATTATAGTCGAAACTTCTCTTTTTTATGCGTTTATGTACCAAATCGACGTCGGTTTTAGTTCTTTTGTGACGTGTACTATATTAACCACGTCGTTTTTTTTGTGTTCAAGCCGTCAAAATCATTTTCAACGTCTGTGGTGATATAAAGGGTCGTGGTTATTTATGTTTTTACGTCTGTTCAAGTAAATATATGCCATGTTATATGTTTAAGACGTCAGTTTTTTCATTTAGTGAACGTAGTATTTATTAACCACGGCGGTTTGTAAATTTGACACGTCGGTTTTATTTAATTTAGAGACGTTGATAAAACTATTTACGTCAGTTTTATAGTTGTTTTTGACATTTAAAATTATTTAAACGTCTGTGTTTTAATACAACCGTCGTCTATTATAGTCGAAAGGTCTCTTTTTTATGCGTTTATGTACCAAATCGACGTCGGTTTTAGTTCTTTTGTGACGTGTTCTGTATTAACCACGTCGTTTTTTTTGTGTTCAAGCCGTCAAAATCATTTTTAACGTCTGTGGTGATATAAATGGTCGTGGTTATTGTTGTTTTTACGTCTGTTTATGTAAATATACGCCATGTTATATGTTTAAGACGTCAGTTTTTTCATTTAGTGAACGTAGTATTTACTAACCAAGACGTTTTTTAAGTTTTACACGTCGGTTTTTGTGTATTTAGAGACGTCGATAAACATATTTACGTCGGTTTTGTAGTTGTTTTTGACATTTAACATTATTTCAACGTCAGTGTTTTACTAAAACCGTCGTCTATTATAGTCGAAAGGTTTCTTTTTTAGGTTTTATGTATGAAATCTACGTCGGTTTTAGTATTTTACTGACGTGTACTATATTAACTACGTCGGTTATTTTCCGTCGTTATTTCATGTATGAAAAGACGGCGGTCGATTTCTCGTCGGTTGTAAACCATGATACACGACGGTGGATTACCGTCGTCTATTTCGTTTTTTGTAGTAGTGTATTCAAAGATTGATTCTAGCTAAAGTATGATTAGGCCATGGTGTCTGGTTCTAACCTTGTGTTCCTAATTCCCTAATTTGATCATTTGTTGTGTAACCTAAAATTAAGTATTAGGAACCCATTCAACATAAAAGAACATTTTAAACAACCAAGCATGTATCTAATTCCTGTTGTTGAATGTCCATACATACTCTTCCTATTCATAGTTCAATTTGAATCAAAGCATGATGTCTACTCTTGATTCAAACCAAGATAGCTAACATACAAGTTCTAATGGTGATCAATCATTCAAACAAGCATATTAACTGATAAGCATAATGAATAAGAACATGAATCATGAATCCAACTTGAAACTCCAAACTTGAAACTTATAAACCCAGAATATTCATGTTAGGTTACATCGAAGCCCTAGTTATGAAATTAGCTGCTCATAATGGAAAAGAAACTTAGATAGAAATGAGAAAACATAAGGAATGCAATAAGAGTAGAAAAACCCATTTTCTGAAGTTTTTGTGGTGTCCAAGACTTCTTCAAGTGCTTCTCCACGTCTAATGCTTTTCCAAGAGCTTCCCCACGTCTAGAATGATGTATGATAGCTAGTAGGTGATTTGGGATAAGTTTGGGTGAGTGGTGATGGCTAAGAAAGATGAAATTCGTAGGGAAATGGAACGGGGGGTTTTCTGGAGCTGTTTTGGTGATTTGGGGCAGTTTAGAGTATTGGGTTGATTGCTATGGTGTATGGGGTTGATGGAAATGTATGAGGATGGTTTCTGGATGTGTTGATGGAATGATGGAAGTGTGGAGGATGGTTGGAGTGAATTTTAGCTTGAAGACTTCTCTATTTATAGGGCTAAGAGGGAGGAACATCATGATGAAATCCAACACCACCATTCCTCCTTTAATACAATCCATAACTCCCACTTTATCTTGTCTATGTTAGTGTGGTTGGAATCAATTTTATCCCATACTTCTTTTGCTGCACCTCAAGCTTTCTTCACATGGGTTTTCAAAGGTGTTCAATTGTGGCTGCCTTTTGCTGCCAACCCATGTGAGTTTTCTTTTGGTTGCTGGAAATAAAAGATTCTTCTAAACCAGGCTTGGCGTAGGAAGGCCTGAGGTTTCAATATGTATCCAATGGGGCTCAAATTTGGATATGTCATAATAGACACTCATTTGAACAACATTTATGAAGAATGTATTCCCATCTGAACAGTATACGTATACGTTTTGGGCCTTGCAAGTTGACTGCTGAAAATAGACTGGAATTGACAATGCATTGCAGTCAGCTTGTGGGCTTGTTTTGGGCTTGATCTTCCCTCCTACAAAATCTGGAAAAATCTGGATCTTCAAACCCTTTGAATTATCTTTCCAAGCATATGCAGCCCAACTCAAGAAAAAATCGGAAAGACCTTAAAATGTCATTTTTGACCCAGTAACGCAGATGCTGCCAAATTTGACCTTAAGCTGCGAAAACTTGCATAACTTCCTGTAGGAGACTCGGAATCATGAACCGTAAAATGCTCCACAAACTAGACTTCTGCATCTTTCCAATGATATAGGGCTCAGCATCTGGTTCATCCTGATCAAGTACAGTCCAATTCGTGAAGTTGACTGATCTGCAGACACCGTTTTGAGCTAACTTATCTCCAAAATGCATTTAATGAGTCTCAAGCTTATTATACTGAAACAAACACAAAATTTATTAAAAACACAAGTTTTAACTCAAAAACATAATCAAATCATAAGTTAGAAGGGTACAAAATGATATATAAATATGCACCGATCACCACTTGTGATAGTGTGAAAGAAAGCTCCATTTGCATTAGTGTTGGAAAAATTTCTATGGACAACACAAGACCAAAGCATTCAAAGAACTATGAAAAGGGGGTATAAAAAGGAAGAAATCTTATCGGAGAAAGAAAAGCTTCAACACTGCGTTAGTGCTGGAAAAAATTTAGTGGATGAATAAAAGTTGATAACAATTCTCCAAGTGGTTTGCCAATTTTAGTGGATGAAGAAAAATTCAACACGGGCTACAGATGGATCTGTATGCTTGTCATCTTCATACTCCTCGAGACTGATTTCTGATCATGCCCTGCAAAGATGGAAACAGATTTGAAATTAGCTTAGTATTAATTTGAAATTACCACATTTGTATGCCGTATTCCTATACCAACTTATCTGGCAGATGAGGTGGACAGCCACATCAATTAAAATTATTTAATATTTTCTTTTCTTTTATGATTTATTAGCACTTTAAAAAAAAAATTATTAACTAAACTTTCTTTATTAAATTACACTTCATTGATTTAATTGATGTGGATATGATATAGACATGCCACATCATGTGGTATAGAAATGTGGGATAAAAATGTGGCAAGTGTAGCATTACTCATTATTTAAATATAGAAAACATTACCACAATACAGTTGGCTCATTTAATTTCTTGTAAGTTCTTTCATTTATACTAGTCTCTTTATATGCGCTTCCATGCGTGCCAGGTCTTTTTTAATCACACGCGACTTAAATATTTCTTATATATATTAAAGACCTCGCATGCACGGAAGCGCATATGAAGAGACTAGTATAAATGAAAGAACTTACAAGAAATTAAATGAGCCAACTGTATTGTGGTAATGTTGCACCAAGAGTATTGAGATAATTGAAAGTGAAACACAGAAATGGAGATTTACTTATTATTTATTTGAAGAAATATAAAACTCATCTAAAAAGTACAAGGAATAGGCTTTTGGTGACCTTAGGGGGGATTATTAGTGTGGCATAGTGTACCTGCGCAATGGAGCAAGAAAAGAGCCACGCCAGAGAGAGAATGAACCTGTGAGTGACTCTTTACTTATTCTCTCAGCATAGTGACCACACCAGAGGGAGTGACCACACCAGAGGGATGTTGGCCAAAGGCCCTCCGATGTCTAAGTTAGTTCTATTGGACATTAAAAAAGATACAACAATAGCTAAAGTGGTCAGAGTTTTCTCTCATGGGGAGAGCTGGGTGGCCAGAGTTGTGTAAAGGAGAGGGAGAGGGTGTGGCAAAGAGACAGATAGAGGGAGAATTTCGGCAACGATTAGCTAGGGTTTTTCGAGTTACCTTGAATGTCTTATGTAGCCATGTATTTATAGGCTCCTTGTATGCTAGGGTTTTGGGAGAATAATACTTATTTGGTTAGGATTATTCCTACCCAAAAAGATGATAGGAATTAATCTAAGAGATTTGGTGGAAATTTGTTTCTTGATTTAGGGAGATATTCCTCGATTAAATCAAAGATATTTGTTGCGTCGATTCAGCTGCACCAAAATGGATTTAGCTGCATCCTCAACTTGTGATACTCGCAAGTGCACGAGCCGTTCGATAGTATAGCATATGTAAGTGCGAGGTCGATTCCATAGGGATTGGTGATTGAATAATCCAATTCAGTTTTCCTTCACAAAAAAGAAAAACAAGAAAGAAAATAAATAAAACAAGAAAGAAAGAAAAAAAAATAACTCAAGCAGATAAGTTCCCAAGTTCAATTAGATTAACGGATTGATTCTAGCTAAAGTATGATTAAGCCATGGTGTTTGGTCCTAACCTTGTATTCCTAATTCCCTAATTTGATCATCTGTTGTCTAACCTAAACTAAGCATCAAGGATTAAAATATCGGCAGTGCAGATAATATCGGGCCTCCAATTTATGGATATTTCGAGGGATATATCGTTATAGTTTTAGGTATCGGGAAAAATCAACAAAAATGATAGATATAGGCATTGAAACACATAATTTTGGTGTAAAACTTTCATAGATGTTATTTACATTATCATTGAATGTATTGAACAAATAAAACTCAAAATTTACTAATAATAAGATATACATATGATGAAATATAAGTGGTATGTAATGCGCGTTAATGAAAAGTTCGAAAATAAAATGTCGATTAGAATGAATAAACCATAAATAAAATCCATAGTTTGTTTAAACATTGGATTACAATTTAGATAAGTATCCATCTACATAAATGAAGAGCTCCTATGAGGTTGAAACAATGAGGAACAACTTTGTAAGTCATGTTTGAACATGGTGCACATACGTCTCTCTTGAGCTCCCTAATGTCCTCCCATATATGGGATAGTTAGGATTAACTAAACTAGTAGGCTCATAATCTGTTTCATCATCTTGAGCTCCATAACTAGTTCCACTATAATCAGACATGACATAACCATAGCCATCATAAGATTCATTTGAGTTCGTACTAGGTCTAGTTTCTATGCCCACAGATCAAAAACTGATCGCCACGTCCTCTTCAGATGGATTGGAGGTATGTGGGCAGTGGACTATGCATAGATTCTTCATATTAATAAATTATAGGGTTATGGGCAAGGATTAGCTATTTTTGGGTTCTAATTTGCTTCAATTGCCTTAAAAAATTCTGAATTTTTTTTGGGTTCTGTTATGGGTATCAGGAAATATCGGCAATATCGGCAATATATCGGGGATATCGCACTTATCGGGGATATATCGTCGATACAGGGGAAGATATGGCCTTACCCCCCAGTATCGATGTCGACAGTTCAAAATATCGATATATCGGCCGATATATCGGTGTATCGGCCGATATTTCAATCCTTGCTAAGCATTAGGAATCCATTAAGCATAGAAGAACATTTTAAACAACCAAGTATGTATCTAATCCCTGTTGTCGAATGTCCATACATACTCTTCCTATTCATAGTTCAATTCGAATTAAAGCATGGTGTCTACTTTTAATTCAAACCAAGATAGCTAACATGCAAGCCTAAATGGTGATCAATCATTCAAACTAGCATATTAACTTATAAGCATAATGAATAAGAACAAAAACCATAATTGAAACTTGGAAACTAATCAAACTTGAAACTAAAGAAAAGAATTTACATAACAATGAAAAGTAAAGTGGAACTAAGAAAAACTTAAGGAGAATTTCAGCACAAAGATTTCATTACAACAATTGAAAACTAGAAAGAGAAACTAAGAGAATTTGAGGGAGAGAAGGGAGGGGAGCTTTAGAGAAGTGTTTGAGAGCTCCCCCCTTTGGGGGTATTTTATGAAGCTTGAAGACTTCTCTATTTATAGGGCTAAGAGGGAGAAACATTATGATGAATTCCAACACCATCATTCCTCTTTTAATACAATCCATAACTCCCACTTCATCTTGTCTATGTTAGTGTGGTTGGAAACAATTCCATCCCATACTTCTTTTGCTGCACCTCAAGCTTTCTTCACATGGAACTTCAAAGGTGTTTAATTGTGGCTGCCTTTTGCTGTCAACCCATGTGGGTTTTCTTTTGGTTGCTGAAAAAAAAAACGATTCTTCTAAGCCAGGCTTGGTGTAGGAAGGCCTGAGGTTTCAATATGTATCCAATGGGGATCAAATTTGGATATGTCATAATGGACACCCATTGGAACAACGTTTATAAAGAATGTATTCCTATCTGAGTAGTACAAGTATAGGTTTTGGGCCTTGCAAGTTGACTACTGAAAATAGACTGGAATTGACAATGCATTGCAGTCAGCTTGTGGGCTTGTTTTGGGCTTGATCTTCCCTCCTACAAAATCTGAAAAAATCTGGATCTTCAAACCCTTTGAATTATCTTTCCAAGCATATGCAGCCCAACTCAAGAAAAAATCGGAAAGACCTTCAAATGTCATTTTTGGCCCAATAACGCAGATGTTGCCGAATTTGACCTTAAGCTGCGAAAACTTGCATAACTTTCTCTAGAAGACTCGGAATCATGAACCGTAAAATGCTCCAGAAACTAGACTTCTGTATCTTTCCAATGATATTGGGCTCATCGTCTGGTTTATCCTGAGCAAGTACAGTCCAATTCGTGAAGTTGACTGATCTGCAGAACCCGTTTTGAGCTAACTTGTCTCCAAAATGCATTTAATGAGTCTCAAGCTTATTACATTGAAATAAACACAAAATTTATTAAAAGCACAAGTTTAACTCAAAAACATAATCAAATAACAAGTTAGAAGGGTACAAGATGATATATAAATATGCACCGATCAATATTTTTCCTAATTAAATAGGATTTAATTAGGGTAATTAGTTTACCTAAGGAATATTCCTTTTCCACATGTTGTCTTCTTATTGGCCAGCGAAATATGTGCTTCCACAAATGCCCCTCCCCCCCCCCCCCCCCCCACAAACTTCTACATGGTGCTTGTAAGGCATGGAGGAAATAAGAAATATTTATTGGGCTTTCCAACTGCATATGAGCTTTCTTCTTTGAGTTGGGCTCTTAATTTGAGTAGGCTTTTGACTTCTTCTTGGAGTAGGCTTTTGAATTTTTCTTGGAGTTGGGTTCCCAATTGGAATAGGCTTGTCATTCCTTCTTGACAGGGATCCCCAACCTTTATAAATACAAAGCTTCTCTTCACTCTTCTTCAAATTGCAAACTTGTTTCCTCTACTTTCTAGATTGTGAGAAAGAGATCTTGGAGGATTGTATTGCTTGTCGAGGAGAGGAGCTGTCCTGCACACCAAGGTAGGTCAAACTTTTTTTTTCTTTTGATTTTTCTTCACGGCAAGGACTAGCTGGGTGGGCCCGACTAGTTGTCGTTGTTACTTCATGGGCTGGCACGACCAACTACAACGACGACATCAGTTGCTAGTGGCGGCTAACGACGCTGAAGGCGTCGGTGGCTAACGACGGCTGCTGCCGCAGCCTTCTTTCTTCTTCTTTTTTTGTCACGTCATGGGCCATGCCCATTTGGCTGATGCGACGTGAGTTGGAGCCGTGTGCACACTGACGGGTTGCAAGCCTGGAGCTGCCTAGGCCATGCAAGCGGCTTGGGCTGGAGCTGGTGAGGATTCGATGCGGCTTGGGCTGCATGCTTGCAGCTTAGGTCAATCAGAACTATCTTTTTTTATGCTGCAACTTAGGGTTTTGACATGCTATTTGACTTGCAATTTTTTTCCCTTTCTTGCCATTATTCAGCAATCATGTCTTCCGACGAGGGTAGCCAATCACTGAGTTCACAAATGCCCTTATACTTGTGGGGTGGTTCCAAGGTATACAAGAAAAGATTTGTGGCTAATCTGCATCGCATCACGATAGAGGATCACATCCAGAAATGGCACACCACCTATGCTTCTGCCATACCCGATGACTTGCATGTCAGACTGGCGGCGCCTTTTTCTCACAATGTGCCTCACGTGGATCCGAACGATCTGGATGCCAGGATTATCACATTCCATCTCTTCTACTTCTCCTTGGGCTTCAAATTCTTGTTGTCAAAGTTCTTCAAGAAGGTGTTCTATGTCAGGGAGTGTGTCCCAAGATAATGTACTCCAAATGTCTGCCAGGCGATCATCTGTTTTGATAATTTGAATTGCTTCTTCAAGCTAGATATGACGGTGCTAAAGTTCTTTTACTTCTTCGAGGTGAGGCATTACTAGAATTACGCCTAGGTTTGTGTATGCAATGACAAGCTGTTTGACAATCTCATCCAAGGAGATCACATGGGGCATGCCGATGCATTAGAAGTTAGCGGAAGATGAGAAGGCAAAGTCAGCTAAGGTCCACTTGTTCCCCTCACCTACTGTGATGGTATGTCATACTCTGTTGATCTGCTACAATTTTATTTGAATTCTTTGATGTGTGACTAACTAACTTCTGTCTTCTGCTTGCAAAGAATGATATCAGCAAGAAACTAGATCTCGAGCTAGACATGGCTAAGGTCCTTCGAGCCCTGAGCAGCCTCACGAAGTTTTGCGAATGGCACTGGCTGTTGAGCAAGTATCAAACGAAGGTTGGTGGTCTGCCCCCTGCCAAGCATGTTGAGAGATGCAAGTAGTATGGCCCAGACGCAGATGATCAGCCTACTGAACGGAAGGAGTCCTCGACCAAATTCTTTGAAAAGAGGAAGGATGCCCCTAGGTCCTCCAAAGATGAAGCTGCAACCTCGAGAGCAAGAGATGTGTCTCCGCTAAGAAAGAAGCTAGGACCTCCTTCTGTTGTGATCAAATCTTCTTCAAAAAAGGTCTCGTCTGCTGAGAAGACTCAAGTGGGAGCTGCTCCTTCGTCATCTACCAGGGTCAAGCACCTCGTTGGCATGGATAGTAAGAAGATTGGCGGCTTGAAAAATGTTTGGGACATTCTGCTCAAGTTTCCATTTAACAAGCTCAAAACCTGCAATCTGCCCTACAAAGAAGTCTGTTCCCGAACCAGTTCGCCTGCCGAGAAACAAAGGGCTACATATATTCCTCACCGAAGTTCGTGTGCACGGAGTTGATTTAGCATCGTTGACTCCTTTGGAAGTGAGGATGGCTGCGACTAAGAAGGTTAGAGAGTCGTCTGCTTGGGGAAGGGTTCTTCGAATACTCGAACAGCTGGTCTAAAGGTTGATAAAACTAAGGGAATACATGTGTGTCTGATCTGCTCAAGATGAATTTTCTGTCAAGTATACACCAAGCTGGTTGATCATATACATTAGGCTAGTGATCTTGGCATGTTCTCAAGTCTTTTCTTGGAGAAGCAAAAGGAGTTGTTGTCACTTTGCTTCAAAAAGGAGTAGTTTTTGATGTTGCCCCATCTTCTACTAAATGAGTTGGATAAGAAGAATGTTGATCTGACCAGCAAGCTCTCGGCCGAGCAAACTCACCATGAAATGCGGATGTTTGAAATGAAGGAGAGCATGTCTGTTCTGAAGAGTTCCCTTGCTAAAAAAGATAGTGAACTCAAGTAGTCTACTGCTGCCCTACATGGTCACAATGAGGCCTACTTCCGTCTCGAGCGCAAGAATACCGACATAACCCAAAGGTACAACAAGCTTCTGGCAAAGTTTGACGCCTACCACAAAGCTGTTGAACAATCCAAGTCTGAGGCCGTTATTGACGCATACAAATTGGGCTACTTGGATTGCAAAAGTGGGGTCACTCTTTGTCATTCCATTGAAGATGAAGATATCGAGTTGTTCTGCCTTGATATGCCCCATACTCGAGGTGAGCAGAGAAATGTTGTGGACATAAAGTCAGTCGAAGAATAGGTGGCTCATGAGAATGTAGCTGAGGAGGATGATGCCAAGGAGGGTGCAGCTGATGAAGTTGTGTCAGATATTGCAGAGCAGGCAGCTGGAGCTGTTGAGTAGACAACTGTATCTAATAAGCATATAGTTGAGCAGGGTGAAGCCACAGAGGGCGTAGTTGATTTGGCTGAAGATGAGGAGGTTGTTGATCAAGGGTCACCTGTTGGAATCCCACAATAGATGAAGACTCCTTTATCTTTTCAAGCTTTGTAATTTTTCTTTCTTTTGTAATAATTGGTCTTGGTTGACCATTTTCCAAAAAGAGACAAGTAGAAAAACAAAACAAAAGAACTAGCAAGCCAATGAAAAGGGAGGTCATCAAGAGAGAGAACATGAACGAAAAAACCCAATGGAAAGTGTATTTTATTGGGGAAAATACACAAATGAGTGTTATTTGGGGTCCTCATGGCTTAGAAAAGCTTGAGCACCATTAAAAAAGTTCCACCTTTACTTAATGAACTAACACACTAGTTTCCCCAATCACATCACAAGCGAGAACATGAACAGAAGCACCCAATGAAAAAGTGTATTTTATTGGGGAAAAGACACAAATGATTGTTATTTGGGTCCTTCTTGGTTTAGAAAAATAAAAAGCTTCCACTTTTACTTCAGGAACACGCACACTAGTTTATAAAGGAAATAAGGAATTAGGCAGAGAGAGTGATGGGACAGCAAGAAAATCCATTTGGTTACCTGTATCATCCCCTACGACGAGAAGCTTATAATCCATGTTGAAATGGCGGTTCATGAGGCGCTCGGTCTTTTCCACCGGCGCTCAGTCTTTTTCACCAGCTGTGAACTTGAGGAGGCGCATATAACCTCTTCACCTTTTGGCCAGGATAAAAAAATATATATAAAAAAATAAAAAATAAAATTAAGTGACATCTTTGGAGTATTTTATTTAATAAAATGATGTGGCACCTATAGGCTTCTAGGTGCACCATTTTTTTTGTTGGGTTTTTATCATAAGCCGTCTATGTGGTTTTCCAAATTATCATCTTTGGTCATTTATGTTTTTTTTTTACATTAGTGGTCCTTTATGTTAATGTTGCGTCGATTCAGCTGCACCAACATGGATTCAGCTGCATCCTCAACTTGTGATACTCGCAAGTGCACCAGCCGTTTGGTAGTATAACATATGCAAGTGCGAGGTCGATCCCACGAGGATTGGTGATTGAATGATCCAATTCATTTCCCCTACACAAAACAGAAATGAAAAAGAAAATAAATAAAACAAGAAAAAAGGAAATAACTCAAGCAAATAAGTTCCCAAGTTCAATTAGATTAACGGATTGATTCTAGCTAAAGTATGATTAAGCCATGGTGTTTGGTCCTAACCTTGTGGTCCTAATTCCCTAATTTGATCATTTGTTGTCTAACCTAAAATTAAGCATTAGGAACCCATTAAGCATAGAAGAACAATTTAAACAACCAAGCATGTATCTAATCCCTATTGTCGAATGTCCATACATACTTTTCCTATTCATAGTTCAATTTGAATTAAAGCATGGTGTCTACTCTTAATTCAAACCAAGATAGCTAACATGCAAGCCTAAATGGTGATCAATTATTCAAACTAGCATATTAACATATAAGCATAATGAATAAGAACAAAAACCATAATTGAAACTTGGAAACTAATTAAACTTGAATACTTAAGAAAGAATGTACATTACAAATAAAATTAAAGTAGAACTTGAAAACTTGAAGGAAAAATTAGTAAAATCATTTTGTTACAACAATTGACAACTTGAAAGGAAACTAAGAGAATTTGAGGGAGAGAAGGGAAGGGAGCTCTAGAGAAGTGTTTGAGAGCTCCCCCCTTGGGGTGTGGTTTATGAAGCTTGAAGACTTCTCTATTTATAGGGGCTAAGAGGGAGGAACATCATGATAAAATCCAACACCACCATTCCTCTTTTAATACAACCCATAACTCCCACTTCATCTTGTCTATGTTAGTGTGGTTGGAATCAATTGCATCCCATACTTCTTTTGCTGCACCTCAAGCTTTCTTCACATGGGATTATCAAAGGTGTTCAATTTCTGGCTGCCTTTTGCTGTCAACCCATGTGGGTTTTCTTCACCTTTGCTGGAAAAAAATGATTCTTCTGAACCAGGCTTGGTGTAGGAAGTCCTGAGGCTTCAATATGTATCCAATAGGGCTCAAATTTGGTTATGTCATAATAGACATCCATTGGAACAACTTGTATGAAGAATATATTCCCATATGAGCAACACAAGTATACGTTTTGGGCCTTGCAAGTTGACTTCCGAAAAATAGACTGGAATGTATGGTGTGCATTTTGATGGGCCCACGGATTGGGCTTGACTTCATCAATTGATACGTTTTAGCAGTCCATCTTGCAGTTCAGAATCTCTTCTTTCCAACCACATATTAATTGGGCCAATACAAGTTGGGAGGAGGAAATTAAGGCCGAAACAAATTGCTAACTCAGTCTGCTCGTTTTTGCACCATTTTGCATCTTTTCCTATCCAAAGCCACCATTGCTACCTAAGGCCCAATGAACTGAATGATAAACAGAAAAGGGATTAAAAGCACAAGTTTAACCCAATAACATAATCAAATCATAAGTTAGAAGGGTACAAAATGATATATAAATACGCACTGATCAGTTAACACTTCACACATGAAAATGGTCCTGCCGTGAAGTTCTGTTTAAATTTTTGTTAAATTGCTAAAGTGGCATGCCACGTGGATTAAATAAACTCGGCCGATTGGTCACTTTACTATGGAAACTTCAATTATTTCTTTAACTTCAATTTGCACTGTGTCTTGTGAACCGCTTGAGTGTTATGCTTGAATATTTACCCACCACCTGCGTGAAGAGTGTTCTTCTGGATTTCCTTTAGGATGTTTTGGATGTTGTCCTACATCTCCCTTAGGACCTTTTTTAGAGAAATGCACGTGCTCCCTTAGGACGCTTATGGTGGTTGTCCTGCGCCTCCCTTAGGACGCTTTTGGCAGTTGTCATGCATCTCCCTTAATATGCTTTTAGACATAAGCCTTCATCTCCCTTAGGACGCTTATGGCAGTCGTCCTGCGTCTCCCTTAGAGCATCTCCAACCGATATTTCTAACTGCCAAAAGGACATGAAATGGCAAAAATTGAAGGTTAAAATTGCTCCAATCGAGTAGTCAAATCCTACATGAATTTGAAGGCTGGAAGAGATATGTCAAAAATAACATATCAAAAACTTGATGTCAAATGGTGACCATGCGAACATATCTTTGTTGTTCTTGAGGAAGATGGTTAGCTCCACCGTCTCCTCTAGGCTTAGGAGCCAGCCAATCCGCACTTTTCTTTCTAGCTTGTCAGGATCAATAGGTACTAGCTCAACGTCCACCTAAGGCTTCCATCCTTCTTCTGGAGAGACCTCTGGATGGATTCCTTCACCTCGGTCCTGACTCTTTAATTGCTATTGAGGGGTAGTGATTCCCTTTCCTTTCTGGTTTGCTCGACTGTCAGGAACGGAATTTGCTTCTTTCCCTACTTGTTATGTCCGGCTTACCAGTATGAGCTATGCTTGCTTGCTTGCTCTTCTTCAGCCCTTGGGCTAAGCATCTTTTTGCCATCACCTGATCATTGTTGATCTGCCGATACCACCTCCAGGGATTGGGTAACGGATTTTCTAATGAGTAGAAGAGGTGATGGCATTGATCTTGATAATTCATGGTCTGCCTAAGATGTCATTATATGGGAGACTTTGTCAATGATCATGAAAGTTTGAAAGCTGATAACTAGTGGAGAGTAGACGTCAAGGTCTATTGTGCAAACAATAACTAAAGTCGCGTCATTGAAGCCAGTCAGTGACATGGCTGACATGTTGATCTTTGTCTACATGTCAATATGTTGGACGACCAACAGATGTATGATGTTAGTTGCACTGCCCTCATCTGCGTAGATTCACTCAATCCCGGCTTGGGCAATCTGAATACTGATGACAATGGCATTATTGTACGGCAGATCAAGGCTGATCAAATCTTTCTTTTGGAAGCCAATCACGAGATCTTATTCAATTGACAGAAGGCTGGTTAAGACTTGGGAGATAACAGCGGCCTATTTAATCTTCCTCTTCTTTTCTTTGCTAGTTAGCCCAGACTCCTCGAAATCGTCCAGGATTGTGTTAATGCTTATGACCTTCTGGGGAGGCTTCTTGGCCGCATCGCGAACCTCGATATGCTAGATGGCCTTCTTTGCTATGAACTCTGTGCAATGGCTTTCTCTCACTAGTTCTTCGAGGTGCTTTTTCCAAGCAAAGCAATCATTTGTGTAATGCCCGTGCGTCCAATGGAAGGCACAGTACCTTCCGATATCCCTCTTAGCCTGATATCCCTTCAAAGGTGGTAGTCTCTTCACCCAGGGCTTGTCCTTCACTTGGTCTAAAATTTGATGTATTGGGATGGAGAACTTGGTGTAGTTCTCATCTGCCAGAGCGTCTCCATGGGGTTGTGTAATACCCCAAAAAATTTAAGGTGGATTTTCACATTTTAGTGAAAAAAAAATAAAATGGTGGAGAAGATTATGGGTATTTTATCAAAAGATTTTGGATTGAGATTATTAAATTAAGTGTGTTTAATTTGAAGTTGGACAAAAATGACCAAAAAATACCCCTATGTGTGAAAGATTACCAAAATACCCTTGTTGATAATAACCACAAAAAAAAAAAAAAAAAAAAAGAAAGAAGAAGCAACGCGGAAGCCAAACATTCCTCTTTCCCTTCATTCTTCCCCCATTCCCTCTTTCATTCTCTTCAAAATCTGATTTTGATCTCAATTTGGATGAGTTGTAGACCTAGAATGGATGAGTCACCTAGTCTAGGCTAAGAAAATTAATTGCATAAACTAAGATAAGTTTTGGGAGGAAAGAAATGGAATTTGGGTGAGGAAGAAAGGAGAAAATAGGAGGAAGAGAAGAAGAGAGTTTCTAAGGTGAGTCAATTTCGAGAATTTTGGTTTTAACCTTTTGGTTGTATGATTTTAATCTCTTAAAGAATGATTTGAGTCATATGAGTGTTTGGAAGAGTGAATTGGAAGATGTTGAATCTCTATTTTCGAGTTGGGTGGATAGAGTAAATTTTCAAGTGTGGGTGTTGTTGATTTTGGTTTCATTTTGAGTGTTTGATGAGTTCTAATGATGGGTATGAAGTTTAGAAGAGTTTTAGAAGCCTTAAGAACCACTTGGGGTGTTAGAATGGTTGAAAACAACTTTGAACAAAATCTGGAAATTTGCATTTTCTGGAAATTTGCAATCTACGAGCCTCACTTTGGCTCTATTTTTCTCCTAATCCTTTGAGTTTTTGAGGAATCCATTTGTTGGGTTTTGAACTAGACTTGGCAAGGAACAAAACACAATTGGTTTCATCGATTTTGGTTGAGTTTTGATAGGTTGAACACTTATGCAAAGTTTGGAAAAAAAACTCTGTTTTCTGCAGAAAACCAGCCACGAGTCCAACTTTGGAGTTGGTTTTCTCCTTCGTTTTAGATCCGTTTTCAGTGTGGTTTGTTGGGTTAGAAACTAGAGGTATTAAGCTTCAAAACCACTATAAATTTACCCATTTTCGTTGACGTTTGGTTGGTCAAAGTGACTCACAAATATCTGGGATTAAATCTGAAAAACAAGGGAAGTTGCAGGATTTCTTTTTTAAGACGATGAACAGTAACCGGAGCAAGCCCACTCGCGGCTCCGGCAAGTGGCGGAGCGTGGCAGCTGTTCCGGCAGCCTCCGACGCTATATTTTTAGTCCTTTCGACTCGGTTTTTCGATCCGAATCCTAGGGTATATGTTTTGACTCAATCCGAGGTGGTGCAAAGTATGAGTTGTTGTGGGGCCCATGGGACCCAAATAGTAACTTTTGGATAACGGGTGTCGTTGGCCATGTTTCGGTGTTGACAGGGCATAGGACAAAGTTTTAGATTATTTTGGACGAAATTTGGCCGCTTTGGACCCCGGGTTGGTCCTAGGGGCATTTTCGTCATTTTCGCGTATAATCTTTGAAATGCACAAGGTTGAGTTCGGTCTTAGGTGAAATAGCGTGAAGATTTCTCAATATTAATTTGGATTTGAATTTGTTCAGGAATTGGATCAAAAGTGTAGATTCGACAACTCCGAGAACTTCCGAAGGGTAAATTTGGTACTTTAGCTAGCTGGACTTGAGGTAGGGTTTCCTGATTTCACGATGATTGGGCTATGTCACTTTTAATCTTGGTGATTATATATAGTATTATAAATATGAATATTATTGTTTCTTTGCTCGATGAATATTATTTGATGTTATGTGAACATTGTTATTGATATTTTTCCGTGAATATTATTTGATGTTATGTAAATATTATTATTGATGTTTTTCCATGGATATTATTTGATGTTTTGTGAATATTATTATTCATGTGATTAAGCCTGATATATTATTGTTATTATCTGCGGCATTATTCAGCAGAAATAAATGATGTTTGTGCTACACTACATATGCATCAGAAATATAGTGGTGTTTGGAGTGTGTGTGTATCGTTTGAGATATATCTAAGGGGTGGGAGATCTTTAGATATATCTGAATAAAATGTGGAATATATTCAGGTGACGGGGGGGTTTGAGTTGATTTGAGTGATCTATTTCTAATGCTTGAATGTAAATGAACTCTAATTTAAATAAGAATGAGAAGAATGAAAATCAAATTGTGAAATTAAAATGTAACAAACACTAGGGTTTCGGAATCCACCCTAAACAATTCTGCCAATGTTCATGGATACTCAAGTAATGAACTCTAAACATATTGATGAAGATGTTCGCAATCAAGACCAGGACTAGTGGCTCAAGACGCATTGATCCTCTCTAATATACGTAAAGTGCAGGGCTAATGCTACAATACTTGTGCCTTCCTTATAACCAAATCTAGGCGTGCTTAGTACTTCAATTCAATTACAAGAAAAACCCATTAAGTTCAAAGAGAATATGAACATCACAAGAACCCTAATAGCATGATGTTTACATTAGGTGTCCAAGAAACCAATTCACATGGATGATTCTTACTTCATCCATTTATTGCTTAGGAAAACATGAAGAAACACATAATCCTAACAACCTCAAGAAGCATGCTTTCAAAGGTAATCAATCAAAGGAAAATATACATTAAGGATAGATTATTTTAGTGAAGAGGAATTCATCAATTGTTGTCAAGAAACCAATTCACATGATGCTCACTTAAACAAGTTCAATCATTTGTTGCTAATTAGAAATTATGTTCTTGGGTATCTTACACAACTTCTCAACTTTAGCTACATGCATACAACCTAAGGTGATTAATCAAAGGAAGCAAACATATATCATAAGATTCCATTAGTGAATGGGATTCATCAACAACATCTAAAAATTCATACACTCAATGCATCAAAACAATAAGGTATTCATGTTTAGGGCTTCAACCTAAGCCCTAGCTATGGAGTTTAGTTGCTCATACTTATTTCAAATACAAACTCAAAACAAAACTAGAAAGAAGTTACAGATTTTGTGAAAATGGGAGCTCAAGGTCTTCAATGGTGGAAATCTCTTCCACTTCTTGCTTTGTTGCCCTTGTCTTCCTTCTTGAGCTCCCTAGCTCCAAGCTTCATCTCCAGCTCCAAAATCTGTGCAAAATTATGGAATGATAGAATGCCAATCAGATTCCACTGGCTGCCTCCTCTCTTTGCTCCCTTCTCTCTTCCTTTCCAGCTTTTACTTTTAATATAAAACTACCACCTTTGTTAAAGCCTTAGCCTTTGTCTCCTTGCCATGACGGGTTCTTTTGTTCTTGTCTTCACCAAGATGCTCTTTGTTTAAGAAAATATCTCTCAACCAAAGTAATTTCTTGTTATCAAATGGTATGGTAACAAGAAGAATCAAGATGACACTTATGGAGGTAAAAGCTGGAGCAAAACAATTCTCTAGAGCTGCTGTAACATGTCGGATCCGTTGGATAGGCTATACTTGTCCAATGGAGCTCAAATTCGGATATGTTGTAGTCAACATCCATTGGAACAAGTTTTATGAAGATCTTTACCTCATCCGAGCACCAGAGCATGTTGATCCAAGGCCAAGAAGTTGACCTACGAAAATGAACAAAATCAGAATTTATTACCAATAATGCACTTTTAGCTCATTTTCATTCTAACCAAGGTAAAACCTATGAAAACACAAAAAGGAAGTTAAAAGCTATAAAATGTCAAGAACTAACTCAAAATATTAGGTGAATATCATGATAAATTATGTGTAAAAATGAACCGAACACATACTGGCAAAGAAGAAAATTTCTGCAAGGTTATGGCCAAGAGCTTGAGTCATTGAGAGCTTTACTTCTTTCTCCTAGGACTCATTCCAAAGGACTTGGAGCCATTGCTGTGTTAGTGAGCTTTCCAATAATTGGGGAGTTTTATGTGGGCTGCCAATCCTGCAATAGCGAGACCCAGGGATGAGGCCGTCACCCCACAAGCACAACCCGTTGAGGACTTGGAATCGGTCACCCTCTCCGAGGCACAGCTCGACCGACAGGTCCGAATCGGCACCACCTTGACTTCGGCCCTGCGTGCCAATACAGAAGTCTTCGCCTGGTCATACGATGACATGCCTGGCATCGCCCCAAACGTCATCAGTCACAAGCTCAGCATTTGTCCCACTTTCAAACCCATCAGATAGAAACGGCGGGCCTATGATGCCGAATGGTACGAAGCTATGAGAATCGAGGTGGAGAAACTACGGACAATCGGCTTCATCCGGGAGGTCACCTACCCAATTTGGTTGGCAAATTCGATCCTAGTCAAAAAATCGAGCGGCGCCTGGAGAATGTGTCAGGACTACACCGATTTAAACAAGGCTTTCCCAAAAGACAGCTTTCCTCTGCCAAGGATCGATCAGATGGTGGACGCCACAGCAGGCCATGAACTTCTCAGCTTCATGGACGCTTACTCAGGGTACAACCAGATATTTATGAGCCCTACCGATCGTGAACATACGGCATTTATCACCGACAAAGGACTCTACTGTTACAATGTTATGCCGTTCGGCCTAAAGAACGCGGGGCAACATACCAGCGCTTGGTCAACAAAATCTTCTCTGAACTCATTGGCACCTTGATGGAGGTTTATGTGGACGACATGCTAGTCAAAAGCAAAACGGCCGATTCTCATCTCCATAACCTCTCTCTCATGTTCAGTGTCTTAAAGAAGTACAACATGCGTCTCAACCCAAGCAAGTGTGCCTTCGGCGTCTCCTCGGGCAAATTTCTTGGCTTCATGATCAACCAACGGGGCATTGAGGCCAACCCTGAAAAAATCAAGGCATTGCTCGACATGCAGATACCGAAAACACAGAAGGATAT
Source organism: Prunus campanulata (assembly GCA_034190965.1). Lineage (NCBI taxonomy): Eukaryota > Viridiplantae > Streptophyta > Magnoliopsida > Rosales > Rosaceae > Prunus > Prunus campanulata. The sequence goes on along the minus strand of CM067214.1, from coordinate 8,712,920 downwards.
TCAGAGTCTCACAGGGCGTGTCACCGCTCTGGGCCGATTCATATCCAAGGCTACCGATCGGTGTGCTCCTTTCTTCAAAGCCCTTAAGGGAAGCAAACGGCAGATTGTTTGGACTGCCGAATGCGACCGAGCCTTCCAGGACCTCAAGGCCTACATGAGCAGAGCGCTCCTATTATCCACCCCTCTTCCCGGCGAAGAACTCATCCTATACCTCCCGGTTTCGGCAACGGCACTCGGTTCTGTGCTCATTCGCCAGCCGAATGGCATAGAACTCCCAATTTTCTATACTAGCCATGCCCTGCAAGATGCTGAGCGTCGGTACCCCCGAGCTCGAGAAGCTCGCCTACGCTTTAGTCCTCTCAGCACGGAAGCTTCGGCTGTATTTTCAAGCCCACAGTATTACCATTCTCACTAATCAGCCTCTACGCCAAATACTGCAAAGACCCGAGACGTCCAGTCGGCTAGTAAAATGGGCCATCGAGCTCAGCAAATTCGACATCCACTATCACCCTTGGCCTGCCGAGAAGGGCCAAGCCGTTGCTGATTTCATCTCCGAAATGACTACGTCCGAACGGGCAGATCCGGAAGGAGTCGCCTCCAAACCGGCTTTGGCAGCCCCAGTTGCCCATCCGTTCGAAGGAACCTTTAATTCATCAATTCCAATATGGACTCTCTATGTAGACGGCTAGTCCAACCAACAAGGCAGCGGAGCTGGTTTAGTACTAAAAACACCTAATCAGACGACCATCAAATATGCCATCCGTTTCCAATTCAAGGCTTCCAACAACGAGGCAGAATACGAAGCTCTTTTGGCAGGCCTTCGGCTCGCTAAAGAAATGGGTGCCAGCCAACTAAAGATATGCAGCGACTCGCAACTTGTCGTTAATCAAGTACTGACCGAATTCGAAGCCAAGGATACCTCGATGGCTGCCTACTTGACACACGCTCGCCGATTGCTTCACCACTTTGCTGTGTATCAAGTTCAATAGATCCCCAGGTTCGAGAACAGCCATGCTGATGCCCTGTCACGCCTGGCATCAGCAATTGACGACAACGTAGGCCGCCACGTGCCAATCGACATCCTCGCTCGGCGTAGCACTATTGAAACTGAGGTACATACCGTTCGGCAGGATCCGAGCTGGCTGGATCCAATCCAGGGTTACCTCACCAGTGGAACGCTGCCAAACGATAAAACTGAGGCCAAAACTCTCCGCCGCCGATCGACTCGGTACTTAGTTTTAAACCAGATTCTCTATCGGCGTGGTCATTCCTTACCACTGCTTCGGTGCATGACCCCGCAGCAGGGCAACTACGTCTTACGAGAAATCCACGAAGGGGCTTGCGGAGACCATTCTGGCATCCGATCTCTGACTTTCAAGACGATACGGCAAGGGTATTATTGGCCGACTCTTCATGCCGATGCCACCAAACTCGTCCAGCAGTGTGATCATTGCCAGCGTTTCGGCTCCGTCCCAAAACTGCTTGCCGAACCGCTTACTCCGATTGGGGTTTAGATCTCATCGGCCCCATGCCCCAAGGAAAAGGACAGCTTAAATTCACCATCGTTGCCGTCGATTATTTCACAAAGTGGACCGAGGCCGAAGCCTTGGCAACTATCACCGCAGCCAGAGTTGAGCATTTCGTTTGAAAGAACATCATTTGTCGATTCGGCCTTCCGAACGCAATCATCACCGACAACGGTAAACAATTCGACTCCTCTCAGTTCCGGCACCTATGCCACCGATTCAACATCAACTTGTTTTTCACATCTCCATCACATCCACAATCAAACGGCCAGGTAGAGGCCATTAACAAGATCATCAAGAAGACACTGAAGAAGTAGCTTGGGGCAGCAAATGGAGCCTAGCCCGATTTTCTCCCAGAGGCGTTATGGGCCATCAACACCTCCTACCGACGGTCGACTGGCGAAACGCCGTTTTCCCTTGTTTTCGATACCGAAGCCGTTGTTCCAGTCGAAATCAACGCACCCACGTTCCCAACGACATCTTACACACCAGAGCAAAATGAGACACTACTTGCACTCAACCTTGACCTCGTCGACGAACACCATTCCCAAGCTCAGCTTCGGAATACTGCCTACAAACAGAGGACCTCTCGCTACTACGACTCGCGCGTCAAACGCCGATCATTCAAAGTGGGGGACTGAGTTTTACGCAAAGTCTCTCTCGCCACCAAGGACTCCAACGAAGGCACCCTTGGCCCTTCATGGGAGGGCCCTTACGAGGTCGTCACCATCTACCGACCAGGAACTTACCGATTGCGCGGTCCCGATGGCCAAACCCTCGGCCACCCTTGGAACGTAGAACATTTGAAATATTACTACAAGTGACTGCACCTTCGGTCCTCACTTTTTGTCCAAACGACCACACCTTCGGTCGTCATCTTTGTAATCGGTTTATTTTAATACTCCCTATTCAATACATACGGCATTACCATACAGCAATATTATATCAAGGATATTCTACATACGACATGCACACATACAACAATACGGAAGTTAGCACATTACCGAAGCAAAGCAGACTTTGATAAAATAGCCACAAAAGGGCGATCTGTTTCAACAAAAAGCCGTTTGGCCTGTTTCAAAAATTATACATTTCCAAAATGAGCAGAAAAAATAACAAAGCTAAGGGGCGGCAGTTTCGGCATCAGCACTGGTCAGCTCGGCAGTGGGCACGCTGGCAGCAGTCGGCACGGGGTGACCATCTTCCTCCCTGCTGCTTGAGTCACTCTCTTCGGCAGATTCGGCATCGGCATCTTCTCCCTTGTATGCCTCCACCATCTCTTCGGTCACCCCTTTTGGCAACTGAGGCGGATCCCGGAGGAAGTTCAGGTTCAGCTTCTTATCCGCGTTGTACCGTTTGAATCAGTAGACAAAGTAGTCACATTGCTCTATGACTTCCTTGTCCACCAGAAGCGTGAACTCCTCCGAAGTTCGGTAGTCCACAACGGCCTTCGCCTTCGCCTCCTTTACCCCCTTGGCATGCAACCGTTCGGCCGCATCCATGGCCACCTCCACAGCCGCCTTAACTTCTTGTGCCGCGACCAGTTCCAACTTCGTAGCAACAAGCTTGGACGCGAGCTCTGCAATCTTCGCAGCGTTCTCCTCAGCATGCCGATCGGCTTCCTGGATGAGCTTCCCAGCATCGGCAATCTTCGAACGACCCTCCTCAAATTTCTTCTAGTACCGTTCGGCAGCATTGACGGCCCACTTTGCGCAAAGCCACATATCCATATCAGCCTGCAGAAACACCAAGTTCAGCAAATACCGAAGCCACGGACACTTGGAAGTTAAAATGGAAAGCAAAATCTCAACACACTTACCGCTGCCTGAATCCGGAAGGCCCGACCGGTTTGTTCACGCAACGTCTTCGTCGACAGTTGCTCTATCTCAGAACGCTCCATCTGGGCGCCATCAATCATACAGTTGATGAACGGCACCGCCTTCCGAGGACACGCGTTGTTAACCGGCCCCTCCTCCCCCTCCACTTCATCATTAGGGATCAACACCGACGTCCCTTCATTCTAACCCCTAGGCCGTTTCGGCAACTGCGTCACGTCTATGAGACCTTCGATCTGCCTCTTCCCTGTCACTTGGAGGTGGACCTCCCGCACGGCCTCGGCTTCGGCCGCCCTCTTCTCCCGGCGGCGATCGGCCACCGTCGTCTCATCAGCCGAAGCCCCTCCAGACGCCTGGGCTGCCTTCTTTTTCTTCGGCCTGGGGGACTCCCCTTTCTTCTGCTTCGATGCCCCTTGGCCCTCCAAGCGCCTCCTGGTCGCATCGCTCATCGGCCTCCCACCTGCCACTATATAAAAAACACAAGTTACGAAACAAACGGTACTGCAAGAAAAAGAAATATAACTGACAGCCGAACGGCATCACTTACTCTGTCTTTTCTCTTCTTCCGCTTCCTCCTTTGCCCTTCGGTCGTGTTCTGCTTTGCCAATCAAGCCTGCCTTGTAAAGGTTCCGGAAGTACAGCAAATCCTTGAAATAACGATCTTCTTCGGCAACCTTCAAGCGCACACGCTCGATCGCTTCCACTTCTCAAATCGGAGCAGCAGGCCGTTTCAAGGACACTGAAACAAAGGTGTAAACGTTCAAAAAAAAACAAAAAAAAACAAAAAAAAAACTGCCGAACGGCAGGTTCTAACCTACCGACTGTCTGAAAGGTCGTAGGAATCCTCCTCTCTACAATAACTCCCGATGCCGATTCCCATTCACCGGAGACAATCATCCGAGGCTTACGCCAGGTTTTTTGGGAGCTCGGCACCCCAACCACGAAGTGCCCACGCTGCCCTGCCGATAGACAGTTGGACTGCACCCACCCCCCTTGATCGGCACTCTTTGCCCTTGTCACACTGTACAGCTGAGCCCACTGTTCCCGGCGCATACCCAATCGCCGCCAAAATCTTCTGCACCGAATGTCTCAACGGCAGCCGAAGCCCATGCTTGAAGACATCGGTGAAGAAGACTACTCCCTTGTCATTGTCACTAAGCGACTCTAAGGGCTCCGGAATTCGCATCCCTACCGATTCCGGAATATTTTACTCCGCTCGAATCTTAGCCAATTCAGATTCAGTCAGTGTGTTCGGCTCTAAGTGGTCTACTCCGAACACCAGTTCCGTCGGCTTCGCCATCGGGATCCGCTGCCTGCCACTGACAACCCTCAGCACCCCTTCCCCTGGCGCAGCAACGGACACGCCACCTTCATCGGCCTTTACGACCCGACGTCGAAGGCTCACTACCTTGGGGCAATCCACGCGAAGTGCCACCAACTTCGCTGCGCACTCCTACCCCCTCCACTATTTCACAACTCGAAGAGCTAGCAGATTCGGCACTCCCACTCTCTTCGGCAGAACCCCCCGAGGACGAATCGTCCTCGAATGCCCACGGACTACGACTACGCTCGGATTCAGTATCTGACATCTACAAACAACACACGAAGGGAAACTAAGGGCCATGCTAGAATCAACAGTCCTATTCTACCTCCTAAACACTTATGTTCATGCTTGTTCATACTCATTCATACTTTGTTCATACAAAATTCAACGAATTCAACACTTTGATTCACTACAAATCAAAAACACGGCAACATACCTTGTTCACACGGTGGTTCAAGTTCGCCGGAAATCGCCTCCGCCTTGTTCCAACTCGCTGGAAATCGCCTTCTCAACATTTGCACGGTTGCCGGAAATCGCCTCTCACAAGCTCTGATTGCTCTCAAAAATTCCAATTATTCGAACTCTTGTCACTTCGTTACTTTTATAGGACGAACCTAGCATCGGGAAGGGAAGCGACGCATCGGGATGCGAAACAACGCGACTCTTCATAGCCATGCCGACACGTGTCACGCATGCATGGGGGAGTCCAAGCGTTATCACTTGAAACGTCTCCAATCCTCAAAGACGCTTCAACTTCCCGAATACTGCAGCTCTAGCCACTTTCAAGCACAATTCCACTGGCGAACGGCAAGCGCACATTGCTAAGTTTTCACTCACCTCTCGTGCCGAACGGCAAGCGCACATTGCTGAGTTTTCACTCACCTCAAGCGCACATTGCTGAGTTTTCACTCACCTCTCGTGCCAAACGGCAAGCGCACATTGCTGAGTTTTTCACTCACCTCTTGTGCCGAACGGCAGGCGCACATAGATGAGTTTTCACTCACCTCTTGTGCCGAACGGCAGGCGCATATAGATGAGTTTTCACTCACCTCTCGTGCCAAACGGCAGGTACACCTAAACAAGACTTCCACACCTCTCGGACCAATCGGTACATAATGCCCTCTCTTTTCCAAGCTCACTCATTCGGGCACTTGGGGGACTACATGCCACCATCGGCAACAATGAGACCATCGAGTCCGAATCAGAATGCCGAAGGCAGATTCAAATCCCCAACCGAGAAGCTTCTCAATCGGTAACTTGGGGGACTACTATTTGTACCATATCTGATCCTCCACTCATCCATTGACACGTGGATCACCTAAACTCCCCAAGTGCCCAAGGCTCCGAACAATCAGCATCGGCTGCCGATGGTATTGCCTCAAAGCAGCAAAAGGTCGCCACAGGCCCAGCACAGTCTAGAATCGGTATTCCCTACCGATTCTGCAGAATCAACCTCGAAGCACCCGCCCGAAATATCTAAAGACTCGTGTCAATCTCATAGGGCCCTTCCACGAGTCCCACATCGAAATTAAGTACTAAGAGCATACAAAATGCCTTCTATAAAGAGCCCCCTTCACTACAATACAAGGGTAAGACTTTTCAGCTTGACTTTTATACTAATATATTGTCAACAGCAAAAGCAATTAGAAAACAAACTTACTTTGGCATCGGAGGGTCTTAGGCTGGTTCCACACCGATTCCATAGACCTCATGAGTCCCAATTCTCTTCTATTCAGGATCTGCATCCAAGGACAAGAAGAATCTGCATCTATCACTCAATTGATCTGCTAGATCGTCCTCACCACTTGTAAGTTGCACTCATCTCTATCTGTTCAGTTTTAGTGCCAACACTTTTTAATCAATTTTATTCTTTCTCTTTCCTATTCTATCCTTACCCTACATTAATTTCTTTTTTACTTCACTTTTATATTATTTCTTTTTCCTTATACTTAATTTTCTAACTTACACTCCATTTTCAGTATCAAAGGAAAAAAAGAAACTTAATTTCTTACTCAATTAAAGGAAAAAAAAATACTAAAAATGGAGTGCAAGTTGGAAATTTAAGTATAAAGAAAAAGAAACTAATATAAAAGTGAAGTAAAATAAAATTAATGTAGGATAAGGGTAGAATGGGAAAGAAAATGAACAAAATTAATTAAAAAGTATTAAAAAGCAAAATGGAGTGTAAGTGGAGAAAAGGGGAGTGGAGAAATCATATCCCTAAATTAATTATAAAATCTATATATATAAAGCAAAAAGCAGAAAATTGTGAAACATTCAAAATACCAGAAAATGCCCTTGGTTAAAGCAAACATTAAGAATTGAAATTATTAATTAAATGAGGATAATATGGTAAATTTACACTTTTTTATATTTAAAAAAATTAAAACAAAAAGAAAATTCAGATAATGGATCCCACTTTTATGGAACACAACTACCCATTATCTTTTTTAATTCTAAAATAAATTTAAATTTTTTAAAAAAAAGCCTCTCGCAGGCGCGAAAGCGCGTGTGGAGAGGCTAGTATCTATATATATAAAACAAAAGGTAGAGAATGGTGAAATATTCAAAATACTAGAAAATGCCATTGGTTAATGCGAACATTAAGAATTGAAATTATTAATTAAATGAGGATAATATGGTAAATTCACACTTTTTCATATCAGAAAATAAAAAAATAAAAAAAATCAGATAATGGATCCTATTTTTATGGAAACCCATCATTTTTAAAAATTCTAAAATAAATTTAAAATTGAAAAAAAAATGCCCCTTGCAAGCGCGGAAGCCCGTGCGGAGAGGCTAGTGTAACATAAATATAATTAAACAAAAAAAATCATCCATCTCCATGTTGGTTGATGAAAAGAACACAAAAAAGATCAACATAAATTTTCAACGGTAAAAAATTCAAAAATATAGTAGTGTCAACTGACAATAAAAAAAGGAAAATAATGAAAAAGAAAAATAATAATGAAAGCATATAATGACAACAGATACATGAAATAATAACAAGAAGAATAAAAAATATAAATAAGTATTAAATCTATATATATAAAGAAAAAGGTAAAGAATGGTGAAACATTCAAAATACCAGAAAATGCTCTTGGTTAATCCAAACATTAAAAATTAAAATTATAAATTAAATTAGGATAATATGGTAAATTCACACTTTTTCATATTTAAAAAAAATTAAAATTAAAAGAAAAATCAGATAATGAATCCTATTTTATGGAACACAACTACCCATTATCTTTTTTAATTCTAAAATAAATTTTAAATTTAAATTTATAAAAAATAAAAATAAAAATAAAAACCTCTCGCAAGCGCGGAAGCACGTGCAAAGAGGCTAGTGAAATGGTAAAGCCAGAACCAGATGGGCAAAGAAATTATAAAATAATCAAAAGATGTCTCTAGCACTTGACCGCAATTTTGACAATAGAGGCTTCATACGCCATTCCATGTAGCGACTATAGCAGTTGGTTGGAGTAAATTTCAGCTATTATTTTTATCTGTTAAAAGTGCCACATAGGATTTGACATCTCCTTTGGAGATATTCTTAGAGGTTTAGGGATCGTTTGAGAGTAATTTTGGATAAACCAGAATCACTTCTGGAAAGAAGTATCTCCCACATGCTTCTCTAGAAAATCACTTAAAGTGATTATTTGAAGAATTGATTCTCCATAAAAGTGATTATTTCTCTAAAATCACTCCCAAACCAGCCTTTACTAAACATAATCAGAAGCTCGACTGTTGTTTTCTTATTTGCTATGTTTTGATTCTACCTTTCGTCTTTAGGAAACCTTCCTTTATTGCCCACAATCAATTTGGGTCAAAGCGTACAATCTTTTTTTTCTGTGTAGGTCAACATTTTAGCTTCCTTTAAAAAATATATATATTTAAGATACAAGCATATTCAAAAGAAGGTTTGCATATTTTCACTAAAAATAAAGGCTTAATATCACAAAACGTCCTTAATGTTTACAAAACTATCAGATTGCATCCTTAATTTTTATTTTTATTTTGTCATTCGTGGTCCTCAAGGTTAGTTATGTGTGCTCACAAATGGTTCCTGCCGTTAGGTTCCTTTAGTTTGTTGATGTGGCATATGTATATCACAAAACATCCATGAGGTTCACGCACCTATCACAAATGGTCCCTACGAATTTTTTTTATTTTTTCATTTAAAATTTATAAAATTTTGATTTTCTTTGTAAAATTATTTAAAAATATATACAGAAAGCCAATCTTCTCAACTCCAAACCCGCATCTACTCCATTGGCTGCCAAGGTTCTCATCTCTGTCTCTTATGATGCTCTCATCTCCAACCCAATCGAGTATTGCGAGCTTGTTAGCAGTTTACAGTATCTCTCACTTTCTCGCCCTGACATATCTTTTGCCGTCAACACTGTTGCTCAATTCATGAGTGTCCCTCGCACCTCTCACCTTGTTGCTGCCAAACAGATACTTAGGTACATCAAGGGCACTATTGACCTTGGCCTCACCTTCACTCATCAAACTGCCGCCGCTCGCCTCTTCGCCTACGTTGATGCGGATTGGGCTGGGTGCCCTGATTCTCGTCGGTCGACCACTAGATATGTGATTACTCTTGAAACTAACCTCATCTCATGGTGTTCCAAGAAACAGCCCACAGTCTCGCGCTCTAGTACAGAGTCAGAATATCGTGCCCTCTCTCATGCTTGTGCCGAACCACTTGGCTATGCTCCCTTCTTCATGAATTGGGTGTGAGTCTTCGATTCCCAGTCCAACTCTTTTGTGACAATCTCAGCACCACGTACATGGCTGCCAATCCAGTTTTTCATGCCCCGCACACGTCACATTGAGTTGGACTATCACTTTGTCCGTGAAAAGGTTGCTCTTGGAAGTCATCAAGTTTGCTTTGTTCCTTATGTCGACCAACCTGCGAACCTGTTCACCAAAGCCCTTCACAAACCACGCCATCGGCATATGTCTTCCAAACTTGTGCATCTTGTGATGCCTAGTTTGCGGGGGGGTGTTAACGCCGCTTTCCTTTCCTAGCCTACACGAAAGTCAACTTCACATTCTTCTCCTAGCAATTAGCCTTTCCTACTGTAAATCGGATTTCCTGCTATAAATTGGATTGTATTTATGTCTATATTATTTCCTACCTTAAGTAGATATCATGTACTAGCATAAATAGGGATTTTGTGTAATCTGTTAAATACAAGAAAATATATTTTCTACGCACTCACCTTTTGGTCCAGACACGAAGTAAGTTTTCAACATCAACACCTAAGAGAGTACACAAAACGTAATTAACTTAAAATTCTTCTACGATTGAAAACACACTAAATGTAAATGGTAAACAACAATACAACACGTAAAAATATTAAAAATAAAAAATCATTACCAATTTTGTGCTGAAAGTGAGGCTAATAATAAAAAATAAAATAAAGTGATGCAAACTCACATTGAAATGCTGACAGAGGTCATATCTTTGTTCTCTTTCTGGGTCGAATTTCAACACCTACATCACCATCATCATCTAATTCATTTTCATCATTATGTTTGCCATCATCACCATCATCCTTTGACATACTGATATGAGTCAGATCGGCCCCAATGCTTTTGATGAGCAACCCTTGGCCCGAAACAGTAACTCGAAAAATAGGCGGCTTTAATTTATCATCAAGCAAAAATGGAATGCATTCCAGCCACACATTACCACCTGCCCCTGTCTCTCCTCCAAACACATACATCTCATCTCGATGACACAACAAGCGTCCTCCATTCAAAACACTAAATACAAGAGAACAAGGGCTAACAAATGATTCCGTAATTTCCCAAACAGCACACAAAACCAATTTTGTCTTCTCCAATCCGGAAGTCCAAAGAATTTCAATAGCAAGTTCGTAATGAGTTTTACTCTCATCATAATCATCACCTACGTCCTTAACTTGGTCATTAAAAATCACTTCATCAAAGTAATTACGAAAAGTGAACCACTCTGGAACTTCACTACCACTGCTAGGTAGTTTAACGATAAACCTCTTACTTCTCTTCATCTGTAACACAACATAACACAACACAACACAGGCATGTATATTATTCTTAATTAGTCGTGCGTGCAGCCTACATAGTATAGTATTAACAATATATGTAAATTGATAATTATAAAAAAAAAAAAAACAATATATGTAACGTATGCATATTAATTATATAGAAAAAAGATAAAAAGTCACCTCATTCAGTACACTTTTTGCCATCTTTGAGACGTCCAACCCTAGCCCATGGCAATTAGACAAGTCCATGTAACTAATATGTTGCATGTCTCCGTCTTCCAATATCTTTGACAATGTTGAAAATCTTTCCAGTGATATGCAATCAGCCATATCAATCCTTGCTATAGACGCTGGAAGTTGTCCTAGAATTTCTACAAGCTTCTTGCAACCACTCAAATCAAGCTCCCGCAAGTTGACACATTTACTAATGCACACAGGAAGAATGACAAAATTGCTTTTGGATAGATTAATATTCATTAAGTTGGACCAACAACAAAATTTCTCCAAGTACTCAATGTTTGATACATTGCACTCTTCAAAATTCATCATCCCCAGCCTCACTAAGTTGCCATTGCGTGGACTGTTTGCGTTGGTTCGAACCTCCAAAGGAAGTTCTGCACTCGATAAAGCTTCATAGATCAAGTTATTTGGAAGTGTGACAAGTTTCGGGCATCGATTGAGATTAATAGACTCCAGATGCAACCCATAAATACGTTGTGGCAGATTTGCAAGGTTTTCACATCCGTCTAAAGATAATGTTTCAAGCGCAGTGAGATTTCCAGTTGATGAAGGCAACTCTTCTATAGCACTTCCATCTAACTCTAAAACTTTCAGGGCAGTGAGATTTCCAACGGATGAAGGCAACTCTTTTATAGCAGTTCTCCCAAGGTCCAAATAATTTAAGGATTCCATTTTGTCGACAATTTCTGGGAAATTCTCCAACTTTATGCAATTGTACAGACGAAAACTTATTAGAGATTTCAACCTAACTTTAGTTGGAAACTGCGTGAGTTTATGGCAGCCACAAAAATCCAAATCTTCAAGTTTATCAAGATATCCAATAGATGGATGAACCTCGACTAAACTTGTACAATCATTCGCATTCAAGTACCTTAAGTTTGGGCTGCTGGATAGGTCGGGGATTTCAATTAGGAATTGAGATCCCTCGAAATTCAGAGATGTCAACTTTGTCAAATGCTGTGAAATTAAAAATAATAAAAATCAAATGGATGGCATTAAAGAAATTTACAACATACATCAGTTAATAAAGGAGACCTCTTAAAAATAACAAGGAATGAGAGATAGTTTAAAGTACCTTCAATCCCTCCCCTAGTTGTTTGATGCGGTTGCGAGGCATATTGAGCACAACTAGTTCCTTTGGATGAAACTTGGGTGGAAAAGATTGGAACGGACATCCATGCCAATCAATAACTCTCAACGAGTTTGGGAGATAATGAACGCCACCAGAAAGGCACACATTATAGATTATGAAAATTTTAAGATTTTTCATCTTCGAGAAACTATCAGCATTCAAGCATATCTCATCATCTAGGTTGGGGAAATTTAACATGAAGTGTATCACATCATCTCGGTTGGGAAAATTTAACACAATGCGTGTGATTTGATTTGTTCCCTAACATAAAAAGGGAAAATGTGCTATTGTTACAAAGTATATATTACAAAAAATGCAAGAGTTTCAAATTCTATTTTTCTTCAAGATTAAAATAATAATAATTATACTTAACGCACAAGATGTAAGTTATTGAATTGAATATAACATTACACACTCACATGTATAATTTAATTTACTTACCGTATTACTAGCAAGAACATGCTCGATGTCTTCATAAGACCACAATCTGCTACGACCTCCGGCTTCAGTGGGTGACTGTTGGTAAACTATGTCCTTACCCATCTCTTCGAGTAAGTCATGCATCTGAATGTGATCTCCTTCAACACTTACAAGTGCCTTTTCTTTCAGTACTTCAATTCTATAGCTAGCGTTGGGGTCACAAGCTACAAGTATTTCTATCACACGCTTTCTACTTTTACCCTTAAAGAAACATGCAATGTCAAGGAAAACCTCCTGTACGCTATGATCCAATGCATTGTAACTTATTTTGAGAACATCTTGAATTTTCGGGCTTTTGAAACCCTCCAATGTAGCTTTCCATTTATCTATATCTCCACCACATAGACAGGAACCGAGAACTTTCAAAGCCAAAGGAAGGCCTTGAGCATAGCGTATTGCACGTTCTGCAAGTTTCACATAATCACCCAAAGGAGGCCCACTTGTTTTAAAGGCATGCCAACAGAAGAGCTCAAGAGCTTCAGGATCATCAAAAATCTTGACCTCATGTATTAAATTAACATCATGAGCAGTTAACAGTTGCTTATCCCTTGTTGTTATGATAATTCTACTGCCTGCACCAAACCATTCACATGCCCCAACTAACTTGTGTAACTGTTCCATGTCATCCACGTCATCAAGAACCAGGAGAACCTTTCTACAACTCAACCTTTGCTTTATCATAGTGGCCCCTTTATGAACGTTGGCCACCTCCAAATTTGTATCCCTTAGAATCTCATAAAGAAGAGTCCTCTGTAATTTGGCTAAACCTCCTCCCTGCCACGTTGAACATTCTCTGACGTTTGCCAAAAAAGAACAGCCTTCAAATTCGTGGGCAATTGAATTATAAACAGCTGTAGCAATTGTGGTCTTACCAATTCCACCAGTTCCCCATACCCCTACCATACGAACATCTTCTTCTTCCCTCAAAGCTAAAAGCTTAGTTATATCTTCTACAGGATGGTGCATTCCAACTGGATACTGTGTCACATGTAAATATGTACGGTCTATTACTTCCCGTGAAATGTGTTGAACGATTTTATGAATCAGTTCAGCTTCAGATCTATGTCTGCCAATTTAAAAGCATATAAAACATTTAGTCACATGGCATTTTTCTATAAAAAGTAATTTAAAAAGGGCAAGGAACATAATACACACAAAAAGAAGAGAATTTAGAGCAGCAATGAATAAATTAACTCTTAGAATTTGTTTTCTTTTTTGTCACATCTTATAATTTATTTTCTCAAAAGATGATCCATTAACTCATACATTAAACCTAGGCCCGTATGGTTCATGGGAAAGGCAGCTAGGGGATGGGAAATCAATTGTTTTCCCATGTTTGGTAAGTCAGGCATGGGAAATCGTTGCCTGACACATGGGAAAGTAGGGGGGAAAGTGAAGTCATCCTCCCTCCTTAGGTTTTACTTTCCCTTCTCATGGAAAAGTAAGGCTAGCATTAATTTTATTTTTTTTACTAATTTGTCCTTACTAATAATTTATAATTACAATTTTATCCAACAACTATTTGTTAGCGAGAGATATCCTATTCTATTAGGATATTATTTTATTTATTTCCTTTTATATAGATATTATGTAATTAGGATTCCACTTGTTTTCCCAGTTTGACCCTACTAGGGTTTGTAACCTTGTATTATAAATACCTCCTTTTGGAGAGTGAAATATATCTAAAATTATTCTACCATATTGTTTGACTTGGTATCAGAGCCGACTTTCTGGTGACCTGTGTGTGTTGTGCCCACCCGTGTTCTACTGTGTGCCCTAATTTCTTTTAGGGTTCTTGTGTCTGTGCCTTTGCCGTGTTCCGCTGTGTGCTCTGTCGTGTTCGTGCCTCTACTGTGTGCCTCTACTGTGTTCGTGCATCTGCCTCTACTGTGTTTGTGCCTTTGTTGTCTTCGTGCATCTGCCATATTTGTGTCTGTGCTGTGTTCTGTTGTATACTCTGCGTGATTTGTTGAGTTTCTGCTACAATCTTGGGTGATAATTCCATTGTTGATGCTGCTGCTGCTTCTGCAAATTTGCGTGTTTCTTACTCTATTCCAGGTACTGGCTCTAATACTTGGATAATTGACACTGGTGCTTCTGATCATATGACTTATGATGCTAAAATTTTTGATGAGTTGTCTAGTAACACCCGTGACCCATACATAACTAGTGCTAATGGTTTGCCCTCTCCAATTACTGGCGAGGGCACCATTTCTCTCACCCCAACTCTGTCCTTGTCTCATGCGTTATTAGTTCCCAATATCCATTGTAACTTATTATCTGTTGGTCGCTTACTTGATACACTTAATGCTTCTGCTACTTTCTATCCTACCCATTGCTCTTTTCAGGATCTCAAGACTCACGAAGTGATTGGACATGGTAAACGGATAGGGGGGTTGTATTATTTGACATTACCTTCTGCACCAGTTCGTGATCGTGTCGTTAATACTGTTCAACGTTGCAGTGTCAAAGACAAACAGCAAAATTGGTTATGGCATCGTCGCTTGGGACACCCGTCAATTGGCTACCTTAAGCGTCTGTTTCCATCTTTATTCCGCTCCTGTGATGAGTATAGCTTCAAATGTGAGACTTGTGTAATGGCCAAGAGTCACCGTACTATTTTTCCCTTAAATAATAATAAAGCTGCTTTGCCTTTTGAGTTAGTCCATTCTGATGTATGGGGTCCTGCTCGTGTGACTTCTCATGGTTTCCGTTGGTTTGTTACGTTTATTGATGACTGCACTCGCTTAACATGGGTGTATTTGATGAAGAATAAACATGATGTTACCTTTATTCTCCCTGATTTTTGTGTCATGGTGTCTACTCAGTTTCATGCTCATGTTAAAGTTTTTCGGACCGATAATGGCGATGAATATGTGAATCATACCTTGAATCAGTTCTTTCGTGATCACGGTATCATTCACCAAACTACCGCTCCATTCACTCCTTAACAGAATGGCGTGTCTGAAAGGAAGAATCGTCAGTTACTTGAAGTTGCCCGCTCTCTTATGTTGGATATGTCTGTTCCCCATCATCTTTGGGGACATGGTGTCTTGGCCTTGGCCTACTTGATTAACCGTACTCCTAGTCGGGTTCTTGATTTCAAGACTCCGCTTGATGTGTTGTGTGCCCATATTTCTCCGGTTTCGGTCTCTAAGTTATCTCCGAAGGTGTTTGGGTGTGTTGCTTATGTTCATGTCTACTCCCATCAACGGAGTAAACTTGATCCGTGTGCTCTCCGTTGCGTCTTCATTGGCTATTCTACTACTCAGAAGGGTTATAAGTGCTATCACCCGCCTACTCAGAAGGTACATATTACTTTGGATGTCACATTTCATGAAGAAGTACCTTATTATGTTTCCCCCTCCTTTTCAATTCAGGGGGAGAGGGGGAGTGAATTGAAGAGTTTCGGAGTAGAAAATGTGGAAGATATTGGACCTGAAGAAGGAATTTCTGGCGAACAGGAAGCGACCGGTCGCATGGAGGAAACAACCGGTCGCGAACGAATCTGCCTGGATACGACCGGTCGCATAGAAGTGAGCGACCGGTCGCTAACGAATTTGCCTGAAAGCGACCGGTCACACATAGGAAACGACCGGTCGCCTGCCTCGATGTGCGACGACAATGACGATACAAGTGACGCGACCGGTCGCCAGGAATGTCACGACCGGTCGCCCAGGGATATTTTGGAATTTTTCGAGCCTCTCTCAGAAGGACATAACAGTGATACTAACGACTCTCGTACAGATGAAATTGATACAGGACCCCCCTCTGCCCTGCCACTGCCCCAATCAACTCGTGATAATGAGATACTTTCTAGTGATGTGTCTACTTATTCATTGCCCCCACGCACTACCCGTGGGAAACCTAAAGTACAATATTCTCCTGATATACATGCCAAGTCCAAATATCCCATTAACCATTATACGTCAACTCATCGTTTATCTAAGTCATATGCATCATATTTATGTCAATTATCTAGTGTATGTGTGCCAACTAAGTTTCAGGATGCTCTATCTGATCAAAACTGGGTAGATGCAATGCATATTGAGATGGAAGTCTTGAACAAGAATGCTACTTGGGAGTTAGTTACTTTACCAAAAGGAAAAAAGGCAGTTGGGTGCAGATGGGTGTTTACTTTGAAGCATAAGGCTAATGGTTCTATTGACCGTTACAAGGCAAGATTGGTAGCAAAAGGGTATACTCAGACCTATGGAGTGGATTACACGGAGACTTTCGCTCCAATAGCCAAGCTCAACACTGTACGCGTACTCTTGTCCTTAGCTACTAATCATGATTGGCCGCTGTTACAATTTGATGTCAAGAATGTATTTCTCCATGGTGACCTCAAAGAAGAAATATACATAGATCCTCCGCCGGGTATCCTTGTGACCTCTAAGGAGGGTATGATGTGCAAGCTACGGAAATCATTGTACGGATTAAAGCAGTCTCCAAGAGCTTGGTTCGGGAGGTTTACTGCAGCTATGAGGAAATCTGGGTATGTACAAAGTAACTCGGTTCATACTTTGTTTCTAAAACGTCGCAGAGGTAAATTGACAGCTTTAATAATTTATGTTGATGATATGATTGTAACTGGAGATGATCAGGTAGAAATACAGAGTCTTCAGAAATATCTTGCGTCTGAATTTGAGATGAAATCATTAGATGATTTGAAATACTTTCTTGGGATTGAAGTTGCCATATCTAAGCATGGTATTTTTCTGTCCCAAAGAAAGTATGTTTTGAACTTGCTTGTAGAAACTGGAATGTTGGATTGTAAACCCATTGATACTCCAAGTGAACAGAATCACAAGTTGGGGTTGTATTCTGATCAAGCTCCTACTGATAAGGAGCGCTATCAAAGGCTTGTGGGAAAATTAATTTATTTGGCTCATACACGTCCTGATATTGCGTATGCAGTAAGTGTAGTGAGTCAGTTTATGCACTCACCTAGTGAAGATCATATGGGTGCCGTGACACGTATTTTGAGATACCTCAAAGGGACTCCTGACAAGGGATTAATGTTTTCCAAGTATGGTCATACAGATGTGGAAGGGTACACAGATGCTGATTTGGCTGGTTCAGCTACAGATAGGCGCTCGACATCTGGGTATTTTATGTTTGTTGGTGGCAATCTTGTTACGTGGAGGAGCAAGAAACAAAAGATGGTGTCTCGGTCTAGTGCTGAGGCCGAGTATCGGGGAATGGCCCATGGTGTATCTGAATTACTATGGTTGAGGAGATTGTTAAGAGACTTTGGTTTTGGGCCTAAGAAACCCATGGATTTATATTGTGACAATACGGCTGCGATTGCAATTGCTCATAACCCTGTACAACATGATCGTACAAAGCATGTGGAAGTTGGTCGAAATTTTATTAGAGAAAAGTTGGATGCGGAGATTGTTTCCTTTCCGTTCATCCGTTCTAAGTACTAGTTAGCCGATGTTCTTACGGAAGCTGTTTCTACAAGTATCTTTCTCAACTCGCTTGACAAGTTGGGCATGTGTGACGTCTTTGCTCCAACTTGAGGGGGAGTGTTAGCGAGAGATATCCTATTCTATTAGGATATTATTTTATTTATTTCCTTTTATATAGATATTATGTAATTAGAATTCCACTTGTTTTCCCAGTTTGACCTTACTAAGGTTTGTAACCTTGTATTATAAATACCTCCTTTCGGAGAGTGAAATATATCTGAAATTATTCTACCCATTTTGTTTGACTCTATTGGTATTCCTTTTTTATTTTTTAATTCAAAATAGATTTTTTATATTTTTAATAGGGGTACAATTGGGAAACTAAACAAAATTTGCTTTCCATTCCTACTCAAAACAAACATGGGAAAAGAAATAAAGTGATATTTCCGGGTTACTTTCTCGGTATTAATTATGTAAGGGTAAGGGGGTTGGAAATTTACCCTTCGGACAGAGTGAACCCCGCCAATTTTCCTGCTTGTGAAAGTGCTTCCTTCCATCTGTTGACCTTCTCCACATTATTGCAGTCCATGTTAGCCAGTGCATCCCCAAAGCTTCCTCTATGATTCCGTACATCTGATGGATTCACCTTGTAAAAAACTGGGATGACCAATTGTTGATTTGATTCTTTGCAATCAAGAATCTTAACAAGCTCATCCAAGCACCACTTAGAGGACGCATAGTTTTCGGAGAACACAACCACATAAATCTTTGAGTCTTCAATTGCTGTGAGAAGCGCGTTTGATATTTCTTCTCCTCTTCTGAGTTCACCGTCATCCATGAAGGTGTTAATTCCTTCTCGACGCAAAGCGCTATACAAATGGCTTGTGAAATTTGAGCGAGTGTCAAAACCTCTGAAGCTCAGAAAGACATGGTATTTCCATGAGTTGGTGAAAGGAGCAGAAGAAGAAGAGGCTCCTTCGTTGGCCATCGAAGCCAAAGATGATTGTTTCAGTGTTTGCTTCTCTCTTTGGATTCGCTAAGCCAAATATGAGTCTTTTTTACTTGAAGAGTCTGGATGTGAGCAAATGTAAAAGGCAATGTGAATTCATGAAATGGGGAGGAAGTGTCGGTGAAACTTCCTGTCTTCAATTATTGACGCGTTTTCACAGACATGACCTGTCAATGCTTGTCGAAAGTTAAACCAGACCGGATATGTTTTGTTTATTGCCACCTGTAGCTAATATTGTATTATTCTAGGAGGAGACATGCTTTCGGTGAAGTGCTCTCTAGTCTCTAGGATGTTTTCACCATTCTAAATTTTTTATTTTGATTTTAAAAAATGCAAAACTAAAATTTAATATAATTTATTTTTAAAAGGATGCTTTTTCTAGTAAGTGACTGTTTTTTTAAAGAACGTTTTATAAGCTAAATTAAGATTAAGGAGGACAGATTTTTTATTTTTTATTTTATTGATTAAACTACGTCAAAGCAAAGTTGGAAATCTAAGAATACATTATATTTGTTTGGTTGCAAAGATTAACACTATTCGAGTTCTTCTCTCATTAGCTGCAATTTTAGATTGACCTTTACAAATAGAGATAGGAAAGTTGTAATTCAAATATAGATTTAAAAAGGGTACTTTCCTTCAACAAGGGAATCAACTTGTAATTCCTGCAATCTATTATTGCCTAATTTCTTTTTCTTCTTCTGTTACCCAAATATTACTGCTCAAATTCTCCTTTTCTAGTAATGTATTTCAACCATAAATTGACACATGTCCTTTTTTAAAATCTACTTTTTTTATAAAAAAAAAAATTACTCTTCTTAACTGAATTCTTTTTATTTTCTCATTGCTTTCATTTCTTTAGAAAACTACCTCTTCAGCATTTTATTAGTAGGCAAGGAGAGGTGTATTTTCATTTCATGTTTTACGGTCTCTACAACTCAAATTTGTTTCATCGAAAATGCCTATATTCAATGTATAAAAAAAACCTCCATAAAAGAAACTATGCCTAATGACGTAGTCGGTGACAAATTTGACTGAAGGGTGATTGTTGGAGCTGGAAAAGTCCAAACTTAAAATTTTAACTGAAGTTGGAAAGTTGGTCATGCGAGCAAATGCAAAAGCTCTCTTTGCTTTGCATCCAATGTGAATTCATGAAACAGAGGAAGAGGCTCCTTGGTTAGCCATGATAATTGTTTCAGTGTTTGGCTGTAGTCAGAAAACAAATTGGTCTTACTTGAAGAGTTTGGTTGTGAGCAAATGCAAAAGACTTTCTCTTTGCTTTGCATCAAATGTGAATTCATGAAAAGATGAGGAAATAGGTTCGGTGAAACTTCTAGTCTACAATGATAATTTTTCTCCTGTAATTATTGACCCATTTTCACGTGATGGAGAGCCCACAACAGGACTTCTTGGGTTTCCTAGGAATGTTGCTCACAACAGGTGAGCAAATGCAAAAGCTTTCTCTTTGCTTTGCATTTCAATTATTCATGAAAAGGTGAGGAAGTTGCACGGAAGAGGAGAGAGAAAGGGAGTGGAATGTAGGGAAAAAGGGGAGAGAGAATCATGATGTGTGGTCCCGTTATCACGATTATAGCACTATTTTGATATATAAACAAACCCTAAAAAGGTCAATGGGCCGTGTTGAATTTAATTTTGTTTATTAAATTACTTTGATGCCCTATTGAGTCTTTTGAGTCTTTTTTATGAAGTTTTGGGGTTGCGCCTATTTTAATAAATCAATGTTTTTTTTATTTTATAATTTGGGCTTGTATTTCTAAAGTCCATTTTATATTTTCAACGTCCTGACATGAGGATGTCAACCTTATTTGAACAGTTTGTGTTTCCTATGAATGTTGCTCATAAGGGGCAAGAAAAGGTGAAGGAAATTATTGGTGAAACTTCCAGTCTACAATGATAATTTCAACTTGATACTTTTTCTACTGTTTGGGAATCAATCTGTTTTTGGTTTTTTTTTTTCCTTGGAAGCCAATTGATAGAGAAAAACTTGTATGAAATGGGGATAGGGCTGTTTTTATATCCCTGGCTAATCACAGGCTGACACGTGGAAAAGTAATCACATATGCGTCATACCATAATTGACTAGAGATAGCAAAATAGTGCTATCTTCATTTTATGTAAATGTTTCTCCAGTCAAAATTGAATTACTTTTTTCTCATTCAAATGTCGATATAAAAATGGTACTTTCATTTGTAATTCCTACAATCTATTATTGCCTAATTTCCTTTTATTACTAGGCAAAGAGATATCATAAATGTTTTTTCATTCCGGTGGAGAGGGAGAACGAGTCTCTGGACTCTAAGAGACTTACAGAGGTGACTAGGAGTGAGAGTAAGCGAGCGCAACAAAGACGAGTTGAGAGAGAGAGACTCTGAGAGGGTTAGGTTACTGAGGGGTGATCTGAGTTAGGTCGACTCTAGAGAGAGAGAGAGAGAAAGACCGAGCTAGGTTTTAAAAATTTTGACTTTGAAAAATTTACGGTTGTGCCACTACACTTCCTTTAACCGTAACTTTTTCGTTAAAACTCTAATTTTGGCTCACTACATGTCTACAAACTTGTATCGACGAGCTCTACGCAACAGTGCCACTCAAATTCCAATCCTTATGGATCTAAAAGTGATTAACGTGACCCTATCCCAAGGGTAAAATTGAAATTTCACAACTAAATTAATTAATTAAATTAAATAGATTAAATAAATGGTTAAAATTGGATCGGTGTCACAATTAGCTCCATTCCATTTTTCTTCTTTTGAGATGGCATGGGCCTTTGAAATGTCCTAGGCTGACTTCCAATTTTGGTAAAATATAGCCCAAACTCGTGCCGTTGATTTAGTCCAATAGTCAGATGGGTAGGCGAGCAGAAATTGGGCCAAAATTTGTCGTAATTAACTTCATTGATATATGAGCCAAGGGGTGTTAGTTGGACTGGCCCAGGTCTTTAGTGTGCTTTCAAGTGGTCCTCAATTCAAGCCTTGTGGTACCCCTATTTGTGAATTTTCTCTTCTACCCTTTCTAACTTCAGCAAAACATAAATAAAAAATCTCCCAAATATTATCCTCTTTATTAAAGCATACGGGTCAATCACTCCACCGGAGACTAGACCATTGGAACAGATAATGTAGAGGCGCGAACATAATTGATTCCTATACAGTCTTTATTGCACAATTAATTGACTGGCAGCTTTGATGATTTGGGTGATAACTAGACATGGTCTTTAATTAATTATCATTTTCCTTATCATGGTCTTTAACTAGATAATTAATCATCATCTTCTGTTTCTGTATATATACCGGCAATAATTTCTTCTTTTGTTTTCCCCTCATAATCATGGTTGTATGGTCACTCAAAAACAAAGAAGCTATTTTAGCGCACAATTGTATGGAAGATTCTTGAAAAGATAAGAACATAAGTTGACAAAGTAAGAGCCAAAAAAACAGTCTTCACAATAAATTCACAGGTCTTCATCACTAAGTTTCAGACTTTGAAAATTCTTTCCAGTGTCTTCTTTCATATAACTTTTCTTTTCTTGATTGCAAGATGGTTTGGGGAAGAATTAATTGTGCACTTGAGTCAATGTCTCTGTCTCTTACTGAAATTGGAATGTTTGAGTATAAGGAAATGAAATTGTTAGAAGTGAGAGATTTCTTGGATTCATGGATAAGAAAATTCAGAGAACGTTTTATTGTGTGCTTGAGTGTGATATATGTTAGCGAGATATCCTATTCTATTAGGATATTTCCTTCTTATTCTATTAGGATTTTATTTATTTCCTTTTGTATAGATATTATGTAATTAGGATTCCACTTATTTCCAAGTTTAATCCTACTATGGTTTGTAACCTTGTATTATAAATATCTCCCATTAGAATGAAATATATCATAAAATATTCTATCATATTGTTTGACTTGGCATCATAGCCGACTTTCTGGTGACCTGTGTGTGTTGTGCCCACCCGTGTTCTACTGTGTGCCCTAATTTCTTTTAGGGTTCTTGTGCCTGTGCCTTTGTTGTGTTCCGCTGTGTACTCTGTCGTGTTCGTGCCTCTATTGTCTTCGTGCCTGTCTTCGTGCATCTGCAATATTTGTGTCTGTGCTATGTTCTGTTGTATACTCTGCGTGCTTTGTTGAGTTTCTGCTACAATCATGGGTGATAACTCCATTGTTGTTGCTGCTTCTGCAAATTTGCGTGTTTCTGACTCTATTCCAGGTACTGGCTCCAATACTTGGATAATTGACACTGGTGCTTCTGATCATATGACTTATGATGCTAAATTTTTTGATGAGTTGTCTAGTAACACATGTGACCCATACATAACTAGTGCTAATGGCTTGGCCTCTCCAATTACTGGCGAGGGCACAATCTCTCTCACTCCAACTCTGTCCTTGTCTCGTGCGTTATTAGTTCCCAATATCCGTTGTAACTTGTTATCTGTTGGTCGATTACTTGATACACTTAATGCTTCTGCTACTTTCTATCTTACCCATTGCTCTTTTCAGGATCTCAAGACTCACGAGGTGATTGGGCATGGTAAATGGATAGGGGGGTTATATTATTTGACATTGCCTTCTACACCAGTTCATGATTGTGTCATTAATATTGTTCAACGTTGCAGTGTCAAAGACAAACAGCAAATTTGGTTATGGCATCGTCGCTTGGGACACCCATCATTTGTCTACCTTAAGCGTTTGTTTCCATCTTTATTTCGCTCCTATGATGAGTCCAGTTTTAAGTGTGAGACATGTATTTTGGCCAAGAGTCATCGTACTGTTTTTCCCTTAAGTAATAATAAAGCTGCTTTGCCTTTTGAGTTAATACATTCTGAAGTCTGGGGTCCTGCTCGTGTGACTTCTAATGGTTTCCGTTGGTTTGTTACGTTTATTGATGATTGCACTCGTTTAACATGGGTGTATTTGATGAAGAATAAATAAGATGCTGCCTCTATTCTCCCTGACTTTTGTGCCATGGTCTCTACTCAGTTTCATGCTCATGTGAAAGTGTTTCGGACTGATAATGGCGGTGAATATGTGAATCATATCTTGACCCATTTCTTTCGTGATCAAGGTATCATTCACCAAACTACCACTCCATTCACACCTCAACAGAATGGCGTGTCAGAAAGGAAGAATCGTCAGTTACTTGAAGTTGCCCGCTCTCTGATGTTGGATATGTCTGTTCCCCATCATCTTTGGGGACATGGTGTTTTGGCCGCGGCCTACTTGATTAACCGTACTCCTAGTCGGGTTCTTGATTTCAAGACTCCACTTGATGTGTTGTGTGCTCATACTCCTCCGGTTTCGGTCTCTAAGTTACCTCCAAAGGTGTTTGAGTGTGTTGCTTATGTTCATGTCTACTCCCATCAACGGAGTAAACTTGATCCTTATGCTCTCCGATGCGTCTTTATTGGCTATTCTACTACTCATAAGGGTTATAAGTGCTATCACCCGCATACTCAGAAGGTACATGTTACTTTGGATGTCACCTTTCATAAAGAAGTACCCTATTATGTTTCCCCCTCCTATTCAATTCAGGGGGAGAGGGGGAGTGAATTGAAGAGTTTCGGAGTGGAAAATGTGGAAAATCTTGGACAAGAAGAAGGAATTTCTAGCGAACAGGAAGCGACCGGTCGTCTGGAAGAAGCGACCGGTCGCGATGTAACCTGCCTGAAAACGACCGGTCGCCCAGAAATCAGTGACCGGTTGCCCAGAAATCAGTGACCGGTCGCCAGGCCCTTTTTTGGAGTTTTCTGGCTCTTCCCCAGAAGAATGTGATAGTGATACTGGAGACTTTGGTGTAGATGAGATTGATACAAGACCCCCTTCTGCCTTGCCAGTGCCCCAATCTACTCGTGATAGTGAATCAAGTGAGGTAATTTCTAATGATCTATCTGTGTCACCTTATCAGTTACCCCCACGAACCACTCGTGGGAAACCTAAAGTACAATATTCTCCTAATATACATGCCAAGTCTAAATATCCCATTAGTCATTATGTGTCAACTCATCTTTTGTCTAAGTCATATGCATCATATTTGTGTCAATTATCTAGTGTATGTGTGCCAACTAAGCTGCAGGATGCTTTATCTGATCCAAAATGGGTAGATGCAATGCATATTGAGATGGAAGCCTTGAACAAAAATGCCACGTGGGAGTTAGTTCCTTTACCAAAGGGAAAAAAGGTAGTTGGGTGCATATGGGTGTTTACTTTGAAGCACAAGGCTAATTGGTCCATTAACCATTACAAGGCAAGATTGGTAGCAAAAGGGTATACTCAGACCTATGGAGTGAATTACACGGAGACCTTTGCTCCAGTAGCAAAGCTCAATACTGTGCGCGTACTCTTGTCCTTGACCGCTAATCATGATTGGCCGCTGTTACAATTTGACGTTAAAAATGCATTCCTCCATGGTGACCTCAAGGAGGAGATTTACATGGATCTCCCTCCTGGTATTCCTGTAACCTCTAAAGATGGTGTTGTGTGTAAGCTGCGGAAGTCTTTATATGGATTGAAGCAGTCTCCAAGAGCGTGGTTTGAGAGATTTGCAGCCTCTATGAAGAAGTTTGGGTATGTGCAGAGTAACTCAAATCATACTTTGTTTCTAAAGCGTCATAAAGGTAAATTGATAGCTTTAATTATTTATGTTGATGATATGATTGTGACTGGAGATGATCACGTAGAAATGCAAAATCTCCAGAAATATCTTGCGTCTGAGTTTGAGATGAAATCATTAGGTGACTTGAAGTACTTTCTTGGGATTGAAGTTGCCATATCTAAACATGGTATCTTTTTGTCCCAAAGGAAGTATGTGTTGGATTTACTTGCAGAAACTGAAATGTTGGATTGTAAACCAATTGATACTCCTAGTGAACAGAATCACAAGTTGGGGTTATATCCTGATCAAGTTCCTATTGATAAGGAGCGTTATCAACGGCTTGTGGGGAAATTAATTTATTTAGCTCATACACGTCCTGACATTGCGTATATAGTGAGTGTAGTGAGTCAGTTTATGCACTCACCTAGTGAAGACCATATGAGAGCTGTGACACATATTTTGAGGTATCTCAAAGTAACTCCTGGCAAGGGATTAATGTTTTCCAAGTATGGTCATACAGATGTGGAAGGGTACACAGATGCTAATTGGGCAGGTTCAGCTACAGATAGGCATTCGACATCTGGGTATTTTATGTTTGTTGGTGGCAATCTTGTTACATGGAGGAGCAAGAAATAAAAGGTGGTGTCTCGATCTAATGTTGAGGCCGAGTATCGGGGGATGGCCCATGGTGTATATGAGTTACTATGGTTGAGGAGATTGTTGAGAGACCTTGGTTTTGGGCCTAAGAAACCCATGGATTTATATTGTGACAATACGGCTGCGATTGCAATTGCTCATAACCCTGTACAACATGACCGTACAAAGCATGTGGAGGTTGATCGAAATTTCATTAAAGAAAAGTTGGATGCAGAGATTGTTTCCTTCCCCTTCATCCGTTCAGAGTATCATTTAGCCGATGTTCTTACGAAAGTGTTTCTACAAGTATCTTTCTCAACTCGCTTGACAAGTTGGGCATGCGTGACGTCTTTGCTCCAACTTGAGGGGGAGTATTGATCGGTGCATATTTATATATCATTTTGTACCCCTCTAGCTTATGATTTGGTTATGTTATTGAGTTAAACTTGTGCTTTTAATCCCTTTTCTGTTTATCATTCAGTTCATTGGGCCTTAGGTAGCAATGGTGGCTTTGGATAAGAAAAGATGCAAAATGGTGCAAAAACGAGCAGACTGAGTTAGCAATTTGTTTCGGCCTTAACTTCCTCCTCCCAACTTTTATTTGCCTAATTAATATGGGGTTGGAAAGAAGAGATTCTGAACTGCAAGATGGACTGCTAAAACGTATCAATTGATGAAGCCAAGCCCAATCCGTGGGCCCATCAAAATGCACACCATACATTCCAGTCTATTTTCGGCAGTCACCTTGTAAGGCCCAAAACGTACACTTGTACTACTCAGATGGGAATGAATTCTTCATAAAAGTTGTTCCAATGAGTGTCTATTATGACATATCCAAATTTGAGCCCCATTGGATACATATTGAAACCTCAGGCCTTCCTACACCAAGCCTGGTTCAGAAGAATCGTTTTTGAACTTGGGATTCCTAATGCTTAGTTTAGGTTAGACAACAGATGATCAAATTAGAGAATTAGGAATACAAGGTTAGGACCAGACACCATGGCTTAATCATACTTTAGCTAGAATCAATCCGTTAATCTAATTGAACTTGGGAACTTATCTGCTTGAGTTATTTTCTTTTCTTTCTTTCTTGTTTTATTTATTTTCTTTCTTGTTTTTCTATTTTGTGTAGGAAAACTGAATTGGATTATTCAATCACCAATCCCTGTGGAATCGACCTCGCGCTTACATATGATATACTACCGAACGGCTCGTGCACTTGCAAGTATCACAAGTTAAGGATGCAGCTGAATCCATTTGGGTGCAGCTGAATCGACGCAACAAGTGTTAGCGAGATATCCTATTCTATTAGGATATTTCCTTCTTATTCTATTAGGATTTTATTTATTTCCTTTTGTATAGATATTATGTAATTAGGATTCCACTTATTTCCTAGTTTAACCCTACTAGGGTTTGTAACCTTGTATTATAAATACCTCTTTTCGAAGAATGAAATATATTAGAAAATATTCTACCATATTGTTTGACAATATATGTCCTACCTAATGCGTGTGGTTCTCTTTTCGGTTGTTTATTGAGCTTTGTCCTTGATATGAGTAGGGTGCAAGTTGGATTGAAAATTCCTATTATCTCCAATTTGGATTGATATGAGTAGGGTGCAAGTTGGATTGGAAATTCCTATTGCCGCCAATTTGGATCCAAAGATTTTCAACTTTGGCACGTCCAAATTAAATCCGATGTTCGAAAATTTCAAAAAGAATTGGATTGGAAGGAAAATGTATCTCAAAATTTTGAATATTCCAGACTCCAAAATATATTGGTGTTTCAAGTTTGGATTACTAAACTCTATGTTAAACTAAATATGACATACCGTTTGGGACTGCTTCTATAAGAAGTACTTATGCTCATAATCGCTTTTGTTCGAAGCACCTTTATTAGAAGATGAAGGAAGTTGAGGTTCCACCCCAAAACCAATTGGCAATGGGGGGAGTAGCCCAACTCCTTATAAACCCAGGCTTGGTCCCTTAACTTTTCAATGTGGGACAAATACTCTCAACACGCCCCCGCACGTGTGGCGAACTTTCAAGCCTAACACGTGGACAACACATATTGGGTGACGTGGGAGCACGTGTGGCCGTTGGGCCCAACACGTGAAGCCTTGCTCTGATACCATGAAGGAAGTTGAGGTTCCACCCCAAAACCAATTGGCAATGGGGGGAGTAGCCCAACTCCTTATAAACCCAGGCTAGGTCCCTTAACTTTTCAATGTGGGACAAATACTCTCAACACGCCCCCGCACGTGTGGCGAACTTTCAAGCCTAACACGTGGACATCACATATTGGGTGACGTGGGAGCACGTGTGGCCGTTGGGCCCAACACGTGAAGCCTTGCTCTGATACCATGAAGGAAGTTGAGGTTCCACCCCAAAACCAATTGGCAATGGGGGGAGTAGCCCAACTCCTTATAAACCCAGGCTTGGTCCCTTAACTTTTCAATGTGGGACAAATACTCTCAACAGAAGAATGTTGAATTTTTTGTTAAAAATGCAAGTGCTTCTTAGAAAAACACTTTGACAGGTGCTTCTCCTGAAAGCGATGTTATAAAACATAAGCGGTTTACATTTTTCTGATTATGCAGGAATTAGTTTCAAAGAGGCGCTCGGTTTAATGAACTTTACAAACTTCTGAAAATACCCCAATCTATTTCACGCAATCTCTTCTCTTCGTGCTTTTTCTCCTTTGCATCCCTTTGCTTCTTCATGCCATCTCTTTCACAGAGTTCTCATTCTCTTGAATCTCATCTATTCTTCCTATTATTTTTTCTTGTTGAATCAATTGAAGCACACTCCTGAAAAGCCACAAGACTCAGGTAAGAGGCATATTATGTTTATTTCTTCTCAATTTCATTCTTCCCTCTTTCTCTTTGGTTTCTTGGGTTTTAACTATAAATTTCATTCTTCACTCTCTCTTTAATTTCGAAGGTTTTAACTTCAATAGTTGTTGTTGTTGGTTTTTATTTGTTTTTTTTTTTTAAATTATGTCCTTGTTTTTTGTTTATTTGACACAATTTTATTTTTAATAGAAAATATTGAATTTAACTTGAAACAGAGCATTTGGATACAAATATTTAATTTTCAACGTAATACTTTATTTATTTTATAATTAAAATAATTTTTAGGGTGTGATGGAAACATATTTAACTATATATATACCTTTTATCAAACACTTAAACCGAAAAGTCATTTCAACATAATGCTTTTTTTATTCATTATACATAGCTCACAACATTTCCACACACAAAATTACCAAATACTTAAAAACTGATTATTGTACCAAAATCACTTTTAACAAAAAGTTGACCAAATGCCAAATTGCTTTATCTCACAGCTAATTTCTCTCATATCAAATCTAATAACGATTATTTTCACAGCACAACAATGCCAAACTGGCACTTAGAAACTGATTATTGTACCAACAACACTTTTAACAAAAAGTTTACCAAATGCCAAACTGTTTTCTCTCACAACTGATTTCTCTCATAGCAAATCTGACATCGATTATTTTCACAATACAGCAATGCCAAACTGGCCCTACATATAATGAAAACTACAACTGAAAACGCTTTTTAAATTGTTTTCAAATATTCCCGCAGAAAAAAAAAGTTTTTCTGCATAAATGGAGACAAAACTAAGGGGTTCTTAGATCTAGATCCAAAACGATTAGCTGTCATTGGGTCTAGTCCTCGTGCTTTTGGTTTTATATGTAGGTCCTTTGACATTTATTACTTTTTTGTTGTGTCGATTTTACCCTTTAAGGTAACTAAGGAAAACATATTGAAAATCTAAATTTAATGCATTATTTCCTTGAAATTGAATTCCAAAATTTTGAATTTTGAATTTTTTTCCTTGATAATATTCCTAATATATAGATAAAATAAAATTTAATCAATAAAAAGTAAAGACTCACATATTATACCAATCGATCAGACAAGCACCCACATTAAATTATGTACCTGACATACAGGTAAATAATGTTAATACATACAGGTATATATGTACCTACCTTACACGTAAGTGTTTTTTTCTTGAGTTTTCTTAAGCAATTTTTTCTGAAGGTTCATATTTATATACATACGTACATGTCTTCCATGGATTTTTATCTCAGTTGAGTTTAAAGATCCATACCAAGATATTATATGAGTTCAATTAGCTGGGCTAGAGGGTATAACTACCTAGACTAGAGGTAATTTATGGATTTAATTACCTGGACCAGAGGTAATTTATGGGTTTAATTACCTGCATACTGCATACGAGGTGTATGCATAGGTACCTTACCTATTGTTAAGGTATGAAGTTTTTATGAACTCTTATTACAAATTTTGATGTCTGTATACCTTGGGAAAATTTCAGAATTCAATAAATAGATTTGCAATTAAATTCAAATCAAATATGATAATTAATATCCTACAAATCAATAACTTACCAGTTTCAGGAATTCATAATTTACCTTATTTATGTTTTAGGTGCATAACTGGAACAAAAAATAAAAAATAAAAAAAAGTAAATATCAATAAATTGAAATAGGCATGTAATCTTATGTGACGCAAAAGTCAAAGGACTTGGATCAACAACAATTTCTGCGTGGATTGCACCCAAAGTCTCTCCTCATAATTGGACTTATGCCAAATTTTCTACAAAACTAATATATCATATACAAATACTTGCCACACACGTCCTCATCCATTCAGTCATCATATCTCCATAGAATCGTAGTTTTTCTCTCACGTGCCAACGAATCTTGTAGGATATTGACTCGTGCTATCAATGTGATATTGGCTGGACTTTACAAGAGAAGAGACGGCCCGGCGGAGACTGGAAAATTGGAAGAGAAAAATCAGTAAAGGGGAAGACTGTATATTTCCCCTAGCTAACCACGACATGAGTATATATACCTACCTCATATGTCTTTTTCCATCTGCTTTTAAGAACTTGAGAAAGGCCAAAAACAGTTAATTGACTTGCTACTTGAGTCAGTGCATGCGTGTGTCACTAGAAAAAAGTTTATTTGTAATTAGGATAAGTAGTAGGATTGTATTAGCTTAATCTAATGCCATGTTTGGTGCTCAATAATGAATGTGGATAGGATAAATAATAATCTCGCCAAAATCTATATATATAAAGCAAAAGGCAGAGAATGGTGAAACATTCAAAATACCAGAAAATGCCCTTGGTTAATACAAACATTAAGAATTGAAATTATTAATTAAATGAGGATAATATGGTAAATTCACACTTTTTTATATTAAAAAAATTTTAAATTAAAAGAAAAATTAGATAATGGATCCTCTTTCTATGGAACACTACCCATTATCTTTTTTTTAATTCTAAAATAAATTTTAATTTTAAATAAATAAAATAAAAAAATAAAAAAGCCTCTTGCAGGTGTGGAAGCGCGTGCAGAGAGGCTAGTTTCCATTATGTGTATTTTTGTAGGATAACTTATCCTACCAAAAAGGTGGGATATATAATCCCACTACTTCGTCTATTTGACCTTGGACCCAAAATCTGGGAGCCACGACACAAATCCGAGACAATAGTGATAATGTTTATCTCTTTCATCTCCACCATCCATGCAAGGGAGAGTGTAATTGTGTGTTGATACATTGAAGTCATTTATTGATGAATTATTTGAGAGACCTTGTGTGGTATACTACAAATTATACTTCATTGACCGGAGCCATTTATTTTTTAAGTTTTTGAGATGGTGTTTCAAGAAAATTGATATTAGTCCTTGTCTCATGAACCATGATTCCACTAGTCCATGTCTCATGACACACCCTATACCAGTCCTAACTGCACAATTAATTGACTTGCAGCTTTGATGATTTGGGTGGTAACTAGTGTTGAGCTCGCAAATCTCACGGCCTGGTGCTCCGGGTCGAGGGGATATGCGTCGACACGTGACGTCCTTCTTTTGGATGCGGTGCGGTTGTGCGAGGGCGTGCCAGCACGGTCTACCGTGCGTTTGAGGGTGATGTGTTTGGATAAATAGTTAAGTGGTGCGCCTGTTTGGATTCGACTTCTAATCAAACGATTGTGGCCGAGAGAGGAACTGATCTCAGCCGTCAGGTTCACGGCCTGAGCTACGAGGCCGTTTTAGTGGTGGTGTTGATGGTGGGTTTTAGGTGGTGCTCCGGCGTGTTGCTCAGAGAGCGACGGTCGTATGATATATGGGGTGGATGAGAGAGTAACAGATATGGTGCTCCGGCGCCTTGAAGATCAAGGGTCGTATGATATATTGATGAATGGATTTTCCTTACAATCTATCACTACTCCTAGGAAAGCAAGTAAAGATATTGAAAGTGCATTACAAGAAAATATAATTTGCTCCGTGGGAGGCTTTTGGTTTGGTGTTTGAACCCTTTGAATGTAGCTTGAACTTAGTATTTATAGGAGGAGTCCTGGAGGGACAATCGAGGCTAAAAGATCTACGTGGTGGAGCCTGATCAGAACAAGTGGGTAGTCAAATTGGCATTTGGGATCGTGAAGTATGGTGGTGTGACCCCATGAATCCCGGTAAATCTCGGCCGCCGCCCTGATCGTGGGTTCTGCACCCCTAGCCGTGGAGACGCATTTAATGCTCTGATGGTTGATGACCTAATCTCTCAAGCTGTAAAAATTTTCGTAAGAATGTTCGTGCCTAACCATCCTGATTTCCTTCACCAAACCCTGACTTCAGTCACTTCCCTTCTTCCCTCGTGCATTAAATGCTTTCTTGCAGCTAGTGGGTTTGCTGCAATAGTCAGAGGCGTTACTTCATTAAATGAAGTGTGGGACCCTGTTGTCACGTGGCGATTTAACCTTAATATCTTCGGCCGTGTCTCTTACGCCATTCAACCTCAGCCTATAATACCGCGGTCTCAAGGCCGAGAGGATTCCGCCTTCGTAGCTTTTCTTTTGTGTTTAGGAAGGCAAATACCTAACAAACTGCCACGTTTCAGTTCATGGGCAGGTGCTTGGGCCGAGAGGAAGTCCTTTCGGTCAGTTTACGACCGAGATTTATTAGGCACAAACAACTAGACATGGTCTTTAATTAATTATCATTTTCCTTGTCTGATTTAATTATCTTCTGTTTCAGTATATATGCAGGCAATAATTTCTTCTTTTGTTTTCCCCTCATAAACATGGTTGTATTATGGTCACTCAAAAACAAAGAAGCTATTTTAGCGCACAATTGTAAGGAAGATTCTTGAAAAGATAAGAACATAAGTTGACAAAGTAAGAGCCAAAATAAAGAAGAAGTCTTCACAATAAATTCACAAGGCTTCATCACGAAGTTTCTGACTTTGAAAAGTCTTTCCAGTATCTTCTTTCATATATATCACTCTTCTTTTCTTGATTGCAAGACGGTTTGGGGAAGAAAGACTTTGGCGTTTTCATGCACTCGAGTCAAGGTCTTTGTCTCTTATTGAAATTGGAATGTTCGAGTATAATGAAATGAAATTGATAGAAGTGTATATGTCCTACCTAATGCGTGTGGTTCTCTTTTTGGATGTTTATTGAGCTTTGTCCTTGATATGAGTAGGGTGCAAGTTGGATTGAAAATTCCTATTGCCACCAATTTGGATCCAAAGATTTTCAACTTTGACATGTCCGAATTAAATCCAATGGCCGAAAATTCCAAAAAGAATTGGATTGGAATGAAAATGTATCTCAAAATTATGAATATTCCAGACTCAAAAATATATTGGTGTTTCAAGCGCAATCATAAACGCTTTGGCAAAACGACACTTGTAATCCCTGTGGTTTCCAACTTTTACCACTAAGGTCCCTATGGTTTCAATTTCTTCACTTTTGCCACTGTGGTTTAAGAGTCCAAGCAATTCGAGGACACTTCTCAATTTCCATCAGATTCCTTTTAGCTCTGTTAGGGCATCAGTCGTTGCCGTTAGTTATTGAATAAGTGAAGGGGCATTAAGGCAAAATCCCCTGTAATTGAGCACAGCTGCTCAATTTAATAGCCAAAGCCAATGTGCTTCGACTCGTTGAGATGGGTCTCTTTGAAATCCTGCCCCCATTGCTTCTCAGTGGAAAGCTTCGGTTCATCTCCCACATGTGATTGGAGACAAGTAGGTTCCTGCGTTTTCTGGCATATGCATTGTCTGGTTTTGCAAGGTCTTTGATGTTGGAAGAAGATGAAGCCTCTGCCAGACTCGTGAAGGACTTGGATTTGTAGTTATAGAATTTTGAGATCCCTCTCTTGTGTTGAAGTATAAATTGTTTCCAAGTTCAAATTGTTAGTTTTAGACAGGTGTATGGCTCATATGCCATCACGTATTGTTGGACTAACATGTCCAGATTCATGCCGAGTGTACAGCTCACAGGCTGGTACAATTGTGTACTGGCTAAGTCATTTTTTTTTGTATTGGTTGCAAGTTATAGATATATATATTAAAAGGAGAATGAGATCACACGATGAGTGTGCATGATTACAATCATTGCCTGACAAACTCTCTCTCTCTCTCTCTCTCTCTCTCTCTCTCTCTCTCTCTCTCTCTCTCTCTCTCTCTTTTCTCTCTGAAACGTCTCCTCATATACTTTATGTGCAAGAACACCTGCTATTATATAGAAACTCCAACATGGTATCAGGAGCGAAGGTTCCGATCTGAGACTGGGCGTAGTGGAATTGTAGTGATCTAGCTAAGATACTCTCTATTTCTGGTCTCACATGGCTGGATCTAGCATGGGTGAGCTTCATGCTCCCATCTTCAATGGAAGCAACTATGATTTCTGGAGAATAAAGATGTGCACAATCTTCAAATCTCACAAGCTGTGGGATATGGTTGAGAATGGGTATGAGCAACCTGTTGTGAAGAAGGAAGAAGGAGAAGCTCTGACTGCAGCTCAAAAGCTTGCTTTGGAAGAGAACGTTGCAAAGGATGCTAAAGCCTTGGGACTGATCCAAGGTGCAGTTTCTGATGACATCTTCCCCAGAATTACATTGAAAGAGTCAGCCAAGGAAGCATAGGAGATCCTGCAACAAGAATTCAGAGGTGATAAGAAGGTGAGATCTGTGAAACTTCAAGCTCTTAGAAGAGAATTTGAATACACTCGTATGCATGATGATGAATCATTGTCTGGGTATGTCACTAAACTGCTTGAGCTGGTAAATCAAATGAAGGCTTATGGTGAAGAGTTAACTGAACAGAGAATTGTTCAGAAACTCTTGATTAGTTTATCCCGAGAATATGATTCTATTGCTGAAGTTATAGAGGAAACTAAGGATACATAATCTATAAGGGTTCAAGAGGTTATAGGCTCTCTAAAATCTCATGAACAACAGCTACAAAGGCATAATGAGAGAGTGACTGAGAAGGCATTCTCTAGTCTAAATGTGAACTCTAAAGACCAATCACACTCAGGGCAGGCAGGAGGTTCTAAATCCAAGAAGAATTGGAAATCTCATAAAGGGAAGAAGTGGGATGGAAAGTCTGAAAACAACACCAAGAGAGAAAATCAGACTGAGGGAGCCAAAATTCCCTGCAAAACCTGTGACAAACTGCACTATGGTACATGTTGGTTCAAAGGTAAACCGAAGTGCTACAAGTGTGATAGGTTTGGTCATATAGCCAAAGACTGTAGAGGAAAATCTGATCAATCTGCAAATTATGCAACACATAAGGAGGAAGAAGGTACAATGTTCTATGCTTGTCATGCTGCTGAAATGGTGAAAAATAATGGTGTGTGGTATGTGGACAGTGCATGCAGCAACCATATGACTTCACATGCATCTCTACTAGTTGACATTGATACCAAAGTCACTACAAAGGTAAAAATGGGCACTGGTGACTTGGTGCAAGCAACTGGTAAAGGAACTCTGATAATTGACACTAAATCTGGGCCTAGACATATTAAAGAACTCATGCTTGTACCAAGGTTGGATGAGAACTTACTTAGTGTGGGTCAGATGGTAGACCATGGCTATTATCTGGTTTTTGGGAGTTCAATGGTGGAGATATTTGATGACAGATCAATGGAA
The DNA here is from genome assembly GCA_034190965.1 of Prunus campanulata. Classification (NCBI taxonomy): domain Eukaryota; kingdom Viridiplantae; phylum Streptophyta; class Magnoliopsida; order Rosales; family Rosaceae; genus Prunus; species Prunus campanulata. The sequence goes on along the minus strand of CM067214.1, from coordinate 8,676,681 downwards.
AATCTGGTGGCAAAGGTTTCCATGACAGGAAACAGATGTTTACCACTCTCATTAAAATATGCAACCTCTGTGGCTATGAAAGCAACAATTGAAGAATCCACTTGGTGTTGGCATAGGAGGTTTGGTCATTTGAATCTGCAAAGCTTGAAGTTGTTACAACAAGAGGAGCTGGTTTATGGATTACCTGAAATTGGCAATGCAGACAGAATTTGCCAAGACTGTGCAATTGGAAAATCTCACAAGGAGGCCTTTGGTAAAGAGAAAACTTGGAGAGCTAGTGTACCTCTGGAACTGGTTCATTCAGATGTCTGTGGACCAATGCAAACTACAACAATAGGTGGGAACAAATATTTCTTGACTTTTATTGATGATTGCACTAGGATGTGTTGGGTACTTCATGCAATTTAAGTCAGAAGTGTTTAACATTTTCAAGAAATTCAAAGCTATGGTGGAATTACAAAGCGGCTACAAAATCAAGAAACTAAGAAGTGACAGAGGTGGGGAATATACTTCCACTGAATTTCTGTAGTTTTGTGAAGAAATTGGTTTGGAAAGACAACTAACCGTGGCCTATTCACCTCAGCAAAACGAAGTTGCTGAGAGAAAGAACAGGACCATTGTGGAAATGAGCAAGACAATGATGCATGAAAAGAAACTACCATACAAATTCTGGGGAGAGGCAGTGAATACAGCTGTTTATATTTAGAATAGATGCCCCACAAAAGCTTTAGATAATGTCACTCCTTTTGAAGCTTTTAGTGGACGAAAGCTGGGGGTTAAGCACTTAAGAGTGTTTGGCTCTATTTGTTTCTACCATGTACCTAGTCAGTTGAGATCTAAGTTGGAGGATGCAGCTGAAAAATGCATTTTTGTTGGCTATGGAAAATGTGAAAAGGGGTACAGAGTGTACAATTTGCAAACCAACAAGGTCACTACATCTAGAAGTGTGATCTTTGATGTGAACTCATTATGGGATTGGGACAAGAAAACTGTTGATTCTATCACAGTTCCAATGAGGCTTGAAGACACTTCCATAAGCTCTGAAGAGGAATATGAAGAAACAATGACAGACAACATCTCTAGCCCAATTCAAGTGATTACAGCTGCTGCTAATACTGATTCTCCAAATTCTACACCTGTGAAGCTTAGAGACATCACTGAGATCTATGCTAGATGCAATATGAGCATCATTGAGCCAGAGAATTTTGTAGAAGCTTCAAAGGATAAGGCTTGGCAAAGGGCAATGGAAATAGAAATGGAGATGATTGAGAAGAATGAGACTTGGGAACTAGTTGATAGACCAAGTGATAAACCAGTGATTGGTGTGAAATGGGTTTATAAAACCAAATTGAACCTTGATGGCTCAATACAAAAGCATAAAGCTAGGCTGGTGGTCAAAGGCTATGCACAAAAGCCTGGAATTGACTTCAATGAGACTTTTGCTCCTGTGGCCAGACTTGACACAATTAGAACTCTCATAGCTTTGGCAGCTCAAAAGGGGTGGAAACTATACCAGTTAGATGTCAAGTCTGCATTCCTAAATGGTGTGCTTAAGGAGGAAGTTTATGTAGATCAACCGGATGGATTTGTGACTACAAAATATGAAGACAAGGTGTACAAACTGAAGAAAGCCTTGTATGGTTTAAAACAGGCTCCAAGAGCCTGGTATGAGGAAATCAATGCCTATCTCATTAGCTGTGGTTATGTCAGAAGCACAAGCAAGGCTACATTGTACTGCAAGACTAAGGAAGACTCAGGAACTCTAATTGTCTCAATCTATGTTTATGACATTGTGTATACAGGAAGCAGTGGGGAATTGATTGAAGAGTTCAAATCTGAAATGATGAGAAGGTATGAAATGACTGACTTAGGCCTTCTATATCATTTCCTTGGTATGGCAGTGATTCAAACTGAATCCTGCATTTTCATAAATCAAAAGAAGTATGCTCTGACATTGCTGAACAAGTTTGGTTTGAAACAATGTAAGCCAGTTAGTACTCCTCTTGTGGCAAGTGAAAAATTGTGCAAGGATGATGGAAGTGATCCTGCATATGAGAATGAGTACAGGCAGATTGTAGGTAGTCTGCTGTATTTGACAGCTACAAGACCTGACATTATGTTTGCAGCTAGCTTATTAGCTAAGTTCATGCATTGTCCAACTAAGAAACACTATGGAACGGCTAAGAGGGTGCTGAGATATATCCAAGGCACAATTGATTTTGGTATAGAATATCATAAGGGAAAGGAGGCTGTCCTAATTAGGTACTGTGATAGTGACTGGAGTGGAAGTCAAGATGATATGAGAAGTACTTCAGGTTATGCTTTCTCTTTTGGCAGTGGAGCATTCTCTTGGGCATCAGTCAAAAAACATAGTGTAGCTCTCTCTACAGCTGAAGCTGAATATGTCAGCGCAAGTGAGGCTACCACACAGGCTATATGGCTGAGATTCGTGCTTGAAGACTTTGGAGAATTGCAGACTGAGGCAACTCCATTAATGGTAGATAATACCTCTGCCATTGCCAAGACAAGGAACCCTGTTTTCCATCAGAAAACTAAGCACATCAACCACATGTATCATTTCATCCAAGATGCTTTGCAAGATGGGGTAGTGGACTTGAGGTACTGCAAGTCTGAAGAACAAGAGGCTGACATTTTCACTAAAGCTCTGCCTAAAGATCGGTTCAACTATCTTAGGGGATTGCTTGGTGTTAAACCAGTTAACAATTTATAAGGGAGTGTTGAAGTATAAATTGTTTCCAGGTTCAAATTGTTAGTTTTAGACAGGTGTATGGCTCATATGCCATCACATATTGTTGGACTAACATGTCCAGATTCATGCAGAATGTACAGCTCACAGGCTGGTACAATTGTGTACTGGCTAAGTAGTTTTTTTTGTACTGGTTGCAAGTTATATATATATATTAAAAGGAGAATGAGATCACACGATGAGTGTGCATGATTACAATCATTGCCTAACAGACTCTCACTCTTTCTCTCTCTCTCTCTTTTCTCTCTGAAACGTTTCCTCATATACTTTCTGTGCAAGAACACCTGCTATTATATAGAAACTCCAACATCCTGCATAAAAAAACCCATTTCATCAGTCAAAACGCCCAGATCAAACAAGAAAAAAAAAAACCAGCTCATATTATGCAAACAATTACAATTTACAACGAACCCAAATTAGAAACATCCTCTAAAACGACATGAATTTGACCTTTTGATTTAACCAATCAAGACAAACGTATAGATTGATTAATAAAGTTGTAATTTTGTGTAATGAATCGTTTTCTTTCCTAAGATTTAGAGAAAACCCAAAAGCAAAATCATTAAAAAAAAACTAAAACAAAATTGCAGATAAGAAATTAAATGAATCTAGCTGAACTGCTGCTAACCTCATAGGTAAAACCTCCTCCAACGCGTTCATCATGTCCAAAGGACCTTTATACGAGCTTTGAGCCTCATCATTCTCGAAGTCATCCCTCCCAGACTCATCATCGCTGTTATTCCCGATCGACGACAACGTCGTCGAAGAAACCACAACCTCGCCGGCGGGGACTCTCCGGCAATTTTCCGGTGAATCGAAGAGCAACCCACACGCGACCAACCCAGACAAGGGCGCGATGTCGATCCTTGTCGATCCTGGTACTTCTACTATCCAAGCTATGAATTACAGGGGATTTTACCTTAATGCCCCTCCACTTATTCAATAACTAACGGCAACAGCTGACGCCCAGTGCGTTTGGATGAGGAAATTTAAAAGTACAAAGAATTTCATAAATGACGGAAATTAATATTCTAGAATTTGTAACTTTTTCTTGTTTGGATGACGGATTTAAAACACGGAATTTAACCTTTATTTGTAAAGTTATCTTTTTTAAAAACTCAATCTCTCTTGGGATTTTAGAAATGATGACTTTTAGATAAAATTTAAAGTTAGGATTTACGATCTCCAAATTCCATGTTTTTTCCCACGCGGAATTTCTAAATTTCTATGTTTTTTTATCCAAACATGGGAATTGGTTCATGTCAATTTAGAAATTTTGAGTTTTGTCAAAATCCCAAGTTTATTTCCCTCAACCAAACGCACCAACAGAACTAAAAGAAATTTGACGGAAATTGAGAAGTGTCCTTGAATTGCTTGGACTCTTAAACCACAGTGGCAAAAGTAACGAAATTGAAACCACAGGGACCTTAGTGGTAAAATTTGGAAACCACAGGGAATACAAGTGTCGTTTTGCCAAACACTTTTAATTGTTAGAAAGCACTTTTATCTCTTCCGTAAACACTCCCAAATAAGCCAATAATGACCAAAGTTGTTCCACAAGAATAACATCTAAATACTAACAAATCAATAAAACGAACGAGAAGCAACCCTTGGCTGAGTTGGAGTTAATTGGTATAAAACATCTAGTTTTATTTTCTGGAAGTAAGGAAGAAAAAAAACAATAAGAAATATGCTTTCGATTTCCTTGTAAAATATGGAAAGAATTCATTGGAAGAAGATATTAGAAATGGACCGGCCGGTACAGGGACACTTGGGTTCGTAATCAGTCCAAAAAACAAAGTCTTGGTCAGTCAATGGAGGGAAACAGAACTCATTGCCCCTACTTATAAATTTCACGAACTTGCCTAGTAACCCCCCACAGCTTTTTTTTACTAGCAAAAGAACCCTTTCCATTCCGTTTCTGCCTCACAAATCATCCTTATTTCTAGAAGGTTCTTCTTCTCTTCTAATCTCTCTATTCACTCCTATCCAACTTATAAAAAGGCTCGTTATGGCTGCACAGCATAGTGATGATTCCGTTATCGTAAGGTTTGTTTCTTTTATACTGATGTCATTTTTAGAGGATTTAACTATACATTTTAAATCACAGTATTATCCTATTTGTGTGAAAAGTTTGTAGTTATGTTTATATAATAATTGTCACGTGTATTAAAATGATTATCTCTCTCTCTTCTTTATTTTATTTTTCTTTCTGTACACTAATTGGGTCCTAGTGAGTATCATAAGATTTTACAAGTATATATATGTGTTACTTTTCATTTTGATTTTGGGTTAGATACTCTAATTTCTACGTTAAGTCGTTTTACTTCTCTTAATTTTCTGATTGCATTTTTCTTTTAATCAGCACTACACACGGTATAGATTTCAATAAGGAAGATGCTAAGGGGAAAGCACGACATCCCACATCCAAAAGTGGAGGACTTAGACCAAAGGAAAAATGGGAAACAAAACTTCTTTCAGCTTCACTGTGGAATAAGATAATTGTAATTTCATGTGTTATTGCAGTTTCTCTAGATCCCTTGTTCTTTTACATTCCATTCATCGATAAGGAAAAGAAATGCCTTGGAAATGGACAAAAAGTTGAGGAATGTGGCTCTTATTTTGCGATCTCTCACAGACATCACTTTCGTAGTGCATATTGGATATCAAATTTGGGAAGCTGGCAATAAGGCCTACAAGGCAATCACAAAAGAAAAGTCACAACAGTTGGATTGGCAACCAACGTTGAAAAAAAATGAGATAATTCCATTTGCTAAGAAGTTTGCTGGGGATTTGTCATGGCTCTCTTTCTTAACTGACCTTCTCTCTGTTCTTCCCATGCCACAAGTAAGAGAAATTAAATTATTATTTTTTTGTGTAGATTATGAGCTAGGTTTTTCCAGCTTTAAATAATAGATTTCTAACCCATTACTATTCATTATCTCAGATTTTAGTAGTAGTGCTTTTCTTCAAAATGAAAGGGCCGGAATATTTGGAACACAGGAAGGTTTTGAACATTTTTCTTCTCATTCAGTATTTGCCGAGGATTTTTCGAATGATCTTATCATCCAAGAAACTTATAAGGACAACTAGAATACGAGTCAAAGCAGTATTTAATTTTTTTCTGTACATTCTTGCCAGCCATTAAGTTTTACTTTTTTCATTTTAATATTTATTTTGGTAATAAAATGCTTGATGAACTTGAACTTCATTTACAATAAAAGTGACCATATGGTGCTGGCTTAATTGATGTGGTAATATATATAAGTAGAGTGAGTGTAGATGTCAATGCACTTCCAAAATTCAATGATTGAGCACTAGCAAGTTCCATCTTTATCAACAACTGTTACCACATAATTAGATAATTGTTTTAATTTTCTGAATGCAATTAAGCTGAAAATTCACATCTCCCCACAAGAGTACTGTTATTCTAATATAATTTTATTTTTTTTTCCAAATACATCTCTTCCCATTATGAACATCTTCCTCCCAGAGAGTTTTCCTTAATGTATCATAGTGTTTGTTATAATGCTTATGTACTGGTTTAACTTTTAGGTACTTGGAGCCTTTTGGTATTTCTTTTCCGTTCAACGAGAGACATCATGTTGACACCGAGCTTGTAAAAGATATACTACAAATTATGCAGTATGCATGAGTACCTTTTATTGTGATGATTGCAGTACTACTTTAAGAAATATTTCATTTTTCAAGGAACATTATTTTGGTGTAGAAATCGACAGGATTGCGTTAATGCTTATGACCTTCTAGGGAGGTTTCTTGGCCGCATCGCGAACCTCAATATGCTAGATGGCCTTCTTTGCTATGAACTCTGTGCAATGGCTTTCTCTCACTAGTTCTTCGAGGTGCTTTTTCTAAGCAAAGCAATCGTTTGTGTAATGCCCGTGCGTCCCATGGAAGGCACAGTACCTTCCAATATCCCTCTTAGCCTGATCTCCCTTCGAGGGTGGTAGTCTCTTCACCTAGGGCTTGTCCTTCACTTGGTCTAACGTTTGATGTATTGGGATGGAGAACTTGGTGTAGTTCACATCTGCCAGAGCATCTCCCTGGGGTTGCAATTTGCGCATGCCACTGTTCTTGTTGCTGAACCTGTCATTCCTCTTACCTGCATGTTTGGTTGGTTGATCGTCTTGCCTAGTATAATTTTTCGTTGCGATTCGATCGGCATCTTAGAGCGTGTAGCATTTTGCGGCCCCGAAGACCTCAACTAGACTCTGGCTGGAGTGATAATCAACTCGTAATATAAGTCATGCTCGACTGGCAAGCCCTTTTTGAAGGCAAAGGATGAGATTCGGTCATCGCATCCTACAATGTTTACCTTTTTTGCCTTGAATCTCTTGATGTAGTATCGGTGGGATTCATTGTGCTAGGTTGAACAGGTGGTTAGGGTTCTTCTTGATCATCTGGTAAGAAGGGTACTCCTTGGAGAAGATGAGAGCCAGCTCTTTGAAGGTGTCGATTGACCCGGACGATAGGATATGGAACCAATCTTGGGCTGCTCCTCGCAGAGTCATTGCAAACACCTTGCACATCAGCGCGTCTTCAGCCTTGTACAGGATCATAGCACTCTTGAAGTACTTGGGATGGCTTTCGGGTTCGGAATCTCCTTTGAATGGCTTGAAGGATGGCGTTGAGAACCGCTTCGCCGAAGCAGGATGCTCGAACTCAGTAGTAAATGGAGAGCAGTTGCACTTGGTCTATCTCCCTATGTAGAGCATACTCTAAATCTCCTCCAATTTTCAAGTCTCAAAGGCAGTCATTAACGAATTTCTCGACGTCCCCTACTCGCAAGACACATGGTTCACGTTGGTATTTCTCATGATGCGGTGCCTATGTGATGTTTTGGTGGACTGCACTTGTGAGGGGCTTGTTGACATGAGTTGGTTCTTCCAGAGCGGCCTGGGGAGCGTTCCTCTTCACATACCTCATGACGAAGGTCGATGGACTGACCTTCCTGAGGGCCTAGCCTCTCATGAATACTTCTTTGTGGTCCCAACCTCTCATGTATGTTAGTCCTTGGACGTAATCTTGAACGGGCACTCGATCTACTTTGACAGGGGCTTGCAGATCCTTGTGACATGCATGCGCGCTGAGCAGCTCATTATTGTCCTTCTCCTTGCCTACTCGGTCCTACTCTACCTACTTGGGACCTCTCGAACGGTCTGCTGATGCGTTTGTCCATCCTTCTCTCTTCAAGGCCAAGGTTTCGAACCAAGTCAATCTAGTTGAGGAGCTGTCCAACCAAGTTCTTTTGGTCTTCTACTCTTTGAGTCAGCTGGTCAACTCTAAGACTGAGGTCTGCTTTACTGCAAATGAGGGAGCCCAATTGCACACAAGCTAGGGTTTCGTTGGAGGTGTACACGGAAGCGTATGTCAAGCGCAACGGCAAATGAGGGAATGAATGAAGTTGCTCCAAGATCGGGCCGTAACTTGCGATGGTCGCGGAATGGTTGTGATGGGAGGTCCCACCATGCGTCACAATGGCGCCAAGAAGATGGATTCCTAGCACGACCGTGAGGCCATGCGGCTTCAAAGTTGTGACTGCCATGGGGCTGTGAGATTGCACCACTGTTTCCACCATAGGGCCTTGCGGAAATTCATGGCATGTTGCCATAGGACCGAGCGAAGATGCGGCAGCGTGGGCCGGTGCCATGCTCATAATTGTGGTTCCTTGAGGAGGAGGTGTGGTCCCAATTGTGGGGCCATGCAGGGGAGGACCGATGCCCACAATCAGAGAGTCGTGAGGTGGAGCCACGACCTCGATTGCAAGATCGCGAGACATATGGCTTTGGCCTATCGCATATCGCGTTGTCGTGAAGGCCTTGCTTCTCATTCGTGTGCTTCCAACCATGGTTCTTTGGAAGGCTAAGGTTGAGTGATGAATAGGAGGAAACAGATTCCTTTGATTCAAGAACACACATTGAGTATAACTCGTGCTCTCAATGAAAGCACCAAATATGTTTGAGAAAATTTTCACACGGGGAATATTGGCAGGTTGATTCCTTGATCTTCGATCTTCCTTCTCTTTCTTCTCCCTTGGTTCCTGTAAAACATATCTAAGTCAACAGACCACACCCAAGGGTGTTGGCCAAAGGCCCTCCGATGCCTAAGTTAATTTAATTGGATCTTGAGAAAGATACGACAATAGCTAAAAGGGACGGAGTTTTCTCTCAGGGGGAGAGCCGGGTGTTAGGAGCCGTGTGTGGTGGCAGGAGCAATGTGATAAAGAGGAGAGAGAGAGAGTGGCGGCAAGCAAGAGAGAGAAAGAGAGAAAAGTTTGTGTAAGGTTTTGGAATTAGAGAAGAATTACGTTGTGTATGTTGTGTAGCCATGTATTTATAGGCTCCTTATATGCTAGGGTTTTGGAAGAATAATCCTTATTTGGTTAGGATTATTCTTACCCAAAAAGATGATAGGAATTAATCCAAGATATTTAGTGGACATTGATTCCTTAATTTAGGGATATATTCCTCTGTTAAATCAAAGATAATTTTCCTAATTAAATGGGGTAATTAGTTTACCTAAGGAATATTCCTTTTTCACATGTCGTCTTCTTATTGGCCAGTGAAATATGTGTTCCCACAATTAGTGTGGTATAGTGTACCTGCACACTGGAGCAAGAAAAGAGCCACACCAGAGAGAGAACGAACGAACCTGTGAGTGCCTCTTTACTGATTCTCTCAACACATAATTTTGTAGATGCTTGTTTTCTTTGCTTCCGAAGGGACACATTTGTTTTCTTTGCTTTCCAAAGGGAAATTTTTCCAATGGGACAAAGGGATTTTTTTCCTATGGGACCTTCGGGTTGAGTTTCATGGATTTCAAGGACATTTCTTTCCGAAGGACCCTTTATCCATATTACACATGAAGAACATGTAACATACACATACATACAATTTTTTTTAAGAAAAATTAGGTATTAGACATAACTATCCTTATTAATTAGTATTTGAGACAAATAGTATTTCTGTTTTGGTTTTAATACTTAGGAATTGAATTTTGTTTTAGATTTGACCAAAGAGGAGGCCCAGATTCTTTGGCCCACCTTATATTAATCATTGAAAAGACAATTATATCCTTTTTATTTAAAAGCCTGACCCAATTAATCTCTCTCTCTTCCGGGCAATGCAAATCTTCTGCTTGGAAGATTGGAGGCACCAAGCGTTAGACTTTCGGGAATCATATTAATTATCTCCTTCAGAATACTATTAACAGGTATTGAGCTCTGATTTTGTTTCATTTCTTTTTCCTATGTGTATATTTTTTCAATTCTCGTAGTGAAAGATTCTTTCCCTTCCTCTCTCTTGTTTTCTTTTTATAGTTTAGTGATTCTACATATATCTATTTCATTCTCCCTCGTCAATCTTGGTTTTTTAGATCTCCCCTGCTTCTGGAACCCAGATCCGTACCATTTGTGCTTGGTCTCCTGATTTGATGATGAATTAGCTGAAACTGAAAAACCACACTGGTTTTTGTTTAGCAAGTTGATATTTTGAGTGAAATATTAAATAATTGGGGGGAGAGAGAGAGAGAGAGAGAGAGAGAGAGAGAGGGAGAGAGAGAAAGAAACACTCGATTATATGGCAATGGCATCTCTACAACGACAAGTATTGCATTGGGATTCAATCTAAAAACTTGTTTGACTCATTTTCCATGTATGTAACTCACAAACTTTCATTTCAGTTATCCCTTGAGCTTGTAAAATGTGCATGTCTTCTCAGCACTGTCTTTGTCTTCTTTAACTAAACAAAAAATATTTTATTGCTTGTCAAATGTGGAAGCTCATAGGAAAGTTATGAGAATGTTAAAGCTGAGGTTTTGAACTAAATTACTATTTGACTACTATAATTCTCCAGAGGGTTCAAGTCGAGGACTGAAAATCCTCAACTAGAAATAGACGCACAACTTTATAATTTGTTGTTGTCATGTTGACTCGTTTGGATGTTGAATAGGAATTTCATAAATTCTGCAAATCATGCACGAAATACACTCTAGTTTGTCTTAGTTTTAGTTTTTTTGTATTTATGTTATTGGCAGATAATAAAAACTGCATTGCAGAAAACAGAAACTGCATTGCAGAAAACAAGAACTGCAATGCAGTAAACAAAATCTGCAATGCAGAAAACAGAAACACGAATAACCTATTTTACGTTCTAGGTGGTCTCAATCCGATTCCCCCTCCCAACATGGTTTGAATTTTTTTTTTTTTTAAATTGTTTTGTTTCGTATAACTCTAGAGCGGATCATGAGGGATTTATTAGATTGTAGATTGATCATTGACACAAAATCAAGTTCTCGGAGACGAAGGTTGATCTTCAATGACACAAAATCTTCTTCTTTTTTCAGAAAACTGTATTGCAGAAAACGGAAACTGCAATGCAGAAAACGAAAACTGCAATGCATAAAACGTAAACTGCATTGCAGAAAATGGAAACTGCATTGCAGAAAACACGTGCAATGCAGAAAATAGAAACATGAATAACCTATTTTACATTCTAGGTGGTCTTCAGTTGATTCCCCCTCTTCCAACAAGTCTTGAATACTAAAAAAAATATTGTTTTGTTTTGTTTAACTCTAGAGCTGAGCATTTTCACCCAGACTCAGCATTGCAATTTCCATTTATGCATTGCAGTTTCCGCTTCTACTTTTTATAAGTTGATTTTCCAACTCTTTGATGTAATTTTCATTTGTTACTTTGGCTTCTTTTTCTTTTTTTTAATTTAATTTTTATCAGATTTGAGTTTGAGGTGCTATTTGGTTAGAGATTTATAGTAAAGGACTTGGCATATAACACTAAAGATGAAGACAATTTGTAGTGGTAGCAACTGACCTCGTTCTTGTGGCTCTGCCATTGTCTAGTATTGTTTTTTTTGTTACATTAGAAGAGAAACAAGCAGTTGATTGATCTAACTTAATCGTAACTCATATTCATTCCACCATATCGTCCCTTGGATTAAGCCAAATTTTTTTTTTTTCTTTCCATTATTAAGCATGTCCATGCACTTTTACCCAGTAAAATTTCATGTGTGGTACTTTCACTCTTAAGTTAGAAAAAACAAAAGTGAAATTGGAGCGTTTTGTATTGAGAGTTGGAAAATAAATGCCGAGAGTAAAGTGGTAGTAAAATTAACATAATTATAGCTAGGCATGGTGCATTTAAACGGGTCAGTGTTTGGCCATATAATTGCAAAGTCTGTGTGATTTTGACTACTTCAATCAAACTCCATTCCGTCGAGGGAAGGGAAGAGAGTACACTATAGGCTAGAGAGAGAATTCTTTAGGGGGCGTTCGGTATCTTATCCAAATAGGGAACTCAAAAACTTTGATTTTTCTTAAAAACAAGGAGTTCTCAAATTCATTTTTTAAGATTCAAAAAATTGTTTGGTAAGCAACTTGAAAACAGTTTTTGAATCTTTAAAATTTGAAAACTTGTTTGGTTGGATTCTTGAAAACAATTTTTTTTTCCTTCATTTTTTATAATTAAGATATTTTGATAAACATTATTAAAATTATATTAAACATACTATTTTAACATCCATATTTTAATACCATACATGTATGATCAACAAGCTCAATTGGTCTTCAAGTCTTAAATAATACATATTAAATTAAAACATTCTAGACTAAATAAATTATAAGACTAATGATTCTGAACATAATCCATCCACATTGCTCCGGCAATGTGATCTCTAGCATCACTCATTTCATTAGCATTGTCCTCATGCAAATGGATGTGTTCTTGATTCACTTTAGAGCTTTCTTCATCTACCACTTGAAGATCATTGGCTTGATATTGATGAAATATGATGTCATTTCTTGATTGCATTCTAATGAAGTTATGCACGGTACAACAAGCAACAGGAATACGTCTTTGTTTCCTAATTGGATAATTTGGCATTAACTTCAAAATAGGAAAGCGAGCCTTAAGCACTCCGAAGCATCACCTTTTTTTTTTTTTTTTCTTCTTTTTGACATAGGACCAGCTCAGTTTTGTGTCCCGATGATGCAGAGACATATACAAATATCATCACCTTTTTTTTTCTTTTTCTTTTTTTCTTTTTCCTCTTCAGTTTCTGTATGTGCATTACACTAACATCATTACCAATCTCCTTTTTACCTAAGCTACCTTTCTGTAAAGGTAACACAGATATAGTGGTAACTGAACAGTATCAATACATCAGTAAGTGCACAGTTGGGGATACACAATTATCAAAAGGAGACAAAACATAACAATGGTTTAAGTGTTTCACAAGAGAGTAAAATAGAAGAAATGGAGAACAGTTCAGAAGCAAATTTGCCCATTCATAAGCATACGTATGATTATAAAATCAAACAAGATACTGAATAAAAATAAAATGAGAAAGAGAGATTGTAAAATGTTCTCAGCAACCAAACAGATTGTAAAATGAGAAAGAGAGATGATTGTCATCAAACCTTGCTACGACCGTCGAGATCTTTGGATCCACTAGAATCTCCCCTTTCAGCTTCAACCCCAGAGATTTCTTTGTCTTTGTACCTCTCAACCTTGAAAGCCCTTGGTATCCATAAGCGAGGTGGTTCTATCTACCAGACAAAAGAAACCCATTATCAAATTTAAACAGAAACTCACATTACCAGCAAGCAAAACGCAACTATCCAAAAAAAATTGAGAAACCAAAAGACAAAAGGAATAGAAAAACAAACTGACCTTTGATTTGGAAATCCCCAATTTCTAGGGTTTGAACTGATGAGAGAGAGAGAGGAGAGAGGTAGAGAGAGAGGGTCGAAGAGAGAGAAGGACGAAGAGAGAGATGGAGAGAGAGGGAGCAAGCGAGCTTCAAGCTTCTCCCATGGAAGCTTGAAGCGCAGAGCGCAGAGCAAACGCGAAAAAAAAATTCAGGAAAAATGCATTTGTTTTGTTTTTAATAATAGGGGTCTTTTTAAGTTTGTTTTGGGATTGAGTTTTTAAAACTGGGCCTACCAAACGAGTTTTTGGGCTTTTGAATTTAAAATCTGTTTTTGAGTTTATAAAGTTGGACTCAAATCAGATACCAAACAGGCCCTTAGTTAGTGTCTCAACCAAGCAGAATATTTGGTCTTGAGAGTTTTTGTAAGACAAAGAACGTTGGCATGACGAAGACATCTGAACATATGTATATATATAGATCCTGTAGATGGCGGATGTGGACATGTGCATAGTGTACTTGCCTTAGAAGGAGTGGCATTATGTGTAATTTTGATATTTTTAAATGATATTATTGTAAAATTATGTACTACTTTTGGTCTTTAGTCTTATGCAAATTAGATGAAATTGTATTTCTATCTTCCAAATTAATAAACTATATTGTGTTTTAAAACTAAAGCTCCCTTTTTTTTAGGGATACCTTTAAGGGTCTTTTAAGATCACTAACATACATAAATACCATACCTAAAGATACCTCGGGATCCCTCAAATAAGGATACCTTTCAACGTCCATTATGAAAAATATTTCAACGATTCAAATAATATATTTTTCATGTCATTATTAAGAGATCATCCTTATAAAAAAAATTAGATAAATTGAAAATTATTTAGACATCTAGTTGTGATCAACAAAATAGACGAACATGGTTTTTCAAGTAAACACTAGATTTACTACCATTAATTAAATTATCAAATGATTTCAAATTCAAGTGAATTTTTGGCAGAAATGATCTTTGAGGAAATACTGAAAGGATAGACGGTTCATATAATTGAAATTCAATGCAGAGTAGGCCCACAAAGTTATTACTCAAATAAGATCAACTGAAATTCTATATCATTTCAAAACATATGAATACGTTGGAGAGTGCACCCTTATGAAATGTGAAGAAAAAAATAAAAGGTGAGGCACAATTGTAGATTCAAAACAATCAACTATCAAGATATCAACCACTCACACATCCTCATACTTTTTTTATATTGAAAAAAGGAAAAAATGACTTAATATAGAAGTCTAAAGGCCTAGCAACACTCATTGCATTAGCACCAAAAACAACTTGGGTCCAGATAAAAGCTTGATTTGTGGCTTATTCTAAACAAATGAGCCTTTGCTTGGTACCTAATAAAAAAGAAAAAATCAACTACTGATTTGTCAAAAACTGCTTCAAGGTATCTAATCAATATTTTCTTTATAATTTCAATAAGATCAGAGGAAGATTTTATTAGGAAAATTAAAGCGCAGTATAACTACATGAGGGATGAACGCCAGAGACCACAAAACTCACTCCAGTTTAGAACACTTTTGTAATCGGTAATCCTACACACATTCTGTGATCTACTCTCACCTGTACAATCCTCTAAACTTCAACGGCACCAATCATAGAGAGAAGAGAAGAAAGGGAAGGAAAAACCTTATATAACTTAACAGGGAGGAGAAAAAAGTAATTAAAAAAAATTGACATGAGCATGCACTGCAGACCCTCCTAGGGACCAAAACAAAATGAAGTTCTCCAATTAAGCACACATTTTGTTCCCTTGGGGCATTCCAGGTCCTCGAGAGTAAGGATGGAGGAATCAAAACTGCATGTAGACCAGTTTTAGTTTAAGCCTTCTGAAATGTGCGTGAAGAAACTCCATGTAGTAGTCTAACAAACCCCAGAAAACTAAGTTTTCCATCCGAGTGTCTTATCCAGTCCTGGAGAACAACATGAACTGGTACAGATGGGCTAAGCCCCAATTCCTGAAAATAGAAATTTACGGGGAAAAATGTTTAGCACGAAGAGGGTTTTTTATGTTCTATTTTTATTCACTGAGAGAGAGCATACCGAGGCAAGTTCCTCTATCATAATTGGTCTGTTTCCATCCTTCTCAAACAGCTCATATGCTCGTCTTGCATGTTGCTCCCAGCTCTCCATCCCTTCCAGCTGATGCACACTTATGGCAGCTGCACAAAATTCTTCAAAATCCAGCTTTCTATATCGGATAGAGCTGATCTGCAAGACACATATATACGACTGCAAACTCAGCTGTAATTCTTATTATACAGAGACTTTTTATTAAGATAAACTAAAAGATATGTGAACTTAAAGATATTACCATGTTGACATAATCTAGAACCCGTGAATCTTTCATGGCATCAGTTGAGTTCCTTATTACACCCTGCTGAATGCCAACGTCAATTCTAATGACTTCAGAAATTATTAACAGAAATACAACAGTTAGGAAAAAGTGCTGACCGTCTTGAAGTTCTGCATAGAGATGAATCCACTTTTATTTGGCCCTAACAGTGTAAATTGGTCCCGGAGATAAGCCAGCTGTGCTACACTTAATGTCTTTGCAAGAGTCTGTCAAAATGGCAAAAGTTTTTCACTCCATTTTGGTATTGCTTTGAGGGAAAATTTCAGATATTTACACTAATGACATGTGCTGAATAAGATAAATGAACGAGCAAAAGTATTCCTAAAATATTCATCACTCCAAGGCATTACTTTTTTTACAATGTTGAGATAGATACAAAGCAATTATTTCAATAAGCAATTCTCAAAGATTCTATTCTTTTAGTTATTCCTCAGTTTCTCTTTCAAAATCAGCCCTGACAACCACTACAATGTATAGGTTCCCAAACTTGACTGTTATACCCCAAAAAAGAAAAGCTTCACTTCAACTCTACCAAAAGCTAGAAAACTGCCGTAGGAGACATCATGAGACAAATTTGAATAATACTCATGAAACCAAAATGATGAAAAGGAAGAGGATAGAGAATAAAAATAGAACACAACAATGAGGCACTAGTTAATAATAAACAACTAATTGCAATATTTGAAGACATTTCAATTTCAGTCAGGTCCAAGACACCAACAAAGAGAAAAAAGATTAATAAACTTATTACTGCATACCCCTAATGCTGATTTTCGTAGAGCAGATGAGCATATATAAGCTTTAACAAGTTTGTACACTATCATATCCATCGGTATCTTGACCTCGTGATAGTTGGCTAACCATGGGTGACCTGATTAAAAAAAATTGGCTTTCAGTATCCGAAACTCCAACAAACTTATGAATTTATGATGCAGAAAATGAAATCCATCACACCACCCTCAGAATAGATTGAAAGAAAGAGGATCTTCCTCCTCTCCTCTCCATTTAAAGTTCAAATTGAGAGTAAACGTTTTGATCTACACAGTTCAAGCATTTCAGGCCCGCTGCCATTCAGGAGAAGCCCAAAGCATGTCACAGTTAGGATTAGCAACTGGCCCTCTCCATTTGATCTTCAAAAGGAGAGAATCCTTTCCCAAAGAAAGAAGCCAGAGTGCTATCTCCCTTCTCTCAGATTATTAACTGTTTTCATTCCAGAATTTGTTTCACAAAGCTTTGACTAAATGTGGAAAAAAAGAAAGAGATAGGAGCAAGTTCTCATCAGAAGTACTCTTTAGTAAACATAATCCTATAGTGGGTGTTAAAAGAAAGGCCCTGAGCTTGGTGACTTACACAAAGCCTGAGATGCAGTTAGCCTCTTACGGTAATCCTTGTTCAGCAGTCTCTTTACAAAATCTCTCGCATCAGATGATAGAGAAGGCCAAGGAGCTTCATCAAAGCTTGGATCAGCCTTTAGTACAGCTCGGAAGATGCCAGACTCAGTCCGGGCCCAAAAGGGTCGGCTTCCACACAAAAGGATATAAGCAATTACACCAATACTCCACATGTCTGCCTCTGTCCCATATGACCTATGTAGAACTTCAGGAGCTACATAGTATGCACTTCCTACAATATCGTTCAATCTCTCATCTGCACAAACTTAAGTATTAGAACCCAATCTGGCGTTTAAAATTAACTAGAGCAGGATTTATCTTAGGCAGTAGTCCTGAGTCCAAACCTGGTTTTACATAGTCAGAGAGTCCGAAATCAATGGCCTTCAGGGGGGACTTCTCATCACTTGAAGTGAAAAGGAAATTCTGGAGCAGAAAATACCAAATCAAGGTTAAAAAAAGAGAGAACGAGGCAAAAGAGGACAAATATAGTCAAATAAGGAATTGTATCTATCACATCATTAAATCAATAATCAATTTCAGACCACAAAAGAAATTCAGCAATCAATAGATTACATGTAGGTGCATTTATCCGGAAATTAAGAAAATAAACAATGCATGGATGCAGTTAGAAAAAAATCATTTGTCTTCAGAGTTGTCAGTGATGCAGGATGTGAGCTGCCTCTAACTTGTATTAATCAATGCATAGTTGCTCCCACAATAACGAGAGGTATAATTTAGATTAACCACTAATGCAGGCAATGAAGCACTATGTATCCAATATCCATGGGAAGACCCTGTATGAAAATCTAGCTCAACAAAAAAAGTGGAAGGTAAGAATCCTAAAATTAATCAAGTTAAACCTAAAGCTGTTTGGCAATTCAAGATATTGTTCAATGGTATAAACAGCTGGTGCCAATGGGATAGGTGACATTCAAATCTAAGAGAAACAGTAGAAGGGGAAAAATATTATTATTATTATTATTACCTTTGTAATTTTTTTAAAAAAAATTTAAATTAATTTTGAGCATATGCAGATGCCTCGACCTAAGAAAATCAAGTTTAATTTTTACCTTTATGCAACTTCTAAGGTAGCATGTATTTAGGGGCTATGTCTGTTGATACCCAAAAACTGAAAGATATTTGTGAATGAACTACCTCTGGCTTGAGATCGCGGTGAACCACGCCTTGGAGATGGCAGTAGGCAGTTACACTTAAAATCTGAACCATAACAGCCTTTGCATCATCTTCTGAATATTTGCCACCCCTAGAGAAGAGAAATGGAAATTCAGCTAGTTTGAAAGA